>OY728157.1:706761925-709261925 GCA_963277665.1 Viscum album | reverse complement strand
TCTTTTGTTAAGGAAGCGTTGGATCATGTTTTTGGGGACATGGGACTATGTATCGGGGTTTTATCTGGTTCCAGTAATTTGAGGGATCTCACATATCCCTTTGTTGTTCTGACTTTACAAGAGAACTGGGTGTGAATGCTTAATTTGATGATGGTTGTTTCTCTTTTCCTATGACTTGAGGTTACACTTGCTAGTTTCCCAATTGTGTAGAATTAACTTAAATGGATTTGATTGAATACGAAACCAGGAATGGTTTAATGGGTATTTAGTTGTGAATGACTTGCGAGTTGGATGTGAGAATTGAGCCTTTCCTTTATGAATGAATAGTAATAGGGTGTGTGTTTAGGTTGGCTTCGGAAACCCTAGGTTGGTATGAGTGCATGTTACCTATACTTATATTTGTAGTTTTAATGTTTCTTATTCGCACCCCGCCAAATTTGAGTACTTAGTTCCAAACACCCCCATTTTCTTGGGGGAGGGTGTATTTTCCCACCCTCCATTGAGTGGCTGGTTATTATCTATTTTTCTTCTCTCTTTTCCGAATAGCCCAAGATGCTTCAGGCCGGATTTGATGGCCAGAGGTCCGTTATTAGCCCATGAATCATTGGGCAGGGTATCTGTAGTGGTTGGCCCAGGTGTCTACGGGCAAGTCGTTTCCCATGTGTCTTTGAAATGATGTAGAGGTGTCTTTGGGCGTGGCAGCAGTTGTTCTGGCCTAGGTGTCTTCGGGCGGGGTCCGGAAATGGGACTGCGGTGAGGTCATGGCCCAGGTGTGTGTGGTCAGGGTTTGGTAGTGGGACTGCAGTGAGGTTGTGGCCCAGGTGTGTGCCAGTGGGGTTTGGACATGATACTGCGATGAGAATGGCGAGATTGGTTTGATGCATAAGATTTCTTCAATAGCCAGTGGGAATGTTGAGCGGGGTACCCAAATATCTATGTATTATTATTATACTTTACTTTCCTTGAGTTATTTGGATAGTGTGCCTTGGTGAGACTTGGGTGGAATGTTTTCTTTGCTAATTTCTTTGATTTTCTTTTATTTTCTCACAGGGCATTAGAATTCCTCCCAACTTGTGCAAGAGAGTCTTTTTTTCCCTACTGAGTGTACTTGTATGCTCACCCTACGTATGTAAAACTGCTATCAGGTCTCTAGGAGGACTTTAGGGATCATGAGGAGTCGTACTAGCTCGGACCTTAGGGCTGTTACTGTTGTCATTTTCCTTTTCATGGTACTTTACCTTTGGAGTTATTAGGCTTGTATTATTTACCGTTGAACATGCATATTGGAATGGGTTAGGATTGGCTTTACCTTTACCTTCGGCTTTGGTATTGTTGAGGTTTCTATCTTATCTCTCGACCCTATAAAAACGAAAAAGGGTAATGCCTTCCATTTTGTGTGAAATTTTATACCCTTGATGTTGGTCGCCACTCCAGCACCTATTGAAGGGGGTTTCAGGGGTCATTATATCTCCTTCAACATAAAGAAAGAAGGGTCTGGCAATCTGTTGACCCTACCCTCCTTTTGGTAAAGGTGGTTCATGAAATAATGGTATCAAAGGGAGGTTTAGAGATAGGATGAAGTCTAGAGTTATGCATAGTGAGGATTGTATGAGATGGTAGGGAAACAATGTTGGGTGACCTTGGGGCATGAATTAGGCCAGGGAAGACCAGCTAGGACATGGGATTTTAGGTCCCCTCGGGATCTGATGCAAGGATTTTGGAACTACCAAATGACCATGTGAGGCTATACTGATTGTAGGGTAGTGATCCTAAAAAAGGTACATGCATCATAATGAATTGTGTTCTTATGATTCAAGTGTGTCTTGGGGATTCAAAATAAAAAAAGATTCTATGAAAATTTAATAGCAATATTCTGCACTACTCGGGCTTAGGAATTCCTTGTTTACCTTGCATCTATGTCACCTAGGAGACAACCATAAATTGTGAGAGTGATCGAGGCCAAGGAGGCCGACTTGGCTGATCGATGGAGGGCAGACCGAGAAGAGGAGGATGTCCAGTGGCAGTAGACACTTCGTTCCTTTCAGCGACAGACCCTCGGGATGTATGAGGGCAGCACCTCCGACATGGAGATGGAGAGATGACTAGAGGAGCTAATGATTGCTTTCGGCCTGATTTGGGCTCCGTCGAAGTACTGGGTTCTTTTGGCCATCTACCAGATGCGTCGAGTAGTGCTTCAGTGGTGGGCTCATTATCTTGGAAAGAAGAGGGAAGCTGAGGTTGTGTGGGATGACTTCGAGAAGGAGTTCCGGGCACAATTCATCTCTTCCATGATGAAGGCCGAGAAGAGGCATGAGTTACCCTCATTCCAGTAGGGGATTCTGTCAGTGAGAGGGTTGGGGATCATGTTCATATACCTCCTTCACATTGCTTCAGAACTTTTTATGGACGAGGAGTCTCGGGTGAGATGTTTAGAGGATGCACTCTGACATTCTCTTCAGTACACTGTTACCCCCTTCACCCTACTGACATGCATAGAGGTGCAGAAAAAGGCTGAAGTGGTGGATAAGATGCACATGATAGGAGGTGTCTCACGAGAGGGAATCTAGTTAGGTTTGTCAAAGGGTAAGGCCGTCAGCAGCTGGTCTCCAGCATCAGGGCCCTCTAGGTTCCGACCAGCAGGGAGTAGGCCGTAGCAGTTGCAGTTTCGGTCTCCCGAACCTCGCCCTTTCCCTTCAATCCCTGGACTGAGGTGATTCGTATATGGAAGCCATGGGCACATGTGAAACCAGTGCCCGTTCAATGTAATATATGGTGGGGCTGGGCTGGTTCAGTACCTACCTCAGCAGCAACAGTTCCTGGCAAGGTCCATTCAGCAGCAGTAGCATGGACATCGAGCTCCCACCCCTCCAAGGGAATGCATTGCGGGAGGAGGCTTACCTTAGGGCGCCACTCCGGGACCTAGACCCGGGTGTGGTCGAGGAGGTGGATGACATCCAAGAGGTAGGGGAGTTGGGTGTGGGATGTTGCACGCCATGGAGGCTACAGTTCCAGCAGGTCCAGAGGTCGTTTGAGGTATGATCATCTTGTTTAGTACCTTTTCATATGCCTTGTTCGATATAGAAGCTTCAAACTCCTTTTTTACAACCAGTCTAGACCATGCACTAGGTTTAGACACTGAGAGATTTCTAGTTCCCCTGGTGCTTAGCACACCTGTCGGTGGAATGACCGACTTGTTGTATGTTTTTTGAGGATGAAGACTGATTATAGGGCCACATCAGTTAGTCAGGGATCTTCTACTATTGCAGATACAACCATACGATGTCATCCTAGGCATTGAATGGTTGTTCTCTGTATGTGACGTCATTTATTGCTTCAGATGAAGGGTTTTTTCACACTTGGGAGGCCGATGGGTGACTTCCATCGGCGAGAGGAGTTTCTAGGGAATAAGAATCTGAGGAGAACCCCACCTCTCTTTGCTGGATGGGATGTTAGTGGAGTCGATGGATGCAGAAATGGTGGAAGTCCCATGGATCATTAGTGAGTTTATGGATGTCTTCCTGGAAGAGGTGGAAACTCATCCCCCTTGACGTGATGATGAGTTCGGGATAGACTTGCAACCGGGTGACCATCCGATTTAGATGGCTCCCTATCAGATGGAACCTTCTGAGATGCGGGAGTTGCGGATCAGATTGAAGATCTGATGATTAAGGGTTTTGTTCATCCAGGTGTGTCACTGTGGGATCTCTTGTTTTGTTTGAAAAGAAGGAGTATGGTGGTCTAAGGCTGTGTATAGACTACATGAAGATGAATCAGGTGACGGTCAAGAATCACTACCCTCTATAGAGGATAGAATATCTCCTTGACCAGCTAAGGGGAGCATATTGGTTCCCGAAGACTGATCTACGGTCTAGATATCATGTAGTGAGGTTGAATGAGGGCAACATCTCGAAGGCATTTTTTAGGAGAAGATATGGCCACATTGAGTTCTTGGTCATGTCATTCAGCATTACGAACATTGTAGTCGTGTTCATGGGGATCATGAAATCCGTCTTTCATGAATATCTGGACCAGTTCATAGTAGTTTTTATTTACAACATCTTGATCTACTCATGATTGGAGGAGGATCCCACTGAGCACTTGAGAATGGTTTTAGAGGTCCTCCGATAGCACCACCTATATGGGAAATTTTCCAAGTGCAATTTCTTGACATGTGAAGTGAATTTCCTTTGGCACGTGGTGTCCAAGAAGGGGATAGAGTTGGACCCATAGATGGTCGAGGAGGTTGTTTCTTGGGAAGCACCTAAGAACGTGGCTGAGGTTCGTAGTTTCCTCGGGCAGGCAGGTTAGTACCGGAGGCTCGTTCCCAACTTCTCATGAGTTGTGTCACCCTTGATAGCCTTGACCAAGAAGGATCAGGCATTCGTATGGGACGATCAGTGTGAGGCAGCCTTCAACTATCTAAAGGAGAAGTTGGTTAGTGCCCCAGTACTGCTGTTTCCAGATGAAGGGGAAGCATATGAGGTGTTCTGTGATGCCTCCGGCCAAGAGTTGTGGTGTGTGATGATGCAATAATAAGGGGTGATCTCTTACTGGTCTATCCAGTTACGTCATCACGTACGTAAATATGCCACCCACGATCTAGATCTTCCGGTAGTCATGTTCGCACTAAAGTTTTGGCGGCACTACCTCTTTTGGGAATTTTTCGTGGCCTTCAGGGATCACAAAATCTTTAAGTACATCTTCAGTTAATGGGACCTAAACTTACGAAAGTGAAGGTGGATGGAATTCTATCAAGATGATGACTTCGATATTTCCTACTTATCTGGAAATGGGAATGTGGTGGTTGATTCCCAAATCCAACTATCTCGGAAGGATGTAGTCTGATAGTCAAAAGATACGTGGAAGGTGATGGAGGAGTTGGCTTCCCTACACTTGGATGCTAGGATAGAAGGTAGTTGAGGTTTATTGTACCAGATGACAGTGCAATCTTCTCTGTTGCGGAAGGTAGAAGAGTCCCATTGGGGGGACTCAAAAAGTGAAGTGATGCATGACCGAGTTGACCAGGCCAATTCTCCGGAAGGGTTGATAGAGGATGGTCAGAACTAGATGCTTTTCCAGTGAATGTTTTTTGATCCAGAGGAAATGCGTGACAATGTTCTTAGAGATTTCCACAAATCACCCCTAGCGGTGGACCTGGGAGTTTCCAAGATGTTCCAAAGCCTGAGGAGACAGTTTTGGTGGTCCGGGGTGAAAAGGAAATTAGCATAGTTCATAGAAATGTGCCTAGTGTGTTAGCATGTGAAGGCTGAACACCGTGTCCTTGGATGGTTGTTGCACCATTTTGATATTCCTCAGTGGAAGTGGGAATACTTCTCGATGGATTTCATCACAGGACTACCCAAGGTTCGAGGAGGGTGTGATACCATCTGGGAAGTAGTGGATTAGTTGACAAATTGGTCCACTTTTTGGTGATCAAGGATTTGGGTGCTATGGATTCTTTATCACAACGTTATGTGGATGAGGTGGTACGATTTCATGGAGTTCTGAGATCCACAGTCTCCGATAAGAATGTGCAGTTTACCTCACAAGTCTGGAGGGGATTGTAGCATGCTTTTGACAACTAGTAACATCTTAGCACTGCTTTCCATCCCCAGTCAGATAGACATACCAAGCGCACCATACAGTCATTGGAGGACATGATACGGGAATATATTCTAGATTTTGGGGGATCGTGGGTGCGACACATGCCTCTTGTAGAGTTTTCCTACAATAATAGAAATAACTCTACCATTGGCATGGCCTCATTCGAAGCCTTTTATGGGAGTCCATGTCGCTCACCCATGTGATGGACTGAGGATGGGTTTGTGAGTGTTCTTGGCCCAGAAGAAGTGCATAGCATGACAGAGAAGGTTTGACTGATACAAGAAAGGATGAAGGCATCACAAGACCTACAAAAGTCATATGCCGGTAATAGGAGGAGCCCCTTGGAGTAAGGGGTCGGGGACCATGTGTTCTTGAAGGTCTATCCTCGTCATGGACAATGGAGGTTTGGTAGGGGGAGCAATATCTCTCCCACATTCATCGGACCATTAGAAGTGTTATGGCGGGTCAAAGAAGTGGCTTACCAGCTAGAATTACCACCACCGCTATTGAGGATCCATGAAATCTTCCATGTGTCCCAGCTCTGTCGGTATCTTCATGTTGTATCACATGTCCTTGACTTGGGAGAGCTAGATATTGAAGAAAATGAAACATTTTTGGAGTGACCTTTGATGATCAATGATCGTGAGGAGAAGGTGCTTCATGGACGAACCATTCCTCTGGTTCATGTGTTGTAGAGGCATGGTTGGCTTGAGGAATGTACCTAGGAATTGGAAACATAGATGTGTGCCTAGTACCCAATGTTTTTTGAGTTCTATGATGTTCTATTTTTACTTGTTGTGACGGAACGCTTTACCTTGTTAAATATGGAATGTGTGGTTTTCCTTTTTCTGGATGTGTTTGATGTATCCCAAGATGTGGGGAGGGGAGGACATAATCTCTAGTTAAGATGCTTTAGAGTGGATGCCACTAAACACATGCGGGCGAGTCAGAGCCACCCAAAGAGAATATTATCTTAAAATGGAAGAAGGGAAACCCGTCACCACATGACCGGATGGTATAATACATTGTTTTACAGTGATTGTAATTGTTCAGGTTCACTCATGAGATGTATCTTCTGGGGTGGTTGTCTAGGACCCCCTTTTACTTCATGTCTTGTTTTAAATTCACGATGTCGATAATGCTTTGAGTGGTATCAGATGTGATGACCCGGACCCTATCGATACATCCCTTTGCAAAATTCTAGATCCTAGGGGTGACGTCTCGGTGATAGGACGCCATTTCGGCGTGCGACCGATTGGGGCGACCGGTCGGGGTGACCGATCAGCGCGACTGATCAGTGTCACCGAGCCTTGTCGGGTTTCTCTTCTACAATTTTTCCTGTAACACCTCTTTTGGGCTTTTCAACCTTTTTTTCAAGTGATAATAAGCCATTTTAAAACTGATAATTAATACCCAATAAATCTGGAGGGACCTCCACAGTGGAGAATCAAATAACAATTAATCCTGTCATGTGTAACCACCCAACCACGTGGGAAACAACGATCCGATTTTAAATCCTTTCAAATACCCATATCCCGTAACAATGAGATCATATCTATAAATCGTAAGAGAATTTATTCTTCCTTATTCTTTCTCTTGTATGACTTCCTTTCTTCTCAGTACGTTTGGATTTTCCGACATTCCTCCACTGCAAGACGCACATCACCTGTTCCTGGAACATGGAGAAAAATGTCGATCATTGATCAATAAAGTAATTATCTTTCCATTATCTATCCTTTATGTGTATCATGCAGGGCGGGTACACTTTTGTCTCCTTGGGAATTGACGAAACCAAACTTAATGAAGATTATGAACATACCTTTACAGAACAAAGGGGTGGTTTGATCGATGTTCTGATATACTATTTTTAATTGCAATATGTTGTAAACTGTATGAATTTTATGCCTACTAAAAATCATGGACGTTGGTGGTCTTTCTATGTGCACTGATAAACTCTTGTCTTCTGTGATGATTAAATGGATACAACATATAAATATCTTAATCATGTAAACTCAGTTAGTTTAAATGGATGATTAGTAAAACAAAAATCCATGTCTGAACAACCCAGTTAACATTAGAGAAAACAACCTAATGAATGATGTGCTTGTACCTGGAAGATCCTCTACTCTGTTATGGTAGTTAGAGAATTGATCTGTTGTTTTCTTAAGGGGATATGTGGGTGAGGATGGGGTCCCCTAATGTGGCACGATTGCTGGTTTTGAATCTGGGGTTGTGGTTGCTCTACTTATATCACGAACTCGGGTGGGATCCTATTTTGTTGAGGAATCATTGGTTCTTGGTTTTGGGGACATGGGGCTTTGTCTCTGGATTTTCATTGGTTCCAGTACTTCACGAAATCTCACTTATCTCTTTGATTTTGTGACTTTACAAGAGAACTGGGTGTGAATGATTAAGTTAATGTTGGTTGTTTCTCTTTTCCTTTGACTTGTGGTTACACCTTCTTGTTTCCCAGTAGTGTAGAATTCACTTAAATGGATTTTATTGAACATGAAAGAAGGAATGGTTGAATAAGGATTTAGTTGGGAATGGGTTGCGACATGGCTGTGATTATTGCTCCTTTCCGTTATAAATTAATTGTAACAGGGTATGTGCTTAGGTTGGCTTCGGAAAACCTAGTTTGGGATGAGTGCTTGTTACCTATACTTATATCTGTAGTTTTTATGTTTCTTATTTGCGCCCCCCCCCCCCAAGATGATAACTTAGTGTCGTACACCCCCATTTCATTGGGGAGGTTGTTTTTTCCAACACTCCTATGAGTAGCTGGTTATTAGCTCCTTTTCTGATACCTTTCATGAATATCCCAATACTCTTCCGGTAGGATGTGATGGCCTGAGGTCAATTATTAGCCCAAGAATATTCGGGCAGGGTAGCTATGGTGGTTGGCCCAGGTGTCTGCGGGTAGGTTGTTTCCCAAATGTATTCGGGATGAGGCCCAGGAGTCTTCGGGCATGGTAGTAGTTGTTTTAGCCCATCTGACTTCGAGCGGGGTTTGGGAGTGGGACTGCGGAGAGGTTGTGGCCCAGGTGTGTGCGGGTGGGGTTTGGCAGTGGGAGTGCAGTGAGGTTGTGTCCCAGGTGTGTGTGGGTGGGGTTTGGCAGTGGGACTGCGGTGAGAATGGTGGGACTGTTTTGATGCATAGGATATCTTCAATAGCGAGTGGGAAAGTGGTGTGGGGTACCCAAATATCTATGTGTTATAACTATACATTACTTTCCTTGCATTATTTGGAGAGTATCCCTTGGTGAGACTTGGGTGGATCATTTTTCCTTGTTAAGTTCTTTGTTATTCATTTCTTTTCTCACAGGGAATTTGAATGCCTCCCCACTTGTGCACGATAGACTTGGGTTTTCCCAACAGAGTGTACTTGTATGCTCACCCTACGAATATAAAACTTCTTCCAGGTCTCCAGGAGGACTTCAGGGATCGTGCGATACCATACTAGCTCGGACCTCGGGGCAGTTTCTGTTGTCATTTTCCATTTCATGGTACTTTACATTTTGAGTTTTTGAGGCTTGTATTATTTACCATTGAACATGCATATGGGAATTGGTTACTTTTGGATTTAACTTTACTTTTAGATTTGTAATTTTTGAGGTTTCTATCTTATCTCACGACCCTATAAAAATGAAAAAGGATAATGCCTTCCATTTTGTGTGAGATTTTATACACTTAGTGCTAGTTTCCACTCCGGGACCTATTGAAGGCGGGTTTCGGGGGTCATTATATCTCCTTAAACATAATGAAGGAAGGGCCTAGAAATCTTCTAACCCTTCCCTCCTTTTGGTGAAGGCGGGTCGTGATAGAGAAAATCAAACTAGTTTGGAATCAGTCTAAGGATATAAATTTTGTTTCCTATGTATAATATATTATCCAATTTATATGAAACTTTTTTGATATATATCCATGTTGTTGTTGGAATCATTATATACCTCTTTAAGTGACTTGTGAGATTCACTTTTTTTTATTTTGACATATTATGATTTCAATATATTTTTTATCAGAGTATCCATGGTGTATCCTTCTGAGTATACTATTATGATCACTAAACGTAAATGTGAAAACTTTTTTCAGGTCAATATGAGTAGTGTGGATATCTAGAATGATTTTAATGGATCATGGTATTGTAAGAGGCGTTTGGGCTTTGTGGTCAAAATCGATTTTAACTTTTTTGTTCATGTAAATTCATTTTTCAATATTACTGATTATTGTATGAAATTACATATATTTACCTTTTAACTTCTTAATATAAATTAGGATGAGTTGAATATTGTTATTGTTTTATCAATATTCCATATATGTTATATTACAGGGTAATTAGGCCTATTGGTATATTCATTATTCATTTAGTGCATATAGCCAATAGAGGGCCAAATGTAGGCTAGAATTGGTGGAAAATATTTATATTTCTTTGTTTATTTTTCTTTAGGGAATGATTTTAGGGTTCGAGGTCATGACATAGTGGTAAGAAATGAATATTTGGAGGGATAATATGGACTTCGGAATTCATTTTGGGTGAGGAGTGTATGGGTTTGTCGGGAAACATTATAATTTATGAATAATAACAGATGTTAGCAAGGCTATTTAGATAATAAAAGAGTATTTAGGTCATCTTGTGATCTAACTCCCAATCCTTTCTTTTTATATATAATACTATGTGAACTAATATTGGTTATTTTATAATAAAAGGAAATAATCATGGATCATTCATATTTACAATTGTGTTAAAAATGTAGGGATTATGATATAATTATAATAAATAAAATTTATTGTTTATTAATTATTATTTAAAAATATTAAATATTCATGGGATATCATACTGTAAGTATTTTTTATTATATATATATATATCTAGGTCATTTTCCTTAACTAGGTCACATCAATGATTTTCATAATGACCTATCTATGAATCACCATAGAGTATTGGTCAATGATGATGGCACATAGAGTCCCAAACTTTGGAAAATTCATCATGAGAGTCAAAAAATTTATGAAGTCTTTTTTTAATAATTATATATTATGGGATGAATTAGTTCATTATCAGTACGTTTGATATGTTATTGGATGTATAAATGGGTTTCATTGGTTGTGGTGGTTCTCTATGGAGTAGTGAAGTGGGGATGGATACTATTAGTTGAGAACCATGAGGTTTTAGAAATATAATTGTATAAGTATATGGACTATGTGAAAGAATAAATTATATCCCATAAATAATAGGTATCCAATAATTATGTTCTATAATCACTTTTATTGTGTAGTTTTAGGGTACAGGAGTTTGAGATCCAGTTAAAGAAATATATTCTTTATACATTTAATATTTGTCTTTTTAATTTACATTGATTATAGTTCCAAAACCACCATAATGTTATACATCATATAAATATCATATGTATACCTAAAATATGTATTTAGAGTAATCCATGAATCATTGGTAAGGAATATTATTACCAATATTCATAGAAATATTAGGTTATAATTACGCATGGAAACTACATCCATTTTCATCAATGAAAAAAATTAATAAAATGAAAATATTAATTCACCTATATTGAAAAATTATAATATAAAATATATCAAAAATATTCATTTAATAGACCCTCATTACCCTCCATCTCAAAATAAAATGAATATAATGTGAGGTCACTTTTTGGATGTGGGGTAGTAGAAACGTATACACCAAAGATGTAATCATTTTTCAAAGGAAGGGTAAGTATTAAGGTAGATGTGAATTTATAATTCAATATGTATACTAACATCGTATATATAATATTATATGTCAAATACATCATAATATATAGTTATTTTTATCTGAAATTAAATTTAATTTGTATCTATTCAAGAGGTGGTAGTCTTCATTCACATAATTGATCATTTTTCCGATTTTACAGAGAAGAATAGAGATTCATAGTATTAAAATAACATTAATGAACTCATATTATAAGGTGTACTTATGTTATAATATCATTATATTGGAAAAATATTTTAAGGCTGGGGAATAAGTAACAAAATAATAATTGTTAGTTTGGAATGATCATTATCCTTTGGGTATAATCTTTTTCTTAGTACCAAAATGATTATCAAGATGGATTCCCAAAGAAGTATGGACTCTTGGAATTTGGGAAAAAAATATGTACGATTTATTTATAGTTAATGGATGAACCAAAAGTCCTTGGACATGTGTAATGTATATGAAATGTGGTTCCTTTTATATACAGGTTTGGGGACACAATTGAAATTATTTAAACATAAAAGTTATACCCATGTATTACATGGATAAAAACGATAGAATATTTATAATTTTATAAGGTCAAAGTTTTTAAATAAATTGAGATTTGGAAATCATTATAGATCACTTTATTCCGTTTAATTTTATTTTTATTCCCCAGTAAATTTTTTTAATCATAACTCTGGTAGTTAATTTTTTTTGTTTTTAGAATTTATTATGATGAAAAATAATGACTACCATATTATATAATATTGATTATGCTGTATCTAAATATATAAATGCTTCTCCAAAATTATTTTAATGAAATTGGTGTAATTTAATTTAAATATAAAACCACATATGGTGTAAATATAGTTTTCTAAATAAAATGATTTCATAAGAATGTAATGTATCATTAAACATATTAAATAAAAAATTGATTTCAATTACCAAATTTTGATTAATTGTGAATAAAATTTCTAAAATTACTATTAAAACCATATTATAAAAATTGTTACATTAAAATTCCATTAAAAATCATAATATTTAACTATACATAAAAAGAAATTTAATTAAAATATGAATGATTAATCATTAGATGTTTTTTAAGATTTCATTACAAATGTGATGTTAATTTTTTATAATATTTTTTAAATTTTGTGAAAAAATTATTTCTTTATTCATTCATATAATGAAATAATTTTTCTGAGAAAAATGTATTTTCAATGCATATAATGGTTTATAATAAATTGATTACATATGTATATGTATATTTTATTTCTATAAAATATTAATATTAATTTTTTAATGAGGGTTTTCTTATTCATATAATGATGTATATCAACTTTTTTTAACATCATTGATAAAATAATAATATTTTTATTAAATAACAGTTTTTAAAACATTGTGTTTTATGTAAAAAAAATTAAAAAATTAAATTTGATTAAATTAACGTATTTGAAAAATAATACGGTGTTAAAATTATAATATATTAAAATAATTTATAATAGTTAATAAGGAATATGTTATTAAACCTAATCATATATCCTTGGAGTGTCAATATAATTAAATAATTTGGGTACACACATATTCCAATAGATTGATAAATGATATATACTAAAATGACTCTTTTATATGTTATAAGAAATATATTCATCTATTCTAAAACCTTATTGACACATAGTATCTGTATAGAGATGTTGTTTTAGAAAAATAACATGATATTATTTAAAATAAAAAGAAAATTATCAAATTATGATGACTATCCTAATGGTTATTGGTTATGTGTTCTTATCATGGATTCTAATGCAAAAAAAACCTAACTCTGTAACCATCTATAGAATCCCAAAATTATAATACATTTACATTACATATTATTATATGAAGATTCATTACACTGCTTAATTATCCAGGCAAAAACCATATAGTTCTATACCTATTGCTATCAAGGATATAAAATCAATCAATTCATTATTGTGAAAAAACATCTTCAATTAGGTTCTTCATAAATTAATCCCTTCTATAGCATATAAAATTCTTACCTTTTTCATAACATGGGGAAAGGAAATATAAAAAAATCAATGATAATAATCTATTTAATGTTAATATGAAGATATTAAAGATCACATAAATTTAATTTGAGACTAATGTTGTGTGACTATGATCATCACCTTTGGAAAGTATATCATTAATATCATATATCATAATATTTTTTCATGATATAAATATTATATTTTCATAATACCTGAAAAACAATGGAACAAAATTACATAAAATGTTATAACATAACCTATGAATGATAAATTACTTTGTGTAATACACAAAATCCTATAAAATCAATTCCTAATTAGTACTGGATTATTTTAATGGATTTTATATTATATTTGGTTCACTCGGTAATCCATAATTGTTTTCTAGGAAAACTCCATTGAGAATAATATAATACAATATACATTACAAAATTGGGTGCACATCCAATTACATTATTATTTCTGTCATGAGCTACCCATATTTAACCAATTTTTGGAGGACTATATAATTTGGATGCCACCTGTCACAAAATCATAATAATAATGTTGGGTTCCACATGATCATAAATAATTAATAATATCATAACCTATCTATAGATAAAATATTCACAAAACATTTAATTAGGACATAGTTCGTGGAAAAGAAAAAAGATTCATATTGTTTTCCTCAATTCATCATATCATAACACATGGAAAATCAACTTGATTCATCAATATTTATTCATAATAAATATAATCAATATAAATAATGACTAAATATTGAATCCCTATATAATATACCATGTATATAATTGGTAGAGTAATGGACTTTTGTTATTGATGGATATTAATTCCATTAAATTATCATTAAAATTCCCATAATGAAAATAACCAATCCATGTTGGAAATACCTTTTTACTATTAAATAGTCATGATAAATTTTGAAAATATATTTATTTAAATATGTTCTGGAATCATATAATGTATTAAGTAAATTTCTATCTTTTCAAAAATATGTGAAATTTTATTCCGGGAATATAAGTTAGAACATTCATTTAAAACATTGGTAAAAAAATAGGAAAATAAACTCATTTAGAAATTTTATTCATGATTATTTTAATGAGTTTTTTAAAAAGTCGCACATGGATAAAAATTATATTAAACTATAATAATGGAAAAAGAAAAATATTTTTTAATATTTTATATATCTATTCGATATTGAAGACAATTGTATATTGATATAAGTGAAATATATTTTTCACTTTACTTTAAAATGTTATTTCAGTCCCATGAGTAATTAAGAAGACAACAATGAAAGGGAAAAAAATTTCTTCATAAATTATTGCAATGTTTAATAATAATGATATTATTGAAATATATAACATTAAATTAAATCTTAATATACATAATCAGAAACTATCCCAATATGCATATATATTATGACGTAATACCCTTCTTAAATTGCTAAATATTGAGTCATAATCCACTTGAAAATAATAACCATTGAAGAATATTTAACCACCAAATTTTTTTAGTAATCATAATATCAAAATTTCTTTGTAATTATATACAACATATAATAGAAAAAAGTTGTATATATGATATTCATCTTGTAGAAATAAAAGTGAAACAAAAATCGTGTACCTTATTGTGTTACCATTTTCATATTTCATGAATATTTTTCTCTAGAAATTTGATACATGTATAACAGATAATGGTTCAAAAAATAAATAATTTTAATAAATATGTTCTTATCATTATATTTAATTAATATATTATTATATTAATCCATATTTTTATGGTATTTATAAATTAAATACACCATTCATGGATACAATAAGCTTTATGTATCCTTGAATTTTGTTTTCAATCATTATTGGATGGAACGGTGGAATGTTTAATAGTAATAAACCATATCTAAATAGTTACTATAAAATATATACCATATATATAATAAAATATAAATTAATATATGCTAGTAAAAATATATTAATTCATGAAATAAAAAAATAATCACATTTCATCATGGAGGTACTATTATACATATACACACTAGTAATATTATAATTTGAAAAAAAATATTTTTTTAAGAAGGTATATATGATATTAAAATTTAATATTTCTGAAAAAAAAAATTAATATATATAAATTAAATATATAAATATATTCATCTATGATGGGTGGATATTGAAAATTAATTATATATTTTTGTGAGGTATAGTTATTTGTACAGAAGATCGACAATTTTGTTTCCCATTTAGAGAAGAGGATATAAATATTGGTTATTCCATTAAAGTATTAACATAAAATTATATTGAGGAAATCTATACTATTTTATAACTTTTATATTGAATATTTAAAGTTGTATAATGAATATATATTATAAATACTCAATTTTAGGAATGAATCATCTTTTTAAGAACACATCATTACGCTTCCATGAAAATCTATCCTAGAAGAGTTTTCTAGTCAAAAGAAAGAATCAATGAAAAGTAAAGGTAAACAAAAAACGATATTTTATAGGTACTAGAATATAAAAAATAATTTTTAGTGTAAATAAAATAAGATAGGATTTTCCCATTGATAGGTGAGAATAATTATCATTGTTGTAAACATCTAAAACAATTAAATAAAAACAAATCACTCTCAATCCATATTCCTATTTTTTATAATTAATTATGATTATGGATTATAAGTTAGTTTCAAACCTTGACCACTAAATAAATATTTTTAACAATTTTATCCCCTTTACCTATAATGTAATTGAGAATTAACATTTTACATTTCACCATAGTAATTTTAGTTTTTGTCCTTAGAAATTTACTTCTAGCCAAAACATAAAATTTTCATTATTTTTTTATTTACCTACATAATATACATTTAAATATATTTTTTACAATTATATAATGATATATGTGGAAAACTAATATTAACTGATTCACATGTGAAATTCAAAACCCTATTTTAACCCCAACCATGTTAATTAATTTTTAATTTCATTATTATTCCTCAATATCATAAATGTAAGTTTTCCTGGCTAAAAAATATTAACTATGATAATTAAAAACAAGTAAAAAATTTATTAAAATTAAATAAATATAAATGAATAATTTAACATAATTATAGACGAATAATTTGATGAAAATTATTTTTTCAAGGAAAACACATAATTATTTACAGAATTTTTTAATATCAAAATTAATCAGAATTTTATATTATGTTTATATAAATTAGATTAATATTATTATAATATAAATATTTTAATTTTTAAAACAATTTAAAATGAAATATAAAATTGTAAATTCCATAATCAAAAAGAAAATATTTAATCAAAATCAACAATTTTAATTATTTATCAAATGAAATTTATTTCATAAAATTCTAAAAAATTTAAAGTAATATAATTTTTGAAATGATGATTTAAAAAATAAAGAAGTATTTTTTTAAATATATTTTATTCAAGTAATCAAATTTATATCAAGTCTTCCAAAAAACTAGATAGATTTTTGAAAAATATAATTTCAAGTATAAGACTATATTTTTTATTATCCTATTCCTAGTAAAAATAAATATTATAATATAACCAATAAGAATGATTTTAAATATATATACATTTCCAAAAAATAATTTTCCAATAGTGATCAGTTTAATCTATTAATATAATGACACATTGTGTATATTAAATGAGTTTTTTTTGGAAAACACATCTATACAATTCAGTACATATTTATTTTCATTTTATAAATTTATTAAATGTGTATCCAATTTTTACTTTTTAAAAAAATATGTATTTCATAATATAGTCGGTTTTATTCATAACCTCCAATAGAACTGCTTGGAGACGAAAATCACATTAAAAATTAATATTCTCATAGTAAATCACGGTTCTTTTATAATTGGTGTTTCATGTAACATAATATATCAAAAAATAAGTTTTACTAAAAATATATATTTCATAAAATCATTGTGTTATATTATACCCCATAAAAAATTCCTCCCCTAAAAATACATCATGATTATTCACATTTTTAAGGGATGTTCTACTACATAATATACACAGGTTAGAAAAATGATTCTTAAATTTTTGTTATTTATCCAAAAAAATACCTTTTAAATGGTATTATTTCATATAGATTTATCTATATATTCCAAATATCATATATATATTAATCATATCAGTGATATTTGTCAAATGGTAGGACATCTAATTTTGGATATTATAAATTATTAGTTATCTCCATTTTCATTTGAGATAACTATAAAAAATCATAAACATTATAGAGGTTTGGTGGAACTGATAGATGACAATCAATTGTGTTCACATGACCAGGAATATAAAATTGTACAACATACCATTCATTAGTATTTTCCTTTTTTAGCTTAATAACCGTATTCCAGGTATAATGTTGCCTAATCATCATATCACTATCTTGGAACAACATTTCTCACTTGAAATTTTTAAATTATAATTTCATTTGACATTGTAATACCATTCGATATTTATAATTTGATCTAACCATCCCTGTCATTTGATAAAAATGAGGATCGACCATTATAATAAATTATCCAACATCATTTCATCAAATTGGAGTTCTAGAGATCTTTCAGATTAGGTTTCTTATTGATCCAACTGAATGCTCGAGTAAAATATATCATTGTTTGAATATTTGACTAGAGATGATTTTAGCCCATACCACCTATGAATTATAGAGAAAAAAATCCAATCATATCATCTATAATTTTAATGGATCCCTTAGATTTACCATCAATCTCAGGATTATATGCAGTTCCATAAATAATGTCAATATACAAAGCATACCGATGATTCTACTATAATATCAAGTTAATCGTTACATAAAAATCATATATTATTGAATATGGTATTCAGGAAACCATACCACATCATTAATAAATATTATTAAAAAATGATCAATAAGAAACCCTTTTATAATTACAATTTTGTGTGAAGACTTCATTACATGATATAATATAACACCAAAAAATATATATAAATAAGAATTTATTTGACATACAATGATAAAATCCATGGTAATTATTTTTAATTTTATTTTTGGAATGAGTTATTTTTTAAAATCTCATTATTAATTTGGCTCTCTTAAATAACATTTAAAAATACAATGAAAAAATATACAAAATCATTAATATATCTTTTAATTCTACCTCACAATAAATATTTTTATCGATATTTATTTGTATTATTAATTACAATATGAATATATAATAAAGATATATGAGCCTCATATTATAGCTATATATTCAATATTTTAATGGATAGATCCCATACATCATTACATAACATCATCATACCAAAAAAAACATCGACGAACTAACATATCTCCCTTATTATAGAGTTCCACATCATCCATTAGTTCCTCATTAATCATCAATTAAAAATATTATTGATAACACATTTGATAAATACAAAATATCAACCATTCTATAAATATTATATGTTACATAATTTATAAATTAAAAAATATTACATATTATTTCATCATTATCATTGATATTCTATCAATATCATTTAAACTCAAAATATCATCCATAAACATCACATTCGTTTGATGGTAACACAATTAGAAATCATAATCAATAAACATCTTTAACCATTAAATTGGGAACATATTCAACACATTATGTTTGAACATATGCATTAAAACATTATGATATTTATATAAATTTCATTATTCTTTTAAAAGTTAATTCCTACAAATAATTATTGAAAATTTATTATTAGAAACTACTAATCATTGGGTGGTTATTTTTCACCTGAAGCATCAATTATCAGAATGTATAAGCTATCAACATATCATTCTTCATTAGAGATCATCTCAATCTATTTTATGAGCTATAATTATATATTAGAAACACATATCCAATACAGATAAATGTAATTAAAGAATAATTGACTAATCATTTATTTAGTTCATTGAAATTTTATTCACAATAATTAATGTAATGGGATTAATATTCCTTCTGAGTTGAATTGAATATTGGATTAGATAGTTTAAGAAATTATCTACAAATAAAAAATAATATAAATACAAACTATGAATATTATGGATCTATGTCTATGTTTTTTGGTTTTGGAATATATTCTATAACTTACATCATTTATGGATCTAAAAATACACCTTTTTTATATTGTTTGAGATAAAAAAAAATTTATACTAAATTTTCACATAGTAATTTTTTATTAAAAATCATCCTTCTAAAGGGTCACTATTAAATTTCTAAGAAGATATTCATTTCCAAACTTCCTCATTTAATATAAATAAACATATTCAATAAATACTATAACACACTAGTCAAGGTAATATCTGAATATTTTTTTTTCAATAATTAAATCATGATAGAAAGTAAGTTAGTAACAACAAATGGAATATTAATACATTAAATGTTTCTATTAATTTTACTAAATTCTAGCATCGATATTTCCTCCTTATTAACAATTAATTGATGAAATAACCAATAGATATAAGTCCAAAAAAAATTGAGCTCCATGTATTTGGTAAAACTATACCTACATATCTTACAAAATATAATTTTTAGGATTCTGAACTTCTTTATTTCCAAATAACAACTCCTCTCAAAGATAAATATATATTCATAAAAGGTAATATAAGAACCCCAAGATCCAATATATAGATGAATTAATACATTCTAAATATTTACTTAGCATCAACATTCCGTTGATGGAAATGGAACTATTCTTAAAATAAATAAAAATTCTCCCTCATAATAGGAATTTTATAAATGTTCAATTTCTCCCTAACCATCTCAGATAAAAACATCATATAAAATTAAAACACTCACATCCAATTGATGGGATTTCATTCATAATTTGACATTTATCATCACATTGATTGATGATCATAGTTTGGTTAATAAAATGAAAATTCAAATACCATCCCCATCAATTGATGTGGTATTTGAAAATTAATTCTAATCAATGCATATGATGATATAATATTTTTCCTTAGGGAGAATAAATAGTTTTTTAGGGAACACAATCCCAAGAAAAGAAACTATATATGATTTATAGATGCATTAATTGATCCTCATATCATTTGGGGTTTCTCTAATATTTAAATATATAATCCTTAAGAATATGAATTATAATTCCTTAATAAAATAATTTTTATACAATAATTCATAAAAAAATAATCCAATAGGGTACATAAATATTTGGTTTTACCTATTAGTACATAAACAACATCACTCTATCATAGATTCCATAATAACCCCAAAATAGTTATCTTGAACAATGAACTATTTTATTTATAATAACAAATTATGAAGAACCATTAAACCTATTTCTTATTCTATGAAACAATAAGTTTATCATAGGATTTATATAATCACTATCAATTAATAAATTTCCATAATAATTGAAAATAAAATTTTAATTAACCCAATCATATTATTTTATTGTTTCATACCTATTGTATAGTAAGGGTATTATACATATGAGATAATAATGATGGTAAATAAATACTAGGCCACCTTTATTTTGGGATAATTTAAATAAGTGAATCTATGCTAAATCCATGTAAACTTGTATTATCTAGGTTTCTATATTTTTCTTGGAAACCAATACTCTTATAAATATATTAAAGAGTATATTCAATTTAAAAATATTTTATTCTCGTAGTTCTTAATAAATATTTATCATAATTATATATCATGGTAACTATAACTACTTATGATACCATCTATAGTGAACAATATATTAAAAAAATATATATTACATATAATTAGATGGATTCTCAAAAAATAACATAATGTTACATACGAAAATCATATAGGCCTAGTATCATTTGAAAAATATGATATATAAACAACTATTTAATAAGTAATATAAATCATATCATATTATGTTAGTCATAACAAGAAACCCTCATAGATATAAAATAAATATAAACATTTATATTACTAGGGGATTGTAATAATAATGATGCATTACACTATATTATTGGAAAGGGAAAACATGTGAGCTATCAATGATATAAAAACATAAAATGAGCATGACAATTGAAAACCATATCATGATAATCATATATCATAATATTTAGAAATTAAATAAATCATAGAATTATATAAGTAATAAATTGGAATGAAATATAAATTATTTTGAATTATAACATTATTTGAGAATAATTATCATGTGTTTCTTACAAAAAAAAATATAAAATCATTTCTTTAATATTAAAGGATCGTTTCCATTACTATCATGGTGTATTTGGTTACAAAATAAACAATCATTATAGTCAAGGATCACTCACGATAAAGTCATAGTGGATAGATTCTATTATTTAACAAGGCCCACTCCCTATTCTAGTCCAATTTATCTCAAGCAATATCAATCATTAACCAATTTATTAGAAATATTTATAATTTCATGCCTAATAAAAAAACATTCAATCATATTTTTTTTATAAAAAAATTTATAAACCATTCATCACATCATTTACCATGAAATAAAATGGGTTTCATTAATTTTTTAAAAAAATAAAACTATTAGAAAAATGGGTTACATATCCATTTAATTAATTCATAAAATAATAGCACATTTAATATAAATGAGTTTAATAAATAACTATTAAATATATTCATAAGTAATATAGATAAATAATAATGATGGTATCCATGATTCATATCTATAATATTAATAAGTAGTATAATGTGATGATGTTGTTTAGGAATATAAATACCATTAAAATATTAATACAACATTCTTGTGAAAAAATACCTTTCCACATTAAATATCATTTTTAAAAATAAGAAATCAAAAAAAATTCAAAATCCTATTCATTAAAATATAACTGAAAAATGTAATGTAAATTTTGAATAATTGAGTTTTCATGATAGAGGTAAATTTTATTCATGTTCAATTAGTTAAAATGAATCATTTCATTCACAATATAATAAAATCCCAAAAGTATTTCATTTTAAAAATGAATAGAATAATAAGTTTAAATAATTATTTAAAAAATAAGAAAGGGTAAAAAACAATAACAAATTATTGTATAATATTACAAATATTTTTTGAAACATTTTCAGAAAACATATATATGGTTGAGAAATTATATTTGTAGGATGGTGGGGATAAATTCAAATTACATACGAAGTGTTCTTCTAGAACATTGAGTAATTAATTATTGGAAATGAAAAAAAATATTTTTAATTAAAAATGAATTATAAAAATAATTAGACTCGATAGAGATAGAACATATAATTTAATCATTATAAAAAAACCTATAAACAATCTTTATAAAAATGAGATATTAATATAAAAACATTTTTATATTTGTATCTGTATAATCTTATTCCCCATGAAATCCAAATAAATATATTGATATTATACCCCCCCCCCAAATTTTTTTCCTAAGAAGAATAAAAAACTTAATTTATGAGAAATATATGTGGATCATGAATGATACAAGTGGTCAACATATAATGAGTCTCTTAAATATAAAATCAAGTCAAAAATTTGATACCTCAAATTCTATTTCATTTGAATTTATAATAACCTCTGACATATTGATATTAAATTAATGTAACATATAAAATATAATCATGTACATTCTAATAATATCATAAATGATATATTTTGAGTATTTCATTATCAATATATTAATAATTCCTTATAAAATATTTCTTTTAACAGTGTGACGAATTTATAATTTTATGAGTGTTGTAGTTCTATTGTTCTGGAAAATTTACATTAATCATGGTTCCATCATATAGTTAATTATAATTAATATATAATACTTTATATTTTCACTATATTTATATATTTATGATTATTCATAAAGGATAGATATATAAAAATTTAATTCATTGATCATGGAATCTGTAAGTCGTACATACAAATCGATATTGTTTTCACATATTAATGAATTTAATAAGAAAATGTTATATATTAATTGACCATTAAAAATTTATTATTAAATCATATAAAAAAAATATTTTGTAAATATACTATTTTAAATATCAATGTTCTGTGTAAATGAAAAACAAATCATATAGCTTCAAAAAGGTTGTAGTCTAGTATACAAAAGATTGGAGGTTTTGTTTCTAATTTTCTGGAAGCGTAGGATGATATAGGTTTTAATTTTTACATAATACATTAAATATATATGTAATATAATGGTTTTTTTATTTCATCATAGATGACTAATATTTTTAGGAGGTGGATAATGAAATAAAAAATGTGCGGGTATGAACGTCACATCTTCTTTAGATAAAATCTTTATATTTCCCCTAAATATATATTAAGATGGTACTATAATCACACAATGACAATTAAGAAATGGTAAGGGAATTATGTAATAGATTTATGTAGGTATTGGATCCACCAAATTTCTAGGCATGTGTGAATAATAAAAGTGAGTTGGTTCCCATTAATGAGAGGTACAATGTGTATGTTTTGAAAATATGGAAAATATACACAATTTGAATCTAATATCAATCAATGTATCTATAATAATTATACCTAAATGATTATATTTAATATTTTTTTTCAATCATATATAACACCAAATAAGACACATTATTGATTTTTTATTCACATTACCTATATAGTTTCTCACACTAACATTTTTACTTTTCTGCATGATAAAATATTTTATAGATAATTTGTCTTTAGGTATAAAAAATTAGACATAATAGGTTACTTGAATCTAATTTTAATATTTATACAATATTTTATTCAAAATAAAAAAGAAAATTTCTGTAGAATACAATTTTTAAAGATTATCATGTATTTTTTAGAAAAATATTTTAATATTAACAACGGTAATTATATTTTAAAAACCTGTATAATTAATTATGAACAAAAATTAAGTATATAATATTAGGTAATATTAATTATTCTATTTGAAAATATATAATTAGTTTAATTAACATAAATTTATATATGTATAATAATTTAATTGAAAATTAATCATGTAAATAAGACAAATATATTTCTGTTTGTTTTTTCCAATGTATAAAATATGTAAATATAAAAATTAATCCTTAAAATTATTTAAATTATATGAATCATATAAATTATAATATTATTAATTTTTTTAATTAAAATAAAATTTAAATTAATGTTACTTTATATATGATATATTCCAAAGGGAAAAAATTAAAAAAATCAGGATTTTTCACAAATCATCAATAAATAGTAATTTTAGAATATTATAAAAAAAACAAAGTGATAATTGTTAAATATTGATATTTATATTCACATAAATTTTTTATTTAAATTTCTAAATTTTTTTTAAAAATTTAAAAAGTGTAAAAAATTGAATGAAAACTTTTGAGAAATATATGTGTTTTTAGAATGTTAGAGTATTTATTCATATACTATTCCAAAAAATTAATTGAATCTAGAAAATAATTATAATATATAATTATTAAATTTTATGAAAATATTTCAACAATAGGGTTCAAATATATTTATTAATATTATGCATCATTGTGTGGATAAATTTATTTATTAATTAATAAAAACATATCTTATATGTTCAATTTGACATTATATTCTTTTATAATTAATATATATCAAAATAAACACCTTTATAAATATGTAAATGGTAGTATTTTAATTTTTTCCCATTTGTACCCAACAATACAATTATTATGAGAGATTTTGATCATTTAATAGTAATTTTTTATACTATATGTTTTTTTGTTTAAACACTCTATTTTGTGTAACACAATGAATCAGATAAATTATATTTTTTATATATTTTTTCATAAAATCATGGTGTTTTACATATCATTAAATATTTATGAAATTTTTATTCTATTATTAAATATTATTTATGGAAAAAATATTCTAAAATTTGTATTTCTAGATTCCAAATTTATACATTCTGACATGTGGATGTCCAGAACAACTATATGGACAAATGGAGGGAGGAATTTTTTAATATAGGATGATAGAGTTAATATTTTCTTAAATTTTATATATGAATTTAGGCTTTAAAAAATAGTTTATAGATATGATATATATTTTCATCTCGGTAGAAATATGATTATGATGGCTGATTCTCATGAAGTAAATCATGTGTAGATTATTTATCACCATATATTATGATAATACTTGAATTTCTATATTTATTTTTTTATTGGGTTTTTATTATGGGTTTGTTTCTATAATTCTTATTTGTGGAATTTTTATAGGAAATAATAGTGTTTTTACTATTAAGGTTATTTTAATGTTTATTTGTATATTTTAGGTTTTTATGTGAAATTGTACAATGAAGAGGATTTTCATTATTAACCAAAAAGATTTGGTAAATTGCATTGTGGACATATAGATTGGTACTGGGAAATCATAATCATTGTGTCATGGTTGGAATGGATCCCACAACAAATTTTGTCCAAACATTTCACATCACTGTATCCCACAAATATTTGTAGTGTTAAGAGATTGGATTTCAGACTCATCCTAATGTTCATCCTACTTCTTGCAGTTGAATTAAATATTGAATATGAAATGTTTTTATGAATCTAATTATAATTATGTAATAGTTTTTATACATCTCTTTTGGTGGATTTTTGTTGGCGGAAAATAAAAATTTATATAACATGTTATTTAAAAATATTTTTTGAAAATATTCATTTATTGTTGTTTTATGAAATAAATGTTATTATTATGGGATATATATAATTTAAAAAAAAAATCATTGTGGTCTATTATGTAATTCTATTTATCATAATTATTTAATAATTATATTTTTATATTTTTATATTTTTTAAAATAAATAATTTCATTTTTTATAAATGAGTATGGATATTACAGGATTGAAATCCATACAGTGGTTACATTAAAACAATGATTTATATTTATTTTCTATTTTCATATGAGGTTATATTATATTTATTAGCAGTTTTCATATGAGGTTACATTAAAATGGTGATTTTTATTTATTATAAAATGATGATTTATAATAATAGGTTACATGGTATTTATTAAAATGATGATTTGTATTTTTTATATTTATTATTTGTCTTTTAATATTTATATTTATTTTTAACCCATGATTATAATCTCTTGAGAGATATAATTTTTGAAACAATAACTAATTGAAAAAATAGTCTCTCTTATGTAAATAATACCTGAAAATGTTCCATAAGAAGACTATATGGTTTCCCTTTAGTGATGAACCTAAATTGGATTAACTGTGATTCATAACCCCCTCCCTACAAAGATGCCAAATGTGGAGAGATAGATAATTACCCCCAATCCCACCTCCGGTAGGCCCATGGTTAGAGACTAGCACCAAGGGTATCAAAATAAAAAAAAGGAGTTATTATCCACTATAATAAAACTGGATTGTGAGATATGAAAATTATATCAGAATAAACTCTATGATATATATATATATAGAGTATCCAATAAATTCCAACTATGCATTCATATGTAATGGAAATATAAATTAATTATTCCAAATTAAAAAAAAATAAATGTTATGGCTGTGACACAAAAACTCCAATGGTTCGAGCTACTAATTTTATGAATGGTCCATGACGTATTCATGATAAGGCCTAGAACTATTTTTTATACATATAGTGAGAATACGAGTACACTCAGTATGGAAACCAATGTCTCTTGTGGTCATGTGAAAAGTGAATTCTAATTCACTTGTGAGAAAATAGAAAAACCAAATCGCACTAACATATATATACCTACCAAACCCTTCCACAACATTAATTACTGAAAAATTATTTTTTCAATCTATAATAATAAAAAATAAAAAATATTTATGATAGTGTACCACATAACAGATTATCACTAATTTACCCCTCCCACGCTCCAACATCAAATGTCAACGAACTTCTTTCCTTTCCATATAATACCACATCACATTACATTCTTCCCACAATATGCTGGGACATCATATCATATCATATTGTTTCTAATGAAACATGGTTTGTATCATAAAATGACATCTCATAAATTGTGTATTAGGGTATCATCAACAAGAAACTAAACTTACATATTCCATACTCGTATCATTTACTTCCCTCTCTATAACTTATCACATCACATCACTCCTGAATACACCTATTCTATAACATATAATCACATCATATGTTGACAGTGATAGTTTGGAATTTTTTCCTTCACAACTTGTTCATATCACAAAAACATGAAAATGAAGTGATGATGAATGTGTATCCAACCAATCATACATCTAATGGGATTCTAGAAAAAAAACCATGAAAACATTTGGTTTTCCCATATGGTTCTTGACATGGGTTGGTGCATATAAGAAATCAGATGGAAGTACAATGTATATATAATATCATATCACACAACACCATCCTATGAGTTTACAATAAATTAAAAATGTTACCAATTTTTTGTCACCACTTAAATCATAAAAACAAATAATCTCCCCCAAATCCACTAGAGACACTTCATTTCAAATAATCCATTTTTATGATTTCCCATTTAATAACCAATTCTGTTCATTAATCCATTTTATTTATCTAGATCATTATTTAATATATAACCATAAATATCATAAACCAAAATTATCTGTTATATTAATCCATTAGTTATCAATTTCAATCTATTTCATACCAATATAGTGTTATCATTTAATTTCATTAATGCACATAAATTTATCACAACACAAACTATTTTCCTCTCATCCAACTCATATTCGAACAACACATCAAACAAACATTATTTTTTCATATTTTTTATAAAGGTGATTTAAACACATTCCACTTCATTACATATTGTAATTCTCATACAATCCATAAATCCTAGGAAAATTACTTTTATAACCAAATATGATTGAATAAAAATTTACATTTAGTGTGGTTCTAAACAAACACATGAATAATGATTTTCCAAAACATATCATTATATAACATATAAATTCTTCCAACAAATATGATTTTCAGTGAGGAATCAAGAATTCATAATCCTTAAAATAATATTACTATACTGGAAAAAACATTGGTGTGCTCCAAATTAATAGATGTAAATAATATTCAAATTCTTGTGATTATCACTTTCTCACTCTAGGATAATTATTAAATTATATATATTAACAAAATATGTAAAAATAATGATAATAATTGTCTATAAATGTTAGAATATTTTATATAGAAACAATTATAAACAACATATTGAAATCATATAAAAATATTGAAAAAAATTCCATCATTCCCAAGAAATTATAATTAATCAATTATTAAAAAAAATTAATTAAATTCATATATCTTCCCTGAGGGTTATATGAGAATACCCCTCAAGCGTGATATAAAAATTAATTATGTTTATATAAACCCTACGATGGTTTCCAGACCCAATATGGATGAGAAAAAATGATAAGAAGTCCCAATGTGAAGCGATATTCATCTGATTCTGAATCACCAATAATTAAATTTTAAAATTTGTGTTCAATTATATCAAGAAAATTTCACATGGAAATTATAGAAAAAAAATTGGGATCTTACCTTCTACATAACTATATGAATCCAACATGAACTGATGGTGAATATTCCAGATTAGTATTAAGGAAGATACGACATTAATAAGATGAATAATCTAATATATTTATTTATCAAATTTTTAATTCTAAAAATGTGTTTTCCCCGTTCATACCATCATTTAATTAACTACAATATCTTACAAAATATTACATACAAAATTATATATTTTTAAATTTTAAATTTAACAATTATATTATTATTATTATTTTAAATCAACTTTATTTTTTATTTTTTTAATTGTAAGTCACACCACTTCATGGTGCACTTATGATCCAAGTGCACATTCCTATTATCACCCGACCTCCCATATTCCTTTATCATTTCTCATATCATTTATTTTTTCTTTCTCTATCATATTAGTATTTATCAATCAGTTTTTTATAATTAAAATCAAATGGTTTTTAAAATTATTTATTGAAACATTTTCATTCCAATATTTTTTTTCAATTATATTTACTATGATTTTAATGTCTTAATATATTTATTTTTCAAAATTTTATTTTTTAAATTTAAAAATGAAGAAATATTTATTAATCATCAAACAATTGTTTTATGATGAACAAAATTATATGTATAAATATTACAATATACATATATATATAGTCATATATGAAAAATCTACAATATATATATATATCTAGTTAATTAATGTAACAATATTTATATACAACAATGTGATATTTAGGAACATTTATACAAGCATGAATATATATATCTCTGTCTATGTGTGTAATTACAATTAAAACATTTCACAACCCCAACAATTTTTCAATGTTTAATTTAAATAATAGTGGGATATATATATATATATATATTTACATATATAAGAAGTCACATTATGTGTGAAATGTTTTCTAAAATGCAGTGTTACTGAATTTTTAAAAACCCAATAATCATGTTTTTATTTAATTTATTATATTCTTTAAATTTTTTTTGTTAACCATTAATTTTAAATATTCAATACACTTTTTAAGTGTAATAAATTTAAAAAAATAATACATGATTACATAGATTAAACCATTTTTTTTATTTTTAATGATTATCGTTCCAATCTATTCATTAACAACTTTTTATGCCTTTATAATCAACAGTAAATAACACTCTCTTTTTATGAGTATTGAATTTAATGCAAAAATTATGTTTCTTTTATTTAAACTGATCAAATTAAAACCTCAAAAATTTTCTAATATTAAAGAATGAAAAAAATATTTACATATTTCATTACATTCAAAAACATAAATCATAATTTTTTAAATTCTAAATTTATTCATATTTACATATATAAATATATAAACATTACCAAAAAATATATATATTTATATATACATATTTTTATATATGCAAATGTACAAATATTTGAACATTTTATATAAATTTTAAATATACATACATATATAATTTTGTGCATGTATTAATATATTGATAACACAAAGGTACACAATAGACACAATGTTTTATAATAATGTAGAGTATATTAATATATAAAATTTGTAACACAAATTTTTTGAAAAGATATATTAGAATGTAACACATGTAAATTTACATATCAATACTTGTTTATAGTATATTGAAAAAAAATTAATATATCACACCTTATTAAAATATTTACAAATAAATTTAAATGAACTGTATTTTATTTCTTATAATTTAATAAATCTACATAAATTAACCCATTTTAACAACTTATGAAATTAATTTAAAATCATCATCAATAATATAAATCAATTATCAAACATATTTTAAAACATATATTAAATTTAAAAAAACACTATTAATTATAGTCACTAAGAAATTCTCTTGAATGATAAAAGGAGGGCTTGAGAATATTAAAAAACATCACCTTAGATAACTCTCAAATATTTATCACCCTTGAATGATAAAGGGACATGATATTTACTAATTATAATTATTTCGATAGAAAATATCTTTATGGGATTCCCACCATACGTTTATTGCATCTTATATAAAAGAAAATATACATTAAAGAAATATATTTCCAATCTATAAATTACAGAACATCATATAGAATATTTTGTAAAACATGTTTAATATTAGTATTTGTAGAAAAAAAATCATTATCAACAACCATTATGTACTATAAATCTTATAGGTGGTCATTATGGGAAGAATTGTTCACTAAAAAGAGTTATATCCATTAAAAATATTATGTCATTGTAAACATAGATATTTTAATTTTTGAAAATACGAAGGAAATGAAAAAATAGGATTCAATGATCTTGTCTGCTAATTATTGTAAATCTAAGTAAGTCAATATACCCAAGATGATAAATAAGGTCATGTATCTCTTCACACTAGAAGCTGAACTCCGATCATCATGGATATTTTTATTTTTTATTTACATTATTATATATATATATATATATATATTAATTTATCTTTACTAAATGCATTTCATATATTCATTTTATTTTTTGGAGTATTAACCAGTTTCTTTTATCAACCATGTAATCATTCTTGTACATGTAATATATATGAAATTATTTATAGTACTATATTTTGTTAAACAACATCAATGAATTTGTAAATAAATTTAATCTTCAAATTTGGATGAAAATAGGATTTATTCATCTACATTAATTGGAAATGTTGTATAATAACAGGTACTCTAATTTTATAATAATTTTAAATTTATATTACCAAATTCGTCATTATTTATTTCAATTTTAGACTTTTCTCATATACTTAAATTTTAGTTTTTTAGATAAATGAAATTGAAATAAAAAACATAAACATGAAAAATATATATGAAATCGTGCATTTTTTCAAGTTCAAATCCTAGATGTTAGATCAAATAAATATATGGAAAATATTTTAATTCTAATGATAAATATTTAAAGTGTGGAAAAAGATTATATAATAAAATTATTTAATATTAGTAGTTAATATGTTCCACTATTTAAATTAATATTTAACATATTATATTTAAATCATGTATCATATTAGTGAACATGCCATTAGTGAAATATTATAATAAATAATGTTTATTTATAATTTATTGTGAAATATTATTTTATAGTGAGGGATATTATCACATTTTATTTAAGGATAATGGTAGATTTTCTAATTGATAACCAATGTTGGAATTATGTTTTGATATTTCATAACATCCATTTATCATTTAAAATTACTAATGAATATAGAATTAGTAAGGTTACATTTTTAGTCACCCTTTAAAACCTTAAATTAAAATTTTATATGTTTCAAAAATAATTCCAAAATCAATTTAAGGATACTATTTATTTTTTATCAATTAGTATTGGATATTTATATGTAATTTAACAAGTTTAAAGTATTAATTATTAATTTTTTATTAATTTTAATGTTAATTAGACTCGGTATTTCAACCTTTATGTTTGAATCATATTTTAATTCCTTTTAACATTATTACTATAGATATTTGGTTATAAGGGAAAAATTATGATTCATTATGTATAATTTATTGATTCTCTATTACAATTTAAAAATTTTAATATCATTAAATTAATTTTAAAATACATAGAAAAAATATAAAATTGAGAATATGATATGAAGATTATATTTTATGACGTAATTATCGAATAGTATCATATAATGTTATTCAATAGAGAAAATTTCAACATTTTCTCTAATCTAAAGAGGAAAAAAATAATTATAATAATGTTTATATATTTTCATGTATGATATTAAATAATTATTTTTCAAAAAAATTATGAAGATCCCAATATTTGTACTTGCAACTAATATCCATAAATTATTGAAAAAAATATTTATCATATTGTTTTCAAGATACCAAATAAAATGATGGCATATGTAGTAGATAAATTTGAAAATTATCATGATAAGAGTATAATTAAATCTGTCGAAAAGGAAAATTCATTGAATGTGTATATACCTCATAAATAGAAGTAAAATATAATGAACAATAGAATAAGATACCAAACCAATAGTGATTTAATTTAATATAAGAAAAATTATATTAAATTATTGATTAGAGAAGTTAATTGACAATCACATATTATATTTAAAATAAAAAAAAATTATTAAAAAAATAAATAATAACAAATTGTGGGGAAAATATTTTTTAAAATCGAAAATATTGAAACAAAATACTTAAGAAATTAAGTTTACATGATACTGTTTTTAGAGAAGAATATATTGATTTATTCCCTCAAAGTGAAGTAATAACATATTGAAAATGTTATTCTTAAATTAGTGACTATCAAGAAATATGATGTTACTAAATAATATATTAATTGAATGTGTGATTTTGGGTGAAAATGAAATGGAATCACTTCATATGTCATTAAAATTGCTCCATAAATATCATTAAATAATTTGATTATTATATTTACAATTTATAATCCATTCATATGTTATATATCATATATGTTGTTATAGTTTCTTAACATCTAATGTTTATCCATCTAATATCACTCCTCTAGATGCTGAATGAATGTTATAACATAAACTAACTATTAATATTTTTGTTAGTAAGTTAGTTTGGGAGATATATTATGCCAAATATAATAATTTTATAGTTTAATATTTATCTCCCATTAAATATTTATTTCATACTATAATTGTGGTTACATTGCTAAAGTCAACAACATTTCGTCAAAAAACGTTTTCATTAGAAAAATGTACTTATTAATGCTCTAATTAATAAATTTATTCTTCCTAAAATATTCATGATCTCAATTTATATATCATTGAAAAAACCGATATTTAAGATGTTTATCTACAAAATTTTGAAAAAAATAAGATCAACTAATCATTTCATAAGGAAAAATGATGGAATATTAAATTTTCATAAACTATATCAAAATATAATATATAAATTAAAAATTAATTATTCCTTTGAATGATTACATTTAATTTGATTATGTGGATGATATTGAATTTCATCATTTATAATTTAAATAAACTAATTGAAAACATGTGGATGATTCAAAATCAGATGTTCTTTTATCAAAAACGTAAATTTTAGAAATATTCAAAATATTTTTCATAAAATGTGAAGGATGTTTTTAAATATGTTATCAAAGAAAGCTATATTAATTATTGAATTTGGAGAAACCAAAATAGTGGAATAAAATTTCATGTCTGGGGTATTAATTTTATTAGTCAATAACCATTTCCCTGCATTAGAACTATGTTATTCTATTTGAAAAAGAAATTATTTTTTAATTAATTGCGAAATATGTTGAATAAATTGAAGATGAAATTCCATATTCTATAAAGGATTTTATGAATATTCTTATTATACAGATTCAATAGATAGAGGATTATAGTTGAAATTTTGTTGAAAAATACAACAATATAATAAATATATTTAAAAGATCATATAATAAGAATTAAATTTATCATAGTCGAATCGACTTTTTAATGCTAAAAACACATGTATTCAATGAATAAAAGGTTAAATGTAAAATATTTATCTCCAAATAAGAAATATAAATATAATATAAATATCTTGCACCTGATAGGAATAATTTTTAATAATGGTTGATTTTTTAAAATTTATTTCTTTTCCCTCTGAATCAATTTTTCAAATAATTTTGTTCATATTGACATAATTATGTATCTATACTATTCAGTTTGATAATACTTTTTCACTTCAAGTGAATAATCATTTATGAATGTTTTCACGTTATGCTTTGTAACAAAATTATAATAAAATTTTCAACTTTTTATAAATATAAAATACTTTTTATGATGTCTTTATAAAGTTATATTCATTAAATTTAAGTTTTTTAGTCATAAATCGAGAGGGATTTTTTTAGAAACTAAATTAATTATTGATATTTTATATTAGTATTATATTGGAAAAAATAATAAAAACAATGAAGGAATTATATATTTTTATTTGAAAGATATATATTGACCAAATGGTAGAAATAATTTTATTTTCACTTAAATATATATAGGGTTTATTTCCATTATTTTTAATTTAACATTGGTATTTTGAGTTTTCAAATAAAGAGAGATTTTTGAGTCATTAATTCACTTCACTCTACTTGTTTTCAGAACAATGTCCAGCATAATTTAAAATTTGATATATCCATTATGTAAAATTCTACACATTTATTATTTCATTATATTAAAAATAAAAATTAATTAGACATTACTTGGTGATTAAGAAAATAATGATGGTTTAATGATTTGTGACGGTATTTGAACAATTGAATTCTGTAATAAATATGATTAATGTATTAATTTAAAACCAAAAAACATAAAATTGATTTTATATTACAATAATAATTTTAATTAATCAATATATTTTGGTTGTTTTAAAATTATTATTAGAAGTGGTGAGATGTTGAGTCCATCAGATAATTTATAATATGTTGTTTTTGTGATCGTTGATAATTAAAAAGAGTTTATTAATATTTTACCATTGATGTATTTGTAATGATGCATTAAAATAGAACCATACATTAAAAATATTTATTACATGTTTCCAAATTTTTCTATAATCAATATATATTATATAATTATTTTTATGCATATATATTGCACATTGTCATTCCCACATCTGATCATGATAATTTTTATTACTTCTTAGAGTATTAGCTATGACCATCTTTTGTTAGTATTTCCTTATATGGAATCAACTTTTAATGGCATTTCTACTATTTTCTAAATATTTATTCTATAGTAATTCAATTGATTGGAATATATGATCGATTTTTATGAAAATATATAAGGAATGTTAAGATACAAACTATTGTAGCACATGTATTGAACCATCAATCTGGATAGTGGGTGACCAATGATTTAGGTACATGATAAAGAAAATTAATATATGTATGATAGATGGAATATATATTAAGGAAGGTATATCCATGAATAATACATTAAGAATCATATATATTAAAAACATGCTTAATATCATAGATACCTTTTTTTAGATTATAGATTAATAATTTATTTTATTTTTTAATGTGATGTTTTAATAATGTACATTTAATGGAGTATTATTTTTTATAACCATCAAACTATATTCAGTTATTAATATTACATTCTATTCTTTTAAGAATTATTATGTAATGGCCCATAATTTTAAAAGACTAATTTCAAATGTAACTATGCAATTATATAATATTTTCTTTTATAGTATAATATAAATCTCATGGAAAACATGTTATAACCAAAATAAATATTATATTGGATTAAAAATATTTATAGTTTAAATACCTCAATAATAATATAAAATAAGATATTAGGATTTAAAATACAATATATGATACCAAAAATATAAAAAAAATCAACATATTAATCCACAAAAATAATTAACCTGATGAAAAACACTATGGAAGTGAAATATGATATCATATATAAAAAATTCAACATAATAAGGAAAATATATATTACCATTAGATTAAAAATAAGTGAATTATGACTAAATAAAATATATAATATTTCATGATATTATGGAACCCATATAAATGTAAAACATATTACAATTGGAATAGTAATTAGACTGTTGGAATAGTAATATCAATATTCAAATAGTAATCTTGTGGTTATAATAGTTACCTTACCTCAGGATATGTAATATAAAATTTTGATATCATATAAAATTAATATATAACATGGTTATATTATGATTCTAGTAAATAAAATTTTCAGAAATGATAAAAAAATGATTGTATTATTAGAAAAAATATATGTTTTCTTATAATTCAAATATAAAATAAAATTTTTATAGTTAATTTTTAAATTTATTAAATTGTTTTATAAATTATTCTTATGTTTTATTAAAATAATTATATAAATTTATGTGAAAAAGAATATTTGATGGGTTCAAATATTTTATCACAAAACCAAAATTATTTTTCAAAAAAATAATATTATTTAAAATATAATTTTTTCTTATTTAAAATTCAATTTTATTAAATTACTATATTATTTTAATATTCAGGCATAATTATTTTTTGTCGTTATAATTTGTTATTTTCATAAATCATTTAAATTATTATTTATAGTAAAATTAGGAAATATATGGTAGATTTCATTACAAGAAAAATACATGAAAAATAAATCATGGATGACGTATCTATTAAATGTATTGGCCTCACATTAACAAGTTATTGAATGTAGCCACATTATACATCTGTGGTTCTATTATTGAACTAATGTAATAATGTAGTAAATAAAATAATCAAATATAGTAATCACCTCCCTCATTAATACTACCCATCACCTTATATTCTCCTAACACATTCTAACAAACATTCCATAACAATTTTCTATCTAATTGAATCGATAAATATTCCATATAATCAATGATATTTTTTACTCACTAATTTGTATTTAGTGTAACCTTTAGTGGCATCATAAGAGGTGAAAACCAAAGGAATAGAAAACTATCAATTAAATATTTCGTTATTTTATTCTTCCTCTAAAACCACCATACATTTTCCATCTACATATCGATTATAAAATATGAATAATAAATATGTAGATGTTTTTTTATTAACTTGGAATGTCGATTTTGAACCATCCCATTTATTATTTCTAAAAAATGTATTTTGAAATTTTTTTAGTTATCCAATAGAATAAAAATCATACTTCATTTTATAAACATTTTTCAAGGATATGTCGTCTATATATATTGTTTTTGGAAACAATAAAGACAATAAATATTGTACAAATTATATCATAAATCAATATTTTTATCAGAATTTTATAATTTAGTAAAAAAAGTCTAGTTTTTGAGGTTCATAAGAACATCATAAATGAAATATCCATAAAATGTTACATTTTTACTAAGTTATTAACAACTACGGAATACAAAATATATATTATAGAATATTAAAAAAATATTGTATTAATATTATTTTATATTATTTCTGTTGTGTTAGTATCATATTATTAGAACCTCGTTAATTATCAACAGGTGATCTAGCCATTTATACTTCAAATTAATGCTTTTGGAACAGTTAAATTGAATGATATATCTCATTTAATTAGTTGTAAACTCACATAGTATAATATAATTACCTAAACTATATATTTAAGGGGTTATAAATTAAGTAATTAGTAGAGGTAATTTTTTTATTCAGTTGCTATGTGCAAGTAGTAAATGATCATGGAGACTATTGGATGGGATCTCACTGAAATGATATTTTTGGTGTTATAATTTATATCATAATAACTCTCCTTATCTCTATATTAATAATATTTGATTATTATATAATTTTTATACATATCCAATGAATATATATTATATTTTATAAAGTACTAATTTTTTGGTGTGATATTTTTGTAATGGTTCTCATCTAAATATAATCTGTCACAAAAAATGACTAAGAGGAAAATCATTATTTCAAAACCCATTTCATGTTTCTCTATATAAAATGTTTTTTAAAATGAATATAACATTAAATACCTTGTTTCTATATTTTTTTGTCTAAATTTAAATTTAGTTTCTCTTTCTATTATTGGTTGACACCTTAAACATTTCCCAAAAACGCAACATTAGTTGTACATTTCTAAGGATGTATATCATCACTTTTACACACAATAATTTCACATAGACATCGTTTTTCAAAATATATGGTAATATTCAGCTATTAAAACCCATGAATATTTTCAATTCCATATTTAAATGAAACCATTATGACATGTTAACTCGTTATTCTATAATATATGTATATGAAATATAGATCAAACATGAGAAATTTATATATTATTCCATATATTTGAATTTATATTTTAAAAATCATAAGGATATACATGTTATAAATTTTTTCACAAATACTCCTATAATTCACGATGTAAATTTCATATCTCATAATATGATGTAAATGGGATTAGTTAGAAATAATAATACATGATGGGATATAACTTATAATCTGATATTGTTTTTGATGTAATCCTTAAATGATCCTTATGTACTTTTTATCTTGTTTCCAAAAAACTATAATATGAATATCTGAATATTAAATGTTCTTTATGTTATTTTGTGTTTTCTGAAAGTGAGAAATATATTTTATGATACCGTGCTATCCATTTTGACTCATACATTATTCATTGTTATATAGATTATTCCTTCACTGTGGATTATAACTCACAACTTTTTGTATGTATACCCCATGTAATACAATGATTGAATGAAGGGTCAAAGAAATATAGGTGATACCATGAATGTTCAGGACATAAGTGCAAGAAGTTTTTTTAATAAAATAGAAATACAGTAAAACCCAATAGTCATGTAGTACAAAAATCATAGTCAAATCTGTTGATTTTCAATGACAGTTCCAACAAATAACACCAAAAGGTTCAAAGAATCACTAAACAAACATGTAGTTATTCCGAGATAAAACATCCAAAAATTGGACCCGTAATATCCCATCAGTACCATTATGCCTATGAATTAATTGCACCACAAAATTCTTCCTCAAGTCACCATCTATAGTTACTATCTCTTTTCGAATTGCATGATCGGCCGCCCACACACAGCCCGAGCCCCCAAGGTCTTCCTTCGGTCACCATCATCACCAACATTCATCGTCTACCACTCACCCCAATCCTCCAATGTGATTATCTTGTCACCATCATCTCCAGCTTTCACTCTCTACATTCCAAGGTCGGTCACCTACATGAAACCCATGGTCAACATGATCACACCCAAGGTCATCACTGGAATCAACCATGACCACTACCAAACCACCCATATTCAAAGAACACATTTCATTGGAGTTAATTTTTTTACATTTAAAAAAAAAATCCAAAAAATGATTATGGGAAAAATATTTTTAAAAATGCACCTGAAAGGTGGCATCGCAGATTTCACCATTGCATTTCGGGTGCAAGGTGGCATCCATGATGTCACCTTTGCACTGCGGTTGAAAGGCGGCATTCACGACGTCTCCTTTAAAGTAAAATTGTTTTCTAAAAATTTTTATTTTTATTTTTTGTTTTGTTTTCTTTATATATATATATAAAAAACAAAAAAAATCTGAAGAATTTCTATACTATTAAATATCCAGCAGTACAGCCATTACAGCAGTCTGGATTCTGACAGAAACCCTTACCTAGGCCTCCCTTTTATAAGAGGTCTTTCCCTGAAAATCATTGGTCATTTTCGATGTGGGATTCAGGTTCTCTCTTTCCTGCACAGTATATTATTCTTTTCTGATGTGGGTTTCGGTTTCGAGTATGTGACTTCGTAATAAAATAAAATATAAACTATAAGGCCAATATAAATGAAATTCTAAAAAATGATTAAAAATATAATAAATAGGTTAAAACAAAAATAATTTCCTCAAAAATTTTGATCAAAAATAACTTATAACCTTTCAAAACAGCCTACTTGTAACTTAAAAATGATTCAAGTACATGAATTTGAAAGACTATAAAATATTAAAAATGAAACGAATATAATTAAAACATTAAAGATTTATTAAAAATATAACAAATAGTTGAAAACAAAATGAATTTCCAAAAAAATGTTGATGAAAAGAAATTTATATGCTTTAAAAACCGCCTACTTGAAACTTAATAATTTTCAAGTATGTGAATTGGAAAGACCATAAAACATAAAATAGAGGAAAAGTATAAATGAAACGTTAAAAATTGATAAAAAATATAATAAATAGTTGAACACAAAAGTAATTTCCAAAAAAAATTTAGTGAAAAATAACTTATAAGCTTTCAAAACCGCCTACATGGAACATAAAAATGTTTCATGTACGTGACTTTGAAAGATTACAATTGTATTACTAATTAACTAATTAATTTTTATATAATTAATAGTTCTATTAATAATTTACAAAATAATTATTATATAAGTAATAATTAATGAGTAATAATTAATAATTTAATGGATAGTTTTAATTATTATTTATATTACTAATTAATTATTTAATAATTAATAATTACTTATTAATAATTATTAATTACTTACTACTAATTATAATGAATAATTATAATTAATATTTATATTACTAATTAACTAATTAATAATTACTAATTACAAGTTATTAATTAATTAGTTATAATTATTAATGATATTTCTAATTAACTAAAAATTATTATATATATAATAATTATATTACTAATTATTTATTATATAATTAATGATAATAATACTAATAAACTAATTAATTATGACATATTTAATTATTTATAATTTATAATTAATAATTCTAATTACTTATTATAATTAATTATCAAATTTATAATTAACTAATTAATTATTATATAATTAATAATAATATCACTAATTAAATAATTATTTTTTATATAGTTAATAATTATATAACTAATCATTATATTAATAATTATGTATTATATAATTAATAATTATTAATTAATAATTAGTAATTAGTAATTAATAATTAATAATTAATAGTTATAATGAATAATTATAATGAATAACTATAATGATTAATTATATTACTAATTTACTACTTAATAATTATATAACAATATTTAATAATTATTAATGAATAATTATAATGAATAATTATATTACTAATTAACTAATTTACTATTATATAATTAATAATTAAATTACCCATTAACTAATTATTTATTATATAATAATTTAAAATAAATAATAATATATTATAATAATGAATAATTAGAATTGATAATTATATTACAAATAAATTAATTATAAAAAGGGCCTCGACTCTATCTTTCTCAAAAAATTCAACTAATTATCAATTATATAATTAATAATTATATTACTAATTAACTAATTAGTTATTATATAATTAATTATTAATAAACAATAACTAAAAAATTTCAATTTTTATATTTAATAATTATATTACTAATCAACTAATTAATTATTATATAATTAATAATTATATTTCTACGTAACTAATTAATTATTAAATAATTAATAATTATATTACTATAATACTAAATATATTAGTAATTAACTAATAATTTATTATATAGTTAATTATTACTAATTACTAATTAACTAACTAATTATTATACAAATAATAGTTTTATAATTAATAATTATATTTTTAATTAACAAATTAATATTTAATTATTAATAATTAATAATTATAATTATTCATTATATTGAATAATTCTAATTAATAATTATAATGAATAATATAGATTTATAATTATGTTATTAATTAACTAATAACTATTATATAATTAATAATTATATTACCAATTAACTAATTAATTATTATATAATAATTTTGAATAATTACTCATTATAAATTATAATGGATAATTATAATTTATAATTATATTACTAATTAACTAATTAACTATTATATACTGAATAATTATATTATTAATTATTTGGTTAATTATTATATAATTAATTATTAATACTGTTTAATTAACTAATTAATTATTTATAATATTAATTTAATAATTAAATAAATTATTATGTGTTTAATCCATGATTTATCTTTAAATTATAACAGTCTTATAGTTTATATTTGATAGTCTTTCAAAACCACATACTTTAAACATTTTTATGTTTCATGTAGGTGGTTTTGAAAGCTTATAAATTATTTTTCATGAACATTTTTTATGAAATTAATTTTTTACTATTTGTTATAGTTTTAATCTGTGTTTTAGGTTTCATTTATATCGGTCTTATAGTTTGTGTTCTATAGGATTTCAAAGTCACATGCTTCAAAAAACTTTATGTTTCAAGTTGGTCGTTTGGAAAGCATATAAATTATTTTTCATCAATATTTTTTAAGAATTTGTTTTTATTTGCAACTATTTGTTTTATTTTTAATCCATGTATTAAGTTTTGTTTATATTGGTTTTATAATTTATATTTTATATGCTTTCAAAATCACATACTTGAAACTTCTTATGATTCAAGTAAGTGGTTTTGAAAGATAATAAATTATTTATTATCATCATTTTTTATGAAATTATTTTTTTTCAACTATTTTTTATATGTTTAATCCATGTTGTAATTTTCATTTATATTGTCCTTTTAGTTTATATTTTATAGTCTTCTAAAGTTGTGTACTGGAAATAGAATCCCACATCAGAAATGCAGAATGTTCTGTGCAGGAAATGGAGAACCAGAATCCCACATCAGAAATGCAGAATGATTTTCAGGGTAAGCTCTCTTATAAAAAGGATCCATGTGTGAGAGCATCTGTAAGAATCCATACTGTAGTAAGGGCAGTACTGCTGGATTTTAAATAGCGGATAAAATCCACTAAATTTTATTGTTTTGTTTTATATATATATATATATATAAACAAAACTAAACAAGAAAATAATAAAATATTATTTTTTTTTTGTTTTAGGTGAAGGGTGGTATCTAGGATTATTCCTTTCACCAGGGCCCAAAGGCGGCAACATGGATGTCGCCTTTGTTGCGTATTTTCGAAAAAAACTTTAACCTAGCCTATTCTTAAAAAATATTATTTTTTTAAAAAAAAATTTAAAAAAATTACTTCATTGTCCCATTCTCATAACTCCCATTCAAGGTCATCTCCCACATATTCTTTAGAATCACCAGTCGTTAGGACTCCCATGGAGCCACTGGGTGGAACTATGCTGCATGAGTCCCAGATGCTCGTACGCTGTATGATACAGCCTGCTGTAATAAAAAAACCATGATAAAGCATCTGCAATCATCGTACCTTCCAACCTAGGTCATTCGGGATCCCAGATGAAGCAACCTTGTACTCTCCTGAAAACCCACACCGAACAATCCAAAGTGTTGGCTGGCATCACCGACTCTCCCCTCCACCACCCCACCTAGTGGTGGTCTTAAATTATCCTCAGTTAATGCCGATTGGCCACACAAGAACAACTGGGATCACCCCTCCTTGCTAGTTGAAACCAGTCGAGATCGATAACACTAATGCTCCCTCAGAGGTCACTCCTGGATCTCAGATCTGCCGCCAACACCGCCAGATCCACCCTCACTGGTCTTTCCCTCCCGTCTGCAACCCCCTCTAATCTAGTACCGCACCAACTGTAATTCCTGGGCTGCCATCCGTTCACCATCACAGTCATCCTCTTCGCTTGCCTTTGGTCCCCATTTATCCACCCACATATGTCTCTCAGCACTTATATAATCATCCTCCAAATAATGGGATTTAAAATAATCCATAGTTTTCATATCCCTAATCTTTTTTGCATTACATACATCGACCAAATTCAGTGGGCAAAAAATAGTGAAAAGATCATTATTCCCAACCACATCATATAGAGTTGAATCATTCTCACATGACCTTGAATTGAAATTAGATCCAAACTGATCTCTACATAATGAAGATAATAGGCATTTCAAATATTGGGTTTGGTTTAGTATATTGTTATTTTAAAAAAAATTATTATATAGGTAAAATCAATGTGTTGAAATTTATTTTTTTGAGATAATGTTACAATTATTTTTCAATATTATAAGAATAAAACACGACTAAAAACTCAAGGTATTTATATATTTATCATAAAATGCCTTGGTATTTTTGGTGATGTATTAACAAATTATTTTCCAAATAAATTACATCATTGTCTAAATATTTGAAGTATATGTTGATCATAAATAGATTTATCTATGTATAATAACAATAAAATGTATCATTGGGAATTAACTAGAAAATCTTTATGGGGAATAAAAAAGAGGTCATATAGCACATATAATTTAACACTCATTTGGTGTGTCCAGTGGAAAACTCACTAACTCATTATGAACCATTATGAATGTAATGAATAAATCATTTGGTTTGAATACCTAATAAAAAAATTACCATTGTTAAATAAGATACAAACCCAGAGACTTATAATTAAGGATATATATTTCATTTACATGTTATTTCTTTAATATTCATATATTTACATATTACATTCTTCATAGATCAAGTGTTATCGTCCATTAATTACATTTTTATTTTTTTATGAAAATTTGAGGAACCATGATAGAAAAATGTTATTTCCATTGTGACGGTTTCCCAAATAGTTTCCAAACAAGATGAAATTGAGAGATACAAATATCATTGATGTACTGGCAAGGTTTTCACACTTTATTGAAAATGTGAATAACCCTATAAAATTACCATTTTGTAATAAAAATAATTTTTTTAGTTGAGACCATTACATGAAAAATACTTCCTAACATTGTTGGACCACATGATCCAATTGATATCAAATAATGGACTTAAATCATTTAAAAAATAATCAATATTGTGTATTTCTTAAAATAAGATAACATATTTTTTGTTATTTATCACCAAGAGGGGGTTCTGATCATTATTTAACAATAAATAGGAACTTGAATCCCAAATATGAAATCAATTCAATGAAATGAGAACGATTCAATAAAATAGATAATAATAAATTTATTCCCCAAAATTGTCTCTTAAAATGGAGAGGGATTTCCAGAGACTAATGAAAATTTATGTTGTTCTTACTTGGCCTAATTAATACTACCACACACACAAAATTATATAATTTTTATAACATTACCCTTAACACTAGTAGTATTCAATTAATATTCTTTATATGATTTAATACAATCATGTGAAAATAATATTTGATTATAGTCTTTGTCATTCTCAAATAGATAGTTCGAGATTAACATATTAATGAGATGAAGATTTCAACTTCTTAGTGCTGTTGTGGGATATGACATTTAAATCAAAAATTGAGTTTAATTATACATGTTTAACAAACTCATTTCTTATTTTATTAATACCCAAAAACAAACTTGTAATATTATTATGAGGAAGTTTCCTAGAATATTTCTTGAGGGGATCATGATATTCTTCATGTAGGGAAAATTGGGGAATCAATATAATCGATGATTATGAGATATAAAGATGTTAACTAAAGATTCTTGATAAATGAATGATCTCATCATCACCAATCGTGTTTCCAAGTGTTTCAACAACAAGGATCAAAATCATTAACCAATATTATTCTCGATTCAAAGGTTAATCAGAGACAATCGATGATAATATCCACCCTTGCAAATATATGAAGGAAAGGATTTATAAAAATAATATTTTTATATGAAATATTTATTTTAAACTAATTTTATTTCAATGATATCTTGTTTTTCACACAAAAGAAATTATAAAAAAACTATGTATCATTATTTGAAAATTATGTGTACATTATTACTTAGTTGATTGATTAGTTCATATTATTATTTTTTAATTATGAAAAAATATTTTGTATACTCATTTACAAATCAAATTCATTCGTTGTCAATGGATTATAATTAAAACCGAAATTTTTTTTTGTAATTAATTTTACATTTGTATGAAAATGTTAAATTACGTGTACAATGAATATTATATAAACAATTTAAATAAATAAATCATTTTAAATTATTTTAATCAATTTAAATTAATTTTCAATACTATTTATTTTTTAAAATTGTTTATAACTTAAAATAATATATTTCTAAACAATTGATAATACTATACCAAAATTTATTCTTAATAATGTATTTTTCCTAAGAAGTGTTTTGATTCAAATTTCACCAACATACACTAATACTAATTACATCCATTTATAGGTATTAAGTTAATATAAATTGAATACATATTCATAATCATTAGTTTTAAAATTTTCAATTAGGAACCTTTTATTTTCAACCATTATAAATAGTAACTATTATATAATTGATCACATCAATAATTTTTAAACCAGGTTTAATTGGATTAAATATAAACGATATGGATATATTTTTTCATCCAAATTATTATTATTTTAATACAATTTTACCCTTATAATTTATGGTTTGAGACTATGTAATTTAACAGACACATGTCTGTGAAATTGGATTTTGTATTATTTAAACCAATGAACGGGATAAAACATCTAACTCTATGTTTTTAATATAATCTTTGTGTTAAAATATGAAAAAAATTGTTATGAAATTATTATAATTTTACTTTTTTGAATAATTAGAATATATTTAAAATTTTAATATATTTTTAATTTTTATTAATGAAATAATTAACTTAAAAATATAGGCAATGCATATGTATTAATTATATAGTTAATGAAAAAATATTAATGATATAAATATGATAAATTTTTTATAATTTGAGGTAAAATATGTGGTAAAATAAGTTTCTATATTAATAGGACATATTGTTTATGTGGTAAAATAATTGATTCAATCCTATTTTTTAATTCTCAGACCCCATAAGCCTATAGACACTTCATTATTTGATAACATTGAAATTTTTTTAAGGAATGAAATCTTGAAATAATGTTTAGTTTAGTAGACATTGAAGTAATGATTTTATAAATTATACCCATAATACATTAGGAAATAATAAATAAAATAAAGCTACTTAAAATGAAAATAAACTCAATACTGAAATGCATATTCATGGATTGATTTTTCCTAACATGTGGAAAGATAGATAATAACTCTGAGATCGAATACACATTATGGATATGAAATGTGGAAAAATAATTATTTAGTAGGAATAAATTAACATGTCATGTTAAATAACTGATAACATATGTCATTCAAACAACTAGGTAGGACAATACCATTATAGTAGCGTATGAAACTGAAAATAAAGACATCTAAATTAATAAAAATATAATAAAATGTATACATAAATATGTCGACAAAAAATATCATGGATGAATAATTACTGAAACTAAATCTATTAAATTTAAAATTATTGGATTCTATGATTCCTAGGTACATGTTACCTTTACCTTCTAGTCCTTTCACAATACCATTTATAGCATGTTGGGTAAAAACCAATCACATTAAAAAAATGATTCATTTCATGAGACTACAAAGGAATAGATAGGATACATTTACCTAGTCTTCAAACTTGTAGTACTAGTACAAAGAATTTCTAATATTCATGTACATTTTTCCATATCAAAATTTATTTGTATTGAATATATGATATATATTTATTAATTATGATTCAGTTAATTAAAAAAATTGTGAACATCCAAACAAAAATGATATATAGTTTAAGAAATAATAATATCCATTGCGTGAGACTATGGATATTCAAGTTAATTTATAATTTAAAATTATAACTATTAAGTTAATCATTCTAAGGGAAACATAAAAATTAATAAAGGATGTGATATTTCAAATATAATAATTCAGAATATTTTTTGGAAACTTTATCATTTTACATCCCAAATTGTATCATACATCGTAAAACATTTAATTCATTATACCCATGAAGGAATCTATTTATACCATTTGAACAAGGATTTGTGATATAATTTATAAAAGTGGAAGTGGGTACACTGTAAAAAATAAGTGTGTGGTTTATATTTTGTCATAACAAACAAACTATAATTTATCGAAACTTTTTTATCAACGTACAGTAAATACATCTCTTTTTTGTAAATTCATCATTACTTCTTTAAAAAATACCTAGTGTAAAGTCATTTTAAAAAAATCAACTATAATTTAGCTGTGTTTCCTAAAAATCATACCTATTTTAGGGATGTTTCATGGAAAGAATCCATAATTTAGAAACGTTTCCTAAAACGACCTCTAATTTATTGACATTTCGTGAAAAGTGGAACTAATTTAGAGATATTTCTTGAAAATCATCTATGATGTAGTGATTTTTCCATGAAAGTGTTCTTATTATAGTGATGTATCATGAAAGAAACCTTAATTTAGTGACGTTTCCTAAAGGGGCCAGCTAATTCAGCCATGTTTATGGAAAGTGCCGATAATATAGAGATGTTTCTAGAAAAGCATTGCCATTTTAAAGATGTTTTCGAAAAAGTGTGGCTAATTTAGAGATGACACCTAAAATTCCTAGCTATTTTAGTTACATTTTGAGGAAACACCAATAAAAACATTTATATTAATATATCACAATTTCTTGCATCAATGAATATATATATACATATATTAATATATAAATATATATATAAACATAAACACCTATGCACACACACACATAGATATATATATATATATATATAAACACACACCACACTCACTCACATAGAAATATAGACTTTTTTATATATAAAAACAATCTTATATTTTAAATTTACACTATTTTAAAAAATACATATAATTTAGAGAATTTCATGCTACAACGTTAAAAAAAGAATAATTATATATATATATATATATATCTGTGGGTGTGTTTGTGTGGGCACACAGATATATAGAAATATATATAATCATATTTATACAAAATATAAATATAAATAATTTAATATTAATATGCGATCAATATAAAATATAAAAAGGAAGTAAATATAAAATATATACATATATATATATATTAAATATATATATATATCTACATTCACAAGATATATATATATATATATATATATAGTAGGACCAGAGACGCCTTATAACAATGAACCATATACCCTACAACCCACTAACAACGGTCTAAGGTTAATCGGTCCAATCCACTGTGCATGATATATGGTTATCTCCCTTATCTAGTTAGGGATTTATTTCTCCCCGCCACAAAGATTCAAAATCAGGGCTGACAGGAATAACTGACACTGGGGGAGCATCCATGGGAAGGTGAATTAAATATCCATATAGCTTGGAATGATATTCTAATACTTTGCCCAGTTGAGTGGCCCAATGGAGAGCAGTCCCACGAGTTAGTTGGTTATGGGGTATCTGGTCTATTTTTTGGAGCATCCCATGTCCAACTAATACATGATAAAATATTAATATATATATGCACACACATATAATATAATCACACACACACACAGATATATATATATAATATAAAATATTGTCATATAGAATTATAAACATATATACCTATATATTATAATCATTTATATATAATCTTATATAATCTTATATATATATTCAATAAACAAAAAATATTAAATATGACATCTAAATATATATATATATATATATATTAATATTCGTACATTAATATACATATATATATATATTCAAATAATGACACATATATAAAAAAATATATAAACACAAACACATATATACATATATTTCTATATTAAAAGACATATTTTTTAATTTTGTCACATTTTTAGAAAAATATATATATTTTAGTAAAATTTAAACCAGTATTTTAAAACGTGGCTTATTATATATATATATAATTATTTTTGTATATATGTATACATATATACATATAGATATATATATTTATATATACACTCACACAAGCATATATATATATATATAAATATAAACCCAGAAACACACACACACACAAATTTCTATATCAATATAATCATAAAATACACACACACATATATAATATTTATAAACATAAAACATACATATATATATACTTATATATATAATAAAAATATAAACAGAAATATATATATATTATAATCATATATGTAAAATATAAACATAAAAATATTTATAGAATCATATATATATATATATATATATTAATATATGTATATCAATATATAAAATTATATATCTATATATAATATTGATTTTTAAAATTCAGACATATATATGTAAACATATATAAACAGAAACAGACACACACACCCACACATATATATATATATTTATATTAATATATATAAACACAAACACATATAGATAATCATATATATATATATAGAAGTACACATATATTTATATATATAAAAACAAATTTATATTTTAAATTTAGTCATACTTTTATGAATACATAGTTTTTTTGTGTCATTATTATCAGTATTTTAAAACATATCTATTTATAATTTTCCTTATATATATAATATAATAACAAATGAACATAATATATAATCATATTTAAATGTATAATATAATATATAAACATTTATTTATATAACATAATATAAACATATATATAAATTTTAATATATATTTATTTAATGTTAATTATTAAATTTCTGAAATATATTTTTATATATAAATAACATATATTACAATAATATATTCAATGTTGATGTGGATGAGTTGGTCCATTGTTTGGACCATGTTTGAGGTGTCTGTCATTTGAATCTATCCAAAGATTAATTTTTCTCACATGTTGGTGTGGCTATGTTTCCATTAATGGGTATGTATTGGTTGGTGATGAATATTAGGGAACTAGGGTGGTACACTAGGATCGACGAGATGTGTGGTGGTGGGTTTTTAATAGAGGGGTATGTGAAGTGATTTAGTGGAGAGGGGAATATAACATTTCAATGAAAAGGAAGAATACTAGTAGGAGGGTGGAGGGTGTAATTAAAAATAGAGAAGGACATGAAGGTAACATGACAGATTGGTGTGTGAAAATGGATTGGGATGGGATAGGGATAAACCGACCAGATCTTTTTTTTAATTTAATAATATGTTCTAAAAATAATAAATTATCAAAACGATAGTTATCAATTTCAGAAAAAAAATCAGTCATTTTATTGAAACATCAGTAAAAACTATACCCCATACGAAGGAATATTAACCATCATTTCTAAAAAAACATCAGTAAGAGAGGTGTCTCAAATAATCGATGTTTTTAAATGTCACTGAATTATGGATGTTTATTTTACGACATTTCTAAAAAAATGTTGTAAAATGAGGTGTATCAAAATAATTATTTTTAAAAACATCACTAATACAGTTAATCATGTAAATATTTGTATTTTACGACGTTCATAAAAATGTCTAATTTCTATTTTTAATTTTTTGTATGCCTTTCAAAATGGAAAGGATGAAATGAATACCATAACTTATCCTACTTTATGGTGTGTAGAAATCATACATCTATATTTTGGTATAAAATATGTTACAAACGTATACTATAAAAATAATTATGTTTATAATATCATATATTATCTTCTTAAAATTTTTTATAACATATTTTTTTAACATTCCTCAATTAATCTCAATATTTTTGGTCTTAATTTTCCTGTTTTCTTGAATAAGTTTTATCATGATACATGAATTTCTAATTAATGGGATCATGGAATAATAACTTCCAAAATGTATAACGTGACTTAATTATCATATGTATTTATTTTATTTTTATTTATAATTATAATTTATTTTAGATTATAAATGAAATGCACCATTGATGGATGTGTAGGATGTATATACGCATGAACGCTACTTTCATTTCATGGTTATGTTAAATGAATGAAATCTAAATGAGATATATATATATATATACTCTAATTATATTGTTATATCTCTATTATATTTGTTAAATATGTGTACTAAAACCGTCCTTTATAAATTCCATTTATGGAATTAATGACTCGTATCGATTTTTGGAGACGGTAGTCCACACTTTCTCATAAGAAATAATAGTATTTATAAATGGTGGAAATAATAAACAATCATTAAAAATAAAAATTATATAAGAATAAAGAAATTATAAATATCATATTTATAATATATAAATATATTGTCTAAACTATTCTCCTACAAAGTAGTGGTTGGTGAAAATTGAACAATCATCATTTTTTGAGGTAGTAATTTTTTACTAATAAACAATATTCTTAACTATTAGATGTAGGTGTGTGTAAGTGTAAATAAAAATATAAAATTGACAAATTAATTTATTTTTAGGGTTCTTTTTTTATTTAATAATAGAATTTGAATATTATATGGAGTGGAAAAAGAAAATAAAAATAAACTTTTTGAGAGAAGATGTCACCTATTTATTAGAAAACTTCTTTTTATATATAGAAAAAGTGTTTTTTCAAATGATACTATCAAAAAGGTTGTCTTATAATAAAATATGATGGATTATGGGAGATTAAATTTGGTAGGACTTTCCTGAGGCTATTTTTTTTGAGAGGAGTGAAAATGTGGGAGAGGAAGTGGTCTTTTATAGGGAAGGAAAAAAGTATCATTTGGAATTTTTAGATCATGTTTGGAGTACAAAATATTTTACATAAAAAAAGTCTTAAAAAACAAAAAACACTCAATATGATAAGGTTCTTGGACTATATATGGCCATCTATTGTGTTTTTTAATATTGGATAAGTCAATTTGGGCATTAAAATAATGGTTTAGTCCTATATTAAGCATAATTTTTCTTTGATAATTGTAATTGATTTTATTCCCAAAAACTATTTTTTTATAAAAACATAATTTCAACTTATAGAAAATTAAAAATTATTATTTTACCAAATATTTGATATATTATTATGAATAATAATAATATAAGTGGTGGAAATTAGTTTAAAATTCATACTATACGTGGGATGACATTGCTTGTTTTAAATTAAAACTATCCAAAATGTTGATAAGTTATTACATTCAATTTTAAATATAATGTGTCGCAGCCATTGAAATAATATTAATAGATAAAAATATGATATAATTAATCTTTTTAAACTATATAAAATTTAATGTAATGTTATAAATAAAATACATATAAAAGTAGATTCGATCAAAAATTCATTTTCTGAAACTATTAATTGAAAAATGATATGATTCTGAAATATAACAAAAATTTACCCAACCCAAATATTTATATTTATATTTCATATAAAATAAATATTTTTACTTATTAAAAAAATTAATCTATAAAATTTTATATTTAATTGGGGTCCTCCATTAAATGCTGTAAAATTGGCTTTATAAAAACATGGGTTTTTATGTGTAAAGTTGAGTTTTTGTTTATCTTATGAAAATAAAACCTAATGTTGGTATATAAAAAATAATTTATTGAATATAAAATAAATTTATATCATTAAAATAATGTAATAATTTTAATTAATTATGTTAATTAAGGTAAAAATCCCATAGATGCATGAAAATAGTAATATTTCATTTTATATCCAATTGGTTCTTATTTTCATATATCATTAATTGCTCACCGATGAATTAATATTATATTTATATGAAGTATATGTTTTAATAAGTTCTTTGATTATATTTATAACCCCTAGTTTATATCATATTAAATTAAATAATAATATTAAATATATTATTGTTCGGTAAAACCTGATCTTGTGTTCAACACGTGCTATCGAAGAAGGATACTCATGCATGTAACACATGATAACTCCTTATTTAATGCACTGATATATATATATATATATAATATGTTATAATGTAACAATATATTATATTACCATACACACGTTTTTGTTGCATTTTGTACACGCAATCGAATACTATGATCTTACATTAGTTTTTCGGGGTGTCAAATTCTCCCCACATTATTTAAATTTTATCCTCAAAATTTAAAATTGATCACTGTAATGGAGAGATTTATATATGAAAATAACAACTCTGGAAAGCACCACATCATAATTAGGGTTAATAACACATCTTATTAACAATACAGATAGGAATGAACAGTAGTCACATAACCAAGTTCAATAGTTGAATAACAGATGTTGAAAGTGGAATCAAATCCAATAGTCAATCGCTATTAGAGAGTTTTAGAGAATATGTTCAGATGAAGGGTAAATCACATAATACATTAGAATATATTTTTGAGTACTTCTCATTTATATCATAATAAATGATTATAATATGAAATGATTTTTTTTCTGTTCCATTTTTTTCTAAAGTTATTGAATTAAATCACTATATAAGGATATTATAAAATATATATTTCTATGAACATAATCCATTCTTTTGATCATTCTGTGAAAAAATTATACATCAACTCTTATCAAATGATCTGAAAATGGTGATATGTTATGACTATCTGTAAAACCAAGTTTAAATATCCACATAACCCATTCCATAAATGTTTAAATTTTCCATAAGATTTTGAAATAATACATTAGAAAGAATGTAACTAAACTTATACTTATCCATTAATAAACATGTTGTATATCAAAATGTTCACATTTATAACATGTTAATTACTGCATCAAATATCCTCGTTAATTATGGTAATAACTTAATTTAAAATAAAACATTTTTAGAAATTTGATTTCATCCTAAAACATATATTTTTTCATATATCCAAAAAATCCAAAAGTTTTATAAACTCAATAATTAAAATCATATAACAATTTTTTACATTCCATTAATCAGTTCCACAGTAGTTAATACCCTTCGAAATCAATAATTGCCTTACCATTGTCTCAACATCATGAAAAAATTGAAGTGTTAACTTTCCATAAATCATGTTTTTTCCGAAAAAAATTATCTTTCTGATAAATAATTTTTCTTCAAACTATCCTATATTGGTCTTAAATATTTATTGAAATGTACTAAAATATAAAAAATAATTAATTCATAATTTATATGATAAAAATTCATAAAAAATACTTTTATAACCTATTTCCTGGGTCCAAATACAAATGTAGATAAATCATTCCACATTGCTCGTGTAAAAAATAGATGCTTGACTATGATCCCTTATCTTCTTCAATGGTATATTATCTGGATGATTGGGGTTATTTTATTTCATAGTTCATCATCCCCATGAAATTTTAAAATTGAATTATTTTATTTTACATCATTCCATTTCATTCCATTTCATAGTGAACATTTTCTACACACTAAAAATTGTCTCAATCCCATCATGAAATTACCAGGGAAAATCAGTCCATTATAATCACGTGTTGGGAAAACCTTCTTGACATTAATCTTATTTTATTAAATCCATTTTCATGGTGTTATGAAGACATATTTATCTCTTTTTTTCTATTGAATACATAGTATATTGATAATTCATATTCTATATTTATTTCACATGAATCAATATCTTCATAGGATGGAAAATTTAAAAAAAAGTACCCTTCGATTATTTGGCTTAATACATTCAATGATGTGGTTGATCTTTAACTTTTTGTTGTTTTTATAATCATTTGAATACCTGGATAACCATGTAAAGGTACCTTAATAATCCTCAATCATATATTCCTCAATTTCTGTTAAGCTATGAAACATTGTCTTCATCTCAATATGTATATCACGAGGGATGTATTTATCTAATATTGTATCATTAAATTCCCTTCACACCATGAATTATATTTCCCTTTCCTACCTAGTTTTATGGATCAAGGACCTCTATTGATCAAAATCACCTTGGTGGTAATAGATTTCAAATTTAACCTTTTCATTTTTGTGGCATTCCAAGTCCATAAATATCTTCCCTAATGACATAATCCATTGATTAGATAAAATTGGATCAATATGCCCAAAAAATAAGGGGGATTATGAAACATAAAGAGACAAATATAAGAGACTATATTTCTGGAAAGGATACCCTAGTCAATACAAGTTACGTTTCAAATTATAATTCCGCATACCTAGTGTTTCCAAAACCTTTCAATCCCAATACCATTTTTATTATTTCCCCAGTATGGAAATATATACATTTTTCATGGTTTTTTTTACAATTTATGCTTCCCTAAAAAAATTTCAAACTGTTTCATATATTTTATTAGTTCATAAAATTATGAACATTTTATAACTCAAAATTTGGTGAAGCCTAAATGTAGAAATTTGTTCCTAGATACTCTAATAAACATATAGTTGGATTATTTATGGTTTATCTGTTGTTAAAAATCTTTCATAACGGTAGGAAATGAAAATTTGAATTTTCTTAAGCCTATCACAAAGGAGTTTCAAACTAGATGCATAGTATGACCCATTTTAATGCTACATGTTACCTCAACTCCGGCCTGAAACACTAAGTCAGAGTTATTAAATCTCGGTCAATCTATTCCTAAACTAAATCAACCAATACTATCCAGATTGGGATATATTTCTATTTACAACCTGAAATAACTACATAAAAAATCATGGATATTCCTTAATATGTTTCCTCATTATCTAATATTGGGTTTTTCTCCCTAATCTATGTTCTCTAAATATTATTTCAATGGTTGTTTATATCATGATATTAACTCTAATATAATGCCTTAACCCCAGAAGCTATGATTTTTTGTGTTATTGTATTTCATTATCATTATAACAATGAAAAGTATTTTGAATGACCATATAGTTTACCAATCGTGGTAAGACAGATTACAAACAATATACCCTTAATACATTGGAAAATAAGAGATACAAGAAAGATATATAATAAATAAAATAAATTCTGTCATTTAATAATTTTTTAATACTTTCATCTTCACAGCCTTGGGAAAAAACATAATATGGTTCATCTAAGATGCTCTATTAGGGTATGTAAAGTGGAATCAACAATTAATCAATAGAATAGATAAACATAGAAACATAAAATATAGATAACAAATGCCATTAAAATAATTAGGTATGGGAATGTCAATGTGTTAGGGTATGAAACTAAAACTCATGTCATCTAAATAAATAAAATAAGAAGGAAATGTGTCCATATATATGTCGACATGAAATCGTAGAGATGAATAGTAATTAAAATTATGGTAAAATGTATACATTGATATATTCAGATAATGTATCATCAATGAATAATAGCCGAACATAAATGAGGTAATTACATAAATACTGGATGTTGTGTTTCATTATTACATTGTACATATGTCATCAAGACCTTTTAGAAGACAGTTTACAACCTGTATGGTAAAAAATCATCTGATTTGCCGAATGATTCATCTTATAAGACTATTGATACATTGAGGAGAAATAAATATCTGAGTCCCTCTCATGTCATACTAGTCCTGATAATTTTTCATATTCATTAAAAATGTTACCTAGTGAAATATAACATTATTTATTTGAAGATGTGGATTAATAAATAATTCCTCATTTAATAAAATAAATATTGAGTGGAACTATATGTAAAACGATATTAAATTTAGGTAACATTAATATTCTTTGTCTAAAAATTTGAATATTCATATTAATTTCCAATGATAAATTATTATAAATAAGTGGTTTTTTCTATCATAAAGTTAATATTCACGAAGGTAAGTGATAATTCAAATATAAACATTAAGAATATGTTTTCTAAAATTAATAATTAAACAACCCAAAGGGTCCCAAACAACTAGAAAATTTTAATTAATAATCCCCAGAAATGAATGTTTTTCATATAATGAAGAAAAATGTTTCATGATATAATTTATAAGATGGGCAGTAGGTACACTATACAAAATAATTATGTGGTATATATGGTGTATGTCATATTAATATAAAAGTAACATAAGAATCCCTTACCTTAACCATCTATTTGGTATATGGTTTGTATCCTCAATTTTAGTGTTTCGAAATATATTACTAACTTATAATAGAACAAAACCCATTTTTATAATATACTATATTAATCTCATAATAAGTTTTATTACACGTTTGTTAATAATCCTTCAATAATATCACTATTTAGAGAGGTAATTACCTATTTTTCTCGAGTATGTTTTAACATATTACTTTAATTACTATAATGGGATCATTGTTTCATCATCTCAAAAATTAAAACATGACCTAATTTTTTATAAAATTATTATTAATTTATTTATAATAATATATAATATTTAATGATTATAAATGATTTGAACTGTTCAGGTAGATGGTATGTCGTACGGAAGCATGAATGCTAATTTCATTTCAAGTTTGTATTAAAAGAATTAAATATAGATTATACATATGTATTTAATAATTATTGAATCATATATATGTTAGATATTTTTATATAGGTTTATTAGAACCATCCATTTTATGTTCCATGTATGGAATGTATGAGTTATATCACTTTGAGGGGGTGGCATCCCACACTTTCTCAAATAAAAATTTTAAATTTATATTTGATGGAAATAATATAGGTATATTTAAAATTAAATTATAAAAGAATAAAGAAATTATAAATATCCTAAATATCATATATATATATATATATAGATATAGCGTCCATCATATTGGATATCATATGATATAGAAGGTTAAAATTGAAAAATCATCATTTCATGACGCAGTTGTAAGTTTTAAACATACACAATATGTTTGATACCCATTATATGGATGTGTATATAATTGTAGTTCATACACTTCACATAATACCTCATATTATAGTTAGGATACTGGTGTTTTATGTAATAATACAATTGCAATATTTTAGGGACTGTATAATGTAAACGAAACTAAAATGATTGAGATAATATGAAACCGGTTAATCAGGTACCTTTATTTGAATTATACAAATAGACTTGTTAAGGTGGATTACTTGACAAAGGATGGATTCTAAGATTTGTGTTGGGATTTTGTGATACTAAAAGGGAATATAATTTCCAAAACAAATTGGATTTATATTTTTGATTTTGTGGGATATGTGGTGGAATTTTTTTGAAATGAAAAGGACACCCATGAAATGTTTTGAAACAAGTTAGGTGTACACAAATTAATACCTAAATAAATACATGAAAACAAATAAAAAACAATACAAGATGGTTAATTGATTATATATGGCCATAAAATTGGTTTGGGATAAGTGGATATGTCAATTAGGCCCTTAAATTAAGGGTTTAGTGGTTTATTAAACTTAATTTACCGTTTATAATTTTAATTAATTTCAATCACTATCAATAATATTTTTTATAAAAAAACTAATATAACCATATTATTAATTATAGATTATTATTACTCCAAATATGATATCTATTTTTTTTAATTTAAATTCATATAAGAAATAGAAATTAATATATAAATATGTTGTAAGAGGGATGAAAATGTGTTTTTTTAATGTAAAACATGTTCAAAAGTATGATAATTTTTTACATACAATTTAAAAGTTAAATAGATACCAATAACCTAATTTTTATTAATAGATAAATATATGAGGTAATTAATCTTTAATAAAATTATAAAACATAATCTATCATTATAAATAAAATTTAACAAAAAGTAGTTTTATTCTAAAATTCAGTATTATGGATTGTGCATTAAAAATTTATATGTTTCTGAAATGTATCATCAATTTATCATAACATAATATTTACGTTACTCATTTAAATATTAAGTTTGTTTTTCCTATTAAATCAATTAAATTGTTAAAATATATATTTATAATGGTTTCACCCTTAAAAGGCTAGAATATAGTGTATATAAAAACATAGGTTTTATGTGTAAAATAGTATTTCTTTGTTATATTATCCATATAAAACCAAATAGATGAATATCAAAAATATTTCCATAAATATATAAAGAATATATTTCGATAAAATAATTTAATAATGATAATTAATTATATTTATTAAAATAAAAATACTTCGCATGCATGAGAATAATTATATTTCTTTTTATATCTGATTCATTCTTATTTTTATTTCATGGTAATTTTTATCCTCTGAATTCATTTTATATTTTTATAAACCATATATTTACATAACATAGATAATAATATTCATAATAGCTAATTTATATATTATAATATTAAATAATAATATTACATATAGTATTGTTCAACAATATATGGTCTTTCATGTAACATCATCTATAGAAGATGGTCTCACTTGCGTGTAACACATGATAACTCGATGTTGAGTGAATTGAAATATATATTAAATATATTATAAATTTTCTAGATATTATATAAAATTAAATAATTGGTGAATTTTTTCATACATGCTATCAAATACAAGTTTCTTACTTCTGTTTTTCTGGGCATCAAATATTTTCATTATTGATGTTCGTAAAAAAATTAATTAAGTACATTTAAAAGTTATAATATTAATATTTAATGAAAAGAATATTTCATTAAATTATTTTAAAAAATTAAAAATACCAAAAAAGTAAAACCATTAACATTTATTATTAGAAATATTATAAATTATGCATTTATGGTATTATTTAAGCATAATAAGTAAAAAAATTCAACCTTTTAATATTAAAAAATATGTCCTAATTAAATTTATAATATATTAACTATGGGTTAATCAAAATTATATTTCTTAAAATTATAAATAAAATATTTTAAAATATATTTATTGATGGAATTACAACCCTATACTACTTTATATTTGAATCCCTTCGCATTTGGAGGTATTGGTATTTTGATTTAATTTATTATAAAATAATATTTTCCGGAAATTACATAATATCACCACCCTTTAATTATATAAAGACACATCCTTTCTCACCCAATTATATTTTATCTGATCCTTTTAGATCTAAAAATCACTAAAAAATTATATTACCACTTTTTGAGATATATTAATGTGGTTTTTGAATTCTTAAAAGACCAACCCAATATCCCTTTAGAGGAGATATAGGGAAGTCATTTCAATGATGTGGAAATCACTCTAACTAATAAATTTATTTTTTAATATTTTATTTACATCATATTAATCAATTATAAAATTAATAAAATAAAAATTTATTAATAATTATTATTTTTAAATTTTTATGGAAATGAAGACACCATGACATACCCTCATTAACATTAAATAACAAGTGAATATATCTCTCATGCGTACAAATGACTTACCCTCTCCTCATAAAGATACCATTATTTTCCATCACACTAGTATATATAATAGAATTATTATAGGAATAATTACTATATATGATATTTATGATATATTTAAAAAATTTTAATGAAAATATAATATATATCATCTCATTATCTAAATTTGTTTTGAAATGAAAATGTCACTCTTACATATGTTTTGACTACACTCTCTATGATGTAATATTATTTGTGACTAATTTATATTTCACATCGATAGAAATAAGAACACATTTTATGAATTTATATTATTTATATAAAAAGTATAGTCATTTTAGAAAGGATTATTATTATTTACATTTCTTTTATTCTAAGAGATGAAAATTGTAATAATGTTTATCCGTATGTACGACCTAATGTCTCCATAAATGGCAGAATTAATTTTTATGTATCTAATATTTTTTTATGATTGAAAATATGTATATAATGAATAAATAATATTTTCATTCAAAAATTACTAATCATATAATGACTGTACCATAATCAAATTACAAGGAATAGAAGTTCAAAAAAGAAACATGCATGGAAAATTAATCAATTTTCATCTCAAACAATGATTTTAATAAAGCATTCAAAATAAATTATTGATAAGATTTAATAAATAAATCATAGATAGTTCAATATGTACATGTATTAGTAGTAAATATATAATATATAATTATTTAATATACATGTTTTTTTATTGTAAATTCGGCCACACAATACATGAGGTAAGGGTTTATTTATCAATATCATCATCCTAAGGGATTGATTATGTTTATATATCTATTAGGGAATATGTATATTCATTGTAATTGTTTTATAAATATATTATCAGAGTCATTTATAATTTTCTACTATAATTTTTTATAATTATTGTTACTAAGGTATTAGTTTTCACAGAACGGTTCGAAAGCAATAATGATGTTTATTTCCAAATGGGTATCTTTATGTATTTTCTGAAAAAATATGGATGGAATCTTTTTAACATATAATTAATTTGACTAATTTCCTTAAATAATAATATAATATTTATTTTAATCTTCCTTTACAATCCTAAAATAAATTATTCAGTGATATTTTTATATTTTATAATTTTTTGTATTTTAGAAAAAAATATTTCAAAATGGAAATTAAATTCTCATCAATAATTATTTATGATGATATTTTGAAATTAATTTCAATCTGATATACCATTATTTAAATATACAAATTCTTAATGGGTAATATGTTCCTATAATCCCATCCTTACACTTTATTTTTTAGGATTATATTTTTCACGACCTAACCCTACCTGAGCTCGAGCCGCAACTAACAAAAGGCCGCCTCCATAGGCCAGCGGCTGGCGACCAGCGCCGAAGGCACAATAACTCGGGGATTAATTTGCCTAAGTACCTTTACACACACACGCAACACACTCAATGAAAAAGTTCCTAGTAAAAGAAGAAAGTCATGTAAAGTAAAGGGAAACTGCTATAAATTAACCACAATGTGCATCAAACTCTAAAATTAAAAAGCAAGTTTTGATTGTAAACTAAAAAGGAAAATGGGAAAAACACGTGCCCAACCAGAAAAGTGCCATAACCCACCAAAAGGTGAACAAAAGAAAAAATGCTGGAAGGGTCCCCCACCTGAAACCCGACTATGACCACCGCACGAGGTCCAGGCTTCCGAACACCAATGATCCACTGAAATCACGACTAACATGTCCGTCATCTTCCAGGGCACACCAAGTTCGGGCAAAGCCCAAGCAGGGGTGAGTATAAAAATACTCAGTAGGATACCCCGAAGGATCGAGGGAGCATCATAGATGGTACCAAAGGGTTAGAAGTAGATCAAACAAGGGAAATCAATAGAGTACAAAAGAGAGTGCAGTAAAGAGTACAAAAGAGAGTCCAGCTCAACCCAACAAGATGAAAGAAGGTAGACTCATCCAGGCACAAGGATATAGAAATAGTGAGAAGATGAAATTCCCCTCGAGTCTTTGCTACCTATAGCTTGAGAGTAGACTCATCCAACCATGAGAAGCTAGACACGGAAATCATGTGGTATACCCCATGTGTCTTTGCCTCTCCTGGTATGAGAGTAACCAAACCAAATAAATGGGCACCAAAAACAAGGTATATACATATCTGTATACTCAATAAGAAACCCAAACAAGATCGTTAGGGGATCTCCATCCCGTAGCTCAACCCCATAAATTGAGTGGCCAACAGCCTTAGAAGTAAACACCATTGGGGCCCAGTATCATGCACGTCTGCCCCAAACTACATGTCAAAGGGCTCAAATCACCACACCTCGACACTGTCCACATTGGGTGGCACAGACTCGACCGCACTGTTTTGGGCCGCGTCTCAAGGATGCGTCTCGGTGGGTAAAAGAGCCCCTCTTACTTGAGAGTTCCAGGTTATGTTAAACCACACCTCGTCACTGCCCCATAATCGAGAGGTCTCCTCAAAGTCAAAGTTGTTCCTTCACCGACCCATACAAAAAAGGGTCCTGCTCCGGTGATCACGGAGGAAATCCATGGACTAGTCAAATAGAAAGGACTGAGTCTGGAATGTCAATGAGTGTCCCATTGCCCAGCCCTACTCAAGGGTAGTTCATAATATGATATCGGGTGACCCACTGCCCCGCCCTACTGAATTTTAAACACTAATAAGATATATGGTGACCCACTACCCAACCATACTAGAGGGTAAAGCCTAATAAGATATCGGGTGACCCACTACCCAGCCCTGCTAGAGGGTAAACCCTAATATGATATCGTGTGACCAACTACCCAACCCTGTTGGAGGGTAATGCCTAATAAGATATCGGGTGACCCACTGCCCTGCCCAATTGGAGGGTAAACCCTAATACATCATCAGGTGACCCACTGCCTATCCCCTCTGGAGGGTAGACTGAGAATATGTTGACGGGCGACCGACTTCCCAGCCCTGCTGGAGGGTAAACCTGTAACAAGTCGACAGACGACCCACTGCCCAGCCTTGCTAGACGTTAGACATGAATCAAGACGATGAGAAACCCACTACCCAGTCTCTGCTGGAGGGTAGACCCTCAAGAGTTATCGGGTAACCCACTTCATAGTCTCTTCTACAGGGAAAACCCTGAGAAGTCCATGAGCAACCCACTTCCTAGCCCAACTGGAGGGTAAACGCTATGAAGTCGATGAGCGACCCACTGCCCAGTCTCTACTGGTGGGAAAACCCAGAACTGCTCTTGACACCCCTACCGGATGGTAAAATACTGGCCAACCGAACATGGAGTGGGTATCGTGCAACCACCCGACTCCAGAACAAAAATTGGGGAAACCACTCAACCCTGTTTATTTAAACTGTCTAGCACAGAGCCAGGGGAAAAAATCAACCCCACTGGTCAACAAACGAGAACAAAGGGACACTCAACGTCACTAGATGTCAAAAGTATGCACAACGTATCATGGAACGCACATGGGGCCCACACGACATGTGGCCCCAAGTCAACCCTAACTATGCGCACAAACGTTCTCAGGTACCAACATCCACATGTACCTCCCAGGGTTCTCGTACACTCCCAGAGTATTCCACATTCCATCACAAAGCCTATCGTGCACAGGGCACCCAACGTCAACGTGAAGGCATAACATAACAACTCTTACCTACAACCTCAATGGATAAGGCACAATCAACCACATCTCTTTAAACACCAACCTAACTCTCCCAGGAGTGTATGCGATCACACGCCAAAGGTTTGCTACAAACACGGTATAAGAACCGACATTGGGGAACCTTTCATATTTCCACATTTAATAAGACCACTTATGAGGCTCTGCACAACCAAACCCATCATACCGTTTTAATCCATGAGGAAAAAAATGTGATATAGACTACTTACTCACCTCAAACAGATATCTGATGGAAAGGTCGCCAAAACCGCCTCATGCCCAAATGACGTCCAGCGATCCAGAGCCTCGGCCCCGAAAACATTCGGGCGCATCGCACCATTGTGATCCCCCCAGGAAAACACATCAAAAGAACTACTCACATGAGTGAAATGGATATCCGGAGAAAAAGGTGCATTCCGGCGCATTGCACCATTACGATCCCCCCAGGAAAACATGTCAAAAGCACTACTCACATGAGTGAAATGGATAACTGGATAAAAAGGTTTATTTCGGCGCATCGCACACGAGCGGTGATTCGTGGGACCCGCAAAACGGTCTCAAAACACAACTAACAGATCACACCATTGCGATCCTCTCGAAAAATTACACATGTTTGGATATCCAATCGTCTGAATCGGACAGCTGGTGATGGAGTTGGAATTCACTGTCAACTCCCAAAACTGCCCACGTGCGGCCCGCACCTCCATGCAGAATTAATGTATGTGGATTGCGTCATTGAAATTCCCTTGGAAAAATACCCAAAATCGACTGCTCGCACGCCCCAAATGGACGTCCAGTGAGAAATGGTCCAAACGTTGCTCACAGCTCGAAGGACGGGCTGTGGCGGCCATGCCTCAACTCTGGTCTCAATGCCTGAAACCACCCTAGAAAACTCCACCTCGGTGCTAGGGTCACAACGCCAATGACGGCGTGCAAAACGGACTCCGAACGTGTCTGCGCTGCCCAAAACAAGAATTCCTGAGAATCCCACTAACCTGCTTTACGCAGGTGCCGTGCCCCTGAGCCCATTGTCTCAGAAGATAAAACTCCCATAACTAGGTCAAAAGGTCTGCATCTGCATCAGGTCTATGCCGCCGCAAATGGCGCGCAAAATGGATTCTCGTTGCAAAAGTTACGAGCGTCCAAATTTTTAAGGGGGGTTTACCACTAGGTTGGAAATGCCCGGTCCGGCCGGTCCGCCCGGCTCGGGCAGGCCCACTCCAGCCAGCCCGCTACGCCGCAGCCCATCCGCTGGGCCCAGCCCCGGCCAATCCCGCGCCCTTCCGCCTCCCGTGAGACCCACTGGTCCACACGCTATGCAGGAGCCTCCTACACCGACCAGTCGGCATGCCCAGGCCTCTTTCCATGCGGATACCTGCATGACACAGGTCTCGGTCTCCCCACGGGGTCGCGCGCCTGCGACCTCAGATGCCCCCTCGCCGGCACCCTCAGTCGGTGCCCTCTACAAGGGACCCCGAGCCGCACCACCTTCCTGAATAACCTAGACCGCCGAAGGGATGTCGCACTACTGTCACGCCCAACCGAGCCATCGCACCACCTGGGAAGTCGCTGTTGCCGCCGCCGCCATCCCGGACTGCAGGAATCCGCCTCCACCGTCCCGGACCGCCGGAAAAACAAGGGAATTGGCTTGAAATCCCAGGGCTGTACCGGACACCCCGGGACTCGGATTATCGATCCGAGAAGTGATTTGGAAATATTAGAACATGTTATATGTGATTTTGGGCTTTGTACAATAATCGGGCAAAAAAATGACAGGGGAAATAATGCTCAAAGTTTGCGGGAAGTAAAATTCCAAAAAAATCCTCATACCTCGCTGGGCTTCGCCCGGAGCATCGCGTCGATCCGCCGGCATTAACGCACCTTTCCAGAGTTGCCTTGCTGAAACCTCCTCGCCAGAGCGGCCTCACCAGATATGGAGGAGAGGTGAAGCTTGGGGGGAGAAGGAGAAGAAGAAGAGGGGAGGGATGTGTTTAAGTAGAAAATACTTAAACGCCCGCCTGACAGCCATGAACCTGAAATTTCAGCGGGGTCGGGATTAAGGATACCCTAGGCTAAAAACCAATCTACAAGCGCAATAGTGGTCTCACAATTGTAATCTGAGGGCCTGTTAAAAATTTGAAACAACCTCGCACGAGGACGCTAAATTACGAAAACGCCCCCTTGGGCTATTTTTCACATATGGGCTGTGCCCGGAAAACATAGACCCCTCTTACGGTAACCAAGAATGTTCCGTACTCAACGGTTCCCTCAGTTTTCCAATCCGAGCCACTGTTTAAGAGATACTTGAGTTTCACTAATAAACGAATAAATTTATTAATTAATTTATCTGATTAACATTCCGAAAGCGAGCGAGGGGTCCAAAAATCTCGTTCCGACATGTTTTATGTCGATCATAGGGTAAACACCATATTACGGACCCATCCGTACACTCAGATATCTAATCTAAAACACCGTTTAGTAGTTATCCTATTTATATGGTGTTTCCAGTGTGAACACATTGAAAATTTAATTCTGGCCACCTCGGGGCTCGAAATCGCACACCGTCTGAAGGCGCTGCTCTGTAATAACATCAAAAAATATTCCAAAGTCTTTCGCAGCAAAAACTAGGTTCTTACATCATTCCATACTTCACACTTTTCGCCCCTGAAAAGAAAAACTAAGGAACAACTCGGGGTACTAAACCCATACCTAGCTCTGTCGTACCCATAAGAACTCTCGCACATCTTTGCGCCACCCTACACAGACCAAAGGATTTGATCTATTCCCAAGAGGACTACCCTCTCTGATGACCTGCATAGGTGAACTCACACATCTCTTTAGGTAAACTATGTGGGAGACTTCACGCACCCACCCCAAACCTTGGGGTTAGGTAAAGGTTGTAGGGAACCTCTCCACCCCTTTACATGGTCTCAAACGTCCCGAAGGATCTCGTGGGTAGCTCACCTCCCCGATAGAACCTCTACATTACACATCACGACTGGAATCACCTCCAACACCTGGAACAAGACCCGGAGATTCCCTCATTTAGAATATCCATATGGTGAAACACCCAAGGACATCTGGTCACACAAGGTTCCATAGTCGATTTCTCACAACCAAGACTCTCTTGAATGCTTGCAGAGCGATGGAGTCGACTCCATAGACTAAAGAGGAAGGTTAAACACCTTCTAATCTACAATCACAGGGTTACACCCGATGCCCTGCATCACCCTGGTAACACCTCAAACAAGGAGCAGGGAGAAAAGGCATTCCACACACATAGTCTAACAATTCTTCTACAAAAAGTATAAGAGCTATAGAGAGTTCCTCTTACCACCTACTGCTCTCCAAGATCGTAGACATCTAAAGCTCATGTCTGTCCACTGTCCCAATTGTCAGCTCCCGGAGCCTGACGTGTACCGCCTAGTGGTGATTGGAAGACCTCGTAAGGTCATCCTCTGAAACCAGTTCCTCCCTCTCCTCTGATAGAACCTCCTTTCTGGGTGCTACTCCGATCATGACGCTGCCTTCGTCGTGGTGGTGCACCTACTTCCTGCCCAAGGCTCTCTACATGGATGGTCAGGCAGTCTCGTGCCATGTGACCTCGAAAATCGCATTGATAGCACCAATTCTATTTGGGCTGCACTGGTGCCCTCTTGCGCCACTGTGGTGTACAACCACGCCCCTAAGTCTGGTTGTCAGAAATCCACCTACGCCGAGGTTCTACATGCCGATGCCTGCTAGCTGCGGCAGACGTCTCGGCTCCAATGTGCCTGCAGCCACCACCAACTCTAGAAAGTGAAAGGAAGCTCTATGTCACCAACACCTTCTCTAGCACACCATCATACGTGGAAATTACCAAGGGTACTAAGATAGAATGAATCTCTCAGCAGATACCCTTCCCAATCTTCCGCGCTCGGATGGTGTCATCATGGTCCATGTCTGGGTAAAAGCGTTCACCGTCTGTGAAACTAGCCGCGTACTTGGCCACCATCATCCCTCCCTGCTTAAACTGCAGGTGCTCCTGAATCTGAATGGAGCACATGTAGGAGGGTCAAAACTCCTCACGGAACGATAACTGAATGTCACCCCATTAAAGGGACGAATCACAAAGAAATTGAGTCACCAAACTCCACCAACGCCAAGCTGCTCTGCAGAAACGGTTGGCGTCCAAAGCCACCATAATATCTTATAGCGTCTGCACAAGCTTGAAAAGGAGATCCACTATATCTAGCTAAACCTCTACTGCTTGAGGGACTAGTTCACCACTAAACCTCAGTGGTCTCTTCCACTGGAACTCACGGAATGCGCTCAACCTGTGCTCAAGCTCATACTACTCTACTAAAGATGTCTTCTGCTCAACAGGTTGGGGTGCTGCTACTAGCCCACCTGGAGAAAGGGGATTGCATGGTGGGTCTTGGAATGAGGCCTCGTATCTCACAAGGTCGTCGTCACGAACCCAAACTGGTATCCTCTTTGTCTGTCATCAAGGAGACATCTGGAATATTATCAAGGAGTGTCCTGGTCAGATAAGCATATATCTATATACAAATAACAATGATGGGGATCTGACTCAAGAAGGACATTCAAAGACTCAATAATGTGTGATGCACAAACCAATTTTCCCTACAACATGTGTCTCAGCATTCTGAGTCGACAACTGGGTTATCAAGGTCTTGGTGAATGGATACGTCGGCCGCCACGCCATCACTGTACTCCCTGGCCTGAGAGCCTCTCTTGAGACACGTTAACACTGTTTCCCTAAATCCCAACTAATTCCTTTTATTTTAGGGACATCCGGACAGCGTCCCAAGGAAGGAACCATCTCTAATACCACTTTGTCAAGACCCGACCATACCCGGGCTCGAGCTGCAACTACCCCAAGCCCACCTCCATAGGCCAGGGGCTGGCGACCAGCGCCGAAGGTACAATAACTCGGGGAGGCCATTACCTAAGTACCGATACACACACATGCAACACACTCAATGCAGAAGTGTAGAGTTAAATAAGATAAACAAGTAAAGTAAAGGGAAACTTCTATAAATAAACTACAATGTGCATCGACCTCTAAAAGTACAAAGCAAGTGCTGAAAGTAAACTAAAAAGGAAAAAGGAAAAAACACGCACCCAACCAGAAAAGATCCACAACCCAGAAATAGGTGAACAAAAGAAAAACAGTTGGATGGGTCCCCCACCTAGAACACGACTATGACCACCGCACACGGTCCAAGCTCTCAAACACCTATGCTCCACTGAATTCATGACCAACATGTTCGTCGTCTGCAAGGGAACACCAAGTGTGGGCAAATCTCATGAAGTGGTGAGTATAAAAATACTCATTAGGATACCCAGAAGGCTCGAGGGAGAAACAAGTGATGTAGTGAAGGGTGAGTAGTATATCGAATAGGGGAAAGAAAAGGAGTACAACAACAAGTGCAGTAAAGAGTACAAAAGAGAGTCCAGCTCAACCCAACAAATGGAAAGAAGGTAGACTCGTCCAGGCATAAGGAGCTGGAAATGGTGAGAAGATTAACTTCCCTTCATGTCTTCGCTCCCTATAGCAGGAGAGTAGACTCGTCCAACCATGAGAAGCTAGACACAGAAGGATGTGGCATACCCCGCGCATCTTCGCCACTCCTGGAAGGAGAGTAACCAACCCAATAAGTGGGTACCTGAAATAAGGTATATACATATCTGTATGGTCAACAAGAAACCCAAAAAAAATCATAAGGGGATCTCTATCTCGTAGCTCAGCCCAGGAAAGTGAGTTTCCAACAGTCCCAGAAGTAAACACCATCGATTCCCAACATCCCGCACGTCTACCCCGAACTACAAGTCAAAGTATCAAATCACCAAACCTCAACACTATCCGCTTTGGGTGGAACTGACTCAACCACACTGTTTTGGGTTGCGTCTCCAGGATGTGTCTTGTTGGGTAAAATCTCCCCTCGTACATGAGATTTCTGGGTAAAGTAAAATCACACCTCGTCACAGCCCCTCAGTCGAGAGGTCTCCTCAAAGTCAATGTAGTTCCATCACCAACCTGTACAACCAAGGGTCTCGCTCTGGTGTTCATGGAGGAAAGCCACATACTAGTCTAGTAGATTGGACTGAGTCTGGAATGTCAACGTGTGTCCCACTACCCAGCCCTGCAGGAGGGTAGTTCATAATATTATATCAGGTGACCCACTGCCCAGCCCTGTTGGAGGGTAAACCATAATAAGATATTGGATGACCAAATGCCCAGTTCATCTAGAGGGTAAACCCTAATAAGATATCGGGTGGCCAACTGCCCAGCCCTGCTGGAGGGTAAACCCTAATAAGATATCAGATGACCCAGTGCCCAGCCCTACTGGTGGGTAAACCCTAATAAGATATCGGTTGACCCACTGCCTAGCCCTGCTGGATGGTAAACACTAATGCATTATCATGAATCCCAATGCCTAGCCCCGCTGGAGGGTATACCTGGAATAAGATGATGAGTGACCCACAGCCCTGCCCTGCTGAAGGGTAAACTCAGAACAAGTCGACAGGAGACCCACTGCCCTACCCTGCTAGAGGGTAGACCTGAATCAAGATGATGAGTGACCCACTGCCCAGTCTCGACTGGAGGGTAGACCCTCAATAGTCATCTGGTGACCCACTTCCTATTTTCTGCTAGAGGGTAAACCCTGAGAAGTCTATGAGCAACCCACTACCCAACCCTGCTTGATGGTAAACCCTAAGAAATCGATGAGCGACCCACTGCCTAGTCTCTACTGGAGGGTAAACCCAGAACTGATCTCACCACCTCTACTTGATTGTACATCCCTGGACAACCAAACACGGAGTGGGTATCATGCATCCACCAGACTCCGGACCAAAACCAGGGGAAACCAGTCAACCATGCTGAACAAAACCGTCAAGCACAAAGGAAGGGGAAAAACTCAACCCTACTGGTCAACAAACAAGAAAAATGGGACCCTCTAAGTCACGAGAGGTCAAAAGTATGCAAAGTAAACCATGGCACGCACATGGGTCCCACACGACGTGTGGCCCCAAGTTGACCCCAGCCATGCGCACAAACGTTCTCTGGTACCAACATCCACATGTACCTCCCAGTGTTCCCATATAATCCCAGAGTATACCACATTCAAGTACAAAGGCTATCATGTACATGGAACCAAACATTAACACCAAGGCGTAACGTAACAACTCCAACCTGCCACCTCAACAGCTGAGGCACAGTCAACCACATCTCTTTAAACCCCAACCTCAATCTCCTAGGAGTTCACACTGTCACATGCCAAAGGTCCTATACAAACACAGTAGAAGAACCACCACCAGGATACCTTTCATATTTACACATTTAATAAGACCACGTATGAGGCTCTGCACAGCCAAACAGATCATACCGTTGTAATCCTCATGATAAAACATGAGAGATAGACTACTTACTTGACTCAAACTGCTATCCGAATGAAAGGTAGCCAACACTGCCTCACGCCTGAACGACATCCCGTGATCCCGAGCCTCGGCCCCAAAAACATTCTGGCGCATCGCACCATTGTGATCCCCTTGGGATAACACATCAAAAGCACTAGTCACATGAGTGCACCAGATATCCGGAATAAAAGGTGCATTCCAGCGCAACACACCTGAGCGGTGCTTTGTGGGAATAGAAACCTGGTCCCGAAACACATCGAACAGATCACACCATTGCGATCATCTCGAATAAGTATACATGTTTGGCTAACCACTCGTCTGAATCGGACACCTGGTGAATGATTTGGAATTAATTGTGAACTCTCAAAACAACCCATGTGGGGCCCGCAACTCCGTGCAGAATTAAAGCGATCAGATTGCACCATTGCAAGGCCCCCGAAAAAACACCCAGAATCGACTGCTTGCACGCCCCAAACAGACATTCAGTGAGAAAGGAGCCAAACACTGCTCGAAGGTCGAAGGACAGGCCGTGGTGCCCACTCCTCAACACCAGTATCAATAACGAAAACCACCCTAGAAAACTCCACCTCGGTGCCAGGGTCGCAGCACCATTGACGGTGTGAAAAACGGACTCCGGACGTGTCCACGCCGCCCAAAACAAGAATTCACGGGAAGCCCGTTAAGCTGCTTTACGCCCGTGCCGTACCCCCGCGCCCCCCGTCTAGGAAGTTAAAACTATATAAACCACCTTAAATGGTTTTCCTCTGCGTCAGGTCCACGCCGCCGTAGACAGTGCGCAAAATATACTCCCGTAGAAAAAGTTACGGGCGTCCAAATGTTTAAGGGGGGTTTACCCCTAGGGCCGACCTGCCCGATCCGGCCGGGCCGCCCGCTCGGGCCGGCCCAGCTGAACCCGCATCTCGCCGCCTCCCACGAGGCCCCCTCTCCCACACGCCGCGCGAGAGCCTACCCAACCGACTGGCCGACACGGCTGGTTCACTTTCCACGTGGAGGCCCGCGTCACGCGGGTCCCGGTCTCCCATCGGGGTCGCACGCCTGCGACCCCAGATGCCCCCTCACCGGCACCCTCGGCCGGTGCCCTTTGCTAGTGCACCCGAGCCCCGCCGCCCGACTGAAGAACCCGGAACACCGCCAGGATTTCCCATCGTCTTCACGCCCAGCCGAGCCGCCACATCACCTGGGAAGTCGCCGCCGCCGCCGCCGCCGTCCCGGACTGCCGGAATCTGCCACCGCTTTCCCAGACCACCGGAAAAACTAGGGAATCGGTCGGGACTTCCCGGGGCTGTCCCGGACACCCTTGGACTCAGATTTTCGATCCGAGAAGTGTGTTGGAAGGCTTAGAACATGTGCTATGCGATTTTTGGATTTGTTCAATGATCGAAAAAAAATTGACAGGGGAAATCGGGCTCAAAGTATGCGGGAAGTAAAACACAAAACAAAAACATTTACCTCATTGGGCTTCGCCCGGAGCTTCATGTCGATCCGCCGGCATTATCACACCTCACCGGAGTCGCCTCGCCGGAACCACCTCGTCGGAGTGGCCTCACCGGAGATGGAGGAGAGGGGATGCATGGGGGGAGAAGGAGAATAAGAAGAGGGGAGGGGATGTGTTTCAGTAGAAAATGCTTAATCTCTCGCCTGATAGCCCCGAACCCGAATTTTCGGCGGGGTCTAGATTAAGTATCCCCTAGCCTAAAATCCAAGATCTGATTGCAATGGAAGTCCTTGAATTTTAATTCATGGCCCCGTTCAAAAGTTGCAACAACCCCGCCTGAGGCCGCCAAATTACGAAAACACAACTGGAGCCATTTTTCAGAGATGGGCCGCACCCACAAAACATACACCCCTCCTAGGGTAAACGACACATTCTGGACTCAATGGTTCCCTAATTTTTCCAATCTGAGCCACCGTTTAAGAGATACTATAGTTTCACCTTTAGAAAAATTTATTTATTTATTTCTTTATTCGTTTAACATTCTGAAAGCGAGCGTGGGGTCCAAACATCCCGCGACTACATGTTTTATGTCATTACTAGGGTAATCACCCCATTCCAGACCCATCCGTAAACAAAGATCTCTAATCCGAAACACTGTTTATGAGTAATCTTATTTATTTGGCATTTCTAGTGTAAACACACTGAAAATTTAATTCCGGCCACACCAGGGCTCGGAATCGCACGCCCTCTGAAGGTGCTGGTCTGGAATAAAATCAATAAATATTCCAAATTCCTTCGCACAAAAACTTGGTTCTTCATATATTTATATTGCAGTCGTATTTATGAAACTTTACATTTCATTATATTATAAAATGATCAAATTATATTGAAACCAATTTCTTTTCATGGGATCTGATATAAATAACGTTTTAGGTTCTTGTTCCACATGTCTCCTTCCAATAAATTGGGTAATTATATATATATCAAGATATCGATATGATTAGAATGATAATATAACTTAGTTTAGTAAGGGACTTTGTCCACAATGATGTTATTGGGAGAGTACCTTGACTACTATGATTGTTGGGGAGTGAACAATTACCCCTATGATAGTCTTGGAAAAATTTCCTAAATACTATTGTAATACACTTCAATGCTAATGTTTATTTATAACTTCATTGTTTTTCTCTCTTGGATTGTGTTCATTAATTGATTTTTGATTCATGTCTTATAAACATCATAAATTTATTCCATAACTCTTGATTATTATATTCTATATATAGGGTTTAAATTTAAATTGTTATTTTTATGTTCATACACATATATGATTAAGTTATACATATGGAATCATTTATATCTATATTGTTTACCCATACTAAAAATCAAAACTCACCATTTTCTTGTGTTTATTTACCCCTTTATATAAATATATGTATTAATAATGATTGTTAAAAGAGATATAGTTATGAAGAAATAACTACAAGCTTGTAGTTATTTAAATAAATGATTTTCTATATTTCCATGTTTCCAATGGAACTGTACCTTTACAATCTTATTCATGGGTTTTTATAATTTAATGAATATTCATTAAATAATATATAATATCTATTCATGAAATTCAAGGTAAATTTTAAGAAAATGCTATCACATCATCAATAGTGGATCCAAACAATATTATTATTATTTTTAAAATGGTTTTTCATAATGTAATAGATAATGTAATATATAATTATTTTTATATAAATTAATTCATTTTGTCATTTTAGGTAATAAATTTTTAAAAAATACCTCAAAACAAGGGGGATGAGTTACCTATAAGAACAAAATTTAGGTAATTTATTCCATACCTTGTATATAACCCCTTAACATTCAATGTTTATGGTATGATTACCTAGAATAAATATTCATAATTACTTAATTACATATTTATTATATATTAACAATTTATTTTTTATGATTTTATATTGACAATATCAACTACATGACATATATCTGTCTTCATATCCACATTCATCCTCTTTTTCTATATATGTGTTTGTATGATAATGATTATCCATTGTAATCATATTTTCAAGTTTTTATTTTATTTATTTATTTTAAAAAATTACATTATAATATTTATTAATCTACCGATGGAAACATTATTATAGTCATATCTATTATGAGGTACCATAATGATTTATATCATAAAAATTTTCACGATATTCCCCTTGTCTAAGTGGTTCTAATTTCAATTGAACATGCATATATATATCATTATATATCACATACATCTGACATAAATTCAACTATTATTATGGAATAACATATTATGATAAAATAATAGAATCCATAAAAGTGTATTATAGGACCAAGGGATTTACATTGTGGTCTTTCCATCCAACTCATAGAGAATAATGATTGGTAAATACACCACCACACTGATTATTGTGAACATAATAAATTCCTGATATCCGATATGTAACCACTACCAATTATTGATGAAAATATATATAAAAAATGTGATGACAAATACTTATATACAGTAGAACATCAGTTCTCATACCAACTATTTAGAAAAAAAATGATATTCACAACTCTACCATTTAGATAAAGAATGGTAACTCTGATTTCATTGTGATTACTTAAGAACACACTAATACTCTAGAAATACTCAGATAAATAATGAAATGTTTCTAATTAAATTACAATGAAAGTTTCTTGTAATTCATTATAGTCGATATTATAATATATTTCAATGGTGTGAAGGATCATCATGAGTTTTTTAATACTATATTAAAATATTCATGAATGATAATCTATATTAAAACTATAGTAAATATGATTTCTATACAGAGTATTGGTCCTTCATGGGGAATATTATCAATTTAAAAAGGATACCTATGTTCCCTTCTAAGATAAACGAATATTAGGAGTGGCCTAATCCAATATTTTTAAGGGATATCCATATTTTTTCTGGACAAACATGGTACTGTCGATGATTTATGTATAGTATCTCATGAATTTTATAAACAATACCTAGATAACTCTGAAAGGATTAATTTTTTCATGGAATAGTTTATTTTAAGAAAATATTATATAATTGAAATATAAGATACTAGTTTTAGTGGTACACACTCTAACTACATGTATGTACATTTCATGGTATATAACATTTCTTCAAAGAATGTCTTTGAATGTGTATCTACTGAACATAGAAAGTGATATCCAATGAATCAGGAAAATATCATATTCATGAGAATTAATATAAAATATATATTATAAAGTATGTTGTTGTTATTTTATGTGTAAATATTTTGTTGAATTACATATATGGAGTGAAGTGTGAAATATAAATTGATCATACGTTCTTAAATTATATATTCATATAGAAAGTGATTAATATGCACTATCAAAGTAGTTTAGAGGTAATATAGCATTATGAAATATCAATCCACTACCATATAAGAAATTTGAATTAAGTGGTAAATTCTACAATTAGAAATAACCCTATAACATTTACCATGATGAGAATTATGAAGCATCACATATTCATTCAATTATAAAAGATGACCATGTGAATAGTACTTGAAGGAAAATAAAATTTATAAATTTATTTATACACTCTAAATTATGGAAAATATTAAGTATTATTTTATAGATGATGTAGAAATTTAAAATAAAGTGTAAGATATACATAATGTGATATCATCAACGATACAAAAATCATGAAATATGAGATTTATGATTTTTTAAATTATTTTTTCTACCATAATAATCATGAGATAAGATATATTTATTTGAATTATACACAGTGATCAACCATATCCATCCACCATGTTATAAAAATTATGTTTAATGGTCTTCTATAGTACAAATTTTTGGAAAATATAATGAATTATATCATTCAATACATATAAATTTTTCAAATCTATTAGCATATGAATCCAAAATAGAAAAAATACATGTGGATGATGAAAACAATACTCATATATAGTTATAAATTCAAAAATTCAAATAGATAAAATTTGAACAATAATCTAAAAAAATCAAGTATAAATTTTAATATATGGTTTGTGTTGGTTCATTATACAATTAAAAAAAGTATACTTAATAATAACATATCACTCTATCAATATGAAATGGTATATATTAGTCAAGTGATGAATCTACATGGAAATCCACTATAAATTATATTTAATTTACACCTATGGATTATATGTTTTTTATAACAACTTATCAATTTAAAATAAAAAATAATAATTGAACAATTGTTTAGATTACAACACCCAAATTGACAAAATATTAATAGAAGAGTATATGGACACTTTATGAGTTGTTTATGTTATCATCGATGAAATTCATAAGAATAAGGGATCAACATATTCCTATAAATGATTTCTCATTCAAAAATAGTTTCCATTCATAAATCCAAATAGGTATATATGAACCCCTTAACATGAAATCATATTTAATACAGATATTTTGGTGTGTTTTAATTCGAATCAATATAATGTGACTATAAAACATCAAATAAATGGTCCAAAAGTCAAAGATATTTAGCAACACCTAAAGGATTCAGAAAATTAACATAAGAGCTATTATAAAAATCAATTATGATACCTTGGTTTTGAAGTTGGAGAAAAAGTTTTCCAATTCAAAAATAAATGTTATTTATTCGTGAGATTTTGGATGAATGGAAAGACATTTCATATACAAATTTTCAAATTTGAGATTCTTAATCATATCAGATCCATCGCCTTTTAGTTTTTATTTCCTCTAACCCTATCTCTATTATATGACATGTTCAATGTATGCTTCACGAGGATAAAAACATGAGATCCATCACATGTATTGATTTTTTTCATCTAGAGATGGAAAATTACCACTTTAATGGGGATCCATCATTGAATATCATAGACCATAGAGACAATATTCAACATAACAATACAACACAACTAATAAATATTAAAATATGAAACCAAATGTATGTGGAACTGACATGGGAAACCGAGGATAAAATGAAGTAGAATAATTTGGACTATATTTCAACATAGTTTTTAAAACAAAATATCAATGATTAAATTTCATAAGGATTGAAGAAAGTGATGACCTAGAATTTTAGGAGTTAAATTTACTTTATGATGACATATTTATGTTAGGTTTTAAAATTTAGTATTAAATTAAAAAAATGAACCACATGATTATACCAACAACATTTTGTTATTTTTATTTGATCATTTAATATAGATTATAAATTTAACAAAATTGAAATAATAAAATAGAATAATTTTATAAAATGATAAAAGAAAAATATTAAAATATTGATATTCTTGATCAACTAGAATAATTACACTGATAAAAAATAGTGTAGAAATCGAAAAAATTATAAATACACAAGCCATCATTAATATTAACAAATTAAATAGTCATGGAAAAATTAAGACAAAGAATAATATATAAAATATTAAGTATTTATATAATATAGGTAACCCACATAAATATTATATATCTTATTGATTGATATATAATCTAATAGTAAGATTAGTAATATAACTATTTGAATAATAATCTGACCATTAGAATAGTAATCAGATTATTTTAATATTATAATTTGTTATTGATATGTTAAACAATTTGAAGGTATCTTATAAATGTAAAATAAAAAATATTTATATGATGAAAAAATAAATTAAATGTATCAAATTTGATAACATTATTTATTTATGTTTTGTTAAACAAGAAATTTTTTTAAAATTTTTATTATCAATATATTGTATATATAGTTTTTTGTAATAAAATTGGATTATAAATCAATGTTACATTTTATTATAACGATAATATGTTTCTATGAGAATATAATTAACTTTTCAAAAAGGTATAAAAATTGATCAATATTGTAAATTTTGTATTTGTTAATTAAATAAAAAATATATTTAAAAGGTATATATCAAATAAATATATTATTTTTCTGAAAAATAATATAATTTTTGTAATATAAACATTCAAAACACGATTGGATAATTTTTTTTTGGTTTTTATAATATAAATGAATTATTTGTAAATTATAAAATTTTACAAGTTATGGATAATTGAATTATAATAAACATAAATATATAAATGGGTGATGGATGATATAAGGGACAATTTCATTAAAATGAAAAAATAAATATTACATCAAATTGTAAAAATATTAAACATTATCAGTATTATTAAGCCGTAGTAATAAATTAATTAATTTAATTTTCACAAATATCCCTCATTGTTATTTATTAATAGAACTCCTAAATACCTCTTCTACCACACATTTCCAATTGATAAACTTACAGATGATATTAAAAATTATATATCAATATCTCTACCAACATAAATATTACCCTCGGTCTCACCAATGACCATACCGAGGATCGTTAATGGCTATAGAAAGTGGATACAACCAAAGGAAGAGGTAATATCCCAATAAATCATTTGTCACATTTAATTTTGAATTAGTACCCCATGTTTTTTCCATGTACATAACCATAGAAACTACATAATTTCAAATATTATGATATTTTATTATTATATTCTGTAATTAATCTTCTACCAACCCATTATATTGGTCAATAATTTTTTTCCCTAATATGGTTTGTTCATATGCTCCATTAAAAATAGAATTCAATTTTCTCAACTAGCATTGAGGATGGTTATATATATATTATTAAAAAAAATTAATATATTTTAGAATATTTTATTATTATTAAATTTATTGATTAACATTTATTTAAAAAAATATAGTTAATGATTGTGATTAAAACTACCTAAATTAAAAGACTGTATAAATATAACCTGTGTTCATAATGAATCATCCCATTCATAGAAAAAATATGTATATTGATAACTCTTTAAAAAATATATGTGCATTTGTATATTTTTATTTCATGTAAATATGTTTGTTATCATTTAATGAGATCATGAATAATTATTCACTAGTGATCTATCCTTTGATCCATGAAAGGAAAACCGACATAACAATAAAATTTAAAAGTATATATCACTAAAATATTTAAAATGAATATAATAAAACCAAATAAAACTGAACTTATCTTCTTCATACCAAATTATAGGTATATGTCCTTAAATTATTCAAACGACACATGTATTCTAAAGTGATAATTATATTATATAAGTCCATTTTTTATAGTTTAATATAAATTAATAGTAACTTCCCCTTAAATATATATTTGATATATTTTTTCATAATACCCATATTATGTGTTATATCTCTAAATATAACAATCCACCATTTTTCATATTTTAACTTCCCTTGTAATTTTTTAATTGCTTAGTTAATTGATTCACCTATGAACATCTAGGAATATTTTTATTCTATTTATTCATGAAAAGACCAATTTTTTATATTTTGAACTATAATTCTTGATTTAGAAACCAGTTTATACACATGGAAAATTGATAAGTTTATGGAATACATTTTATTTACATTTTTTGAACAAATATTAATGAACATGAGATGATGTCTGATCCTTGATTTTTCTCCAATGTATTATGAAATGCATAGTTCATAACATAATAAATATATTAGATTATGGAGTAAACATGATTAATGATTAGAATGTACCCACCATGTGATGTTTTCTTAGTTGTTAGCCTTGACATATACATATTACATGTTTTATGTACGTTCAAAAGTCAAATACAGTTCAGATAATAAGAATACTTGTTTTTTATCCAGTTATTCACTATTATTATTATTGATACCTTACTTTAATGATATCATCACATGTAATTTGACAGATATGTTATTCTTTATTACCATGTTTTTTCCCTTTATATAGTTGTTTTCCTCAACAACTTTATTTCGGTAATAATCATGTTATAATGCATTGTTATATGACATCAATGATACATAAAATCCCAATATAATGATGAAAAAAATATTTTTTATATTAGTTTCATTTTTAGGTTCTATAAACATATGTATAAAAAGAAATCAGTCATCCTAATGTTATAGACATCTTTATATGATATTTCTATTAAAAATATTGTAATATTATCATATAAATTGAATGATAAATTATAATTGTGAACTAAATTATTTTATCAATTACAATAAATTATATATTTTAAATTTCATATATTATAAGAATTATAAAATTACTTGATAAAATTACTATAAATGTATTTACCAGGAAATTGATGTAATTGTAAGAGTTTATATTCCCACATTGAAAACTACTTTTACTCTGATATCTTAATTTATGGGCATTGAAAAAAAAATCAATCAAATTATTATCATTGTTGGATAGAAAATGATATTATAAAACCAAAATTCACCCTCTATCATTTACTGTAATTTCATTAATAATATAATTATAATGGAAGATAATAATTTGTTAAAAGGAGGCGATAATAATTTCATAATTTGTTATGAAGAATTTGTTCCAAAAGATTAAATTTAAATATCATTAAAATTGTGGCCAACCCATTTAATAAAAAAAAAAATTATTATATTATCCACATAAAAATGATAAAACATTAAATATTTATTTAGATGTAATCATAAACAATATGTTAGTTGAATTTAATGTGCAATTGAAAAATAAAACATCATAAAAAATAGAAATTTAAATTGAAGTAATATTTTCAAAATATAGTGAAAAATAATAGTTTTTTTGGAATCCATGTGGTATAAATCGTGAATATTATGTGTCTAACATACATACCTAGGTTCCACAAATCGGTGCCCTATGATTGTGGGCCACATGTCCAGAAGCACTCCTCCATAAATAACAGAGTTATACAACTACTAGAGAGTGTATAATTACAATCATTGGTAGAAAATACAATATTTATTATAGTATTACCTCAAAAAACAACTAAATGTCATATAACCCAAACAATAAAAATACCATTATCAAAAAATCACCAAAATAGGAACTAAAATATCAAAACTGAGCATTAGATATTCCACTTCAAAGTAATTGTAATGTGTCAAAAATAAAACCCAAAAGTAAATACCCCGAAAACTCTTTATGTTGTCCACATACGTGTTAGGTAACCTCATCAATGCTGCATTAAAAATCATCCATCGAATTCAGGGACTTTTCCCTTATCTATTCATGCAACGACAAATATAATTTAGGTACCAATTAGGCAGTTTTGTAGGGTTTGGGTATAACTCATTCTCCACAACGAATGGTTTCTAATACAATTTCTAGTGGGTAAAAGTGCATGTCATTGTATAAAGAATAAATATAATAATTCCGGTAATAATTTTACACTTATTCAATTACGCTTTTTTTAACCACATAACACTCAGGTTCTCAGGGACACTCGAACACTTAATATCTACTTCTTCATATTCAAGATTCTATATTATCCCTACAAGAAATGATATATCATAATTCCCTAGTTTCCATTATTCGTCTCAAATAACATATGAATTTCAATTTTATCATTCATCATTTCAATTCACAGTATGGGATTTTGATTCAATAGAACATTTTCCAAACCTTATTATCACATGTGTATAAAATATATTCAATTCATTATTTCATTTCATAACATGGTATTTTTATATAGAATACCTAGTCACACAAATGATTATCAGATTAATTCATTTAAAAATTAATTATTCCCTTTTAATTCAATTCAATTAATTAAAAAAATAATTATGCACGTCATTTTCATTAATTAATTCATAATTAATTAATAATATATATCAATTTCAAAGTCACTAAATTTTTTAAATTTAATTCAAAATTTAATTATTCCAATTCATTAATCTCAAAACATTAATCTTAATTTAAATAATTAATTTTTATATTCAATAATATCAATATTTTCATAATTATTTTCACATTGAATTATTTGAAATTAATCAATTACATATTCCAACATTTTCATCAATATCAAAAAACAAATTATTTATTCAACAAATAAATGTGTAGTGTAACACCCCAGGTAAAGAAAGAATATGACATTTTCATATTTATCCATATTTGTGAATAAAATATTAATATTACTTTAAAGGGGATGATATTGCTCGATGGCATACCCAACACGCAACAACGAGTTTCTTGGAAATCTTACGTTGCACTCTAATAATAAAATAATATTATTTTAAATGGTAGTTAACATGTAGCCGTTGTATTGGCGGGAATGGATAGAAATAACTAAAATATTATTATATATGTGTTTAAATGTTTTTAAATTTATCCAATAAATCATAAAGTCTTAAAATACGGAAAGAATTCGATTTTAGGTGCATATGCCCTAGTTTTCACTAAAGGTTCACATATCACCTTTTGATGGAGAACCGTCAATAAATATAGTTTTGTTCACTCATATAAATTCTGTTGGACCAAATAAAAATCTTCTTGAGAATCGGGACATCAATATTTACTTTGTGTAAATTTTTGGTATCTTTCTGATAAAGATCATTTTTTTTATGAATAAATGAAAAATGTTGTATTGTAATTCAAAACCTCTTTTTAATCTAATTTATTTATATTATTAGATTATCTTTTAAATAGGTTTAAAGTGAAATTAGAATATATTTTTACCATTTAATCCAATGGTGTTCATTGGAATAAATTTCACTTTGAAATTAGACTTAAACTGGTGTCAATCTTTTGATACTTATTGTTTTATAAAAACACGCTATTTGCTCTGACAGTGGAATTAATTATTAAATTAATTAATGTGACTTATATGTTTTGAATTTTGTAAAATAGACTTCATTTTTGAATTCGGAATATCAAATATAGCTTTGGGTTAATTTTTTGGATTTTTCTGAAAAACATCAATTTTTGATGAATAGTGAAACCACTAAGTGGTACTTATAAAAACTGATTTTTCCATTTAAATGAAATTTTTCCATATTTGTGTTTTGAATTTCAAAAATCCGACATACATGGTTGTCATTAAGAAGTAAAATGTGGTTCAATGGGATAAAAATAATTTTTTTTGGTGAATAGTAACTTTTTTCATTAATCGCGATTAGAGGTAATTAGTGTAATTTAAGGTAAAAATGATATTATAAAAATATGAAAACACCATGAAACTTGTCCTACCCCTATTGGATGAGTCATGGACGACCAAGACAACCCATGGGACGATTTAGGGGACCCAATGGAGCCTCTTGGGTGAGATAATGTCTTTAGTGCCTTTTTTTAAATAAAGGTGAAAATGACACTAACATAAATTGTTTTACTAAAAAAAATTTTAGAAGGGGTTATACTAATCATATTTTTGTCTATAAATACAATTTGGAAATATAAAAAGATTTACTACATCAGGATATTTTTTTATAATTTTTAGACATTAAATAAATTAATTGAATTATGACATCATGATGATGCAACGATTACCTCATTAATGAACAGTTTAAATAAAATGAAATGATAATATAAAATCTAAGACCTACACTTGTCCAAAAACTATTGGATGGGAATATTCCGAAGCCTTATCATCTTATATTAGAAATATATCAATGTGGGACCTTAGAAATTTTGAACACTTTTGAAAATAAAATAATAGTTTCATGATTTCGAAAAGTGCCCCTCCTCTCCTCTTATAAAAGGCCGCCACCTCTACCTCATTTCACACACTCCTCAAGCCTTTGGCTCGGCCATACCCTGACAATTTTCTATCTCCACATCCCTCTCCTAATCCTATAGGATTAACTTTGGGCATAATTCTTTCAAAGGAAGCCTTTATGCTCAAATCAAAAGGAGATACACTTTTAAAGGTAATTCATTCTCTCATGTTCATTTGTTTTATTTTTCTTCTCCAACCCCCTAAACTCTTTTTATTTACTTCTTTTGTAACAAAAACAGTATCTTCAATATACTAGGATGTTGTTATAAGATTTATTCGAGCTACACACTCACACAACTACATCAAATGGTTAATGAACATACGATTTCTGTGGATGGCGAAATTCTGCCTCCCGAAACGATGACTGTTCAATAATCATTTAACACCATCAAAGGTGGCCATTATGATGTCACTATTTTTATATATGATATATAATATTTTTATGTTTTACTTAATCTTCTGTATTTTTCACTTGTTGCTTACTTTTATGGCTTCCATTATGGGTATAAGCGATATCTTCATTTTAGGAAGTGCAGACTACCGCCCCCTCAAAGTGATGTGATTCGTTAATTCCATATGTGGGACGTATAAAGGATGGATTTAATGTTATTATATATTATGTTATACTGTAATTATTATATACCTCTATATCATTATTATTTCTTTCCTTTAAAGTATGAGATAGAAATGAATGTAGCGTTCATGCGTACGTACGGCTTACCGTCTCCATGAACGGTGCATGTCATTTCTTATCCCCAAATGTAATGTACTATTATAAGTACATGTATATAATGGATATATATGATTAATTATAAATCTAAATTATGAATATAATTCTGGAATTAAAATATGCATACCTCTCATTTAGTTTTAATTCCATTAATATGACAAAGAAATGAAAGTAGCTTTCATGCGTACGTACGACTTATCATCTCGATGAACGGTGCATTTCATTTCTTACCTCTAAATGATTATGTGATATTATAAATACATGTATATGCTAGATATATATGATATATATGATATCCATATCAGGAATGTCATTATGGATATAAAGAACATTTGACCACTCGAACAACATGTAATTGTAAGAAGTCCATTTTTGACTTAAGAACCAAATATCGACAAAACATACATTATTAACATAAATGATTACATAATGTTTATAACATTTAAATAATTGCTATAAAAGTAATAATGAACTTGGAAAAGGATCTTAAGAAAGTATAAATTAACTCAAGTTTATTATTCAGTACGTTAAGGAACGATCGGGTCAAGTCAGACCCGAGGTAAGGGATCCTACACCTCCCTTTCATTTTTTGTACACTCTTTTATGTCATTCCTTTTGAGCACATATTTCTTATGATTGGGATGTTATTTTAAATTACTCCTACTGTACTTATTATGTTCATATGTTGAGAGACCCTATTTCCTCTCATTAATCCATTTTGGAAGTTTTTAGTGGCGTCGTTAGGCTGCCGAATTTTTCGTAATGGATTTTTCATCTCACTTTTATTCCCGTGAGATTTATGCAACATTTGCCACAATTTCCTTTCAGTGGTGTATATAATACCCCTTTATTTTACTCATTGTGTAATATACTTTCTTTTATGAGTACATACATCAATTTTTTATTGTCCTTCTTTCACGAGGTGTATGTTTTGAAAGATACCCATGTCAGTAAGGGAACCTTTCACCCTCCTCATTTTAAAAGACTTCGTTTGTTATGTCTTTTAATTCACATACTGTTATGTTGGGATATGTTATTCTATATCCTGATTGATGTAAATTTTATGTCCAAGTGATTAGATTCCCTTTCATCTCTCATCAACTAATTTTCTTAATTTTTGAAGTGACGCCGTTTAGGCTGTCGAATTTTACCAAGAGAACATTTTAACCCAATTTCGATTTCTTTGGGTTCAACTTGTAGTTATTGAATATGTCATCCTTTTAATATGTGTGAATGAACTTTTATTTTTTTACACGTAATATCCAATTATATTGGGTGTATTTATATTTTTCACATATAATTTTGAGATTGAATTATCCTTAACTTAAGGATACCTTCTTTATAAGGGATTTCATCACATTTTACATCCCTATTGAGACTTCATCGTTGTTATTCACCAATTCACTCTTATATGGTGTATATACTATCCTTTGGAATATTATATCATGAATCCATTTATTCTCATGATATTATAAAGTTCTGATTTAATGTTATTCCTCAATTATTGTATTCAAGTGTCTCTAATTTTGGTAAAAACCCTTTAACAAAAATATCACTTTAAATGTTTTAATGATTTGTTCTTATTAATATCCATGTTTTCAAAATGGTTTTAAGGATTTATTTATATGGATATTAATGGTTTAAAATGTTAAATTCTTCAAGGTGGTATGGGGCACATTGATTCAAAAATCTCCTTATTAAATGTTTTAAATTGTTTTGGAAAATGGTTTCTTTTTGAACGGATTCATTATTTCAATATACTAAAATGTTATATTGTGATTGGAATGTGGAAATGTTATGTTTCCTTTATGCATGTTTTATGTGATACTTTTATGTTATGGTTCTTGGGCACTGTTATGAAAACGGGTGGTTCCGTGATAAACTAAGGGCGGTGAGCCCGATATAGCTCTCCAATGCATTGCGTAATGTGAAGGAGTGAAACGTTAAGGTTTCTCCGAAGAGATTTAGGGAATATACTGTGATGGGTATTCCAAATGTAACCAAGAGGGTTACTCCCTATGTAAGAATGTTATGAATGCCTCACGTTACCTTTTATGTCTTATGATTTCTATGATTTATTCATGATTTGATATGCCTATGTTTTATGGGTAATGTATGATTTCATTCTTATGTATACATGTACTCATGTTTCCATTCCATATTTTTATATCCCTTAATGAGCTTTTTATGCTCATCCCATGTTTTTGAAATGTTTTTCATAGGTCAAGGGAAAGGTACATGATGTGATGATAGTGTCAAGGATGTGTCAAGAAAGAATATGTGTTTTATTTTAAATATCTTTCCGTTGATGGGATGAATGAATATTGTCTTTTATGTAACCACTTTGTTTAAATGTGGAATGTAATGCAAGTTTCATGATCTAATTCACTAAATCTCTAAACCTGAAAAGATCCTCGATGTGTAATCTTATAATAACTCAAGATTAAGTAAGGTTTAAGGCTGGGGCTTTATAGTTGGTATCAAAGGGTCGGTATAGATAACTTTAGAGGTTAGGGTATTCTCTAAGCATAAGTGACATTACCATAATGGTTAGGATTTCAGAAAGAGTCATAGTTTTAGATAAAGTGAATGAGTAATTATATCTTAGTGTTTACCTTCCTCATTAGTACATGATGGTTTTGTTGATATACTCACACTGACATTTCTGTTTTTAGTGAAGGGCTGGATCTCATAGGCACTAAAGTGACAATTGGATTGAAGGAAACTGTGGTTGTTCTCTGATTAAGAGACTCGATGAAATGGGGTATTCAATGAGGAAACTCGTGGTTGTTCTAAACCAACTATCAAGGAGTCATGATCAACCACGTGAACCTTGGTATGTTCTATAATGCATCATGTACGAGATGACCAATCGATGTGGAAGTTCATGTAATAATTAAAAAGGTAACCATTTTGGTTTATATGATCCTTAATTTTGAGGTAATTATGGGTTATTATATGTTATGATGGAAAATGAAAGGCATGAGATAAACTTGAGGTTAAAATATGTTATGTTTATTTTTGAAGATTTTATCTCGTTTTGGGAACTGTTTTGAGAATTATATAGTTTTGGAAAAAGGACAACACGCAGACTGTGTGACAACCCGTCGCGTCGGACAAAGCTGCGGGAATCGAACCCACAACCAAAGTGCGACTGGTATTTATCGCCTACCACTAGACTACGTGAAGTCCCTGGTTAGTTTGACTGATTCTTTTTAGTTAGATGATTTTATGAATTAAGAGTAAGTTGATTTTGGGTTATTTATGAAAATGATTAACCTATCCTAGAGGATATGTGATTAGGTTAATTAGTTTATAATGCGAGACTTTAGAAGAAACTGATGTTGTTTGGAGATAAATGTTACGATTTATCTTGGAAGACTATGTGACTAAATCCTTCAAATATTTGGGTTTCAATCTTAGATTGGTTTACTTTGAAGAATTTTATGGAAAATTTGATTATAGAATGGTCCTCGTTGAACTTTGGGTTTTGTTGGACAAATTTTGGAGATTAAGCATAGATTTTCTTTTTAAAGGGTTATCCTTTTCTGGATTATCTAACCTTGTACTAGCCTTTTTGGTTTTGGTTTTGGTTAATGTCCTAAGACATGGGATGTATATAGTTCTCTTTTGTGGATTATGTGATTCTCTAGAAGTTGATTATAGTACTCTTAATGTGAACAAGTCTTCCTAAATACTCGTCTTTAGGAGAAAATATGAGTTTGTGTAAAAGTTGAAAGTCAACATGATAAGTGATTATGTTTCCTTATGAATAAATTCCTCAGTAAAAAGTAACATAGCACTAAATTGTTGTCAATTAGATTTTCCTACTGGGGAATCGAATACCGTTTAACCCATCACAGGTTTGTGATTTTCTCATTGTTAACTTTCTCCTATACATGTTTACTATCACTCTCCCTCAAGAACATGACCCTTTGCTTTTTCGTCCATGTCCATGTTTTTCTACATGGAATTCTAGTATGGGTTAACTCGGGTGACCTCTGTACTTATCTTCCTTTATTTTAAAGTGATTGTTTTACCGACTCTTGTTCTGATGTGGGACGTTCAAGGATGTCTCCAAGCTCAATTTTAAAAATTGTGAGGACGCAATTCCCAAAACGGGGGAGGGATGTAACACCCCAGGTAAATAAAGAATATGAAATTTCCATATTTATCCATATTTGTGAATAAAATATTAATATGACTTTAAAGGGGATGATATTTCTCGATGGCATACCCAACACGCAACAACGAGTTTCTTGGGAATCTTATGATGCACTCTAATAATAAAATAATATTATTCTAAATGGTAGTTAACATGTAGCTGTTGTATTGGAGGGAATGGATAGAAATAACTAAAATATTATTATATATGTGTTTAAATGTTTTTAAATTTATCCAATAAAAGATAAAGGCTTAAAATATGGAAAGAATTCGATTTTAGGTGCATATGCCCTAGTTTTCACTAAAGGTTCACTTATCGACTTTTGATGGAGAACCGTCATTAAATACAATTTTTTTCACTCTTATACATTCTATTGGACCAAATAAAACTCTTCTTGAGAATCGTGACATCAAAATTTACTTTGTGTAAATTTTTGGTATCTTTCTGATAAAGTTCATTTTTTTATGAATAAGTGAAAAATGTTGTATTTTAATTCAAAACCTCTTTTTAATAAAATTTATTTATATGATTAGATTAACTTCTGAATTGGTTTAAAGTGAAATTAGAATTTATTTTTACCATATAATCCAATGGTGGTCATTGGATTAAATTTCACTTTGAAATTAGACTTAAACTGGTGTCAATCTTTTGATACTTATTGTTTTATAAAAACACGCTATTTGCTCTGATAGTGGGAATTAATTATTAAATTAATTAATGTGACTTATATGTTTTGAATTTTGTAAAATAGACTTCATTTTTTAATTCAGAATATCAAATATAGCTTATGGTGAATTTTTGGTATTTTTCTGAAAAACTTCAATTTTTGATGAATAGTGAAACCACTAAGTGGTACTTATAAAAACTGATTTTTCCGTTTAAATGAAATTTTTCCATCTTTTTGTTTTGAATTTCAAAAATCAGACATACATGGTTTTCATTAATAAGTAAAATGTTGTTCAATGGGATAAAAATAATTTTTTTTGGTGAATAGTAACTTTTTTTCGTTAATCGTGATTAGAGGTAATTAGTGTAATTTAAGGTAAAAATGATATTATAAAAATATGAAAACACCATGACACTTGTCCTACCCCTATTGGATGAGTCATTGCCGAACAAGACAACCCAGGGGTCGATTTAAGGGACCCTATGGAGCCTCTTGGGTGAGATAATGACATTAATGCCTTTTTTTAAATAAAGGCGAAAATGACACTAACATAAATTGTTTTACTAAAACAACTTTTAGGAGGGTTTATACTAATAATTTTTTTTCTATAAATACTATTAGGAAAGATAAAAATATTTCCTACATCAGGTTATATTTATTATAATTTTTAGACATTAAATAAATTTATTTAATTATGACATCATGATGATGCAATGATGACCTCATTAATGAACAGTTTAAATAAAATGAAATGATAATATAAAATCTAAGACCTACACTTTTCAAAAAACTATTGTGTGGGAATATTTCGAAGCCTTATAATCTTATATTTGAAACATATCAATGTGGGACCTTAGAAATTCGAAAAACATTTGAAAATAAAATAATAGTTTCATGATTTCCAAAAGTGCCCCTCCACTCCTCTTATAAAAGGCCCCCACCTCTACCTCATTTCACACACTCCTCAAGCCTTTGGCTCGGCCATACCCTGCCCATTTCCTCTTTCCACATACCTCTACTCATCATATAGGATTCCCTTTGGGCAGAAGCCTTTCAATGGAGGCCTTTAGGCTCAAATCAAAAGCAGTTACACTTTTAAAGGTAATTCATTCTCTCATGTTCATTTGTTTTATTTTGCTTCTCCAACCCCATAAACTCTTTTTATTTACTTATTTTGTAACAAAACCAGTATCATCAATATACTAGGATGTTGTTATAAGATTTATTCGAGCTACACTCTCACACAACTACATAAAATGGTTAAAGAACATACGGTTTCCGTGGATGGCGAAATTCTGCCTCCCGAAACGATGATTGTTCAATACTCATTTAACACCATCAAATGTGGCCATGATGATGTTACTATTTTTATATATGATATATAATATGTTTATTTTTTACTTAATTTTCTGTATTTTTCATTTGTGTCTTACTTTTATGGGTTCCATTATGGGTATAAGCGATATCTTCATTTTAGGAAGTGCGGACTACTGCCCCCTCAAAGTGATGTGATTCGTTAATGCCATATGTGGGACGTATAAAGGATGGATTTAATGTTATTATATATGATGGTATACTGGAATTATTATATACCTCTATATAATTATTATTTCTTTCCATTAATGTATGAGATAGAAATCAATGTAGCGTTCATGCATACGTACGGCTTACCGTCTCCATGAACGGTGCATTTCATTTCTTATCCCCAAATCTAATGTACTATTATAAGTACATGTATATAATGGATATATATGATGAATGATACATCTAAATTATGAATATAATTCTGTAATTAAAATATACATACCTATCATTTAGTTTTAATTCCATTAATATGACAATGAAATGAAAGTATCGTTCATGCGTACGTACGGCTTACCGTCTCCATGAACGGTGCATTTCATTTCTTACCTCTAAATGATTATGTGATATTATAAATACATTAATATTCTAGATATATATGATATATATGATATCAATATCAGGAATGTCATTATGGATATAAAGAACCTTCGTCTACTCGAACAACATGTAATTGTAAGAAGTCCATTTTCGACTTAAAAACCAAATATTGGCAAACAAACATTATTAACTTAAATGATTACATAATGTTTATGACATGTCAATAATTGATATAAAAGGAATAATAATCTTTGAAAAGGTTCTTAAGCAAGTTGAAATTAACTCAAGTTTATTATTCATGACGTTAAATAACTATCGAGTCAAGTCGGACCAGAGGTAAGGGATCCTGCACCTCTCTTTCTTTTTAAGTACACTCTTTTATGTCATTCATTTTAAGCTCATATTTCTTATGATTGGGATTTTATTTTATATTAATCCTACTTTACATATTATGTTCATATGATGATAGACCCTATTTCCTCTCATTAATCCATTTTGGAAGTTTTGAGTAGCGTCGTTAGGCTGCCGAATTTTTCGTAAGGTATTTTTCATCTCACTTTTATTCCCGTGAGATTTATGCTACATTTGCCACAATTTTCTTTGAGTGGTGTATGTACTACCCCTTTATTTTACTCATTGTGTAATATACTTTCTTTTATGAGTATTTACATCAATTTTGTATTGTACTTCTTTCACGAGGTGTATGTTTTGAAAGATACCCATGTCGGTAAGGGAACCTTTCACCCTCCTCATTTTAAAAGACTCCGTTTGTTATGTCTTTTAATTCACGTACTATTATGTTGGGATATGTTCTTCCATATCCTGATTGATTTATATTTTATTTCCAAGTGATGAAATTCCCTTTTATCTCTCATCAACTCATTTTCTGAATTTTTGAAGTGATGCCGTTTAGGCTGTCGAATTTTACCAGGGGAACGTTTTAACCCAATTTCGATTTCTTTGGGTTCAACGTGTAGTTATTGAATATGTCATCCTTTGAATATGTGAGAATGAACTTTTATTGTTTTAAACTTAATATCCAATTATATTGGGTGTATTTATATTTGTCACACATAATTTTGAGATTGAATTATCCTTAACTTAAGGATACCTTCTTTATAAGGGATTTCACCACATTTTACATACCTATTGAGACTTCATTGTTGTTATGAACCCATTCACTCTAATATGGTGTATATACTGTCCTTTGGAATATTATATCATGAATCCATTTATTCTCATGATATTATAAAGTTCTGATTTAATGTTATTCCTCAATTATTGTATTCAAGTGTCTCAAATTTTGATAAAAACCCTTTAACCAAAATATCGCTTTAAATTTTTTAATGATTTGTTCTTATTAATATCCATGTTCTCAAAATGGTTTTAAGGATTTATTTATATGGATATTAATGGTTTAAAATGTTAAAAGCTTCAAGGTGGTATGGGACACTTGATTCAAAAATCTCCTTATTAAATGTTTAAAATGGTTTTGGAAAATGGTTTCTTTTTGAACGGATTCATTATTTCAATATACTAAAATGTTATATTGTGATTGAAATGTGGAAATGTTATGTTTCCTTTATGCATGTTTTATGTGATACGTTTATGTTATGGTTATTGGGCATTGTTATGAAAACGGGTGGTTCCGTGATAAACTAAGGGCGGGTCAGCCCGATATAGCTCTCCAATGCATTGGGTAACGTGAAGGAGTGAAACGTTAAGGTTTCTCCGAAGATATTTAGGGAATATACTGTGATGGGTATTCCAAATGTAACCAAGAGGGTTACTCCCTACGTAAGAATGTTATGAATGCCTCAAGTTACCTTTTATGTCTTATGATTTCTATGATTTATTCATGATTTGATATGCCTATGTTTTATGGGTAAAGTATGATTTCATTATTATGTATACATGTACTCATGATTCCTTTCCATATTTGTATATCCCTTACTGAGCTTTTTATGCTCATCCCATGTTTTTGAAATGTTTTTCACAGGTCAAGGGAAAGGTACATGATGTGATGATAGTGTCAAGGATGTGTGAAGAAAGAATCCGTGTTTTATTTTAAATATGGTTACGTTGATGGGAATAATGAATATTGTCTTTTATGTAACCACTTTGTTTAAATGTGGAATGTAATGCAAGTTTCATGATCTAATTCTCTAAAACTCTAAACCTGAAAAGATCCTCAATGTGTAATCTTGTAATAGCTCATGATTATGTAAGGTTTAAGGTTGGGGATTTATATGTAGTTTCATCAATGTTGACATTGGGTTTATAAAAAGAGAATCATATGCGAAATAGAATGATTTCTGAAAACAATATTGTATTAATGGTGAATTTATTAAGTTGGTGAAAGTGATACATAATGATGAAAAAAATGTGGTATAAATAGAATTGATTAATATGATAAATCTATGAATCATATGAAGGGGTAAATAATAATATTTATTTGGGAGAATATAGATATTTAAAATTTTATTGTTTATCAACATTGAGTGAAATTGAGTTCTCTCCAAACACTATAAAAGTGTTTTTCTTAAGTGGACTGGTAAAATAAGAAAATGTCATCTGTATTCTCGAAGGTCATATAATAGTGTGTGTGATCCAATTAGAATTTTTATATTTTATTCATTTATTCATTTATTCTAATTCATTTATATATAAATTGGAGAGAAGTGTTCTTTGTTTAATGACAAAAGAAGTTCTCAATGTGAATTTTTTTTGTCTATTTTACCCTAATTCAATCCTCGTTGTATTTTTCCTATTTGGGATTAGAACAATAAAAAATAGAAGATATGATATATAAGTGATTTGTTGTAAAATGTTATCTTATATAACAACAATATGGGGTACAATTAAATTAATATTATTCTATATTTATTTTAATATCCTTTAACACAGTAGATAAACTAAATATTATAAAAATATTAATATTTTAAAAAATTAGAGAAATATAATATTGTAAATTTCTAAATTTTATTTAAAAATAAATCAACACTATAAGAAAATATATTTCATCCAAATATCACATTATAAATAATTTTACTCAACCATAACATTTAAAATCTATAATATTTTTATATTTTCTAAAAATTATGTTGTTTTGACAGTGTTCAATATACGCACCACCAAGTTTAAAAGAGCTATAAAATATTATCATTTTAATTTTTCAATTATAAAATAGAATATAAGGTGTAATATATGTATTCAGTGAAATGATATATTAAATATATATATGTAATGTTTCTAATTAAAACTATTTTATTTATTAATTTTGAAAATTTATTATTCATATTTTATGAAATCCATTTTGTTCTTTAGAGAACTGTTTTCTTTAATAATTGTTTTTATTTTACCTTCTATGAAAATTGTATAAATAATTTATGTAATTATTCTAAATAATATTTTTTAGATATATATAATATTATAAACAATTATATCAATAATAAATTATGGATACACTTTGTAATTTTTCTTAAATGATTTACTTCCCACAATATAGGAAAAATACTTATTTATAACCATTATTTCATATAAAATATTTACAAAGTTTAATTATATTTTGGTTTATTATAAAAATAATAAATTACTAATTTTGTGATATATAAATATTATTTTGGGTTTTGAAAAGTATTTTCTACATGAATTATCAATAAAAAATATTTAGATTTAAAAGGTATTTTTTGGTGGATTTTTTTTGACTAATTTGTAATTTTTTCGATTAATTTGTAATTTTTTTCTAAAATGTTGTTCTTTTATAATTTGTAAATTAATTCCATATTTTGAATTAGGAGGAGTATTTTTACTATATAAATTTTAGATTTTTCCATTATGAATAGAACCCATAATAATTTTTCTACGATTAAAAAGGGGTAAATCAGGTACGTCTGGGTCAAAAATAATTTGACAAGGATTATAAAATATTAACAATAGTTCACTTAATTTATTTTTATGTTATAATTTAATATTTAATAATGGAAAAATAGTTCATATGGAGACTTATGCCTAGTAGTTGGGATTTTAAAATTTATAACATTTTTTTTATAGAAAATAAATAAAATGACACAGTCTTGGTTTTAATGATAATAATATTTTAAACAAAGTGTTTAATATGTGATATATTCAATTATAAATATTATTCTGATATAAAAACTATATATTTTTATCATCATAACAATTTTTTTTAAAAAATTAATATCATTAAATTATTATACATCTCTACGAATTAATTATTCAATTAAAGGGAAAATAAATATATTAGTATTAATATTATTTAAATTAAATTTATTTTTTAAAATTAATTTTAACCATGAATTTTCTATAATAGAATTAAATGATATGAGTTTATTAAAATATTATTTTTAATCTTACTTATGTTCATGGTATCACTAAAATAAATGTAATTAATATTTCTCAAATTGGATATTAATCATATATTAAAATATATACTATTTTATTTAATGATATAAAATTTTAAAAAATTACAACCATAAAAGTTCTTAGTATTCGGTTTTAAATAATATTAATTGTCTTTTGTGGGGTTTTTTCTTTTCTTTGCAACTATATTGACCATTAATGTGTTAATATCCTTGTTATCAAAATTATTGTTAAATGCGTTAATGAGGGGTTAAAAAATACAATGATAACTATGAAATCAAAACATGAATTTATTTTAGTGGATATAATTTCAACATTTCATAGTCATTATATATTTGAAATAGATATTTTTTATCCATTTTGAATTTAATTTTTTTTATATTAATATAATATTTTGGAAAATTTTATGATTGTCACTCCCCTGTTATAGAAAAGGAAACCTCTTCTTCCCAAATAATAACACACCACAACCCATTCCTATCATCCTATCACTACCTAAATAACTTCATTGTTTTTATCCTCGCATTATATAGATCTTTTTTTGGTATAATACCAATCTTAGAGAGAAAAATTGGTTGATCAAAGGATGTTTTACAAATAAGAGGTATAGATTTTAACTGCATGTTTTAGTTTAATTTTTTCGTCCAAGGTATTTCAACATTCCTTATCAATAATTATAAATTATATTCATTTTATTACTTAAAATTATATAATTTGTACTATATTCATTGATGAATTATATTGTTGTTGGTGAATATATGAGGACTACCACATCCATAGAGCGATCATATTTATTTGTCATCAACACATACCTTAGATTGTATATAAATTTATTTTTAGACTTATGAAATTGTATTTATGATATTATTTTTTTTTTAATTTAATATGATAGTTACCTTATTTCGAAATTGATAAATGAAAAATTAAACTGTTACACATGCGTTTGTAGGACTTACCCTCTCTATTATTGTTACACAGTTCATTTTTAATTCCCATGATTAATTATAAATTATAAATTTATATTGTTTTTATAAATAATATAATTATGAAATTATCATTACTCTTTTTATGATTTAATTATGAAATAATTTAACATAAATGATGTAATGGTTACATTTTAGTATTTTGAAATTTATAATATCGAAATATCCATTGTGATTTTAAAATATAAATTTTTATAAAAACAAGTTATGATGTAAAATAAAATTAAGAATAATATTGAAAAATGTTTTTACAAAATATAATAATTAACCTTAGTTTATTTTTTGGGAACATAGAAAGGGTTTTACAGGATTCTAACCCAATCACAATGACTTTTATTATAAAATTCTATATAGTTTACCATAAAAACCTATATTTCTTATATATTAATAATTTTAAAATTAATTAAGATAGTAATTCATATAAAAATTTTTAAATATAAATGAAAATTTATGTCTATTAAAATTATTTCAATTTATTTACATATGTATCTTTTTAAATAATTTTTTTATATTCACTAAAAAATGAAAAAATAAATGATCTATTTTGATATATACTATGAGAAAAAACTTTTCATTACAATATTGTCTTTATTTGGTTTCTATATTAATATATAATAACTCATTTTTACTCAATTAATTTTCTTATTTCCCTTTATACTATGAATTGTTTTATTGAATATTGGGTTTTATGGAAAATGGATATGTAAATATTTGATGTGTCTTATTTATATTTCTAATGAATAATTTAATGATGAAATCTATTATGTGATATTACTATGATATATATAATGGTAACATTTTATGATGATGGGTGATTATGTTTTAAAAATTGGTCTTTGAGTCCATTTTATCCCTACCTTAAATTGTGTCAATGGATAGAGTTAGCAAATTGGTTTTATCCTATGATATAATGTTAATATATTGTGATGGTCATTTATTATTATGACAGTAATTTCAAGTGTTACTATGATGGTTTCTAAGAATATAATCATGTGGGTAACTATATTTTCAATTAATAATGAAATTAAAATTATAAAATAAGTTATAAATATAATTGATCTATTGAAAATTTGGGTTAATATAAATATGTTACTATTTCACTTGGTCATGGAATTTATATTCATTATCGTAATCTTAAAAAGTGTAACTGTGTAAAATAAATAAATAATTTTTATGGATATAACTAAAATAATTTTTTTATTTCTAATTAACGATTTCATATTTAATTTTTGATGATTTTTTCCAATTGAAAATTTATTTATTTTTAAAAAAGTATTTTATTTTGAAACATATGATTATTTTGAAAATGGAAAAAAGATTCTCTATGTTATTGGAATTAATATTTTTTATCATTTTTTATATATTATTTTATTATTCTTAGGATCATCCCATTTAAAAAAAATTAGTAGTACCAATGTATGGAAAAGTAAATGGGAGAAGTAAATTCCAAATTCATGAATACATTTCATGAAGTGAAATCATTTTTTATATTCAATGTCTAATATAATGAAAAAATTGGTTCTGATTAGATGTTTTTAATTACAAGTATATTGGGTAATTATTTACTTTTTTTATAAATTACTAAAAATATGAACATAAAACCGTTTTGGAATCTTATTAAAAAATTTATAGTCAAATGGAACAATAATATATAGTTAATATGGAAGGGTTCATGTAGTGGGTATCATATCAATGTATAAATTAAAAGAGACATATAGTTATTATAATAACATTTGTTAAAACACCACTAAAACCACATTACATATTAGCTTTGGGAAAATAACTATTATTTTGGATAAATATAATTGATTTTTAGTAACCATGGTAAAGGATATGTTATTATTTCTCATCATCATGAGATGATTTTTTTTGATTTGGAGATATGCTCGTAGTATCATTTTGGTTTATTAAACATATAGATGTATCATGAATCAATGTAACAATGGGTGTGAAGTAAAATGTGGAGGTCTTTTGAATGAAAAACTAATGTAATTTAAAAATGTATAGAAAATAATTATGGGTATTACTAATAAAATAACACATTTAATTATTAAAAACATGAGGCATATAGTGATTTCAATCTCAAAAAATAATATAAATGTGATGATCATAAGATTTTTATGTTATATTGATTCTAAAGTTAAAAATATTTTTTTTACTTTTATGCGATAAATGTTGTAATTATTAGAATGCCAAATTTCATAATAGTTTGAGAAGATGGTTTGTATGTGGTAAAGGAGGTAATAATGATAAAATATTTCAATAAAAAATATTTATTAGTTTACACCATAATGAGTGATAACGTTCTTACCATTAAATACAATGATGGTTTTATATTCTTATACTAAGGGAATTATGAAAATCTATGTATATGAGTGAACACACAATAATGTGATCATCAAGAACAAAAATATTAATGATTCAAAATAATTATTTAAATTTTTTTGAGGAAAAAGAATGTGATAATGATATATGGCTGGTAAGGACTATATCATCGATTATGATTTGATACTATTGATTTTTAATAAATGATTAATAATTTTAAATTTTTAAGTACTAATATATATAATAAGAATTCATTGGTAATAAAAAATTATGAATGATTTGAGTTTATATATAGAGGGATCCAAGAGTTATGGTGTAGTATTATATCATAAGATTGATTTCATAGTACCCCTTTGGGGGTTTTACGTGATCTTATTAGATTAGGATTCATTTATATTGTGTTGGTATATGATGGAGGTATATGATACACATATTTTTAGTATTTTACAATTTAATTTATGGAATAATTCATTTTCAATTTTATTGAAATATTTATAATGATATTTTTAACCATTATAGTTTATATGATCATTTGACATTATGTTTATTATATTATTTTTTCATAATATTTTCATGGCAATATTATATATATTATATACTTATTGTACTAGATAAATGACAAACAATAATTCACTTGATTACCTATTTCTTTTGACATAGCTGCAGTGTTAAACCCACAAAATATATGAAAATATTGCATTTCCTACCATTTTCTTTTAAGATTTCATTTTTAATATGATCTCAATTATTTTCTTAAATAGTTTGAGAGATAATTATTATGTTGATTTTCGTGAAATTTTTTTTTGAAACCATGTGATTGAAAATTTATTTTGTGTTTAAGAAAGTTTAGATGATTATTTCTGCAATTTAATAAAATATTATGTGATATTATAATATTTTATATTAGAATCTAGGATTGTATTAAACAATGAAATTATAAATTATTTAAATATTTCTTTATGAAGATTCTTTTTATTTTTTGAAATATTTTCATATCCATTATATTATATGATTTGTGCATATGAATTTGCGGTATGAAAAAATAAGAGTGATTTATATTTTCTGTAAATAAATGTTAAATTTATCATTGAAGAATATGTAAACAAATCCATCAAATTGTGTGGATTAAATCATTGTCTCTAATATTTTTTATGATTTTTAATGAAATATAATTTTAAATAATCTATGTTATTATTATCGGGTTATTGTTGTGGTTTTGGTGATTAATGTTGTATTTATTCATGAAAAGATCTACTATATTTGAATAATATACACCTTGGGTGATCAATTTTGGGTTTTCGTAATTTACAACATTATGGAGAAGAATATTAAATCATTTAACAGATTAATATGACGTATTAAGTTTTAATTTTTTTATTTAGCCATGAATACTTCATGTTTAATTACCACAATTTTATGAATGAGATTACAATGTGTTTAAACTAATAAAATTTTTACATTAAACATCTTACAAACGTATATTTCCTTATGCATTATGTGTACATGAAAAATGAGTCCCTAAAATCTAGAAAAAAATTCATGAATAAAAAAATTTATCTGTTTTTTTTTCATTCAGAGAAATTAATTTCCTTTTATCCCATCATATAATTAATGTTTTATGACGGTCAGCATTCGGATGAAGTAGTTCTCTATAATGATATTTCATTCATTATAACTTATTTTTTTTCTTACATCTCATTGTTTTTATATACGATAATTGTTTTCCTTTAGGGTATCAATGTTATGTGTTATTATAAAATAACATTTTATTTACCTTTTACCACTTTTCATAATGATGTTATATAATCCCTTTTAAAATGTACGACTTCGACAAGGGTATTATAGAAATTCAAACCCCAATTTTTCAAAAATAGAGTTAAAATTTTGAGGATGAAATTTAATAAATTTGGGAGAATACAGTATCTTGAGTATTTTTATATTAATACCATAATCAATAGAATAAAAAATATGAAACAATGAGCAATCATGAGCTTCATAAATTTATTATATATATTTCCCAATTGTAATCATCCAATTATATTGGTGGGTTCGAATAAGAAGAAATTATTTTTAAAATATATAATCCTTATTTCTGTAAAAATAATAAAGGAATTGATTAAATCATATAAAATAAGAATTTAATTTTTAATATATAAATTTTATTCTTATGAAATATGTTTTCTTTAAAAAATTATTTTTATATAATTTTATGAAACATTTTTATAATAGTTTATTGAAAATTTTTAGTATAATATTTAATTAAATAAATAATATTTCTTAAAATTTGATATCCAAATTAGTTAATGGATAATTATTTATTATTTTTTATTGTTTTATTTTTCCATGAATAGTGAATAATTCTAATTTTTCCCTAAATAATAAAAAAATCAAATTTTTATTTGATTTAACTTTTATATAGTATTTAGAATGTGAGATAATATTGTTAGTTATTTTTTAAATTAAATTGTTTCATTTTATTTTTAAATAATATATTTATTTTAAAAATATTTATAATCGAATATATTATAAAATTAATTTATATTTTATTGTACTTTTTAAAAAACCTAATTTTCTTCATGTTTTATGTATTTATTTATAAAAAATTATTGTAAATATTTTTTTGAAATTGTTAAAAAATAATTTAATATTTTGATTTATAATTTAAAAGTTTTATATATATGTAACATTTATTCTTTTTCATTACAAATACTAACCATAGTAATTTTTGTTACATTGTAATGCAGTAAATCAGGTAATAAAGGGATAAAACATATTATAAAGATTAATAAATGGATAAAACCCATTTCTTAATTATATTTTATGATTATGTTTCATCTATACTCATCTAATTCTCAATTATATATCCATATATTTCTAGATTTATGTTGTTGTATTCTTTATAATATATTATATTTTGAAAATTCCAAAATAAGAAACTAGTTTTAATGAATATTACGTTTCTATATTTTTGTTAACCAAAGGATATTTTTTTTATAGAAAATAATTTTAAAGAACAATATTGTACCTTCATCATGGTAATTATTTTATTCTTTATCATGGAAATAATTATCCTAAATATTTACACAATGTTGATGTTGTCATTATTCAATTAATGGGAAAATAATTTTTATGATGCTAAAACACAAAAACAAATATAATTTCATATAATTAATTTTATACATTAATTTAAATGATGATCACTACTTGTTATGTATGTTTTGAAATATTTTTTTATAATTTTACTTTTTTTTCATGATGTTATTAAAATCCACCTAATGAATAGTTTTAAAATTTTACATTAATAATATATTATAAAAAATAATAATTTATTAAATTAAAAAATAATTATTTTGGTTATTATGTTCAAAATTTTTTATATTATACGGTTTTAAATATAAAACATGGTCCATATATGGTTAATCTCTATATAAATAGTATCTATAAATACCACAAAATGATAAACATCTTCTCATAAACAAAATAATCCCTAGGAGTGACATTTTCAAAGCCTCCACCCTAGGAACCCCCTACACATAAAGGGGTCACTATAGATAGCGAACTATATGGGAAGTATACATTTCAAACAAATATAAAAAAGCATCCCTATGGGGTGACATCCTGATCAATATGGTTCGACGCAGCAATATGTTAGCTAAGTGGGATATGTTGTTCTTCCCACCAAATGGAGCACCGGTTGACACAACTTGCAAGAGGACCCTAAAAGGTAGAAATACATAAAATAGTAGTCTCTTATGATATAAACCTCATTCCTCAAATGAAAACATGTTGTTATAAAACTTCTCCCTTACCACTATGCCACCTCTGATTTGATACCCTAAAATAATTATCTTTTTTTTATTTTATGATCAAAGGGGTTAATGAGGGAACAATGAAATGATATAAGGTTAAAAATAAAAAAAATTACTTTTTATTTAAAAATATGAAATATAACCACACTACTTCTATATTATAAATAAATTGTGTTTGTTCTATTTAGAAATGGATTTTAATTTTACTAAATTTAATATTTTGAGAAATATGAAACGCAAACCTTTCCTCTCTTTTAAATGGGAATATTTTCATCCCTTCTATAAACAACATAATTACATTTTTTCATGAAAATAACTAAAAAATCAATTTCTATATTCCTTCAACTCATTAATTAAGTTTTAGTTTAGTATAAAAACAAAATGTAGAGGGGTTAAGTTGTTAATCAACATGAAATTTCCGACGAAGAGATATATGTGTTAAACACATCTTTTATATTTATTTATTATTAAAAATACATAAAATATTCATTCACCATGGTTATATAATATAAATATTATCATCCAAATAATAATGTATTTTTATGTTAAATGAAAAAACTATATCCATGTCCTCTTTCATCAAAATTGATTAATCCTAAACATTTATGGAGTTATATCGGGCACAATTCCAGATACCTTATTTGTTTTTATGTTTGTTTCATGGATGGTAATTGTGATTTGTGGTGTGTGTGTGTGATGTTTAGGATATTTTTTGATAGAGTGGATGTGCATGTTTGTCGCAAGGTTATAAAAAACTCTACTACAGCCAAGGAGAAACTGTATGGTCAGTAGCCTTTTAAGAAAGTGGCATTAACATGTTTAAATCATATTTTGAGATGAAGTGTGAGGTATCCTTGTAAATTCCCCATTTAATCAGTTGATAACACAGGTTTAGTGTATAGATTTCATAACCATGTGTCTAAACCATGTGCAGGGAAACAAAAATATACAGAAATTGTAGATCTCACTCGTTTTCAACATTTTATTACTTGGTTCACATCATATGCCGCCATAACTCGATATTTTACTTTCCAAAGGGTAACATATGTTAATCCGATCAGTAAAAAGGGATTCCAATATCTTACAATCAATTTTCATTAAGATTGAATGATATAATTGATGATCCTTTCTTCCCGTAGCATGTGGATTTCTTCCTGATACATCCCCCATTATATCTTCTACCATTCCTTGATATTTTCATAGAATATATCATATTTTTACTTGTAATAAAACCTATGAGGTGATATATAGATTTAAATTTATTAGATCTTTATTTCATTGATATTGATTCCGTTTTAGTGATTTTGATTTGGAACATTTACCAATGCCACTTTACTGCTCAAATTTTGGGAATTTCTATTAGGAAAAAATCCATCAACGAATTGATTTAGGTGGTATAAATCTAATTCCCATAGTATTTTAATTTATATTTATATCATAATTGTCAAAATTCAATCAACATTTAGAAATTTATTTTCATTAAATTTGATTATTATATTGACAAATTTATATTCAAGGATTTGTTGAAATATGTGATTAATTTGGGAATTAATCATGAGACTAAGGGGATTCCGCATAATATAATTAATAATGGGAATTGATTATTATAATTAGGGGTTTTAATCTATAAAATAAATATGGGGACTAATTTTTAGGTTCTAAATTTTCTATGTTTATATAATTAATTGTGAATTAAAAATATGCATTCGATAATATGATCTAGATAACTAATTGTGGGATTAATTATAGATAATAGTTATTGGAATGAGATAATTAATTCTGGAAAATTAATTATGGAATATGAATTTCGATAGTAATTAAATAATTGGTCAATTAATTAAAAGTTTTAAGAACCTAGTAAATTGTTGGGTTTACTAATGGAATGAATGTGTTTAACAAATTATTGAATAGGAAATGTGATTTAGGTGGATAATTAATTCATAAATATATTATGTAATAGAGAATAAGAACATGTTCATTAAAAATTCATATGTACAAATAGTAACATGGTCATCATACTAATGAGTAATGATAATGGGAACATGGTTATTCAAAATTGAGAAGTATACATAGTAACATGGTCATAAAACTATTGAGTAAAGAAAATAGGAACATGGAGATTATTTTGAGTATTAGTCATGTTAACATAGTCACCTTAGTTTTGTTTTTTATATTTGTAACATAGGGAATTTAGCTTTTAAATTAGAAATTGATTAATCGATATAATGGAACTATGATTTATGGACTCACATAAGAATATTAGAACTCTAGAATGTATTGAATTAGGTATTGAGATATCAAAGCACTATGAATTTTTAAAGATTCAATAGATATATATATTAATATATGATACTACATAGGGAACACTTTAGGATCTGGTAGAAGATGAATATATTATTTTGGAATGGGACTTCTGAGGAACAATCTAGTAAATTAATTTTATAAGAAGAATAAGAAATGTAAAAAACTATTTATTATTGAATAATACATATTTATTTATGGAATATCATTAAATATATTTTAAATTTAATAGTTTTATACACCATTTGTGTTGGCCTACTTCGTTGTACTCATTAACTATTTGGGATGCCTGAATGGTAACTAAATAAAAAACATTATTGATGGACTAGATAAGGTAAAGGCCCTGGGATAGGTGGATGATGGAGGATAGAGAATTTATAAGAGAACCTAACTTGGTTTAGGATAAAGTGAGGGTGTTTTAGTGTGCTTATATTCAGTTTCGTTATAGAAACAATAGACATATACTAGCATTTCATGTTTTCCTTACATTTGAGTAGAGTATATCCTATTTTGATATCTTGTGGAATTATTATTGATCTAGTATTTTATAATTAGACATATTGTTTATTTACTACCTATTCTGATCTACTCTGATATAAGATTGTATATTCTCCCCATGAATGACATACTAGATCCCTGTTTCAAGTCGATAGCCTCTAGAAAATGGGGATGCACTCATGAGGTCATGTGGTGAACTGGATCAGGGAACCATTATGTGGCACCAGGTTCATAATGATACAATTTGGTATCAGATCTCTTCTTTTAATTCATCTTATATTGTCTTAATATTTTTGGAATAATATACATGTGTCTATAACGACTTGGGTCTTGGTAATGAGCTCATGCATGGGAGTTTCAAACACATGTATTGGGGAAAACACTAGTAATTAGGGTGGGATTGTAGTTATTTTTCTTATTACTGTTGAATATTATTTCTCCTAGGGTGACACACTCAGGGTGTGATGTGATTATTGTTTATGTGAATTCATTAGTATTAATTTGTGGCCAATAATGGCTTTCTAGTTGAGTCTGCATGCAATATTTTAGTCAGTCGGATTATTATGATATCCCTCATTTTAGTAATGCACGAGAAATAATTCATGGGTATGTTATTGAATGTAAAAGTTTTCCTTATTATCATATTAAAATGAAAAATGTTACCAAAAATGAATTGATAAGGATTGTAAAATGATGACAAATGTGAATAATTTGGTATTTAAATGAGAAATATGATATTGATTATGATTATATCATAGTTATCCAAAACCTAGGTGTATAACAGTTCAAGGTTGTGATAGAACCTCAATTTTGAACATGTTTCATGTAGGGTAAAAATGATTTTGGTAATTATTTTCTCTTGAGTAAATGTTATAAGGTTGTGTCACGAGACATAAGAGTTGTGTTTGGAATTGTAGAGAGTATGCCTCCATGATGCTTTTTGAGGGTATTACTGGGGGCACTCCATCAAGTATTTTTCTAGTCACAGAAATTGATGCCATAATTGTGCCAACCAAGGATGAAGGGGATATCTTCAAAGAGACCATATCCCTCTTCGTTCCGTTCATGGAACAAGATCATGTGCGAGTTTGGAAATGAATGATTGACTTAACAGGGGAGTTTCAATAGCAACACCCTCTAACTTTTATTGGTGTTTGTGTAACTGATGGAGATAAATTATTGGTTGGGTCTATATAGGATATACATGACCATTTTAAGACTTGGGATAAGAAATAGTCATGTTTTCTATATAAAAACAATTAGTTTTTATGATTCTCTAGTGGGACATTCACGAAAGAACTTTATAGACTAACAGTATGTTATAGAAGGACTACATAGAGATGTTCTTAGAACAGTTTTATCTGGAGACATGATGCCAATTGAAAACTGTTGAGTTCAAGAATTTTACCTAAGGGGGTATGTCAGTGATGGATTTTGATTTATGTTACACACACATGAAATTATTTTCTCCATTATTAGCAAGAGATCTGGTTGATAGGGTGAATCTTTTTTAGGATGGACATATGTTTGAGATTAAAACACGGGTGAATATCTTCATGTTTTTTAATTTTATAGATGTAGTGGATCGAACACTCATATTTAGAGAAAACCTATGAGTGGATTCCAGTTGTGGATAATTAGTTGTTATTGGACAATAAGGATGTGCGACTTTTGAGAGATGTAAGTGATGTTTGGACCAAATTATCCAAGGTAGTGGAATAAAAGTATTCAGCCATGAAAGTTAGTTGGATAGGACTTTACTTGGGTGATCTGTAATCAGTGAGGTTGCTCGAGGCACTATCATCAACATTGTTCACATCCACTAGTAGATTGTATATCTTGCAGCAAGATGGGGAATGTAGATATGTTCTGTAGGTCGAAGAAATATAATACTACTAATGGAGAAATTGGAAAAAATTAGATAATGAGAAGAATATCATATGCACAAAATTAGGATGGATGTTGGATTTATACTCGAAGAGGCCATATAGGCGGTGGATGTGGTGCTTTTGGGTTGGAGCGCCCGCAGTAGCAGGGTGGTTCAACTTAGGGGAGATATAAAACATCACTAGGAATAGGGAAAACATAGTTACATGTATTAAAACATACACTTGTGGATTGTGATGTTGGACCATAGACACAGAGAGGTACTGTTATATTAGATATTTATTTAGCTAGTTTTTTATTTGATACATGTTCCTCTAATTCATTTATATCTACAAAATATATTAATAGCTTGATCCTGGTAGTGGATTTTGTGAGTGGGGTTATGAATATTAATACACTGTTGGGAGTATGTTTAATTGATATTTATTGATGCATGGGATGTTCACTATAGATCAGGAAATACAATTTTTTATGGGATCTCTATAATCATGATATGTTAGGCACTGAACTAATTGAATGTATGGACTGTCTATTCACATACCCAGCCCACATAGATTGTTACCACAAGAGAGTTACTTTTACCTCCCATAATGGTGACTTGTATATTCATCATGTAGGGTTGGAAATCCCAAAATTTCTATTAGGGAATATTAATCAGTAATTAGGATAGTTCACAATCCATGTTCCTAGTTTATTATTGAAGGATGTGGGTGTTATGAAAGATGAACTTCTACCAATAGTGTTATTGATTCAGGATTTCTTTCATGATGACTTCTTAATTCAACCACCTAAGAAAGATGTAAAATTAATTGTTGTGCTCATTCCAGGGGTTGATCTAGAATCTATTCCACTATATAGAATGGAAATAACATAAATTTGTGATCTCTAAACTCAGTTAGAGGATTTGGAGAATAAGGTATTTATCCATCCATGTATGTCACCTTGGGTATCACCCATATTGTTTTCATAAAAGGATGATGAGGGTTTAAATTTCGATGTCGATTAAAAAAAGATGAAAAAAAGACTTTGAAAAAATAATTTCATATTCCATGTTTTGATGAATTTTTTAACAAATTGAAGGCATATTCTGTGTTCATAAAGATCGACTAGATATTAGGGTACCAATAGTTGAAAGTACAACCTTATGATATATTGAGTACTATTTTAAGATGTAGGTATTGGCTTTATGAATTTAATGTAATGCGGTTTGGATTGGCAAATTAACCATAATGGTTCATGGCTTTGATGAACATTATATTTCATCCATATCAAGATCAGTTTTTTTGTGGTGTTTTTGGAATACATCATGGGGTACTCCAAGACTCATGAATATCCTTCCCAACATCATGACATTTTCATGGGTACCTTGAGAGAGCATTGATTATATACCAAGATATCTATGTGTTAGTTTATTATTTACTAGGTATGCTTTTTAGGGAGATTTATCTTAGAGGAAAGTGTGTTTTCGGACCCAGAGAACGTTTAGGAAATGATTTCTTGGGATCATACCAAGAAAACGTTTGATATCCAAAGATTCCTAGGATTATTTGGATATTGAAAAAGATTCAAGCATGAATTATCATTATTGGTTGTAGTGCTTTGAGGCATGACAAAAAATGGAGTAATCATTGAATATTTAAAGGCTTGTGACAGTGATTTTTGGGATTTCAATATGACTTTAACATCACCCCAATTTTGATCATTCCAGAGCTAGGAGAAGAGGATACTTTTTATTATGATGCTTTTCTTATCAGAAAAGGAGCTATGATGATCCTAGGAGATCGAGTTATGTTATATGGGTCTTGGAAGTAGAGACCTTAGTAATAGAATTAACCTCTGTACAATCAATAGTCGGATGTAGTGGATTATGCTCTTATGTTTTGGTGACACTATATTTAGGTTGGAAATTTTACAGAATATACAGATCGCAATATCATAAAGTAAATATTTTCACTTAGTTATTTGGATCTTCATAAATTTGGATGGGTTGAGTAGATATATTCCTTTAATTTTGAATTGGTTTATATTTCTAAGAACGTAAAATAGTTAGTTTTATGCCTCGAAAAGGAAAAATCAGACTCAGATTGTTCAAGACACAAGTGTAGAGAAGAAGATGGTGACCTTGTTGGATGAAATGTATGTGGTGGTTCAGGAGGTTTAATAGAAGATGATTATGGATTCATTTGTACTAGATTCTATACTTTGGATATGGATTAAGAAATGAGAGTATGAAAATTTGGAATTTTTAACCTTTAATTCATGTGGAAAACAAGCTTAGGGAACCTTTTTCCATCCTAGAATGGAAGTGGTAGGACATGATCATAGTTTTTTTGGGGGGTCTCATAAATATTCAAAAGAAGAATTATAGTATTTGAGTCATTTTGGATTGAATAAAAAAGTTATGACATTTCTTTCATATAAGAGAAACCATTATAGGAGAGTAGTTGGGAGAACTGTATGTTCGAAAGATAGTCTATTTTCATGGAGTTCCATGAACTATATTTTCAGAGTGTGATTCAAGCTTTACGTTATACTTATTAAAGGGATTGAAAAAATAAATTTTCATCTATGTTTTATTGAATATGACATTACACCCATAGAAAGTTGGGTAGTAGTTATTTACAATAAATTTGTTTGAGGTTATTCTATAGTCATGTTTGAAAGACTTAGGTGGATCTTAGGAAAATCATTTGTCTTTAGTGGAGTTTCCTATAAAAATAGTTCTTTGGGAAACAATACAGATGACACTATACATTAATCTTAATGTTTGGACATATAGATCACTTCTATGTTTGATGGAGGTTGGTGACTAAGAGATTTTAAGACCAATCCTCATGAAAGAGACATCTGAGTAGGTACAGCTGGTTTAGAAACATTTGGCTAAAAATTTGAGTAGACCGAAGACAAATGATGATAGGTGGTGATGAACCCTAGAGTTTAAATAGTGTTATTGTCTATTCCATCAGGTGTCTCATAGGATGTGTGATGACATTATATAGTGAAAGGACATATTGGAGCCTATGTTTGTTGGTCTGTTTGAGATAGTAGAGAGAATGATGCTGGTGGTGTACAGATTGGCTCTTTGACCCAGATTCAATATTATGAAACATTTTTTCCAAAGGTAACATCTAAAGTGGAATCACCCTATATCTTCTCTAGTGATCATTGTTGATTAGTTTGAACATGGGATAGATGGGCCCTTTGGAGAGAATCATATATTTTTGTTGGATCGCAATGAGAAAGTGTTGTGGGGAAATACTGTGTCAATAGTTTGTGAGATATGGAAACATTGACGTGTGAAAGAGGAAACATGGGAAAGGGTATCAGATATGAGGTATCAATAGATCAATATTTTTTTGGCTCAGAATCATATAAAGGAGAGGATGATCCACTCGTGGAAAATCAATTATAAAGTGTAGAGATTGTATGATGTTGACACTTTTTGTAGTTATCCTGAGTGCAATTTAATGTAAATTATTTTTTTCATAAATTCCTCTCTGGGGAGTTGTGAATTGTGGTATTTTTGGGTGATGAATATAAAAATTATTGGCAGTATAGGTTGTGCGTGGTTGTCACATGGTTTTTATAAACAATGTAACTATATAAGAGAATTCATGTGATCTTTCGTCGTTTGAGGTAGTTTCATTTCTATTGATAAATAATTGATTGAGAGTCCATGTGAGGTTTACGTACAATGTTTATCATTAATTATTTGTCTAATGTATGGTTATCACATGTTATTTCGAACTGTTTGACTAATCCCTGTGTGGGCTGACAGTGAGGTCCTAAAATTGTTGATCTCACTCATTTTCAACATTTAATGGCCTTTTTCACCTCATATGATGCCCTAACTCGTGATTTTACATTCCAACGGGTAATGGAAGGTTCTACAATCGACCAAGAGGGATTCTGAGTCATTATGAACATTTTGATTTATGATATAAATCAAAAATTGATGATCCATTATTATATTGGTATATGGATTTCATATGGATGCTTCATTCATTATTTTTTTATCTTTTCATTACCATTTAAGGGAATATATCATTCGTTTCCATGGATATAAACCCCTTTTGTGATATCTAGATCTATATTTATAAGATATTGTCGTCGTTGATCTTGATTTCAGTTTTGGGATTTATATCTGGATCTTTTATAAACATCGTTATGCTGCACATATTTTGTGGATTTTTATTAGGAAATCACCCTTCAATGAATCAAGGTAGGTGGTATAAATGGGAATCCCATTGTCATGGATTTTATATGCATATGAATTTTTTTTGCAATTTCTAGCATCCTCTAGCAATTTATATTCATGAATTGGGTTTATTGTATTTACCTATTGATTTATCGATATTTTATTGAATAGGAAATTAATTATGGAATTAATAATGAGACTATAGGGATGACATATTATGTATTTAAATAGAGGAATTGATTATAAGAGGTAGGTTTTATAGTATAAATAATTACTCAAGCGATTAATTATGAGGATTTCAAATGGCTAAGTTGAGATAATTAATTATAGGTTAATTATGTGCCATTGATAATATGATATAGATAATTAATTGGAATACTAATTATTGAAATTTTATATTATAATGAGATAATTAATTATATAAAAAAAATAATAGAATATGAATTGTTATAATGATCAATTAATTGAAGAATTATTGAATGGTTTGAATCACATAGTTAATTATTGAGTTGACTAATGGAATGTATGTTTTTTACAATCTGTTGAAATAGTAATGGGATTATGGTGGATGACAAATTTATAAACTTATTCTATGGTTTAGATTGTGAACATGGTCATTCCAAATTGTGAACTACAAATGGTAAAATGGTCATCATAGATATGAATAAAGAGAATGAGAACATGTTTATTCAAAATTGGGAACTATACTAGGTAACATGATCATTATACTATTAAATAAAGATAATGGGAACATAGTAATTATTTTGAAGAGTAAGAATAGTAACATGGTCATATTACTTACATTTTTGATATTTGTATCATAGATAATGTACCTTATAAATGTAAAATTAAAGAATGGAAATATTGGCACTCTGATTTATTGCCTCACAATATGATATTTGAACTCCATGATGAGTCGAATCAAGTACTGGGATATCATATCACATTGAATACTTCACGCATCGGCAAGAAGCAGGTATTACGATATAATATAACAGAGGGAAAACATTGGGATCTGGTACATGACGAATCCATTATTGGGGTATGGGTCTCTTGGGTGACCCTATAATTAATGTAGTTGGATAATAATAAATTAAAATGTCACAATCTTTATATCATTGCGTTTTACTTATTTTTGTATAAAACTGCTTTAAATATCTTATGATTGGGCTTTTTTGAGAATCATTTGGTGGTTTACTACTAATTTTTAATCATACCAGATTTAGGATAACTAATTAGTAATTAATAGAATATATTATTTCAGTACCAGATAATGGAAAAGGCCCTGGGGTTGGTGGTTGATTGGGGATGAACCATTGAGGAGGGAAGCAAACAAGGTTTGGGACCTTATTGGAGAGTTGTAATGTCTTCATATTCAATTTTTTTATTAACACTTGGACTTTATATTGGCATATCTTGTTTTCCGTTTCAGTAGAGTATTTTGTTTCATATCTGGTTATCTTGTGACATGAGTACCGTTATGATTATATATGCTTCTGTATATGGTTTATTTACTTCTTCTAGAGTATTAATCTAATAAAAAATTGGTATATTATTCCTATAAATGACATACCAAACCCTCGCTTCTTGTTTCCTGCCTATAGTATCTGCTTAGGTGTGCTTGATTTCATGTGGTGAACCAGCTTACGGAAACTATGCATGGCACCCTGGTCGAGATATTGCAAAAATGGAAACAAATCCACCATTCATGTGTCGGGCAGATTAGCACATCACAATCTAACCAAAATCATTTTTAATCATCGTATCAATATAAATTTTATAATGATGGATTTATTATATATATATATATATGATACTAATAACAGATTTCTCAATCTGGAAAAAATAATATATAATTTACTTTCATATAATTCCATTCACCGACCAAATGATAACCTAATTTATGCATATATTTGGAATACTACCTCTATTTGGTGATGTTATTTGTTGTTCAAAATTTTAAATAGAATGATATTTCACTTTTTCACCAAAAAATAAATACCATAATATATTAAATAAGTTATAATTTATAGTTAACAAATGTTTTGTATAGATATTACTCCAACATAATAATGAATGAACAGATAAAAAATTCTTTCAAAAAAGTAGAATACAACAGAATGTACACACCAAAATCCTAATATCAATATTTATTTTGTCCATATAGATAGTCATTTAAACCTGAATTCATATTTTATAAAAAAAAATATATTAAAATTCAATAAATTAATTATACTTCAAGGGTTTATTATTAGTCTTAGTTTTAAAATACAAACAAGAAAAAAAAATATATAATTAACATAGAAAGAAACCATCGTGTCTATAGTTTAGAATTTAAAACCACAAATATAATAGTATCATTTTTCGTAGTGATTTATACCCACATGATCACTATGAAATATAATTAAAATAATGAATTTATACAATTGAAATTCTTTTTTCTGCAAATTCATCTTCTTTATGCCCATAAAACTCAAAAAAAATTACAGTAATATAGTTGAGAGGATAAATCTTCCTTAAAGAGTAATTTCAAATATATCCTCATATACAAAATTACAATTTGTAATTTTATTGAATTATTAAAATATAACTATATTATATGAAGCAATTCATATATAAGCCTCAAAATAATGATTTCATTTGGTGCATCTCAACATTCAATCAACCAAGAGTCACCCAAACCAATATAAATGCCTTTGAATCCCAATAAATGAGATTAATATGCTTCAAATATAAAATATTAAATCTTAGATGAACCTTGTAATCAAATATATAATCAAATACATGTATTGATCAATCATAGTATGGTTGAATGTAAAAAATCTAATAGTACATGTACAAAATTCACAGAAGAATTGAAGGAAATGTTACTCATGCATACTATTGGCTTACTATCTCCATGATTGTAATGTAGTTCATATTTTATAATCTTATTCCATGGATGATTTTAAAATTATTATTGATTTATAAAGATAATATTTATGTCTTGATTATTGTTGAATTGATGATGGAATAATGACCTCTTTGACCATAGTCGACCCACATTAACAATTTTCAGCTCAAAAAAATCATTAAAACATCCATTGTAATTTTAATTAATTAGTTAGTTAATTATCATTTGGTACAATAAAAAATAAAAATAATAATAAAATTTAAATTTTTTCCCATAGAAATTCAAAATTTAACATAATTTTTTGTATTCTAAAAGATAATAAACATATTTATTCATCCAGACACATGATTTGATACATTATTTTAAAAATATTATATTTATATAATCACATAAAACATCCAATGATTATCTATATTGATATTATTAAAATTATTTTGACAATATATTTTTATGTATATATGCAGGTTATAATAGAAATGTTTTCCTATTTGACTATATATCCATGGGTTTTAAAAGGAATAAATTTTTGTAATGTTTTGAAATTATTTTTAAAAAGGAACCAATAAATGTTTTGTTGATTTATAAGGTTACAATCATTATTCCCACAACTATGTCTATTATTTGATTTTCAGATTACATTACAATATTTCTTGTTTTATTAATTTAAAATAACTCTTTCAATTTATTAATGTCATTTATGTATATAATATTATATTTTAAAGAGAACAATTATTGATGATCCAATTTTTTTATAATCTTAAAAAATAATGACTTCTGATTAATTAATTTATGTTTTTTGATTATTTTATGATTCATGGGAACTATTAATGATTATTGATAGACCCACATTAAACCAATAGGTATCCCATTATATTTATTCATTTCATTGTCCAAAATATATAGAGTTGAATGATCGGGTTTCTCCTTAGAGATAATGGGAATATATTATTGTGATTTTTCCAAGTATAAATGTAATTGCTATTTCTAGTTTAAATGTGGTGGTTACTAAAATAATAATAGTGATATTTATTAGATGTGTGCATAATAATTATATAAAAATGATCTTCATCTTCATATCATACTTATGGATACCTCATATAGGGTTTTATTGATAATATATGACTGCACAAGGTAATGGAAGGTATATGCTACTTTGTAGGAATGATAAACATAATTTCATGAAAAAAATATCATGTGATTGTCAAGATATAAAAGAATCAATATGATTTTTAGTATTGCTTTTATAGTTAGTATTAATTTTTATGGAAATTAATTATATATATTCTATTTATTTAATTATTGTGAGAATTTTTATTGACATCCCAATGAGTATTTTGTATAATGAAAAATAAATTATGTAATCATCTTATAATGATTACATGAAATCCTATTTATTCCCCTTCACATAAAATTATTTTTTCATCACACATTTTAATATTTTTTCACATGTCATAATTATGGGTAGGGGAAATGAACAATTCATGACGATGTCATGATATTTTTAATGAAAATAAATCATTTTTTAATTTTATGGTCTTATAGTGTGAACAAATGGATATTGAGTAGAATATTCACATTTTATTATACGGTATCATTATACAAGAATTATGACCTAAATATCTAATTATATAAAAATAGTTGTTCTTTTGGTTTATCGGAAAATGAAATCTTGTATAAAGACACTAGAATATGTATTGTTTAAGGACGTGTCATTAAGAAATCACTATTTTACATGTAATTAATATAAAATTAATTTTTTTTAAACAATAATTTCTATACAAAAAAATATCATAACATAAATAATGTTTTTACATAATATAAAATGATTTTAGGCATCAATAAATTATTAAAAACATATGATATGATACATTATATGATTGTATTTATAACTAGAATAAGGCCATGAGTGTATTGATTTCAATGCCCAATTTGATTCTCCCCACATGGTGAAAAAACACATCTAAACAAAATAATTTAAATATAGTATTTTTAAACCCAATAGGAATGTCATAAACATAATTGTTTTCATCATAATACCATAAAATAAAAATTTTCCCAACAATGTAGTAAAAAAATATACATTATAAAGAGATGGAAACAACATAAGAACATTATTTATATATTATGAAATCAAAAAAATAATTAAATTTAATGAATATATATACATAATATTTAATGATGTGTGTTGGTTCCTCAACCAAGCCTTAAATCCATTGAAATTTGATATTCATTATAGATATTATTCCATTAATGGCTTAAGGGGAAAACTATACATGAACCACATTCTGAATGGAATAAGGCCCAATATGTGACCAAACTTCCTAGATCCAATGTACCCAATACATAACCAAAAGTCAAATCCAAAAAACACAATAATTTCACCTCCCTAGTATCTACATGATTAATGGCACCTAGCTTGCCACCTCATATTAACAATCAGATAACATTTCCTCATGCATAAGTGTGTGGTCCCTAGTATTGATTATGATTTTCATAACTTCTCATTCTTTAAATCAATTTGGTTCTAATCTAGATGATGATACCTGATATGAATCAAATTCTAGTACTTGATCCGTATGGCCTTCCTAAGATTACCCATTGTATATGAGGCCCAAAATCTCTTGGTCTGATGAACATTGGTTTGCCAAAGGCATTGTGGCACGTAGGACCAAACAAGTTTCCTAAAGGCCTAAATAAATGAATAGTACTAATAGATACTGTATCATTATCATATCTTCTATTAATCTACTACAGTAGATTAAAAATATTCCTCCAAAAAAATTTGATACTCGAATTCATGCAGGATGATAGGGTATATTAACAACTTGACGACCACCTCAACTATATGATGTGTTTTATTTTATATAATGAATTGTATAACATCATCTAATGTTTATTGGTTATTTATTATATTTTTCATGTTTGTTTATTGAATTTTTTGAAATAAAATATAACTCTAAAAGTCTTTTCATTACAATTAAATGAGTATGAATTATAGTTAATGTTTGTTTTAATTTTACATAAATCTATTTATCATGATTTATATTAGTTGGTTGTTATATCACATTATAATAAAAAATTATTACATAAAATGAACAATATAAATTAAAATTAAATAATATTTTCATATTTTCATAATTATACATTGTCTAAAAATTAAAAATCACATTCAATATCTCATGAATCTCCCAAATATAGTATAAGAAACATTTTTATGCACCAAAACACTTATTTTATTTCCAGTAATTCAATGAAAAAATAATAAATTATTTTATAGTTAAATGGAAACATGAATTGTCTCATGAACCTTAATCCTTATAAATAAAATTCCATTAATATTAAAATTTATTAATTGAATAATTATGTCCACATGGTCTTTGAAATTATTTATTATTATTTTTTGCAATATATTCTATGATATTTCATCTCAAACATGTAAAAAAGATTCAATTTTCACTAATAAAACATTTTTATTCCGATACCATTTTTAAACCAAATCAACCAAAATGAGATAATGTAAAAGTATAATCTAGTGTAACTAGATGTGAAATTAGAAATAAATTTTTAAATCATAAAAAATTGGACATGATTTTATAACAAAAGTTATTGAAATTTTATATAACATTTCAGTATCCAGAATACATGAATGTGAAGAAGAAAAAAAATAAAAAGAACTATCCCTAACAAGCTAAAATACCCTAAAATAATTACTTATTTTACACATAATACTAGTAATGAAGAAGTAAAAAAGGAGAGAAAATAAATAATTAAAAATAATGAATGGTTAGTGAAAGCGAGTGGAGAACCCTGTAAAACATTGCTTCTCTATGAAATATTTATTCTATAGATCTACCATTGGATTTAGATAAATAACCCACTATTTATATATGTACTAAGTGATTGGGTTTACATTATGATTCCATTAGTTGTGTCATAAACATGGCCAAATTGAATACCTAAAATATTTAGACGCCATGTCATTAATTTTTGCATTCAAATTAAATCAATATAAAAAAATTCAATCCAGTTATGTCTAGGTATGTTAATAGAAGAAAACATGATGTCACACCCAAAAAATATAGACACCCATTTGATTAGGGTTTCATCACTTCATATAATGTATTATCCTCACAAGAAAACATGATTCATTATTTAATATATGTAATTCATACACTATAACATTCATTTCATCTTAGCTCTTTAGTTTTGACCCCACAGTGGTATCCCATTAACATCACTCAATAAAGTAATCTTTCTTTTAGGGTATGAATTGATAATTTTTGGGAATTTTTTTATATTAATTAAATTCTTATAGTATTCTATAAATTCATAAAATTTTAAATTTATAAAAATTAATTAATTATTAAATTTCTAAAATCAATATATTTATAAAAAAATGTGTACAAAACATTTACAGATCAAATCCCACACAATTTAAATAAATAATGTCTTCATTTATGGAATATCAACATACTGTAAAATTTATCCACCCATCCTATAATTAATAACAATTTTTATTAAATATAATACTTAAATGGGTAAACAAATATTCAAGTATCTCACTAAAATGTTCTTGTATATCACATTTTTCAATAAAAAAATCTACCATGTTTTTTAATTATCTCCTAAAAAATATTCCTATGTTCCTAATAATCAATTTACATTTTTCAAATAATTATTAAGATTAAAAAACATTTCAATTAACCTAACAAAAATTCACCCATAATCATGGAATAAATGAAATAAATATGGTATGCTTACTTCAAAAACATGTTATTTACTATATTATTTTAATGAATCTATAATATCTAACTCATAAATACAAAGATTTCATTTAATCATGAGGTCATATTCATTTGGTTCAAATAACTATATGGAATTATGAATGGTTTTTATTATTGTGAAAAAAATAGTTTATAATGATATAATTAGATTCTAAAGTGAAATTATTTATATCAATTGATTATCCTAATTGAAATCATCCTTTACCAATGACATCTCTCTATTGCAAATAAAATTACAAAGTGGTTTCATGATAAAAGTATTCAGAGATTATCACTCACCAATTATTTCTTATTTTTTAATATCTATTTTAATTAAAAATATATCATCCACAACCTTTAAAAAATTTATAATAAGATCATCGGTTTGGAAATGGTGATTTTTTACCCTCCAATAAAAGAAACGGTTTTCATTTTCATATTATTTTTAAAGATATACATAGATTAGAATGATGAAGTAGAATTAAAAATTTCATAGATTTTTTAAAATCATTATGGAAACCATTATAAAAATCTTCTCAAATCATATCATCACAATCCGCCATGGATATCCACTCCACCGCACAAATATATTTTTTAAACATAATGATACACATTGTGTATAGCGTAGGAATTGATATAATTGGATTTAAATGTGGAACAATCCAAAAAATGATCATTCATGGACTTATTTATAAATTTAATAGTTAATATAAGATTTATTGTAGGATAAATATATTTACAAGTATGTGTAACAAAGATATAAAATGTATTACTATTCTATAATAGCTTTGATACAATGAAAATAATGTTATAGAATAGAACCCATATGAATCTCTAAAAAATAATGTATATAATGAGTGGGAAATATTTGGTCATATTTTGTGCCTGTAAAGAGATTAATATATTTGAAAACTACTCAGGTAATTATATAATAATTCTTAAATACACTAATTAAAATATCATAATTTCATGGATGGATAAATCTCCTAGAAATTTCATTTTTCCTAATAATTGAGTCTACCTAAATTGTGATTACAGAAATCATAATCCAATTGATTATATCTATCAATAATGTTCCCAATTTTATATTTTATGTATTTTGAAAAAAATGTAAAACATTGATAGAAGTTATCATACACAGTTTATGCATCCTATATATGGGATTAAAGAAACATTCAATGGAGGGATTAAATAGGTACATTAATGTTTTATAAATTTTAAATTTTAGGTGTTAAAATATAATAATGTAAATAAATATAAAATTCCTCATTCAATGATGCTAAAAAATTGTTACATGTGTTCTTTTTACTGTATTTTTTAAAGGTTAATCTAAATTTAAACATGTATTTTCTAGGATTTAATGATATCACTAGGGCTTAGAATGTGAATAGTACCAAGACTATACTATCATTCCTCCAACTAGAAACATTATGGCCCAATAAAACAAGACACATTAATGTAGTTTATACTATAATATTCATGGAATTTATAAAATTTATGGGATAAGGCATGCTACTAAATATAAATAATGAAATTCCTAAAAATATGGGTTCCCTCTAGGAATAACTATAGTTTAACATAATTAGCTTGAACATATCTAATTCTTCCTAAAAAATATTATATAATATTTAATGCTTCTAAAACTCTTGGCACTATAATGGATTTAATTTTTAGATTTAGATATTGGATGACCCATATAATTTTTTTATTTAGATTAACTTATCAATTTTATTGTAATTGCTAGGCTTCCAATAAGATGATCCATTTTTTCTCTATTAATCCCAATAAAAAATGAAGTGCATGAACCATCTATACCATTTATTATTTTTAAATATTTATTCTATTATCTAGTAATTTAGCACTTCTATTCTAATGCATTATATTTCATTTCTTCTATTTGGTAAATTTATTTTAATTTCTTTTTATAAGAAAACAACTAACTCATGTAATTATTGAAGATCAGAAACAAACTCAAATTTTATTATTTATTCCTCACCTGGATCATCATATTCAATCATATTTTAATTTTTCATCCCATGATGAATTATAATACATAATTATTCACTTACAACTCTCAATAGAGTTCCCCACTTTATAAATCATTCACCATATTATCAATAGAAAAAAATTTCATATTAAAGAAGAGTTCATAATATTATTTAATATAAAAGAAAAATAAATCCATGTGGAAGTAAATTCTTTTCATTGATCATAATACCTTCATTTAGTCATCACAGATGATCTTTGTTTATTATACTAATTGTAATGAATATCTCTTGGTATGTAGTGTTAATTCCATCATTTGATGGTTTCTTATGACACGATTTTGACACTAGAAAAAAATCAAATAACTATTTCAAAAATTGTATATACCTTTAAATATATTTATATAGAAAATAGTAAGTTTTTTTTATTCATTGGTATGTATTTTGAAACAATTTTTGAATTCATATGTATGAGCAGTATAGTTCCAATTTGAACTAATAAATTCTTATTGCTCACTAGATCATTCCATAATTTTTTTTTGATTCAAATATTTTGAGAGCCTGTAAAAAAGAATTTTAATATTCAATTTAATATATTTTAAATTAATTTACCTTTCATCACATCCCTCTATACTTGAAATATATATTTTAATAATGGAAGGATCACCTAGAAATGTTATAGTTTTTCTTCATCTTTTTTCTCTTAAAATATATTATCAATTTTTTTTCCTTATCTTCATCTACATATTAATTTTTTGCCTTATTTTATGATTTATTCTGGACTTTTTTGATTCCTCCTCTTTGTAGGGATCTAAATTACAAATGTACACATGGTTTTACTTAATGGAATCAGTGAATTTCTCCCCCTAGTCATTTCTCCTAGATTATAAGATACATGGAAAACCTGAATCTCAATATTGTATATTGTCTCCTTTTACCTCATTAGGCTATATTTGTTTTATTAGACCATTAATCACAGTTATAATCATTCCTAAATATTATTATTTGTTATGGACATGACTCTAATATGTCGAAACATAGTTATGAAATGGAAAACCATGTTCCCTTTGAATAAATCCTGTTAATATATTACATTGTTATGTTTATAGTGGCTGAAAACCCAAAATTATTTTTCCATGATAGTAATTAGTGTAATTAATATCGTTTGTATATGTGCCTTTGGGGTTATATAGATCCATCATTACATCTATATTACTCATCATGGATTCCAATTATTATATCTTCTAGTCATTATATTTTATCATGTGGACTTCATTTCATTGCATCCTTTCATTTTTTCTGTTGAATTTTTTCTTAACAATTTTTTAGTTGGATATGGATATCCTTGATAAACATACTCACCAGTGAGAAACTAGATAAAATAGTTAGAAATGAAATATTTCTACAATTTCCAACACATTTCATATGTAGATGTTATATCATAATATATCAAATTTTTATATATCTCACAAATGCATGCATATAGACCATAACTGTTTACAGTCTTATGAGAGTAGATACACAATCCTCAATTTTTTTGAAATGGTTTTAAAATGAAACAATAATGATCTTATAATTTTTTAATTTTAATAGATAAAACATACTTATACCATTCATCATAATCCAGTGGATAGAGGTATAAGAATGGGTGGAATTAGATACTCAATAATAAATAACATTGATTATTTAAATAGATGCACATATAAATGAATATGATACTAATAAGGGTATAATTTTATGAATATAATGTTGAAATTGCATTCCAAATCAATCGTATCGTGTAAAAATACAATATGGTATAAAATATTATCATTTGAAATGACACGAACCATAAGATTAATAAATCATCATAAATGAATCATGAATCATACATTCTTGTCAAATATTTGTGGATCCACAAAAATTATATAAACTAAATCAATGATTGGGTTATCATCCAAAATAAACACATCATACTACATGATGAACCAACAATAATTTCCAATTTCATAATGGATCCGGAATAATCACCTATGATTCACTTTTTAACAAGCACATCAGTATAGTTCTCTATGATAATCATGAACATAGTATTTTTCCCCGCGTTCTATCATGATAAATAAAACATTCTTTAATGAATTATTGATATACACATATCCCAAATACAAGATAATTAATATTCAAAAAATTTATGGCATAATAACATAAAATATTCATCATATTATAAACCATGAAATGAAATATGTTTCATAAAACATTAAACATATCATAACTTATGGAAATGAAATAGTTTTCATAAACATTTCAATACTAAATAATAATGATACCAAATTAATGATGGACCAGTATCATAAAAATTATTTTTATTATAAAAATTAAAAATAAATATCAATAAAAATCATTCTATCTTTGGATTATATCCATAGAACGTCATATCTAACATCCTATTATTTCATCTTAGATGTAGAACTATTTTTAAATATCTCATGGGACATTTTTTTATCAAAATATACTTTTCAAAAAAACATCACCATTTTAAAACTAAATATTAAGAATATATTGTGAAAATCTATTAAATTGGAATTAATATTTGAAAATTATTAGTAATCCTTCACAATATTGAACCTGAAAAATGTTGGTCATTCTTTACATGTGAAACAAGGATTCATTTAAAAGATTTTATAAAACAATCATAATATATCATTTAGAAAATTGCAGGGATGTTCAATTTAAAAAAAACATAAAAAATATGTATAATTGTCTTTAAAATTTCATTACATATTGATAAAATATATTATAAATCCCTTTTAGAAATAAGTATTTTGGATGATATAGGTTTTCTGAATGATAATTGATATAAATTCAGGTTTTAAATATTTTTTTTAATATTGAGAACATTAAGAGATCAAAACTATCTGAAAACATTTTTTATATTTAATAACAAGTAAATAAGAAAATTATGAGTTTTTGGAGAGGTAGTTTGTAATATTTTATCATCACTACAATCACTAACATCACTATATACAATCTTGATATATAAGGGAAATCTAAATTATATCATTTTCCACTATGGTACATTTTGATACATAATACCCATTGATGAAGGAAATTAATATAGATATTTTTATCCCACAATTTCATTGTAATATTCTAAAAATACCTTCCTGGATCGTATATAAACCACATTCATGAAATGGGTGGTGAATATAGAACATGTACAATGAAAATAATGGTTACATGAAGATATCATACCTATGCCTTTACTTCCATTGTAAATGTTATAATATAAATCATAATAAATATAAATTATTTATATATATATTTAAGAAACATAATCATGTTCATTATTCTATATATCAATTACATATAACGTTTTATCTATCATTTATTAACAATTCCTAGTCAAAATCATTTTCCCTGTAATTACTACATTGTTTTTCTAATAGGTTTTTAATCAGCATTATTTTTCCTTTTACTTTTATCACGGTCCCAAAATAAATAGTAATATTTAATATGATATAATTATATTATATAATCTCTTTCATATTTATAGTAACAATTTGATGGTAGAGATAAAAAATTAACTACACCATTCAAGAATATAGTAACCTGTGGATACATAGGAATATTTGTTCTGTATTATTCATGGATGAAATAAATTATTAAAAAATAATTTATTGCCATTAAATATTAATTTTTATTTCATATATATAACAAATTTTTATTAAAACTATCCTTATTACCTTCCATGTATTGTGTAACTTAATAAAGAATCACAATGCCTTATTGGGAAGTATTCTGTTGAACACGCGATGGGAAATATCTTATTATCAAGAATTATAATGTAATAAGCGTTATGTGATATAATAACTACAAATCTATAATTATTTCATTAAATTCAAATAATAATGTTATATAATTCATTGCATCAATCACTGAAAAGTATTAAAAGAAAACTAATTAAAAAGGATCATCAGGAGGTTGTATTCAGTACACATGACTGATAGTATCCTTACCCATATAATTAAAGAAAATATATGTAGTGAACCAACACCAACAACCTAATGTTGGTGCCTACTACCATTAAATAGGAATAAAAAACAAGGAAATTACATCCCAAAGGACCAAATATTTTATTATTTTTGTCAAACTGGATACATACATTAGGCTTATATTAAAATTGAATATAAAAATGAAACCATAATTATTTGAGAACAAAACACTTCCATAAATATTTTCATTTCATATCACTCATATTAAAATACATAAAATATTTAGGAAAGATAAAAAACAATGCACTTAATTTCTGATTTATGTTTTCATTCAGATGATGAAATAATGAATAAATCATCCTAATATACAAGTGAAAGAAAATAACTATGAACACATACTATCTAAAAAAATGATATCGAAAAATAAATATGGGAAGGAAAAAAAACAATAACACATTCCATATAAATAACTAAATATGAAAAAACTAAATATATTGGTTAAATAAGAAAAAAACATGAAATTTTGTGAATAAACATAAAATGAAATCCATTATGAGATAATATCACTGAAAAAATATCATGGAAAGTAAAAAAAAAATCTAAATAATTTAAATCCATAAAAATTAGACTATATGTTAAATAGGTACCTGGAACATTTAGTATTACTACAATAATAAGGCTTTTACAGGCACCAAAAACTGTCATTAATAGCGCTAGAAAAGGTTTGTTAATCGCGACGAATATAGGAGGTCCCATTTAACAGCGCTAAAGATAGATGATAAAGGGTGCCTTTTATATGAAACCAAAAACACTAATAAAGGGGACCATTATCCACGTTTCATTAGTGGGCATAATGGTCCACAATTATTAGCACTATTTTGAGCACTAATAAAGGCCCCTTTTATCAGTGCTATTTTGAGCGCTGATAAAGTCCAAATTTATCGCTGATGAATTAGCACTGATAAAGGCCAATTTGCATTAGAAAACCTAGCACCTAGACAACACCTACACATATAAGACATCACCTTCACACCTAGGATTACACCTACACCCACATCACGAAATAGAACCTGCATAGAAAACAGGTGCAGAAAACAATACCTACCTAGAAAAAAGAATTGAAGAAAAAAATAGTGTGCTTATGAAATTAAAAAACAATGATATATTCATTTACTTTTAATAATTTATTTTAAAAAACTGTTTTATACAATCCAAACAATTTTTAATATGGTTATAGTTACAATTATCGAACAAATACTTAAAAACATTAATGTTTCATGCTTCTTTCATTTGTGATCCCCTCTTAACAAATTTCAGCCATGGTATTAGATTCTACAAAATTAATCCAAACTCCAGAAAAAATATCCAAAAATATAAGAAAACAAATATTATGTTAGTAATACAATAATCAAGTAAATAAAACATAAATATGAATTAATATATTAATAAAATGCCTGTTTTTTTTAAAAAATAAAATTTGTGTAAGTAGGGGGGAATAAGACTAGATAATACTTGATAACTGGACTTGATATGGGTAGGTAAAAGGATATGATATGTTTCTAGTGTAATGAAAAGGAAAAAATTCAATAATATACACAAATTAAGGATTATGAGAGGTTACATAGTGTATGAATGTTCCCACATTCTCTTTATAGTTCTCTAAGAGGAAGGGAATTCAAAAGATAACTTGAGGTGACAAATGTGGTGCTGATAGAGGCACAAATGGTGTTTCTTTTGGATAAGATACAACCACATCCATAATATCCATTTGTCTTTGACAACCCTTATCATCAACATCTCGGTCACTTGTTGAACCAATATTGGCCACTATGTCCCTGTGAATATAAACTAGAGAGCTGGGAGGTTACCAAAGTTTACTAGCCTCATGAAATTTCCAAGAGAAAAAAATGTTCACCATAGTCCTAAAAACATCAATGATTATATGAATGTGATGATAAAAAATATCATACCTCTTCACCAAATCAATCCTAGCCACCCTTATATTCACTAGTTACTATTGTTCTAGGAATTTTCATTCATTATTCTGGGGGTCTATAATGGACTTGGTTGTCGACAGAATAATTCACCATATTATGTTATTGAAGAAGGGATTTGACTTCAATGGGTTGTTGTTCGTGGAAGATTTATTTGGAAGAGATCACACTCCAAAATCCCTCAAGCACTATCTTCACTTAACAAATCAATTTCCATACCAATATGTTCAATGTATACCTCCTATAGTTTTCCAAGTATTGTAATGTGATGGGAAACACCACAATAATTAGAGAATATTCCCCAACGACTGGAAGTTATTTCATGGGAACCCCATACATGGTTACCAAATATATTGGCACCCTCCTTGTTGATGTTGATGGTTCAATGTGACTCATTTTTTTCTAAGATATATGTAGTGATGTGGGTATTCTGGATGATGTTTTTTTGTCTAGAATCTATCTTTTTAATGATGCCATAACCCTTGTGTTCTCCTATTCACCCACTATTATATTATCAATGTGCTTTATCAATAATGGTTTCAACTGTCCATTCAGGTATGATTGGACCATGGTATCGATATAATCCTTGGAGAGGAAAAAACCGACACAATCTAGATGGAATTAGACCCAAACTAAAGATTACTATCAGGTGATCATTTTTCAAAATTTGTGATCCACCATGGGATGCATTTCTGAACAGATGTAGGGAGGTGTGGGAAATTTTATCTAAATGCACTGAACTATCTCCCAATGTGGTATGATGCATACCACACTTAGAATATATTTTAGATAATCCAATTGGATTATAAACCCTCACATATGGCTAAAATATATTCTTAGGCTACAACGTCACCCTTAAAGTTTTGGTAATTTCACAGGTTGGTGTTTCGTTTGGTATAAAAAATTGATCATAACAGTTCACTTTTCTCTTGATCTTGTTGTTCACCATTTTTATTTTCTATACCACGCTAATATATTATAGGAATTTATGAACTGGTAACATGGAATGTTTTGAGTATTAATTAACTCATATATAACTATTTGGGACCCCATCCAACCCCATTGTTGTTGAAAGGGACTGAATATTCTGAACGGGGCATACCCCTAAATATGTGGTGAAGTTGGCAATATAACATTGCCAACATGGTAACAAACATGATGATAATCATACCACCTGTAATCTCCTCTTCCATCATTAAATTGGATACTATAACTCCACGTTTTTTCTACATTTTGAATAAGTACAAACTTAGTAACATTGATAAGAATCTTAATAGATGAATAATGAGATGGTCCTATGAGGTGAATAACTATCAATAGTCATTTAATTGATTCTCTTAAACCATTTTAATGTGATAGTCATCTTCCCCATAGTATTCTCATGATGGAAAAGCATTGGGACTTTTATTTAGACACTCAATTTGATATATATAGATGAACAAGTCATCCAACTTCTTGAAGGGGATGTCGACCCCATGATATGGGTCCTTCCCAGGGAGAGATCTTGCCAGATTTAAGAGATCCATCCTAATAAGTGGAGTATATTCCATGTCATCCCATGTATATGCAGGGATAAATTTACTCCTCACTCATTTCTATTAAAATCCTCCCACCATCTAGAGCATATGTTGGGTGAATATAGCATATATATTTCACAACATAAACATCAATATCAAATAGTAATAACATGAGAAACAGAGGAAACCAATGATTAAGTGGAGAAAAATCATTGTGATGATGGCGTTCAACGTGCGGAAGTGGTGCATTCGTGGTAGATTAGAGGCCCGCGACAAAGGATATTTCATAATGAAAAGAAAATATAAAATTATAACTCACTTGTAAATAATATATTGGTCAATAGTGGGATTTTATTTTCCTTAAAATATATCTAATTATTGTGTATTTATTTTTTTCATATTTATTATTTTCCTAGATGTTCAACCTATGAATGGTACATGTCTGATTATTAAGAGATATATCATTTTTTATTTACTCTAATGGTAAAATAATCCACAGAAATTTAGTTTTCTTCCCAGGGATCGTCGTTATCCCGAAGGGGGTAATATACACATCTTAGGATAGTGGAAAGTCAGGTCAGATATTTTTCATGATACTAGCCCTGACCGTATCATTACATTTCCAATTATAATTGACCCATGTCAATTTAAATATAAGATTTGGGGGGTAGACCCTAATATATATAATAAATAAGAGTGGTAAAAATTATCATAGGCTCTCTAATACAATTGATAAAGGATAAAACATACATCGTGTGAGGGAGAACCACCCAATAAGAGAGGAGGTGGAGGTTGGCATAGCGTTGAGGGGTTCTGGATGAGAACAATTGAAAAATAAATTAAAACATAAAAGGAACAATTGGGATAGGGGTGGGATGTCTGGGGGTAGGGTGTGTAGGGGTGTGGGGTTGTGGGTTGTCATGGGAGGGGGTGGTCTGTCTTGGTGGGGGCTACAGTGGTGTGGGGGAGGGGGATTGGGTTGTCCAGAGAGGGGGGAGGGTGGAATATCCACAATAAAATGACCACTATGGAGGAAAATATATAATTATGGGAGGGGAAACCGATGGGGAATAGGGTTTGGGTGATGGTGTTGAGTGACAAATAATTATTACGTAAACCTCATTAAATATTCTAAAAAATATTTTTTAAATTTAAGAATAGGTTACCTTATGGTGTAACCTAAGGGTCTATTTCATAGTGCACCCTGCGATGACACATTGTTGAATTACAAAATGGTATACACTGCAACACTCAACCCCTAGGAAGAACCATTAAATCGTGATCCTAAATTGTTATCTAACTATATGCCTCATGTAATAACATATATCCCCCCAAATAATGTATTGTGGGCATAACATAGAAAACCTCCTACATGATGCAAACCATTAACATATAGAGGGTACCAAGGATAAACTCAGAAACATAAAGGATGACCTATGGAGAATAACCAATCTGACCTCTAACACAATCTAATTAACTAATACAATGTATTTTGCATGTCTAATAATATATATTTTAAGTGGGTTGTGAAAATGTCATAAAAGTGACAACTTACTTCTTGGGATGGACTACCAAGGTATGACAGATTCCTTGGCTAAATTAACACACACAAAGTAGATCCTACGAAGGGTATAACATAGCTAATCTTCAAAACAATATTAACCCCGAAAATAATTTATTTAATGTGGAAAATTGCATATATGCCATGATGTATACCAAATCATCAATTTTTTTAAAAAAAATTGATTGAATGTTCACCATGGTGGAGTATCTCTACATTAAAATCTCATGGTCTCTAGGCATCAAACATATCATATATATATATAATAATTATTAAAATATATTGAACAAGCATTGACGATTAGCCTCATCCTAGATCTTTGGTTTCAAATGACGGATACCTAGTATAGAGCAAGAGGTTGTTACATAAGAAGACCATACATGAACCATCCTAAGAAGCCTCACTAAATGTATCAATAATTTACATATCCTATAAATGAAAAATATATCATGATGACCCCAAGACATATAGGTAACAATATAACAACAAAAAATGAATGTATTCATATTTTTTTACCAACCTACACCAACCCATGTGGGGATTTTCCTACCCATAAGGTCATAAAGAATTCAGTTTTTCATTACCACAAACATCATAATCAACACATTTAAATATACAGTACCTATAACGGTTATAAGTGAGATATCTTAATTTCCTATAGCCATGATAAATATTTTCTATAGGATAATCAATACAAACAATATACATAACATGATATAAGTTTTAACATAATCCTTGATTTATTTAACACAACCTACACACTAGTTATTCCATCACTAGTACCCACCACAAAATCTCCCCAATCACACTATGTAGTACTACCACTATGGCCCACAACTCAGGATAGCCAAATCTCTTGTAAAGGAATCGTATTTACCAATAATGTTCTCATCACTATCACTCTACCCCAATTAAAAATCCATATAACGATAATTTCCATGTGATTACTATAATTCTTCCATCACAAAAACCTCCACCCATGATCCTTACAACATGATTGATCATAATCTCACTCATACTATTTCAACATAGGTAATTAAAAATTAATAACATGATCCAATATGACTGTAGGGTCCATTAGACAAAACTCTGCACACCAACTATCATTCTAATGAAGATGTGTAAAAATTCATTACATAAAATTCTCACTGGGGTATCTATGCGTTGTAAAGGAGGCTTCTAGGACAGTTGTAAAATGAGGATGGATCGTCGTAGTAGGTCACGTGGACAAGGTGACCACCCAAGGAAGAGGACGAGAAGGTGTTCAAGGAGGAGAAAGAAGAGGAGGATAAAATTTATGAGGATACGATGGCATCTGAAGGAGGTGGTGGAGGGGGAGGCAGCGACAATGGAGGAGGAGAAGCAGGGTCATGGCCGAAGAGGGATCATAGTATAGGAGGAAGAGAATGAAGCGGTGGCATGCAAGGAGGTGGATGGTCATGTTGGAGTTGGAGGAAAAGGCTACTGTAGTGGAGGATAACTAGTGGTAATCATTTCACAACACTATGGTATAATTTTCCTATTCATAGCATCAACATGGAATGGGTATATCATCCCTCAAATTCATTCTTTTTAAATATCAATATTATTGGGCAGTTCATTTCAAACAATTTGAATATTTCATAATTGGTATAGCATCTCGGATCAAAATATTATATGGTAAGTACGAAATGAAACTCCCACATCACAATATATAATAAATTATATCATCTCATTTTTAGTCGTCTTCAACAAAGATTTTCATATCATCCCAATCCAAAGGCCATGTCGAATTGATTAGGAAGGTAATCCCAAACCCAAACAATGATATTAATCAATGCCAAACACTTCTACCATATAAAAATAGAAATAACAAAAGGTAATACTGCCCAATTATATGTGAATAACAATAAATGATATAATAAACATCTTATAAAATACTAAATATACCATAATAAGGATTTACTAACATATGAGTCACTCATAGATTATGATTAGTTGATCCACACATGTCGAACCTATATCCCAATCCAAAACTAGGCTACATCACACTGTGATATTACAGGTAATAAGGGGGAGGAACTCTCCTCCAATAAGATTGTCAAATAAGTAAAAACTTATACAAGGAAATAATAACATCCATTTGGCTCAAGGCTCACACTAACCTCATATAATAAACATGTATCTTATTCATGGGAGGATAAGGGAACCTATTTTGTTCCCTCTATGTTATTTTCTACCAAGGAGGAATACTTGTTAGTTTTGTATAACATAATTACCATTAATTTAATTTTATTACAAGGAACATATTTCCCATTGAATCACTCTACATCACATGTCAGGATAGAACATATCCCCGAATGAACATAACTAAACTTATGTGGTGAATTAAAAACATCCTAGTAAAAAACTCAGAATGGAATATATCAATTATACACATATCCAATATCTAGGGTGGAAAAAGGAACTTAACCAAGGTTATATGAATAACAGTATAACACAATGTAATATCCCTATGGATCTTAAATGTAATGTTCAATGTATTTTAATTTATTACAATAAACTCTTATGGTCGTGGAAAAATGGAATAATTCTCAGAGGATCCATAACAAAACATGATATTTTTCCCTATACATATTGTCATGGAAAATAATTTGAGTTGATTTAATACAAACTACACAAGAGTGGAAAGTCTAAAAATCAAACAATTCATGAAACAATACATCAAACATTTGTAATTTTTTGACACCACCAACCTTAAAGTGGAGTTGACCCCATAATAATGCTCATCTAAAATATCCTATGATTATCTTGCCTCAATAAAAATCCATCATCCATTTTAGAAATCCATTAAGAGGTGGCCATGGTGGTGGAGGATGAGTCGGTAGTAGGAGGAGGTGGGGGCAGTGGTGATAGAGGAGGAGAATCGGGGTCACAACGGAGGAGGGATTGTGGAATAGGAGGAGGAGGAGGCAGTGATGGTATATGATGAGGAGGAAAATTGCAACAGAGAAGGAGGAAAAGGCAGTGATGGCAGAGGATGGGGTTGAAAATTTTAATAAATAAGGATGAAAAGGCAGTGGAGGCAGAGGATGAGGGGGAGGAGGGTCGTGATGGACGTTGGGTCGCAGCTCAGGGGTCAGCTTCTGTGAAGGCGTTAACGGGTGCGACAGATGAGTTTCATGTTCGGGTTATTTTACAAAAACTAATAGAACCATTATTATTGATAGTTATAAGCATTGATAATGGTATTTTTTATCAGCACTAAAAAATCAATATATAAAAATTATATTTATCCATAAAAAAAGAAAATATAAAACACAAATTTATCAATGCTAAAACTATAGCGCTGATAAATACATATTTTATCAGTCCTTTCTAGGGATGATAAATATAAACTTTTTTCGGCCCTAAAAAGGAACTGCTAAAGGTACAATTTTAAAAATTTATTCATATTACCATATATTTTTTTTAAAATTATATATAAGATAAATATATATATATTTATTAATAATTATAAGTACATATCGTATGTACTTATAAATATTTGTATATAATTAGGAATATATTTATATTAATAAAATTATAATTCAAAATGTATTTGAAAAATATCTATATTTGTCATTTATAACATAATAAAATATATTTATTATATAAATATATTTAATGTAATTTTATATGTACATTATTCTGAACATAAATAGATTATATGGTTAACATTATAAAGTAATGAGTATACCACCTCATTTAATGTGTAAATAAACAATCATGCATATGAGACATAATATATATGCATATATTAGTTGACCAAATTCATTGGAAAACAAACATATATTCAATAATTTTAATAATAAATAAATATATTAAAAATTACTATATATTTATAAATACAATAAATATTATAAATATAACAAACAAAATAATTACAATTATGTAATCTAATTAATCTAATTAGTAAATAATTTATATAAAAAATATAATAAATCTATTTATTATTTAATGTAATTTATTATAAGATTATAATTATATAATTATATATGTATTTAATTATAATCGTAGAAATAATTTTTCTATTAAAACATTACATATATATTTTTGAATTATTTAAAAATATATATTAATCATATACATTTGTTTTTTATTCAATGCATTCAAATAAACATTAATTTCTAATATAAATATAATACTTTCATATCAATTAATAATAAATATTTTTATCAACCCTAATACAAGGGCTAATAAAGGTACATTATATCATCAGTTTTAGCTAGCGATGATAAAGGCCAAACCCTTTATCAGCAATTTCTTCTTAGAAATGATAAAAGTTAGTGCTTCACATGCCCTATTTTTTGGTAGTTCATTTTGAACATTCACAAGATATTTGAAAACATACTGGATAAAAAACTCATTTCTTTTTTATCCATGTGATTCACCCCATGCCATTACTTATTCCTCGAGGGGCATATATTAAATGTTAACTAACTCATTTCACACCAATCCAAATTGTTCCTCTTATATCGAATAAATTATCTCATTCATTAAAAAATGTTCCACATCACAATCACATAACTAGTAAAGATTATATATTTATTAATATTTCCTGAGATAATCAATTTATATTGAAATCAAACAGTTTATGTTTAATGTAGTATATAGTTTATTCAATAATCATATACATTTTATATAATGAGGTCATTTTGGGTATGATTCATTTATAATGATCATATGATAGTTATCATTTAAAAGAAAAAAATTACTAACAAATTAATTATGTATGTGAATATCAATACATTCCTTGGTTATCATGGTTATAATCTATACAAAGAAATAATTATTTTTGCATAAAATCAAATTATACACATTAGAGTAAGAAAAACTGATCATTATTCATTAATAGAATTACCGTTAAATGATATTTAAATAATTCTTACCGAAATTACACTTTTCATTTTGAAAAACATTTTTAAAAACATTTTATTTTTGAAAAACACATTTAAAAATAGTTTCAATAAAATTTTATTTTAGGATTTTATAGGAAGAATCAATGAAATGATTACAATGTCTATAAGGCCCCCACAATAACACATTAGGTAATCTTGTTATACGTCTAAAATTTTACTTTCTTTCACATTCATGATCATTATAGATTTGATATTTCAGAGAACTATGCCATAATTCAGATATAACATATCAAATATTACAATGTTGACATTTTAACTCAAAATCCATTTAAAAAAAACATATAAAATAAAACATTGTTTCATTTCATTATCAATCATCACCCATGATATCATCATTATCTCTACTCTGTATAAAATACTATAAAAATATATTTAGAATTTCAGATTATAACAAAAATAATACAAATGTATTCACATGGAAGGTACACTATTATTCTTGAGAAAACATGAATCTAGATGAATACCATATAAAAATGTAATACATTTCACAAATAAGAAGTAGTAATTACAATCCCTTGAAAATAATCTCATTTATTACGTTTTTTATAACATATATTTTAAAATAAAACCCATTGAAAGCCTACATAAATCCAAAGGGTATCATGGGACATAATCATACTTGTATGGAATAACCATGCAGTCAACTTCCATACATGTGACTCATAAAAAATGGAATAACCATATGGTTTAATTCAACACCGCCAGGAATTTTACTGTATTACATAACAAAAAATCATTCGTTTATCAAATAATCACTCATCCATGAATTATCATGCATCCACCTGTCAAATTTCAAGTACCATTATCTAATTATAACAAATAAAATATTTCAATTTTTAGTATTTCAATTATAAAATTTCATTTGAAAAAAATAAATTCACAATATTTAAATAAAAATTCTTTTTAAAAAACCAATTTCAATACCAAAATACCTATAAAAATTAATAAGTGATTTATTTTTTTTCATCTAAAAACACTAAGGCTTGTTGAAGAATCTGAATATCAAATAAAAGTCACGTTGGGGGAGACATTGTTATCACTATTTATGTTAAAAATGAATTTTCAATTTGTTATTTGTAAACAATGGACAAAACATGATATATTAATATAACTTTTGAAAACCATTGAATGAAATTTAAATTATATTAGACTATTTATACCACTCGTAAAAGAAGCTAGTGTATGACAATCAATAATGATTCAATGAAAGAAGATTTTGATAAAGTCCCTTTTCACATGTTTGATTTGTCGCATATATTATTTATCATCATGAATAATAGTGTGATCATAAATATTTACATTCTTGGGATACTTGTTCCTATTTATTATTCAATTTATATTAATTATTATCATTTTATTACATAATACATTATTATTTATGTTCATTTTATGCATTTGTCGATATTCGATAAAGGAGCCCAAAATGGTTTTCATATAATGGCTATAGTATAAATTTGTCATTATTACCTCATCCCAAAAATAATATTCATTATATAATATTTAATATTAATCAAAATTATAATCTTATATTAGGTCATTAATCATGGTTATAAAAAATTAACTATTATTCAATCATATAAATGAGAAGTCATGTGTATGCATGAGTAACATTTCCATTTTTCAAAAATCATTGTGGAAAAAGGTAATTATTATTTTACCTTTACAAAATGATAATAATATAAAAAATATAATTTCAATATAATTATTTATATATTATTAATGTGATTTTGTGAATAAAAATGAATCACATCGCTTCTTGGAGGTGATAGTTCACACATACGAATGAAGTATGTTATCATTTTTATGTTCATAAAAACTAAGAGTATAATTGATATGTTTCTAAATTAAAATAGTAAATATTTCCAAAATATAACATATTAATAAATATTTAATCATTATATCCTTTTTGATAGATGGTTATATAAAATGAGTTATATCGGTTCGTGGAGGTGATTGTTCACACAAATGTATGAACAATTTGTTATTTTACCATTTGATGGAAGTGGATAAGGATTTAGGTGTGGATAATAAAATAACAATATCTCAGTTTATTTATGATACTATAAACTATATTTTATCATTAATGATGAATATTTCGAGGATTTGGAAGAAGAAATCCAGTGGTAATACTAATATAAGAATGATACATCTTCCTCAGGATATATCCTATGATTAACACAATAAAAACTCTAAGTATATTGTAATGACTAAAATAAGGCCTCAATATTTTTTATATAGATTCTATTAACGAATTTTGGTTGGTCTTGGCCAACCCAATTTGGTTTTCAAGGGTGAATAAGTGATATGTTATTCAATTTTATAATAGATGGGAGGGGCACTCTTGGATGTTTTTAAAAAATTAAATTATTATAAATTAATATTATATTACAAATGGGTAAAATGTGATTTATTTTGAATATTATATTATTTTTGTTCTAAATATAATCCGTATATTTATAATATATTGGTTTTGAATATTTTTTAAATCATATTATTTTTGGGTAAATAATTTTATCTCTTATTGTTTTATCGTGTAATTTACAATTTAAGGGTTCATATAATTATCATTACATATTGTAGACGCTGAATTGCATTGGAGGCCTCAGACCGACATTTTGGGAAAATAAAAGGTAGATTTCGACCAAGCGAACTATTTCGGGACTACAAAAAAGGTTGTGCGGATAATCAGAGGAGTTTGCGTAAAGCCTCCATAATGGCGTGCATATTTCCATGACCAGGATATTTTTTTGCATCGTGCAGAATGTACCGCATGACTGTATAAGGGGTTTTTCTTCCATGCCGACCGACTTATGCATGCCTTAAGGCCCATTATATCTTATAAATATAAGGGCACCCCCCCACCTCCATCACCTCTAGTAGTAGAAGAATTCAAACTATCTTCCTAATGAAAAAAAAACTCTTCCAAGGGCAGTTGATGACTTTCAAGTATATAATTATCATAAATATGTCTCTTGGGGTCCCTCTTTCACATAAAAGCCAAATGTATTTACCCTATCCTAGTTCCTCTATTATTTTTCCAATTGCACTCAAGTCCAATTACTTTCACACAATCTTAGGCTGTTTGCGTGAAAAACCACATCCAATTGCATGCCCACCTCCTTCATCTATGCATCCTGGATTTTTTCACACATCATTTCCCATATGCATGCTTATTGCATGAAAAGACCTATTTCGTAGGCAATTGTCACTCCTTGTGTGATCAATGTGTTTCCCTCTTTCTAACGAACCATGTTCGATCCTAACTTTTATGCCACACCTCTATCATACACACCCATCTCTTGTATGACATTACAAGTTTGTATAATGTGATTTCAAGGTTCCATGGGAGATTCATCACATTCTATTGCATATACTTATTCTTCTCGTATAATAATTACAATAGAAATTTTTTCATTAAATAACCATGCTAATGTGATCCCCTCAATGGATCACTCCACAACAAACCCTCAGCACGACATTGATGGTGCCTTCCCTCCACCAAGGGTTAAGGTGTGCCTGTAATGTAAGTCATAGGGGTGCTGATTGAATCCAAATCATCTATGAAAAAGGACGTTAAACATCCAATCACCATCATCCATATCACATGAGATTAAACTATGGACTTTCCCCATGCATTATACGCATGGTTCCCCATCTCAGACATTCTTTATGCCCACTCATCTATAAGAATGTGAGATCATATACACATGGAATGATATCCTGTTAGCTAGAGTGGTTTTTATCCACAGGGAATGGTATCCATCCTAGTTTAATCCCATAGTATTTCTTTCTGAAGAAAGAAACCATGCACATCCTCTATTCTTTCGTGCAAAATTCCATAGAAGACATGGGAACATGGCCCTTCGTTTTCATATTGCTCTCCCTTTGGATATGTCTCCATCGGGCCTCGATCTAGGACTAAGTACCAGTCTCCATATCATTGTGTAGCTTATCACACATAATCCCATGTTTCTTCCTTGTGTCAATAACCACTTGTTATCCACATTCCACTTCCCAAAAATGAACCTATCGTGACGTGATCGTTAGGACTTTGATGCATCTAGTTTCTCATATCAAGCATGACTCACGTGGGCATAGTGTAAGAATAAACTTTTACATCCTCTCTGAGCATCCATCAAGTGTAATACCAAACCCATCTCAAACATTGTGGACATTGATCCCTGTCTCTAAGGCACGTTGTGTAGGAATCCTCTCTGATGTTCGAGCCCAACACATAATTTTCCTGACCCATTCACGTTCGTTTGCATCCACCATGTGTGCCATTAAACTGTATCCAACCCTTCCCAAAAATTGGGGACATTGATCCTTATCTCTTAGGAAAAATCCTCCCAGATGTTCAAGCACAACATGTACTTGTCTCCACCCATTCACATTACTTCACATTGGTCCCGCTTCAAGTTAAATTGTATCCTCCCTTCCAAACTACGTGGACTTTGATACTGGTATCATAGGCATGCTACATAAGAATCATCCCTAAGGTTCAAGACCAACACCCATCAGTCCTGACCACTCAATGTCGGTCAACCCTCATCCTGCATGACGCTAAACCAAATTCCAATTTTCCTCTTGCTTAAAACTAAAATGTAAACATCTGATCTTTCTGTTATTTGTTCCCTGTATCTTATGTAGGCTACGTAGCGAGCCTCTATGAGGCTAAAACCCATATTATAATATGTTTTTGTACCCCATACATCAGTAATCTATAGTATTTTTTCTATAAGTATGTCGTTATACACCATCCAGCAGTAAGATTATGTACTCCATCTAGCTATAAGCCGTTGGATCCCCAGCCAACCGTATGCCTTTTTTTCACCCCAACCTATAGTAATCCATTGTAGTATAGAACAAGTGATATTTTTTCTAGTCCCCTTTGAGGGAACCCAAGTCTCTTGTCCTCCCCTCGAGCATCAGACCAACACAGGTTGCTAAACAAATGTATGCAACTGTAGATTGTCAGTTCAATGTCCTATGCATACGTCCACACTCTATACTATCTTCCTATACTACATGGTCATTGATTCACAACCTTGGGGAAACATTTTAAGCCTTACTATATTTCAATCAAATCAATAATGTCTCACTCTAGCCTTTCCCCCAAGACTTTGTGCTTTGTTTTGGTTATTCCCCAACAAGGATTTTTGAAATCCTCTTGGACCCTTCCATACATCTATTTTCACTGGTTTCCTCCTATGTCCATCATCTCCCCACCATACTACATTAAATTTTTTTCCATGACACGGGGATATGTAGGAGTTCTCTTCATCGCTCAAGACAACATCACTATTTCCCTCACATCGGCTCCATCTCAACCTCTATCCTTTCTCAATCATACATATGCATTCTGATTCTTAACCCTAATGGACACATACCAGTGAGATCATGTAACACACATTCTTACTTCCCCTTGTAGTAATTGGTTAAATTACAACGCGTTAGCCCCAATATCAGTATTCCTTCCTGTGCTTACACCCAACTGATCCACTCTTGTCAGTTTTATGATTAGTCTGATCCTTCTCCATTATATGATAAACCCATAGAATACATTTTGTTAAACATGGGTAGCATAGGAAAACCTCAGATACATTCATAAGTCATATAAATACATTAAATCAACATAGGATGGATCTAGATTCCACACCCTTGAGAATAATTATCATAAGACGAAAAATAATATACACCCGTGTTCCAGCTTTCAGACACACTAGTGATGTCCAACATGACTACTCACCTGACTGAATGTTTCTTCCTTGACATGAACCCTTTGAATGTCCTGATAGAAGCTGCATAATTAAATGGCACCCAAGAAGTCACGGCACATGGAAGAGTTTCATGAACAATGTCTTGTGTTGATAAGAGTCTCATAATATGCAACGAGTTCTAAGGAGAAATATATGGAAGGAAGAACTTAAATCCCATCATCCCATTTTGATAGAGGAGAAAATGTCCTTGAAAAATAAATTGATGATACCTGCCTTTGGAAAGAGACAATGTAGTGAAATAATCATTGCATCCTCAAAAAAATATAGATGTGAAAATCATTGAACGCGTTAGAAACAAAAATGGTGAACCCAATGTGAAATTATTCATCTCAATTTGATGATTATTTGTTTATGAGACATCAGTGAAATAGCATTTCACCAGATCCATGTATCTAATGAACAGTGCCGCTATGAAAATAGGGCTCCTAGCATGAAACTCAAATGAAACTGGGGAATATGAACATTGGACATCCCACTTTATAATGTAGTCAACATGGATCTTTTTCACAAACCATTGAAGAGATCATAACAATGGGGAACTAGATGTTTCTTTAATTCATTAAATATTAATGACTAAATCTCTCTATTGTATATGATATAATCTGTCATTACTGGAGAAAAATCATTTCAAACCCACCAATGCAGGTGTTGGGGTAGGGGTAATGTTAGTGATACAATCATGCACAAAATCATCCCTTCCATGGTATCCTCCAAATAAATGGATTCTTGGTGCCCACGCCTCATCTCCACATATGAATTCATTTTGAGATGAGTAATTAACTAACTCTTTTGATGATACAGGGAGGAGGGGATTACCCCAACTAGGGATATCTCCCGATAAGATCTAGAGGCCTCTACACATTCTCATCACCATCGACCCTATGGTAGACACAGGGAGCCACTTCTCCCCACTCTGAAGTATAGTATTTTGGGGAGACTATCCTTTGAATTCTTAGATGAATCCCTACCCTATTCTAATGTGGTGAGGGATGTATGTGACAACACAACCATAATCCCACATAGGGGATCCCAAGGAGGGCTCCCACAAGGCCTCTTCATCACCACCACCTAGAAACAAAAAATGAGGAGTAGGCATGCTCTGATCCTACACAACCGGTTCAAGTTTAGTTGACTCGATGCCAGCGTTGGGCATACGAAAAAGAGGAAACCCGCCTTGGGGAGTCAACATCAACGACTATTGTCGCACGTTTCATCACTGGTGTATACCATCGGTTTTATATCTATGATGATTAGGGGAATATATACGATCAGCCTCGATCGAGGCCCCAACCACCACTTGGGTAGGATAGGTTGACTCTCCTAGTTTCTGACGCTGGTGGTGTTTTCCATAGGCCGACCTGTACAAATGACACCAATTACAGAGGTCCCCTACCCGTGCTACCAACAATGAGGGGGTAGGTACATCCTGCTCCCAATCTCAGCATGGAGGTCCTCCACATGCCTCCTTCAACCCAGATGAGGATCCTCCCTTCTTCGTTGACACTCAGTATGGAAGCCTATACCGCACCCATGACCTTAGGTATGGTGTCGTTCCTCCTATTAAAGGTCACTGGTGTGAATATTCTACACATACGGTCAATTGTCGGTGTGGGGGTCTTCCCCCAGTCGATACATCATCTGACGAAGGTCCTCCTTGTCCTAGAAATCATTGAAGATGTAGTTTTCCTCGCTTCGTGGGAAACAAAAATGGGCAGTCCTACCCAAGTACTGCTCAACCAGTATGGGGACCCTCCTCATTCTGACATGGAAAATTGAAATAAGCATAGAGGTCATACTGAAGGTCCTACCAGCTCCTGTGATGGTCTTACCCAATCCATCGCATCCCATGGAGATGTAATTCTCACGTAAGTCATAGGACATAGAGGTCCTCCCCATGTTCTCTTTGAAATATCCCCAGGTGCTCCTCGTAGCCCATATCATTCCGGATGGTGTCCTCTCCACCAAATAATCAATTTGGATGAAATTCCACCTCAAGATATAAATATAACATTCCCAAAGAACCTTCATGGGGATAGAGGGATGGTCATCGATTACATAATAATAATACTTAGTAGATCTATATTGCAATTAAGCTTGTATACTTCTCATATTCTAAGGGAGAATATGATTCATCAATAGAACCCCCACCTCAATCATCTAGGTCGAGGTTCGGGGCAGGAACATTGTCCATATGCATAATCCCTCTAATATGTGTGGTCTACTAAATTCCCACCTCCCTTTGTAGATACATCTAGGAGAAGGAATATGTTTCCCCTTCCTAGGGACTAGATGTGAAGGAATCCATATCATTAATGGGTTTATTCTCAACCTCAATCAGAAATCATGGAGAGTAATTATGGGGACCAATAAAGGATGAAGTACAACATGACCCACCATGGGAGATCATAGTCCCTAAGATAGAATCTGTGTTCTCTAGCCCTTCATACCGAGATTTAAGGGCTCATTCATTTCATTCATCGCAGGATAGCCTAATATAAAGGAACTTGTCAGCCCCATCACAATATTCTTTGTCTGCTGGTCTAATGTATCAGTGGTCTCCAGCAATGTCATTTTTGGACCCCCAGACTCCCCCAGTTGATGAGTCACTAAATTAATGGACAAATCCTCTTTATTATCCAAGGGTATTTTGGGATATAATTTCAACGGATCATTTCCCATATATTTTTCTGGCCAATTTCCACCACAAACTACAATGTGCTAGAATCACTTACTCCGTAGGAACTCATGTGATTTCGCCAGAACATTTGGATGACACATTTCCATCTCAATTATCAGGGAGTGTATTATCCAATGATTCGAGATAATTTTGAATATATTAATTGACAATGTTGTATGGTTGATAAGGTTTTCTCCCTGTGGGCCACTGCCCTGAGTCTCCTGGTCAACACCAAAACCTCCAACAACGATGTGTTCAGATCCTTAACAACATCTGTAGAATTATCAGGGAGCCATACTCCCACGTCTAGTTTTATGGTTGGGGGTAGAATACTACCCTCTATTTCAGTTCTATATGGAGGTTTCCCAACTTTACAGGCGATATCGAGGATATGCCTCCAGTTAGAGTCGTGGTTAATGAGGTCGATCTATCAGAATAAGAGACAGAGACAAAGCTCCATAGAGAAAACATAACCGTTAGGGGTGTGCCACACCTATTGTATCCACTCAAAAGGGTTAATCTATAGTAGTTAAACCTACAGGGTCTTTTGATACCCATCGACTCATTGTCCATCGTTCGGAATCCCAATAAGGATAAAAAGCACCTTAGGGCCATAAAAACCTATGACACACATAACTTAGTGCAGAAGATAGAGGATGATATTGAGAAGGTCACATTCCGTCAACAGATCACAGATAATATTAATGTCAATGAACTCCTTGCTAAATGTGTCATAGAATGATTACTCGTCTACAGTGAACCTCCATTGGGGCAGCAGGGGCAGGAAAAATTGTCCCACAACGAATTGCCTTTGGGTGACACTAACCATCCTTCCCACGTAGATAGTATAAGGCCAATAACATATGGAAATAGGGAACTATATGTGTTGCCAAATCCTATAAAGCTTCATGATAATCCTCATGTCATAGCTCATATTCCCCCAGCATCTTCCCAAGACATCCCACCAGCCACTCCACAAGTCACAGGGTGTGCATATCATTTCGAAGAACCCTCCAACACACTGGTTGTTAGGGAACCTCATAAATGAAAAAATCCCCACCCAGATGACCCAATGGTGGTGCTCATTACTCACCTCGAGATGTTGGAAATAATATAGGTGGAAACCCCACCTAATGAAAATCCATATCTGGTATGGGTGTATGATATGCCGGCACCCCTGGGTTTTGGAAATCCCACCTGCACCCCCCCCCCCCTTAGGGGTTTTGAGACCCACTACATCATATGGTCCACCTCATCTCATGGTGTGGACCCTATATTGGAACTAAAATGCATCAAAAGGGCACAAAACTCTGGTGCTTCATAAAAGCATTGGAAGGGAAAACATTTGTCTTGTACCGCCATCTACCCATTTGGTTGGTCTCCAGCTCGGAAGAACACCATAGATATTTTCATTTCTAGTTTTGGTCAACTACCATGAACATGAGTATTTCAGGCCTCTTCATGTGTGAGAATTAGCTGGATGAGCATGTCACAGACATTGTCACATGATGGAAAGGCTCACCTACCCTTTGGATATGTTGTTGACATAAGGACATCTCCTGAAAATGTGGGTGGTGAATGTCAAAACTGAACTGGTCCCCTCTTTCATTACATAGAATTTCCTTGGGGATGCTGAGTCTTCACAGATAAGGCCAAACGTCTAGAGAAATCCTTGCAGCAGGACAAGGAATCACGTTTCTTTCCTCCTACAATTCCCGTATGATTGGCCACTAAAGACGAGCATATCGTGGTGGCACAAATAGAGTTACCTAGGCCACTTGACATATTACCATTAGTGAAACCTCCATAGAACCACATGGGACCTCTACCATAGGCACAATTTTCGACCTAGTTGCACCCACCTTAGAATGGGCAGTTTCCCCCGTGTAATGTGCCGCCACCTACTAGCCGAGAAAAACTGGCTCCACATCCTCAAAGGGCTCCTCCAGCCCGTCTTCAGGGCTAGGCTGCCAATTCCCTCTTCCCAAAAAAGGGAAACCAGACCAACTAATTCAGTGAGGCTCCTGTCCTTAGTTATTTCTATAGCACCTTAGAACATGGACTTCTATGTTTTCCTGAATGCAGGAGGCCCAAAATGGAAAATATCACTGATCGGCCCTATTACATCCCCTGTTAATAGATCCCAGTTCACACCCTAAAATAGTTCTTTGTGTTTAAAAAATGACTTTAGGACTCGGTTGATAATAAAATAGTCAGGTTAGGCCGAGCTCTGACACAAGTGGCATCTGTATTCTTAAAGTCGAACAATGATAGTAATTTTAATGGTATGTTGAATCAGGTTTATAACTATGGGACCCAAATTTATGAAAATATTATGTCTTGTAAGCTACTCGCCCATGACCATGGTATTATCTGTGCAAGTCTGGGTTGACATGAGCCTTCATGAGATGCTGCATCACCCACAACCAGTATTTCTATGTCAATAGCTCATCCTCTCTCTTCCCAAATGTGTTGGCATTGATGACACAATGGAAAAAATTCCCCCACTGATTTCATCATAATCCTTTACACTCAAAGAATTAATGACCCAAATTATGGAAATTCCACCCAAAATATGTCCATTAGTGGATGATTTTTCAGGCGACGATCAATGGTATTCCTCAATTAACACAATGGAGATAGTAAACTCTTACATGATTTCTAAAGGTGAGGAGCACCAGACGGATCCTTCCAACATTCCCATCCATCACCAATGTCGATGGGGAGCTGACTACATGGATATTCAGATGGCCTTGGTAAATACATCATGACAGGATGTGCATGGCAGGGAAACCAGATCGTAGACCCCACACATATCTCAGTAAAAGCATCCTACTCATCGTGTGTCATCAAAACCACCTTCACAAGAATTTTTGTTACATGATTAGACAGAGCCACCCCGACTGCACTCTGATCATCCACGCTCTGTATAGGACAAACCTCAGTCATCTGAGCAACATCTGGTAGATACTTCACATGTTTTGACTAGAATGCGATAGAATATTCCAAAAACTAGTTAGCTTTCAGTTCAACCAGAAGGGCATGTCAAACCCCCTACCATAGAACGACCTCATGTAAGTAGAAGTTTATGATTTTCATGGAAGTATGATATGCTAAATAATTTTTCTAGCAATAATACAAGGCTCTCAATCATTTTGTCCCATCTCCATTCAGAGTTGATGTGTGTATCCCTCGTCAATCCTTTATGAAGCCTCCTCAAATTTGAGAAGGAAGTAGCAGCTGTAGAATCCTTCCACGTTGAGGCAGTCAAGAAAGCTAAATTCCATGCCATTATCTATTTCTTTGGGGAACATTAATGATCTCCCATATAGGGGCACATCTATCCACATTACATTACCAACCAATTCAATGACATAGAGGTTTGTAACATCCTATTCGACATAGATTCTAGGATCAATCTAATGTCGATCAAGACACACTGAATGATGGAGCTATCTGAGGATCATATGAGTCCCTATGATCTGAAAAAACCAGTTTTATGAATGGATGAAATGAACACAAGTTGTCATGATCTACAAGAATACAAAATTAGGTGTTTCAGTATTAGGCATTGACTTCATGGTTGTCTCCCAAGTCACCGCCTACAAAGCATTGATGGGTATGACATGGCTTCACCTTCATGCAGAAATCCCTTCATCATATGACCAGTACAATAAGTACACTATTTATGGTTGAGTGGGAATACTCCAAGGTGACACATAAAAATTTTCCTCTTTCGAATCCCGCAATATGAATTCAGACAACTACAAGAACTGGGACAAGTAGATTCATGCTAACAAGGTTTAACACAATATAGCTGTGAGTGACCCGTGGACGGATTGGGATGATGACTACATTTTTCCAATCCACTGATTGGAGGCTATGAATCTAGATTTAGGAAAATGATTTTATGTTTCTAGAATGATGTGGTATAATATTCCCAAGACCAAGAGATGCCAGAAGATCAACTCGTATTCCTACACATATCAGGCTCGGGTGATCCCAAGGTCACCTTCCCCCATAAGGTATCAGTATGTCAATCCCATGGAAATGATAATACATCATACATTCTTGTTTTTTCGGGTATGTATCAACATGATTAGGCTGATGAGCCACTATTTCATTGATATCATCATGCGTGGACCCTTGATCCAATGGACAAATTTGATCGGATCGATGACATTCATTATTATGGATTTTACAACACATGAGTTCCTTGATGAAGTGTCCACTACTACTCAGAATGGCACCAACATCCCATAGAGATATATTAAGTCAATGAAATCTATTTACACCAATTATCACTAATACATATGTGTATTAGAGTATTTAGAGGATGCACCATATTATTTTGAAGACTGCCTCTCAGCCACAGTCGATGAACTGGTACATGTGAACCTTGCTAGGGAGACAAATATGAAACCCACATTGATCAGTGCTATTATTCATGTCGAAGGGAAAAAGAAGTACATAGATATATTTAAGAAACATTGTGATTTATTTTCCTAGAGATATGATAAAATTCTAGGACTATATCATCATGTCTCAATACACTGTCTTGGTCTTCTATAAAATCACTACAGGATCAAAAAACCTGCCAAAACAATAAACCCTTCTAATGTTTCCATGGTCAATGAAAATGTTTATAAGCTCATCAGTTCTATTTTTTTCAAGGAGGTCCCATAACCAAAATTGTTATCCAACAATATGCCTGTCGGGTTATAGAATAGGCAAATTAATGTCTACACCATCTTCTAGGATATTAAATGTAACTCTCAAAAATATGATTTCCACCTTTCTATGACAGAAATATTGATTAATTACATTACAAGTTTCTAGGATCTCTCCATCATGGATGGGTTTTCCAAGTATAACCAGATCTAAATGGCCCCTAGGGATGTGGAGTATACAGCATTCAAAAAACCTCTAGTAAATTTCTGCTACTAGGTAATTCCCTTTGTTCTAAAGAATCCAGTTTCCAACAATCATCATTACATGAATGAAATATTTATGCCAATCCATAGGACATTTTAGGGATGCTATGTGGATAGTCTGGTGGTCAGATATCTCAATCATCAGGACCATCTCACATACATAGAGTAAGTGTTTGGTTTCCTCTATTCTTGCCATCTTAGGATGAACCCATTGAAGTGTGCCTTCGGGGTCACCTTGAGAAATTTTAAGGTATTTATTTTTTGAAATAGATCCATCTAGACAGTTACAAATAAGATGAAGGCCATCAGTCAGATGTCTCCTCTAAGCAACATTCGGATGCTTCAAGGCTTTCAGGGCCACTTGGCCTACATCCCCCGATTCATCGTGAATCTAGCCGGTAGGTGTAAGCCCTTTTCTTGGCTCATGAAGAAAGGTGTTGTTTGTTAGTTGTATGAGGAATGTAAGGCTAAATTTGAGAAAATAAATCATTATCTATTCTATCCTCTAGTCTAGATTCCACCGAATTCCATAAAGTCATTGGTCCTTTTTGTGAAAACCTTGAAACGATATCATAGTTCCCTTCCCTCCCATAAGAATAAAGGAATGAAGAATTGTCTCTACTATCTCATCCACATCTGTAACGCCCCAACCCCAGTTACCCAGAGTCGGTGCATTATTACATAACATTGGCATGATCCCAAGAAAGATCAAGTCTCGAAAGACTGATTAGTTTAGTAGACCTGTAATATGTATATACTTTCATAAATTTTACATTACATCATAAAATGAAAACTACAACAACCTATTCTCCATAGTCCACACACTTTTCCCCTCATATTATCCCATAAGGTTATTCATAAAATACTTCTTCACATCCTGGGAAAAATAAAACATTGAAAGGGGTGAGCTCAAATGCCTAGTAAGGATAACAATATAGAAGAATCTTTCATAATTAAGCATAAACATTTAAGGCAATGTATAACTACAACAAAAGCCTTTTAAAACATGAACTTCATAATAATATGGAAGAAATAAAATTAAATAATTCCATATACTTATGCACATGAATATTCTATTAGTTGAATAATCACATGCTATATCAATAACCACTTTCATAATGACGGAATGCATAATGTCAGACTATCATAACCACATAGTCAAGGCCTCGTGCCAAGACTACAAATAAGATTTTGTCAAGGCCTTGTCCCAAGAAACTAGTTTGTATCATGAGACCTACCGATGCATCAAGGAGCTATAACGAGCTCCACACGTTACTTATTAAGTACAATTCCTTCCCATATGAAATGTTTGAAACATAACATAAACATTCATATTAAAAATAGCATACATAATGTAAATAATTCATCCACAAAACATTAATTATATAGAAATAACACATCCATAGTCAAACATATCACAAAACCTTAAATACAAAATATAATTATTGTATCATAATAAATCAACTTCAAATATGACTAAAATCCATCAATTGGTGTTGACATAGATGAAATCAAAAACTATTTGAGAGAAATACCTCTTTTTTTGAATTCATTTAAAAGTCAGATAATTATAAAATAAAACATTTAATTTTAAAATTTTCTTATATGATTGAATGGGAATCTTCGAAGATTTTATAACTGTGGAAAATAGCCACACCCATCGCATAAGTTACAAAAAGACATTCTTACCTTAATTATGTTGAAAAGGTTAAAATGGACCTTGTTTGGAAAATGATGGAAAGATTCCTTTATAAACCTCTTATAAAATGTCAAAAAACTGTAAAAATAAAAATATCCCATATTCTAGTAAATAGTAAAAATGATTTGAAATACTTTTTTAAGAAACATGGATTTGGATGATAAAGAAGTCCCAGTAGATTATTATCTATAAACAACCTCATATAAAGAAGTGATTGAGAAATTAAACCTTACCTTGTACTTTTCTTGGTTAGGGGTAGGTTAACCTCCTGTATAATGGTGAAATAATTTATATTAAATTATCCAATAATCATATACATTAATATGATATAATATATGATCTTTTAACATTGCTATGTTAATAATATCTTAGTATTATCGTCGTTTCGGGTGTTAACATACTCGTATATGTTTTGTTACATAATCCATGTTTGTTAATGATTGGATGTATCTTATTCATATCCAGAATGATATCAAGTCCTTAAAAATTATTTTTAATAATCAAATGATAATTATACTTGAATAGATACGATGGAGAATTAATCTCATCGCGTTCGTGGAGACGGTAGTCTATACGTACGCACGAGCGACAATATCATTCTATTGATATTAAAATAATATGTAATTTGATGGTATTTCATATATAAAGAATCATTATCATGTTATATTTATTATTTACATGAATTAAACATCATTATTATATCCATCCAAATAATAATTTATGGAATAACAATTACACCACGACTTGGAGACGGTAAGTCGTACATACACATGTATGGTGACATGTCCTTCAATGGATGTATAGAATAATGAATATGGTTGTACCATATTTATAATAAAATCACTATATATATAAGATACTAGATTTATTATTTTAGAATTGGAATAACAAAGTAATAATAAGTTGAAGAAGAAAGGAACATGAAAGAGGGTGGGGAAAACATTATCTCTTCTTCGGGTTCTTCCTTTTGATTTGATCAAAAGGGCTCTTTAGGATGGATTTCTGATCAAAATAAGGCCTCTATGATGAAGTGATAGAGGTTTATAGTGTATTTGGGTAGGGTTTGGCCGAGCAAAAAGGCATTGAATGTGTTAATTACTGAGTAGGGGGAGTGCCCTTTTATAAGAGGGGTGAGGGGCACCTTTGGAAAAGCTAGAAATATTATTTTATAATAAATTTATATTCATTTTTAAAGGATCCAATGTGGATTATTTAAAGTTTATGTTGGGTATAGGTCTAAAACCACTCAACCAGTAGGTTTTATATAGTTTTGGGTCACTATATTAACCTTATAATTTTTATTTAACTCTTAGTTTTTTCATTTAACATTACCATGTCAATTTTTATTTTTATATTACATAGTTAATACACATACTATATCAATCCAAGAGACCCCCAAGTGGTCCATTAATGATAAAACTATCATGATATATGTCCCTTTTATGAACCATAGATTTTTATGAATTTAATATCTATTAAAAATGTAATATTTTTAAAAAAACTCTATTATGTGAATTTTGACACTATTCAATAATTGATCTTTTTAAAAGTAATATAAGCATTATTAATTAGAAATAAGTTCATTTAAGCAATCATATAAGAACATATTAAGCAATAAAATTCATGTATGTCATCAAAAAATTTATATTATAATAAATTTAACATTTATAATACCAATTATTTGATTCTTTCATTAATAAGGAAAATACTGCATCATTATTGTGTCATAAATAATATTAATTATTAAATGTCTAAAAATTAGAAATAAAATAAAATTATGTATGAAATATTTTTATCTTCATAATGAATATTTATAGTCAAAAATACAACATATATAACCCTATGTAAAATTTGTTTTTCTAAAAGATATATGCTTATGTCTTTTTTGTATTTATTTTAACATAATTAATATAAAGTGTCATTGTCACTTACAAGTGGATCCATGGGGTCCCAAAATCGACCTAAATATTCCCATGGTCGGAAATGTATCAAAAAATAAGGTTAGGACACGTTTTAGGGTAATTTATAATTATTATAATATTATTTTTTACCCTTATTTACCGGATTTACCCTTTAACCATGGTAAATAAAATATTTACCGAAGTAATTATTCAAAACGTCTAAAAATAAAAGATACCTATTTAAACAATTTTGATATCCTGATTCCAAATATGGAATACATTTTTTCAAATTCAAAACAATGATATGGCATAAATTATATTAAAATTAATTCCAGTTAAAACAAAAATCGCGTTTTTAAGAGATAATAACTATCAAAGATTGACACTTGTTAATGTTTAGTTTAATTTTGAAATTATGTACAATGACCAAAATTGTATTAAATGGTAAAAATATATTCTAAATATACCTTAAAAACTCTCAAATTCATAATTTATCACTATTAATCATTTCGATTAAATAAGTTGTTTTTAATTAAAATTTAGTAATTTTCCGTATTCATAAAAATAAAAATGTTATCCAAAATGTTCCAAATTTTACCCTAAGCTAATTTTGATATTCTGAATCCAAAAATGAAGTCAATTTTGATAGATAAAATTTATGAAATTTTAAAAAGTGGGTATTTCTATTCATAACGGCAAGATTGATTGGTTGTGATGTGTGTTAGAACTCGAAGTTGCGTACAACACACGCTACTGTATTTTTCAAATAGAAGCGTACCATGGAAGCATGAGGTGTTACATTCTCCCCACCTAAAAATAATTTCATCTTTGAAATCCAATGAATATTATTTCATAAAAGGACTCGGATGGTTCTTCATCATATGTTCCTTGGGTTCACATGATTCCTCTTCCATCTTATGGGTTCTCCATATAACTTTTACCAGACGAGTTGTCCTGTTTCTCAGCACTGGTTCTCTTGTATCAAAAATCCTGATGGGCTCTTCGCAATAAGAAAATCAGGTTCTAGTTCTAATTCCTCATAGGTGAGTACATGAGTTGGGTTAGGCATGTATTTTCTCAACAGTGATATGTGGAACACATCGTGAACTATGGAGAGATTTGGAAGCATTGTCAAACGGTAAGCAAAAGCCCCAATTCGTTCTAGAATTTCGAAATGACCGATGTACATAGGACTCAATTTACCTTTACTTCCAAAATGTAGAACTCCCTTCCATTAAGATACCTTCATGAAAACATGATCTCCCACCTGAAATTCCAAATTCTTTATTCGGTTGTCATCATAGCTCTTCGGCTTACATTGAGATGCTTTGATGTGGTTTTGGATTACCTTCACCTTTTCCATCGTTTCCTCCACCAATTCTGGTTCGATAAGTTTTCTATCGCCTATTTCATCCCAACAGGTTGGTGTGAGACATCTATTTTCATATAACTCTTTATATGGTTCCATCTGAATAATTTAATTGAAGCTATTGTTATAGGAATATTCTACTATAGGTAAAAATTGAACCCACATTCCTTGATTGTCATGTGAGCAAGATCTCAACATGTCTTCTATGGTTTGAATATTCCGTTTTGAATGTCAATATGATTGAGGGTGGTAAGCAGTGCTCATATGAAGTTCAGTATCCAAGGCCTTCTAAAGACTCTTCCAAAATCTCAAAGTAAAAAAGAGTATCTCGATCCGAAACAATCGATAGGGGTACTCCATGAAGTCTCACAACTTCATTAATATGTACACTTGCTAGATGTTCAAGTGGTAAATAATCCCTTATAGCAAGAAAATGTACTGACTTGGTAAGATGAACAACAACAACCCATATTTCATTGTTCCTTCTAGGAGTTTTTGATAGTCCCATTACAAAGTCCATAGTGATATTGTCCAATTTAAACTCAGGTATGGGAAGAGGATGCATGACTCCTCCAGGCTGTTACCTTCCGGCATTCACTTGTTGAAAAACCATACATCTTGACACTTAATTAAAAATCTCTCTCTTCATGTTGTCCCACCAAAAATGTTCCTTTAAATATATATACATTTTTGTTCTCCCAATGTGTATAGATTAATTGGAACTATGAGCATAATCTAACAATTCCCTTTTTAAATCAGGTATATCGAGAACACAAAGTCTCTTCCCGAATTTTGAAATCCATTCTTTATACAAAAAGTCTCTCAATATCACATCATTCACATATTTAATCTTCTTTTGAAATTCTTCATTATCAGTCTGAGAACTCTTAATCTTTTCTAGTAATGATGGTTTGGTAACCATTTGAAAAAGCACTGATTTTTCACTTTCCATGGTTATTCCCATGTCCATCTTCTCTAGATCTATGAAAATTTGATCCATTTAAATTCTCATATTGTTCAAAACTCCATGATATTTTCTACTCAAAGCATCTTCCACCATATTTTCCATCCCCAGGTAGTATTGTATCATACAATCATAATCCTTGAGTAATTCAAGCCATCTACTTTTCCTCATGTTGAGTTATTTTTGTGAGAAAATATACTTCAAACTATAGTGATCAGTATAAATCTCACAGTTTTCACCATAGAGGCAGTGTATCCATATATTCAAAGAAAATATCACAGATCCAAACCCGAGATCATGAGTAGGATATTTTTTCTCATGAATTTTCAACTATCGTGATGCACAGGCAATAACGCTATCATTCTGTATAAGGACACAACCGGGTCCTTTCTTCGATGCATCACTATAAATAATGAACCGATCATTCCCTAATGGAAGAGTCATCATATGAGCATTGACTAATCTTCTCTTCAGTTCTTCAAAACACTTTCACACTCTTTTGTCTGAAATAATTCAACCACCTTACATGTGATCTTTGTTAATGGGTTAGCCAATCGGGGAAAATTCTGGACTAAACATCGATAATAACATGTTAAACCAATAAAACTGTGTACCTCAGTTATTCTTGTAGGTGCTGGCCATTCATGGATTTCCTTGGTCTTAGAATGATCAACAGAGATTCCATCATTAGATACAATATTTCCCAGGAAAGAAATCTCCTGATGCCAGAATTCCACTTTCTAAACTTCCCATATAATTCATGTCTTCTCAGAGTCTTCAGGATAATGTGCACGTGATTTTAATGATCTTCATAGCTTTTTGAGGATACCAAGATATCATCAATAAATACCACCAAAAAATCATTAAGATATTCCTTGAAAACACTGTTCATTAGATCCATGAATACAGAGGGTGAATTAGTCCGCCCAAAAGCCATTACCATAAACTCGTAATGCCCATACCTTGTTCGAAATGCCGTCTTCGGAATGTATTCCTTCTTCTCACACAACTGATGGTATCCAGATCGGTGGTAAATCATTGAAAATTATTTAACTCGTTGCAGTTGGTCAAATAAATCATCAATTCGAGTTAGGGGATACTTTTTCATTATTATTATTGCATTGATATCCCTATAGTCGATACATGACCTCATAGATCCATCTTTCTTTTTAACAAAAAGAATAGGGGATCCCCATGGAGAAACACTAGGGTGAATAAGTCCCTTATTACTGAATTCATCTAATTGTTTCTTTACTTCAACTAATTCTAGAGTGGCCATTCTATATGAGGTCTTCGATATAGGCCTTGATCCAGTAATTAAATCAATAGAAAACCCCACTTCTTGTTCGAGAGGATGTCCAGGTAAATCATCCAGAAACACGTCTACATATTCTTTCACAATAGGTACATCCTCTATTTGAACATTCCTTTCCTCACCCATAGTAATTTCATTCTCTTCTTCCCAAATAATTGAATTAATTTGAGCTACTGGGGGTAGATCTAGATAAGAATTAGGTGGTGACGATTCTTCTATAATGAAAATGTGTTCCTTATCATCATCATCAAAAATCGTAACCTACTTCTTCTTACAATAATCATCACCTCATGGTCCGATATCCAATCCATACTGAGGATTATATCAAACTATATCATAGGTATGACGATGAGAACAGTGGATAAAGAAGATTTATGTGTTCTAATGGGGACTGATTCAAAAAAAAATTGTTGCAATGATACTTCCCTTCGGATTTTTAACTGGAAACTCCCTTTTTAAATCAAATTGGAAATATCTAATATTCTTAGAAATCTTGGAAGATATGAAACAATGCAACAATCCAGAATCAAATAAAGAATTTTCTAAACTTGAGGAAACCATTAAATTAGCTGCCACCACCTCTTTCAGAGATTCTACCTCAGCAGTATTGATAGAATAAGCTTAGCCTTGATCTCTTTCCCATTTCTGAGGAAATTCCCTTAGATTCTTAGGAATTTCATTTGAATAAGGTCCCATATCCCTGCAACTGTATCATTGGACATTGGTAGCTTCTTCTTCCCCTTTCAATCGCGGGGTTGGTGGCCTTTTTCACCACACTTGTAACAGACTCCCATTCCTTTTAAGAAAGTACCGGGGCATTTCTTCCCACATTTACTGCAAGATGGATATTCAACTTTTCCCTTCTTTCCCTTATTTCCATTCCCAGATTGATCCGCAGATATCATCTTCTCTTGCTTTTCTATAAAGTCATAAGACTTAGAGATTTCCTTTTCTGTATTGATAGCACATGAGATAAAGTCTTCGTACGACAAAAAGTATTGTGAGACAAATTCTTGATGGAGAAATGGTATTAACCCATAAAAGAAATGATCAATATTACTTCTTGGGATACATATATAATCTCCATCATACCTTTCAAGCCTTGTATTGATAGCCTCATACATTGTGACATTCTCATCATCCTTTTGCCTCAGACTCAAAAATTGTCTTTCCATATATGCATGATGGTCACGAGGAAAGTATTTTTCTAAAAAAAGATATTTGAACTCCCTCCATTACATAATTGATATATCATCATCTTCCTTCATGTTTTGAATGAATGACCACCATTGATCAGCATCTCCATTGAGGCGGTAAACTGCCATGATAACTTTTTCCCTTTCACTACTCCCCAAATCCTGAAATATTTTATCTAGGTAATTTATCCATTGCTTAGCTACTAAGGGATTTTTACTCGCATTGAAAGTTGGTGATTTTTGCCTCATGAAGTGATCTAACGTTGATCTTCCACACTGCAGATCAGGGTGCTCTATACGGATAAAGTTATTATTCATAACATGAGTGAGTTGTCCTAGAATGGTGATTAGCTGATCAGTACCAGTTGCATTACCGGCTCCACTATAATTATCTTGAGCATGAGGTAAATCCCTACATGGAGTGAGTGTATTGATACGGTTTCCATTTCTTCCACTACGCACCATTTATAAACAATGGCATAACCTAGATCAGTTTATGAATCAAAATACATAATTCCATTCATAGAAAACACTTAACATAAATTGAACTATTTAAGGATATAATCAATAATCATAAAAATGTTTTCATTGAGGAAGTATATACTCATAAACCCTTCATAATTATTTGTAAAGAAAATGAGAGTAATCTTAAGCATATCCCCTGTGAGTGTCGTAACCAAGAGTGAAACAAGGTCTGTTGTCGTGCACTAGTTCCCGTTCGAGTCTAGCTCAAAGCGGTGTTTTCAGGTTTTAACCCTAGGTACATCTGTTCCGGATCCGACTCTACCTGCTCGTATCCATACAGGGATGTATTTCTCAGAAAACTCACAATATCTCTTCAATACCAAAATTATACGAAGTGCTTCTATACTAATCCTCAAAGTACATCATAGGTCTATGTGCTCTAATCAGAGTTTATCTAAATCTAGCTTCCAAGGTTTGTTCTAAACTTTCTATGATACCAACTGTAATGCCCCGAACCCAATAACCTAGAGTCGGTGCATTATTACATAACATTGTAATGATCAAAAGAAATATAATGTCTCAAAATACCGATTAGTTTAGTTGCCTTGGAATAACTAGATACATTCATAAAGTTTACATTACAACATAAAATGTAAACTACAAAAATATAGTCTCCATAATCCACACTCTTATCCCCTCATACTATCCCTTCAGGTCATTAAAAAAATACATCTTCACGTCCTAGGAAAAATAAAACATAGAAAGGGGTGATCTCAATTGCCCAGTAATGATAACAATATAGCGGAAACTTTCATAAATAATAATAAACATTTTAAGCAATGTATAACAAAAACAAAAGACTTTTAAAACATCAACTTCAGCATAATGTGGTAGAAATAAAATGAAAAAATTCCATATTTTTATTCACATGAATATTCTACTAGTTGAATAATCACATGCAATATCATTAACCACTTTCATAATGATGGAATGAATAATTTCAGACTATCATAACCATATATTCAAGGCCCCGTGCAAAGACTAAAAATAAGTTTTTGTCAACGCCTTGTTCCAAGACATTGGTTTGTCTCATGAGACCTACCGATGCATCAAGGATCTATAAAGGGCTCCACCTGTCACTTATTATGTCCAATGCATTCTCATATGAAAAGGTATAAACATAACATAAACATTAGTATTAAAAATAGCATATGAAATGTAAATACTTCATCCATAAACCAAGAATGGTATAAAAATAAAACATCCATAGTAAAACACATCACAAAACCTTCAATTAAATATAGAATTTTTGTATCATAATAAATCAACATCAAATAATCTTGAAATCCATCATAGGATGTTGACATTGATGAAATCAAAACTATTTGAGATAAATATCTCTTTTTTTATTAATTTAAAAGTTACATAATTATAAAATAAAAAATTTAATTTGAAATTTTTTTATAATCTTGTAAGGTAAGATTCAAAGATTTTGTAATGGTGGAAAATAGCCGCACCCTCCGAATAAGTTATAAAATACATTATTACCTTAATTCTGTCGAAAAGGTTAAAAAAGACCTTGTTTAAAAAATGACGAAATGATTCTTTTATTAACATCTTATAAAATTTCAGACAACTATATAAATGAATTTAACCCATATTCTAGTAATATTAAAATTTTTTTGAAATACATTATTATGATACATGGATTTGGATGACAAAGAAGTCCCAGTAGATTATTATGTATAAACAACCTTGGATAAAGAAGAGATTGTGAAATAAACCCTTACCTTGTACTTTTTCTTGGTTGGGGGCAGGATTAACCTTCTATATAATGGTGAAATAATTGTTATTAAATTATACAATAATCATATACCTTAATATGATATCATATATGATCTTTTAACATTGCTTTGTTAATAATATCTTAGTATTATCGTCGTTTCGGGTATTATCTTACTCATATATGTTTTGTTACATAAGCCATGTTTTTTAGGTATGGGTTGTATCTTATTCATATCAAGAATGATATCAAGTCCTTAAACATTATTTTTTATCATCAAATGATAATTGTACTTGAATGGATACGATGGAGAATGAATCTCATCGTGTTCGTGGAGACGGTAGTCCGTACGTACGCACGAGTGACAATATCATTCTTTTGATATTAAAATAACATATAATTGGATGGTATTTCACAGATACAGAATCATTGTCATGTTATATTATTTATTTACATGAATTACACATCATTATTATACCCATCCAAATAATAATTTATTGAATAACAATTACAACACGACGTGGAGACGGTAAGTCATACGTACACACGTATGGTGACATGTCATTCTCTGGATGGATAGAATACTGAATATGGTTGTACAATATTTATAATAACATCACAGTATATATAAGATACTGGAGTTATTATTTTAGAATTGAAATAAAAAAGGAACAAGAAGTGGAAAAAAGAAGGAACTTGAAAGAGGGCGGTGAAAACATTACCTCTTCTTCAAGTTCTTCCATTTGATTTGATAAAAAGGGCACCTTAGATTGGCTTTCTGAGAAACTAAGGCCTCTAGGATGATGTGGGGGAAGTTGAGAGTGTATTTGGGAAGGGTTTGGCCAAGCCAAATGGCTTTGAATGTGTTAATTAGTGAGTAGGGTGAGTTCACTTTTATAAGAGGGGTTAGAGGCACCTTTGGCAAAGCTAGAAATATTATTTTATAATAAATACATATTCTATTTCTAATGGCTCCAAAGTGTATTATTTAAAGGTTAAGGTGGGGATAGGTAGAAAACCTCTAAACCAATAGGTTTTATAAAGGTTTGAGTCACTATATTAACCTTATCGTTTATATTTAAATCTATGTTAATTAGTTTAACATTTACCATGTCAATTTGTTTTTTTATATTATATAGTTAATAAACATACTATATACATATAAAATACCCCCAAGTGGTCAATTAATGATACACCTATCATTATATATGTCTCTTGGCCGAACTATAGATATTTAGGAATTTGATATCAATTTATAATATAATATTTGTTTTAAAAATACTTTTATATGAATTTTGACACTATTCAATAATTGTTTTTTTAAAGTCTTAAAAAATTTATTAATTAGAACCAAATTCATTTAATAAATCCTATAATGTCATATTTAGAAATAAAATTCATGTATGTCATAAAAACATTAAATTATAATGATTTTAACATTTATAATACCAATTATTTGATTCTTTCATTAATAATTAATACACTGCATCATTATTGTGTTATAAATAATATTAATTATTAAATGTCTAAAAATAATAAATAAAATACCGTTATGTAGGAAATCTTTTTAGATTTCTAATTAATATTTATATTTGAAAATCCATCATATATAACCCTATCTGAAAATTGTTTTTCTAAAAGATATATGATTATGTCATTTTTGTATTTATTTTAACTTAATTAATATAAAGTGTCATTATCACGTACAAGTGGCTCCATGGGGTCCAAAAATCGAACCAAAGATGACGATGGTCAGAAATGTATCAACCAATAAGGTTAGGACATGTTTTAGGGTAATTTATTGTTATTATAATATTATTTGTTTACCCTTATTTACTGAATTTACACTTTAACCATGGTAAATAAAATATTTACCGAATTAATTATTCAAAATGTCTAAAAAAATGTTACCTATTTACACAATTTTTACATCCTGATTCCAAATATGTAATATATTTTTCCAAATTCAAATCACAGAAGTGGAAGAAATTAATTTAAAATTAATTCCAGTTATTAAAACAAAAAGCATATTTTTAAGAGATAATAACTATAAAAATATTGACACATGTTCATTTCCAGTTTAATTGTGAAATTATGTCCAATGAAGAAACTTTTATTAAATGTTAAAAATATATTCTAAATATACTTTAAAACCACTATAATTAATAATTTATCACTATTAATTATCTTGATAAAAAAAGTTGTATCTAATTTAAATTTAGTAATTATCACTATTCATCAAAATATAAATGTTATCCGAAAAGTTCCAAAATTTTACAGTAGGTTAATTTCAATATTCAAAATCAAAAAATGAAGAAATTTTGAGAAATAAAATTTCTAAAATTTAAAAAATTTGATATTACTATTTATAACGGCTAGTTCGATTGGTTGTAGTGTGTGTTAGAACTCGAAGTTGCGTACAACACATTCTACTGTATTAATCAAAGAGAATTGTACCATGGATTCTTGGAGTGTTAAACTTCCCATCATTCAAATAATTTTGTCCTCGAAATTTCAATAATATTATTGCATAAAAATACTCGGGTGGTTCTTCATCATAAGTTCCTCGGGTTCCCATGATGCCTCTAAAATCTTATGGTTTCTCCATAGAACTTTTACCAGATGAGTTTTCCGGTTTCTCCACACTTGTTCTCTTGTATCAAGAATCCTGATGGGCTCCTCTCAATATGACAGATCGGGTTCAAATTCTAATTTCATCATAGGTGAGTACTTGTGTTGGGTCAAGCATGTATTTTCTCAAAACAGTGATACGTAGAACACATCGTGAACCTTGGAGAGATTTGACGACATTTCCAAACAGTAAAAAATAGCCCCAATTAATTCTTGAATTTTGAATGGACCTCTATACATGTGACTCAATTTACCTTTCTTCCCAAAATGTATAACTCCCTTCCATGAAGATACCATCAAGTAAAAATGATCTCCCACCTGAAATTCCAAATCCATTCTTCGGTTGTCAGCATATCTCTTCTGCCTACTTTGAGATGCTTTGATGTGGTTTTGGATTACCTTCACCTGTTCCATCGTTTCCTCCACCAGTTCTAGGCCTAGAAGTTTTCTTTCTCCAATGTCATCCAAATAGGTTGGTGTGCGACATCTCTTTCCATATAACGCTTTATATGATGCCATCCGAATACTTGAATGGAAGCTATTGTTATAGGAAAATTCTACAAGAGGTAAATATTGATCTCACATACACTAAAAGTCATGTGCGCAAGATATCAACATGTCTTCAATGTTTTGAATAGTCCGTTATGATTTTCCATCTTTTTTAGGGTGGTAAGAAGTTATCGAATGAAGTTCAGTATCCAAGGCTTTCTGAAGACTCTTCCAAAATCATAAAGTAAAACGGGGATCTCGATTCGAATCAATTGATATGGGTACTCCATGATGTCTCACAAATTCATTAATATGTAGTCTTGCTAGAAGATCAAGTGGTAAATCTTCCCTTATTGCAAGAAAATGTGATAACTTGGTATGATGTTCAACAACGACCCATATTGCATCGTTCCTTCTAGGAGTCTTTGGTAGTCCCATGACAAAGTCCATAGTGATATTATCCAATTTCCACTCAGGTATGGGAAGAGGTTGAATGACTCCTCCAGGCTGTAACCTTCCAGCTTTCATTTATTGACAAACCATACATCTTGACACAAAATCAGCAATCTCCCTCATCATGTTGTCCCACCAAAAATGTTCCTTTAAATATCTATACATTTTGGTGCTCCCAGGGTGTATAGAGAAATTGGGAATATGAGCATCGTCTAATAATTCCCTTTTTAAATCAGGCATATCGGGAAGACAAAGTCCCTTCCCGAATTTCAAAATTCCTTCTTCATACACAAAGTCTCTCAATCTCCCATCATTCACAGATTTAATCTTTTTTTTGAAATTCTTCATTATCGGTCTGAGAAATCTTAATCCTTTCTAGTAAAGATGTTTTTGAAACCATTTGAAAATGCACTGATGTTTCACCTTCCATGGTTATTCCCATGCATATCTTCACTAGATACATAAAAATTGGATCCCTTTCAATTCTCATATTGTTCAAAACGCCATGATCTTTTCTGCTCAAATCATCTACCACCTTATTTTCGTTCCCCAGGTGGTACTGAATCGTAAAACCATAATCCTTGAGTAATTGAAGACATCTCCTTTGCCCCATGTTGAGTTCTTTGTATGAGTAAATATACATCACACTCTTGCGATCAGTATAAATCTCACATTTTTTACCATAGAGGTTGTGTATCCATATCGTCAAAGAAAAAATCACAGTTTCTAACTCGAGATCATGAGTAGGATAGTTTTAATCATGAATTTTCAACTATGGTGATGCATATGCAATAATCCTATCATTCTCCATAAGGACACAACCAAGCCATTTCTTCGATGCATCACTATATATAATGAACCCATCATTCCCCGACGGTAGTGTCAACATAGGAGCATTGAATAGTCTTCTCTTAAGTTATTAAAAACATTCTTCACTCTATTTTTTCCAAACTAATTTAACCCCCTTACATGTGAGTTTATTAATGGGTTAGCAAATCGGGCGAAATTCTGGACGAAACATCGATAATAATCTGATAAACCAATAAAACTGCGTACCTCAATTATATGAGTAGGTGATGGCCACTCTTTGACTGCCTTGGTCTTCGAAGGATCAACATAGAATCAATCTTTAGATACAATATGGCCAGGAAAAGAAATTTCCGGAAGCCAGAATTCACACTTGCTAAACTTCCCACTTAATTCATGTCTTCTCAGAGTCTCCAGGATAATGCACAAGTGATTTTCATGACCTTCATAGCATTTGAATAATACCAATATATAATCATTAAATACCACCACAAAATCATTGGGATGTTCCTTGAAAATTATATTCATTAGATCGATGAATACAGAGGGTGCATTAGTCATCCCAAAATGCATTCTTGTAAACTCATAATGCCCGTACCTTGTTCGAAATGCCGTCTTCAGAATTTATTCCTTCTTCACACCCAACTGATGGTATCCAGATCGAAGTTCAACCTTTGAAAAGTATTGAGGTCCATGCAGTTGGTCAAATAAATCTACAATGTGAGTTAGGGGATACTTGTTCTTTATTGTTGTAGCATTGATCTCCCTGTAGTCGATATATCGCCTCATAGATCTATCTTTTTTTTTCACAAAAAGAACAGGGGCTCCCCATAGAGAAAAAATAGGGTGAATAAATCCATTTATTACTCAATTCCTCCAGTTGGTTTCTTTAGTTCAACTAATTCTACAGTGGCCATTCTAAAAGGGGTATTCGATATAGGCCTTGATCCATGAATTAATCAATGGAAAACTCAACTTCTCATTCCGAAGGATGTCCAAGTAAATCTCCTATAAACACATCTACATATTCATTCAAAATAGGTACATCATCTATTTGAAAATTCCTTTCCTCACCCACAGTTATTTCATTCTCTTCCTCCCAAATAATTGAATTTAGTTGAGCTACTGGGGGTGGATCTAGATAAGAATTAGGTGGTGATGATTCTGCTCTAAAGATAATGTGTTCCTTATCATCATCATCAAAAATTGTAACCTCCTTCTTCGTACAATAAATATTCACATCATGGTCTAAAAGACAATACATACTGAGTATTATATCAAACTCAATCATAGGTATGACGATGAGATCAACGGATAAAGAACATTAATGTGCTCTAATGGGGACTGATTCAAAAAACATTGTTACAATGATACTTCCATTCAGAGTTACAATTAACAACTTCCGTATTAAATCAAATTATAAATATCTAATTTTATTTGCAATCTGGGAAGATATGAAACAATGCAATGATCTAGAATCAAATAATGCATTTGATAATCTTGAGGTAACCATTAAATTACCTACCACCACGTCTTTCAGAGCTTCTACCTCAACAGTAGTGATACCATAAGCTTGGCCTTGATCCCTTGTCCTCTTCTGAGGTAAGTTCCCCTGACGCTTAGGACATTCATTTTCATAATTTCAAATCTCCTTGCAATTGTAGCATTGGACATCAGTTTCTTCCTTATTCCCCTTGCAATCACGAGCTTGATGGCCTTTTTCACCACACTTATAACAGACTCACATTCATTTTATGCAAGTACCGAGGTGTTTCTTCCAACATTTACTGTAGGATGGATATTAAAAATTTCCCTTTTCCCCTTCTTTCCATTCCCAGAGTGATCAGAATATCTCTTCTTCTCATGCTTTGATTAAATTCATAAGACTTTGAGAATTCCTTTTCTATCTTGATAGAACATGAAACAATGTCTCTGTTAGACGAGATGGATTTTGAGACTAATGTTCGATGGAGAAATGGTTTTAACAAATCAAAGAAATGATCAATATTACTTATTGGGTTACATATATAATCTCCAGCATATCATGAAAACCTTGTAAAGTTAGCCTCATACATTGCGACATTATCAACTTCCTTTTATCACAAACTCTGAAATTGTCTTTCCATATCTGCTCGATGGTCTAGAGGAAAGTATTTTTCTAAAAACAGTTCTTTGAACTCCCTCCATCCCATATTTGTTACTTCATTATCTTACATCGTGTTTGAATCAATGACCACCATTGATCAAAATCTCCAGTGAGGTAGTAAACTGCCCTGATAACTTTTTCTCTTTCACTACTCCCCAATGCATGAAATATTTTCTCTAGGGAATTTTTCCATTGCTCAGCTACCTAGGTATTTTTACTCCCGTTGACCATTGGTGGTTGTTTCCTCATGAAGATATCCAACATTAATCCTCCACACTATAGATAATGGTGTTCTATATGGGTAAGGTTATTATTCATAACCTGAGTGTGTTGTCCCAGTATGATGATTAGCTGATCAGCACCAGTTGCATCACTAGCTCCACGATAATTATCTTGAGAAGGAGGGAAATCCCTACATGGAGTGCATGCATTGATACAATTTTCATTTCTTCCACTAGGTTTCATTTCTAAACAATGGCATAAACTAGATCAGTTTGTGAATCAAAATACATAATTCCATACTTATACAACACTTAACATAAATTGAACTATTTATGGATATAGTCCATAATCATAAAAATGTTTTCTTTGAGGAAGTATATACTCATAAACCCTTCATAATTATTTTTAATGAAAATGAGAGTTATCCTAATCATATCCCTTGCGAGTGTCGTAACCAAGAGTGTAGCAAGGCCCGTTGTCGTGCACCAGTTCACGTTCGATTCTAGCTCAAAGCGGTGTTTTCGGGTTTTAACCCTAGGTACATATACTCTAGATCCGCCTCTACCTGCTCGTATCTAGACAGGGATGTATTTCTCGTAAAAATCACAAAATATCTACAATACAAAATTCTAGGAAGTTCATCTATACTAATCCTCAATGTCCATCTTATGTCTATGTGCTCTAATCAGAGTTTATCTAAATCTAGTATCCATGGTTTGTACTAAACTTCTTCTGATACCAACTTTAACGCCCCGAACCAAGTTACGCAGAGTCGGTACATTATTACATAACATTGTCTTGATCACAAGAAAGATCAAGTCTCAAAAGAACGATTAGTTTAGTAGCCTTGGAATAATTATATAGTTTCATAAAGATTACATTACATCATGAAATGAAATATAAGACAATATAGTATCCATAGTCCACACTCTTATCCCCTCATTATATCCCTTCAGGTCATTCATAAAATACTATTTCACATCCTAGGAAAAATAAAACATAGAACGGGGTGAGCTCAAATTCCCTGTAAAGATAATAATATAGCGGAAACTTTCATAAATAAGCATAAACATTTAAGTCAATTTATAACTAAAACAAAAGCCTTTTAAAACATGATCTTAATCATAATATGGGAGAAATAAAATGAAATAATTCCATATACATATTCACATGGATATTCTACTAGTATAATAATCACATGAAATATCAATAACCACTTTCATAATGATGGAATGCATAATGTCAGACTATCATAGACACATATTCAAGGCCTCATGCCAAGAATACAAATATGATTTTGTCAAGGCCTTGTTCCAAGACACTAGTTTGTCTTATGAGACCTACCGATTCATAGAGGAGCTATAGAGGGCTCCACCCGTCACTTATTATGTCTAATGCAATCCCATATGAAAAGGTTTAAACATAACATATACATTCATATTAAAACTAGCATACGAAATGTAAATACTTCATCAATAAACCATGAATGGTATAAAAATAACACATCTACAGTCAAAAATATCACAAAACCTTCATTACAATATAGAAGTTTTATATCATAATAAATCAACATCAAATTAGCTTAAAATCCCTCAAAGGATGTTGACATATATGAAATCAAAAATATTTGAGAGAAATATCTCTTTTTTTGAATTCATTTAAAAGTCACATAAATATAAAATAAAACATTTACTTTGAAATTTTTTTTATAAGATTGTAAGGGAATCTTCGATGATTTTATAATGGCGGAAAATAGCCTCACCCATCACATATGTTAAAAAAGTCATTCTTACCTTAATTCAGTCGAAAATGTTAAAAAGGGCCTTCTTTTGAAAATGACAGAATGATTCATTTATAAACCTCTTATAAAAAGTAAAACAAGGGTATAAATGACTTTAACCAATATTTTAGTAAATAATAATTTTTTTTGAAATACATTTCTAAGAAACTTGTATGTGGATGACAATGAAGTACAAGTAGATTATTACGTATAAACAACCTCGGATAAAGAAGAGATTGTGAAATAAACCCATACCTTGTAGTTTTCCATGGTTGCCGGTAGATTAACCTCATGTATAATGGTGAAATAATTGTTATTAAATTATAAATGAATCATATACATTAATATGATATCATATAAGATCTTTTAACGTTGCTTTGGTAATTATATCTTATTATTATCGTCTTTTCGGGTGTTAACTTACTCGTATATGCTTTGTTACATAAGTTGTTCTTGTTATGGATAGGTTGTATATAATTCATATCCAGAATTATATCATGTCCTTAAAAATTATTTTTAATCATCAAATTATAATTATACTTGAATGGATACGATGGAGAATGAATCTCATCGCGTTCGTGGAGACGGTAGTCCGTACGTATGCACGAGCAACAATATCATTCTTTTGATATTAAAATAATATATAATTGGATGATATTTCATATATACATAATCATTATCATGTTATATTTATTATTTACATGAATTACACATCATTATTATACCCATCCAAATAATAATTTATTGAATAAGTATTGCACCACAACATTGAGACGGTAGTCATACGTGCACACGTATGGTGACATGTCATTCAAAAGATATATAGATTACAAAATATAGATGTACCATATTTATAATAACATCAATATATATATAAGATATTGTAGTTATTATTTTCGAATAGTAATAACAAAGAAAGAAGAATATGATGAAGAAAAGAACTTGAAAGAGGGTGGTGAAAACTTTACCTCTTATTGGGGTTCTTCCATTTGATTTGATCAAAAGGGATCCATAGGTAGGCTTTCTGATCAAACTAAGGCCTCTAAGATGATTTCAGTTAAGTTTAGAGAGTATTTTTGTAGGGTTTGGTCAAGTCAAAACCCTTTTAATGTGTTATTTAGTGAGAAGGTGGAGTGCCCTTTTATAAGAGGGGTGAGGGGAACCTTTGGAAAAGTAAGAAATATTATTTTATAATAAATTCATATTCGATTTTTAATGGCTCAAAAGTGGATTATTTAAAGATAAAGGTGGGTATAGGTCGAAAACCACTCATCCAGTAGTTTTTAGACAGTTTGGGTTACTCTATTAACCTTTTCTTTTAGTTTTAACTCTTAGTTAATTAGTTTAACATTTACCATTGTCACATTGTATTTTTATATTATATAGTTAATAAAATTAATATATAAATTTATGAGACCCCCATGTGTTCTATTAATGATAAACCAATCATGATATAAGCCTCCTGTCTGAACATTATATTTTTAGGAATTTAATAACAATTAATAATAAAATATTTTTAAAAAATACTCTTTTATGTGAATTTTGACACTATTCAATAATTGATTTTTTTTAAAGTCTTAAAAACTTTATTAATTTGACAAAAATTCATTTAAGAAATCATATAATTTCATATTATGAAATAAAATTCATGGATGTCATAATATCTTCTAAATTATAATAATTTAAACATTTATAATACCAATTATATGATTCTTTCATTAATAAAGAAAATACTGCATCATTATTGTGTCATAAATAATATTAATTATTAAATGTCTAAAAATTACAAATAAAATACCATTATGTAGGATATCATTTTATCTTTCTAATGAATATTTATAGTTGAAAATCCAATATATATATCCCTAAGTAAAAATTGTTTTCCAAAAAGATATATGTTTATGTCATTTTTGTATTTGTATTACCTTAATTAATATAATGTGTCATTATCACTTACAACTGGCTGCATGGGGTCCCATAATGGACCCAAATATTCCCACGGTTAGAAATGTATCAACCAATAAGGTTAGGACACATTTTAGGGAAATTTATTATTATTATAATATTATTTTTTTACCCTTATTTACCAGATTTACCCTTTAACCATGGTAAATAAAATATTTACCGAAGTAATTATTCAAAATGTCTAAAAATAAAAGTTACCTATTTACACAATTTATATATCCTAATTCCATATATGGAATCCATTTTTCCAATTTCAAAACACAAAAAGTGAATAAATTAATTTAAAATTAATTAATGTTGTTAAAACAAAACGTGTGTCTTTAAGAGATAATACTTATCCAAATATTGACACATGGTCATGTCCGGTTTAATTGTGAAACTATATCCAATGACCAAAATTGTATTGAATGGTAAAAATATATTCTAAATATACTTTATAACCACTCAAATTCATAATTTATCACTACAAATTATTTCTATTAAAGAAGTAGTTTTTAATTAAAATTTAGTAATTTTCACTATTTATCCAAATATAAATGTAATCCAAAAAGTACCAAAATTTTAACATAGGTTAATTTCGATATTATGAATCCAAAAATGAAGTCAATTTTGAGAAATAAAATTTATAAAATTTCAAAAAGTGGGTATTACTATTCATAATGGCTAGTTTGGTTGGTTGTGGTGTGTGTTACAACTCGAAGTTGCGTACAACACACATTACTTTATTATTAAAGAGAAGTGTACCATGGAAGGTTGGGGTGTCAAAACATCCTCCTCTATAAAGAGGCCAGATACTTCCCTATTGATATGAGTTTCCTTTCATTCGTATTTGCAGAATGGAAATATCGACATTACATGCAGAACCATGAGGTATAATTGGTGTCTCTAGTGGATCTACGGAAGTACAATCTTAACTATCCCATGTTGACAAGCCATATAGTTTGGTGGGAAGTGAACCTCTAGCAGTTCAAAATCATTTTTCCCATAGATTTCTATTAAAGGGAAATAATTGGCTGACTTCCTTGCTACCAATCTAGCTCCAATAGACCAGTCTCAAGACCATAATATTCCTGATGAGGCAATCCTATTGGAAGACCAATCTATTACATGTTTGAATATATAGTTTATGGTGCTTCTCATAGCCCTATTGAAAAAAGTATCAATGACCCTATACTCAAAAGAGTATCCCTAACTATTGTCTTCATTATGCTAGCATAATCCATCCTACGATATTCATTCCTGTTATCAGAAGGTTGTACCAACAATGAGGTAGAGTATCAACCCTCATTACATTCCCTGATTAGACCCTCATGATTGATGTTTCCTAAATAAATGTGAATGGTGACTCCAAAATAGTCATCAATAACATCAATGGTGACAACGTCATCGGAAACCTCGAGCTCGTACCGTTTTTTAAATGTTCCCACCAGTTGATGTCCATGTTCACATCTCATCGAGTGGTTACTCATATTCCCTGACCCCAGAATGATTGATACGATGCCTTTTCCAGCCTAACTAAATCTCTTGTAGATCCTGATTAGGATGTTTTGATTATCCACCTACACAACTTAGATCCAGCACCCCTATCAACCAAAACAATATGGATAGACTACATATAAGCCACCTTTCTGCTAGTTACTCCACATCAGGACCCTAAGTTCACCCTGAAGCAATGTTGGATGTATCTCATGATTGGAAAAACCCCATTATCACGTACCTACAACACGTTAATATCCTGTAAGATCATGCTGAGTGCAAGTGAATCTGACGTCATGTGTTTTAGTTTACCCTACTATATGGTCTTGGTATTGAGAAGATCCTCTTCAAGCATGGTTTTGATGGGATTATCATCTATTTCATTAATGGTGTTGACATTTATAATTTCATGTAAGAGGTTCTTACCGGTTCTTGGAGGGCTCATCAGACCATGCCAAAACAATCTCACAAGATCAGGAGACTGGGTTATTTTTCACCCACTATAATCCATGACTATATCGAGTTTTCCAAGAAGTATCTTGCAAGAAAAATCCATGATAAATTTTCCATAGGCCAACAAAGCCACCCCACACAACCATGTAGTCATTTTCCATTGTGTTATGGGTAATCGACGTCATGTGATCACATCCACCAGCAACTGCTTGCCAGTGCAGGTTCATCCTGACTACTACATATTTATTTTCCAAGTGGGTAGTGTCAGTTCCTCTCAATGAAGTTAGGTCCTATTCAACCATTGATGTTTTGATCTCTAGAATAATCTATCTATTTGTGGGCCCTCACGCTCTCCTCCGTGATAATGACACCAACAACTTGGTAGCCGAGTGGAACAAATTTTCTGCAATGTACGACATTTGTTGTAACCGTACATACCACTATAACATACAGACAAACGGGATGATCAAGGCATTCAACAAAACTCTCTCTAACATCTTACATAAAATGGATTTCCAAAACAAGAAATGTGGGCCAGAATGAATCCACAACATCCTATGGGCTAATCGGTCAACAAATCATAATTCAACCCCAGGAAACCCCATACTCCTAGGTGTATGGAACATATTATTTACTACCCATTTAAATTCAATTTACTTCATTATAACAAGATATATATTATCAGAAAGCACCAGATAAGGTTTCTGAAATCTGTCTAGCTGAATTGGAAGTGCTTGTTAAGATTAGGCTTCGTGCCTTACATAATCTGGAATGGAATCAGAACATGATAACTAGAGATTACAACAAGAATGATCACCTCCGGTATTTCTTTCTAGGTGACACGGTGTTGGACATGAGAAAAATGATCATATATGATACGAAACCACCCAAGCTGGAGCCCAATTGGGATGTACCGTACATATTTCACAAGGATTACCCCAATGGTATGTACTCACTTTTTACCATGCATGGTGAGCATATAACTCCTCCTACCAATTCAAAATTTATAATGCGGTATGTTTCATGAGAAAGTAATTGTCCTACATGACCTTAAACAATTACTTCTTACATGAAATTAAACTTATTTTTAGTAGGACACGATGATAGAATATAAAATTCTATGAGCTCTATGATTAGAAACTATGATCTATACGGTCCCACAAGACCTTAAACTGTTTTGTATTCTCCACATGGCATTAAAAGGTTTGATTCGTCCAACTAAATGACATAAAACTGCTCACTATTCCTCCCCACTTCACAACGTCAAATTACACGGTACCTTCATTAACTATGAATGGCATGATTCCCATCCTCAAGGGATATGTTGGAAAGCTCTCACATCTCATCATTAGTACATCCCCAAACTCTTCTCTTTGACTATCCCGCAAAATTATAGTTTCTTTAGAGGATCCCACAAGGTGTAGTGTAGGATTTTTTTGCCTCCACTCATTTCTGGATTATGATGATTGAATCATGTGCCCCTATTTATTCTTCTATCATCCTATATCCTCACTACATTGATGTTGAACTACATGGACCGTTCAAAAAAATAAATTTCTTGATTCCTATCCTTAGGTATATGTAAGAACACCTGAAAATTTCATTCATAGGCCTAGCGCTGAACATCAAAATCTACCCTTGGGTCAAAATACACAATGTGGTGAAGAATTTTTCCATCATTCACATCATGTTCCTCTCAAAAGAGACGTCCACCTCATTCATCATCCTGTATGACATTAAATTGCACAGGTGGTCAGAGCCCTATGACCTTAAACTGAGAGAACCATCCTCCTCAATGCAGGACATCAAACACTGAACAAGTTGGGACTTTTAATCATAGATCCCTCAATATATTCATCCACTAACTCCATGTTTTCAGTTTGGATTTTACATTGTGTTATGTTCTTATGATCTGATTCACGCCGGGTTACAATTCACGTCATACACATCCCTTGTCGAGATACGTTAAACATATCTGAATCCATTTTACATCAGATAAAACTACAAAACATCCTTTAGAACTATGTTTGGAGTTATTCCCTTGATTATGAGATATGGAGGACTACCTAGACATTATTCCTTTAGGTCCCACTCCATTTCATATAATCTTCCTTATCTTTGGGGACCCTTCACTAGATTTCTTCTATGACAGGTGATTGTGGTGTGGTCTGAGAATATTCCTTCCATAAAATACGGTTTGTAAACACCATTCCACACACCTCATTCACTTGGGATCACTTCATCCCCCAGTTCTACACTAATCTTTTCGAGTCATCTACTCTTGAAATTGGCCACATGACCCTTTTTACAGTTCACCAATGTGCCTTAGATCACACTACTTTATCATCTTGAGTGTTGAATCTTATATAGACATGTTATTTCCCATCCTCAAGCCTTCATTCTCCCCTTAATTTTGGAATTCATCATCATTCACATATAAGAGGTTCCTCGAATGGTACATATACTCAGCATAAGGGTTCTCCTATAATTTTGGGTCAACATTCTCGAGGACCTCAAATGAAAAATTGACACATGTCCCGCATTGCGAATATAGTTAGCAGTCGAAACACATTTGTTCTTCCCATTTCAGTTCACCTGATATGGAAGTCTTGTTTCAAACATGGTCAAAAGATATACTCCATCTTCACACCACACTCATCATGCCTTAAATATTGGTTTTGTGATTAACATCTTTTTCCACTCCATCATGTCCCTGTGGAATTTCAACACACAGGGTACTATCCCTCAGTGAATATTTTCACGTTAGGAGGAAAAATCCGTGGTGATGTGTCACTTAGGCATCCACACTGATTTCCTCGTTGCAACATTCAACATGTTTCAAAGACCTTATCCAACCTTATTTCCCCCATCGAACGTAGATCATGTGGGAATAGGGATTCAGTTGAGGTTTGTGCCTGTTTGGAAGAGTCTCAATTCCCTATGGTCTATGATCTAATACAATAATATATGAAGATTATTTGTCTTTTTTGAATGTTATAGTAACTGCATTTTTTAAGAACTATGTATTTATAGATTCCCAACAACATGGGATACGTAGGATTGCCTATGCATCTCTTCTTCAGGTCCAGCTAAGGTTCTAATAATTACCAATTCTATTTGACCTTTGAGACCTAACATTCATATGATTTTGTGGTGTGATGTGTATGGGATTATATCGGCACTCACATCGGGTTTGAAATAGTTTTAACATGTACTCCCCTTCTAGGATCTAGTATCTCCTGCCACTCAGTATTCATGATGTTAAACTGCGCTCTCAGAAATACATATTGCCTGATTCCCATCCATGTGGGATACAAAGGAACACCTAGATGTCTCATATTTTGGTCCATCCCCAAATTATTTGACAATTTCTGACCTCACAACCCAATTATTCTACCTTATAATTTCTTGTGGTGTGTTATGTGCTTGTGACCTAATTCACGTTGGGTATGATTCATTACGCCAAGAGCAATCCTTTTTAAACCACATTTCATCTGTATGTGTCCATGTCATATTATGTTGAACTATGTTTCAAGGACCCACATGACATTAAACTATTTATTATTTAATGAATTAAGTTAAAATGAAATAGTTGGTCCTATCATATGACCCTATACTATGACATAATTGTTCGGGCTGCATGATAAAAAATGACATTGCATTGTGATGTCCTCACATGAGGGGACATCATTTTTGGTTATGGATATCCACCATTACATTTTCAATTCTTTCATATGGATAGATTCCATTGGCGACATCTAGACTCTCTATTTTATATCTGTTGCTTCACAAAAAAAAACCCATCAATCCAAATGAACAAAAAAGATGTATCAAATGCCACTTCATTTGGTTCATCGGCTGTACCCACATGACAATATTGTAACTAGTATTATTACCCAATCTTTCCACTTCTAGATCTATGTACTAGTTGATCCTCATAATAATGGGGTATGTAGGAACACCCATGCACATTTCCTTGGGCCCATCCCAACATTCAATTTCGGTCCTTCGACATAAATCCTTCTCAGGGAGCACATGGTTTGATATGTAATTATTTCCTTATTCACGTCGAGTTTTTCAATGTCTCACCACATTTCTCCCTCCATCCTTTATATCTTTGGTCATAGCTCTATGACCATTAAACTATTCTCTAGTCGTTCTTGTCCCAGGACACCAGACTACATATTATTATCCACAACTACATCTGGCTTGATTCTCATCTTCATGGAAAACATATGAATGCCCAATCTTTCCTTATCCATGTCCAGCCAGATGAATCTTAAATCCTTCCACCCTTTTCCGACAGCTTGGCCTGATTTCTTAAGGATTCTTGTGGTGCGGTGAGCACCTCTTGGGTTCTCATTTGCATCTGGTTTTGTGACAATCACATCATTTTACTTCCTAGCCTCTCCCTCGAATGGTCTATGTTCTATGGCCCAAAATTTTGTTCTCTCTATAGGAACTACACATCAGATTCCACTACTTATCCACACTACGATAATTTCATTAAATCAGGTCCCCAATTAATGGTCAACTCTATACCCTTATTCCAGGAGTGTGCAACACCGAGACTTGTGTTCTAGAAAAATGATTTGGCACCCTTTATCTAATATTTCTTATTGTTATACTGAAATGTTCCGTGACAAATATCCCAATGTATGTAACTTTTTCAAGGACATTCACTTGTTTCATGTCCAGGATTCATGAGACCTTTATTTTGATACCCATCATTTTTCATGTCTATGGTACCACCATTATGTATTGTTTTCATTCTACATAATCTCACCTACTGTCTAGAGCCAATGTTCTAGAAGACCTTAGACAAAATTTGCGGCATTATCTGTTTCGGACATAGTCAGTGGTAAACCATCATTTTATGGTGCTCATTTTGGGATAACAAGAAAATTATACTGTTTTTCAATCATTGTCAATTTTTATCCTCTATAGTCCTGCCACCATTTTCTGATCCATATATCCACCACCCTGATTCACATATTTCCATTCCCTTATATATATGTGAAATTCCACAAACAGTTTTACACATGCGTACATCTATGTGCGTTAATCAAGAGGTTTAATAATTTTTCAATGTCATTAACCTTAAATTCCACTGCCCCTAATGTGTGCCTCCCAGTACTAGGAATATCACACCACTTATCCTTGTTTCCCACAATGAGAACGTCTCATGTTGGATTATTTGCTTATTATCCTACATACTGGTGTAGTTTAACCATACATTCCTCTCGTCCAACATGATGTTAAACTACAATATTAGGAATAAATATGTCTAGATTCTCACAATCAGGGGGTATTCAAGAATCCTTGATCAATTCCCTTCGATTATATCATCATGACAAACAATCCATTTTCTATTGACTGAAAAATCATGTTGGGAACACGTGATGTGGTGTGGACTCTTACGGTCTTCATTCAGAATGGGATATGAAACCACACTATGATTTTCCTTTCTAGGAAACTGTATCCTCAACACAAGACATTAAACTATAGCTCACCCTCAACATGTTTCAGATACCCAATTATAAATGTGGGGTGTGTTAGCTCCCTTGCCAAAGGGGGTTAACACTATCGGTATTGGTCTATGGTCGCACCATGCATAAGAACAACATTTGGAATGATTTTTATCTGTATGGGATACATAGCGACATCTGGGAATTTCTCCTCGGGCCCAACCCTAGGGTCATTAACACATCAGACCCCTCGGCCTTGATCAGGGTCTAGGCAGTATGTCTTTAAAACTGTTTTTTCCTTCTTCCCCATATGAGGTTTAAACTACGTGCTTTCATCCTTATTGGTATGACATGATAACTATAGAGCTTCTCATGTCCATAAAAAAGTGGTCTTGTTAGGATGTATGTTTGATCCATGATCAGACTGATTCATCCCCCAAATGTGTTGTCACCATGGAGGCGTAATATCAAGAATGTTGGAGTCCCTTAAAAAAACCCCTCACTCCATCCTCCACGCTTTGTGTTTACTTTATTCAGACATGTGTTTTATTCAATTCTTAAAAGAACGCCCTAACAGCAGTTATGATCAGCTAATGGCTCTCCTACTATCCTGTGATAACAATTCAAAAGGCTAATAGATGGATTTTTTATTCAGGACCTTTGTTTCGAACATTGTTAGTGGTTGTCCCTCATTCGTTATCCCTATTACAGGCTAAGGCTATCTGGATGCAATATTTCAAACACTGTCAGAATTTATATAAAATTATCAGGACGCCCCATAGTGTTCCTAATTTTGGGTATATTGATTCACTCATTCCATTCCATTATGTTTATATTGATTCCAACACCCTTGGAATTACTCCGCTCTTGTGTAGAGCACAATGGAAAAAATATCAACTCGATTGTTCTGAGAATGTAATTCCCTAGTCCGGTTTCCCTATTTCACATTGGAAGCGTGGATAAGTCATTTATACCATGTATTCAAGAATATTAGGTCGTACTCTCATATTCATACTGAGTAACAATGCATTCATCCCATGTTTATCACCTCAGGGATAACCTACAGTAGCTTAGTGATTGATTACTGGTTAATCTAAAGTTATAGTTGAGATACGATAATATAAATAAACAAGAAAGAAGATGATAATTTTATGCACATTGTTCATGATAAGAAAAAAAAGAATAAATGTCTATAATTTTGGAAAAATAGAGCCCTTATAGATTTTCCCCATTGATGGATTGCTATAGTGCCACTACCTTCTGGCGTATATCCCCCAGGACTACATCCGGCTCAATGATCTCCTTCTCTTCATTAGAACCTATAAAGTGGATCTCATTGACTTTGATATAAATTATCTCATGATCAACTTGAAACCAAGACAGTTGGTGGTTTTCTTGTGGTGTTTGCTCCCATATTCAGCCAACTGGGCCTTTAACACCTTGATAATCATGGATTGGTCTGCAAAAAAATTTTCTTTTCTCATTTTCATGTTATTTAAGGCACTAAAATTCTCATTCAGCCTCAAGGTAATTCGATATGACCATAGATCAGTTACATCATTGGATGACTCTGAAACATTGGCTTCTCTCATGAACATTTTCTATCATGTAATCTCAGATCATTGTTTGAAAGTGATGGTCATCCACACCTCCAGCACAAAGAAGGTGAAACCAAGTGCGCAGTGATCATATTCATGCCACCCATTCAACTATTGGATTTTTCAAGAAGTACCAAATACCCTTACAACACTTTCTCCATGTCATATGGTTTTCCTCGGCTGCTTCATTATCAAAGTCATCCATATCCTTAGGGTGTGCATGTCAATGTTTTGGTAAAGCAGCCAGAACATCTGTGGGAAGGTCTCCCTCTAGCATTTCTCCCGAGGTTTTAGGGTCATTAATATTTGGTAGACCTTACATACTAATCCTTGTTTTAGTAATTTATACCCTTCCAATATTTGACCATGTACTATTAGTGATATCACTAGTGTGAACAACCCTTTTCTCAACATGTTTCATGGACGATGCCTTTTGAGATGTGGGTTCAGATTGGGTTGGTCCAGTCTTGATAATATTATCTACAGATGATATAGATTTAGTGTCTATCCAAGAATCATGTATCATGATTACTGCACAAAACATTAATTCCCTAATCAGTTGAGGTCTCTAGAAGCAGATACAACTATCTGAGTAATGAATCATACAAGATATTATCGCATTAGCCTTCGGCGTTTCAGTTGTTGCATGAGGTATCAAACTAGGAGATCCTTTAGCACCTATTCGTTCAATAATGGGTGTCAGATCCCCACTTTTTTCTATCAGCACAGCCTCATCCCCTAAGATGGATCTTCTTGACTGGTGCCAATATGCATATTAATAGGATTAAAAATCCTATATATGATTAAGTTAGATGAAAAGTGGAAATGCTATGAAAAGATTTGATGCATAAATCTTGTAGCTAATCTATTTCTATGTGAGAGCTTGTAACATCACTCCTCTCCTAATGAACCCCTTGGAGGGATGTCCCTTGATACACCCACTTCCATGATACTCTTTATCTTCCCTTATTTATTCTCCCTCTTAATCTGCATCTTTTTCTCAGTCTTCTTCTTTTGACTCAATTCCATCTGACTCCTCATCATCGTCTTCATATTCAGATGAAATTATTTCTCGAACATGATCTTTGTCAGTAATTACATTCACCAGGAGAGGTGGTTCCTCACATTGACCCCACTGGCACGTATATGCATCCATGGATGTTATATATGTGTGCTGACTGTCAATGTTCACCCTTTCGTCAATCCTAATGAGTCTTATTTCTTGCAGCTGGATTCCATCTCGTACAATATTTTATCAAACTGGATCTGTTCTAATTGGATACCATAGGTCGAACCTAGCTGAACATATAAAAGGTAATATTGCATCCTTCGAAGGTTGAAGCAAATACCATATTGATTCCTAGGATGCTCCTAGGCCGCTTCATAAGTTTGTTCACAAGCATTTCTCCATTCAGATGATGGTAGTATGGCCACACCACATGGCGTCCCTACTACTAAAGCTCTATTTTGTACTGATCTGGATGCCCAACTTTTCCCCATCCCCTCCTCCCCAGCAGTACCTTGTATTCTATCTCACCATCAAGGTACCACAGTATACACCTTGAGCAGGTGAACAGGCTTCCACATGAGTCCTTCTAGATCTGCCACTACCCAATGTTTGGCATATTTTTTGAGAGTCAAACATCAACTCGAGTTAAGGAAAGCTAATTATCTATCCAGAGACGTATGTTGAACACATCAGCCACATTTAATAAAGAATTTATGTATTTTCCCCTCTCTAACATCTGTATACACGTTATTCAGCATCCACTAGATTCAGGAAAACTGTTTGGAAAATCTTGATGGCACATAGGGCTCGCAAAAAATCATTCCATCGACCAAGGCCACCGGCACCCCACCTCTAATACTATAAAATTATTCTCTTTTTCCTAGTGAGCCTATCCCATCATCTATAATCTATAAATTAGGGGTGTGGAACCGTCTAAAAGTAAAATAGGTGTGATTTTTGATCCTAATCATTATTCCCACTTCATTGAGAAACATCCGAATAACCCCGACAATGATCAATAATTAATGTCCCGAGCCATTACTTGAGAAATGAATGTCATTTGGGAAGGTGTAATAGCCATAGTGAGCCATGATACAACCATAAAGGATTTTGAAAAATCTGCAGATCCTCCTTGGTGATCCCCCTTTTGAAATACTCCCCAGAATGGCAGACAGTTAGGCCATCACAGGGACCCCCATGTTAAATCACAAATTGGATCCCACAATTCCATCCATCAACAATAATGCTAAGAATACTTGCACCCTTGTGTACCGTATTAGAAATACGATCCCACTCAGTAATGTTTCATGAAATCTAGCATACTAGACATTTGGGTCTCTGAATTCCTCCAGTATGAATCCCTAGGATTGATATTCCCCTACCTCCATGAACCTCTAGTATTACCTGCTCTTTCTCATCTCTTGTGCGGTCGGATATTGCTTCCCTTTCCCCAACATCATTATTTCATGTACATTTTACAAAAATAATCTGAACTAAATCTATTAGATGATTTCATTCAAAAATTCCTTGAACACAGCCTCTCCTTACCTAGCACTAAAAAATTTCATATCAGGATGGGAGTCTCCAACCTATCTCCAAAAAAATTCTAAGTGGGAAGGAACTGAACGTACTATTGCCCATAAAAAACGATACCCATGATGCAGTGAAAGATCCAAATGCTAACCCTAACCTACAAATGATTATGGTTGAAGGTTTTGGTATAATGGGACCATCATATAAATAGGTCCATCTCAATTTCTTAATGCTAGTAGAAATATTATTTAGATGTCTGCACTGCCATGAAAATCCTGATGTGCTATAGTTAAACTCCAAACAGATTTCATGATTGGTGATCCTAGTACACTCAGGCCCACTCAGTTGTGAAATTCCACTCATAACTTAGGTCCCAGTTTTGTATCATTCCCTTGGTATCATCTATGGTGCTCTATTGGAGGGTAATTGCGTAATGGGATGGATAATACTCAGTCACCGGCTAGCTCCTCAAGATGGTTCTGGTCCACATATTTATGATATAGATGTCTATAATCCATGTTTCTCAAGTTGGAAGACCATTGTTTGTGATTTTGTATCATGTAAGATATTTCTCACCCAACTCCCTTGATCACGGGGTACCGACGTCAAATAACGACACTGATACCTCCTCTAAAATATAGAAATCCTATATCAGTATGTAGTCAGATAGCACATAATCCTTTTGTTCTTGGGTCAGCATGTTAAATAGAACTTTTTTGTAATATGTAACTTTTTGTTCTCTGTAAACATCAGGGTTAGAAATCATTTCAGCTCTCTAACCAGCAAGCAGAGCATATCTCCAAGAATCACCCTGATCAGTAGCCATTTTGTTATTAAGTTCTGGAAAAAACAAAGAGTCCATGCGAAAAGACAAATGGGTTGTTAATAAAGTCAGAAGGATGCACTAAAAACAATGAATTCATTGTGAAAAAAGATTGTTGAGAAATTGTGAACTATGTTAGGGAATTTTTCACATCATGGATCAGATACCGTGAAAACTCATGAAGGATTTTATGGACATGAGTGCATGAGATCTAATCACACAATAAATACATACAAACCAAGGGACACCCCTGAGGGTTTTTGTAGGTGTTAATTGAGTTTTCCACACATGGGAAAAATGATTGTCATCCATATGTGCTATTTTTCGTTGGCCACTCCCATCGGGGCCTAGCATCTCAGTGTTTCCCTTAGAATCAAACTTCCTCATACCCTCTCAGATCTGATTCCAAGTGGCATCTATAGATTTTGAAATCCACAAAATACCTCAAACTGGCAATTTGGGAATGACGAAGGTAGATTTTGACCGAGTGAACTGGTTCAGGATTGGATGAAATTATTCATGGATAATCAAAGGACTGCATTTAAATCCACCGCCAATTACATGCAAATTTCTATACCCAAGAGAATTTCTATGGGTCATGTGGGAAGTTCTTTCCAGCTGAAGAAGGGGTCGGGTTTCCCACACAGACTACGTTATGCATACCCTACAGCCCTCGATCACCTATAAATTGATGGGAACCCCCCTCGCCTATAGATTATAAAAAAAATTAGATCCGTCTACCTAGTGTACAAAATAATCTTCCACATTATATAGATTACTTTGAGGCGCCAAATATTTTGTGACAGGGCTCCCTGGGGTCCAACTTCATGTGAATCCCTTAGGGCATGACCATGGCCTGAGTCCAATATTGTTGGGATGTTGCATGAATGTCTTTTTACATGCATGGAAAAACTCTGCCTCTTACATGAAGAACCACCTCCAATTGTTTGCAAATATCCTTTATTTCTGCAACCTGAGTTTTTTTCACGCACCAATTCTCATTTTTGTGCCAATTTCATGCAAACCCCCTCTTTTTCCTGTAATCCTCACTCCTTGTGAACTCCATGTTTTATCGTTATTGTGACCAATCCTTTTCATATATTAAAATTACATTATTTTAAGGATAAGTAACATAATAGTATTAAAAATATTGGATCCAATAGTTTAGTGTCTTTGGAAAAATCGTAAAATACATAACAATTACAAACATCATGCATATAGATTAATTTAATTCCTTCTTCTCTAGCTTCTTATTGGAACTAGACCTCACTTTACTACATGTAGTCACCTAAGGATATACATAGAAAAGACTAAGATAAAATTCCAGTAAGAAGATATATTTGTACAGTATCACAATGGGTGAGCATAACCATAACATATGAAAAGGATCATGAACTTGAGAGGAATCAATTATAAGAGACTTGAGATGTGGAAACGCATAAAAATGAAACAACATGTATTAGTGGTCAACTAAAACACATAACTGTGAGAATATATTGTATCTTTTTCACACATAATTTCACATTAACTGATGATATTCCTCACTTTTCCAAAAGCATTAGAGCGCAGTTTAATTCTGTGTGCACCCGTCACATTGGAACATTCATATTGTGCAATATAATTCTGGGCACACCTGTCAAATCAATACAATATCATAAATCATGAAATCCATAATCTATATATATCAAATATAAAAATAACTATCTCATGAAAATGAATGTGTTCCATATAACATGAACATGTTTACGTACATTGTTATCCCAAATAAAATATGCAATAACAAACATGATTTAAGAACTATCAACCTTGAATGAGAATTAAAAGGTGTGTTCTTAAAAAAATATTTAATTTTGAAAACAATTTGATTGATATAAACACCATTTAAAAATATATATATCATAGAAAAGGAATGAAAATTATGAACAAATTATTTTAAATGAGCAACCACTTCATAAAAGGATTGAAAAGGATATAACCCAAAGGATTAATGTTGAGTTCGAGAATTTACCCTTACCTTATATCTGAATCCTTCCATCACATTAATGTCCTGTATAAGCAAAATAGATTAATTAATTAACAATTATGGAACCTTTTTTACATGAATGTGGTTTATTATGGCTTCATTATGTTATTTTATGATCCTTTGGGTGGGTTATAGTGTTTAAAAATATTGTTCAGGAATGTTGGTTTTTATGGTTTTTCCTGAGCGGTTCACTTGTATTCATAAATTGATGTTCTGGTAGAATAAGGGTAAACATCCAGAATTGATATTTAATTTTATTAACTATCATACATGAGTTTAAATGATCTTTTAATTGATTATATTATATACCATTTGGATGAATCATTATTTACTAATTTAATGATGATTGTTTGAGTTAATTTGGGATGTTTTCAACCACATGAAACTAGTTTAGATTAATCATTTAGTAATATGTACAATAGTTACTTCTAGAAAATTAAATATGAAATAATATGTATAAAATATTATGGTTAAACCATGAAAATGGTTTCATTACAAGACATTAATGTATAAATGAAAAAAATAAAACATTTCGTTCATGAAGGTGATAGATTAACACCTAATGAACAACGTTTTCTTTTATAATATAAATGGATGTGTGGAAGGGGGGTGGATGGTATAATATCCCATTAGTATCATAACATATTAATGTATGTTTGATACTAGATTTACCATACCATTAATATATACATAGGTAGGTATATTATAAAAAGGAACGTGAAATTGAAATGAAATTAATGGAAATAGGAAGGGAAATTACCTCATGAATCCTCCTTTTGAGATCCTCCTTAGGGGACCTAGTCTTGGAAATTTGATGAGACCAGAAGCTCTTGGACGTGGGGAAGGGGGTTGGTAAGATTCTTGGGAAGATTTTAGAAATTTCATGAAGCTTGAGAAGAGTGAGGAAATGAGGGGGTAATGGGTGGTTTTTATAGTGGAGGGGAGAGGGGTTTTCTCAATATAAAATTCATTAGTTTATTATTTCTCCACAAGAAAATGAATAGTGAGCCTTTCATGACCAAAATAGAAATTTTCTCTTGTGATACCAAACAAATTAAGCATACATAATTATAACATCATGAATAAATCTAGAATTATCTTACATAGCTTATTTTGTTAATTATCGTATTTCACTATTCATCAAACAATTCATGTATTTTATTAATATCGCAAAAATTCACCACAATCCGATTTAGATGTGTAGAATCAAAAAATGAAGTCCATTTTTGAAAAATAATAATTATAAAGACTATTATCTTCTTATTTAATTAAAAATAATATTTTAGTATCAAAAACCAGTTTTAAAACAACCATTTACTTATTCTAAAATATAGGTATATCATACTTTAAACATGAATATTATTAATATATTATCATTTGTAAGGATAATATTGAAAAGGGTATATCACTATTCAAAAGGGTATGTTACTAATCACATGTGTAGGTTACTATTAACATAAAATTATGTTGTCCTTATTGGACACCAAAAAATATACTGATTACAACCATGTATGTCATATTTTTGAAATTCCAAACACAGATGTGCCAAAATTATGTTTAAAGGTCACATAGCAAATAGTAGTTTATTATGTTGTTTTTTCATGTAATTTTATGACATATTTATAAGATAGAAATTTCCATTTAAAAATATTTAGTCATTACATTTTTCCCCCTTATGAAATTTCACCCTTGAAATTTCACATTACACTATGAGGTGAGGGTACATCTCATACTTCCCCTCCTCTAGATCCCATGTGGATTTTTTAAACATATGGTTCCTAGATAACACTTTGAAAAGGTGGGTTTTCTGGTTGCATAGAACCTTATCTCTTCGGATCAGAATATATACTAGATCCTCCATTTAGGAGAGATCATCTTCCATCTATAACACCTCTGAGTTCAGTACATGTGAGGGGCCCAGTATATACTTCCTCAAGAGTGATATGTGAAACACATATTGAACGTGAGCCATATTCAGTGGAATTACAACCTAATAGGCCACAACTCCTATGAGTTGAATGAACTCAATGGGGACAATATACCTTGGGCTTAGCTTCCCCTTCGTTCCAAACCACATTACTCTCTTCCATGGTGATATTCGAATGAAGACCTTATCTCCAATTGAGAACATCAAGTCCTTTCGACGGTTGTCAGCATAGCTATTTGGGTGACTCTAAGCAGATTTGATGTATTTATTAATGACTTGAACCAGCTTTGTCATCTCTTGCACATGATCAAGTCCACATATCATTCCTACTCAAACATTAAGCCAATAAGTTGGAGTTCTAAATTGTTTTACACACAGATCTTCATATGTATCCATATAAATACTTGATTTGAATCTATTGTTGTATGATAAGTCAACCAATGGGAAATGATGATCTCATCCACCATTGAATTATAGAGAGTAGGCTCTCAGCATATCTTCAATAATCTTAATTGTCCATTCAGTTTGGCCATAATTTTAGGGTGACAGGTCATGTTGTAATTTAATTAAGTACTCAAAGTATGTTGAAGACTCCTCCATAATTTCAATATTAACCATGGATCATGACCAGAGATAATCGATAGTGGAAAAGCATGTAGTCTCACCACTTCCATCACATATATCATTTCATGGTGGTCAAGCGAGAGGACATATGGAATAGTGATAAAATGGACAGTCTTGGTGATTCAGTCAACCACAATACATATATCATTATTTCCCTTCTACATTTTCAGGTGACCCGTGGAAAAGACCATAGTTACATTATTCCATTTCCACATGGTTATAGGCAATGTATGCACCAACTGTTTGGACATTTTTTGCACTGCTATAACTTTCTAACATACCAAATACCATGATATATATTTTTTTATCTCCATTATCATGTTATCCCTCCAGATGTGTTCTCGAGGTCACCGTACATCATGGTACTCCCAGGATAGATAGATAATATGGATCTTTTTTCATTGTCCAATAGATCCATATTTATCTTGGGTGAGGAAGGAACACAAAGCCTCAATCCTAACCAAATCAGTACATCATTTTCAAAATAGAACTCTTGCAGCTTCCCATCCTTTACTATAATCACCCTCTTTTGTACCTCTACATCATCCCTTTGTGCTTCCTTAATATTCTCTTGAAAGGAAGGTTGTGCAATCATTTAGGAATGTTAGGATGTATCCCCTTAACATATGATTTCTAAATCCATCCTTTGCATATCAAATTAGAGAGGGTCTTTCTCAATCCATTACATTGATAGAGTAGTAGGTTATTTTCTCCAAAGAGAATCATCTATCTTGTTCCCCTTACCAGGATGATAGTGTATAGATAAATTTAAATCCTTAATTATCTCTACCCATCCCCTTTGACTCATAACGAGCTCCTTTAGTGTGAATATATACTTTAGGCTCTTGTGGTTTTTGTATATGTAACACGTGTTGCAATAAAGGTAGTGCTACAAAATTTTCAACGTGAATATCATGGCTTCTAGATCTAGATCATGCGCCAGGTAGTTCTACTCGAGGATCTTCAACTGTCTTGTGGCATAAACTATCACATTGTCTTTTTTCATTTATACGCAACCCAATCCTTTCTTTGAAGTATCACTATATATCCCAAAACATTCTCTATTGTTTGGTAGTATGAAAACCGATGTTTTGGTATGCCTTATCTTTAGTTCCTTGAAGCTTACCTCACATTCTTCCATATAGACTAAGTTTAATCCTTTACTAGTTAACATAGTTAGCAGTATTGACCATCATGATAAATTTATTACAAACCAATAGTAGTACCCACCTAATCCAAGAAAACTATGGATTTCTGTGAAATTGGAGGGCCTAGGCCATTCCATAATCCCCATAGTTTTTGAAGGGTCCAGATAAATTCCCACACTTGTCATCACATGTCCCAAGGAAGTGAATATCTTCATCCCAAAGTCACACTTGTTGAACTTGGCATTCAACTTCTCTTTTCTCAATGTTTCCAAAACAAGGATTATATATTCTTCATTTTACTCCTTTCACTTGGAGTAGATGAGAATATCATCAATAAACACTACCAAAAATTTGTCAAGGTAATCTATAAAGAATATATTCATCAAATCCATGATGATTTCACGGGCATTAGTAAGTTCAAAGGGAATAACCAAAAACTCATCATGCCCATACCTTATTTGTAAGGCGGTCTTCTAAATATCTTTATTCATTCACCTTTAATATGTGACATCTAGAAAAAATATCCACCTATGATAAGTATAGATCTCCTATTAACTGATCAAACAATTATTCAATCCATGGACGAGGATACATGTTCTTTGTGGTAATCTTGTTGAGCTCTCGATAATCTATAGACATCTGCATTGTTCCATCCTTCTTGTGCACAAAGACCACTCGTGCACCCCAAGGTGATGCACTATGGAGTATGAACCCTTTTTCAAGATTCTCTTGCAGTTACATTGTTAACTCCTCCAGTTAGGTAAGATCCATCCTATAGGGACACTTTGAGATAAGTTTAGCTCTGGGTATGAGTTCTATTGATAACTGTACTGCATGATCTGGGGGAATTAAGGGTCACTCTTTTGGAAACACATAACTGTATTCACTCACGATGGAAATTCCTGCAAGGTTTGTACTATCCTTTGACTCGACAATTTTGGCGAGGTATGCTTCTTTAGAGGGAATCAACACCCACACAGTTGATGGATTTTTGAAAGGAGATTCATGATATTACTTGAATTTGTAGAGGATCATGGGATGATTCCGAATATAAAAAGATATTTCCTTTTCTCGACAGTTGATTTGTGTTCTATATTATAAGATCAAATCCATTCCCATTATGGAAATTAATTCCACTAATGGATTTTTTACAAGATTCACCAGAAGAATCTTCCCATATACTCTAACACGAGAAGAGTAAAATATTTGGGTTATAATGATTGAAACACTTATTGTTTGGAAAGATATCCCAACATCAAGGTTTCAGGGATTCGATTCTATAGTTCTAGAAAACATGAATGATATAAAGGAATGAAAATAACTAGAATCAAATAATATTTTGTCCATTATTTAGTGAATAAGAAGTGTAACATGTATGAATTCATTATCATTCTCCACATCCGAAGTAGTGATGGATTAATCCTTTCCTTGTTCCTTCGGAATGGGTGGCTGCTAACGCAGATTACCCTCGATAACATTAAGATTAATGCACTATCTTTCATAGTTCCCTTACACCCAATAGTTGTAGCATTAAACCATCGGTTGTTCTCTCCATTCTTCGGCTACATTCTCCTTCCTCTTCATGTATTTTCAACACTCTTGATCATGGTTCCCTTCATTCCCACACATGATGCACTTCTCTATCACTTTGAGGTAATTCCCATGTTGCATATTCCCACATTTTTTGCCTGTGGGTTACTGAGTTTTCATCCCACCATTGTCATTAGATCCACCGACATGAAACTCTATATTTCATTTCTTATCATCCTAATTGTGGAAAAATTCCTCAAACTCCATATCCAATTTGACATCACACAGAAAAAATTCTTCAATAATCCCAATGGCTCAAATCAAAAGAGGGTTTCTATGGAGTGTTTTTAATCCGCTAAATTGTCTATCAGTTTTTCTATCATTGTTGATAAAAAACCCAAAACGTATGTTGTATGACTTGTGAAATTTTCTTCGTAGGTTGTGACATATTCCCAATCTTTTTTTATATATCATTATGAATTATATCTCTATCTTTGTGCGATGAGTTCTTGGGTAGTACTTATTAAGATACATTATCATAATGTCTTCCCATTCCATCTCACCAATTTCCTCCCATGGCTTGGTGTTCATAATCAATGCCCACCATTGATCGACCTCCCCATCTAGAGGATAAAAAGATAGTATCACCCTCTCCATATCAGAAAAGTGAATAACTGAAATGATCTTCCCCGTGGATTTGACACACTGTTTTGCATCTTGTGGATCAGAATATCCACTAAATGTCGGTGGTTGTTTCCACATAAATCACACTATAACATGCTTCTCCCACTTTTTTGAAGGAGGAAATTCTCCATTATTATGGTTATTATTACTAACATTAGAATGTTGGGTAAGAATTTCAACTATATTTTTAACTCTACCTCCCAAATCATTGGGGATATCATTTATACAATTGTTTCATTGTCCCTTGCATGAGTTTTTGGCCAAGTTTCTCCTGAATCACATCATTTTATAAAATTGAAAAGTTTAGAAGAAAAAACAATTCAAAAAGTTATGAATAACTTATTGTACCACCACCGATTTGAGGTATGTGGCCTTTTTTATGCGTTTTTATGTATTTAAAGAACATGGAAAGAGTTGGGGAGATGTTGGGAGAGTTTGGAATGGTTTTGGATTATTTTGTAGGCTTCTAAAGGGGTGCACGATTGGAGCATGGTTAGTGGAAACCGTGCGGGTTCCCAAGGTAATCGTGCAAACCCTTGATCTCGAGACAGTAGGCCTCACATGACTTGTGCATGGTTTTCCTAACCGTCTGAGGAATTTGTGTGGACCCTGGCTCTTGAGGAAGGGGTGTGCAAGCGGTTAGCACACTGTTTGACAAACCGTGGGGGCTAACTATGTGGACACATAAAATTAGGGTAATTAATCCCCGACTCACTTGGGATTTCCTCATTTCAATCCTCTCTTCCTCCCACTCGATCTTTACATGGGTTTTTGGGTTCTCAGGGGTTTAGGGTGCTCTCCCACTCGGTTTGGAAGGCTTTTGAAGAGGAGTCATGGTGGTTTGATGGTGATTGCTCCGGTTAAGTCTCTCCTCTTGTTTCTCTTATGTTCTTATCTAGATAAATATCCCTATCTTTATTTGTTTTATAGATCCACACATGTGGCGTGTAGATCTAGGGTTGGGGTTTCCTTTGATGATGTTTTTAAGACTTGTGAATGGTAGGGGAATGGATCTAGAGAGGTTTCGGTGGTGCATTCGCTGGATTGGAGGTGCATTTGGTTGTGGTCCAAGTTCAACAAAACCCTAAAGGTTGGTGGATTCTCTCCCGACTCCACTTGGGTTTAACTTGTAGTTATATCTTACAATTAATTCCATGTGATGGAAAATAATTGTGTGATGATGTGTAATTTTGGTTGGAAATCCATTTGTGGGTTTTGGGGAAAAGGGGGGTTTCATGGTGAAATGTTTTTATTGTGCATTTTAAAATAGGATTAATGAGATTGATTTGGGAAAATGGTTGATGAAAAATTGCTTTCAATAAAGAGGTTGTTTAATGGAAATTGGGCTTTGGCATGGAAATGGTTTTTCAATAAATGGTTGATTTATTGAATGAGATTTATATGAAAAGGAATTAGTTGATTGCATGATGTTGTGATCCGGGTTTGGATTGTTTTAAATGTTGTGTGGAAGTGGGCACGATGTACCACTATAATGAAGGGGATGTATAGTCAACGAAAGGCCACCATCAAAGTATAAGTGGACGGGAAGTTCCACTAATTGTGAACAGGTGAACGGGTTGGATGGAAGCACCACCATTTGGTTGTTTTGGTTGTTGTTGGGCACTGTGTTGCAATATGGAATTGTGGTTCTAATATGTGAGTAATATAATGGATTATGGCATGTTTGTTTGGATTTACCATAGTGGCTTGGTTTGGTGTGGTTAGCTTATGGTAATGGTTGCAGTTGTGCTTATTTTATATAAATTGTTTTATATAAATGTGCTAACGGTTTTAATCTAGTGTCGTGTGTAGGGATGCCATTTGGTGAAATCCTACTGAGTTTTAGTACTCAACCCCTGCTTTGGCATGTTGGTGTCTTTGAAGTTGTTGTATACCGTGACGTGGGAAAAGTTTAGGCATCAGCCTCCTTTAGTGGTGTGTTTTGATGTCTTGGTGGAATATGAAGCATGGAGCTTGGTGTGGAGCTGTGGTGGTGTCATGGTTCATGGTGTTCATGTTGAGTCTTCCACATTGTACTCTTATGTTGTTTTGGGTTGGGTTGGCATGTTAGATTTGGGATTATCTGGTAGACTTTGGAAATGTATGGGTTTTGTTTTTGTGACATGCATCATTTAGTTGTGGTTGTTTGGATGGTTTTGTATCAAGGGAAAATTGTTCCCCAATTTTTCATTGATCACTAATCATTTATTTCAACCCTTTAGTACCTTGGGAACGTCTCTTAAGGCCATGTAACACTCACCGCCTACTCAAGCCAATGAGGTAGGGGTGGGGTGTTTCAAGTTGTATCAGTTTGTTCGGTCCTTTGGAATTGATTATCAGATTTGTTTTTGACATTAGTTGTTGTATACTCCTTGAGTCGGGATGGTATCATGTCATAGGATTGTCAGATCATTGAATGTAAAGCATAAAAGGATGTAGCTAACCCTTTTATGCTGAAATTCAAGTTACCAAGGAGTTGGGTAAATAAGTGGTTTGAAGAAAATTATAGGCATTGCATATCTCATTATCATGGGTGTATCCAATGATATGAGCATGACATGAATGGTAGAAATGATATCCCTCTAGGATATATATTTCATTGGGGTATAATGAATTATGTTGTAATGTTACATTGTAACGTGAATAAATTTGAATTTTGAAAATGGTTTGGTTTTCAAAATAGTGAAACATGGAACATGTGGAAGGATATGAACATGTGGAAAGCCTTGTTGTGATAGTGTTGTGTAATGTGATTGGAAATGGGATTTTTGATGTATACATAAGTTATACACATGGTTGTTTCTTTTCTACTTATAGAAATGGCACTGGGTAGGCATCGTAGAGACCAACCAAAGGAGGCAGCTGAGAATGTGGTTTCACCTGAGCCTTAGGTGAACTAGTATCTAGTGAAAAGTATAGTCCAAGCTTTACAATCTATGGGATGTGGAAATAGAGAGGATTGTCCAAGGCATGTGGATCACACAGTTCAGTTTCAAAAGTATAATCCACCCATCTTCAAGTGTGATTCAGAGCTAGAGAGGTCAGAAGCATGGTTGAATAGAATAAAAATGATCTTCGAGTTCATGGGAATATTGGTAGAGTTAAAAGTCAAGTTCTCCACATATATGTTGTAAGATATTGCCCTCCAATGGTCGGATATTGTATTCCACGATGGGACAGACCAGTGTATGACGTGGAAAGGGTTTGAGGAATTTTTTAACAAATAATTCTATACACATACGGTTAGAATTTAGCATACGACTAATTTCTTCAGTTTAAAGCAAGAGCTAATGTCGGTGACAGAGTATGCAGCTAATTTTTTTTAACTTAGTGCAGTTTTCACATGAGGTGGCGGGAGGAACGTCATTGAAGGTATGGATAATTGAAGTGGGGTTGAGGAACGAAATCCATTCAAAGGTAGAGGTTCTCTGTATAGATTATTACAAGAATATGGTGAATAGAGCCTCAGTGGCTGAGTAGGATTTGTTAGGCGCTCCGGGCGAGGGAATCATGGTGGCACCCATGGCGAATTGTGGTAACTCTAACGATGGGTTCAAGAGGATGAGAGAAACTTATTCCTATGTCAATAATATAACATATAATCCGATGGAAGGATCAGTGAATCTTATTCAAAATCCCCAGAGCAAGATGGGATGTTTTCAGTGCGGTTCTACAGGACACATCAAGAGGGATTTTACAACACAACCTCTAGCATGTCATAATTTGTATGCAGATGGGACATCTGCAGCATTATGGTCGAAATGCTCCAAGGTCGGGTCCATGTGACACTCCTCAGGGATCACAGATGACCTATGCTTCAAAAGGATGGGGGAAGCAGCATACCCCTCGACAGCAAAGTAAAGTGGGTCATGGTGAATCTCAGAATACCACGATGCTTCAGAAGGGAAATAAAGAACATAATGTGTCAAGAAAACATGTGTTTGGAGCTATTCAGGTTATCATGGATGATCAATCAGGACCATCCAAAGTGTGAGGTACTATTCTTTTAAATTCTACCTTGATGCAAGTGTTGTTTGATACAGGTGCTTCACACTATTTTATCGTTGCACGTGTGGTTGATGTGTTGGGTTTAAGGGAAAAAATGAAGCCCTCAGTTTTGAAACTTCAAACTCTTATTGGTCGAAGAGAGTGTTGAGATTTCTTGTGTAGAGAATGTTGTATAGTTGTGGGAAGGGTTGAGAGAGTGTAGAATTTTTCAATGCATGATATGGATGGTTATGATGTAATTCTGGGAATGGATTGGCTGGTGGCTTTTAAGGCCCACATTGACTGGGATGCGCGGACAATGGCTTTTATGACACACGACGGAGATAGACATCTCTTTAGAAGAGAGAAGCATGAAAGACAGGGTGCAACAGGTCGGTTGGCACCAATAGTTGGTACGTTATCGTATTAGTTGGCGGTATTATCATTGGAATCGGAATAGGGTCTTGAGAAGAGTGTTCCTACGGCAGTGGTGGATTAGTTCATGGATGTTTTTAAAGATTAATTTTATGGGTTACCTCCTGTAATAGAAGTGGGGTTTATGATTGATCTCCTTCTCAGGATCAGTCCTATCTCACTTACGTCTTATCGGATGACACCAGCTGAATTACGGGAATTGAAAATCTAGTTGGAAGAGTTAGAAAACAAAGGGTTTATCGAGTCTAGAACGTCTCTTTCGGTAGAACCAGTGTTGTTTGTGAGAGAGGCAGATGGAACTTTGAGGCTATATGTTGATTATCGTAGACTTATCCAAGTTACGATAAAGAATAGATATCTCTTCCACATATTGATGATTTGTTCGACTAGTTGAGGAGAGCCCAGTGGTTCTCCAATATCGACATGAGGCTGAGATACCATCAATTGCAGGTGAGGAAGGAGGATATTTCAAAAACATCTTTCATATTTAGATATGGACATTATGAATATGTGGTTATTCCCTTTGGTCTAACGAATGAGCCAACAATGTTTATGGAATTGATGAATCAGATATTTCAATGTTATTTTGATTTATTTATGGTGGTGTTTGTTGATGATATTCTGGTGTATTCAAAGATAAGGGTGGAGCATGAGAAGAACCTGGAGACACTGAAGGGAATCTTGAGGGATCATCGGTTTTATTAAAAATTGTCAAATTGTTACTTTTGGATATAATAAGTACGTTTTCAAGGCCATGTGAATTATGAATGGGGTGTTTCAGTGGATCTCGAAAAGATAGAGGCAGTTATCTCATGACAACTGCCAAAGAATGTGTTTGAGATATGCAGTTTTCTTGGTATAACTGGGTATTATCGGCATTTTGTTCACGATTCTTCACGTTTGGCTTCGCTAATGACAACAATGATGAGAATGAATGTTCCATTCCAATGGAATGAAAATGGTAAACAGTGTTTCTATGTGATAAAGGTTCGTCTGACACCAACACCAATCTTGGTTTTTCCAGAATCAGGAAAAGTGTATGGGGTGTATTGTGATGCATCAGGATTAGGTTTGGGGAGAGTTCTCATGCAAGGTAATCATGTGATTGAATATGGATCACAGTACTTGAGAGTGCATGGGAAGAACTACCCAAATCATGATTTGGAGTTGGCAGTAGTGGTCCATGATTTGAAATTGTGGCATCATTATCTCATTGGTGAGAAATTCACGGTATATATAGATTATAAGAGATTGAAACACATTTTATCAAAAATGAATTTGAACATGAGGAAAAGGAGATGGATGGATTATCTCTAGATGTTTGATTTTTAATTTATGTAATGACCGGGTAAGGGAAATTCGGTGGCAGATGCATTAAGTAGGAAATCATATTCTCAAGTGGTGAAACAAGCATCAGACCAGTTGCAGTTGATGTTGGGTATAGTTGATATGAAGTTGGAATGAGAGGAAAAGGGCGATAGAGCAGTCTTCTTGACTATTTTGTTGATTCCTGACTTGGATGGCCTCGTATGAGAGTCACAAATATCCAATTCTGAGTGTGTGACTTTGGGGTCGAGTCTCAATAGGGGGAGACCATTGAGGGTTGGCAACTGAATGTAGATTCAGTTTTTTGTTTTCACAATCAGATGGTTGTTCTAGTTGTTTTCTAGGAGGATTTTCTTAGGGTGTATCATCAATCCAGATGGGTTGTTCATCCTGGAATTAAGAAGATGTATAATGAATTGAAAGCGTAGTTCTGGTGGGTTGGTATGAAGAGAAGTGTGGTTGAGTTTGTTTCGAGATGCTTGACTTATCCATATGTCAAGGAAGTGCATCCGATGCCAATATGAATGTTGCAGTCTTTAGAAATCCTTGTTTAGAAATGGGAGTATATAGAAATGGATTTTTTCATAGGTCTCCCAAGAACAGTCAAGAAGCACGATTCCATTTTGGTGATATTGGATCAGCTAACGAAGTCAGCCCATTTCATCCAGATTCGTGAATCTCATATGGCGGAGGATCTGTCCAAAATCCATATCAGGGAGGTGGTAAATAGAATTGGTGTTCTAGTTTCGATTGAATCAGATAGCGATTTGAGGATTACATATCGTTTCAGGAAATCCTTATAGAAATCCCTTGGGACGCAGTTGATGATGATCACGGTGTGTCACCCTCAAATGGATGGTCATTCCGAGAGGAAAACACAAAATCTGGAGGATATGTTGCGGGATTGTGTCATGGATTTTGGTGGCTCGTGGGAGGATCACTTGTCGTTGGCTGAGTCCTCATACAATAACAGTTACCAGGCATCCATACAGATGGATCCGTTTGAAGCATTGTATGGGCGGCCATGTCTTTCTCCAATATGTTGGGTGGATGTGGGCGAGTCTTTGATTGGTGGACTGAATCTTGTATAGGAGACTATAGAGAAGATCAAGTTGATCAGGAAGAGAATTGAGACGGCTTGGAGTTTTCATAAATTATATGAATATCATCATTGACGACCATTGTCGTTCCAGGTGAGTGAGAATATGTTCTTGAGGATCTCTCCTAGTTTGGGACATCATCGATTTGGGAAGAAGGGAATGTTATCTCCGAGGTATATTGGAACTTTTGAGGTTCTTGAGCTAGTTGGTGAGGTGGCTTATCAGTTGAATTTTCCACCATGGTTTAGTGCGGTGCACAATGTGTTTCATGTGTTGCAATTGAAAAAGTATCAGCCGGAATGTGACCATCTGATTCGATGGGATCATTTTGAGCTAGAACAGGATGCTTCGTTGGTGCACGTTCTAGTGTGGGTCGTGGATAGGTAAGATAAATTCTTGGGTGGAAAATGCATTGGTTTATTCCCTATTTTGTGGCAATATGGTCAGATTCAAGGGGAGACAAGGGGGCGGGTTAAAGAGATGGTCAAGTAGTGGCTTGAGGTATTTCGGAAAAGGGTGGGTTTATTACATTCCGAGGATGGAAAGACCAATGGTGTGGACAATGTATCACCACCCAGTATGAGGTATGTGGCCTTTTTTATGCATTTTTAAGTATTTTAATTGAATGGAATGAATTGGGAAGAGGTTGGGAGGGTTTGGAATGGTTTTTGATTAGTTTGGAGGCTTCTAAAGGGGTGTATGGATTGTGAAAGGTTAGTGGTAACCGTGTGGGTACCCTAGGTAATCGTGCATACCCTTGTTCTCAAGGCAGTAGGCCTCGCATGACCTGTGAATGGTTTTCCAAACTGTGCGAGGAAACCGTTTGGACCCTGGCTCTCGAGGCAGTGGCGTGCACATGGGTAGCGCACGGTTTGACAAACCATGTGGGGTAACCATGCAGCCACATAAAATTAGGGTTATAAAACACGGTCTCACTCGGGATTTCCTCATTTCACTACTCTCTTCCTCCAACTCAAGCCTTACACGGGTTTTTGGGTTCCTATGGGTTTAGGGTTCTCTCCACTCAGTTTAAAAGGATTTTGAAGAGGATTGAAGGTGGTTTGAAGGTGATTTCTCCAGGTATGTCTCTCCTCTTGTTTCTCTTGTGTTCTCATCTAGATATATATCCATATATTTATTGATTTTCTAGATCTACACTTGTCGCATGTATATCTAGGGTTGGGGTTTCCTTGGATAATGTTTTTAAGACTTTTTAAGGGTAGGGAAAGGGATCTAGAGAGGTTTTAGTGGTGTGTTTGATGGATTGGAGGTACGGTTGGTTGTGGGACAAGTTCACAAAAACCCTAAAGGTAGGTGTCTTATACCACGACTCCACATGGGTTTAACTAGTAGTTACATCGTACAATTAATTCATTATGATGGAAATTAATTGTTCGATGATGTGTGATTTTGGTTGGAAATCCATTTGGGGGTTTTGGGGAAAAAGGGGGTTTCATGGTGAAATGTTTTTACTGTGCATTTTAACATGGATATTTTAAAACGGGATTGATGAGATTGATTTGGGAAAATGGTTGATGAAAAATGGGTTTCAATAAAGATGTAGTTTTTTTGAAATAGGGATTTGTCATGGAAAATGATTTTTTAATAAACGGTTCATTTATTGAATGAGATTGATATGAAATGGAATTTGTTGATAGCATGATATTGTGATATTGGTTTTTCATGTTTGAAATGTTGTGTGGAATTGGGTGGGAAGTACAACTATAATGAAGGGTATGGATAGTGGACGGATGGTCCACCATCAAAGTATAAGTGGATGGGATGTTCCACTAATTTTGAATGGGTGAACGGGTTGGATGGAAGTGCCATCATTTGGTTTTTTTGGTTGTTGTTGAGAATTTTGTTGGAATATGTAATTGTGGTGATAATATGTCAGTAATAGAATGGATTATGGCATTTTTGTTTGCCTTTACCTTGGTTTTTTAGTTTGGTGTGGTTTGATTATGGTAATGGTTTTACTTGTGATTAATTTATAGAAATTGTTTTATATAAATGTGCTAACAGATTTATCCTAGTGGCGTGTGTAGGGACATCATTTGGGGAAATCCTACTGATTTTTAGTACTCAACCCTTCATTTGAACATTGGGGTCTTTGCAGATGTTGTGTACTATGACATGGGAAAAGGTAAGGCATCAACCTTCTGTTAGTAGTGCTTTGTGATGTCTTGGTGGAACTTGGAGCTTGGAGCCTGTTGTCGAGTTGTGGTGTTGTCATGGCTTGTGGTGTTCTTGCTAAGTCTTCACATTGTACTCTGATGTTGTATTGGGTTGTGTTGGCATTTGAGATTATGGATTATCTGGTTTACATTATTAATGTATGGGTCTAGTTTTTTTTGACATGCATAATTTAGTTGTGGTTGTTTTGATTGTTTTGTCTCAATGGAAAATCATTCCCCAATTGTTCTTGGAGCCCTTGGCATTTATTGATAGCCTTTAGCTCCTTGGGAACGTCGCTTAAGGCCATGTAACCCTGACCACCTCCTCATTCTAATGAAGTAGGGGTGGGGTGTTACACTTATTCATTTGATCAATTTATACTAAAATCATTACATATAGGATTCCAATGTAAATATTCTTGTGTGCATATTTGTAATTAGTCTCGTGCTAGAGGTTTTCTCAAGGGTTCACTAATCCTAATTCCCAAATTAACTAAACTGTGCCTATGATACCAACTATAGGGACCCAGTCATTTCTTATATTACGATTACTTCATTTTAAAGATAAACTACATAATGGTATTACACATCGAGGATTCAAAGGGTTAGTGTGTTTTGAAAACTAGGACCATACATAAAAATAACCACAACAACCATAAACATTTATTTAATTCATTTTTCTGTAGAATTATATTGGAACTTGAATTGTCCTTAGTACATATAGTCACATGAGGATATACATGAAAAGGGGTGAGCTAAATGCCTTGTAAGATGATATATAAGAACACTATAAAAATTGGTGTGCATAACCATAACATAGGCTAATGATCATGAACATGATAGGAAGTATTAATAAAAGACTTGAAATCTGGAAATGTATAAAAATAAAACATCATGTCTCAGTGGTTGATGACCACATATACTTTTGATATAATCTAGAATCATGTTCACATATCATTTCACATTATCTCATTAGATTCATCACTTTACCCAATGCATTGGAGCACTGCATAATCTTGGGTTCACCTGTCACATTGAAACATTCATATTGTGCTATATAATTCTGGCATACCCATCACATCATAACATTGTCATTTATCATGCATGAAAAAATGACAATATATAATAAATTAATATAACGAACCCATGTAAAAGAATGTGTTTCATCTCAAAAGTAAGCATTCATAATCATTGGTTACCCAAAAGAGGGCGTTAATAACATAAATGTTACAAGAACCCTCAAACATTAATGAGATGTAAATGTTTCGTTCTTAAAAGAAGAGTTATTTTGGAAAACCTTTTGTTTGAAATAAACACTAGTGAAAATAATTTTTATCCCAGAAATAGAAATAAAATTATGAGAAAATAATTTTTATAAAGTAACCATATCAAAAAATGGGTGACTGAGGGAGAACCTGAAGGATGAAAGTAGGGTTAGGGAAACTCGGCATACCTTATATCTGAACGCTTCCATCACATTATTGTCAAGTATAAAAACATTAAGTTCATTAATTTACAATTAAATAACATTTATTACGTTAATATGTTTTATTATGGTTTCATTATGTGATTTTATGTGCCTTTATGAGTTATTTTTTAAAAAAACATAGTTCGAGAATGTATGTTTTTATGGTTTTTTCTTGAGTGGGTAACTTGTATTCATAAATTGGTGTTCGAGTAGAAAATGAGAAAACAACAGAAACTTATATTAGTAATTATTAGTCATATTACAATATTTTAAATGATCATATAATTGGTTATATTATTACAATGGGTAAGAAACATTAGAACAGAATTAAATGATGATTGTTTGAGTTAATTTGGGTAGTTTTTCCACCACAAAAATCATGTATTGATTAATCCATTAGTAATATGCACGTAAGTCAGTTATAGAAATTTAAATAGGACATAATACATATATCATATTTTGGTTCAACCATAAAAATCATTTCATGACCAGATCTAAATGTAGAAATGAAAAAAACCATGTTGTTCTTGAATGTGTAATATTAACATCTCACGAACAACATTTTCATTTATAAAATGAAAGGATGTAGGGAATGGGGTTGGATAGTGTAATATAACATTAGTATCATAAAATAATAGTATAAGTATGATACCAGTTTTACCATATAATGTTAATGAAGATTGGTGGGGAGAGATTAAGAAAAAACTTGAAATTGAATAGAAATTAATGGAAATAGGAAGGAAATTTAACTATTGAATCCTCCTCTTAAGATCCTCCTTAGGGAACCTAGGATTGCTTTTTTGATGAGACCATAAGTTATAGGACATGGAGAAGGTGATATGGAAGATGTGTGGTCACAGTGTTGATAAGGATTGAAGCTTGATAGATGTGAGGAAATTAGGGTTTGGAGGGTGGTTATTATAGTGGAGGGGAGGGAGGTTTTCTCCATTTAAATATCCTTAGTATATTATTTTCCCACATGACAATAAATAATGATTCTTACTTGACCACGAATAAGAATTTTACCATTTGATCCCAAAACAATTGGTCTTATATCAGTATAACATCATGAATGACTCTATAATTATCTTATTTATCTTATTATTTAAATTAATGAATTCCAATATTCATAAAAAATTCAATTATTTCAGAATAATCACAAAAAAATCCTCACAACCATTTTTCGATGTGTAGAATCCAAAAGAAGAAGTCCAATTTTCAAAAATAATTTTTTATGTATTCTTATTTAAACATTTTATGAAATTCAAAATTTAATATCAAAAACCAGTTTTAAAACAGTCTTTTATTTATTCTAAAATATTGTTATTTCAAATTTTCAACATGAATATTATTTATATATTATAATAGTCAATATTACTATTAATTTGGGTATATTAATATTCATAAGGGTATGTTAATATTCATAAGAGTATTTTACCAATCACCAAAAAAATTTTGTTTCTTATTGGACTCTAAATAACTTTCTGATTGCAACTGTGTATGTCTGATTTTTGAAATTCCTAACATAGGAGTGATCAACATGCATTTAATGGTCACTTACCACATAGTATTTCATTATGTTGTGTTATCATGTGATTTTATGGAATATTTATATTGAGGTATGTTTCATTGAAAAAATTGGGTCTTTACAATCCTACATGTAAGGAACAATGTTTGATCCCCACTTTTACATGACACCCTTGTCATACACACCCTTCTCCCTTATGACACTCCATGTTTGTACGAAATTATTTCAATGTCCCTTGGTCGGTGATTCACATTGTGTTGCATAACCTTATGCTTTCTCACATAGGCATGCTAACAGCTATTTCTTCTTCTCATAGGCACACAAACATGGGGCCCTAAATAGATCACTCCACAACACCCCCTCACCACAACATTCCTTGTAGATTCCCTTCATAATGGGTTAAGGCATGCCAGTTATGTATGACATAGGGGTGTGGGGTGTAACACCCGAGACTTTTATGTTATATAAATCATCAGAGGAATATTTTCCAACACACAACACTTGCTTTGCTTGCTTTTCACGAAATCGCAACCTTGCTCGATAGCTTGCGTCTTACGCAATACCGAGTTTCACTAAACAACGATATACTATTAAAATATTATTAAAACTAACCGTTATGAATAGTAATAACCACTTTATGAAATTTTATAAATTTCATTTTTAAAAATGGACTTCATTTTTGGATTCGTAATATCGAAATTATCCTAGGGTGAAATTTTGGTCTTTTTCTGAAAACATTCAATTTTTGATGAATAGTGAAACCACTAAGTGGTAGTTAAAAAAACTGAACTTCTCATGAAACATAATTTTACCACTTCTGTGGGTGGAATTTTGAAAATCCGAGAGACATGGTTAATATCAAGGAATAAAATGTGGTTCAATGAGATGAAAACAATTTTTTGGTGAATAGTAACTTTTTACTTTTTTTAACCACGGTTAAAAGTAAATAGGGTAATTAAGGGTGAAAATGATATTATTATTACCATAACACATGTCATAATTCTATTGTACAAGTGTAATTCGACCAAAAACAATCTTAGGAATAAAATATGACCATTTATCCCCACTTGGATTAGATTAGGACATTTATTATTAATTTATTTAAAGAAGGGTTAAAATAGTTAAAATCAATGTTTAATAACTAAATCATTTTTAATATGGGGTTATACATAAGATAAATTAAGATATAAATATTAATTAAAAAGCTAAAAATATTTCCAGCATAATGGTATTTTATTTGTAATTTTTAGACATTAAATAATTTAATTTATTTATGACACAACATTGATTCAGTAATTATCTTATTAATGAAATATTGACATAATTGATGTTATAAATACCCAAATAAATATAATTTGAGACTTTTTATGAATTCAAATAATTTTATAGATTAATATGACATGTTAGTATTGATTTAATTAACCTTTTTAGAAATAATAATTCTGTTATGATTTTCACAAAAATTAATTACTAAATACTATAAAAATTGACATAAAATAGTTTTTAAAACAAATATTATATTAGTAATTGTTATTTTATTCCTAAAAATCTAAGGTTCAGAAAAATGACTTAGATAAGGTTATATATATTAATAATAAACAGCTTGGGGTTCCTTTGGCTGCTTATAGTATGTTTATTAACCATATAATATAAGAACACAAGAAGACACAGTAAAAGTAAAATTATTTAACTTAATGTTAAATCTAAATGATAAGGTTAAAATAGGAACCTAAACTTGTCTAAATTCTATTGGATGAGAGTATTTAGACCCATCCCCACATTAGATTCGAAATAAATCAATTTCGAGCTATTTAAAACTGAACATGACTTTATAATAAAATAATATTTTTTTTGTTATTCCAAAGGTGCCCCTCTCCTCCCTTATAAAAGGGCACCTCCTCCCTCTCTTCCTCACACCACATTGAGCCTTCATGCTACGCCAACCCCTGCCACATTATACTCTACACATCCCTAGATTCATCCTAGAGGTCCTGGTCTTCTTCAAAGACCAATTTTATTGCCGTAAATGATGGTCTCAAAGAAGAACTTCAAAGAAGAGGTAATGTTTGTTACCAATTCTTTCATCTTTATTTCTTCTTCCACTTCTTATTCATTAATTGTTTAATTATTAAGTAATAACATCAGTATCACTCATATACTGATACATTCTTATAAGTATGAAAAAACTCTATTTCACCATCTATCAATCCTACGGAAAGAAAAATCACCGCGCGTGCGTACGTACGGAATACCGTCTCCACGTCGTGGTGTAATCTATTTTCCACCACCACCATACATGGATGGGTATAATGGTGTAAATGATGACTATATATGACTATTATAAAGTGATACTGATTCAAAAATAGTATACATACGCTCTAATACAATTCCATAATCATAGGAACGATATCATCACTCGTGCGTACGTACGGAATACCGTCTCCACGATGTGATGTGCCTCGTTCTACATGATCTTCATTTCATAATGATTATATAAATGAATTAAATGAATTAATATGATATATATTACACTAATAAAATTCTGGTAATGAAGTATCTATATCCTAAAGAGAAGAATACAAATTTATTCTACAAAACACGCATAAGAACAAAAAGTTATAAACACCTGAATAACAAGTAGCAATGAAATATTACTACTAAGAAGCTAAGAATATGACCAAATATTATATCATAAAAATAAGTATGATTTTGGAATATGTCAATAACATTATTTAAATCATTTTACAGGAGGTTCAGACATGTACAAAGCATATCAGACCTAAGGTAAGGGAAATATCACAATCTCATTTTTATCCGAGATTGTTTATATTTGGTATTTTCTGGGGTGTATTTTATCATCCACATCCATGTTTCCTCAATATGTAATATTATTTCCAATCACTTACAATTGTTTAAATCCAATTTTACCCTTAGGTGAGTTTTTAGTAAAGGATATGAAAAGAATCTTTTGTTATTTTTCATACGAGGTACTTTTTTGACTTTTCCGACAAAAGTACGAAGAATGTTTTTTTAACTTATACGTCATGAATGTATTTTTAAAACATTATTTCCATGAAGATTCATTAGCAAGTTTTCATGTTTATTTTTAATCAACATCTCTTAGTTTAGAATTTTATGACATTATTAGAAAGGAAAAGTGTTTTAGAAGTAGAAAGGATATTTTCCTCAAGAATGGAGTACAAGTGTTTTATCAAAATTATTTTCCATCTAAGATAACATAGGGTTCTTTTTCTATCACTATTATTACATGGATTTGATTATGTTTTGATGGAAATATTTTTATGAATTCTTTTATCTTATATGAATTGTTTTATGATGTCATGTTGTTTAAGAATCCCATTTTTACTACATGGGTTATTCAATGATGTATGATTTATGATTTTGTGGCACACATAAGAATGGTATCATTATGAGATGGGTGGGACATATATCTACCTCCAATGTATTGGGTAAAGATTTTATATCTCATGAGATAGACATGGCTGGAACAGTAGGTTATACCGGTTCAGTGAAACAGGACTGAAACGGGGAGTGAACTCGGTTCAGAAATGGACTTTATCCACTAAGATAGTCTTGGAAATGAGTCTTGACTAATAAGAAATGATTCTCTATTTTTATGTGTGTATGCCACAATGTTTCATGTTTTATGTTATGATTATTGGAATTACATTTCACTACTATGACTTATCCCATGTTATGAAATTATGATCTCTTTTGCAGGTTAAGATTTCAAAAAGTTATGTACTTATGTATATGATGTGATTGATATTTCTTTCGTTTACACTTATTGAGAATTTGGGCTCAACCTTTTTTATGTTTTATTTCCACATGTCAGGAAGAAGGTTATTAAGTAGAATATGCCAAAAAGGGACTCTGGATATGATTAAATAAATGGGAGGCAATGTAGATTCTTTATGAACCAGTTGTTTATGTTTCCCAGTTTCTAAAGACATTATACCTATACGGTCCATTCTTGGTTTTGTTATATGTTGTTATAAGTGTTCTTCAATTCTGAAGAAATGAAAATGTATGTAAAGTATTGGTCGTTATAGTTGGTATCACAGGAAAGGTATAGTCATCCGTTGGAAACTACGATGTGAAATCCTTATTAAGAACCCTAAGGATAAGTCTACGCATATAACACAATCTTAGTGTTTTAGAAATGGCCATGAATAACCTAGGATAAGATCTTAGGTGTGAAATTTTATTCTTGATTATGTGGTTTTCCAATTATAATTAGTGTTTCTCACACCATTCTTCTTGGTTTTAGTCAATGGCTGGAACCGAAGGAACCCTGTTAATGCAGAATGCGACAGGAAATGCAATGATTGTCCCCCGGAGCAACCAAACGTTATGGGAACTAGAATGCAAAATCTTGTAGCCATGCTCACACAACATTCTCAAGCTATGAATCATGCAGGACTTTCAAATGAGCAATGTAAGGAGCAACATTCTATTGAATCCTTCATGAGGCAGCGTCCACCATCATTCAGTGGGTCTTCTGATCCATTAGTTGCTGAACAATGGATTAGTAATACTGAAATGATATTTCCAGTTCTTCAATGTTCTGAACATGATAATGTCATCTTAATAGTGTATCGTTTGGAAGGTGATGCTGATCAATGGTGGAATATTATTAAGAATATGAGGCAAAGGGATGAAATTGAGTCCATGGAATGGGACGAGTTGAAGAACATATATTTCAATAAGTACTTCCCTCGTATTCTCCGAACAAAGATGGAGAAAGAGTTTCTTGAACTGAAGCAAAAGGATGATGAATCTGTTGGCTCCTATGAAGAAAATTTTACCAGACTTTCAAGGTACGCTTCTGGTATTATTATCCGACCTGAGAGTAAGATCGATCGATTCTTCAGTGGCTTAAAACCAAGTCTTCTAAGGGCCTTATCCACATGGGACATCAATAGCTACGAGGAAATCGTTCGATTTTCTCTCAAAGTAGAGATGGAGATTTGAGTAAACCATCAGTCATATGGGTTTGATAAGAAGAGGAAAATGGAATTCAAAGGAAAATCTAAATAGCACACTGAAAAGAAGATGAGCTTTCCCTTATGCTCAAAGTGTGGAAAGAAACATGTAGGGAGTTGACTTAAATGGACAACTAAATGTTTCAAATGTGGAATGGTAGGTCATCGGGAATTTGAATGTCGCGATGATGGGAAGAAGATTTCTAATGATGCAAACAAAGGAAGGGATAAAAAGAATGAACCTACTACACTTCAATGTTTCAAGTGCAAGGAGATGGGGGAATTATGCCAATCAATGCCCAAATCCAAGGGTTTATGATGATGGTCGACGTCAACAAACTCTTAAGGCTAGAGACAAAGGAAAGTCACATGCGATTTATATCAGCGATGTGGAGTACGATAACGATGTGGTGAAAGGTACACTTATCATTCAATCTAAAGAAGCAAATGTTTTATTTGATTCTAGATCCACCCACTCCTTTATTTCTGAAGAATTTTCTAAGGGTATCACCATATTACCTCAACAATTAGATGTTGAGTTAGCTATGATGACACCTAATGGCACAACAGTCGAATCAAAAGTTTATAATTCTACTCCGATTGAAGATTGTGGGAAAGTGATTCCAACAAATCTTGTGATCCTTCCTATAGTGGAATTTGATTTGATTCTTGGCATGGATTGGCTTTCTCTACAGGGAGATCATATCAATTTCCAATGAAGGGAAGTCACATTTAATATTCCAGATCAATCTATGATCGTCTATCGATGTAAGGATGAACATAACATTCCAGTGGAAATTTCTTCCATTTTATGGGCATTGATTCCACTAAATGAAGGTTATTTATCTCAAATGGTTGGTGAGAAACTCACGATTAAAAAAATGCCCATTGTACGGGAGTTTGATGATTCCTTTCTAGAGGAATTACCAGATCTTCCACCGAATCGTGAAGTTGAGTTTTCAATAGAACTCGTACCGGGTGCGTTGCCTATTTTAAAGACACCTTATAGAATGGCCCCAATTGAGTTTCAGGAATTAAAGAAGCAACTCTAATAGAATCTTGATAAGGGGTTCATACGCCATAGTGCGTCACCTTGGGGAGCACCTGTTCTGTTTGTTAAGAAGAAAGATGGATCAATGAGACTCTGCATTGATTATCGAGAACATAACAAGATCACTATCAAGAACAAATATCATCTCCCGTGCATTGATGACCTATTTGACCAACTACGCGGAGCTCAATACTTTTCCAAGATTGATCTTCATTTAGGGTATCATCAATTAAGGGTCAAAAGGGAGGATATACCAAAGACGGCTTTCCGTACAAGGTATGAACACTATGAATTTATAGTGATGACATTTGGTCTTACTAATTCCACTTCTATCTTCATGGATCCGATGAATAGAGTCTTTAGAGACTATCTTGATCAGTTTGTGGTAGTCTTTATAGACGATATTATGGTATATTAAAAGTGAAAGGAAGAACATGAAGATCACTTGAGAATTATATTGAAGACCCTGAGAAATGAGAAGCTTTATGCCAAATTTATCAATTGTGAATTTTGGCTTCAAAAAGATTCATTTTTGGGTCACATAATCTCAAAAGAGGGGATATCTGTGGATCTGGCAAAAATAGAGGTTTTCGAAAGATGGTCGAGACCAACAACAGAGACTGAGATCCAAAGTTTTGTTGGTTTGGATGGATATTATAGACTTTTTTTGAAAGATTTTTCATGATTATCTAATCCACTCACCAAGTTGACTTGGAAAGGAGTTAAGTTTGTTTGGGTGGAGGAATGTGAAGATAATTTCAAGGAGTTGAAAATAAGGTAATCTAGTCCACCTGTGCTCACACTGCCTTGTAGTGGATAAAGGATTGTGATCTACAGTGATGCATCCAAGAAGGGATTGGGGTGTGTTCTTATGCAAAATGATATGGTGATAGCTTATGACTCACGACAGTTGAAAATACATGAGCAAAATTACCCAACTCATGATTTGGAGTTAGCTGTGGTAATCTTTTCATTAATGATTTGGAGGCATTATCTTTATGGAGAAAGGTGTGACATTTATACCGATCATAAATGTTTAAAGTATATTTTCACACAAAAGGAGCTGAATATGCGCCAAAGAAGATGGTTGGAGCTGATTAAGGATTACGACTGCTCAATCCATTACCACCATGAGAAAGAAAACAAGGTGGCATATGCATTAAGTCGACAAGACCATGCAATTTTATCCATGATGAGGATCACAAAAGATACAATATTTATGGATTTACAATGGATGGATCTTGGAATTATAATGAAAGGGGAAAAAAGTATCTTTCTCAAATGAATGTTCAACCATCTATACATGTGAAGATTAAAGAGGAACAGAAAGAAGATGTCGAGTTACAAAAGAAGGTGAGAAATGTTCCGGAATTCAACATTGATTGTGATGGGATAATAAAGTTTAGGAATCGGGTTTGTGTTCCTCCCATCCCCGAATTAAAGAAGGAGCTGCTGGATGAGGCTCATAGTTCTTCATTCTCTATTCATCCTGGAAGCACGATGATGTATAGGGACCTAAAAGAGTACGTCTGGTGGGATGGTATGAAAAGAGATGTTTCTGAATATGTCACTCGATTCTTGGATTGTCAACAAGTTAAAGCTAAGAGTCAGAAGTCTAAGGGGATGTTAAAACCATTACCCATACCCGAATGGAAATGGGAAAACATCACTATGGACTTTGTCACAGGACTTCCTAAAATATCCAAAGTCAATAATGCTATCTGTGTCATAGATGATCGTCTTACAAAATCTTCACACTTCATTGCTATTAGATAGGATTTATCTCTAGATCAGTTTGCCAGGGTATATGTAAAGGAAGTGGTAAGATTGCATGGAGTACCACTTTATATTATATCTGATCGGGATCCGAGATTTACCTGGATGTTCTGGCGAAGTCTTCCGCATACTCTGGATACAGAGTTGAGTTTCAGCACTGCTTATCATCCTCAGATAGACGGTCAGCCTAAGAGAACAATCCAAACTCTAGAAGATATGTTGAGAGCGTCCTCTATGGATTTCAAAGGTGGTTGGGATCAACACCTTCCTTTGGTGGAATTTTCTTATAATAATAGCTTTCTCTCTAGTATTCAGATGGCTCTTTATGAAGCTCTCCATGGAAAGAAATGCAGGACTCCAACTTGTTGGGATGAAGTTGGGGAAAGAAATCTATTAGGACCTGATCTCATTGATGAAATGGGAGAAAAGGTCAGATCTATTCAACAACACATAAGAGCAGCTCAGAGTCGACAGAAAAGTTATGCCAACAACTGAAGAAAAGACCAAGAGTTTGAAGTGGGTGATAAAGTGTTCTTACGAATATCTCCCTGGAAGAGGGTCATGAGATTTTGAAAGAAGTGGAAGATGAGCCCTAGATATATCGGTCCTTTCGAAATACTGGATCATGGTGGGAAGGTAGCTTACCGATTGGCGCTTCCACAGAATCTCTCTCAAGTTCACGATGTGTTCCATGTATCTCTCCTAGGAAAGTACATACTTGATCCTTCACATGTACTCAGCTCAGAAGTTGTACCGCTGGAGCAAGATCTTTCTTATGAAAAACAACCGATAGAGATTCCGGATCATAGTGAAAAAGTCCTACAAAACAAGACCACTCAATTGGTGAATGTTTTATGGAGGAACCACCAATTATAATAATCTACATGGGAGCTTGAGGATGTGATGAGGGAGAGGTATCCTCATCTGTTTGTTACAAATTGACGAATTTCGAAGGCGAAATTCATTTGAAGGGGGGTAGAATTTAACATCCGAGACTTTTATGTTATATAAATCATCAAAGGAATATTTTTCTACACACAACACTTGCTTGGCTTGATTTTCACAAAATCGCAACCTTCTTTGATAGCTTGTGTCGTATGCAATACCGAGTTTTAATAAACAACTATATACTATTAAAATATTACTAAAACTAGCCATTATGAATAGTAATAACCACTTTTTGAAATTTTATAAATTTTATTTTTCCAAATGGACTTCATTTTTGGATTCGTAATATCGAAATTAGCCTAGGGTGAAATTTTGGTATTTTTCTAAAAACTTTCAATTTTTGATGACTAGTAAAACCACTAAGTGGTAGTTTAAAAAACTGATTATTTCATAAAACATAATTTTACCGCTTCTGTGAGTGGAATTTCGAAAATCCAAGAGACACGGTTAATATCAAGGGCTAAAATGTGGTTCAATGAGATGAAAATAATTTTTGGTGAATAGTAACTTTTTAATTTTTTTTAACCACGGTTAAAAGTAAATATGGTAATTAAGGGTAAAGATGATATTATTATTACCCTAAAACATGTCCAAATTCTATTTGAAAAGTGTAATTCGACCAAAAACAAACTTAGGAATAACATATGACCATTTAGGCCCACTTGGATAGGATTAGGACATTTATTATTAATTTATTTAAAGAAGGGTTAAAATAGTTAAAATCAATGTTTAATAACTAAATCATTTTTAATATGGGGTTATACAGAAGATAAATTCGACTATAAATATTCATTATAAATATAAAAATATTTCCTACATAATGGTAGTTTATTTGTAATTTTTAAAAATTATATAAGTTAATTTATTTATGACACAACGATGATGCAGTAATTATCTTATTAATGAAATATTGACATAATCAATGTTATAAATACCCAAATAAATATAATTTGAGACTTTTTATGATTTCCAATAATTTTCTAGATTAATATGACATGTTAGTATTGATTTAATTAACTTTTTTTGAACTAATCATTCTGTTATGATTTTCACAAAAATTAATTACTAAATAGTGTCAAAATTGACATAAAATAGTTTTTAAAACAAATATTATATTTGTAATTGTAATTGTATTCTTAAAAATCTTAGGATCAATCAGATGACATAGAAAAAGTTATATATATTAAAAATAAACAACTTGGGGTTTTTTTGGCTGCTTATAGTAAGTTTATTAACATTATAGTATAAGAACACAAGAAGACACGATAAAAGTAAAATTATTTAACTTAATATTAAATCTAAATGATAAGGTTAAAATATGAATCTAAACTTGTCTATATTATATTAGATGAGAGTATTTCGACCCATACCCACCTTAGCTTCGAAATAAATCAATTTGGAGATATTTAAAACCGAACATGACATTATAATAAAATAGTATTTTTAGTTATTCCAAAGGTGTCCCTCTCCTCCCTTATAAAAGGGCACCTCCTCCATCTCTTTCTCACACCACATTGAGCCTTAAAGCTAGGCCAACCCCTGCCACATTTTCCGATCCACATCCCTAGAGACATCTTAGAGGTCCTGGTCTTCTTCAAAGATCAATTTTAGTGCCCTAAAAGAAGGTCTCAAAGAAGCACTTCAAAGAAGAGGTAATTTCTGTTAATGATTCTTTCATCATTATTTCTTCTTCCACTTTTTCTTCTTTAGTTGTTTCATTATGAAGTAATAACATCAGTATCAATAATATACTGATATGTTATTATAAGTATGAAACAACACTATTTCACCATCTATCCATCCTACGGAAAAAGAAATCACCGCGCATGCGTACGTACGGAATACCGTCTCCACATCTTGGTGTAATCTATTTTCCACCACTACCTTACATGGATGGGTATAATGGTGTAAATAATTACTATATATGACTATTATAAAGTTATACTTATTCTGAAATAGTATACATACACTCCAATACAGTTCCACGATCATAGGAACGATATCATCACTCGTGCGTACGTACGGAATACCGTCTCTAGGATGTGATGCGACTCGTTCTACATGATCTTCATTTCATAATGATTATATAAATGAATTAATTGAATTAATATGATATATATTACACTAATAAAATTCTTGAAATTATGTATCTATAACCTAAAGAGAAGAATATGAATTTATTCGACAAAACACACATAAGAACAAAAAGTTATAAACACACGAATAACAAGTAGAAATGAAATATTACTACTAAGAAGCTTAGAATATGACCAAACATGATATCATAAAAATAATTATGATTCTGGAATAAGTAAATAAAATTATTTAAATCATTATACAGGAGGTTCGGACACGTACCAAGCATATCAGTCCTAAGCTAAGGTAAATATCCCAATCTCATTTTTATCCGAGATTGTTTATACTTTGGTATTTAATGGGGTGTATTTTATCATCCACATCCATGTTTCCTCAATATTTAATAATATTTACAATCACCTACAATTGTTTAAATCCAATTTTACCCTTCGGTGAGTTTTTATTAAAGGATATGAAAGGAATCTTTTTTCATTTTTCTTACGAGGTACTTTTTTGACTTTTCCGACAAAAGTATGAAGAATGTTTTTTTAACTTATACGGCATGAATGGATTTTTAAAACATTATTTCCAAGAAGCTTCCTTTAAAAGTTTTCATGTTTATTTTTAATCAACTTCTCTTAGTTTAGAATTGTATGACATGATTTGAAAAGAATAGTGTTTTTGAAGTAGAAGGGATATTTTCCTCAAGAATGGAGATCAAGTGTTTTAACAAAATTATTTTCCATCTAAGATAATATAGGGTTTTATTTATATCCCAATTATTACATGGATTTGATTCTGTTGTGATGGAAATATTTTTATGAATTTCTTTATCTTATATGAATTGTTTTATGATGTCATGTTGTTTAAGAATCCCATTTTTACTACATGGGTTATGCAATGATGTATGATTTATGATTTTGTGGCACACATAAGAATCGTATCATTATGAGATGGGTGGGACCTATATCTCCCTCTAATGCATTGGATAATGATTTTATATCTCAGGAGATAGACATGGCTGGAACGGTAGGTTATACCGGTTCAGTGAAACAGGACTGAAACGAGGAGTGAACTCAGTTCAGAAATGGACTTTTCCACTAAGATAGTCTTGGCAATGAGTCTTGACTAATAAGAAATGATTCTCTATGATTATGTGTGTATGCCACAATGTTTCTTGTTTTATGTTATGATTATTGGGATTACATTTCACTACTATTACTTATCCCATGTTATGAAATTATGATCTTTTTTGCAGGTTATGATTTCCAAAAGTAATGTTCTTATGTATATGATGTGATTGATATTTCTTTTGTTTACCCTTACCGAGAATTTGAGCTCACACTTTTATATGTTTTATTTCCCCAGGTCAGGAAGAAGGTTATTAAGTAGAATATTCCAAAAAGGGACTCTAGATATGATGAAATAAATGGGAGGCAAAGTAGATGCTTTATGAACCAGTTGTTTATGTTTCCCAGTTTCTAAAGACACTATACCGATACGGTACTTTCTTGGTTTTGTTATATGTTTTAATAAGTGTGCTTCAATTCTGATGTAATAAAAATGTATGTAAAGTATGGTTTGTTATATCGAGGGAACCTAAATTGTCTGATCTAAATAATTTTAAGCTGACATGAACCATCATCCTTAACACAAAACATTAAATTGTGACCTCACCACATGCATTTTATATCGGGTGCCCTGTCTCAGAAATTATCTATGGCCACTCATCTCCACGAGAGTGAGATCTTCCTCACATGAAATGAGATCCTCTCTTCTGGGGTCGTACCTGTATACGTGGAAAGGAAACCATCCTTTTGTATTCCCCATTTCATTCTTGTGGGAGGTAGCACCCATGATACTCCTCTCTTCCTCCGTGACAACGACAAGAGGGGAGATGGGAACATGGAACTTCATTTTCCCGTCCCTCTACCTATGGGATTTGTCTTCATCAGGCCTCTATCATAGAGTATGTCACAATATCCATTTATTTTTATCTGTAAACCACAAATAATCCCATATTCCTATTTGGGATTCTAACCACGTGTAATCCCAATTCCACATCCTGACGTCGTGTCTTTCACGATGTGATTGTAAGGTATTTTCTACCTCTTGATTCTTACAGAGAGCATGACTCATGTGGATGTAGAGTAAGAACAGACTGTGAAATCATTTCTGGGATACCATACCATGTAATCCCCAACCCATCCTAAATTATGTGGACACTGACCCTTAACTCCTAGGAATGATATAGAGGATTCCTCCCAAATGTTCATGCCCAACACTTATCCCAACCCATTCATTTTAGTTCACATTCATCCCACATGATGTTAAACTATATCCTACCCATCAAGAACTATTAGAACTTTGGTCCTTGTCTCCTAGGAAAGGAATGTATAAATCCTCTCTGAGGATCAATCCCAACACATAATTGTCCTGACCCATTCATGTCGGTCCACTTTCATACCGCATTATGTAAAATTGTATCCTCCCTTATGAACTACCTAAACATTGATCCTTGCTTCCAAATTAGTGTATGAAGGAATAAAAACTAAGGTTCCAGTCCAACACCCATCAGCCCAGACCAATTCATGTTGGTCAACCGTCATCATGAATGACGTTAAACTGTACAACCCTTTTCGTCCTACATGACTCTAAATTGTACCCATCCGAACAATGTGGAATTTGATCCCTATATCCTAGTTAGGGTATGTTGGAAGCCTCTATGATGTTCCAATCCATCCACCAATAATCCATTGAACACCATATAGAAGTATGCCATTGTACCCCATCCATTGGTAACCCATTGTACCCAATCCAGGGGTAAGACTTCGTACCCCATCCAGTGGTAATCCATTGAAACCCAAATAAACGGTAATCCCTTGTCAACCCCAACCCACAGTAAGCCGTTGTAGTCCATAATTGATGGTATGCAATTGTTGTCCCCTTGGTGGGTACCCACATCTATGGTCTACCCATCAAGCATCAGACCAACCCGGGCTGCTAACCAAGCATAAGCCCCTACATGTTGTTGAGTCATCTTCCTATACGTACACCCCGACTCTATACCCCCATCCAAAAAAATGTGGACATTTATTCATGGATTCAGGGATACGTAGGATGCCTCCCAGATGTCCAATCCTATTACACATTTCACATCCCTGTCTCTCCCTCATGCATATGTATTTTTGGAAGGTCATTACTCAACCTAGCGGTTTCAATTCCCCTAGGTCCCACCTATATGGCCACTTTCACTGGTCTCCAACTCAAGATTATGTATTTTTGGAAGGTCATTCCCCAAACTCCAGGTTACACTTCCTCTAGGTCCCATATATATGACCATTCTCACAGGTCACCTTCTTAAGTCTCACATATACCCCCAAACGACATGGGCTTTGATTCCCTTCCAAGAGTATATGTAGGAAGTCCTATGGAGGCTGGAATACAACATCACTGTCACCCCCGCATTGGATCCATCTCACTCCCCATTTATTATAAATAATCCATATCCATCCTGATTTTTACACAGGCCTCTACATCTTATTGAGATCATGTCCCACACATTTTCACTACTTCAAGAAGTAATCAGGTAACTAACCTTGTGTTGTCCCCAGTATCAGTATTCCCTCGTAGGGTTACACCCAACTGATCTACCCCTGTTAGTGTTCTGATTAGTATGATCCATATCTACTAGATGTTAAACTCATGGAATAGTCTATATTAAACATAAGAAGCTGAGAAAAACCTCAAAGGAATGCCTTTAGCATAACATTCCATGCATTCAATGTGGGATGCCTCCGTCTTTTGTGCCCTCGAGAAGCCCTATCATAAGGGGATGAAACCAAAATGCACTAGTGTTCCAGCATTCAGATATGCCAATGATGTCCATCTTTAATAATTATCCAACTGATGGTTTCTTCCATGACTTGACCCTTTGGAATGTCCTAACTAATGTAGCATAATTAACTGATGTCCATGAATACATGACACTGAGAAGAGTTTCACAAACATTGATTTATGTCTACATGGACACCCAGACTAGGAAACAAGGTCTATAGGGAAATCCGCGTAAGAAAGAACCATCATCCCATCATCCTGTTTCGATCAAGGATAAAACATCCCTAAAAATGAAATGAATGTCGCCGGCCATTGGAAATGAAGAATGTGGGGGGGGGGGGAACTGCACGTCATCCCAAACAAATGGATGCAAACCCCTGTGAAAGCATCGGAAAAACATATCAAATGACCAATGAAAGTGTAATTAATGAAATTTTATAACATAAGTCAATTATATGAAATAATCATGTATTTTTCATATTTTTTAGAATTTAATAAAATATTTTATATTGTGAAATTTCATTACTATGAATATTGATTGTATTCATTTTATTATTTTTTAAAACTTATATAAATTTATGATATTATCGAAAAGACACTTTTAAAACTTATTTAACATATAAAATTCTCCAGGAATTTTTTTGATGACATTAATTATAAAAAATTATTTTTATTATAATATTTTTAATATCTTTTAGTTATCATAATTAAGTATTTACTACATAATACATGCGTCAATATTTAATTCAATTATTTATTTCCTAAAAATATAATAATAATTATGATGTTGTTTTAAAATAATTTTTTAAATATTATTTATAATAGAAATTACACCATATATAATAAGATATTAAAATTTATATACATTTAATGAAAATGAGTGTGACAAAATTTTATTTCCATTGAATAAAATAATATAAATGTCTAAAAGTCATCCATATGGATTTTGAAGGTTATATATCAGACCTAGGACTATTTTGGGTCAAAAAATTTATCTAATTAAATTAAAAATAGCATTAGTTTAATTGATAATAGTATTTTTACCATTAATTACACATTTACCTTTAATCGTGGTAATAAAAATAATTATTAATGTTTATATTCATATTTTTAATGAAAAATTGATCCATTTAGAAAATAAAAAAAAAATTACAACTGTGTAGGTGCATTTTTTATAAATTCAAAACCTAGAAGATGCAAATATTAATATAAAATTAATCATGTCGGTGGATCAATAATATTAGCTTTTAGTCTAAATTAGTTCAAAAGTTGACAATTTTTTTTATACAATTTCAAAGAAAACATGATTGTAGCAACAAAATTTGGATTTAATGAAAAGAAATTTATTTAATTATACATTAAAACTAATTAAAAAAATAATTTTACTATATAAATTTATTTTTTATGAAAATGTAATTTTGAACAAATAATTTTTATTATTAAACAATTCAAAAAATATATAAGTTCTTAAAAAACGAGAAAATAAACAAAATTATATTGTTATAATCTTCATCAAAATAAGATGATTATTTTTTATAATATAATTTATTAATGTGAGAAAAGTATATTTAAAATGGGTTCCACATTAAACACCGTAAAAAAACCTTTTTTAAAAAATAATAATTTTTTGTACAAAAATGAAGTTATTCTTATATTATTTCAAGAAAACATATAAGATTAATTTTCAATATTATATTAAATATTATATAAATATAATTAATATAACCCAAAAAGTGTGATTTTTTATTTTTTTAAACACACTTCTTCACACATAAATCATATTTCATAAAAAATTTACATTTTGCCTCCAAAAATGTTTTTATATTCATATAAAATAAATTGTCACAGAAGAATTTATTATATATACATATGTAAATCATATTTTCATATTTAAGTTACAATTATTCATACCCTCCTTTATAATCACTATGTTATATTGATAACAATTAAATAATAACACTTATATGTCTGCAGAAGCTTTATGCGGTGTATCATGTATGTTATCGAACATAGGTATTTTATTTAAAAAATTCAGGATATTACATTATCCCTACATAAAAAATTTAATCCTCCAAATTTGAGGTCATGATAAAAAATAGAGGTTTTAATGTTCAAAATACCATTACTAAATTCCCAAATCAAAATAAAGATTAATAAAACTTCCACATTAATAGAAAGAATATAAAGTACAAAGGTCACCTGAGATAACCCATACATGGGATCCACATCTAAATACATGGATATATAAGTGAAAAATAACGATTAATTTTTGATTGAGAGTGACATAAAACATTTTTAAGGTAATGTAAACAATCATAAAACCGTAATTCAGTGATTTATTAAAATACCAATGATTTATTGGTAAGAAAATGTAAATAGATTCTGTTATTTTATTAAAAATCACTTTTTAGATAGTTTATGGATTATTTTACTACATAGACAATGAACTTAGATAAATATATGTACTTGAAAAGTACATTTTCAAACATTAATTTAATCCTTTATCTTTAGTGGTAAACACATACCTATAACTTGTATTCCACTAATTATTACCTTAACATCTTAATTCAAGATATATTTAATATATTGAATATTTTCATTTCATATTTCTATAATTTAATAATACTACACTAAAAATAAGTAATTTCATACCTATATGATGTTATCCACTATTTTTCATCGCCATTTTAGTCATGTAGATTGGTGATCCATTCAATGGAACAAAAATTTAATGATTCTTTAGATTCAATTATATCATTTTACCAATGTCACCATATACTACATGGGTCATATGGGATACCAATGAGAAATGGTTTTGTAAAATAATCATGTATTCCATATCATTTGAAAACATAATATACGACATGATTTTTATAAAACACTCTGACTGATTTTGTGTGGAAACATTCAATCAAGGGTCCTTTATAAATATACTATGAATGTTCTGAAAGACTATTAGTTATAATAAAAATTTAAATTTTATGAAATCAGGTCTCGTACTCCAGAAACATTTTGAAAATCATGGAATACTGCATTATCTTTTGGCAAGGTAAAATATCTGAAGATGACTTGATAATATTTAAAATTTTAAAAATATGATAATATATGGGAAATAATATTTCATAATGAAAAAACCTTGACAAACTGTTGTATCGAGGTATATAAGAGGTGTTTTATTTTTCATATAACTGTTTAATATATATTTTTTTGTTAAATTTTTTTTAGAATCATTAGGACATGAAATTGAAATAATTATTGTAATAAATTCTACTAAAATGGATAGGAATTATTTTTAGGTCATCCTTATTTAATTTTTTACTGACTAACAATAATCTGATAAATTTATTGAACAATTATTTAACAAAAGAATATACAATGAAACTTAACCTATGTTAATCCAAACGTCCATATATATAATTTTATTAAACCATTAATTTGATACCTAATATATGTTCCCAATCTAAAATCATTACATAATGTTTAGTTAAGTATATAATTTTACGTTCCTTCACATTGAGGTAAATTTTGGGTTTAGATATTTACATAATTAGTCTATAATTCATACTTAACAACTAAAATATATCAATGTACACACTACTTCTTAAAATAAATTTTTATCAAAAAAATTATTTTCAATGATATATAGTTTATATACATGTTCAGTCATCACTCTTGATCTCTTCCATGCGTTTATTAACAAATAAATCAAGTGAATGTTTTTAGAATAATCAGATGACCTCAAAAAACTCTGCAAAGGATTCACATTTTAGGAAAACTATTAGTCTTTACAATACATGAAAAACCATGCATACATTATCATAAAGTAAAACATTTGACCCATAAGAAGTGTAAAATACATTACCTTGAAAATAAAATCATTTATGAGCCTTTTTATAATCAGGATATTACGAAAAAACCCATCGACAACATATATAACCTCAAAAGTAACTTAGTACATAATTATAATCAAAAGGAATAACCATGTGGTTGACTTCCATACAATAACCTCTTAAAAATAACATAACCATATGATCAAAATCTATAATCAATGAATTGAAGGTTATATAGTAACCAACCATCTATGGTTTATCATGGAACTACCCATCCCTGGATATTCATGAATCCACCCTTCAAATTTCCATATACCATTATAGTATCATGAAAAAAGATTACAATTCTCAACTTTTAAATAGTAAAAATTCGTTTTCTTTCAAAAGAAATCATTTCAATATATGGAAATTATCATTATATTTTAAAAAACATTTTCAATAGTAGAATACATTAAAAATGTAATAATGGAATTATTTATCATTTGAAATACATAAGTCTTGTTGAGGAAGCCAAATATCAAATAATTTTCATGGAATATGATAATTCCTTGTATCTTTATATGAAAAAAAATAACAATCCTTTTTGTCTTCTATAAATAAAGTCTATTAATCCATATAGAAAGATTAAAATTGAAAACCCTTTAATTTAATTAAAATTATAATGGGTTTTTTTACAAACTTCATAAACGAATTTGGTGAATAACATCAAAATATGACTCAATGAGTGCAGATTGAGATAAATTCCCTCACATTGAGTATGGTTGATCATGTATGTTCTTTATCAACTGAATAAAAAAAATAGTTAATTATTTAAATTCCTGAGAAACACATTCATGTTTATTATTACTTTTATATCACTTACTATCATGTTACAAAAATTACTTAATTATGTAAGTTCATGTAAGACATATGTCAATATTCGGTACATGAGTCCAAAATGACTTTGGTATGATGTCTTTAGTGAGATGTGGAAATTATTTTATCATATCATGAGTAGTATTCAGGAAATATTAATGATGTTTACAAATTAATTATACTTTTAAATAAAAACATTCCTTATGGTTAATAAAATTGAACTATGTAACTATCATGGACAAGGATAATTATACACACACATGAGTAACATTTCAATTTTCCAATGATAAATATGGAATGAAAATAAGTATTATTATATATTCACATAATTATAATAATATAATTGATACAATTTAAATATTCTCATATATTTTATTTAAGTGGTGTGGTGATTAAAAATGAATCACATCATTTGTGGAGGAGATAGGTCACTAGTACCCTCGAACAATGTCATCAATTTTTTGTTAAAGTAATGTAAAAAAATAATTTACATATTATTCACTTATAGTAATATATATTTCATTAATATCACAAGTGTACACTAATTCAATCATCATAACATGTCCTGAGTGTTACATATAGAAAACAACTCATACCGATTTGTGGAGTTGATAGATAACATGCATGCACAAGTGATTAATTATTTTCCCATTTGATGAAAGTGGTGATGAATTTAAGTGATGATATTAACATAAAAAATACCAGTATATTGATGAATCATGAGCTATTATTTAATAATTTTTTCATATATTAGGATAAATTTAGAGAAATGATAAAATAAAAATACTAAAATAGAAAATATACTTATTCTTTATTCGATATGATTTGATATACACCTTAACACTGCTACAGATATTGATATGGATTGAATAAGTCCTATAGAATGTGGGTTGGGTTTCACAGAAAGGATTTAGGTAGATATTTCTTGAACCCTATTATTTTTGAAGTGAAAATAAATGATAATAAGTAGTTCCATTTTGTAATAGAGGAGAGTACCAATATTGAATTAATTCATATTATTAAATGAATATAAATAAATTTTTTATTCCAAATATGTCCAAAGTTATTTGTTTAGAAAGTATGATTAATATGGTTTTATATATAACCATCCAATTAAAATTATACATGTTTTTACTATTTCCTTAATACTAATCATTCTATTTAAAGGTATTTAACACTTAACGTTTTATAGTGTAATTCAAACATTGAGGTTTAATATATTTACCATAACGTGAAAACCTACAAATAAAATAGTAATTTATTAAATTTTACGACATGTAGAAATTATTTTCCCAAATGATGGTTTGTTTAAAATTTATATTAGTTAGTAAAAAAAGTTAATTTTTAAAATATCATTACTGTCAAGGTGGACATAATTCATTTCATGACATTTAAAAAAATATCATAACATCATGGTAAAATAAAAAACCATCTTAAAAAATGAAAAAAAGTAATAGTCCTAAAAAATTTAATTTTTTAGTTAAATTATATCAATTTATATTTATTATAATATATTTAATATCATTTAATTTATTCTTAAAATACAAATGCAATTACTACATCATCTCGGTGTCTCTATTTAATTTAACAATTTATTCCATTAAAATTAAAAATAAATTACCATGGCGTATTTAAACATTTTATATTTGCAAAAAATATTTATATTCTATCATATCTACTATGTAATCCCTTATTAATAATATTTAACTTTTAAAAAAATTAGTTTGTGACAAAATTTCATTTCCTTTTAATAAAATATATAAATGTTTAAAAGTCATCCAAGAGACCTTCTATGGTCATATTTAGGCCAAAATATGATTTGAGATTGAATTAATCTTATCCAATGAAATTAGGTCAAGTTTTATAGTAATTAATAATATTATACTTACCCTTAATAACCCAATTTATCCATTAACGTTATAATAAAATTAATTACTAATGTTACTATCCACGTTTGTCCATAATTATATTATTACTATTAGATAATAAAAATCGCAATGATTATGAAAATTTATATCGATTATTCAAAATTCAAAACAAAAAAAATATTTAAAAATAATTAAAAATAAATCCCATCAATAGATTGAGGAAAGATGTTTTAACATAAAATTTTTCAAATTTATAGATTGTCTTCATATCATATTTCATAGAAAAATTAATACATTTAATTGAAATTGGAATAAATGATAAAATATGAATTTAATTGTAATTTAAATCTAATCATTAAGATAATTTAACTATAATAATTAATTTAATTTGGACATTTTGAAATAAATTTTAGAAATCATTCACTATTCATAAAAAATGGTCACAGAAAAATCAAAAAACATACACCAAATCAATTATGATAATCTTATTTTAAATAAGAATTTTATTTTCTATTTATAATTTAGAAAAGTAATAATAAATCGATTTAAATTGGGTTGACCATCAAAAGGCGGTAATACTGTATTTTTTGAAGAATACATATTTTTGTATAAAATTTAATTTTTTCATATATTATGACTAAAAACATATAATATTTATTTTAAACAATAAATTGAATAATATATATAAATATCATCAATTGAACCCAATAAGAGTTATTTGATTGTTTTATTGTATTGGCATGGACCCTCCTGGTCATTCGCTTGGCCAAAATTCTATGTGTTGGGGTTTCATGGGCACCACTTGTGATTCAAGATGCTATTGATGTCAGTGGAAATGTGTCACCATGGTGTCACATTTCAAGGACACCATTCGGTCTCACTAATCGATTCCAACCATTGGTCTCACCAATCAGTTACACCCATCTGTCTGACCAATTAGTTCCACCATTCTGTCTCATTAATCTGTGTCTCACTGATTTGTCTCACTGATAAGATTTACTGATATGTTTCAATGATCAGATTCAACAATATTCTTCACTAATCAAATTCATCAATCAGCTACACTGATTAGCTTCAACGACATACATTACGTGTCATCTTCACGGATATTCTTCACTCATCATATTCACAGATCCACTTTAGAGACCGACTTCACTAATCGACATCAAAAATCATCTTCAATGATCTGGTCCACTGATCGACTTCACTGATCAGCTTCTGTTAATTGCCTCAGTTATCAAATTGACTGATCAGCTACACTGATCAACATAGTGGATCAACTTCTGCAACTCCTTCCTCTGTTTTCATTAGAGACCAGCTTCACAGATCAGCTTCATGAATCATCTTCATGGATCAACTTCACTCATCAGCTTCAGTGACCAGATTCACTACATAGCTTCACTTATCAGTTTTAGAAATCAGCTTCACTAATTATCTTCACATATCAGCTTCAATGATCTTCTTTACTTATTAGTTTCACTGATCAAATTTACCTATTACCTTCACAAATCATCTTCACCCATCACCTTCACCGATCAAATTCACTGATCATCTACACTAACTGACATAATGGATTAGCTTCACCAATCATTTTTAGCAATCAGCTTCACTAAATATCTTCACTAATCGACTTCACCGAGCAACATCACTGATCAGTTTCAATAAAATGCTTTAGTGATCACCTTCACTGATCAGCACAATTGATCATCTTCACTAATCAGCTACACTGATATGCTTCACCAAGCATCCAAAAATGGGTATCAGAGTTTCTTTCCCCATATTTCCCATAATATCTCATCAATGTTGTTATACCTCTTTAATTTATGTTAAAGCCATTTTAATTACCTTAAATGATACATTAAACACCCAATGTGTGGGGAGACTCTTGGGTTACCAAAACATGTATCCAGTCACCCCCTTTTACATGTTTTCTACAAAAATATATTAACTTGCATACATTTTTATTCCCACATTGAAAGTGAATTATTAAATCTCAATAAATCATAACGTATGATGCCACCCAGCTTCATAGTCAAACCATGATCCACATTTTAAAATCATTGATATTGCACGTCACGTATCTCTAGGATCCGGCCTTGTAACCCACCAAGGTATTCTTCTTCATTATCTGCATTCATTTCATTGGTGCACATGGAGTCCCTATTTTCGAGAAGAATCATGTTCCCATGCTAGAGCCCTTCCTTCTCATCCATGGTGTAATAGGAGATCATTCTCTGTAAGTCGCATATCCCTTATTCTCGGCACCGTGAGAAAACATCGATCATTGATTATTTGTGTAGGTGTTCTTCCTTTGTCTCTATTTATTTTGCATCATGAGGGTTGTGTATGATGATGTTCGATCATGACATAGATAAATACATATTTAATAAATATAATTAAAATTATATTAATGAAAAAACGGTTTGGAATGATTATGTTTATGTTTTTTCGTTTTATCATCATGTTATGTTATGAATTTTATATACTTTTGACTACTAATAATTATAGTCATTGGTTGTCCCTTCGTGTTCACTAATGAAGCTTTATTTTTCAATAATGGCTTATGATCAAATGGTTGTAACATGGAAACTAGTTTATCAAGTAATAATAGTTGATTAACGGTATTATAAATGTATTATATCCCTTGTGTGATCACCTTTGTTAATGAAATGAATATTTCTTAATCAATATTACGGAAAAATCTAAAACTCCCTTACTATGTTCTTGTAACACGCATGGTTTTTCTGTATAATGTTTATGTGGTAACTCAAAAAGGGGGATAAAATAATTTGGTTGAGAATTTGTTTTCATATAAATCTATGTCTATGTTGAGCTTGTATGTCGGGGCTTTGTTTGGTTCTAGTACATCGTGGGATCTCGTGGATCCGTTTTTTTACCATACAAGAGAACTGAGTGGGAATGCATAAATGTCTAATTGTAAATTATTCCTTCAGTTGTGGATTTGGCTTGTTAATATGAATTTTAGTTTCCTGATAGTGAATGAATATTTTAATAGAATTAATTTACCATGATATAGCTATCAGGTTAATTGGGGTATTGTTTTCTAGAAATGGGTTGTTCATTAGTTAGGGCTATTTTGTGTTTGTGAATGTAGGTATAGCATCAAGAGAGATTGTGTATGGGCCGGTTGTGTTACTCGAAACCCTTAAGATGGGATTACTGTTCGATTACTAATATGTATGATGAATATTTTTTGTGTTTCTTATACTCACCCCATCCATGTAGAGAACATTATTCCAAACTCCCACATTTCTTGGTGGAGGATGTTTTCCCAACATTCTTATAAGTGGGTGGTTATTATCTCTTTTTTTCTCCAACTCCATGGAATCCCATGATCCTTTAGGTAATATTTTACAACTAAAGGTATATTTTTTACCATGAATAGATGGGTAGGGAGTGTTGTGGAGTTTGTTCCATGTGTGTGTGGGCATGATTGATTCCAATGTGTCTTAAAGATGAGACCCAAGTGTTGTCGATCGTGGTGGTGGTTTTTCTGTAATAGGGGTCTTAAGGCATGTTGGTAGTTTTGTGTCATAGGTGTTTTCAGGTATGCTTATGCATGGTTTTGTGGGACCTTCTGTCTGCGGGCAGGGTATGTGGTTGTGATGGCCCATATGGTTGTTATTGGGTGAAATAGTGGGACTTTAGTGGAATTTTTGTTGGAGTTCTGATGTGTATGATGACATAAGTAATGTGTGGGATGCGGTGTGGGGAAAGATATCGATGTGTTATTAGTATTACATTATATGACTTTAGTTATTTGGGTTTTGTGCCTTGGTGAGGTTGGGTTGATAGTTTATTTTTTAGGTGTGTCGGTTACCACTTTTCTCATGGGGCATTAGAATGTTTATCCACTAGTGCATGATAGTTTTTGGTTTTCCTTACTGAGTATAGTTGAATACTCACCCTAAATATACAAAACCTATTTAGGGTTTTTAGGAATTCTCTGAGGACCATTCCAGACCTTACTAGCTTGGTTGTTGGGCCTTATCATCGCTTTTTTTCTTTCTTTTGGTACTTTTCATCATAGATTTCAGATTATTTTGAACATTCATATGGGAATGGATTTTTTGATATACCATTAGATTCAAGTTATGGGATTTTTTTTATTTACAATGTTATCTAATGATCTTATTTAATAAAAATTATATTTCCTTCCATTATATGTGATATTTTATTCCCTTGGTGCCAGTCTCCACTTTGGGGCCTATTGAAGTCCTGACTCATGGCGTAATTATTATATGGCCCCATCCATAAAACAATTATGTAATATTGAGTTAAACCATGAGTAAACCTTTAGGATCATTTCATGTTTAGTGTTTTAAATAATTAGACTATAACTAATAAGTTACATCTCATAAATTACAAATAAGACACTGATACCCAGAATCTATTTTTTCATAAAATAAAAACTCTTAAAATAAAACAAGAATTATTTTCATGATATAAATCTTCTTCAATTATTCTATTCTCTAACCCTCTCTTATACCCTTTGATATATATTTTTTGAAATACATGGGATGAGAATAAAAATATTAGTAATGGTTATAAAATAATGAAAGAAAACATGATCACATCAATACATAAAAATTAATAAGATCATGAATTTCATTCAAAAACCATGTTTTCCCTATTATACCTCATTTAATCATAATATTTCTAAATAAAACATTGAAATCATAAATCATAATGGTAAATTGTGGCATCCATAACATAATTACATTGTATCATTCACAACTAAACATGGATTAACATTTTGAATACCAATCACATTATATTCCCTAAATCTCATTGGAGAATCATTAACATTTACCTTGTTTATGTTACCCAATACAATGGAGATCTATCAAGGGCTCACATGCTCTAGGAATATCATAGAACCACACATATACGTGAAAAATTCCCCATAACCAAAAACATATTCATAAATTATAAAAAAAAGCATAATGTAAAGAAAAAAATTTCCACATTCCAATCACAATATAACATTTCAATATAATAAAATAATCAATCCATTTCCCAAACCGTTTAATACATATAATAAATATATTTTTGAATACAATTGTCTCATTCCATTTTGAAACCCTTAAAACTATTTACAATTTAAAACATTAAATTCCATATAAGTAAATCATTATGATCAGTTGGAAAACATTCAAATTAATGTGAAATATTTATAACATTAAATAATTAAAATATTTATTATAATGTTGTAGTTAAATATTCCCTTACCAATTCATAAAATAATTGAATAAACAAATTAACAGATAACCTTACATGAAAAATATAATATCATGAGAATAAGGATATTGATATTATAAAATTCCAAAGGGTTTTATGTGTAAATTATAGGATAATAATGGTTCCCAATATAAGGATATTCATCAATGAATTGAGGTTGAGATGATGTCCCTTAAAAAAAATTTACAGCCTAACGACATCACAATAAAATACATAAATGAGTTTATGAGAGTGAGGAGGGACTCTCATAACATAGACATAAAATTTACAGTAATAAGGATATATAATAACATATCCAAAAAAAATAAAATTAAAATTAAAGGACATTAAATAAATCAATTATTTCACTAAAAAGAAGAAGATGAAAGATTCCATTACCTTGAGTATAACTTGTCTCATGTGTTCCTTGTTCTTCATAAATATTAAACATAAGTTAATTTATTCTATCCTCAGAACGATTTTTTACTATATTTTTTTTTTCTATATCACATATTAACTATCTATGACAATTATTTAATTATTTGAGTATATATCAGAAATTTTTTCGATGGTCAGAACTTGAGTAAAAAATGAACTTGTTATAATTACAAATTGTCCATGTGGTAAATATTACACTATATTCAGAATGATATTAATGATTTATATATAGTATATAACAAAAAAAATCCATAATATATTTATTTATAATAGTCCTTTGTATTTGGATATAAAAAATGAAATGTGTCCTTCTTGGAGATGTTAAGTTGTACATTTGTATGGACTCTACTTTCATAAATTTTTCATTTTTAATGGAATAGATACAAAATGATACATAGTATTATTATAATAACATTATAATATATATGTTATATAGGTTTCATAAGTTTATTAATTCCATCCTTTATATGTTCCATGTATATCACTAATGAGTCATATCATTTTGAGGGGGCGGTTGTCCACACTTCCTCAAATGTAATTATTGTATTTATAAAACATGAAAATAATTTTGGTATTTTATAAATGATAATTAAAGAATAATGTAGATAAAAAAATATCATAAATATCATAAATATCATATATAAATATAGTTTCATCATAATGGCCACCATGAGAGGTGGTACGGGAAAATGAAACCATCATCATTTCATGAGCTAGTAGTGTATCGTCCCTAGAAACAGTATGTTCTAAATACATTAGATGCATGTGTGTGTAATTATAGTTTTTATACTTCTCATAAATTCAACCTAGTATATTAAGGATATTGGTGTTGTTATGTATTCAAATAAACAAAATATAATAGGAATTGAATAAATATAATAATGGAAAAATAATTTTAGAAAAGATGTTACCTCTTAATACATGTAAATCTCTTTGATTTGAGCCAAAAGGCTCTATGAAATTTACTTCTCCCTTGAGAAAATCTTTTAAGGGGATGATATAAATTTTGGGAGCTTATTTTGGTAGAGTTTTGATGAGATAGGGGGTATTGAAAGGTGTGAGTAAGGGTTGAGGTGGTGTCCTTTCATAATTGGGAGGATGGGTACTTAACAAATATCTTGAATTATTATTTTATAATAAATTATATTTCGATTATAATTGAGTCAAAATTCAACTAGTTAAAATATAAGATGAATATTAGTCTAAATAAAATAATCCTATATGAATAAGTTAGTTTTTGGATATGTTTTAATCTTTATCATTTTTCCTTAACCCTCATTTACTCATACATGTTTATCACGAATTTAATACTTTGTGAATTAATATAGTTACCAAAACATGACAAATATCCAATTAAGAATAAAAAATAACATCTTAGACTTATTTTACGTATTATTTGAACCTTATATTTTTTTTTGAATATTACAATATTTAATAATTTAATTTATATTTTAAAAAATGAATTGTTTCAATTTAGACACTATTTATATCATGCCATTTGAAAAAACCCGTATAAACATTATTGATTTGGAAAAAAATACATTAATACAATTATAAAAATTATCTATAATATAAAAAACCATGGATGAAATCAGACTAGAAAAATATCATGTATTTTATCATTTATAATATCATTTATTTGAATTCTTTACTAATGAATCAACCAATGAATCATCATTGTATCATAATTAAGTTTTATTATTTAATATATAAAACCTATAAATAAAATACTATGATGTAGGAAATATTTTTATATTTTTATTGTATATTTATAGAATAAGACATCACATAAATAATCTAATATAAATAATTTCTAACTTTAAGATACTAGATTAGTTGATATTTTCCTTAATATTAAATAAAAAGTTATTAAATGTAATTTGTACATCCAAGTATCTCCACTAAGTCCAAAAATCTACCAAAGGACGCTAATGGTCAAAAATATCAAATAAAATTGGGTTAGGACATGTGTTATTTTAATTTAGTATTATTCTAATATTATTTTTAATCATTATTTACCAGATTTAACATTTAACCATGGTAAAAAAATATATTTAATGTAGTTACTATACATAATATATAAAAATAAAATATACAAGTATATATTATTTAGACTTATTTATTCTAAATATGGAATACATATTTCCAAATTCAAAACACCGACGTATCAGAAAATAATTTTAAATTAATTTTCACTATCAAACACAAAAAGTGTGTTTTTATGAAGTAAAAACTATCAATAGATTGACATGTGTTTTTGACGAAGTTAAAAATTAAATTAATTCCAATGACAAAATTTTGAATAAATGAAAAAAATATAATCTAATTTCCCTTTAAGACCAATTGAAAGGAAAATATAATCATATAAATAAATTTAATGAAAAGATAGTTTTGACATAAAATAATGTATTTTTACATATTCATTAAAAAATTAAAATTATTAAATAAAAAAAAATTAGTCCAAGTAAATAATGATGTGACTCTTCTAATTAATAGGTTTGTTTTGTCATATAGAACATATAAAAGTTACAAAAAGTAGATTTAAAAATGTTTTGTCATCAAAAGGTTGTATAACTAACCTTTAAAAACATTTCAGTATTTATGCTTAAAATTGGATTCCTTATCATTTTCATCATCTAACATTATTTGTAAAAAAATTAATAACATTTAAAAAATAGGTTTAATCATTATATGTCTAGTTCTGTTCATTCCCGCTAATTCGACGACTAGGAATTAATAGTAATGGCCCAATATTTTTCAATGGAAATTCTTTTCTTATAAATTAGTCAAAATCACATGAAATTACAACATAATTATCAAATAAGTGTTATGTGACCCTTAAAACATAATTTTTTCACTTCTGTGATATGAATGTTGAAAAAATATTACATACCTGGTTTCAATCGGCATGTTATTTGGAGGCCAATAAGAAAAAAATAATTTTTATTGAATAGTAACCTACACTTTTTAATAGTTACATAACCTTATGAATAGTGATATACCCTAACAAATAGTAAACTTACTTATTATAGATATAAATAATATTAAAGTGAAAGTATGATATACCTATGCTTTATAAATAGTAAATGATGATTTAAGACTGTTGTTTTTTTTATATAAATTATGATTTTAAATAATTATTAAGTTAATAATATGTATCAAATTATTTATGGAAATTGGACTTCATTTTTGGCTTCTACACGTAGAAAAAATTTGTGGTAAATTTGTGGTATTTTTATGGAAAACATGAATTTTATATGAATAGTGAAATACAGAAAATATGATATATCAGTTGAATACACTATTCAGGACATCACATGTGATGAAATCCCACATGGTTAGAAATCACATGATAAAATTACTATTCTTGGCCAAAGAAGACTCACTATTACTTCTCTTGTGGGGAATTAATAAATAAATGAATTTTATATTAAGAAATATACTCTCCCTCCACTATAAAACACCCTCTCACTCCCCCTTCTCCTAACTCCTCTCAAGCCTTGTTCCTTTCCCAAAATCTGTACAAATACCCTCCTAACCTCCTCTCCCACATCATTAAGGCCTTTCTCTCATTGAAAAACCAAATCCACTCACTTATAAAGGATCTAAAAGAATTTGAGATCAATAGGTAAATTCTACTTTTAAATTCTTTGTATTTCTTTTTAAGTTATTTTTTTTTTATTCTATTACCTATATTTATCAAAATTTTGTGATGACTCCAGTACCTTATATGTTCTGTAATGTTTTCATGTTAGTGTAATAATTTTTCTTCATCTCTCCCTTTTACATTCATTTATACTAGTAGCAATAACACCATCTGAGAAGTGTCAATTTTCCACATTCAAGGATGATGGGCATTCATTTTCTATTATCATTCTAAATTCTCGCCATGATACCACTAATGTTATGGTTGAACCGTATTATTATATAAGTAAAATATCCTATTAATGATTTATTAATCCATTTGTTCAGATGGTATTAATTTATAAAGAAAAATTAGTTCTTTGTAATAAAAACCCACAAATAAATCGAAATAATTATCATTAAAGTTATATATAGTAAATAATCCTCATTCCATGTAAGTAGTTTATATAAATGACCAAAAAACCTAATTGTGTTCATAAATAATATATAATTTTAATTTTGGATATGTACATCCATTCCATGTACTTAAAAACAAGTGATCAAAATATAAAAATAAAGAAAATGAATACTCCAGAACGACAGAATTCAACACAACAACTTATCAATAAGGACATAAATGAACTGACCAGAAATATGATACTTGTCTAATGGGTTAATAAATAAGTTATTAATAACTATAATTTAATATTACATGAGCTTAGGTTTGACTAAGGAACACCTTCGGTGTTAAGGTAGGGGTTTTCCACCCGAACTTCCATTTTCATTCAGGTTACTTTAATTATATAATTACCTCTATGAAATTCTAATATATTGTTATTTACACAAAATAAATTCTATATGAGTATTATATAAATGTACACCATCCATAATCCCTCTCTATTTTTTGGATTGTTACATTTTTTAAAATAAATTTTCCAAACTGTCTCAAAAAATATAAGCCTAATTCAATGGAATTTCTCAAATTTATATCTCTCTTCAAGGGCACACTATAATCAATTTTCATCAAACCATTATCTTTATAATAACACTAATTTTAATATGTAAATACAATCATACATCACTTCTATTTTTATATGATGATTTTTCAAAAGTACTATTGTTTTCAAAAGAAACGATATTTATCTCAAGATTGCTTAATGATTTTATAAGAGTATTTTTGTTTGATTCAATTCTCTTGTTGATTATTTTGTATTATTGGGATTAATAATTTTTTAATTAATATATAATATTTTATTTATTGGTATATGACTAACCATATTGTGTATGATCTATCCTAAAACCATTCACCATATTACTCGAAATGGTTACCATTTTTCATGATTGGGGAAAGATAGTTACATTTCATATGATAGTTACAATATGAATGTATATGTTATTTATGTTTATCCCTACACGTTTAAGGAATTCATTGGACTTATTATGTGATGGGTGGGTCCCGGTATTTCCCTTTTATGCATCGGTAGGTCCCATGAGAAAAATAGGCATGAAATTGGTCGAGCCCTTTCCCAATGTGATCTATGGATTTTGGTAGAGGCCTTAATCATTAAATGTATTCCCGAGGCGCTGAAAAAATGTTTCAGAATGCCCAGAATATACAATTAAATCATTATGAAGGTTGTAATTGAACGTTCAAGTTGTCATTTGACTATTATAATACCCATTATTATGTTATATTATGGAAATATTTACACAACTACTATTCCTTCCATTTTATGTTCAAATTTTTCTAAAGGAAAGTGATTTCAATTATCCACCATGTATAATATTTATATTATCTTCTACTGTATTTTTTACTTTTACTAATCATTTGAACTCACCCCTTTCTTATGTTACATTTCCACAAGGCATGAAGATGTAAATTATGAATGACTTGCAAGCATAATATAGGAGTCATGGGTGTTTTTATTGGGATAAATTAGTGTTCTATTTTCTTTCATTATGTAATTATAAACTTATTTATGTATCTTGTATCCAATAATAATAAACAACTCGGTCCTTTGGGATTCATATTCCTTGTTTGTATTCCAAAAAGGCACTGGCTCGGGGCAACCGGGGTTGGGTCCTTACATTAAATATCATTTAAAATAATAATAATATATTATTATTGTTATTATTCTTAAGAATCATCCTTATGTGAAACATAAGGATTTCGAGAAACACATGGTTGAGTGTTGGTACACCATCAAAAATAGCATCCCAATTAATGTTAAATATATATTTAATTCATAAATATAATTAAATCTGAAAATGTAATATTCATTATTTAATTGGGATATTACAATTATCTATCATTAAAAATAAATATGGAAGGTTCTTGCATCTTATTATCCCCTTTCTCAATATGGTGAAGGTGCGTCGTGACATTTATAAACACACTTCTTCGAATAGAAATAGTTTTTCAGAAAAATAATTCAATTTATATTGTTAAAAAATTATTTTAATTTATAAATAATTAGTACATAATTAACTTATTATATGTACATTCATAAATAATATTTTTGTAATATAGTTAATATTGTCCATAAAATCCATTATAATGGTGATGTTATAATGATAACATTTAAATAAAAATAAAATATATTTGAAAATTTATTCATTTTTTTGGGTATCATGTAAATTCTAAAAAATACACATTCCTTTAAGAAACATATTATGTTACAATGTCAGCAGGTAATTACAAAAATTCTATAACGAACATTTCATTTAAAAGGTAAAAGTGTAAAAAATTACTTTGTTGGGAATGATATAAATATATTCATTTGATATGATTTTGTCAAATAAAAAAGGTAAAAATTTATTTTATTAAATAATTTTTAATTGGATAATGAAACATAAATTATTTATTTATTAGAAAAAAATGTTTTTTTTAATGAAAATTTCTAACTAAGGAGTGAAATAAAGTAAAAAAAATATATTATGACATTTTCATAAAACATTTCAATACTATATATTGAAAAAATTGTTCTATTACATGAATAATATTTTTAATAAATATATGATAATAAAATTAACTCGACTATTAATTAATTATAATATAATTTCATTGAATATCTATTCAATAATAAATAATCGCAATTAGATTGAGATAGAAAAATCATCCCCCAAAATTGTTGGAACATTGATGTGATAATTAGTCAATGAATAAATGATATTAATAAACTAAAAATACATATGAAACAAGTTAAAATACAAAATTATTTTAAAAATTCTATATAAACATATTCATTGAATAATGAAATATTCATTATTTATTATGTAAATAGGGTAGTATATAAACCACTAAATTGTAAATATATTTACTGAAGTTCACTATCTCGCAATAAAATGATAATTGAAAAGAAATCCTCCACCACACACATTATTTTTTGTCATATATAATATAACATACTCTATATGTGTTTTAAACGGGTAATTAATTATAAAATAATGAAATTAATATATATTATACCATATATAATTCATTAATAACACCATATAACTTGTTTTATAATATAATTTCATTATATTCATTGTATTGTGTGTTAATTTCCATGTTTTGAAGTATATTTTAGCTTGTTAATTTTTGATCCCCTTACTTATATCATGATTAGATAATCACTAAAATTTATGAAATTATATAAAAAAAATAAAAATTATATATTTATTTATATAAATCCCTAAAATTTAGTGAGAGAAAATAACATACACTATTCTTGGAGACGTTAGGTCATACATAAACAAAAATGATGTTTCTATTTTATTCACAAATTAAATGAATTAAAAATAAAATATATATAAACATATTATCATTCAAGTATCATTGTCAAGAAAAATATTTTCCATATATTTATTTAACTCTCCCTTAATAAATTCCATGTAATGTGTGAAAAATCTAATATCTTCTTGAGGTGGTATCCCACTTTACACATTAGCGGTGTTATCATTTCCTCCATACATAAAATCATAAAGGTGTGTGTGATATAATATTTAAAAAAATAATAATAAAATTAAATATGTCATATATATCATATATATCATATTTATTATATATAAAATATATTTTCATAATTATTAAAAATCATGAATTGTAGGATTTGAAAAATGAATGAACACGATTTACATTGTGTTAGTTTGTCATACACAAGAATAATAATTTTGTATTACTTTTGATGAAAGTGAGTGAATTTATTATTAATAAAATTAATATAAAAGAATCATATTTTTTCATATATTTTTATTTAAATATATAATAATGGTATAATAAGAAATGAAGTAGGTGGGGAAGGAAATAAATTAGAAACATGTGTTGAATAATATTACCTCCAATATGGGTATCCTCCATAAGATTGAACTAAAAAAATTTAGTATGTCCTTATGAGAAATATAATATGTATATGATGGTGAAAGTAAATTTTGAAAGTAATTTTCAATCGTATTTGTATACACAATATGTTTGACAGAGTGAGTTCGAGAGGAGAGTGGATGGCCTTTTATAGGTTAGGTGAGTGGAACTCTGGAAATTTTTTAAATGGGAGGCTTCCATAGATATTTTATCCATGTTATATGGATGCAAAAAAATTAGTACTGAATCATATAAAATATAAGATGAAATTTTTCCATCCAATTGTTTTTTAAATGTTTCTTTGTCACATGGTCCATTATGTTTTATGTGGAGTCCCTACATAAACACATTTTTATCTTTATCATTGTAATTAATATTATCTTTTTGAGTAAAGGTTTTTCATAAAAACATATATTCAACATATTGAACACTATAAATTATTATGATTCCAAATAAATATCCCATTTTTAAAATTTCAATCCACAAATGTTCGAAATATTATTTTATAATTCTTCTTGTAGTTGGGATGAGAAATCATGTTTTTAAATGTAAGATGATAAAAATATTATAATGTTTTTATATCAAAATAAAATATAAAATTGATTCTTTTTACCTAAGTTGGATTAATATATTTATAATTGATGTATTCCTTAGTTATGACCAATTTAAATTATATTTAATGTTATATATTATTTAAATGAAAATATTGTTTTCTATTATAATTCCATATTTTTCACTATCATTACCTATATTAAAAATCTCTGAAAATTTTCAAAAATTAACAAAAAGATACTATTGAGACTACTCTTTTAAATATGATGTAATTTTTTTCAAATGAAATTTATATATTTATGAAAAAGTAGTCTAAAAAATTTAATATTAATAAATAGTGAAACACCTTTAGAGAAATATATATTTTTTATATAAAATTTTATATATAATAATCATATGCATAGAAAATAAATTTTATGAATTTCATAAAAAAATATCTAATAATTTAATATTTAAATTTATTTCAAATAATTAGCTATGATAAAATATTTTTTATTTATTAGTATAAAATTGTTTTGTGTGTACAAAAATATTTTTTATTTTAAAAAAATTCATTATATTAAATTGGTTTTAATGTTCAATTATAATTATTTGGTAACCAATGAATTCAAACATATATTTTCATAATATTTTTAATCATATAAATAACATCCAAATTAGTTTTAATTTATAATTATAATTTTAAATAATAATTATAATAATAATAATATTTAATTCTCAGACTTGTTTATAATTGGAGTATAGAAGAAAGTCATTATTGAGTGTAATGAAATATAACCTAGTGTAGAGTTCATTGCCTGAAAAATTATAGATTGAAATTAGTGAAAATATTAAATATATTTTAGTTTTTTAGGATATTATTTTCCTTTACACTCTAGGTGCTTTATTTCATACATTCTATAGAATAAAATGTTCTTCCTATAAAATCTAGGGGTGTTACAGTCACCCCAACTTAATTTTATTGTGTTCCCACAATTCAAAAAAAATATTAGGAATAAAGGGTTAGGATTATAACAATGAAAATTCTAAAAAACTCACATCGTAAATAATTATCATAAAATAAATACTTAATATGACTAAAATGGATGAATGATGGTTATTCAAAGTAATCACACATCTATGATTCCTTAGAAGATAACAAATGTTGGAATGTAAAACATGGCCATATAATAGAAAAGTGTAACAAATATATAATGGATAGTGATAGATAACATTTTTAATATTAAATAAATGAAAAAAATCCATTAAAGGAGGTGTGAATAAGGACATTGATATCATTAATGACTATGAAAATAGGACAACATTTTTGTTTGCAAATCATTTTACCCAGGTTGAGTAATTATGTTAGTAGAAATGTTGGACATAATGTGTTTCCACACATCATAAATGTTGTCCAATTTCTATAACAAAATTAATATGGTTCCAAATTTATATATTATTGGCCTCATTTAAATATAATTAATCATTAAATTAAAATTTTTACTATGGTTATCAATATAAGACAAATACATTCAAACATCAGCCATTTTATTTTTAGATTAGTCATCCTTTGATCAAGATTTTATCCTTCAGAATAGGTAATTGTCTTGGGTAAGTCTATGGTTCTTAACAATTAATAAAAAAACTATAAATGGATTAATAGTGTGAGATTTATTTCCTTTCATCATAAAAATAATATTTTCTCAACATTTATTTGCATTATTCACTTTTTTCCCACTCATAAATAATAATCCTAATCCTTCATAACATTTTCATGGGCGTTTTTTACAAATTACAAACATGATGGAAATATATATTTCTTTCATCAATGGTCTCCAACCATCAAGTTCATATAGAATGAAATATATCGCATCCTTTGTGATTCTATGAGTTTTTTATTATATATGTAGTTAAACGTATTTTGGGGAAACTAATTAGGAATAATCAAAATATCATTCACACTTATCAACATCCCATTTAGTTTCTCATTATCATCACATATTCTATAATGTTTAATTTAAAAATTATTTTTTTGGGTTATTTTCGTTGACTAAAACCATAAATCATAATGCGGGAAATGATAATCATAGTTATAAAACTGTATAATCATTTATATGTTGTCTAAATCATGATATATTATTTTCTATATAAAAATATTTATCATTATCCTATTTTATTTATTTTAATTATCTCTTTACATTCATAATGATTTTTTGTATAGTAAATGTGAATTATCCAATGTATATAACACTAAAGAGTCAAACAAGGTGTTCATGAAGACCTGTTTTAATGTACCAGGATATGCTCGAGTCAATCCATATGGACAATATTTAATGTAATAACACCTTGTTTTATAGATTCTATAACCTTTTCAACATATAGATTCAAAACAAGGATTTATTATATTGAAAAGAACATAATATCTATATTACTAAACATTATGATGTTCTTATAAACATATTATCAATGTTTATTGTAGGGTTATGTTACCCAATTAATGTATTGATAGATCCAGGTATGATGGTTTATAGTAAAAATTCTCTAATACCAGTTATTGTGATCCCGACCACAATACAATAATCTAGCTCCTGATATCATTACGTTTCTATAAGATACAATGAAATATTTTCATAATGTACTAAATTGTTTACTAATATGGATAAACTAGATACAGAATTGAATATTGTATTGTAATTGAATATAAAACATAAAACATAAAATATAATTATTAAAATAAAATTATTCCATATGGAATACCCATACATATTAGCCATAATAAAGATCATGGAATCTTGGTGGAATGAAACAAAATAAGGGAGATATTAAATATTAATAAGGCTTATCTATCAGAGATGTACCAATGAATCAACGAGAATAAGAAACATGGAATTTAATATAACATAGCACAGAATCCAATTTAAATAACTAGATAATTAAAATTTATTTTTAAATGTAAATAACTAACATATTTTATTAAAATAAATATAAAAGGAAACATAAATATGGAATGTAAATTTAAAAAATCACATCATTTTAATAAATAAAAATAAAATAAAATGAATCCATGTATTATATATTTGGGGAAATTTAAACCACAGTAAAAAATCGAATTCTTAATAAATGAAATGATTAAATATTGGATGTTATGTTTTCCATTTAGCATAAAACCTTTTCTGTCAAGAAAATTCACATGATTGTTGAAGATGTACTTGGTAATAGAACTGTTTATCTGAGTATATCATCCTAATTTGTCCTATGGGACTATAGATGCATCGAGGGTCTTACATTATATTTTCTCCAACCAAATATAAACATTTCAATAGCATTTATCTTATACCGATTAATTTATTTAGTTCGTAAAAAATGGGACTTATTAAATTTATATATTGAGTCTAGAATAAAAAATGACAAATATTTCCCTAGATAATCAAATATCCTTGAAAGTGAAATACATACTTAAAAAATAGTATTATAGTTTCAAAATAATCTTATATATTATATTGTATATTGTTATTTATGGTAAATTTGATTTTTAATGATCAATGAAAACTCAAAATTTATAAGATTGTCATTGACTACAAAAATAAATTAAAGAAGTTAATGTCAATACTTTCATTATCATGATGATCATAAAACACCCATAAAATATGATAGAATGGTATTATTTTATCTTATACCCATCATAGTAAATAAAAATATTTGTTTTTAGTGATGAAAAGAATTATCGAAAAAGGATAAATCAAAATAATCTTGAGGAAAATTTACCCCTAATTTTGAAAATATTTTTGACAGTATTTATTAAATTAATATTTATTAACATTTAATTTATTCATATAATCATAAATATGTGGATTAATACTCAATGATATGAAATTGATGTCTGTGGTTAATGAATGCATTTTGTATGGAATATTCTTCTAACATGGTAAAATGGTTAAAAAAGATTATTCATAGAAAATAGAAAATAATATTCCATTATAATGTTTTTTACTGTAATTATGGATAAATGTATGTTATAATAAATTTTTTTAATTATAATGACACAAATTTGATATATTTTTTTTGGAAAACAAGGTTTTATATGAAATTAGATTCCCTATTTATGAGCAATATAATTTTAGGATTTATTAAGAAATTATCTCAATAATTTTTACTAAAAAATAAAAAGAAAATTGTATAATAAAAAGACAAAGATCATGAATAGGGAAAGGAAATATAAAATAAAAGTTCCTATAAAATAATGATCATATTTTTTCTTATAATGGATATTCAATATTAAATATCATGTATTAGAATGAGATTGTAAAATAACCCCTTAAAATGATCATATCTTTCATATATGAATTAATCGATGAAGAAAATATATGTATTGACTATAATTTAACCTATAAATGTGTAAATTCACCATTATATTCTTAATATTAATTATACATATAATAATGGAATATTTGTGAAATCTATTAAGTAATATTTCCAATTGAAAATACATTGAATATGAAATTTCATTACTAATTGGAATCATCAACATCAAATACCCTTTAATGAAATATTTAAAAATAAGACACAAAATACTATGATGAATGATTTATTCATGATATAATATTTCTATGTGGATTTATATATATCATATATATGTAATTATGTACAAAACATTACAATATTCCTCAATGACATAAAATTTAAATTTTTTTATTTACTTCACACTTTCCTTTTGCTCATATAATCATTACACTATTTTATATTAGTTTTTAAAATGTTTTTAAATTATAACATAATTATATTAATATATTTTATATCATATATGATTCTGTTAAAACATATTATTACATGTTTTTCAATAATCCTTCATTACATTTGATGTTTTGTGTGTTAATTACTTTTTTGGAGTATGTTTTTACTTATCATTGTATTCTTCAAACATAGTTTATGATTTAATAATCTATTAAAAGTATAATTAATGTTAACATAATATATATTCATTATATATTTATTTATATAAAACTATATATCATGGAAATAGGAAATTAAATACACTATTCATTGACATGGAAGGCATTACATACAATTGAATATTGTATACATTTTCTTATCATATTGAATGAATGACAAATAAATACTATAAAAATAAAAACAATCTATAATACTATTTATCTCATTAATATCTTTTATATTTATTAATCATATCCTTAATAAATTATAGGTAATGGATGAATCAATCATATCGGATTGCAAGGCGGTAGTCTTCCGTACACATGAGCGACATTATTATATTCTCAAAAAATGTTAAACCTGAAGCTATGTGGGATATACATATTACATAATAACAATAATTTCATAAATATAATATCTATAATGGCGATAAACTATTAATCCAACATTATTAAAATCCTGTAATCATGGAAATGGAAAAATGAATGACATCGGTTATCGGGGCAGTAGTTTGTCATATACATGAACGTTGAATTCATAACACATTTTATGGAAGTTTTTATTGTTTTACGTAGTAACTATAACATAAAATATAATTATATATATCATATGAAAATTATTTTATAATAATCTTATAATTTTAATGGAATGATGTTGATAAACTAATAAATTAAAAAGTTTGATGAAGAATATTACCTTTTCTTGGGGTTTCCTCCATATGTTTATACTAAATCCATCTTATCATTTGTATCATGAAAATTTAAGGAATATAATATTAGGATATTAATTTTTTGGAATAAATTGATAATTTATTTTCTGGTCCCAAATGATTTTAAGAAGTGATGTGGGAAGGAGTGATGGTTTCCTTTTAAATTTGAGGTTAGTGACACTCTAGTAATGATTGAAAATAGTGAATTACATATAAGTTTTCACAAGTACAGTTACATGAAAAATATAAAAAACTCTATTATATAATTATAAAGGTGAAATATGAACAACCCATGGGTTTTTGTATAGTTTCTAGGTCACCATTCCCCTTTTTCTAAGTGTTTAGTCCCTGAAAATACTCATTTTTCTCAAGATCATTTTAATTTAATTTAGATATTTTCATTAATGACATTTTTAAAAATTAATATTACCATATTATAAATTATAAACAATCTTAAATAACATTTTTTAATAAATTTTTCTACATTAAATTTACTTGACAAAAAGAATTTAATTTAATCGTGATCCCATATAGAAGGTGAGAAAGGAAGTTCTTAAAATAAAAATGTTGAAATGTTAAATTTGTTATCATATATAAATTATATTTAAATATTGTTCCAATGAAATTAATTTTATTGATCTATGTATAATTTAGAAATTTTTAATTTGAAAATAAAATAAAATATTATTTACCATTTAAAATGATTTAAACCAACAGACAATTTTCAATTAAAATTAATTATTTTCAACTTTCATCAATAAACGTTTCATATCTAAAGATAAAAAACACTATCTTATATAAATTTATATTAATAATTTTTAGAAATTAGCATTATTATTCAAATAAAATATATAAAAGTGTAATTATGTATTATTAATATTAGTGTTCCATTTAATGGTGGATAATATCATTATAAACATACAACTGTGTATGCATAAAATTGGATTGGTTCTTATGTTATGCCTAATAAATATATTATATTAGTATCAAAAAATTTATGGAATATATAAAATATAATAATAATTTTCATCAGTCACTAAAATTAATTATATTAATTTATTAGGGTAAACCCCCATCAGGATTATAAAAATAATTTCAATAAAAAAATTCTTTTTATACTCAATTGGTTTTTATTTTCATTCCAAATTAATTTGTAAACAATGAATTTACCGATATATTTTAATAAATTATGAAATTATATTGATAACAATTAAAAAATTTCTAAAAGATATTTATCATTTTAAATAATATTTTTAGCTATATTCAGTAGAACTCAATATTGTGTGTAATGAATGCAGTCGAAGAAAGTTGTTGTTGCATGTAACACAGGATAACTAAGTTTTTTCATGAATTGAAAATTTTATAATAGAATGACATTATTTAAAATTTTAAATATATGGTAATTTCTATTGATATCATATTCTCTTATACTCATTACGTTTCATGTCATAAAGGCTATTGAATAAAATTTTATTATCATAAAATTTTGGGGTTTTGCAAGATAAATGTATGTCATGGAAAAGAATCAAAAAAATATTAATGTATGGGAGATACTGATGTTACTATACCATAACATATAAATATTACACGATGGATCTACAGTAATAAATAAAATGGAAAGGCATTATTAATGACTACAACTCTTCTTCAGAGAACTAATTTTTTGATTACACATAAGGCCTTCAAACTGGGGTTTCAAAATAAACATAATTTCTCTAGGAAAAGTGTTGGGAAGGTTGACATATATTTTGGAAAAAACATCTAAATAAAATGGTTTTATAAATGTGTAGATGATATGATTATTTGAGAACTTTAATAATTGTGGAAGGGGACAAACGTGGAATTTTTTATCATAAGAAAAGTGTATACATGTTTTAAACATGAAAAAATAATCCCAAATGACTCATTGTCAATCCTTATTTGAGATATTTATTAAATATTGAAATATAATTGGATTTGGATAGATATATTTTTTATTTCCCAATATTGATTTATTTTAACCTATAATAAACTGTTTTTAAAAATAAATGTGGTACATAATTTGTACTACTTATTCTATTAATTATTACTAAATATATTGTAAGAATACAATGTAAAATTAATAATTATAATTATAATAATGTAATCCATTTTTATAAATTTCATTAACAAAATTAAATAAAATTATATAAATGCAAAATCACAATTGTGAAAAAGAACAGATGTTTTGAAATGATAATTATTTATTATGTATATATACTTTTTATATAACATATAAAAATGAAATATATTGAAATGAACTATATTGGATAAATAAATATATAACTGATATAAATTCATTTTTAATACCATAATGAAATATAAGGGATCTTGTAAAATCTTTATATAAAAATAAAGTGAATAAAAAAATGAAATTTTTTATATGAACAAAAAATTTAATCATTTAAGATAATTCAATAAAAATTAATGAAAAATAATATTTAAATCATAGTTTCTAAAATAATATTAATTTTCTATAATAATATTTATTTAAATTGATAAAAATTAAATTTATTATATTTTCACGAAAATAAATAGAAAACTTTATTTATAAAATATAAATTTAGAATTATAAAAATACTTTACTAAAAATTTAGAAATATTTTTATCTATATGTTCTAATATATAAATTATTGATAAATATTATTTTGTAGTTGACCATTATTATTAATACAATAAGGCATAATTGCTACGTTACAATGGAATTTTTAAATAATAATACTAAAACTATATTATTGTTGGCTAAATGTTGACCTCATGAGTGACATAAGCTATCAATGAAATTAAATTTATTTTCAAATAAAATTTATTAAAAAAATTTCTTCCTGTATTTAAACTCCCTATAAAATAATTTCACTATTAAAATTACATCATTATGTTAAATCAATATTGGTAATTTTTTCTTCATACAACTATAGGTTCCCACAACGCTTCTTATAGATGGTGGTTTCACCATGCAAAATTTTCTATGCGAATAGTCTGTTTTTATATAAGATTATATAATGAATTTTGAATTTCTACCAGTTTTTTCTCACATAATTATCTTGATCAACTAGTATGGCCTTCATGTTTAATAAATTTAGTGGATCAATTATGTCCTTACTTTAGAGTTATATACGGTAGATTTTGTGATCCTGAGTGAGGTTCAATATAATATCAATGCTTAATTATACAGTCCTAATGGGGATAATAATTACAGAGGGGTCGAAATACATTTGTCTTAGTTCTATATTTTTTCCTAATCCCACTTCCTTTATCCATATATATATTCTTAGAAATAAATTTTCACCCACAATGAAATCTATATTACATCAGTGATGGAAAAAATAACATTTCATTTACATTTCACTACATTTATGTGTTCTGGAATGATGTTAAAATTATTTGAAATTTTATTATATATATTAGGTCCAAATATAATATATTTTCACTAATATAATCTATATATGTTATTTTCATACACTCCATTCCATATATGTCATCAATATTGGCCTTATGAATGCTCTATTGAAAGCTATTTTGGACCAAAAGTCAACTAAATGATGATGTGGATCCCAACCACCATTGAAATCTATATAACATGATCACAATATATATTATGGGATATAATTGTTCTTTTAAACTGACAATCTATAATTTATTATACATATTTATGGAACATGACATCATATATGGGGAGTATTATATTATTCAACACAACTTCAAGGTAAACCCCATATCATGATATAATACTATAGTGCATGGTAACTCCATGAAACCTTGAAAAAAAATTAATCAATATCCAGGAAATCATATCTAGAAGAAATCCACTATAAATGATATAATGTTTTTTGAAAATTATTAAAATAATCAATAAATAATATAATATTATTCCCATTATAATTTATTTAGAGTGAATTGAATATATTTATGGTGATTCCTTCCAAATTAAATTCATGTAATGATAAGGGTTATGAAAAAAAAAATTATATCTTTATATACCAAACATAAAACGCTGATATTAAAATCACAACGAAACAAACACTATAATACCTCCCTCAATTCCATAACACTAGAAATAATAATTACAATCCATATAAAACCTATTACTTTTAGGATCATTTGAGTATAAATAAATACTAGCATCTTCTAATTCTTAATATATTAATTCATTTATTGAAGGAAAAAATACATGGTAGATGAATCCTCCCATTCAATAAAAATCAATGTTCAATAGATGAATATTTCTCAACATTATCTATAGCTCAAAATGACCATTTCATGCCTCTTAAATCATCCCTATGATATAAATTTTAACCATCAGTTTAATAAGGCAATAATTCTTCCATTATTTTTGGATTTCAAGATCCATACAATGAAACACCCTAAATCTTGGAACATTTGTGATCCACCTTGTGGAAATTTTGGCATGATCCATTGGACTCAATATATGATACTCAATTTATACTTTCCCATAGTGGTGTGTATGGACCAATAATAATATTTTATCATATCTAACCATCATTTATCGTGTATGTCAAACTCCTTCTATGAGAATTTATAATTTAATCTTTTATTATAATAATATATTTCATAATTATTAGTAAATATAATACTTGAATACTTTAAATGGAGAATTAACATTTTCTAACTCTAAATCAGGTGCTGGTTAATTATTCTCATGAACAATCAATTTTCATGAGTGATAATCTATCACAACAGTAATCTACATTAGAATTAATACAAATAACTGTTTGGATGTATAAATATCAAAAACAAACCCTTCTATACTATTAATAAATGTAATAACCTATGTTCTAAGTAGTATTATCTTTAGATCCAAGGAATTTTCCATCTATTCATCTATCACAAATAACTTTTATCCACTATGTGGTAAAGTGTTTATTGTAATAGATATACTTAATATATCATCGAAAAATTATTTATAATATTTATCCAAACCATGAATGATTAAGATCTCAAATGTTGTGTTTGGTGTAGTCCAATGTTCAATAGTCTCTATCATAGATTTATCTACCTATATACCCTTAGAAGTTGTTATATAAATAGAAATAAAAATATTTGTATAAAACTTCAATCTATACAAAATTTTCATTGAATATTTTCATTATTAGTTTCTTCAGTACAATTCTCAAGTGATCTTTATTCACTCACATTATATTTTAATATTCTATATAATAATCTACAATTTACACAAAAAATTGATGAATATATTTTGTAACTATAGTATTCATTAAAATCATGAAGATATACAGAGAATTATTACGAATTATTAGAATCGTTATATACTAAAAATATCAATAAATTCTATGGGATTTTTTATTATATATATATTATTAATAGACCGTTAGCCGATAATACACAGAATGATAGAAAATATTGAATATTTTCTCATCTATACATTGTTGAAAACAATTCATCAATAAGGGGTACAAGATACCTGATCTAGATCATGATATTTTTCATGTCTTGATAATCAATAGATATTCACACCAAATAATATTTAGTGACATAAAAACTAGAACATGTGCACCTTATGGTGACATATTCTTTTTAGTTAATCAATTTTAAAGATTCACATAGAAATAATTCATTGAAACAAATAACTATATTGGGGACATTCTATAGAGAGTATGTCAATTAGGTTTTCCTCCAAAATGAATTTATATTGACTGATCGGTCGAAATATTTAGTGGATGAATTGGAAAATATTTTTGAATGACTTAGAAAATCTCATGCATAATCAAAAAATATTTTTTTAGTTTATCCCTAAAAATTTAAGATAAACTCCCTTTTAATTGGAATCCAAAACCATACAATAAATTTTATTTCAACATATTTATTATATTTATCATTTCACTAATAAAAATTCATATGAGTTATTTTACTATTACAAATGACTTCTGTTCCTTAAATATTGATTCGGGGTTTATGTAGTCATAGAAAATGAATTCATAAGAGAACTAATTATTCAATAATGTGGAGGATATAAGGATTGTCAAGGAGTATATGAACACACAAATCAACCATTTATGAATGATATATGTGATATGTGATAATGGTTTCAATATTTTATTCTCAACTAAATTGAAATATAATTATTCTTAATATTAATTAAAATTTCTATATACTTTTAATTATATAAGGGAATTTATATAATTAATATCAAATAAGATTTATAAAAATTTGATCATACATGTGAGAAAACCAACATCAATAGTATAAAATAAATAACTAGGTAAAAAAATAAATGGTCAGTATGACTGTTAGGAATCTCATATCAGAGTGACAAATAATTTATTGTATTTTTAAATAACGAAATCTTCTTTTTAATCTTTGAAATATAATTTTTAATTATCATAATTCATGTAAAACATTCTTGATTATAGTTATATATTTTTTGTAATTTTCAATGCGTATCACCTGAGAGTGTCAAACCACATGGAATGATATTCATGTTTCCATGCACTTGGAATAGAACAAGGAGAAATCAGTGTACCCTATTAAAAGTTATAACAATTAAGAATGATTGTTCCATATCCATTCCACTTGCAACATCCATAAAGTGATTCAATTTCATAGAAACCACTATTTTAATCCTTCTACATAATTATAAATCACATTCCTTTTCATGACATATTCATAATATTGTCCATATAAATATTAGTAGATATTTACATTGATATATAAATTGAAATATCTTTTGGTATCTAACTAATATTTATCTCATCATAGTATCCAATCATTAAATATACTATTTATTTTATACCAAAAATTAATGTCTAGGTTTTTCATATATATATATATATTACATCGTAAATGAAAAATATTATATTTTTATCAAAAATACATGCCTGTGGATAAAAAATGATTAGTTTATTTAGTGATAAAATAGTAATATTCATATTCCATGACTGTTCATAAATATCTCCCATAATGATATTCCTATTCAATTCTCATTATATACATTACCCATATACTCATTTATTCAAATACTAGGATAAATAAAAAATAAGAAAGAGTGAGACCATAATCTCTATATGTGTGATCATAGATGATTTTAATTAATACTATTATGGATTTATAAGATTATAATAAGGATATGAGATTATGAATATATCATATAATGTTCCAAACAAACAAATCATTGAATGTAAATATTACCCATATAAAAATACAAAATACTTCAAAAATACATGAACCATAAGAGTGATAAGGAATCAATAATACATCATGCTAAAACTGTATATTACATATAATACTATCACATTCACATGTATATAAACTATTTCATGTGTCAAAATTAATATACAAGATCGCTATGTATTCCGTCAACCATTTCAACCACCTGGACAATGCCATGGTTCATGTTCCATTGTGCCTTAGGCATGAATCCCTATATACCAGTGTATTTAAACTAGTAGTGGTGGTGAAAATAGGATATTGATGGGGAGACTATAACCATTAGATTTTATAACATAATTTTCTATATAAAGGAAAATTATTGGAGAAAAATTTCAAATAGACACTTGACAGGTGACCCTCTGTTGTTAAAAGTATAAAAATAAGATAATTAATAATTTCAATAAGCTAAAAATATCCATTTTCAGAATTAAACATCAAAAAATACCATTTGAAGATACTAAAATTGAACATTCATAAAAATTAGGTCATACAAATAATATGTAGAAGGGTTTCTAGTGGAAAACCATAGTATGTACATAGAAAATAATGCTGATAGAGAAAGAAAACAAACTGTAACTATATGTCACGACCAGTCCTCGGGGCCCATGCCGTGACTACCCCAAGCCCGCCTTCCATAGGCCAGGTGCTGGCGACTAGCACCAATGCGTAAATACCAGTAAAAAGGGAAGGAATTGCCTATGTAAAATAAACAAGCACCACATAGTAATCAAGCGGAAAAGTAAAAACTAAGTAAAAACAGAGTACAACTGAAAGTGCAGAAAAGAAAATGGGCTAGTATACAAACCCAAACTGAATGTAAAGTACAACTCGAAAGGGAAAACAACAACTGTAAAGTAAAAGCCGCTACGCCGAGCTGTCCACTGGAAATCCCACCTGAAGGGTGGGTACAGAGAGCTCCACTGCTCCTCGGGTTCCGCCGTCCGCTCCGAGCACGTTCCGCCAAGTGGTCCACTTCCAGGTACCATCCTGCTCTGCAAGCCTCAACCACGATCAACGATGTCCGTCGTCTGCAACCAACACAACGTAGTGCGGGCATAACCCGTGAAGGGGTGAGTATAAGCTACTCAGTAGGGAACTCAATACCCCCGAAGGTCTCCCAAAATCCACAAAGGATGAACCACAAAAGAAAGATACAATCATGAAGTAACAACTGACACTACTTAGGTATATGCCCATACATATACCTAAGTCATCAATTCCAATATGCTCCAACCTCCGAGCCCAAGTACAACTAAGTCCACAAAGGAAAGTATATGTATTCCACACAGGAAAGAGAAACGTAATCCACACAGGATAGCACAACAAAATCCACATAGGAAGGTAAACAGGATTCAGCTCACAAAGGTATACTTCTTCGAAGACTATAGAGATGATCACTGATCCATCTAAGTTGTCGGACCCATAAAGGATCGATAGGTACTAACCCCCGCAAAGACCCACACAGGATCAGACCCACATAGGATCTGTAGGCGCTGGATCACACATGACCGCTGAGCACTGACCCACACAGGATCGGACCCACACAGGAACGATTTCACTGATCCACACAAGATCGATGAGTGTTGTAGTCGTCGTCGTCGAATCCACTGAGGATCTCTGCACAGCCGTCGTCGCAGTCACAGTAGAAGTCGCAGCCAGCTCTAGGGTTCCCACACACAGCAAGCTCGTTCGGGAGGGTCCGCTCCACGATCCGAGAGGCTGATACATCAACTGTCACAAAGTCCAGAGTTGATGTATCCAAAAGTTCCATATCGACAACAGGAACTCAACGCAACAGACGGCACGTCAATCGGACGCCCGGTCTGAGAGTTATTGGCTTTTTCGTCCCAGGGGCCCGGTTGGTTTTTAAGGCAAAACCCACCCGACCATACTCCACCTGCATCGAATCCTTGGGCGGAGATGCCAAAGTATCCGTCTCACTAAGAGAAACTCAACAAAGTCGACGACACATCAATCGGATGTCCGTAGCTCAAGATATGAGTGTTTCCGCTCCGAGGGCCCGGTTGGTTTCGTGTACGAACCAACCCGGCCAAACTCAAAGTAATTTGAAGCCTTGAGTGTGATATACCGAAACGACCGTCTCGATCGAAGGATAATATTTCTGCTGACGGTGCATCGTTTGGAGGTCTGTAGCCCGAGTTATGGGCAATTGAACCCACACTGTTCGGTATCGGGGGTTTCGAGCCCGGGCCGACCCGGCCCGAGACCCCCTGGCTGGCCCGAACCGGGTCGACCCACCCCGGACAGGGTCGCCCCATCCCGGCGTGGCCCGGCGCGGCCTGGCACGACCCGGCGCGGCGCGGCGCGGTGCGGCCCGGCGCGGCGCGGCCCGACCCGGTGCGACCCGGCACGACCTGGCGCGGCCCGACCTGGCCTGGCGGACCGGCCTGGCGCTGGTCCGGCGCAGCGCAGCGCGCTGGGCGCTCTTCCAGCTCGGCTTCGGCCGAGCTGATTGAAAACAAAAACGGGGGGCGCCTGCCCCCCCCCCCCCCTTGTAACCCCCCCTCATTATTTGGGGATGTTCATCTGGCCGGGGGAATTTAATTCCCCCGGCCTTCCCCATTTCCGGCCGGCCTGACATGGCCGGTCGGCTCCTCCTCGATAGGACCGGCAAAGGCCGGTCCTCTTCTGGCTTCCGACACCGGCAGCCTGGCTGGCCGCCGGTCACCTTGTTCCGCAGCGGCCCGCAAAAGGCCGCGGCCTTTGTCGTCCGGCACGGTGCGACGGCACCGCGCCCCTCCGCCGCGGCCCCATTCTGACCACGGCGTTCTCGGTTTCCTTCGACGCGGCGGGACGGCGTCGCGTCCTTGAATTCCTTTCCACGGCGTGGCATGACAGCGCCACGCATATGTTCCGCATGTAACCGCGTGGTGCGACGGCACCACTCTTCTTCGTACCAACAACAAAGAAAACATTTATGAAATAAGAAAGAGTGTCAGCCGTGTTTGTGCAGACCGGCCCCCTCGCATTATTCGATAATAAAAAGTCGAAAACCACGAAATTGAACATGCCAGAATCAAGAACGAAAACAATTAATTTAACAAAAATAAACCCCTACCTCGGTTTCAAGAGCGGAGCACGTCAACAAGCCGCAGAAGATAGCGTCGCGGAGGTCGGGCGTCGCGGAATTCGAACGTTTATTCTGTTGACGTCGAGGTGTGTTCGAAGAGGTAACATCGCTGGAGAAGCTTCGTAAGATGAAAAAGAAAGCCCGAAGAGGAAGTGGCGTCTCCTTTCGTTGACACGTGAAGAATATCGAAAGAAGCGGCATCGTCGATCTTCGGAAACACACAGGCTGCAAAGAAGAGAAGTGACAACACGTCTTTCTCTTCTTATGGTGACGAAGTTCTTCGTCAGAGCCTAAGTGTTCATCGCGTTCTTCGTTTTGGTTTGAAGAAGAAGAAGAAAGCTCCCAAATCCTCTCAAGGTGGAAAAAGAAAACTAACAAATATAAAATAAATCTGAGGATTATTTTATTTAAACAACTAAACAACTTTTAATATCAAAAGTTTGAAATTAAATAACTCATCTCAATTAATAACTCATGTTGTCAAAAATTAAAAGAAGAGGAGTTATTGGGAGTTTAAAGGGGAGTTGAAGAGTTAGGGTTCATGTGGGCCCCACCACACTTAATTCTCTCAAGGTAGGTTAAGTGGATGTGGGTCCCCCCCCTAACTCCCTTTGGGAGGACATAACCAACATGGATAAAAATAAATTGTGTTTCGACAATTTATTTAACTTCATTTAATTTCCCTCAAAACTAACTCTGAACCCTCATAAAACACAACCTCAGAAAAGGTCTCCTTAAGCGAATATCGGTGCTGCGAGTTCATTGGTGTCCTCGGATTTCAATTCCGAGCACCGGATCGAAAGTTAGAAAATCCTGCTCGTTCGTTCACTGGACGTACCCGAGCCAGACTTCGGAAATTGATTCCGGGCACACCGGGCCTCGAAATCAGGTTCCGTTAGAAACCGCGCTCTTGTAAAATTCCAAAGAAAGTAAAGAAAAAAATCCCCTTGAATTTTATGGGTCATTACATTACTCCCACCTCAGGGCTTTACGTCCCCGTAAAGATAAATCAAAACTAGGGAAACAAATGAGGGTACTGAGCACAAATCTGAGCCTCCCGCTCCCAAGTGCTCTCCTGGAGGTTCCCGTGCTGCCAACTGATGCGCACTAGAGGAATCGACCATCCCCGTAGGACCCACTCCTATCGATCCTCGATCTCCACCGGAACCTCCATAAAAGTCGCCCCATCGTCAACGTCAAGCTCCCCATGGTCAATGATGTGCATCCGGTCATGCGCGTATCTCCTCAGCTGAGATACGTGGAAGACGTCGTGCACCCGGTGCAACTGAGGTCGTAGAGCCAGGCGATAAGCCACCTCGCAAATCCTGCTGAGGACCTGGAAGGGTCCGATGAAGCACATAGATAACTTACCGCCTCAGCCAAATCTCCGTATAGCACGTCGAGGTGAGACCCGCAAGAAGACGTGGTCACCATCCACAAACTCCAGTGGACTCCGGCTCCTGTCAGCATAAGTCTTCTGTCGGCTCTGAGCTATCCTAATCCACTCCTGGATGACCTGGACCTTCTCTGTCATGGCCTGGACCATCTCCGGTCCCACAAGTGCTGACTCCCCAGGGTCTGTCCAGCACAAAGGAGATCTACAAGGTCGGTCGTACAACGCCTCGTATGGTTCCATCCCGATGGTGGAGTGGAAGCTGTTGTTGTACGCGAACTCCACCAAGGGTAGGTAGTCCTCCCAGCTATAACCAAAGTCGAGGACACATTCACGGAGCATGTACTCGAGAGTCTTAATGGTCCTCTCCGTCTGACCATATGTCTGAGGGTGAAAGGCTGTACTCAGACGTAGCTGTGTCCCGAACGCCTCCTGAAACCCCTTCCAAATCCAGGAAGTAAAGTGAGAATCTCTATCGAAGACGATAGATGATGGCACAACGTGAAGCCATCAAATATCCTGAACATAAAGTCATCCCAAGCTCTCCACTGAGCCCTGCTCTCTGATGGGTAAGAAGTGTGCCAACTTGGTGAGTCGGTCAACAATCACCCAAATGGAGTCGTGACCTCTGGATGTTCATGGAAGTCCAGTCACGAAATCCATAGATATCCCGTCCCACTTCCACTCCGGGACCTCCAAGGGTTGTACCAAGCCTGTTGAGATCCTGGTACATCTTCGCCACTCTGGGATGTACCCCCAAGGGAGAAGTGTGAAACTCTCTCAGCACCTCCTCCCGTAAAGCAACTGGTACCACGGTATGTCCTCTGAAAAGGATGTCATGCTCTGCTCCAAAGGTGAAACCATCAGTTGCCTGTCCTAAGGATATCTGTGCACGCCGCGTCTCACAGTCAGTGTCCCCACTCTGTGCCTCTCTGACCCGCTGTAGAAGTGGAGGAGTGACTGTGAGAGACTGAAGGAAGGTTGCTCCATCTCTATCCACGAAGGATATCTGCAAAGAGGCTAGCTGCTTCGTCGCCTCCTCAAGTAGCTGAATGCCCGTCATCCTGCTGAGGGAATCAGCTACTACGTTCCCCTTCCCAGGAGTATAGACTATCTCAAAGTCATTGTCCTGGAGGAACTCGAGTAATTTTCGCTGTCTCAGGTTCAGGTCCTTCTAGGAGAAGATATACCTGAGACTCTGATGATCAGAAAAGACTGTAAAGTGCTCCCCATCAGATAGTGTCCCGATGTCTTTAGAGCGAAGATCACTGCTGCTCACTCAAGGTCATGGGTAGCGTAGTTCTGCTCATGTGGCCTCAACTGACGTGATCCATAGGCGATCACTGCCCGCTCCTGCATCAGGACACATCCGAGTCTGGTCCCATATGCATCGCAGTGAACTACGAACCCAACTCCCTCCTCATGCAACCTCAAGATAGGTGCGCTGGTCAATCTCTGTCTCAGCTCCTAGAAGCTCTGCTGACATCTGTCTGACCACACGAAGGGTTTTCCCTTCTTCGTCAAAGATGAGTGTTGTGCCGAAACTCTAGAGAAGTCTAGAACGAATCTCCGATAGTATCTAGCTATTCCCATGAAACTCCGAACCTCCGTCACGCTCCTAGGTGGCTCCCAAGCTAACAATGCCTCGATCTTCACAGGATCCACTGCAACTCCCACCTCAGAGATGACGTGCCCCAAGAAGTGAACCTCACGTATCGAGAAATGGAACTTCGAGAGAATACCATAAAGCTGGTTCTCTCGGAGTGTGTCTAGTACAACCCACAAGTGGTAGGCGTGCTCCTCCTCAGTCGTCGAGTATATCAGAATGTCGTCGATGAAGACCATGACAAACCGATCAATGAATGGCCGAATGATCCTGTTCATGAGGGCCATGAACACTGCTGGAGCATTGGTTACGCCGAAGGGAATAACCAAGAACACATAGTGGCCATACCGACATCTGAATCCCGTCTTCTGTATGTCCTCGTCTCTAACTCTGAGCTGACGATAGCCTGGCCTAAGGTCTATCTCTGAGAACCACCGTGCTCCCTTGAGCTGATCAAAGAGGTCATCAATCCTCGGTAGCGGATACTTGTTCCTCACTGTCACCAGGTTCAGGCGACGGTAGTCAACACAAAGTCGCAAGCTCCTGTCTGCCTTCTTGGTGAACAATATCGGGGAATCCCAGGGTGAAACACTGTGTCGGATGAACCCCTTTCCCTGCAAGTCCTCCAATTGTACCCGTAGATCTCGAAGCTCGGCGGGGACCATATAATATGTTGGAGTCGGTATCGGAGCATTCTTGGGGTACATGTCAATATAAAAGTCTACCTCTCTGTGAGGAGGTAACCCTAGAACGTCGTCGGGGAAGACGTCTGCAAACTGATCCACCACTGCAGGAAAACCAGGACTCCGCACGTCAACTGCTCCTAGGATGAGGCTAGCCAACTGATGAGTGATGGGTTGTCCTCTCCTCCGCGGAAGTCCATCCTGTGCTGAAAAGGCTCCCTTCTCACCGGTGAAGGTGAACCTGCTCCCGTCGGTGCGTACACATCGCACCTTGCGCCTAAAACAGTCAATCAATGCATGGACCGTAGATAACCAATCCTTGCCCAAGATGATGTCGTAAGGCCTCGACGCGGCTACAAGAAGATCCCAGCCGAAGCTCTCGCCTCCTAGAGTAATCTCACACTACCGGCACCAGTGTGTAATCATCGAGTCTGCTCTCTTTTGAGTCTCTAGCCGTAAGGATCGAGCCAACTGCTCTGTCGGAATCTCCGAGCTCCGGAGAAGGGAAGGGGCTATGAAAGAGTGACTCCCTCTTGTGTCTATATGTACGACAGAAAGGGTGGAATAGACATAGATAGTACCTCGAATCATCTCGGGCGCATCGTGGTCGTAGGCCTCTACTGCCTGGAGCTGTGCCTGTCTCTGCCTTCCAGCTCCCTGTGGTCGGGGTGGACCTCCTGGTGGTGGTGGTGGTAGAAACTCAAAGAGTCACCCACCACCTGCTGCTCGACCAGCTCCCCTGCCTCGTCTGCCTCCTCCCTGCGGACCGCCACAGTTGACCCTCTTCCTCTGCCTCGGTGGTCCCTCAACGGTCTGCTGCTCCTCGGCACGGCGGGTCGGGCAGTCACGAGCCATGTGGCCCTGCACACTGCACGAGTAGCACTGTCTGCCTCTCGAAAGACTGGCTCCACGCTGTGTGCCCCGCACTGCTGAGCCTGTGTCCTGAGGTCGTCTGCCGGAGGGTCTAGTCTTCCTAGACCCAAGAGTCATCCGTCGACTGCCTGCTGCAAAAGACTCTGCTACGTGCTGCCCTGCGGTGGGTCTCGGCGCTGGTGTAGACTCAGCAAGGAAGCTCTCGATCAATAGGGCTCGCTCCAGTACTCTCGTCCGAGTCGGAATGCTGAGGGAGATCAGCGATGCCCTGATCACGTGTCTCAATCCCTGCTCGAAGGTACATGCCTGGATGAATGGGTCCAATACCATGTCGGTCGAGTAGCGCGAGAGATCAGTAAATCTCGCCGAGTACTGAGCGACTGTCATGCTGCCATGCCGAAGCTGAAGAAGCTCCTGAATGCGCACCGCATGGAGGGTGGTTGGGACGAACTCCGAGCGGAAGAGGCTCTCAAAGTCCGTCCAATGTAGAGATGCCTCATCGTGCACCTGGAGCATCAAGATCCACCATCGGTCCACTGCTTCATGCAGTAGGCTCGCAACGAGGATCACCATGAGGTCTGCTGGTGTCCTCACTAGCCTGAAAACTCGTACGACTGCCTCCAGCCAATCCTCAGCTGCCTTGGGGTCCGTCTCGCCACGAAACCAGGGCGGTCGCTGGCGCTGAAACTCATGCAGTGCGCTGAGGTGACGTGCATCGTCAGCGGATGGTGCTGGAAGTATCAGTGGCTTGGTGGGTAGTGCTACCGTCGGTGCCACTGCTGAACAAGGGCCCTGCACCAAGGCCTCGTCGCTCGTTGGACAGTCATCACACTCGACTCTCGGAACCCTAGCTGGCCGCCGTCGTGGGGCCATCGTGAAAAGGAAACAGGTGCGCCACGGTCAGAACAGTATACCTGGTGAGCTAATACAATGTAATCACAAAGAAAACATGAAACACACACACGCAATCAATGTTTTCGTGCATTAAGTCAGAAATTAGAAGTCAGGGTCCTGGTGTACGGATACGTCGGCCGCCGCACCAACACTAGACTCCCTGGACTGATAACCATTCTCAATACGCTAAACACTTTTGCTTCGCATAGAAAAGATCAGAATTTGCGGTAGAACCGAACTCCTCTGATACCAATTTGTCACGACCTGTCCTCGGGGCCCGTTCCGTGACTACCCCAAGCCCGCCTTCCATAGGCCAGGGGCTGGAAACTAGCACCAAGGCGTAAAACCCAGTAAAAAGGGAATGAATTTCAATTGTAAAGTGAACAAGCACCACAGAGTAAGCAAGTGGAAAAGTAAACACTAAGTAAAAACAGAGTACAACTGAAAGTGCGGAAAAGAAAATGGGCCAGTATACAAACCCAAACTGAAAGTAAAGTACAACTCGAAAGGGAAAACATCAACTGTAAAGTAAAAGCCGCTACGCCGAGCTGTCCACTGGAAATCCCACCTGAAGGGTGGGTACAGATAGCTCCACTGCTCCTCGGGTTCCGTCGTCCGCTCCGAGCACGTCCCGCCCAGTGGTCCACCTCCAGGTACCGTCCTGCTCTGCAAGCATCAACCACGATCAACGTTGTCCATCGTCTGCAACCAACACAACGTAGTGCTGGAATAGCTCGTGCAGGGGTGAGTATAAGCTACTCAGTAGGGACCCCGAGACCCCCGAAGGTCTCCCAAAATCCACAAAGGATAAACCACAAAAGAAAGATACAATCACAAAGTAACAACCGACACTGCTTAGGTATATGCCCATACATATACCTAAGTCATCAATTCCAATACGCTCCAACCTCCGAGCCCAAGTACAACTCAGTCCACACAAGAAAGTATACGTATTCCACACAGGAATGAAAAACGTAATTCACGTAGCATAGAAAAACACACTCCACCCATCAAGATAAACATGATTCAGCTCACACAGGTATACTTCTTTGAAGACGATAGAGATGATCACTGATCCATCTAAGTCTTCGGACCCACAAAGGATCGATAGGTACTAACCCCCACAAAGACCAATACAGGATCAGACCCACACAGGATCTGTAGGCGCTGGTTCACACAGGACCGCTGAGCGCTGACCCACACAGGATGGGACCCACACAGGATCGGTATCACTGATCCACACAGGATCTCTGAGTGTTCTAGTCGTCTTCATCGAATCCACTTAGGATCTCTGCACATCCGTCGTCGTAGTCACAGTAGCAGTCGCAGCCGGCTCTAGGGTACCCGCACACAACAAGCTCGTTCGGGAGGGTCCGCCCCACGAGCCGAGAGGCTGATACATAAACTGTCACAAAGTTTAGAGTTGATGTATCCAAAAGTTACATATCGACCACAGGAACTCAACGCAACAGACGGCGCGTCAATCAGATGCCCGATCTGAGCGTTATTGGCCTTTTCGTCGTAGGGGCCCTGTTGGTTTTTAAGGAAAAACCAACCTGAACATACTCCACATGGTCCAAACCTCAGGCAGAGTATTCCAAAAGATCCTTCTCACTAATAGGAACTCAACAAAGTCGACGGCACGTCAATCGGACATCCGTAGCTCAAGATATGAGCATTTCCGCTCCGAGGGCCCGGTTGGTTTCATGTATGAACCAACTCAGCCAAACACAATGTAATCTGAAACCTTGAGTGCGATATACCGAAACAACCGTATCGATCCAAGGATCGCATTTCCGTTGACGGCGTGTCATTTGGAGGTCCGTAGCCCGAGTTATAGGCATTTGAACCCAAACAGTTCGGTATCGGGGGTTTCGGGCACGGGCAGACCTGGCCCGAGACCCCCTGGCTGGCCCGAACCGGGTCGACCAGCCCCAGACAGGGTTGACCCGGCCCGGCGCGGCCTGGCCTGGCCTGGCGGACCGAGCAGGCGCTGGTCCGACACAGCGCAGCGCGCTGGGCGCGCTGCCAGCTCGGCTTCGGCCGAGCTGATTGAAAAAAAGGGGGGCGCATGCCCCCCCCCTCATAATGGTGGGATGTTCATCTGGACGATGGAATTTAATTCCCCCGGCCTTCCCCATTTCCAGCCGGCCTTACCTGGCCAGCCGGCTCCTCCTCGACAGGACCGGAAAATGCCGTTCCTCTTCCGGCTTCCGACACCGGTGGATCGGCTGGCTGTCGGTCACCTTGTTTCGCCGCAGCCCGGAACCGGCCTTGGGCTTTGTCTTCCGGCGCGGTGCGATGACACCGCTTCCCTCTGCCGCAGCCCCGTTCCGACCACGGCGTTCCCGGTTTCCTTCGACGCGGCAGGACGACGTCACGTCCTTGATTTCCTTTCCACGGCGCGGTGCGACGGCGCCGCGCATATGTTTCGCATGTAACCGCGTGGTGCGACGGCGCCATGCTCCTTCGTACCAACCACAAAGAAAAAATTTTTGAAATAAGGAGGATGGTCGGCCTTGTTTGTGCTAGCTGGCCCCCTCACATTATTCAATAATAAAAATTCGAAAACCATGAAATTCGACATGCCCGAATCAAGAACGGAAACAATTAATTAAATAACAATAAACCCATACCTCAGTTTCAAGAACGAAGGACGTCAACAAGCCGCCGAAGACAAGCATCGTGGAGGTCGGGTATCGCGGAATTCGAACATCTATTCCGTTGACGTCGAGGTGTGTCCGAAGAGGTAACGTCGCTGGAGAAGCTTCGTAAGCTGACGAAGAAAGCCCGAAGAGGAAGCAGCGTCTCCTTTCGTTGAAACAGGAAGAAGATCGAAAGAAGCGGCGTCATCGATCTTCGGAAACACACCGGCTGCGAAGAAGAGAAGTGACGACACGTCTTTCTCTTCTTATGGTGATGGTGTTCTTCGTCAGAGCCTAAGTGTTCTTCGCGTTCTTCATCGTGGTTTGAAGAAGAAGAAGAAAGCTCCCAAATCCTCTCAATGTGGCAAGAGAAAACTAACCAAAATATAATAAGTCTAAGGCTTATTTTATTTACACAACTAAACCACATTGAATTTAAAATGTTTGAAATTAAATAACTCATCTCAATTAATAACTCAAGTTGTCAAAAATTAAAAGAAGAGGAGTTATTGGGAGTTTGAAGGGGAGTTGAAGAGTTAGGGTTCGTGTGGGCCCCACCACACTTAATCCTCTCAAGGGAGGTTAAGTGGATGTGGGTCCCACCCCTAACTCCCTTTGGGAGGACATAACCAACATGGATAAAAATAAATTGTGTTTCCCCAATTTATTTAAATTCATTTAATTTCACCTAAAACTAACTCTCAACCCGCATAAAACACAACATTGGAAAAGGTCCCCTTAAGCGAATATCAGTGATGTGAGTTCATTGGTGTCCTCAGATTTCAATTCCAAGCACCAAATCAAATGTTAGAAAATCCCACTCATTCGTTCACTGAATGTACCCGAGCCAGACTTCGGAAATTGATTCTGGGCACACCGGGCCTCGGAATCAGGTGTCGTCAGAAACCGCGCTCTTGTAAAATTTCAAAGAAAATTAAGAAAAAAAAATTCCCTTGAATTTTACGGGTCTTTAAAATATAGATGTGGAATTATTCCACCATTCCATGTCTATTATCCAAATATACATAAATTTCTAATATCCTTATCATGATATTAAATCTACCTATGTAAAAAATCAATAATGTCTACATACATCTTGAAGGGCCCATGTAGGGTGTGAGAATGAATCTAAGTATGACACCAAAAACATGTGACTATAAAATATCTATGATATGGAAGGTGTATAAATATATTAAATGGAACACCATTTCCAAAATGTTTAATAACAACCCACTCTACATATTCTCTACATCCACAAGGGAGTTATCACTTAATTCAGAAAATTCACGTATACCAAAGTAGAGACGACCTTTATCCTAAATCCAAGGTATAATTTAATATTAATCAACACAGGTCAACCATTAGGTTACCCCTCAAAGGAAATCAAATGACACCTCTAAATGACTAACACCTTATCTCCAATAATATCATGTGTCATATAGTATTCCCCCATAAAATATGATTTTGTTCCCACGAACCTCATCTCAAAAGAATTATTATCTGCCCTTATCACATCATCTGAGGCACAACAATGTATGTTGTCCAAAATTAGGACACATATGGATCAACCAAAACAATCTAAATGAATGATGAAGTACATCTCTCAAATAGTCATTTATGAATAGAATTTTTATGGGGAGGATTTTCCCCAAAACGATAGTCATAAAATTGTCAACTGATGCCTCCTCACTATCCCCATGGATTTATATGGAATGACCTCCACCCATTTACTGAAGATGAATCTAACAGAAGCCTCTTCTGACATGGTTGGTTAATACCATATCACCATCTCAGTATTAATATGTTCACATGGTTGAAAATGATTTATTTTCCGTCAGGGGTAGGCTAGAATCACCAACTAAATCATTAATACACGTCACCTGGCACATAATATCCATGATAACATGATTCTTCAATCTGATGGTCAACACCATACAACATTACAGGATCCTCACCTATATCCTAAGGACATTGTCTCATCATCTCGATGGCCATGTCTCAGAACTAATGATGAACATCACTGAAATTCCACAAGCATCTCCCAACCTAATGATCACATTACATCAACCAGATATCCCATGCACCATAATCCTATGGATGTTCCCATTACATTTCCATATAACATGGTAATTATATTAGAAGCATAATACAAGTAAATTATAATAAAATGGCCATGGTTGAATCTACCAATTCTTGAAGCCTCTCACAATGATCATTCACTTGTAGATATTAATTATCATTCCCATATGCACCTCTTAACATAATATATTTTATTTTAAATGCTATAGTTTATTTACTAAGGACTTGATCTATGATAATAATAGTGTTATCTAATAATCACCCCCAAGAAACACAAGAAATAAAAAACAACGATAAAGTGAACTTTACTAATAGTTTAATATGATCATGTGACTAATCATATCCTCTAACTCTATCTCATTTGGATTAAATTGGAATTTTAAATGAACATCTTCAAAATAGGATAAATTGGAAAACATATATTTCGCACTTTGGATATAAAGAAAAAATGAAAAAAAAGAATAATTAATATTAAATCTCTTTTATATGTGGTTCCAATGCACCCGTTAGATCAAGAAGTGAAGCTCGAATGTGAAGATTATCTCAAATACTAACTAGAGAGAAAATGGAGAGTTCTCCTACTGTTCATAAAATTTTGAGGACAAATGAGTACGAAAATTGATATATTTAGGGATGAGAAATTTTTTATTTTCACAGTTTTAAGGGCCCAAACTATTAGCTCAAATGGTTTGGTAAACCCTGTACTAACCCAGTGACATACATTATACAATTCTCCTGGATAGCACGGTTCATGGAGTGTTTTTTACAAAATATTTATGATCCCTATTTAAAATATGAAATACTTTGACACGTGAACATGTTCCCACAAATTAATTATTTGAACAACTATACACAATATACCAATAGTTTTGCCAATCACATCATTAAGGTAGCACAGTTTTTCAAAACAGTACACTTCAGTCTGCGCAAATTGAAAACATGGTATTTCAACATTAATTGACAAGAAACTCATCCAAATCCATGAGAGTCAGTCTAAGTGTTACGACACATATAAATTAGGTCTTGGGTCAATTAAACTCACATGATTATATTCTAATGGAAAAAAAGTTATTCAAACCACTAAACTCCAAAAAAAATTGGTAGAGATTTTGACCGACTCCAAAAAAACATAAGAAGTTTCAATCTCCTCATCATAACATATATCATCCTTGATCTCTCAAATAAATCCCATAGCTGGAACTGAACATTCCCATATCTCTAATTTTAACACAAAACCCCCATATCAAAGTGATCATTTCAACTCTCTCTCATTGTCCTCCCAACCTTAAGAGATACCTACCCTAGGTGCACCTCAACCCAAATCTAAAACAAAATAGATGGAACATCGACTGTCCCCATACTAAATATCATAATGTAATGAATTTTTAATCATTATCCTCATCATGTTCTCTTTTTTATACCTAGAAACCACCATTTAATGTATATCATCAGATGCCCACCTCATGTCCATACAACCTAAGAATCATTTGAGGTTCTTCATCTCTTTAGATGCTGCAAATTTTTCATTGTTCCTCAAACCTCAAGTAATTACAACATCACATCGATGCCCAGATTCTAACACATATCACATTGAACACATTCAACAATGCCAACATATAAATCATTGTTCCATGAACCTCATATATATATATATATATTAATCATCCAAAATTATTCATACCTACTAATCAACATTTTCTTAGTCCATATATAGATATTATTTCTGACATGCATGAAAAATTGATATTCCTACACAATTGTTCATCATAAAATAAAACAAAAGTGTACTTATGGTCATGCCCATTGCATGCCTCTAACCATTACCATCTCATTAGTATGCTATGACCCAAAATACACCATAGTGTCCACCTATCCTAATGATTGACATGAAAAATCCTGGACTCCTTGTGGGATTCCACCATCCACTAGCCAGTAAACCCACTATGGGTTCCTGATGTTTCTTCCATTCCCATTTCATTGAGAAAAATCAGAGCTACCACCTCCTGGTACCACTCCCAGTCATTTCTTTGATCCACGACTGTGCCCTGATTCTTGACTATAGGTTTTCATAGAAATATTATTATTGAATATATCATGGTTCATGACATTAAAATGTTCATAAAAGTCTTTTAGTTCCCAATCACACTTCATCCAAACATGTCACAGCTTCCCACACTGGAAGCACACCATCAAAATCTCATTGATCTATGGTCTACATTTGTCCCTAATGTGACAACCATATAATAAATCATATATATCCCAACTCATGATTTATGAAATTTAATCCTCAATATCACCAAAACCCATAAATAGATTGAACAAGACTACTCCATCAAATGTACATAACTATGAGCACCCAATCAAACACCATTGAGAATAAAGAAAACCTACATAAAATTACCTACATAAGAATGCATTCCACAAACCAGAATAAAAATTCTTAATAATTGAGGTGTCAATACCCACAATATCAGGTGAATAAGTGGAATAAATGGTGAATTTTTACACATAGTCTACGATTGACATGTCACCCAGCTATATGCTCAAAAACTCCCATGTTTTCTCTATCCTTATTATCAATAAGAAGAAGTGATTGAATAAACTGGACACAAAGTCATTTAGGTATACTTCCATGTATCTTACCACATGAACCTTCATTTCCCAACAGTGGTTAGATCGTCCCCTGATCTTGTTTCTATCCATCTACACCCATCATACTATCGGTGTCTCAAGACGCTTGAAGAACATTTTCATATAATCGATATATTTATTATCAGCATGTGGTCCACCCTCACCCTGAAAATTATTATTCGACTATGTTATAGTAAGTATCACGACATGTATTCCATGGAAGAATATTATCCCTATGTTCCCCTTTCAATCTATTTGATTACATGTATCAGACATTAGTTTCTCATCTGGCCACATTCTAAAGGTTTCCAAATAATGACGGATTACCCACCTGTACCTAAGCATGCACCAATGACTATACCAGAGCAAGTTTTCTAAGCCTAAACCTATCTCTTATACTCCTCCTAAACCTTCAATCCATTTTATCTAATCGTGGGGATCTTAACCTATGTGTTCTCCTACAACACAACATCACTACTCACCAGATGATCCACTTGAGCCTATCCAGATAGCATCATTTTGAATAACAACATTATTGTCAGACAACCCATCTATCATATATATAATACATTTTTGGAATATTATAATATGTAGTAGAAACTCACTACCCTTACCCTACCCCATCATAGAAATTTCACATATCATCTAGCAGCATGGCCCCTTATTTTCCCATTCCATTCATATGTATCACATATCCCTTAGGCGATGCTCATCCTTAATAACCTTGAAACATAAATACACTGACTATGTTTCCCATCCAGGTTATGAAAATCACCCCATTTCACCATCCATATAATCTTATAAAATATCCACACTCATACATATTTTTCACTTATACCAATAATATTTCATTTCATCCTCTTTCCTAGGTTGGGTGAGTATGATGCCTCAAAAGAGAGGATATGATAGAAAATACCAATTGGATTCCTTTATTTAAACTATAAAAAACCCATCAAATATTATCAAAATCATTGTTTACAATGATAGTGAAAAAAATTTCAATCACAAATAAAACACACAAATAAAGAGATATATGTATATATATTTAAAACGTTGAAGGTGACTAATTAGAAAAAAACAAACATCAATTTCCATATCTAGAACAGGGTCCAAATAACATCCCATACCATACCCAGTCAATGGACAAAAAAATATTAATATCAAAACCCACATTCCCCATTAAAGTTGTTAATAATACCAATAATGAACTGAGAAAATAAGAACACAAATTATCACCCCTAGAAACAAGGTCAGTCCCCCATTCAAGGTGTTGCAGGCACTGATACATGAGTCTCAAACCCCAACATGACTTCATCATAATATTTTGTCAACCATAAAAAAAATAATACCTAAAAGTATAATGAAAATATACTTTGAAACCATTTGTAGTGGCCTTAACTGTTTATCCACCCGAATAGTACAACATGACATGAACCATTAGGCCTTAGGAATGCCTCCCCATACAGCAAGTGATGGTTCCAAGTAGTATGGGTGTAAAAAGGTGATAACGCAGAGACTATAAAATTTAATTTTAATAATATAGAATTCTATATAAATTTAATATAGTGTAAAATAATGACTAATTGAAACTATACTAGAAACCCACCCATGGCTGAAGCCTAGCAATAATGTTCCAATAATATCAATATGCCCAAAATTATTATTTGGAAAATTAAACATCACAAAATTCCATTTGTTGACATGAAAGAAAAGAATATATGTAGATGGTTCACTAGTGTTTGTCCTCATTACATACATTGAATATCATCCTAATACAAAAATAAAACAAAAATAAAATCCAAGTGAGGAAATAACCCGTGGTTCCACATCTTATGCACAATACTAACTACAGTTCTATGATATAATTATGGAGCCTGAAACATTACATAAATGAAAATAAAAAATGTATTTACACATCGCAACGGTCATGTGTATTGTTTGAGAACGAATCTTTGTAGCTAACCCCCAATATGTACATATCAAATTTCTATGATTTAGTAGGTTTATCTAAATAATAAATAAATAGATTCTTCATAAATGTGTAACAATAAAACTCTCCCCTTATGGCATGTAGCCAAAAGGGGGTCATCACCTACATCCTCCAATTCTGTTATACCATATTAAGGAAGACATATAGATTATACCCATATCTTTCCCCAATGTATATCATAATAGGTGAACCATCAGGTTCCACCTTCAATGAATTCACTCATCACCTCATATCGACCGAATCCTCATATCCAATAGTATCCAACATCTCAAATTCACTCTCCAAATAGTATGATCTATGCCCCATGGGCCACATTTAAAAAGGAACCAAAAAATATCTTATCCTGACACTTGAGGTACAATGAGGCATGTCTGTAAAAATGATAAAATTATCTGATCCAAAACAAAAGACTAGAGGAACAACAATATCTATCCTTTGAGATATTTCTATCATAGAATTCTCTAGTACATAAATCCCTTTCTGTTATCCAACTTAATAAACATTATAAGTTGATGTCTACTCACCATCCCTCCAGATTTATAAACAAATAACCTCAACTATTTCCATAAACAACACCTAATGGATCCATATACCCACATGAGTCGTCAATACAACATCATAAAAGAATTCCAAATATGTTCACACCCTATGAAATGGAACATTGGCCAATACTGGTGAGGGAAAATCACCAAATAAATTTCTATAATTCATCAATAATCACCTTATTACCTTACAACCATGTCACATAATTCAATGCCATCACTATCCAACATGAAACAAGCCTCACCCATTGCCGGACAAAATCATCGCATCATGCCATCGATCAAGTCACCCCATTAAGGAAAATAATCGCCCAAATTATTATTTACATGCCCACGATGATAATCTCATCATCTCAATCAGATATCTTATTTTTCCTCCATCCTAAGGTCCATCCTATCCATTTTCTATGTTACTCAATAATGCATTATAGTAGCATCTAATAATTTAATTTCAATATAAACAATAACATGTCTTAATCTAAAAAAGGTCGGATACCTCTAAAAGGACTCAAACCATTCATACATTGTTTAAAATCCCCATATTCATCACTTAACATCATTTAATTTATTTAAAAAACATCCATTTTTTATTATGGTCTTTATTAGGTAACATAATAGAGTTATCATATTAGAATCCCCAAAAAACTCGTACAATCAGAAATAGAGAAAATGATAGCCTACATATTAGTCATATATTCTTGCACGCTCTATATTATCCTCTAACATGAGAAATTTTTAAGAAATAGTCCTTTAGATAAATTCTTTGAAATTGGATAAATCAAAACACAGTAATTTAAGACTCTAATTATAATGATTAAATGATAATATAGTAATCCAGTCTGAATATTTTATAGAAGTGTTTCCAACTCACCTAGTTAAACAATAATGGGAGCTCAAATGTGAGTATTGGATCAACCCATATCATGAATGAAAATGGAGGGAACCATTCTTATTTGTGTTATTTGGGGGATACTGGAGGTGGAAAATTGATTTAATTAGGGAGCAGAAAGTGTTATTTTTTTAAATTTTAATTGTCCTCATTTTTATTATCCATGATTTAGATAATCATGCATTAATGTGTGACACAATTTTCCAATGATCTAGGCTCACACAGTACATGTTCATAGTACAAAAAACCATGTGAAAGACATGTGTGAGCCCCCTGTAAAAAATAGAAGACAAGGATGCACAAGTATGAAAAAACACTTTAGTGGTTTATAAATCCATTTATAGTGTATCTGTAAGGCCAAACAAACAGTCCTTAAATTCCATTTGGTTTGTCCAAACCTTGTACCGCAATATATGAACATTGAAAACATGGTTTTTTTATCTAATAGACATGAAACCCAACCAAAAACCTGAGACAATTAATAGGAAAAACGACTTTTCTAAAATAATGGACTTAAATTAATGAAACTATCAGTATTTATCTATTGATAAACAAAAAAAAGATAGCATACAAACCAAACACCAACATTTCAAAAAGGGTGAGGAATTTGACCTGGTCTGAAAACCAATAATTTTACACACAATATTGAATCATATTTGGAACCAACACCAATTTCCCATTTCATATATAATATATTATGAAATCTAACATGATTTTTACTGTTCAGTTGGAGTATTGGCCAATTTCCCATAGTATACCAATAACATTATTTTATTTCCCATCATTATCATATAATATAAAAAATATTAAACAATGTGTTGGAGGGAGAAATAGGTCCCACCAATTAAATAATGAAAATAAAACGTATTTTCTATTAAATATAAAAACCATACATGATATAATATCCTAAAAAATTAAATTCACTTCATAAGCATTTCATCATATCATGGCCCATAATAAATAAAAATGTTTCATAATAATCTCATTATTTCTTCCTAGAATAACCCCTGAACAAAGGAATATGATTCATAATTATATTTTCCTCATACAAATAAACCATCTATATAATGAATAAGGATTTTATCATGGGAACATATCACTAGTAACAGTTATATAACTTTAAAGGGTTTTATCTTGTATATAAAATGATCTTGAATGATAATTTATGAAATTGGTTGATTATAAAAAATTTGTAAAATTTAAATAAACTTTTGTGTGTAAATATTTTCTGAAAATTATAAAAAAAATTTAAATAATTTTATAAACTTTTAAAAAAAGATTTAAAAATTTGAGTTTTCATGATGGTAAAAAATATAGTTCATGTCATACACATTAAAAAGATATTTCATTCACAATTTTTATGTTAAGAAAAAATAACTAAATTGGAGAATGTTATAAATATTCCATTTAAAAAATTTCTTAAAATTAAAATATTATTATATATTTATATAAAAAACCATCGATAATTGGAAAGAAATAGTTTATTTTTTATTAAAAAAATAGAAATGGATGAATTTTATTCAATCAAATGTAAACTTCTAATAATTTTCCTAATAAAATTTTATTTTCTAAATTTGACTACATAAAGAAAAGAATAAAATGGAAAAATTTTATTTCTAGAAATTACAATAATATAAAATGATATTTTGAGTTTCATGAGTGATCGTTCATAATATTTCTTCATCAGAAACATAACCATAAGCAGTCATGTAAAATAATTAGATTAGAAAATATATCCTTAACAAAATTTGTAACATATGAATCATATTCCCCATGGATGAAATAAAAAAAGGTTTTTTATATAAAATAATTTTAAGAGATTAATCGTTAATACATTTGTGGATAGTATACCCCACACAAATGAATCAAGTGTTGAATTTGGCACATATCTTATTGAAATTAAAGTAAGACTAATAACACTTACTTTTTTTATTGAATTAGTTAATATATTTTTATAATTCAAATATGATAAATATAGTTTTATTATAAAAATATTACTATAAGATAATTATATGTATCATTATCTATATGACTTACATATGACCTATTAAAACCCACATATTAACAATTACTTGTTAAAATCAGGCATTGTGTAATAACTTCATTGTTTTTCTTTGATGTTTTCGTCTCGAATTTTTTTCCCATTCCTTTTATCATTGTTAAATATTATCTATATTTTTAATTTTTTTATATATTACATATTTTTATTAAATATTTATTTAGTTTAATCTATTAATATTATAGATATAAAATGAATTACAGTGTTCATGGAGAGGTTATTTAGTATATAAGCATGACTATTGTTTCCATTTTCTCACTAGATGAAATAAAATAAATGTAAATAATTTTTTCTATTTAAAAAAATATAAATTTCATATATATCACATATTTTACTTAATATAATTCATATTGACATCAATTTAATGAGTAATTGATGATCGAATCACATCACAATACTAGGGAGCATTTTTTTTGTACAAATGAGTGACATTATAATAGTACCATAAAATGGTTAGAGCGAACATATACCTGATTTTATAATTATAAAAGAATATATTATTCTAAAATATTATTGAAATAATTTAAATCCAAATTATATCCATCTGGGATATTTTTTCATCGAAAAAAGTACATTTGTTCAGGAGGATATGATCTATCGTACACAAGATCAATGATATAATTTACATCTTTATTGATGAGGATATATAAGTGCATAATTAATTTAACATAACAAAAAATATGAATATTAGATAGAATTATGTTATTAAATCATCAAGGTTTAGATTGAAATGAAATATTAGGGAATTAGAAAAATTGTAACACATTGATATGAAATATACATCCTCATCATTGAGCTCTTTATAGTTTCAACCAAAATCCTTTCTTTAGAGGGTTTCAAAAAAAATGTTCTTTTATATGGGGTGGTATGTTTTTAATTTATTTTTTTATTGAGTTTTTGAATTAATGGGTTTGGGATAATTGTAGTAGAGAGGACCTGATATGGCCTTTTATAGGTATGATAAAGGATTCACTAGGAAATTTTTTGAAAATATAAAGCTGTACCAAGGTTTTAAAAATTATAAATTGAAAAATAATTTCTCAAGAAAGATAATTAGATCATTTAGGGTAAATAATTAGTAAAAAATATTAAAAAATATTAACTAATTTGATTCTAGATATGATTTCCATGATATGTAATTACATGTATGGAATGGGAGAGACTTATTTCAAAAAATAAACAAGTAGATTTCATGAAAATTAGTGTTTCCAATGAGAAAATTCTCATCGTGAATGAAATATTAAAGATAAAAATTCAATATTTTTTTCTAACAACAAAAAATATATTAATAAATTTAATCATTAAAAAATCATTTTTAAATGAATATTAACAGAAAATGGATTTTGAAAATTATTTAAATGAAATGATATTTTGAATAAAAAATATTATTTTTTTAATTCCCTGAAAAATTTAATATTTCAGATAATTCAGAGAAATTCAATGAAATATATGTTTGAAATATAGAGTTCAAAAAACTATTTCTCTTTTCAATATACATAATACATAAGTTGAATACTTTTCACTTATTTTTTATTCAAAAAATAATTAAAAAAATTTATTTTGGAAATGGTATTTTTAAAATATATAAAGACATTACTATAAATAAACTATTTTTTATTAATGGTTTTCATATATAAATAACTTATAATTAAAAAGTTATTTTTTTTATTACCATTCATAACAACAAGGTTAAAAAACTGCATTATAATATTCATGATTAAATTATTATATTAATAGTATATCGTGTTCTGTAAAACAAGGTGTTATGTGAAATTTATGGAATAAATGAAAATAAATTTATTTGAAAAATATTTCGTAAATTATCATGTTCATATAGATTATATATTGGAGTATTTTCTTTTAATATATATATTATAATACACATTTAAGTGTAATGTGACATGTTCCCGGCTTGGCTAAGGTTTATAATATTTACAAAATTGACTATTGATATTAAGGTATTAAATAAGATGGCCTGAATTTTTCTTTCTCGGTCATCCCATGTTGAGATGAAATGTTCTTGAAATCATTTTATTAATTACCATGGTTAATTTTTAATTGAAAATAAGAATATTTGGATCCTTACATTGACTGTTGGGATATTCTATAATTGAATGGTAGTGTAAAGCTCGAGAAAGCTTCCTATAATTCAGACGAAGATCGATGTGGTGGACTATATTCAATATCATCTCCTTTATTTTAGATTTCATCTCTAATTATTTTGATTCAATGAGATTCATAGGGACCATGCTATGGATTTTTAGAATATTGGGATTATGTGTAATTGGATATATAAGTTGAAGTGGTTGTTATTATTTTATTAAAATGTTTGCATGAGAATTATTTAATGGTTTGGGAATCCCCCCAATTGTACAAAATACCATAATTTACATAGTCTGAAAATTTTTTATTTTAATTCACTATGATTATCAAGATAACTTATTTAAACATAATCAGCCTAAATGTGAAAATATTCATGACATATTTTTGGTAATTTTATTTCTATGGAAAATAATATTCTTGATTAATAATACAATGGTGATTATTTAAGAGAAAAATGTATTCTAAATGTATTTAAAATTTAAAAAAACTAATACATGAACAAAAAAAGAAAATACATTCCCAAATCACATTTCCCATTTAGATAAATGACCCTTACAAAAGGAATGAATTATGCACACATTCGTATAATGCTATATTAATAGATATGTAAAATATAGAAATAAAAGAATATTTAATGAAAAGATAATGATGGAAAATGAACCTACAAAATAATCCTTCTCTCCCAAATTATTTTTTTCCATACTATTCTATTTTGGTATCATAGTAACGCTACATTTATATACCATATAAGTGATTGGGATTCAATTAAGTTTACTATAAATGGTCAATTAAATTTTCATGATTTAATATAAAACAATGGCCTCTATAGTAATTATTTTTGGACTATAATGGATGTAATAATAAAATATTTCAATATGTATCTGTCCAGTTATGATCATTTCATGACATATAATGTCACGTTACAAAAATTTCATCCCACTCCAAATGTTTTTTCATCAACTAACATTTTTTTTTCACTTGATCCTTTAAAAATGATTCACAACATGAATGATAATATTAAATATTCAAAACATTCATTTCTTAACAATTCTTTTTTTATAACCCCAAAAAGTATCATATGGTCATCCTTCCTCATGGAATCATATATTTAGTAGATCTAATGATATTTTTTGGATTATTATTCATATTTACCTTAAATTATATTAGCCTTAAACATATGTAGAACAATTAAATTTTCAGTTGTTAATTAAAAATTATATTAACATAATAATTGTTTTTAGGTTTAAAAAATGTATGCTCAATATTTTTTTATAAATTATTTCTTTACAAATAAGTATATATGAATATTTATTCTCAAATACATATAATATATTCTTATTAAATATCATATTTAATTAAACTATTATTTTAATGATTTAATATTTATATCTTATAAATATTTCAGATTAATTTTTAATATTTAAATGGTCAATACTAATTCCCCCTAGTTAGATGAATAATATATTTTATCATGATATATAATATCCATGATAGAAAATTACATTTAACAACCAAATAATATAATATATTATTTCAAATAAATTATTCTCTCTATAGAAATGTAAAATCATGCCTATATTTTATTTAATACAATATATATATATATATATATATATATTTCAAGAAAAATTATATAGATGACATTAAATAACATTAATAAATATATGATTTTAATTAGATAATTTATTTTTATATCACTATGTTTAATAAATCCATTAATGTATATCTTATTATTCGTAATATGATTTTAATGATATCATAAAAATATGAATTTATAGATTTTATACAAATTTTATTTCATTACAATAACATATATTTAACTTCAAAACGCTTCCATCAAAACAAAAGGTAGAATGAAATAAATATTAAAATTGCATCAACCCTATCAAAAAATGTTGATCCGACTTCACATCATCAAAAAAATAAAAAACATGTTGAATCTCATTTATATAAACTAGAAAAATTCGTGATTATTAATTAAATTAATTATTTCAATAATGTTAATACCATATGAAAAATATCCATGATCATTTTTATATCATTCATATATATATATATATATAAATTTTGTGTCTCATTTTCCATATTAATTCCTAAAAAACATTCCATCAGATTCCTAATATATATTAGAAAATTTCATGAAAATTATAATTTCCAAATTTGTTTATAATGTATATTTTTAATTTTTGAAATTATATCAAAAACCATTTTATCTATTATTATTTTTAATTATTTTTAGGAAATATAAATACTCAAATAAGAAAACATATTTTTCAATTATTTCTAAAAAACAATGACTTCCAAAAGGGTAATATTGATATGAACAATGTTATAATAAATTAACTACGAATTTAATAATAAAATAAAAATTTTGAAACATTATTTTTCAGTTTTAGTGTGTAGTTTTTTATGCTGATTTGATATAGGGAAAAAATTTAACAGTAAAATAAATAAAATAAGGTTCCCTATTTTAAACTATAAAGAGATAGAAATGATATTATAGAATAAATAAAAAAATCATAAATATTATAAAGAAAATAAAAATTTAATCCCCTGGGTAATGGAATGTATTCCATTAAAATTATTTCATTACATATTAATCATTCATTTAACATTTTATATAAAAGATACTAGAAAATACATTTGAAAACCATGACCTGGACACCCTATAAATTCTATTACCCAACGTGAATTTTCCACATAACCAACGGGTCTTCCAAATACCCATGGGCTAACGTTTATCACTCTAGAATTAGAAACAAACATAGAGGATAATCTCTCCAAACATGAGGTACATAACCTGATATATATATATATATAACGAGCTATAGAATATATGAATATATATTTCATAATTTATATAATTGAACGGAAGTGATTCTGATGATATGGTAGAGAAATAATATATAACATAAATTTACTACTATAAATATTGACCTAACTCAAAAATATTCTCTAATTGACTCATTATGATAATGTTGGATAACTCTCACTATCTCAACACCAACTACCCAAAACCCCATCGATTTAAAACATCATATCCTCACTACAGATTCCTATATTTTCCCATCTTTGAAATACAAAACAAGGACTTATCATCAATGAAGTCGTGCAGAGGGTGACAACAAATATTCACATTATGATTCTAAAAAAGTATTATATAACATGTCTCTATTAAATAATACTCTTATGATAAATAATTATTAAAAAAATGCATAATATAAAGTTTAATAGTTTTACGTAAACATTATTGAAAAACAATTTATATTCAAATTTTTTTAAATTAAAAAAAAAGACTCTAAAATTATTTCATATCATTTCATATGAAAAAAAGAAATCATATCATAGATATTGATGTAATAAATATCATATCATTTCAGGGAGGATACAACCAATATAGTAAAAATAATATCATATTAGACAAATCATAGATTACATCATCATAGGGATCATAGTTGGAAAAGATATATATGACACATGTACCTATCATTGGAATTTTTTTGGGCATCATTCCCCTAGACATATTCCTCACAATGATCCTCCAAATTTACATTTTTTTCAAAACACTTTTGAGAGGAATAATTAGAACCCTGATAGTAAAACCAGTTAATCATCTAAACATAGTATATTTTTTTAAAGAAAAGCATGAGATGATTGGAATCAATCTCCCTAAATAGTATATTGGGATTATAATTTACCTGGGAGTTTTGATCGTCCTTAAATATGTCTTGATAATGTTTTTCCATTATGAACCAAGATTCCATGTATTCATCCATTTTTATCATTCCCATGTTGAATCCTCTCTTAAAAATACGGTTCTGCCTATAAATACATTTACATTGCACCATTATAGTTTCCAAAAGAAAGAAACCATCCAATTATTTTTTTGATCACATCCTTAAATGATTTCATATCCTGTACTAGCTCTACCTTTTGTTCATCTGAGTGAAAAATAAGGTTCATGTGTTGTGCACTGAAGCTATCTGACGTTGTGGGACAGCATGGAAGACCGCCTCATGATGCTGCCACAGTGGAAGTGCATACTCCACCTAAAGCACCTCCAAAAACATAATACTCCCCTCCCTTAGTTAGTTGTGAATAATCTCTTATTCCTTCCATTAAAGATACATATCCTCAGTCGGATGTGCGGGGTCAGCACCCCCACAATTAGCCATCTCTTGATCCCCCCCTACCTGAGATTCAGACTCCATAGAGGTAGAAACACCCACCAGTTTGTCAGTGCCTTTTCACCCATTCAAATGATTTTTGACATTACTAGAAGACCTGATCACATGAGTTCTTGGTATGTTAGAGTAACCTTTCCATTTCCATGACATCATTGTATGTGTATTGAAGCCTTATGAATCTTTAATGTTATTCTTTCCATTCCTTGAAGTGGCTCTAAAAAATCCATTATAATTCCCACTCCCTATAAATTAGGAGGGGAGTCAGAAACTAAATCTGAAACAACTTTCCTAGCCTCTTATCCCATAAATGGATCACTACCAAGGGAAACCTATATCACATTTCCAACTACAAGATAAATTCCCTCATCTTGACCCACCACTATAAACTAGTTATGATAATTATTAAAACACCATCCAAATTTATCCTTCTCAGCGTAGGAGTTTTGGTCTGCAAGCCATGTGCATGGTAATTATATCCACTTAGTTTTTCGAAGCCACATCCCATGTATTAAAAATGAAAATATCATAAGACCGGGCTAAGGGGATGCTCACCCGTGGACAAATCATCTCTAAATTCCTCGTTCACCCTCGTTGCACTGAGTGACGCAAGCTACATAAACATAACTACATCGTTGAAAACATCCATGTGCACCACCCTCTTATCTTGTCCAATCACTTCATGGAATATACATGAATTGATGATGGATCCATCACCTTCATTAAAAACCACAGAATACGAACATGGAACATGAAAATCCCTTTTCAACATATTAAAAACCATCTAAGATTTTGGATTGAACTGAGTATCCTTCGAAGCCATCCGAGAATCCACCACCAACCCAATGGTGTTGAACCATCATGAACGAGACTATGGAATCTACCTTCATCAGCACCAGAAGGGACAATGTGACTAGTCCCATTGAACCTCTCTTGATGAAGAGTCTACCATTCTCCTTGGCATGAATAAGATATATGTCCAATATGAAAGAAAAGCGAGCAAAATTTCATCCAGGACTCAAACTCAACAGGTTTCTTCCACAGAAACTCATCACAAACCGAGATATAAATCCATTCGATTGAAGGATTAGAGACATTGACATTGAAGTATATTTCTAGAGAGATTTGGTGATATACCACAATAGTTCTCAAGTCCAAATATAGATATTTACTAACAATGTTCCCATGTATAAGAATAACAATGGGTTTCTGTAAGGGGAGAGGGAGTCCTTGAAAACATACCCACATAGACACTATTAGAGCATACCACCTCATATGTAGATAAAAGATCCATATGATCAGATGAAAGTGGTATCCTTCACTAGAATGAGGATCCTGAGACCACATAGTATCAGATATTCCGGAAATGAAAAGCAAACCATGATGTGCCGCTTGTCGAGGAGACCCATCATCGTTCATTCTAAAATTTCCCCAATGTCAAACAAAAAATGGTCGAAGATGTCCACAAATGGGATCCTTGATCTCAATCGGACCACCATGGTCTGGTTAGAGAGATCCAAAGCATCTTAATATTCAGAAATCAAATGTTCGATATAAGGGTGACCCATGAGAAGATTCAGGACCCTAGGAAAGTCACAATTTCAAGAAATCGAGGAATGCGTTCAGGAATAATAATACACCATACACTAATGTATAGAAGGATTCCATTTTCCAATATTTTTTAAATCATTTCATCCATAATTTTTCATCAAAACCTTTATTTTAAACAAATTTTAGAGAATCATTTCACAATTCATTTCAAATTCCATTTCAATAACCAAAAAAGGGGGATACCTACATTTATCAAATAACCTATTTAAACCAAAAAAAATCCACTCATTAAATCATTCCTTTTTAGTTATAAATTTTTTTTTCCAAATTAGACCTATGTAGTTCATCAACATAGCAAATAGATGGAACCAACTACCTAAAAAATCAGGATCACACTCTCTCATAATCAGATCCACCAACATGAAGAACATAAAAATGATAACATACACCCATGAGTCAATCAAAAAAATAATAACATTTTCTTAATTTTAATAGAATATTCATCATGGATGATTAAAAAACATATACCTCAAGAACACCACCCCTCATCACCGTAACAAAAAATGGATCATCCCTTAAAATAAGATATCAAGATAGTTCTATAATAAAATAAGAGAATCAATAAAATGGATTAAAATCCAATAGTACAACTCAATAGTCATATCGTGATGAAATGAAATAACAATGTAGAATGTATTCTCTCACTTAGAGAGACACCACATGAATCGCTAATGTTCAAATGCCTAACAAATCAATATGGATATAGTTTACACTCACAAAATTATTATATAATTCTTATATGATGAAATGGATGAGGGATAAAGAATAATGAATTAGATTCATATCTGTATATAAATAATCCACAAATCTGGATTCTTACATTTTGTGTTATCCATAAGGTCAACATACAATGATAACCAATTTCGTGTTTATAAAAAACCATATTTTCACCAATATATGATGCGAACATGTTTCAAAGTTTGTAATAATTTATGAAGTTTATTCATATCCTGGCATGATATCGGTATAAAATAAATTGCATGTCCTCCCACAACACAATATTTAAATTATTATGAAATAGAAAAAATAGCATATTGTTACATAAAAAAGAATACAACTTGAGGTATTATGATTACTCAGATAGAACCCCTTTAATCCATTGAAATATTTTACAAAGACTCAATTAATTTTAAAAAACATACATACCAAAATGTTATTTCGTGATCCCTTATAAATGGTCTACATCCATGTCAGTCCCAAAATGCACCACATTAATGGGGGGAAAATGTAATGAGATGAAAAATAAAATGAATATTATAGGGGGATGTAAAAAATGAAAAACAATAAGATATTTAATATAAGGGAATTCATATAGAATAATAAAGTTATAGTAAATAGGTGATGTGAACTCTCCCTCAACAACAAATCTCACCCCCATTTTATATAATTATTGGATCTATGTGGATATAATAATATGACCAATGAAAGCATCATCCCTTTAATTTCATTCAAATATGATTTAATGTTCCTTAATTTTTATTCAAGTACATACAAATCTATTCTGACCCAATCACTTCCCAACTCAAAACGTGAGAGGGGTCATGGTGATATTTCAAAAGATATGATATTTAGAAAATATCTGATATTATTATTTACTGAAAAAATATTTATAAATGATAATAATCTTGACTGGAATTCTCATTTACATAAAATGGTCCAACATATGTTGAAGGTAACATTCCCTATTTCCCAGCTTACGATGGTGGAACCCTGTAGAAACATAACAAAAAGCCCAATTACCTTAGTAAAATTTAAAATAATTTTTCATTGATTAACATAAAAAATTTAACTATGGAATTAGTAGACATCAATATTGATTTTGGATCCTCACATATATCTCAAGAAACAAACATGTTCCCCCCAATTAATCTTCTCCCACCTCTTCCGAATAAAGTGGTTATCTAAAGCAGAAACCACAAAAATAATCAAACTGATCCATTATGAAAAAAATGTTATCATTATTTATGTTCAATATTGAATATTCCATGATGGTTATCCCAATATTTTCTAAAATCCATGATAGGGGAATGTATAATATCTTCTTTAATCATAATAGAATGCTCAATATAATCATCTATCTGTGGATGGTATGTTGTACTCAACAAGGCGTAATACCCCATAACCTCTAATATAGTCTTTCATAACCCTAATGTTATCCATATCATTAATTGTAACAATAGAATTTGGATCCCCATATAACTCATAATTTCCTATATAAAAATTCTTACATAAAACATCATCTTTTTTAGTTTCCAAAATCAATATTAAGTTATCTTAAATTTTTATTCAATTAACCAAAACATGAATAAAAATCTTTTATTGGGTTTTCTATGGTAATCACAAAAAAATTAGGGACATCACATCCCAATTTAAAATCAAAATTGGAATGTACTGGAGAAAACTATATGTTTACAGATTTTATTCCATTATTTGTTGGTAGGATTAATATTTGAATTATTAGAAGTAATTGTATGCTTCATACCCATGTACCATAGCCATCAGTTCATGAAATGACTCATCTTTATAGCGAATAAATAAATGGACTATGTTTAAATATGGAAATAAAAAAAACTTAGCTTTTCCATGATGCTGTGATGATTGAAAAATTCCAAAAACATAGAGTAAAACATCTAATGATAGTGTCCAACTAGAAACTATATCCCCACCAAAAATTGTTTTTAAAATTATTATGATCCCATTATCAAACTGATGAATCTATAAAATATAATTAATGAGATATAGAAATAAATTAATACTGGTAAAATTCTAACCTAAAACATCCTCCTAACAATCAATATGAAATTGATAAAATATACCCATCAGGATGTCCTCTTCCTTCGATTCCAAAATAGCTAGTGATGGATGATTCATGTTTGAAGAATCTAAAATAATTATAACCATGCCCCATGTTATATTCTTTGTGAAATAAAAACATATTAAAGTATTCCACCCATATACTATACCTAATATTCAAGGCATTCTGTGAAAATATATACTTGAACTCTTATAGTTAGAATTGTTTTTGAAAATCTCCCCAATATGATACATCAGCAAAAACTTATCCAAATGCATATCTGCAGGATGCTCTAAATCATGAGTGGTGTAATTTTTATCAAGAAAATAATAATTAAGAGATACTTAATCCCCCATATGGTCATAATTCATGAGCACACATGTAATGGAACAATCCTCTCTACTCCATTCCTTTGTAAAAATATGGTGTCTGAGATGTTTCAGGAGGTCATAGTGACTTAACCTCAACACTTTTCCAAATTTCCAGTTATTTTAATAGTGTCATCTGTAGCCTTATGTGAACAATGTGATGGTACACTTATGCTAACTGTTTAATTGGTAAACTTATGTGAATAGTGAAACATTAACCTTATGTGAACAGTGTCGTCGGTAGCCATATGTGAACAGTGCAATGGTATCCTTATGTGAAAATCTTCATCTGTATCCTTATTTGAGCATTACAACAATCACCTTATGTAAATAGTGGAATCAGTAGCTTTATTTGAACTGTGCAATAGTATCCTTCTGGAACAGTGTCATCGATAGCCATAGGTGAACATTGCAATGGTATCCTTATGTGAATAGTGTAATAAATTGGATTATGTGAATAGAGCAGTGGTAATCGTTTTTGAACATTGTCATTGGTTGCCTTATGAGAATAGTGTTATAGTAACTTTATGTGAACAATGTCATCGGTATCCTTATGTGAACAGTACAATTGTAACCTTATGTGAACAGTGTCATCGATAGCCTTATTTGAATATTGCAATGGTAACATTTTGCGAAGAGTATAATCAGTATCCTTATGTGAACAGTGCAACAGTAACCTAATGTGAATAGTGTCATTGGTAGGTTATTTTATGAATAGTGAAAGAGTATCCTTTTCTGAATAATCATTCTAGAATAGTTAAGTCCAACAATAGATGCTATTTTTTTACCAAATATTGATTTCATGAATATTATTTCCATAACGGTGATGTCCAATGGTAGCCTCTATTTCCTTTGCAACATTTTCAGTTCTAGAGCAATGATTTATGATCATTGAGGTCCAACAGTAGCCTCACTTTCCTTTCCCAAATTTTTTCTTCATGAAAAATGTTTCCAACTTCTTATAGTTTTCCCCTTTGATATTCCCATTGACATAAAATTAATTTAAATCCTAGTGTTGAGAAATCCATGGCCGATTCAAAGGCCATATATCATATATTAATTTTTTCTATGGCTCGGGATGCTTTTACGTGGTCGTCCTATGTGGTTCAATGCACTCTGCTTTTAAGGGAAAATCTATTGTATCTTAAACAATTACTCTATTAAATCATCTAAATGGATCATATATCTTCCTCCCTATTTCTTCCTCCATGTTCTCTGGTGCAAGACACTCAATCCTTTTTATCCCGTAGGAGTTCTGAGATCAATATTTTCCACATGTATTGGATTCCATCGATGTTGTTCTTTCTGCATGTGAACCTATATTTTGGTGAAACCAAAATGTATCCATCAATATTTCATATACGTTTTATCAGGGGTAGGATATCGTAAAATTTTGTGTAGACCATTATTGTATAAAGAATATCAAGAACTGTTTGAGGTTGGTGATTTATTTCATCTCTTTTCATTTACGTGAAACTATATAGTTAGAATGTTTTATCCCACTAGAACACAATATAATTAATATAATAAATATTTGAACCAAATAAATAAATTTATTTCGATTATATTTTTATTGCCCCTATTTTCTATATAGTGTGATATAAATGCTTTATTTGTATATATTTTCATTGTTAATAAAAAAATTTTATAGAACGTAATGTCATAATTAATTAATAATTGTCTGGATAAATATAAAGAGGCATGAGAATAAATATTGTTGTTGTTGTTGTAATTTGATGTTAATCAAATTGTAGCAGTAAGCATGTTTAATCAATTCATGATATCTTACTCTTTATGTTTCCCATTGATGGAACATATGAATAATAAATTGGTTAATTCAAGATGGATTATAGAACTGATATTTTGATAAAAGATAATTACTTGTTGGGTTTTGAGTTACCCTCTTTCTTGTTTAAGGTCCAAGATCCCAATTGATTTTATATATTTTTTCCTCCTGCTTGTGTTGTTATGTGAGATATTATAGTTTTTGTGATATGTGGGGGCAAGGAGGCCTATTGTTTTTGGTAGTAGTTGACACATAGAGTGTCGACATGCATCGGTTTATTCATGAGGTTGTTGAGGAGGACACCGTGGATGATGAAACATAATTGATGTGAATGTTTGGATTCTGGTTTATTATTGATTGATTTTTATCATCTTTACATTCCCCACTTCTCATGCCAGTTGGTTTTCTTTACCTTCTTTCAAAAAGGTGTGAATACAAATGGGGAATGCCACATGCTTCCGTGTTTAGCTTCTTGAGGTAGGATGGGTCTATGCTCTTTCTATATGTGGAAAATACATGATGGGTAGTTAATCTACTCACTGAGTTAATCCCCCTTTTTTTAGTTTCTTAGAATGTTTTCATAAAATGCTTGGGAATATGGTAAATTAGTAATGTTGTCAATAAATGATTGAATAAATGATGTTTACCAAAGAGGTTGGAGATTGATGGGATGCAATGCCGAGGATACAATTTAATGGGACATAAGACTTTGTGGGTGATGATAATGAAATTTAATAAAGAATTGTTTATGGGTAATTAATTTTTAAATAATTAATTAACGTAACGTGAAACTGATAAAGAGGGAATGATGTAATTTAATTATTCTTTTTAAATGGTTGCGTGCTTATAGGATACCTAGTCTTGTAAGTGTAAGTTGGGAGTCTTAGAGACGTTATCTTCAGTTGTGTCTATGATAAGGTTAAGCCCATAGTTTGGTTGTGAGCTATATAATAGTCTATATTTTTTGTGATTATATAAGCTACAAAACCCCATTAAATAGGGAAACTGACACCTTAGGGATTATGACCACTATGAAGTGTTTTCCCCAACATTATGGTTGGAGGATGGATGGATGACTACCCCCTTAGTAACCACTTTCTACTCTTGGTAGTTACTTGGGTCGGTAGACACATAATTATGTTTTCCCTATATATGTGTGTAGAGGGATGTAATGGACTGTGGTTATTCACACACACATATTCTGGATATAGTTTCATATGGACTACTATTTGTGTAACATGTATTGGCTATGACAGCTTGATGACCCTTACTCGGTGTATAGACTACAATGTCTTGAGGATTAATTCCTAAGGTATGATAAATGTTATGCGAGCTTTGGTGGATCCCAGAAACTACTATGTTACTTTGCATATGTAGAAATGATGGTTTTTTTTCATGAGGTTGATGTTTTGGTGCTTCACCCAAGTGTCTGCGGGAAAGTCCTTTTGTATAGAGATTCATAGGACGTGCCTCATTGGGCAGAGAAAAAAACCAATTGGGAAGTAGTAGCAGAGTACCCTTGACATTTTTTATTATTTTCATACTCTTGTTTGTAATACATGGCGAGAGTATCCATGTTGATGCAGTGGACATAGTATATAAGCTTATGTGATGAGTTTGTTTCACTTTTTTTCACTTTTCACTAGCATTCTTTCATTACATATTCAATAGAGGCTCTGAGGAGGATCTTATTGAGTATATTGTTATACACACACTTTGTATATATAAATTTCTTTTCTAGTATATTAAATTAGGTTAGAGATCATGTTTTTTTCTACTAGATTGGGGTTTTAGGAGCTATTTGGGCTTCATTGTTGTTGTTTTTTTACATTATTTTGGGTATATTTATTTTCCACTTTTAGTTGTAGTAGTTTTTCATGACATTACATATATGTACATGGAATTTATTTTATATTGCAGTCTAACATGGAGTTTTTTGGTGTCTATATTATATCTCTCTTTTTGAAAGTGTTATATTATAGGTTAATGCATCCCATCTCTGTGTTTACTATACCATCGAGACTAGTTGCCCACCCATGGCCTAATGGAGGCGGGGCTTGGTGGTCATTATGTCCCTTCTCACATTGACAGCCCATGAGGGGTACAGTTTGTGGGGAGGGGGTCATGACATAGTTGTATCAATGGTCTAGTTGTGAGATAGGGTAGACTATGGTGATAGGAATAGGTGAGGATGCATGGGTTGGAAGGGCAATAGTGTCCATCATATTTAACAAGTTTGCTAAACTCTGGAGACCGGCTGAGACATAAGAATTTAGGGACCCCAATGATCTGGTGTACAGACCTATACGTTTGCAATGGCTATTAAATGAGGTGATACAAGTTTTAGGGTAGAGACCTAGGAATATATAATTCATCATTATTCCTTATGATTTTGTCTGAATGGGTATCCCATATGATTGGATAATGTAAAATGAATTAAAGAAAACAATTAATTAATTATTGTTGAGTCTTTCATATTCCAGGAATAAGATATATAACTATATGTTATTTTTTAGTTATGGCTCCTGATCGATGTCCACGTCTGGACTGCATGGATGAAGTCCAGTAGGTTGTGACAATAGTTTGTTGTTCAATAAATATTGACGATGATGAATCTAGGATAATAACACTCTGAGAGTTTTAGAAACAGAGTCTGTAGAAGTACAAGGGATCTGTTTCAGATCCCGTCACCAATGACTGGTTATAGGAAGTCGATATATTCTTAGTTAAATCCTAGCTCGGAAGGAGCACTTGGTGTCTTTGGTTGTGATGATGCTATATGGGGCAGTGAGGCAATAGTGGTTCTTTTTCTTTAGGGATCACGAGGAGTCATCAATCACATGGGAGGTGCTATGAGACAAGTTTAGAGTATAGTTTAATTCTTCAAAGAGATTCTTACCCTTCGATAAGGGAGCTCTGGTGTGCGAGAGTTTGGAATCCATATCAGGTACCGTTTATGATATGCATCGGACCTGTAGCTAGATGAAGAGGCTAGGGAGAGCCATTTAGAGGAGCATTTGCGTCTGTAGATCTAGCACCTGGTCACCCCATTTATGCTGAAGACAAATCACGAGGTTCTTGGAATGGAAGTGGTCCTTTACAGGACATTGGAACCAACTAGATCATCAAAGGAGGGGAGTCTTCATGATTCCTCACGAAGTAGAGCTGTGGTCCAGGGTTCTCATTTTTCATGGAAGAAGAGTTCTCATTTGGCCAGGAGTAGGTCTCAGCCCTCAGCATCTCGTTTCTCTAGGTCCAGATGCTCTCAAGATTATGCCAACGGATCAGGCATGTGTTTCTCTTATGGTGGTCTTGGACATCAGTAGCAAGAGTTCCAGACCTTTCAGAGTAGTCACCGTGCACCAGGGGATCCTCTCTAGGTTCCTCTGTTGAGTCAGTTTCAGTCGAGGCAGCAACAACAGGTTGCACTAGCTATAGATCATCAGAAGGTGGATGTGGTAGGCTAAGGAAAACCATGTGGTGCTCCCCAACCTTAGATAGAAGTGTTAAATTGTGGTTGTGGTCATCATCAGGGTCAGAGTTTCCATCGAGGAGGTTGTGGTCAGCTTCTTTATTAAGTGTTTCTAGCTCTAGGTGATTCAAACATCGTTCTAGGTACCCATTACTTGGTTTTTCCATGGTTTATTCCTAGTTTGATTCAGGAGAAACACATTCCTTCATTTCAGTTTTCCTTGCGCTTTTGATAGGACATGAGTTAGAGATGCTTCATGTTCCCTTGGTGTTGACTACGCTAGTTGGAGGTCGAGTTGAATTATTTGAAGTATGAAGAAACTGGGAGATAGTGTTGGTGCAGTACCACACTTGGGAATATTTCCTATTTTTATGGATACAACCATATGATTTTATAATTGGCATGCATTTTTTGAATTCGATGTACGCTATAATGGATTTCTTGAAGAGTTAGGTTGTATTCATCGATGAACATGGATATACAGTGGTGTTTGTTGGTGAGCGAGACCCTCAGATTGTCCAGAGCCATGTTATGTCCTCATCATCCTTAATGGTTGGGATGATAATAAGTTCTCTAGAGGTTCAGTAGTTGTAATTTCCTATTGTCATAGAAGATTATCCTACTGTCTTTCTAGAAGAAGTGGTATCATTACCCCCTCTACGAGAGAAATATATTGGGATCGATCTCCAACCAAGAGAGTCTCATGTCTCAATATCTCCATATTGGATGGCACCTTTTGAGATTTGAGCGCTATGTATACAGATTGATGATATATTAGAGTTTAGTTTTGTTCAACCGAGTGTGTCACCGGGGAGTGCAATGGTTTTGTTCGTGAAAAGATGGATTGCAGTTTGTGTTTGTGTATTGATAATCGTCTCTTAAACAAAGCGATAGTTATGAATCTCTATCCCATTTTGTGGATTGATGTTTTGTTTCGATCAAATTAAGGGTGAATGTTGGTTCTCAAATATCGACACGAAGTCAAGATATCATCAGATGAGAGTGAAGGTTGAGGATATCCCAAAGGATTCTTTTTGTTGTCATCATGGGCATTATGAGTATGTTGTAATGTTGTTCGGTGTGACGAATGTTCTAGATGGGTCCATTGGATTGATGAATGATGTTCTCTTTGACTTCTTGGATATGATTGTTGCGGTTTTTATTGATGAAATCCTTGTGTACTCCAAGTCCAAGGAGGATCATGCAAAAAATATACACACTACTTTGAGTGTTCTTCATCAACAACATTTGATTGAGAAGATGTTGAATTGTGAGTTTGGGGATCCAGAAGTCCATATCAGTGGAAATGATGTGTCCCAATAGTGATTTTCTGTGGATCCATCAAATTTATAATCATTTTTTTGTTGGTCATCACCCATTAAAGATTCAGAGGTGCGAAGTACCTGTGGACTTATAGGCTACTACATGATGTTCGTAGCCAATTTATATCGAGATACAAATACCCTGATGGCATTGTCCAAGAAGTATTAGTTATTTATGTGGGATGATCAGTTTCCGAATTCATTTGAGTATCTAAACGAGAAGTTAGTTAGTGCTCACGTTCATTGTCATCCAGAAACGGGATTTCAGATTGATGTTTTTTGAAATACATCACATCTAGGATTAGGTTGTGTTCTGATGTAATATAGACTGGTACTTCAATATGGGTCTCAGTAGTTACATCTCCATGAATGTATTTATGCAACTGATGATACCGAGTAGGAAGTTGTGGTGTTTCCTCTGATGATGTGGAGACACTACCTCATTGTCAAGCGCTTTGTGGTTTTCCCCAATAATAATAGCATGAGGTATGTTTTCTCCCTACATGACATAAATATGAGACAACATCGATGGATGGAATTTGTACAAGAATATGACTTATAAATATCCTATACCACTAGATAGGGGAATGTTTTTGTTGATGCGCTGAGCATGAAGTCACATAGTGATGTAGTGCGTGGATATGGTGATTCCTAGACAATGGTGGAAAAACCTTCCGCAATACATTTCAATATAGGGGAGAGGTTTTCTTTTTCAGATAACGGTGTATTCATCTCTAGTGCAGTAGGTTCAAGAGTCCCAATTGGGGGGATCATGATGTGGAGGACTGTAGAGACCGAGTTGTTTGTGGTGAGGCCCCTGATGGTTGGTATGAGGATGAACAACACCAAGTGTGGTATCATGGAAGGATTTTTTTCCATTTTGAAATGTGTGACAATGTTCTCAAAAAGTTCCATAGTTCTCCTTTAGAAGTATATCGTTGTTTGATAATTATGTACTGAGCCTTGATGAGTCCATTTTGTTGGCCTGGGATGAATTGCGCAGTTGTGGAGTTTGTGTCTCAACATTTGGTCTGCAAGAAGGTGAAGGCTAAAAAACAACTCCCTGGTGGTTTTTTCCAGCCATTAAATATTCCTCAATGGATGTGGGAGGACATATCAATCGACTATTTACTAGTTTACATCATGCTATAGTAGGTCATGATACTATTTGGGTGGTAGTGTGCCATTTAACAAAATCATCCTACTTTATAGAAATCAAGGAGTTGAGCCCAGTGGATGTTTTGTCGAGGCAGTATTTTGACATGGTGGTGAGACATCATAGTGTCCCATGGATGATCATTTCAGATCAAGATCCTTGTTTCACCTCCAGGTTTTGGAGAGGTCTCCATCTTGATTTCGATTCTCAACTATGCCTTCGCACTACTATTCATCATCAGACGAATGGTTAGATAGAGCATACAATCAAGACACTTGATTACATGTTACGCTCTTGTGTCAATGATTTTTGAGGTTCATGGATGAGGCACTTACCCTTCATGGAGTTAGATTACAACAATAGTTTTCACTCCCCCTCCAAAATGTTGTCTTTGAAATCCTTGTGTGGTCATCCTTTCCGTTGTACGTCATGCTGGAATGGGTTCAGAGAGTCAGCAATTCTTATACCCGAACTAGTGCAAAATACAATAGAGGTGGTTCAAGTGATTCATGAGAGGATGAAGAGAGTTTAATATCATCAGAAATCACAAGTATCTCAAAGGAGAAGACCCTTAGTGATTGATGTTTTAGATCATTTTTTTTAAGGTGACTCCCTATCATTGGAACCAAAATTTTGGTCATGGTAATATGCTTTTCCCTAGTTTTTTTGGTCCTTTTGAGGTTTTATATCATGTTGGTGCTTTGGAATATCGAGTAGAAATTCCTCATAGATGATCACGATACATGATGTTTTCCTTATAACAGAGCTACAATGTTTTCTTCATGAGGACTCGCAAGTCATCGATTAGGGATAGATCGATGTTGATGATGGTGTATCCTTCTAGGAGTGGTGTGTAGAGATCCATGATTGCAAAGTGATGTTGCAGTGTGGGTGTTCTATCCCCTTGGTTCAGGTCTTGTGGATACACGGTGGCATAGAGGAGTACCTAGGATTGTGAGTTGAACATACATGCTCAAAACTAAGAGTTGTTTGGTGTATAACTAAATTCATGTAATGGAATTCTTTTTGTAGATGAAGACCATTCATGTTTATGATATAACTTTCATTGGTTGCTTCTCATGGCTTGATCTCGTTTGAGAAGTATCTCGATGAGTGGTTTTTTAGAATTCATTTTTGTTTCCTTTTATGTTTATATTGAGTTCTTGATAACGATAATGAATTGAGAGGTATCTGATTTAAGGGACCGGAACTCTCTAGTCCATTCCATTGCGAAAATCAAGTGTCTGAGGTATTTCAGGAGGTCAAGGTGAGATATCCCAATAACATTTCTAAATATCCAGTTATGTGTACAGTGTCATCAATATCCCTATTTTAGGAGTAAAACAGTACCCTTCTCTGAAGAGGTCATCAATAGACTTATGTGAACAGTGCAATGACAACCTTTTGTGAATAATTTCATCAGTAGACATATGTGAACAGTGCAATGGTAACCTTAAGTGAACAGAGAAAATGATTGCCTCATGTGAATAGTGAAATGATAATGTTATGTGAACAGTGTCATCAGTGACCTTATTTGAATAGTACAAAAGTAACATTATGTGAACAATTTCATCAGTAGCCTTATGTGAATAGTGAAAATCTAACCTTATGTGAATGGTGTCGTCAATAAACCAATGTGAACAATGCAATGGTAACAATGCGTGAATAGTGTCATAAGTAGACTTATGTGAACAGTGTAACGTTAACCTTATGTGTACAGTGTCATCGGTAGCCTTATGTGAACACTGTAATGGTTACCTTATGTGAACAGTGTCATCGACAGCCTTATATGAACAGTGAAACTATAACTTTATGTGATCATCCCCATCGGTAGACTTATGTGAACAGTGAAACAGTAACATTATGTGAACAATATGTTATTGCATCTTGTTTTGATAGAAATTGTGATATATATGCTTACACTATTTATATTTCTGTTCATGATGGAAATTGGTAAAAAAACGTTTTGCCAAAATTAATTGAAAATTGTTAGGATAATGATAAAGAGGCATGTGAATAAATATGACTGTTGTTGTGGAAATTTGATACTAATCAAATTTATGGAGTAATCATGTTTAATTAATTTATGATAGATTAGTGTTTAGTTTTTCAAAATATGGTTAATTTATGATGTATTAAAGAACTTATTGTTTGATAATTGATAATTACTTGTAGGGTTATGAGTTAACCTCTTGATTATTTAAGGGCCATGATCCTAATTTGTATGATATTTATTTCCATGTTGTTTGTGTTGTGTTGTGAGCATGAATGGCTATTGTGATATGTGGGGGCATGGAGGCCTATTTTTTTAGCAGATGACTCCTAGAGTGGCGATATGCATCAGTTTATTCATGAGGGTGTTGGGGAGGACACCAGGGACGATGAAATGAGATTGATGTGAATGTTTGGATTATTTCATTTTCTTGTTGCTTGTTTATCCACTTTAATTTCCCCACTTCTAAAGCTAGCTAATTTGCTTTCCCTCCTTCAAAAAAATGCAGAATATACATGGGGTATGACACAAGCTTTTCGTGTTTAGCTTCTCAATGAAGGTTGGGTCTATGATCTTCCTATATGTGGAAAATACATGAAGAGTAGTTAATCTACTAACCGAGTTGACCACCCTTGTGTTTTGTAGCCTAGAAATTTTATCAATAATTCCTAGGAATATGGGAATGTAGTAATGTTGTTAAAAAAATATTGATGAAATGATGTTATCCCAAGGGGTTAGAGCTTTCTGGGATGCAATTCTAATGATACAATTTAAAGGTAAATAGGACTTTCAGGTTAATGATAATGAAATTTAATGTGAAATTGTTAATGGTTAATTAATATTAAAATAATTAATTAACATAAATTGAAACTGATAAAGAGGGAATGAATAAATTTAATTTTTTTTAATGGTTGTTTGGATATAGGATACTGAGACATAGATGTGGAGATGTGAGTCCGAGAGAAGTTAGTTATTGTTGTGTATAATACTATGTTATTCTCATAGTGTGGTTGTGAGCTATAATATATTCTGTGATTTTTGTGTTCCGTTACACTACTCCGCCTCATTATTTTGGGAAACTAACACCCCAAGCATTCTGAGACCTATGGTTTTTCCCCAATATTCTGGTAGGAGGATTGATGGGTGACTACCCCAATTAGACCCTATCTCTTCTCTTGGTAGTTACTTGTTCTGGTAGGTACAACAGTTAGTTTTCCCCATATATGAGTGCAGATGGAGGTAATGTCTTGTGGTTATAAATATATATATATATATTCTATATATAGTTCCTTTGGACTACTATGGGTGTAACATGTATAAGCTATGACGTCTTAAGGATCCTTATATAGTGTATGGGATATAATGGCTTGAGGTTTAATACATGATTAATGATACACGTTATGCAAGCTATGGTGGCTCCCAAAAACTACTGGGTTAATTTTCATACATGGACGTGGTGGTTTTGTTTAATAATGTGCATGTTGTAGTTCTTCACCTATGTGTCTGCGGGAAGGCCTTTTTGGATAGAGATTCTTAGGATGAGCGAATTTTGGGAAATGAGGTCATCTAATGTGGAAGTAGTAGCGGGGTACCCTTGATATTATTTATTATATTATATACGCATGTATGTGATACTTGGTGAGAGTATCCATGGTGAGGATGGGAACATAGTTTAACTGTTTAGGTGACAAGTTTTTTTCACTTTTGGTTCACTATGACTGACTGAATAGCCCGAAGGACGAAATGTTTTATTCATTTTGGATAACCCCCTTTTAAGGGTAAATGTGGAAACCCAGACTTCAAGGATATCAAAACATTAACAAAAATCTAAAAGAAATAGGGTTGCAACCTAGAACAAGACTACGAAGAAGTGATTCACCAATCATAAAACACATTAAAGCTTGACTCCACCAAAGCATGACTGCTCAGCAAGCTGTCCCGTGCAAGAATGCACGGTCCCGGTACCGATGGCAACGCCATACCCTCTCAATCATCAAAATCCGAAAAGTCATGCACGGTGAAGACGACCAGCTCTATCCTCATCTGAAGCAAGACCTTGTAGAATATTTGGGTGCCCCCAACAGTCCATCCAAATCGCCTCCAACAACCAAACCAGCAGGTTACCGACAGATTCATTGCCAATCACACAATTTTCATCACCAAAATACCACCAATTCCATGGCCAATCGAACCAGATCCAAACTTCACCAAATCAATACTGCAACAAAAAAACAGCATCACCCAATTGAAAACCCTCCCCCTACGGTCCACTAGAGCCAACCCCGATCCCACTGGCGCATGCCAGATTCGACGTCAAGCTGAGACAGAGCCGAGCAGAGATCTCGGATCCGGAAGGCATTCCAAATCCACCGTTGAGCACACCGAAGCCGATGCTGAGCCCACCACAGCCAACCATGACGTGATCCTGAAAGAAATGTCATCACTGGTTCTAGATCCCGAATCTGTACCCCTTGAAGCCGATGCATGCCAACATCGAGCAGAGGTCCCGAATCCCAGAACGTCGAATCCATCGCTGAACAAACTCCTGAAGCCGAAAGGCACAACGAAGCCGCCGCCTAGCCAAGGATGAAACCAAACCGCCTGGATCTGCCACCCATCGATGCCGACCTGGGGAAAGAAGTCGTTGCCGAGGCCGGACCAAGACAGAGGAGGGAAGGAGGCAGCTTGGACGAAAAACCATAGGCGCTCGAGGTTGGGGGAGAAGCCGCCGCTCCGAGGTTCCGAATACTTTTGGTTCACTGTGATTTAGAATGTTTTCTTTATATTTGCACGAGAGGCTCCAAGGAGTATCCTTCTGAGAATATTATTATACTCACCCAATGTATATATAAATTTTATTTCAGGACGCCTAAAGTAGGTTATAGATCAGGTAGGTTTCTACTATCATGGGGTAGCTGGAGCTGTTTTGGGGTTTGTCATAGCTATTTTTTTACATCCTATTTTGTAATTTTAGTTTTCACCTTCAGTTGTATTAGTTTTTCTTGTAATTACATATGAGTACTTGGTATTTATTTTATATTTCAGTCTAAATTGGATTTGGTTGGTGTTTGTCTTATCTATATAATTCTCATGTGTTCTTTTAGAGGGAAATTCTTCACATATGTGTGTTTACTATACCATCATTACTAGGATCCAACCTAGGTCCTACCATAGGCAGCACTCATGGGTTATTATCTCCCTTCTCAAATTTTCTGGCCTATGAGGGGTACACATTATGGGAGGGGGTTGTGACAACACAAACCAAATCAGAATAAAAATTGTCACATAAAACCACATACCCCTTTTCCATGCATTAGTAATATAATGAAATGATATGATTTTAGAAGTCATTTTAGTTTATCTAAAAAAGAATGAAAATTTTCATCCCATTTGAATTTATCCACATTCTTGGAAAGAGAAATCAATGAGGATGAAATATTTTGTAAATATATGACTTACTATCAATAATATCTAACAAGACCATTGAATATGTCTATATCATTAAGGTTCTATAGATCATTTATTAAAAAGGAGGCCTTCACATTATTAGGATAAACTGATAATCCAATTTCATAAGTCACATTTCCTACGAACAATAATTATAAAATCTAGATATTATATATAGAGTGCATTCCAAAATAACTACTGACCTCTATGGTGGTTCGAGTCCAAAAACAAATAGTGGTCATGGTCATGCTCTAATATCAATGAAAGAATAACATCCAACAGAAATACAACTAATGTGTCTAAACACTAATTGAATATCTGATTCAAAAAATCTATAAAAACTAAAAGATCACTAGTCAGACTGAATGAAATCACATGATATTTATAATGCCTATACTTGTTATTTATATTTATCTTCAGTATATCAGACTCTATAACTATAAGTAATTGATAACCCTACACAAGATCAATATTATAAAACGACATTGTAACATTTAGCTTTTCAAAAATTCATCTACACATTTCAATAGATACTATTTCTAAACCATTTCTTAGTTTAAATTATGATAGTATAGACAATATTTATGTGGCATTTATTCTTTCATTGAAAAAATAACTATGGGATGACCATCAACACACCGTAGTGAGAAAAAACCCCTCAGCATCAGATATTCCTACATAATGTTGATGTCATTCATCTCTTCCGGTAACATATGATATAATGAAATTTTAATCAACTACGTACCTGACACATAATCAATATCACATTCTACCTCCCTCTATGAAAGTGGAATATAGATATCATCTTGGAAAACATTAATAATATGTCAATGAAAAATAAGAATATCAACCTCAATATAAATTTCAATATACTCTAATGTAAATTTAGAGATCATACCTATATGCACATGGTGGGAAGGTTCGGCCCAACAAAAACTTAAATCCCTATCTCTCTGAAAATCATGTGACCTCCCTTAGACCATAATAAATGAAACACATCAATGAACTAAATTAATTTCATCATGATGATTGATGTGAAAACCTATCCATAAGTTAATGTTCTATAGATCTAGATTGATAATGAATAAATCTATTACTAACTCCACATTATCCATTTATAGTGCAGATGATGGAAAATAAAAACCCTTATTTTTCCACTTCTAAATTGGTCTCAATAACTCTATAAAAAATACATGAGTTATGATAGAGTTTAATTATATCAAAATAATAATAATTATCTATAAACAAGTGGGAATATCGTATATAAACATGGATATTGGTAATTTGTATTGGAAAAAGATGGTACCTCTCTTGATCATTGGAGCCCCATATACCTCTACTCAAAATTCCCCTATCACGTGGAGGGGATTCACTCATGAGGCTTATGGATGCAACCATATAGAACTAGAATCATCTTATAATATAGTATTATCTTTTGAAACATAAAATCCTTCATTATAACGAGGCATATATATATCTTGAAATACATAGTGGATATGATCATAATGTAAACAATTTTTACTCGTCTTTATAGTTGAAGGACAAGAACACCAAATTTTTATAAACATTCCACACTGATAATTGTACATAGGAAGACAACATGTTGATAATGGATGTTTGGAAGAGTCAAATAAAAATAACTTCATCCACCACTCTTTGATGATCATTCCGCCAACAACTTTTCCCTTGTGCACCATTGATGAATCCATAATTCGTAAGAGATGATAATGAATATCTACCCTTTCCTACCAATTTAATCCGAGAGTTAATAACCATGTCTCCTATCTCCACATAGGTAAAAAATATCATCATAAATACCTATGATCTAATATCTAATTATGAACCCTACTGGTACCTCTGAGCTTACATGTGTCCATTATTTATAACCCCTTTTGTAAAACAAATCATCCTATAGAACTTATTAGTGTATTCTGTCAACTAAATATATCACTAAATAAGGTAGATGAATGATATAGACTTATCCATCATCATAATATCATGAAACTGTAATTGTAACTATAAATTCATAAAACCATTCCTGACTAATTAAATGTACCTATATTCTAGTAAAATTGTACTTCACCATTGTATGAGGGGACATTCATGTCTATACATCAAACACTTCTCCTTGAAACTCTCATTCTTATCGCAGAACTCATAAAAAATTTCATTATTTTCCTATCATTCATCAACCTCATTTAGTTCATTCATACACTTAAAAATGAAATGTATCCTCAATATATAACTCATTTTATACCCCCAAATCTTTTAATGTTCATGGTTATACCTCAAAATCATCATTATGAACTTGTGGTACTTTATGCTTGGTTTCATGAACTACCTTAAAATAATTCTAGTTAAAACTATGGTTGAGGGATATATTACCTTGACTATCATTAGTTTCATCACCATGTTTAAACTATATAAGATGTATTTGAGGAATTTTTCAACACATCAAAATAGAATAGGGAATAAAACAATAAAAAATAGCAGTTTATAGTAGAAAACCCAAAATAAATTTTGATATTTAAACAAAATAAAAACATGAGACACACAACCCAATATTCAATGGTGATATGATTTTAACAACAGATAGACATAACGAAAAATCACATGAAATACCAAACTATAATGAACTCAACCAGAAATATCTCTCAATACAAGTACATGAATTGGATTTTCTACATACCCAAAGGGTATTCCCCATCCCCATATGTTAGGGGATTTCACTCAAGAATCATCAGAAACATGATGTAATGATACCACCATACATGAAGAAGACAACGTGAAATATATAAATATAATGAAATAACCTTTATAAAAAAAAGAATCAATATGTGGTTAAATATATATAAAAAATAAAGTGATGAAACTAAAATGGTAGAAAATCTATCTATAGTATAAAATCACAATCATAAAAAAATACAAAGCTGAAACAGTAACTCCAATAACCTATTTTATATAGCATTGGAAAACTCCCACCATCACAACACCAGCTACAAAATCCTACCTAATAGAAAACATCACCACCTCACAATGGAACCATTAATTTCACAAGATTAAAATACATAAAAAATTATACACACCATATAATGGGTATACAAGGGGTGAGCTAAAAGAACTAGTATCAACCCACACAAATGTTCTATAACAATCCTCTATAAAATAATTAAACTGATCTCATTATTATGGAAATACAGACATGTTATACAGTTTAATTCTTTATTCCAAAAGCAAGGGAAAAAATTTAAATTTCCCATTTTTCCATATTTCTAAATATTACAAGCAGAATAGTTTCAAATAATTTTATTTATAATAAATTACATATATTAAAAAATTATGTATATCATGTCATATCAAATTAATGGATGTATAAAAAAAATTCCAAAAATAAAAATTGTTCAAATAATCTAGAGAATAGGTTACATCATTCTAATGATCTCACTCGGTGATGGTATCTATGGAACCCATAAATGAAATATAAAATAATGCATGAATGTATCCCATAGTCATATGCATGAAATCAACAAATTAGATGAACACACACAAAATGAACACCCAAATAGGCCTAACATGTATTTAAAATAACATGACTCCAGATATGAATAACACTCCACTAAAGATACCCTTGATAGTGGATGAGGTTTATTACTAAACCTCCAATCTATGTACCAATGGAATTCCAGGTTCTTAATTATTCATGCCATATCATCACTTAATATTCATTAAAAACTTGATATAAAAACCATTTCAAAAAACATTCCACAATACAATAAAAACACTTATCAAGTAACATAAGTATGAAAAACCAATATTTTATTAAAAAAACTACCTTATAAATAGAAAATTCATATCAATCAATCATTTCATATCATTTGTAAAATAATTTATCAAATCATATGAAATTTTATTCACCAACACAGTCAAGAGACAAAATGACATACTTCAAAAATTCTGGACGTAATTTCCAATAATGGAATACAAAAATAAGAAGAAGAAACAAATGTCCTATGAAACAATCAACACGTGTAAGAATTTATTAATTTTCAAAAATGTGTCGATATAGAAGATGAACTAATATATACATAATTTATTCACACATGTTGTACCACAACTAATAAATGTCCTACTCCCGAAAGAAGATCACAAAAATTTTCTATAATTAAATAGGAGAATATATTATATAGATCAATTAATCCATTATAAAAATTTAATAGAGCTACATCGATAAATGGAACAAATAAGGGAAACAAATTTACCCATAGAGACACCATGCACAACCATGATGATAAAAAACTGAATGAATCATTCCAAAATGAGTACAGGGTCATAAAATTTTTGGATAAGGTGTCAAGGTTGTGAGGGAATGGGGCTATAGAATAATATAATATGAATTAGTCTTGCTGTATAATAAATTCACTTATCAAAAGACATAGATAGTGTATAGTCCGTTTATATTATGTGTAATTCATGGGACCCATATATATTAAATACCCCATAATGTCTTTTATAAAAATTTGATTTTTTTCAGTTAGATAATGTAGAATATAAATAGGGCATTTAATATTTCATGATTTGTTTTTAGATCATGACATGGGCATAGAAAATAATACATGTGGTGTAATTACATAAACAATATGTAATGTACTATAACACACAAAAAAAATTATTATACAAAAAAAATTACAAACCACCTCATGTGTTATATAAAGACGGGGAGAACCCAGTTAATCCATAACACATTTAGACATAGACACCATTACATAAAAAATATCTTATTCCATGAACATTATGTCATTTTCTATTAAAAAATATATCCATCCATAACAGTCCCAAGATAAACCCTATTAAAGATGAAAACATTAACATAGATAGAAAATAATTTAAATCTAGTAATGGGGTATTAAAAACCACCACTCTACAAAATAGAAAAATGAATAAATAATTTCAACCACTATCTTACCATGATAGGATTTTATCTTTATAGAAATAGTAATCCACCAAAAAAAATCATACAAATGAGAAAATATATATCTATAAACAATGGATGAAACCCTTCTAATGAATATGGGAATTGTGGATTAAAATAATTATTTTTTAATTTTAAAATAACTATTTGTTTTTTGAACATGAGTAAAATTGAATTATTTTTATATTCATATAAATTTGTATAGATGGCCACAAATATTGGAAAATGTTGAGGCACGAAATATGAATATTTACATGTTCAGAAATTGAAATTTCTAAATAACGATATTTAGACATAGAAATGTTATAAATGATGTAATATGGTTGATATTTTTTAACCTATTTGTGTATAATTATATGGTTGAATAATTTTATAATCATTTTTAATTTTTGTCACAATAATATAGGATATGATATCCAAAAAAATTTCAGAATAAGAATATAACAAAAGTGTTGATTTTAAGGATTCAAAATGAAATTAAAATTATATTCCTAAAATACGGGATGAAATATGTATATTGATGTATATCTATTAGGATAAAGACATGGATATCTAAATTGTAAATTTAGTTTTTTTCTATACAAAAAATATAATATAATTATTTTTAACTAATGAAATAAATCATGATTTATGATTTAATTAATGTTTGAAAATTTATTAAAATCTCAAAATATAATGATATGTGTTCAATGATATCCCACATAATGATGTTATATAAATATTTTACTTCAGTCTTCTAAAAATATTAAAATGACTAGTAGATGTTATATACCTCTTTGTAGACTATGTGAAATAGTAAAAAAATAATAAAACATGTTATCTAAATAGTTTATCTAACAATTGATTATCCGACTTTGAGAACAATATATTATGAGATAAATTAAGATGTTATGCCTTCCATTAGTATAAATTCAAGTAAAAGAAATCTAATATATTTTAAATTAAATATATGAGTCAAAATAGAAATATAAATCAAATCTATTATAATTATAATCATCTATGGAGGATTAATAATTAAAACCCATTATAGAATCTTCCAAATTTAATTAAAAATTTAAATATATATTTTATCATTAAATGGAGCTGACACTAATTTTAAAAATATTAATATCCCACATTCCTTAAATTTACTTACTACTTATAGAATATTTTTAAAAATTGAAATGTTTGGAAACCATCATAAAATTATTGTCACAATACATTAGAAAATTGAAAATGAAATAGTGATCCCCAAAAATTATATCACATTGAAATGGAAATCATCCGATTGAAACCATGAATATAAAATAAGTTAAATAGTTATTACCCTATAAATGATAATAATAATTATTTTGTTCATTAATTTTGAGATGAATCCATGAGAGGTAAAATTAATTATAGTTTAAAGACCGACATAGATTGGGAAACTCAATAGTTTACGAAAATAGAAATTATTTATGATTAAATAATAGATATAGTATGAAAATGTAAAAATAATATGAATAAATATGGAAATATATAAAAATGAATAAAAAAAATTAAGTATCTTCAAAATGATAAAAATAAATCAGTACATTGTAATCCACCTATCCCATTACTAAATTTGATTAGGATTTGAAAAATGATGTCTTTTTATGAAAAATTTGAAGTGATCATCAAGTAAATACATATTAATAGATACTATAATAATAATATCTTGCCAACTATTGATATATGAAAAGTAGTTGAATTATATTTAGATGTTAATTATATATTAGAGTATTTATTATGATCTTCCATTAGTGATTATTATTATTTATAGTTCAATAAAATATCCATAAACATCTTATGTATCTATGATTATTATAAATTTTTATTTAACACCAATTTTTAATAATAATAAAAAAAACCATTCAATATAATATTAATCTTATATAAAATGAATTTGTAATTCAACATAATAGTGAAACATAATGTAAACATATATATTAACTAGTAGATCTATGAATAGTTTTATAGAATATAAAAATACAAGGAAACCCACGAATAAAACAAATTAATGGAAAAAATAATTAATAAATAAATAAATAAATTATATATTAATATAATAAAATAATCAATAAGAAATATACTGAATAGTAATAAAAATATATTGGAATTATATTTATGTACTATAATGATATAATTTACTGAATTAAAAACATATTATTTGATCCTTGAATGAATATGTTGATAACTGAAATTGAAACAATATTATATGAAAAATAAAATAGTTATTTCGATAATATTTGGCTGAGAAAATAATTTGATAGGTAAATATTAAATCAAAATATATGAATATTAAATACATAACACAAAATAAAAGGGCTCATAACAAAAATTGTGTTAGTGTCTATCATGACTATATACAAAATTAATTGTTTCATAAATAATATTCAATGACACCTATAACTTTTTTCTAACATTTTAACTTTCATAGACATACCATACATAATACCATTATTTAAATCATTGGTAAAATGAAATGTAATAAATAGAGAAAATAGTTACTTAATATTCTTAAATGTTCGAGTTATCAATTAACGATAATAAGTGAGTATAAAATGTAAATATTTTTATGGTATAATGGACATAACATAAAATATAATTAAAAAATATAATAGATATTAAAACCTTAGTCAATTTATAATGCTATGTCATAAAATAACACATGAATCATAATAGTTTAGAATCAATAATAACTATTAATTATCCACTATAGTATATAATTAATATACTATAATTTAAGAAACATATGTATAGAAAAAAATTTCTAAATCAATACATGTAAATAATTTTTTGATAGGGGATAGATTTCAAAACATGATTTCTTTCACACTATATTCGCATAATTATCATTATTATGTCTTAATAAAAAGATAATAATAGTGGATATTTTCCATTACACTAGTGGATTTATCTTCATTCCAATTCATATATTATCATTACAAAAATATTACATGTAAAATTATTTTGAGTACTATATAAATTCAGGTCCACTAAACTCAAACCTAATTGTCCCTGAAAATAAAAAAAACCTTTTTTATTTCATCGGAGGGAAATAAACCTACAAGAATCAAATCAGTATTTTAAAATAAACCATAAAAATAAAACTCATGAGTTATCCAATGTGTGAAATTATATGGAATAATAATATAATATTCCAACTGAATCATATAATTGTTTAAATTAACATTACAAAGATTTGAAATATAATTTTCAAAATCCATCATAATATAAATCTAAAATTAAGGGATAATATCTATCATATTATTTAACATATAGAAAACAAAATAAAAATAAAAATTATTATATCATATCAATTTTAAATAATTTTAATTAATTAAATTAATCATTAATATGATGGAAATACATTTTTTGTGTTAACACTAATCATTTTACATAGTTTTAAAAAAATATTATATAATTTTTTTTAATGGTTGCAAGTGAGTTATATGATTTTCCTTTTGAATTTATTCCTTTTTAAATTTTCTAACTAAATTTATATATATTGGAAATAAATTTTTAGGAAAAATTATATTTAGATACAAATTTCTAATAATAAATTTGATGAAATATATATGGAAGTGAAATATACATTGACAAAAATAAGATATTATATTGTATTTTTTTCAAACAAATTACGCTCAATAATTTTATGTATCAAAAAGTGGGAAGGAATTGAAAATTTGTGAACCCAATAAATAAATATATATGATTAATATTTATTTAATTTACGAATTGAATTATATTATTTCCCTCAATTGACATTTAATATAGGTATCCCCAAAAATAATTTTTTTTTAAAATAAACCCTTACCTCAGGTCTCGCCTTTATTCACACATTTATTTGTATACACTCATACCCACGTATATTATAAATTTAAATTTATTACATATATTAAATATAATAATATTCAAACATATAATACAATAAATTATTCCCTTATAATTTATATTTATAAATTTATTGTCATTTATCTCCTAAAATAATTATTTTGATGTAATCAGTTCTCTTTCCCATGCATGTTTTAGTTAAAATATTTAGAAACAATAACAGTTTTAGTTGATTATTCATATCTACTGTCTTAGTCATTTTATTATAATAATAATAATTCATTTTATGAAATTTCATATCCCATTAAATAGTTTTTTTATGACAGATTATTTAAATTATTTCGTGGAGATTGTTATTTGAATATACAAATAAATGATGTTTTTTCCAATGAATCTATATTAGGAATATGATAAATAATGTAAATTAATGAATCATAATAATTTCATATGTATCATATATATTAAAAAATATCTTCATTTCAATCCATGTTATGAGGATGTGGATACTGAATTATATTTCTGTATAGAGTATGTAGACCATTTGTAAAGACAATATATGATACCATATTTCAATAGATGAGAGAGTTTGAAGATAGAACATATATTATCATTCCATAATAAAAAATTCCCATAAAAATCATATATATTCACTTGACTTATATATATAACTCTTCGTAAATGACTTCAATGAGAAATAAAATATATCTCATCAAAGATATATATATACGTGCCTTCAAACACATGAGGTATATTTTTAATTTTCAATTAGATACAATAGAGAAATAAAATTTATTTAACTTTATCATATCATAAATTAAATATAGTAGATATAATTATTTTAATTTTATTTCATTCTTATATCATACTTGATTTATGTTAAGGGAGAAAAACATGATGTATATCTGTAAATACATATAGCACTTCATCGAGAATCGTTATATTGAATATCACATCAACATTAAAAATATTATATTTTTTTATTTAGGATCCACTATGAAATAAGTTGAAATGTTTGGAATATTTTTTTTATGTAATATATGAAATAAGGGAATCATGTGGTTTTTATAATTGTTAAGAGGAGTTGTTGGTTAATAAGGTTCGGGTACAGATTGAAATTACAATAAATACTATTATATAATAAATATAATAGTGAGTTATTGTGTCTCTGATTTGAAATATTAAAGATCATATAAAGTTTAATGTCAAAATATAGTCTGGGATAATTATTTATAGAATTTTTAGTGTTACTTTAATCCTTATTTCTTAGGTAAACAACTATATATATATATTTTTCATTTCTATAGTAATAAAAAATTTCCCATTACATGTTTTAATTATAGATGAAATATTAGTAGGTTGGATTACGTAATAATAATTTATTGGATTTAAAATATTGAACTAATTTAAAATTATCCATGACTAGTAACATGAAGATATTAATTATAATATAATGACATAAAAACAAAAATTAATAATTAAATATTATTCCTGTAAAAATAAACTCAAATAAAATTATGAAAATGATTATTTATTAGTCTTACTTATCAAAACATTAAACACTTATTGTCAATGATGTGACTATTTTGACAAAAGAACAATTCTAGAATTGAATTTATCATTGAAAACAATCATCCAACATGAGGAATAAAAATGATATTATATTAGAATAAATAATTGGTTTTAAAAAATACATTAATGAGTTTAAAAATTAAACACCATTGTTTTAAATTAATTATTTTATGCCTCTTAAAAATAATTGTTTGATATAATTCTTTCAAATACATTTATTTCATTATTATATCAACAATAATTTATCAATGTTATTGTCTTCTTAAAAAATTATTTTTCTTTTATCATTGAAAAATTTAAATTTAATGAAAAAAAAATCATATGATAAATAATTAGTTCAGATTAAATTACTATATAATGATTCTCAAACTCAGTTTATAAAATTTTAAATTATATTAGTAATATAATTGTTAGATAACATATAATATTGGAAATTATTTTAACTCGAACAATTTCTTATAAAAGTTTAATTTATTAATTATTCTAATGGATTTTACTATGTAATTAGTACATAATTATCTCATAATTTTTTAAATAGTTTGAAATTAAAAGGAATTTTTTTTTCAATAGTTTTTGGGTTTCATGAATCCCAAACAACCAATCAAATCAAATTAATAAAAATATATATATTCAAAAATAAAAGGGTTGTACATTTCACCACCTATATAAATTATTATCTCATATTGTAATTACATTATAGAAAAAATATAGATTCATCTTCTTCATTAAATCCCCTGGTTCACATATCTCTGCCTCAATATAATTGTTTCAAAATAAAAATATTTATAAGTGACTGATCTTATTCAACAAAATTATATATCATATATACATAATATTAACTAGTTGATCTTCCTTATAAATATCATGCTCTAGGGGTATGACCAGTGTGTTTTTTAAATGTTAATGATATGGTATGTATTTCTTCCAAATTTACTTTTTGGATCATATAATAAGAATTTATAAGAACAATGTAATTTAAAAGAGATATTATATTATCCATATATTATATCAATCAAAAGAAATAATATATTTATCACATAATATTTAATTCGTTAAAAATCTCACTCCATTATGTCAAATAGAGATATTATTTAATACCTTATCACCAATATAAAACACTATATCACATGAGTGATTGTTATAACATAATTTTTGTATACTCTGAGTAACATTGATGTGTTTCTATATATCTCTAACCATCCCTAACATTGGAGCAGTATTCTATGGTCTAGTCCCAATAGCTATCATACTATATTATAATCTTGTCTCTTTTTAACATGAAACTCTTTAAATAGAGGGATATATAAGGATCCACCAGAAATCTCAATTGAATATGATTATTTCTAGAGAATTCAAAATTAATATTTTGACAATAATTATCACCATTGAATGAAATATATAACAACTCGATAATTTATTCATGGATATAATTTTTCCTTAAAAATATCAATTCATATGTGGTATAAAATAATTTATACAAATATTATAAATATTCAAATATTATAGATGTTAACTACAGATCAAATTAATTATCATAAAATATATAAATGAAATAAAATAATTTATTACAATCGATGTCATTAAGAATTCATTATAGTATATCATTTTTGGAATTTGATGAGATAAATATTATATTACATACTTATAATATAATTACATTTGTAATTTATCTACTATACATAAAATAATCTTATACAATTTCTATTTATTAGTGTCATTTAGGATATCAAATGTGATTTTTTCAAATTTAGATTATATTTTTGGTATTTATCAAACAAAACAAATATACTTATAAAATTTATCCGTGAATTTATCACAAAATTTTCAATGAGAATGATAGTATATGATATCATTATTCATGTTTTACCACAATAAAATTCCCTTTTGATATTTTTAAACATTATTGTGATTTAAAAATGAATACCTGTTAATGGGATATATGATTTAACAAAAGCATATGTTTCTAAAATTATATTATTTATTGGAACATATATGGTTCTTTACATTGATCGTTCCAAAATAATAAAAAATGATCTAAAAAATTTTCCTCACCTCGTTTTGTATCCCTACAACTTCGTGCAATAAAATATTATTCATCTCATGGATGGATGGATGGATGAACATTAATATAATAATGATATTTCCATTCGCAGTTATACTTTATTACATGTTCCATTCTCTACTTTTCTACAAATGTTTCATTCTTTTCTATCCTCATCAAGAAAAAACTATCATGGTCCATCTGAATTTGAGAATTAGACATATTGTCCATATTTATAGGGTAGTAATGTGTTGATAAGTGACCATCATTAAATAAATACTTCTATACAATTTTATATATAATCAAATATTTATTCATGATTATTTTCTTCAATATTTTATAAAATATATATATATTACATAATTTAAAATATACATAACACATACACATCTTCAAAATTAAAATTACTTCTTCTAAACCCAAATAATGAGTTGGGGAATTGTGTTCTAAAAACATTAATTCTCATGATATATATTTTACTATCAGGGCATTTAATAAAATAATTATTATTAATCCCATCATGGATGATTCATTATATATCAACAAACCTTCTTTTTAGGGTATTTTATGAATAGGCACTCTAAAAATAATTACATTAGGTCCTCGAAATTTTATTCCCACTAAACACACTAATAAATATTGTCCCATTATTGTGTTAACATGGGTACTACAATACTTATACATGATACATTCATCAAAATGAATTTCTAGCATACCACCGTCCCTAAAAAATTTATGTATTAGATCAATGTTGTTGTGTCTATCTATTATTCAATTACTTCAATATTCTAAGGGTGTATCTATAAAACCTCACTTGGGAAAACATTATACATGAATGATACATTCTATAGAAAAATTTATTAATCTTCATACATGGAATAAAATTTATACTTACTAAATATCATATACCATATCATTAAAATGTATTTGTGATCTTCCATGACCTTTAAATAACTAGAAATATAATATATAAATATGTCAAAAAAATCATGGTAAACTCAAAAAAATTTATTTTTTATATCAATTAAGATAATGGGGGAAATATTAATCCAAATGTACTATCTATATATTAATAATGTTAAAACAATAAATAAATGTTTTTATTACATATATCCTTCATTATTACTCTCAAATGAATGTATAAAGTTTGATGGAAAATATATGAAAAGTTTGTAAATCTATTAATTTTATCAAATAAATAATCAACATAGGGTATATCATATTTTTTCATTATTTTGATATTATTATCTCATTATAATTAAAAGTTGAACACATAAACCTTATTTTTTTTAATAAAATTGATAGGTGAACCCCATTGGAATGAATATAGGAATACAAATCTCTTTTATTTTTTATTTTAGTGTTTCTTTTGATGATCCCGTAACTCAATATGATATATTCTATATAAATAGATTGAAATTGTTATTATATATTTTATTAGTTTTTTAGAAAGTTATCATTATTCTAGGTGGGAGGAAACTTATTTGGAAATACATTACCACATTATCAATGAATAATAAAATATATAATGTTCAATTTATTACTAAATATATTACATTAGTTATTTTCATGAACATCTACATTTACTATTATATTTTTTTGGAAATTAATGTAAAATTTATCATCACTATTATAGAAAATTATAGGATGATTCATAAATATAAATAAAAATTTTAATCTAGGGAATATAATGTGATCTATATATAAATATATACCAATGATTATAAGAATACAATCATATTAAATATGATTTTTTATAAGATGATTTATAAGAAAAAATTCCTAAAAATAGCTTTCTAAAATGATATATATATAAAATAAATGAGATAATTTTACCGTTTCAAGTTTTGAAAAATAATCTAAAATCTAATCATTGAAGTGGTTACATGATCCCAATAAAAAATTAATCCAAAATAAATAATTTTTTATAATTATGATAAAAAAATAAAATATTAAAATATATAGTACATATTATGTGTATTTTTCATTATATCATTATGTTAAACAACATGTGTGGGTGTAATGTCATTAGTTTTCCAACTATATCTGAGAATAAGAGGTTATTGATGTTAATTATAATCAAAACCACATGGATTCATGTAATTATTGGAATGTTATTATCTTCCTTAAAATAATATCCTTGGACTATAAGTGGTGACTTCATTTTTTATCTTAATCAATTAATATCATTGTAAGAACTCTTTACGTCACATTGAGTTCAATTTCATGATATCATTCTTTTATAAATATAATTCATATAAAACCCTCAAAAATAAATTTAAACTATGGTTTTTTACATTTAGATTATTTAATTATTAATAATCATTCCTCAATGGAATTTATGAATTAATTAAATTAAAATAACCATCATTATTTTCATACCTCTAAACCCGGGAGAATCATGGGACTCTATAATCTTTTATTTTTACAAGATAACATAGTGAATGAATTCATAGTATCTATTAATCCTTATTATGGGAAATGAAATTTAATTTATTAGTATTAATCCAATGGAGAATTTATTAACCTTTCATCCAATGTTAATGATAACAATATAATAATAACATGAATTTTATTTGATATTTTCCACTTATGTTCTGTTATATTTATTATGATAAAAAATATTATCAATGAATCCTCTTTCAATTCTGGTGAAAAAATTTTACGACATTTACTTATAGAAAAATTCAATTCTGATCACTTATAACATCATTCATTCAGTCTCATTCTATATCATCATATTCCTAATATGTGATAATCAATTATTAGCTTTAGAGTCAAAATAAATAATTGAAAATTCATTTCTTTTCTTGAATTGGGAAAATGTGATAAGAAAATTATTTTTATTCAACCTACTTCAATTCATGAAATTTATGTGAAAAATAGACACAATGATTGTTGTTGGATGATTGATTATGAAGAACAAAGTAGTAAAGTTCACCCTTATTTTGTTGTCTAGATGAATAAAATTATATTATCTATATATATTATCATTATAAAAATAATATGATTATATATTTTAACTTCTAATCCATAAATATAATCATTATAAAATTGATTTCATTTTTGATATGTAACACCCCAAGCTTCCACCGTACGTTTCTCTTTCAATAAAACAGTAACATGTGTTATATGTAATTTCGAGTTCTTACACACACCACAACCAATCAAACATGCCGTTATGAATAGTCATTCCCAGTTTTTGAAATTTAATAAATTTTATCATTCAAAATTACATTATTTTTGGATTCGTAATATCAAAATTATCTTCTGGTGAATTTTTGGTATTTTTCTGAAAACATTAAATTTTTTATGAATAGTGAAAAACATTGAATGAGAGTTTAAAACCGAATTTTTATATAAATAACTATTTATTTTATTTAAATTTATTTTAGATCCAAATAGATACCTAACACATATATAAGTTCTATGTAATTATTTGGATTCAGTTTATAATAATTTTAGATATATAAAAATTCTTATTGAACTTTTCACCGTCTTTTACCCATCACCTAGGAGAATTTTCAAATTCAAGTAAAAGATAATTTTCCACTTCTATGAGAGAAATTTCTAAAATCTGAGATACAAGGTTAATATCAATGAGTAAAATGATGTTCAATAAGATAAAAATATTTTTTTGGTGAATAGTGACTTTTTAGTTTTATTTACTGCGTTTAAAAGTAAATAGGGTAATTAAGGGTAAAATTGATATTATTATTACCCTAAAACATTTCATAATTCTATTTGATAGGTATAATTCGACCAAAAACAACCTTAGGAATAAAATATGAACTGCTTTGGTCCACTTTGATTAGATTAGGACATTTATTATTATATAAAATCAAAGAAGAGTTAAAAGAGTTAAAATCAAAGTTTAATAACTAAAACATTTTTAATATGGGGTCATACATAAGAAAAATTCTATTATAAATATTAATTCAAAAGTTAAAAAATTTAATTCATTTATGACACTATGGTGATGCAGTAATTACCTAATTTATGAAATATTAAAATCATTGATATTATTGATATAAAAAAAATTAATTTGAGAGTTTTTATGAATTAAAAAAAATTATATGTTAATATGTCATATTAGGTTTGGTTAGATTGATTTTTTTCGAAGCACTAATGCTGTTATGAATTTAGAAAAAACAAAATACCAAATAGTTTCAATATTGACATTATAGAGTTTTTAAAAAAAATATTATATTATTAATTGATATTATATTCCTAAAAATCTAAGGATTTTCCAAAAACATATATTATGATAGGTGTACCATTAATTAACCACTTGGGGTTCATTTTTAAGTATATAGTTTGTTTATTAACTATAAAATATAAAAATACAGAGTGACATGGTAAATGTCAAATTATTCAACTAAGAGTTAAAATGTAAATGATAAAGTTAATATAGTGACCCAAACCTGTCTAAAACCTATTGGTTGAGTGTTTTTCGACTCATACCCAAATTAGCATTTAAATAATATATTTTTTAAACATTAGAAACCGAAAATTATTTTATTTTAAAATAATATTTCTAACTTTTCCAAAGGTGCCCCCACCCCTATTATAGAAGGGCACTCCCACTTCTCTCTAATTCACACCATCAAAGCCATTTTTCTCAGCCAAAATATGTCCAAATACCCTCCCAACTGTCCTCCCTTCATCCTAAAATTCTTCCATTAGTCATTAATCCATCTTACGGAGACCTTTGGATCGAATTAAAAGGAAGAACCTGAAGAAGAGGTAATAATTTCACCACCATCATACAAGTTCTATTTTTTATTCCACTTATTATTTCTTTTTTATTTTCATTATATAATAATAACTCTAGAATTATATATATACAGTAATTTTATTATATATATATTATATACATATTCATTATTTTATCCATCCTTTTAATGAGATGTCACCATACGTGAGTACCTTCAGATCACCGTCTCCTCGTCGTGGTATAATTGTTATTCAATACATTATTATTTGAATGGGTATAATAATGATGTATATTTCATGTAAATACTAAATATAACATTGTAACTATTCTATATATACCATCCTAATATATATTATTTTCATATCAAAATTATGATATTGTCGCTCGTGCGTACGTACGGATTACCGTTTCCTCGAACGCGATGAGATTCATTCCCCATCGTATCCATTGAAGACTAATTTTAATTAGATGACTAAAAATAATTTTTAAATAGATGATATCATTCTGGATATGAATAATATACATCTCATACATAACAAATATGACTCACATAAGAAAGAATATAAGGGAAAATGAATCTGTTAACACCCGAAATGACAATAATACAAATATATTATCAACAAATTAATGTTAAAAGATCATATATGATATCATATTAATTTATATAATTCTTGAATATTTTAATAACAATTATTTCACCATTATACAGGAGGTTAAACAATCCCCATCCAAGGAAAAGTACAAGGTAAGCATTATTTCTACTATCTCTTCATTATCTGAGGTTGTTTTTAAATAATTATCTACTGAGACCTCATTGTAATCCACATACATGCTTCTTAAAAATGTATTTAAAAGCATTCATACTATTTTATTGATTATGGGTTTAATTCAATTCTATCTTTCTTTTGCTTTTTAAAAGATATTTATAATGGAATATTTCCATCTTTTTCCAAACAAGGTCCTTTTTTAACCTTCTCAATAGAATTATGGTAAGAATGTCTTTTTTTAACTTATTCAGTGGTTGTGGATATTTTTCACTGTTATAATTTCATCAAATATTCCCATACACAATTATAAAAATATTTTCAATGTAAATGTTTTCATTTATTATTATTTAACTTCTAAATGAATTCACAAAATGAGATATTTGTCTCATTTAGTTTTGATTTCATCTATGTCAGATTCTTTTGATTGAATTTAAGATTATTTGAAGTAAATTTATTATGATACAAAAATTCCATGTTGTATTTAAGGTTTTGTGATATTTTTTACTATGGATTTGTTTTTGTAATAAAATTCATGTTTTATGGAGAAAGTATTGAAATTTTATATGCTAGTTTCAATACGAATTTTTTTGTTATGTTTAAACCTCTTCATATGAGGAATGAATTGGAATTAGTATGTGATGGGTGGAGCCTGCTATATCTGCTCAATTCATTGGTAGGTCTCGTGAGACAATCTAGTGTCTTGTCCCAATGCCATGAAAAATGTTATTTGTAGTCTTGGCACAAGGCCTTGACTATGTGGTTATGATAGTCTGGCATTGTGCAATCTATTATTATGAAAGTAGTTATTGATAATGAATGTGTTTATTTGACTAGTAGAATAACATTCTGAATAAGTAAATGAAGTTATTTCATTTAATTTTTTCTATATTATTCTGAAGGTCATGTTTAAAAGACTTTTGTTTTAGTTATACATTACCTTAAATTTTTATTCTTATTTATGATAGTTTCTTCTATATTGTTATACTTACTGAGCATCTGACATCACCCCTTTCTATGTTTTATTTTTCCAAGTATGTGAAGAAGTATGTTGTGACTGACTTGTAGGGATAGTCTGAGGGGATATGAGTATGGACTATGGAGAATATGTTGTAGTAGTTTTTCATTTTATGATGTAATGTAGGACACATGAATGTTTCTAGTGTTTCCAAGGCTACAAAATTAATCAATCATTCGAGAATTGATCTTTTGTGATGAAGAAAATATTATGTAATAATGAACTGACTATAGGTAACTGGGGTCAGAGCATTGTTGTTGTTATCAGAGGATGTTTAGTACAAAACATGGAAGCTTGATTTATATAAACACTGATTAGAGCGTATAGACCTAAGATGGATTTGGGGATTATGATAGAAGAAATTCCTAGAATTTTTGTAATGTATAGATTTTGTGGGTTTTACGATCAATTCATCCTTGTATGGATATGAATAGGTAGAGGTGGCTCTAGGATAGATGTACCTAAGGGTAAAACACAAAAAAACACTTTGAGCTAGACTTGATTGGGAACCAGTGCACGAAAATGGGCCTTGCTACACTCTTGGTTACAACACTCCCAGATGATATGCTTAGGATAATTCTAATTTTTCATTAAAAACCATTATAAAGGGTTTATAAGTATATATTTTATCAAAAAAAAAACATTTTTATTATTATGGATTATATTGATAAAGTGTTCAATTTGTGTTATGTATTTTTCAGGTTTTGATTTATGTATTGTGATCCATAAACTAATTTAGTTTACTCCATTGTATAGAAATGGAAAATAGTGGAAGGAATGGAAACCATATCAATTGAAGTACTCTATGTAGGGATTTCCCTCCTGCTCAAGATAATTATAGTGGAGCAGGTGATACTACTGGTTCTGATCAGCTTATCACCATACTGGGACAACTCACTCAGGTTAGGAATAATAACCATACCCGTATGGATAACCCTGATCCGCAACATGGTGGATCATTGTTAGATCCCTTCATGATGAAACAACCACAAATATTCAATGGGAGTACAAATCCACTAGTATATAATAAATGGATAAAACCCTTAGAGAAAATATTCCATGCCATGGGGAGTAACAAAATTGAAAAAGTTGTCATAGCAGTTTAATGTCACACTGGAGATGCATATCAATGGTGGTAAAATATTCAAAACACAATGGAAGATGTTGAAGTATCAAATATTGAATGGAGGGAGTTAAAAGATACTTTCTTAAAAAATACTTTCCTCGTGACCATCTAGCAGATATGGAAAGGCAATTTCTGACTCTGAGGAAAACTTATGAAGATATTGTTGCAAAGTATTAGTATAACTTTACAAGGTAAGAAAGGCATGCAGCACATTATATACATAACCCAAGAATTAAGGTTGATCGTTTCATTGATGGGTTAAAACCATTTCTTAATCGATCATTAGTCTCACAATCTTTCTCATCATACGAATATATTGTCCCATGTGCTATCAAGATAGAAATTGAATTCTCTATGTCTTACAACTTTAAAGCAAAGAAAGATAAGAAGAGATTTGCTGATCACTCTAAAAATGGAAATAAAGGGAAGATGTGAAAGGTTTAATATCCATCATGTAGTAAATGTGGGAAGAAACCACATGGTACTTTCTTGAAGGTAATGGGCATCTATAACAAGTGTGGTGAAAAAGTCCACCAAGCTCATGAATGTAATGGGAAGAAGTAAGCTACCGATATTCAATTTTAATATTTCACAGAGATGGGACATTATGAAAATGAATGTCCTAAGCGTCAAGGAATCTTACCTCAGAAAAGGTCAAGGGATGAAGGTCATGCTTATTATATCACTGCTGTTAAGGTAGAAGCTCCAAAAGATGTGGTGGTAGGTAATTTTATGGTTTCCTCAAGATTATCAAATGCTTTATTTGAATCTGGATCATTACATTCATTCATATCTTCCTAGTTTTCTATGAAAATTAGATATTTACAATTTGATTTAACAAGGGGGTTGTCAGTCAAAACTCCTAAGGAATGAATCATTACTTCAAAATTCTGTGAATCAGTTCCCATTAGGGCATATAAATTTTCATTATCTGCTGATCTAATAATCATTCCCATGATTTAATTTGATATAATCCTTGGTATGGATTGGATTCCAGATCATGATGCAAAACTTTATTGTAATAAAAAATAGGTTATATATCATGATGACGATGATAAAGAACACCTTATCTTTAGAACTGAATAGTCACAACCTAATTCTTATCAAGATCCACCCCTAGTAGCTCATCTAAATTAAATTATTGGGGAGTATGATAATGAAATGAATGTGGGTGAGGAATGGAATGTTCAAAAGGATGATGTACCTATTGAGAGAGAATATGTTGATGTGTTTCGAGAAGATTTACCAGGACAACCTCCTGAACGAGAAATTGATATTTCCATTGATTTAATTTTGGTTCAAAGCCCATATCGATGACCCCTTATAGAATGGCCACTGTAGAATTAGTGTAACTAAAGAAACAACCAGAGGAATTGAGTAATATGGGATTTATTCTCCCTATTGATTCTCCAAGGGGATCTTCTGTTCTTTTTTTAAGAAGAAATATGGATCTATGAGGTTGTGCATTGACTACACGTAGATCAATGCTTTAACAAAAAAGAAAAAGTATACTCTATCTCTCAATGATGATTTATTTGACCAAATGCATGGAACTCAATACATTTCAGTGATTGAACATCCATTTGGATACCATCATTTGTGTGTGAAGAAGAATGAAAATCCAAAGGTAGAATTTTGATCCAGGTATGGGCATTACGAGTTTAAAGTAATGCCTTTTGGATTGACTAATTCACCCTCTATTTTGATGGATCAATTGAACAGAGTTTTCAAGGACTATTTTTATGAATTTGTAGTGGTATTTATTTATGACATCTTGGTATACTCCAAAATCTTTTATGATCATTAAAATCACTTGCACATTATCCTGGAGACTCTTAGAAGACACGAATTATATGGGAAGTTTATCAAGTGTGAATTCTGGCTTCAAGAGATTTCTTTTCATGGCCATATTTTCTCTATGGATGTAATCTCTATTGATACTTCTATGAACAAGGAAATCCAATAATGGATATCAGTAATAAGTATAACTGAGTTATGTATTTTTATTGGATTAGCCAGTTATTATCGACGTATCGTCCAGAATTTTTCCCGATGGGCTAACCGATTAATGAAGCTCACATGAAAAGGGCTTAAATTTGTATGGAAAAAAGAGTTTGAAGAATGTTTTGAAGTACCAAATAGAAGATTAGTCAATGATCATATATTTAGTCTACCATCGGGGAATTATGGTTTTGTAATTTATAGTGATGTATCGAAGAAAGGACTTAGTTGTGTCTTTATACAAAATTATAGGGTTATTGCCTATGCATCATGATAGATAAAAATTCATGAGCATAAATATTCTACTCATGATCTTGAGTTAGCTACTGTAATATTTGTTTTGAATATATGGAGACATTATCTCTAGGGTGAAAAATGTGAGATATATAATAATCACAAAAGTTTAAAGTATATTTTTCGAATAAATAACTCTACACGAGGAAAATGAGATGGCTTGAACTACTCAAGGATTACGATTGCACGATACACTACCACCCGGGGAAGGAAAATAATGTGGCATATGATTTGAGTAGAAAGGATCATGGAGTTTTGAACAAGATGAGAATTTAAAAGGATCCTATTTTCATGGATCTAGTAATGATGGATTTGGGAAAAACCATGTAAGGGGAGACATCAATAAATTTTCAAATGGTTGCCCAACCATCATTACTATAAAGAATAAAGAGTTCTCAGAATGATGACAGAGAGTTTCAAAATAAGATTAAAGGTGTAAATGATGGGAGATTGAGTGACATTGTGCATGAATATAGAATTTTTAAATTTTGGAATAGACTTTGTGTTCCCGATATACCTCATCTAAAACGGGAATTGTTGGATGATGCTCATAGTTCCTATTTCTCTATAAACCCTAGGAGCAACAAGATGTATATATATTTGATGGAAATTTTTTGGTGGGACATGATGAAGAGGGAGATTACTGAATTACTCTCATGATGTATGGTTTTTCAACATGTGAAAGCTAGAAGGGAATATCCTAGAGAAGTCATGAAACCTATTCCCATTCCACAGTGGAAATGGGATAATATTATGATGCAATTTGTCATGAGACTACCAAAGACTCCTAGAAGGAAATGATGCAATATGGGTCATTGTTGATCATCTAACCATGTCAATACATTTTCTTGCTATAAAGAATGATTTACCACTTGAATGACTAGAAAGACTATATAATAATTAAATTATGAGACTTAAAGTATTTCCTCTATAATTTTTTCTGATCGTGAACAATTATTACATCAGGATTCTAGAAAATTCGTCTGCAAGCCCTTGATACTAAGCTTCATTTGAGCACTGCCTACCACCCCAAAACTGATGGACAATCAGAACCAACTATTCCAACCTTAGAAGACATGTTGAGATATTTCTCACATTACTTTTAGGTTATTTGGGATCAATATTTAGCAATGGTAGTATTTTCCTATAATAATTGATTCCATTCAAGTATTAGAATGGTACCATATGAAGCATTATAGTGAAAGGGATGTCACACACCAACCTGTTGGGATGATGTTGGTGAAAGAAAACTTGTAGGCCTAGAACTGGTGGAGGACACGATGGGAGTGGTAATGGTAATCCAAAACCACATTAATGTATCTCAAAGTAGGCAGATGAGCTATGCTGATAACCGATGGAAGGATTTGGTATTTCAGGAAGGAGATCATGTTTTATTGAATGTATCTACATGGAAGGGTATTATGAATTTTGGTATGAAGGTAAATTTTAGTCCCAGGTACACCGTACCATTCAAAATTCTAGAACAAATTGGGTCTCTAACTTATCGTTTGGCAATGCCACCAAATCTCTCCAAAGTTCACGCTGTGTTCCAATAATCATTGTTGAGAAAATAAATGCCTGGCCCAATGCATGTAGACACCTATGAAAAATTAGAACTGGAACCTGATATGTCTTATTGCGAAGATCTCATCAGGATTCTTGATACCATAGATCAAGTGTTGAGAAACCGGACGACTCGTTTGGTAAACGTTCTACGGAAAAACCATAAGATGGAAATGGAAACGTGGGAACCCATGGAACATATGATGAAGAACCACCCCAGTTTTATTATTTTGTAATATTCTAGAAATTTTGTAGAATAAATTATTTGAAGGAGGATATAATGTAAAACACAAATCTTCCATGGTACGTTTCACTTTGAATAATACAGTAGCATGTTTTATACATAACATCCAGTTCTAACACACACAACAACCAATCAAACTGGCCGTTATGAATAGTAATACCCACTTTTTGAAAGTTTATAAATTTTATCTTTCAAAATGGACTTCATTTTTGGATACATAATATCAAAATTATCTTAGGGTGAATTTTTGATATTTTTATGAAAACATTGAATTTATGATGAATAGTTAAAAACACCGATTTATAGTTTAAAACGGTATTTTTATTTAAATAATTATTTATTTTATTTAATTTTTTTAGGTCAAAATAGATACATTATACCTATATAAGTTCAATGTAATTCACTAGAGTTATTTTATAATAATATTTGATATATAAAATTTTTATTGAACTTTTTACCGCCTTTTACCGATCTCCTAGGAGAATTTTCAAATTTACATAAAACATAAGTTTACTGCTTCTGTGAGAAAAATTTCAAAAATCAGAGAGACCCGGTTAATATCAAGGAGTAAAACGTGTTTCAATGAGATAAAAATATTTTTTGGTGAATAGTATCTTTTTACTTTTCTTTATCACGGTTAAATGTAAATATGGTAATTAAGGGTAAAAATGATATTATTATTACCATAACAAATGCCCTAATTCTATTGTATAAGTATAATTCAACCAAAAACAACATTACGAATAAAATATGAACCTCTTTGGTCCACATGGATTAGATTAGGACATTTATTATTAATTAATTCAATGAAGATTTAAAAGAGTTAAAATCAAAATTTAATTACTAAATCAATTTTAATATAGTATTATACATAATAAAAATTTGATTATTAATATTAATTAAATATATAATAATATTTCATACATAATGGAATTTTATTTTTAATTTTTAGGCATTATAATGATTAATTTATTTATGAAACAATGGTGATACATTAATTACATAATTAATGAAATATTAATATTATTGATATTATAAATATCCAAATAAATGTAATTTGAGACTTTTTATTAATTAAACTAATTTTATAGGTTAATATGAAATATTAGGGTTGTTTAGATAAATTTATTTGAATAAATAATGCTGTTATGAATTTAGCAAAAAACAAAATACCAAATAGTAAAAAAATTGACATAAAAACATTTTTAAAATAAATTTTATATTATTAATTGATATTCAATTCCTAAAAATCTAATGTTCATCCTAAAGTCTTATATAATAATATTTGTATATTTAAGGAACTTAATGTGGTTATCTTGGAAGTATATAATATGTTTAGTAACCATATAATATAAAAATACAAAGAGACGTTGTAAATGTCAAACAATTTAACTAAGAGTTAAATCTAAAAAATTAATTTAATATAGTGACTCAAACCCGCCTAAAACCTATTGTTTGAGTGTCTTTAGACCCATACCCACCTTATACATTAAATAATGTATTTTTGAGCCATTAGAATCCAAAAAATAATTTTATTATAAAATAATATTTCTGGCGTTTCCTAAGATGCCCCTCACCCCTATTATAAAAGGGAACTCCCCATTCTTTATAATTCACACCCTCAAATCCATTTTTCTCAGCCAAAATCTACCCAAATACCCTCCCAACTTTCCTCCCTTAATCTTATATGAGTTAATTTAGTCAGAATGCCATCTTAAACATCCATATTCATTATACAATCCATCCTTTGAATGACATGTCACCTTACGTGTGTACACATGGATTACCGTCTCCACGTCATGGTGTAATTGTTATTCAATACATTATTATTAATATGGTTATAATAATGATTTGTAATTCCATTAAATAATAAATATAACATGGTAATTATTCTGTATATACCATCAAATTATATATTATTTTAATATCAAAACTATGATATTTTCACTCGTGCGTACGTACAGATTACCGTCTCCATGAATGTGATGAGATTCATTCGCCATCGTATCCATTCAAGACTAATTTTCATTAGATGATTAAAAATAATGAATAATGACCTGATATCATTCTATATATGAATAATATAAATCCCATCCATAAAAAAATGACTCACATAACAAATAATATATGGGAAGTCGAATCCGTTAACACCCGAAATGACGATAATACTACGATATTATTAACAAAACAATGTTAAAAGAACATATATGATATCATATTAATGTATATGACTTTTTTATAATTTAATAACAATTATTTATCTATTATACAGTAAGTTAAACTACCCTCATACAAGGAAAAGTACAAGATAAGGGTTAATTCTACAATCTCATCATTATCTGATGTTGTTTGTACGTAATTATCTACTGGGACCACTTTATCATCCACATCGATGCTTCTTAAAAATGTATTTCAAAACATCCTTAATATTTTATAGACTATCTGTTAATGTAATTTATACCCTTTTCTTACTTTTTATAAAAATTTTATAAAGGAATATTTCCGTCATTTTCCAAACAAGGTCCTTTTTTTAACATTTTCAACAAAATTAATGTAAGTATGTATTTTTTTAACTTATAAAATGGGTGCACCTATTTTCCACCATTATAACGTCATAAAATATTCCCTTATAATATTATAAAATTATTTTAAAATTAAATGATTTCTTTTATAATTATTTAACATTTAAATTATTCAAAAAAATTGATATTTCCCTGAAATAGTTTTGATTTCATCTATGTCAACATCTTTTGATGGATTTTAAGCAAATTTGAAGTGGATTTATTATGATAAAAAACTTTCATGTTGTATTGAAGGTTTTTTGATATGTTTCAATGTGTATGTTTTATTTTTATACCATTCATGGTTTATGTAGAATGTATTGACATTTCGTATACTATATTTAGAATGAATGATTATGTTATGTTTAAAACTAATCATATGAGGAATGAATTGGACTTAGTAAGTGAAGGGTGGAGCCTACTATAGCTCCTCGATGAATTAGAAGGTCTTATGAGAAAAACTAGTTACTTGGTAGAAGGACTTGACAAAATCTTATACGCAGTCTTTCTAAAATTCATTGACTATGAGGTTGTGACAGTCTTGCATTATGCATTCAATCATTATGAAAGTGGTTATTGATAATGAATGTGATTATTCGACTAGTAGAATATCCATGTGAATAAGTAAATGGAATTGTTTCATTTTATTTTTACCATATTATGCTGAAGTTCAATTTTAAAATGCTTTTGTATTAGTTATACATTTACTTAAATGTTTATTATTATTTATGAATGTTTCCGCTATATTGTTATCCTTACTAAGCATCTAAGATCACCCTTTCTATATTTTATTTTTTTAATGATGTGAAGAAGTATTTTATTACTGACCTACAAGGATAGTCTGAGGGGATATGAGTGTGGACTACGAATACTATGCTGTAGTAGTTTGTCATTTTATTTTGTCATGTAAGACTTAAGAATGTATCTTGTGTTTTGAAGGCTACAAAACAAATCAGTCATTTGAAACATGATCTTTTGTGACCATTACAATGTTTTATAAAAATGCACAGACTCTGGTTAACTAGGGTTGGGTCATTACACGATCACATTCATTAGTTGATAAATTCTCACTGTTTCCATCGATTTACTAAACCCAAAAATCATTGTGTTTGTAACATTATTTAGTAAAAGTTTTGATATTTAAAATGATCATAAATAAATTACATGGGGTCTTTATTTGTGACTACCTAATTTCATTAAATTAATTAGAATACATTCTTATAAACGATTTAGTTAATCATTGGTTATATTAGGATATATCATGATTTTCCACATGTCCTAATTTATAGAAATAACAAAACCCTACTCTCAAAAAATTATTTTAACCAATGCATTACATAAATAGATAACATAACATTTTAGACGAATATTCAATATATATCCCAATAATTGTTCCTAAGCACAATAATTTAGAATTGTGTTTGGATAATTGATACATGATCATCTATTTTCGGTAATATCATATTCACATACAAAAAACCTCATCTAACAATTTTCCCTTTATAGACATACCATATATAGTATCCTTCTTAATAAAATTTAGAAAAGTAAAAAATAACAAAATGGCGAGCTTAGATGCTCAATATGGGAAATTATGGAAAATAGTAATCAGTGATCATAAGTGAGAATATTATGTTTATATATTTTAGATAATGGTATGATATCATTATAATTGCATAAAAAACTATACAAAACCACTCATTAACCATAAATTATGGGACATTGGATAACATATTATCATAACAAAATACATGAGTCATACAAGTATTGAGTTTCTAATAACAAATCATGATCCATAAGAGAATATAATAAGATTAATCTTTTTGTATTTTTAATAAAAAAACCAATAAATAAAACATAATTATTCATGTATCAGTTTCATGAATATCATAGTGGATAGATTAAACTGGTATGTTGTTTTATCTAACTAGTTCAACCATTTACAGAGTGAAGGTCACTAGTTAGAATATTAAATGTAGGAAAAGTCACAAAAATGATTTGGATGAATCCAAATTATAATTGATATTTTCTCATTTAAAATAAATTATTGACCGCTAATTATAATGATATGTAATTATTTTCCAATGAATTAGAAAATTAATATAATACATAAGTATGGAACATGAAAATAAAATGATTCATCACTTCATCATTACATAATAAACTTTTTTATAAAAAAACAACTTTCATGAAATCATCATAATAAATTATTATCAAAACAAATATTGATAGAGTATGTCGATTGTATCATAATATTATGTCACTATTGAAATATAAAAATGCTAAAAGGTTGGTTTCATGTATAAGAAAAATAATATAATATATTCATTTAAAATACATCCTGAAAAAAGGAAAAAATATTCTCTCTCATATGGTAACAATTATAATAATAATATTCCCATAAAATGATATTATGATTTTGTATTTAATACATTTCGAACATTTAATGTATGATTCATGATGATTATTTAAAGATGGGGGGGAAATCTATTTAGGTAATATATATTAATAATTTACTTTCTTTCCCTACTTCTGAGAAAATTGAAAATCGTATAATACAAAAAATTGAACATATTCTTTATAATAATCATTAATGATATTCAAATGAAACAAATCTGAAACTATGAAAAAGTATTTATATTCTTAATGAAATAAATAAAATATTTTATGAACATGGATGTTATACGGAAATATTCTATATCTAAAGTATAAAATTACTTTATTTATTCATTGAAACATTTTATCTATAAATTTAAATATATAGGGAATGGGAATGAATCGAAGACATGTAAATATGAAACAAAATAAAGAGAAATAAAAATAATTTTTTTTAATATGTATGGATCATATAATTACTCTCTATTAAAATTCACATAGAAAACTGAAAAAATAAATGAGATTAAAATAAAAATTGTTGCATGATACCCAATCATTCTAATGATGGAAACATAAAACCATATATAATAAATTATTATTATTTAATTATATATAATAAAATAATTTTCATAACATTAATATAATATATCATTTCTTAATAATTTAATTTTATATTCTTATTAAGTTTCTGTAAAGACCTGTAAATTTCAAGGAAATTTTTTTCTTAATTTTCATTGGAATTTTACATGAACGCAGTTTCTGACGGCGCCTGATTCCGAGGCCCGATGTGCCCGGAATCATTTTCCGAAGTTTGGCTTGGGTACGTTCAGTGAACGGAAGAGCGGGTTTTTCTAACTTTTGAACCGGTGCCCGGAATCGAATTCTGAGGGCACCGATGAAATCGCAGCGCCGGTATTCGCTTAGAAATGCCTCTTCCGAAGTTGCGTTTGCTCGGGTGTGGTTTTTAATTTTCAGGCTTAAAGTTAAGAAATAAAATAATTTTGCGACAACTTTATTTTATTTCACTTAAGCCGCTTGGAAGCCACTTGAATCCACTTAAAGGCGGCTTGAACTAAGTTGAACTGGATAGGATGCTATCCAGAAATATCCTACCCCCTTGGTAGGATATTTGTGAGGTGGGGCCCGCACGAGCCCCGCCGTTTCTTTCCGCTAAGAAACGCACCCGCGAAAACCCGTCTTAATGAAAGTCAACTGACGCGTTTTCTAAATTCCTAACAGACCATTTAATTGGGCGGTTTATTTCATGAATTAAATGTGTTGTTTCTTTCGTGAATTAAATGGCCTGTTTCTTTCGTTGAATTAATTCAACGAATTAATTCAATCGTTTCTTAACCTGTTTTCGTGTGTTGGCATATTAATAAAATAAGACCAACCCAAAATCTTTTGAGTAGATTTGAGAGGATCCTTGTTTCTTCTGCTCCCTCGCGAAGAACGCGAAGAACGCGAAGAACGCGAAGAACGCCGAACCCGGAAATCGACGACGCGACGCCTTGATCCGCATCGCCGACAACGTTCTTCTGCGACGTCTCTTCCTCCGCGACGGATCATCGATCGGCTTCTTGAGGTAAGAATCTCAAACCTTCCTTTTTATCTCCTTCGTGGTTCTTAACAAAAAACACGGATTTAATTAAATAAATTAAATCTGCTGTTTCATGGTGCGTTGAGTTCGCCTACTCAACACCGGATTCCGCGACGACGCGACGCCTCCCCGCGACGACGCGACGATCCCTCTCTTCCGCGGCGAGATTTTCCGCGAAGAACGCCCGCGCGCGACGATCGACGAGGTAGGGATTTTATAATTTTGGAATACCCCTGTTTATATTCTCGTGAACGTTCTTTAAAAATTAAAGAGCCGGTTTCAAATGATCAATTTTATTTTATTAAAATTGTCGGTTCATGTGTTGAACAATTTCTCCCGTTGTTTGTCTCTAACGCGGAGGGTGCGGGCCAACGAACACGGCCCGACGACCCTCCGCCATTCTTCTTTTTGTGCAGAATTGACGGGCGACGACGGAACGTGCCGCAACGGATGTTGGGTGATCCCGTAGTGAAGAACGGAACCCGGGAGGAACATCGGCGCAGACGAGAAGGAAAAGGGCCCCCGGAGCGACTCCGGCGGCCGGAGGCGGCGGCACCCCGGCGCGCCGCCGGACAGGCCGCCGCGGCTGAGCCTCGGTGGCGGCCAGCGGACCCGCGGTCCGCGGGTCCGGTTCTTCCGGTCGGGACGCGGCAATGCGCCGCATCCGCTGACGACCCGTGCGGCCCGCACGCGGGCCGCGGCTCCCTCGACCGCGGGCTGCGCCCGCGGCTTCCACCCGCGCCCCTCGGCCGAGCCGGGTCAACCGGGTCGGACCCGGGTCGGGTCGACCCGGTTCGGGCCGACCCGGTTCGGCCGACTCAGGGGGTGGGGGTCAGGCCGGGTAGGCCCGGGCCCGGACCCCCTTCTTCTGACGTTTTCATTAAAATGGCCGTATCTTGAGCTACGGGCCTCCGAACGACGCGCCGTCAGTGGCAACACGATCCTTGGATCGAGACGGTCGTTTCGGTATACTATACTCAAGGTGCACCTTCCTTTTCGGAGGCCTACGTAGTTAAAACTCCATAGTTAAGCGTGCTTGGCCTAGAGCAGTGATCAGGATGGGTGACCTCCTGGGAAGTTTCCCAGGGTGGGTGTGAGACGGAATGGCCAATAACTAACAGACTGGGCGTCCGATTGACGCGCCGTCTGTTTCGTTGAATTCCTCTAAGTGAGACGGATCTTTTGGCATACTCCGCCCGAGGTTTGGACGTAGGTGGAGTATGGTCGGGTTGGTTTTGCCTTAAAAACCAACTGGGCCCCTGTGACGATAAAGCCAATAACTCTCAGACCGGGCGTCCGATTGACGCACCGTCTATTGCGTTGAGTTCCTCTTGATGAGACGGAACTTTTGGCATCCTCCGCCCGAGTTTTGGATGCAGATGGATAGTGACCGGGTTGGATCGCACTGAAATCCAACCGGGCCCCTGGAACGGAAAAGCTGATATCTTTCAGCCTAGACGTCCGTTTGACGAACCGTCAGCGGCATTGGTGATCACGTTGAAAAATGGTCCCTATGAGTATACCCTGTGAGTGTTCGGGGTATAGTTGAGTTACGGCCGGATTGGTTCGCTCACGAAACCATCCGGGCCCCTGGGACGAAAAGGCTAATAACTCACAGACCGGGCGTCTGATTGACGCGCCGTCTGTTGCGTTGAGACCCCTATGAAGAGGTGGTCCTTCGAGATACTTCCCTGCGGGACATTGTGATACTTGGAGTATCGACCAGTAGATCGTGGAGCGGACCCTCCCGAAGACGAGCGGGCGGAGCACGAAGACCGTGTAGCTGACTGAGACCCGACGACTGCTGATCGAACGACTCGGTGTGTGACAGAGGTGCACATGGTTGTAGCGGCACATGGGAGCCCTTGGTTGTAGCGGCAGACCCACGACAGTGGTTCCCTTGGTTGTAGCGGCACATGGAAGCGCTTGGTTGTAGCGGCAGACCCACGACAGAGGTGCGCTTGGTTGTAGCAGCTGGCCCGCATTACTCGATAGGTGGAGTACTACAGTAGTCTTAAGTTAGTGGGCAGTACCTTGGAGTTGTGACAGGACCACTGTACACTCCAGAGATGGAGCTCTTCAGCAGTTATGGTTTCGATGATGAAAATCCTGGTTTGAGTTGAGACTTTTGACCTTGTGTTTGCCTCATGATTGAGATGGGTTACTTGATAACTTAGGTATATGTATGGGCATATATCTAAGTATAGGTTATCTGTTGAGATCTTCTTTGTGGTTATCATTTTTGGTTTTAGAGAGACCTTGAGGGTCTCGGGGTCTCTACTGAGTATCGTTATACTCACCCCTGCACGGGCTATGCCCGCACCTCGTTGTGTTGGTTGCAGACGACAGGCAGTGCTGATGGAGGCCGAGTGTTCGAGGACTGGATGGTACCCGGAGGTGGACTACACGACGAGTCAGTACCCGGAGGTGGACTACACGACGAGTCAGTACCTGGAGGTGGACCACTGAGCGAGACGCGCTCGAAGCGGACGGCGGGACCCGAGGAGCATTGGATCTATCTGTACCCACCCTTCAGGTGGGACTTCCAGAGGACGGCTCGACGCTGCTGTTTTTCCTTTCAGTTGCTGTTTTTCCTTTCAGTTGTACTTTACAGTTGGGCTTGTATTTCCGGCCCCTTTTACTTTCAGCACAGCTTGTACAGTTTTTCCTTAGTGTTTACTTTTCCGCTTGCTTACTCTATGGTGCTTGTTTACTTTTCAAAGGCAATGCCTTCCCTTTTTGCTGGGATTTACGCCTTGGTGCTAGTCGCCAGCCCCTGGCCTATGGAAGGCGGGCTTGGGGTAGTCACGGCACGGGCCCCGAGGACGGGTCGTGACAGTTTCCTCATATAATTAACCAATTTTTTGTTAATTATTTTGTTTCTTTTGAACATTTTAGTTTCTTTTTTTGGTCAGTACATAATGGTTATAGATTCCTAATATCGATAATATTAATCATTTACAAAATATAGTATTTCATTATAATATACTCATTTATATACATTAATTTAATGAATATTTGGAAATGATATTGATTAAAACATGGATACAGTATTCTATATTCATACAAGCATATAGTTTTAAATTTTCCAAAATGGAATTATATTAATGTACATGAAAACATAAATATAAATAAATATTAATAGTAAATAAAATTTTTTGTTTATTTTGTATACTTATTATATATTTTCAATATTATTATTGAACATTTTTAGTATTATAAAAACAATTACTCTCAATAGTTCATTGAATACTCGTACATATTCTTTTTTCATTCAACCTTAAAATTAAAATTTCATACTTCATGATAATGAAATAAAGGGAGACTAAAACCTATAGAAAATGGGCATGATTTTTTGGAGGTTATATTGGATGTAATTTATTAATATATAATTTTAATGTAGTGGCTATATGATTTAAGCGTTGTTTCCTATTTCAATGTAAATTCAGTGGAAAACATGTAAATATTAAAAATGTTATTATATAACATTTTTCGTTTATGGGTAATGTTGATCCACATTGAAATATTATTTAATATATGAAATATATGTTGAAAATTTAATCATCTAATTATATTTATCATATTCTGTTCTTTTATATTAAATTTATTTCCTTACATTTACCCTTCGTTTAGCCTATTTAACCATTATTGGGGTGACATGCTTTTTTCATGATTAATATATTTAAAAAAAATGATTATTATGAAGTATTATAAAATTTGATTAAGAATTTTTAATCAATTTTACATTAATAAATTACTATATGATTCAGAAAATAATTCAAATATATGTGCATGAAATCAATTTTTAGAAAAAAGTTAATTTTTTTAAAATAAATTTATTACTATTAAGGGAAAAAAATTTAATATTGGATCCCCCAATAATGATATATAATTGAAAATATGTATTTAATTATTATAATATAATATATCCTTTCAAAACCCCAATGGAATTATTTAACAACCACATTAAAATAAAAACATTCAAATATAATTTTTTTATATCAAAAAATATAATATAAGTTTTTCAAATTATAGAATCTATTACCAATATTAACATAGTAGTTTAACATTTCCTATTTTATTCCTTAAAAATTTCTTTGATCTATAAAATTTATTCAGTTAGTAGTTTTTCAGAATTATGTCATAATGATTTCATGAATGTAATGGTATTTTGAAAAACTCTATTTCAGTATCCACTAATCAATCATTTTCATTAGATAAATAGTATAATTTAACCACAATATAAAGTAAATATGTAGAATTAAAAAATTAAAGGTACTTTTTCCATATATAAATTTTAGAATTTTGAAATTAATATATAAAATAATAAAATATATTATAAAATGAATTAATATATTTTCTGGCTATCATTATTTAAAGAATAATATTAAATAATTCATTTTAATAATTATGGTTTTTTATTATATTATTACAAATTTCACCTTATATTTTAAAATAATTATTTTGTTTAGTTTTGTTTGGTATGTTTCAATATCTATCAATCAAAACACATTTATAAAGGAGAGATATATTCGAAAATCAATTTGATTCATGATTATATAGGAAAATATCTAGTAATAGTTCAACAAAAATACATTTAAAACCAAATTTATTTTTATTAATAATTGATATTTATTAATAAATATTAATGTAAATACATACAGGTGGCATGGAATAGTAAACGACTCCCTTAAGTTAAATTGTCATTATTTTTTCCCAAATAAATTATTAATAAAAAAGTGTATGAATATTACATAATTATTAAATGTTACATGTATATAATTTTTATTAATTGGTGATTAAATCATGAATCTTTTATGGTTAGGCTAGCTAATTGTGAGATTTTAATATTTTCTGTTATTGTTTATTTTTTGGGTTTATAAAAAAATTTGGAATAATTATCAGGTATGTATTATGAAAATATGGGGATGTAACATCAATTTAATAAATAATATAATTTTTTTAATGAAAAATATTGTTATCGTTATAAAAAAATTAAATCATAGAAAAAAATTAGACACATATTAAGATGATTCCAAACTCAGAAATTAATGTAACATTTTTTATTTTAATTATTTTTTAATAAATCTCTTTCCATTGTTAAAAAAATATATTAATGGAGATCAATTAATATTACATTTCTGTTAAAAATAAATCATAATATGTAAAAAATTTATATAATATCATGGGATATATAATTTTATTGATTTTTACACAACCTTGATTCTTAATTACATAATTTGAAATGTATTAATCAATTATCCACAAGTTGATATTAGTAATTACCCATTTATCACTACCTCTATATTAAAAAAAATTATAAAAGTTTCTCAAAATTGTTTCCAAATGTTGTTTCATTTCAAGAAGGTGTTAATGTTATAAATTTTTTATTATGATTTATTATGAAGCAAAATTGAATATTAATAGTTTTTACTAAATTAAGTTCGTGTATAATTCATACATTTATTCAAATACATTATATTTCAACATATAATAATATTCATAGTTTCAATTATTAATCATTTATTATAATATTAATTATATATTATCATTCAATTTCATCATATTACAAAAAATATTCTCGATATTGGCCAAATATTTCAAAATCCCAATAATGAATTCCCGAAATCAATATATATTCCATTTGTTGGATATAATAAACATGAATTATATCTCATTATGTGGATTTATAAAATCAATGGTGATATAATTGATTTTTACACTATCTTAGCCATGGTGGCATGAGCTATAATTTTCCATAACTGCCGATTTGGTATTAAATCAAACCAATATTAATGTTTCTCTATAAGGAATAACTGTATTCAAAATTTGTAGATGTTACGTGTGTCACATAGTCCAAATTATTTATAGGGGTTAATCCATTGTTTCATTAGTATATTAATATTTCAATCTATTGAAATAAAATAATAATAGATATTGATATCAGTATGTGATCCATGAATGTCACCCATTTACACCATTATCATAACATTTTGAAGCGTACATTTCTATACACTGTAAATATTTTATAGATTCTAATTTCATTAGTTCTTATTAAGATTAATATAAATATTATACATATTGAATCAAAAAAATCATTAAACCCTTTACATCCATTAAATCAATATAGAAAATTATTTAATATTTATCAATGTTTAACATGAGATTTTCTTGGAAATAATATTTTTTTATAGTACATAATTATTATCATTTAAAGGATGTATTGTAAATAATTTGTGATCAGTGGTAACTAGAAATATATTTAGAGTAGATGTATCTAGAGATATTGTGTGATAATTTTTCAAGGGTACATATTGTGTAGTTATCAATTTATGTATGATATATTCATTTACAACATCAAAAGTGTTATAATGGTCTATACCATTATGAATTCAATTACAAATTAAATTTTATTGAACTTGGAAATTATTTATTTCCATTTTCATATGGAATATGAATTTACTATGCCTTTGTTATGAGTTATATGAAATCATTATATTGTTTATTCCATATATATTATGTTTGTCTTATTTAATTCTTATTAACATACAATGTATGTTATATTATAATAATAATATATGTTAACAATATATATTTTTTCCTCATTCCCTCATAATACCATAAAGAATAGTACATATGATCTAAAGATAGCCATAAGGGAATAATAATGTAATTATTTATCATTATAATATATCTCATGTTTAAAAATTGAAAATATTTTTATGTATATATAATGTAACATTATTGGTCATTTCTATTAGACTAAATTTAATTAGATCTTAATTTTTTTGTATGAAAGTAAAAAACCATTAATTTTTGGATAATAGATGTCTAGTTGTTGTGGTTCATATTATATAATTTTTAGAAAATGTAGTATATCGAGACATAGTGGAATATAATTATTAAAAAATATAACATTGAACATTAAAATTATAAAATGTATTTTATGACTACATAGAATACCTCAAATCAGTGGGTTAAAAATTAATAATTATTATATACAATTTTAATTATTTATTTTACAATATTTTTTTTTTATTTTCATAAGGAATTGAATATTTTAAATTTGATAACATGAGGATGAATTATCAAAAATTAGATATTATTTTATATTAAAAAATAATTTCTATATTCTAGAAAAGAATTCATTTTCATCTACATATTAATATATATTTAAATTGAAAAAATATATAAAAACTAATTCTACTAAAAGAATACAAAACATGTGAAAATTATTATCATAAATTACTCTATTGTTTATGACCCCATATAAAATAATTATTGAGTGTATCCAAATATATTGAGCTATAATATGATATGTCTATTAATCCAAGTAATAAATATGATTCCAATATATCATAATGATGTGAATAAAGCCACAATTATATTTGTTCAATATGGTGAGCTATTTTTTCATTTTAGGGTCATGTATTTAGCATCATAAGTTATTATTTTACATTCATAGATCTATAAATATTTAGTATTTTTTTGGATTACATTGGAATAAGAATCCACAACATTTTTAACAAAAAAATGAGTGTTCATACATGTTTATTGGAAACAAAAATATTTACCAAATTCATGGATGAATGGGTTCGGATATAAGACATCAATAATGGAGTGCTTAGGGTATGTTTAATGGAAATTTTTTCATCATTATCAGGAATCCACATTAATAATGCAATAATTGGATGCATATAATATAATTATCAATAGAATAGTAGAATAATTATGGTGAGAAATCAAAAAAGATGACATCATCCAATAAGTAATTTAATTTATTATCACAGGGGATACATAAATAAGTAATTCATCAAAATCGTTTGCATACGGGTGAAAAGGTTTACGATTGACTAATTACTGATTTTTGGGGATTAAATTTGTAAAAATGGATTAAATAATATCTTTATAGACATTATATAGAGATTGGTAAAGGTAAATTTTCTATATGACATGGGTGAATTTAGTTTCCTTGATAGCCATTATGGATTGGCGAGAACTAGTTTAAATAGGGAGACCCTAGAGCCATGTTGTTAAACATTTCATAATAGTTTATTTATATTAAAGGTTTATTTCACCATTATTTGAGAAAATTAAATTATGTAGGTATATATCACAATGTTTTTCTGTTTATAAATCATGGATAACACACATTACCCTATGTTATGTTGCATTCTCTAAGGGTTTTATGGGATATAATATGTGATAATTCATATGATTATTTTTTTTGTGAAAAGATTCATGGTTTTATACACATGAAGTTTCTCTATGTGTTTACATAAATGTTTTATGTGTTTTTTTATTTGTAAGAGAACCCTAGGTTCCCTGTTATTTTCCTTAAAACTGTAGCCTAATAGTATCATCTTCACAGGGTAATCAAGCATGTTTTATATGAGTAAATGAAAGTAGACCTAGTAGGGAACATGTTCCCAATTCTCTATATGGTCTTCAATACAATGATGCATAATGAAAATTTATATGGGATATGTAATGTTATGTGTGTAGGAAAAATTTAATTAATCATTAAATGATCTCATTATTCAGACACACCACACCTCTATAAGTTTACAAATACTATTAATTTAGGAATCATGTAATTGTATTGATTAAAATTTTATTTAACATAAATACATAAACTCAAATAAATATATCTATTAATTTAAGAAAATATTTCTTTACATAGTATTATATATGTCACTTAATTGAAGGACTGAATGAATTCTAGTTTAGATGCAAAATAATTAACAATAGTTATTAAACAAGAAATCCATATTGAATTACAAGTGGGAACCAAAATTATTTCATTAAAGGATTGAATATAATGTAAATTAAATTGAATTGTTATTAGATAAAGGGATTAATATTCTTACATTATAATGAGAAGGATTACACCTTTGTTTGTTTCATGATATTATGTGTAAATACCACATCTAAAGTATCCAAGAGTAGGTGGTTACTTCACAAAATTATTCCAAAGATACAAGAGACCACATTAAGGTAACACAAATAGTTATGTATCCTTGGGAGAAAATATTAATAATTAAATCTGTAATTATATTTTAAATCATTAAATATAATAAAGAAAAACTAAAAAATTCATCCTATAATTCTTTCAAATTCTACTTCATATTCTAGGGAATGTAAAAAGATATTAATTGTGATATTTTATGTTTAGTAAGGGTTATGAACATCATAAGCTATAATGATCCAATTATTCAAAAGAGATAAATATAAATAAAATAAAACACATTCCATTTTACATATTACAAGAGTAAAAAAATGAATTCATTGATAATATCAATAATTTAATATATTTTATAAGAATAACTTAATTATAAAAGAAGGAAATGAATAATTGTAACATCCCTGCTAAATAATGAATATGAAAATTTCATATTTATTAATATATGTGAAATAAATTTTATGATTACTTTAAATGGGATGATATGTTCGATGGATTAGCTGACACTCAATAATGGGTTTCTCTAAAAACTCATGTTGAACAAAATGCTGAGTCATACTGAAAAAATAATAATAATATAATATTATTTTAAATGGAAGTTAATTCCTTGCTACGTTTTTAGAGAGAATGAACAGAGCTTACTACAATATTATTATAAATTTTTTAAAATGATTTTACAATTATCCAATATAATTTAAAAGATTAAAATTTGAATGATTCCAATTTTACGCCTAATCACATTAATATTTTTTAAATGGACGATTCACTGCCTTTTGGTTGTAAACCATATTTATATTTAGATTTTTTTCACATTTATATGTTATATTTGAAAAAATATGATTCTTATTTATAGTTGGGAAGTCAAAATTTACATTGGATAATTTTTTGGGATTTTTCTGAAAAATTTAATTTCTAATGAATAGTGAGAAATAATGCATTTTAATTCAAAACTGCCTTTGAATCTACTTTATTTGTATGGATAGAATATCATTTTAAATGATTTAAATGTGAAATTAGATTATATTTTTACAATTTTGTCCAATTTTGGTTTTATTATGTAATTTCACTTTGAAATTTGACATAAACAAGTGTCAATCTGTTGATAGTTATTATTTCGAAAAAACATGCTTTTTTGTTTTCACAATGATAATTAATTATAAATTAATTTCTGAAAAATAATTATTTTAAATTAGGAAAAATGAATTCCATATTTGGAATCAGGATTTATAAATTGTATAAATAGGTAAATTTTATTTTTATACATTATGAATATTTATTTCAGTAAATATATTATTTACCATGGTTAATTTGTAAATATGGTAAATAAGGATGAAAAATAATATTATAATAATATAAATTACACTTGCACTTGTCTTAACCCTATTGGATGAGATATTTTCGACCAAGGTCATCCTTGGGTCGATTTTGAGACCCCATTGAGCCACATGGATGGGACAATGACACGTTATATTAATTAATTTAATGTAATGACAAAAGTGAAATAATCATATATGTTTTAGTGCAACAATTTTTATAGGGGATTATATAAGTGATCTATTTGACTATAAATATTAATATAAAATCTAAAAATATTTCCTACATACTTTTATTTTATTTATAATTTTTAGAAATTGTATTAATAAATTAATTAAAACACAATGGTGATGCATTAATTTCATCATTAATAAAGGATTATAAATAAATGATATAATAGATAATAAAATAATAATATTTCAAAACAATTTATGTAATACACGAATATTTGGATAATAATGACTTTTTATCTTTGAATTAATGATTTTTTTCAAAAGAATCATGTTTTTATGGGTTTTCTAAAAGACATCATATGGTTGAATTAAAAATTCACCTAAATTAGTTTTAACATAAATTAATAGTTTATTAAATGATAAAATAATCCCACAAATATAGGATTGTTAAAAATTAAATAAACAATGATAAAAATTTCATAAATGATACATTTTGGGTCACTTTTAATTTTATTGAATCTATATTAACCTTAGAGTATGAATATTTAAGAGGACATGGTAAAAGTTAAATAAGTTAAAAATCGATAAATAAAAGAGATAAGGATTAAAAAATATCAAAAACCTATCCAATTCATATTGGATGATTTTCTTTCTACTTATACAAGTCATGTATTAAAAATAAATATGGATTGGACCTTTGTAAACTGATATTCATTTTATAATAAAATAATATTTTTAAACATTCCTAAAGTGACCCTCCCCCCTTATAAAATTCCATCACCTATAACCCTAAAACAGACCTATCCAACCCATTTTATTGAAAAAAATCAACTCATAAAATCTACCAACATCCCTCTCTTACAACTATAATCCTTAAATTAGACATAATTCACACCAATAATTCCTACTTGTTCAAACCAAAGGGAGTTACACAATTTTAAAGGTAACAAATTCTTTGAAGTTTTTTTCTTTTATTTCAAACCTCTAAACCCCAAAACTCAATTTATTATATTATTTCTTAACAAAACAAGTATCATAAATTTACAAGTATTTTTAATGAGAAATATTCAAACTACACATTCACACACCTCCATCTAATTATTAAGAACATACTATTTCAGTGGATGTCGAACTACGACCTCAAAAAACGATGATTGATCAATTATCTCCCACCGCATCTCATCGTGGCCATTATGATGGATCTATATTTATATGTGATATATCTTATATTTATATTATCTATATTCTTCTTTATTTTTTATTTTTACCATTCCATTATGATTTCTATAATGGGTAAATACAATAATTTCATTAGAGGAAGTGCGTATTACCTCCCCTTCAAAGTGATATTAGTCTTTAATTTTATATGTGAAACTTATAAAGGATGGATTTGATGAAATTATATATCATATTATGCTGGAATTATAATATAACTATGTGTCCTTAAATTTTCATTCCATTAAATACAATATAAAAATCAATGTAGCTTTCATGCATTTGTATGACTTACCTCTCCATGAACGGTGAATTTAATTTCTTATCTCGGAATGTTGTGTATTATTTTAAATTAATATATACACTAGATATTTATTATATATATGATAAATAAATCATGAAGAGAATCCTGGATATAATTATCTTTTTACCACATGGACAACTTGAAAATATAAGAATTACATTTTGGAATCATGTACCAAATATCAACAAAACAACCGTTATTAACTTTAATGATTACCTAATTTTTATAACATGATAATAAGTGATATAAAAGGAATAATATAATTGAAAAAGGTTCTTGATGCAAGAATAAATTAACATCATATTATTGTTCATGAGATTAAATAACAAAAGATTCATGTTGGAAATGAGGTAAGGAAAATTCTTAACCCAATTTCTATTATTTGGGATGATCATCTCATTCTTATTTGTATCGTTATTTGATTATGTGAGAAATGAATTATTATATCTTATCATATAATTATAATTTCTATATGTTTTCATAATGTGAATAAAAATAATAAATCTATTTCATTTATAAAATTTTCATTGTAAGGTACTTCGTCTCAATCTTCATTCATTACGAAATATATTGATTTTACAAAAAATTATTCTATACGGTGTATAAACACCTTTGAAATTTTATTTCATTTAATAGGAATATTTATCTCTGTAGAGTTTTACTAAAAAATAAAGGTAATTTTATTAATTTACACTGTGATAATGACAATTCCACTACTCTGAGAATTATTTGATATTTTCATTCCTCTACAAGTCGAAGTGTTTTTAAATGGAAAATAAATTCCATAAACTCTTCTAATGAATTTTGATATTTTAAATTGTTTTGTTAATGGATTGATTATTTAATAATCTTAATATTATATATTTTTATTGAAATGTGGAAATTTTATCTTTACATTATGTTTGATTTATGTGTTATGAAAATGTTATGGTTTTTGGGCATTGTATATGTATACGGGAGGTTATGTGGTAGTCCTGGGGTAGGTGTGCCCATGATAGCTCTCAAATGCATTGGGTAACCTGAGAAAGATAAACCTTATTGTTTATTCTTATAAATTTAGGGAATATACAATTATGCGTATTTAAAATGTAACTCCCTATGTATCTATGAAAGCTACGAAGTAATAATGATTTAGATGCCACATGTTACCTTATGATTTGTGATTACAATGTGTTATTAATAAATCTTATGATTTCATGATTTATGTTAAAGCGGTTATGTTTTGAATGTAATGATATACTATTGTTTTCTTTCATTAATTTATAACCCTGACTGTTCTTTTTATGGTCATCCCAAATTTTAGAATTTTTTTTCACAAGATATAATTAGGGTAAGAGAATGTAAGATTCCAAGATGATTTATATCCTAAAAATACATCTTGTTTTATTTAAGGAGTTTTATTATTGTGAAAAAATGGATTCCGAGTAGAAATGTCTAAATTGTTATATTTTATATGTAATGTATAATTTATGGACCAATTCTATAAATATCTAAATCTAAATCAATCCCCAATATGAATTCTTTACTTAACTCAATATTATGTAATGATTAAGGCCCGAGCCTTATAGTTTGTAACAAAGGTCCGTTTAGAAAAAAATTTGGATTGAGAGACTTTTTAAACACATAGTTAGTCCCTATGTATATTATTTTAGATAAATCCTTATTTTATAATTTTTAGATCATGGATATTCGGTTATAATTGGAAGGAGGAGGATCCCAAACAACATTTATAACTCTTCCTGATGACATGCTTGAAATAAATATTGAAAAGTCATGTTCAGACGATTGTGAAACATTTTCTAGCATAAAAGTCAATTTAAATAAGTAGTTTGAGATATCAAAAACCTCCACTATAGCATGATATCATTGTTGATCATGGGATGTATTTAATTAATTCTAATTATCACAATATTCTCATATTTTCATGAATGATAAATATTATCACGAAATTTTAAAATATTTTTCCTTATAACAATATTTTGAAGAATATTTTGATTTTGAAAAAGGTGCTAAAGATGGAGACCCTTGAACCACCTAAATATATTTTATTTGCAAATATAGTCTCTTAGAACATACATGTGGTATTTTTAAAGCACTATTAATTGAATGTTTCAACTCAAAATGGGACCAACTGTTTTAAAAAAATCACATTTTATTAGATGTTTAGAAATTAGAAGTCATACATGATGATTTTATGATATTATTTTTCGGAGAACACCCATATGACCAATGTTTTACAAAGTGTATTTGGATGTAGGAAGAAAATGATTTTGATGTATCTCTAAATCATTGTTTAAATGCTTGAACATTCTACCTGTGTGAACAAGATAATGATGAAACCATATTGAAACCATGATAAAGGTATGCTTTTATTTAAATTGACAATATTTTTATTTTATCATCTGTTGGTGAAAGAAATGAAAATATATAAGATGTTTATGTCTTAATGTATTGGGATGAAATTGAATGTGATAAGAAAATATTTGAGTATAAAACATTTTAGGGTTATTATTTAGTTTTATAAACAGGAAAACCCGAAAGAGGAGTGTCTACCCATCATGACCGAAAGGCTGTAGGAATCAAACCCACAAATGAAAGATGATAAGGGTGTATCGCCTACCACTGGCCTATGTTAAGTCCCTAGATATTATAGATTATTATTATTTAAGTAAAAACAATTTTATGGATCTTGAATAAGATGATTTTTAGAACTTATGTTTTATCAAATTGATATCCTTAATATAGGAAAATGATTTGGAGATTAAGTGATAAATGTTTTTTTAGAATATTTTATCACTTTTTTGGGAACATTATATGCTTAATGATAATAGAATACTATGATATCTCATTTGTGTAGTAATAGTTGAAATTTTATTTTGGAAGAAGCTATGTTTTTATAGTATACATATGGTGATTTATGTTATTTAGGGAAATGAATATTCTATCATATAGAATGTGTGATATTTATAATTACACATTAGTATGGGACTTTAATAGTAGTGGATGTTATTTTAAGATAAATGATAAGATTTATCATAGAAGACTATGTGATCATGTTCTTCTGATTTTTGGTTTTCAATATTTTTTTGAAATATATTGAATAATTTTAAGGACAATTTTGTATTGAATAATTTTTGTTGAACATTGGGTACTCTTTGTTTAATTTTGTACATTAAGTGTAGTAATTATTTTTATAACATATTATTCGTTTGGGGGATTATTTGATCTCGTACTAACCATTTTAGATTTTGTTAATGTCTAATGAAAAGGGAAATATATACTTCATCTTTTTTGGATTATATGATAATGTAGAAGTTGATTCTAGTTCTCTTAATGTGGCCAAGTCAGATTGAATACTCATTGTTCAGAGAAAAGATTAGATTGTGGTAGGAATTTAGTAAAGGATGAGATTCCACATGTCAGGTTTGTATATTTCCATATGTTTTTATTTAAGCTCATAAATAAATTCCTCATCATTATGAAAATTAATTTATAATAAAAATGTTTTATGTTAACATTTATTTCTATGGAATCAATTACCTTTTAACCGACAACAATTTTGTGATTTTTTGGAGGTCATCTTTTTCTTAAATATGTTTTCTATCACTATCTATCAGAACATGATCGTTAGATTCTCTTCCATGATTTCATTGAATCATAGTATAAGTTAACTCAGGGGAACTTTGTACTTCTCATTATTTCATTTAAATTTATAGTTTTATAAACACTTTTTCTGATATGGGACAATCAATTATGTTTCTAAGTATAATTTTAAAATTCCAAGAACGCAATTTCCAAAATGGGGGAAGGATGTAACATCACATGTAAATAAAGAATATGAAATTTTCATATTTATTAATATTTTTAATTAAATAATAATATTAACTTATAATAGATGATATGTTGGATAGCGTAACTATCACACAAAAATGGGTTTTTCTGAAATCTCATCTTGCATACAACGCTGAGTCATACTGAAAAAAATTTAATATTAAAATATTATCATAAATGGTAGTTGATGCATAACCATTCTATTTTCTGGATGGAACACAACTATTTACAATAGGATTATACACGTTGTATGAGTTTTTTTACATTGATCTAAGAAATTTTAGAAGCATAAAATGTTAATGAATCCCATTTTAATCATAAATATTGTAATATTCATTAAAAGGTCGATTTACCACCTTTTGATAAAGAACCCTTTTTAAATCTAGTTTCATCACATTTATATATTCTATTTAGAGAAATAAAATTCTTATTTTTAATTGGGACATCGAAATATATTGTGGATGAAATTTTGGTATATTTCTTATAAAGTTCATTTTTAATTAATGGTGAATAATACAACATTTTTATTCACAACTGGAATTCAATATAATTTATTTATATGGTTAGATTATCTATTTATTTAGTTTCAAATATTAATTATATTATATTTTTACCATTTAATCCAATTTTGGTTATTGGATGTAATTTCACATTGAAATTGTACCTGAAAAAGTATCAATATTTTAATAGTTATTTTTTTAAAAACCCGGTTTTTTTGACAACATAAATTAATTTTAAATTCACTTCTGAAATTTTTGTGTTATGAATTTTAAAAAAAGGATTATATATTTGCAACTAGGAAGCCCAAATTATGTAAATAGTTAAATTTAACGTTTAGAAATTATGAATACATACATCATTAAATATTTTATTTACAATGGTTAAAGGGTAAATCTGGTCAATATGGGTGAAAAATAAATTAGGAATATTTAATTAGCCAAAAATATGTCTTAACATAATTTGATGATATATTTTTTCCCTAGATAATACTTGGGTTGATTTTGAGACCACACGTAACAACTTGGGAGTGATAATGACACTTTATATTAATAAATTTAATGTAAAGACAAAAGTAAAATAAACATATAAATTTTAGTAAAATAATTTTTATGAGGTTATATAAGTAATCTCTTCGATTAGAAATATTAATTTTGTTGATAAAAATGATTTCCAATATGATTTCATTATATTTATAATATTTAGACATTAAATAAATACTCATAATTATGACACAATGGTGGTGCATTAATTGCTTCATTAATTAAATATTCTAATAAATGATATTATAATTATTCAAATAATTTGTTAAACTATTTATGCCATAAAAAAATTTTAGGGATAATAATAACATTTTATATATGATTTAATGATGTTTTATTGAATAAATAATGTTGTTAGTGATTTTTTTAAAAGTCTCGATATGAATTATTTATATATTGACCAAACTGAGTTTTTAAAATAATTAATATTTTATTAAATGATAAAATAATCCAAAAATCTATGATTCATCAAAAATAAATAAAAAATTTAAAAAATGTCATAAATGATCCATTTTGGTTCACTTTAAAATTTATTGTAAATATATTAACCACAAAGTATGAATATATAAGATGACCTGATAAAATTTAAATGAGTGAACTAAGGGTTAAATAAAAATGATAATGATTGAAAATATCCAATCCCTATCCAATTCTTATTGGATGATTTTGTTTCAATATATATTCTCTTTATCATCGAATTAAATATGGTTTGGACATTAGGAAACCAACTTTTTTTATTAAAATAATATTTTTAAACATTCCTAAAGAGCCCCTCCTACCACTTATAGAAATCCACCCCATCTAACCCTTAAACACACCACCCATGCCCCTTGTCTCATCCATAGTCATCCCCAAAAAGATCCCAACAACCCTATACTCGATCAAGAAACCTTAACTTATGAAGAAGACACATCAAGAAATCTATTTATTTCAAACCAAAGGGAGTTACGAAATTTAAAGAAAATGTATTCTCTCAAGTTCTATTATTTTATTTTCTTATCTATCCTCAAAAACTATCAATATTACATTGTTTTTATAAAAAATTGTATCCACATTATACTCGGATGTCATTATGATATTTATTCAAACTACAATTTTATGCACCACCATCTAACGGATACGAACATTCTGTTTATGTGGACGGTGAACTACTTCCTCATGAAATGATAATTGTTCAATTATCTACTTTCACCTCTCATGGTGGCCATTATGATTGATATATATTAATATGTGATTTTATTATATTTATATTTTCTCTATTCTTCTTTATTTTTCATTTATATCATACCTCTATGGTTTCCAAAATTATTAATTATGATAATTTCATTTGTGGTAGTGCTGGGTATCGCCCCCTCAATGTGATATTACCCATTCATTCCATACGTGGAACGTATAAAGGATGGAGTTAAAGAAATTATATATGATATTATACTGGAATTATAATATACCTTTGTATAATTATTTTTTTCATTCCCTTAAATATAAAAGAGAAATGAAAGTATTGTTCACGCATACATACTACTTACCATCTCAATGAACAGGTCATTTAATTTTGTTTCTCCAAACACTATGTACTATTATAAATACTTATATAAATTAGCTATATATAATATATTTGATATATAAATCATGAATATCATTTTGGAGATAATTGAATTTTGATCACATGGACAACTTGTAGTTATAAGTACTTCATTTTTTTACTCAAGTACAAAATATCGACAAAAAATCTGTTATTAAAACAAATGATTATGTAAGGTTTATAATGTGATAATAAGTGATATAAACAGAATAAAATATTTGAAAAAGGTTCTGAGAAAATTATAAATTAACATTAGTTTATTATTCATGATATTAAAGAATGAATGAGTCTAGTCGGACACGAGGTATGGGATTATCTTAACCCAATTTCCATAATTTAGGCTGATCTTATATTTCTTGTTTATGTCATTACTTGATTATTCAAGAAATGAATTTTTATATATTATCATGTATTTATACATGATTAATTTGTTATTATAGTGAATATACATATTCAAACTATTTTATTTAGGAAATTATCTTTGTAAAGGAATTCGCCTCAATCTCCTTTCATTGAGTCATATTTTGATTTTTACACGACATTATTTTATACGATGTATAAATCCCTTTGACATTTCATTTCAATCATACAGAATCTTCTTCAATGAATCATTTTACTAATCTATTAAGGGAATTTTTAATTTTTACATTTTCAGTGACAATAACTTTTCCTTCATCAAGACCATTATTTGATATTTTGATTCCTCTACAAGTCATATTTTTTTTGAATGAAAAAATAAATAAAATATAATATTTTTACACATATTGGTAATCAAAATGTTTTTTAAAAATTTATTGATTTTTTAAATACCATGAAATCATATATTTTGACAGAAATGTGGAAATGATATCTTTACTTTATAGTTGTTTTATGTTTTATCAATATGTTATGATTTTTTTCCTTTGTTTCCATATACAGGTATTTTCGTAATAATCCTAGGGAAGGTGAGCATAAGACAGCCCTCCAACACATTGGGTAATGTGACAAAGGTAAACATTTATGCTTCCCCTAATATATTTAGAGAATATACTGTGATGGATATTCTAAAGGAAACTCACTACATAGCTATGAAAGCTACAACATAAAAGTGTTATGGATACCTCAATTTATCGTTATTATTTGTGATTATTATGTGTTATTAATAAATATTATGATTTCATGTGGTATGTTAAAGAGCACAAGTTTTGTATATAATGATATACTAACGTTTTCTTTATTTATTTTAATACCCTTATTGAGATTTTTATGTTTATCCCATGCTTTTATATGTTTTTCACAAGATATAATGAAGGGTAATTGAAAAGAAGAATTCAAGATGATTTATATAAAAAACAATTTTTTATTTAAGGAGTTTTATTGTTGTGAAAAAATGGATACTGTGTATAAATGTTTACATTGTAATATTTGAGAGGTAATGTAATAGTTGTGGCCTAATTCATTAAAATTTTAAACATGAAAAGATCTTAAATGTGAATTCTTGACTTCACTAAAGATTATGTAATGTTTAAGGTTCGGTCCTTATAATAATATTCAACATTATCCATTTAGACATCTTGATATCAATATCGTCAAAAATCCTGGTTCTAATACTATTAATTGATGGGTAGGTATAGAGTAGAAAAACATTAAATATTACATTGTTTATTTTATCCATTAGATGTGTCGATGCATAGATACCCTATATTATTTTGGTCCATAACCATAAGATAATACTCAATGTAGTCATCATAAATTGGATGATCTGTTTAATTCATCAACAATATTCATTTCCAGGAGAAACCATATTAACAAAATAATATATATTTTCACGAAATCCCAACTTCATCAAATAATTTTTTTTGTAAACAACTATAAAAGGAAATGGTATACAAATTGTGAAGGTATTTTATCTATGATAAGAATAGTATGGATTTTTGTTTTAAATTTATTATTCAAAGATCAAAAAAAATTAACGCATCAAGAGATAGATAATGAGCACCAAAATAATTATATATGTCAATGCCAATACTGAAACTGGCCAAAATAATTATAATACATCTAGAGAAAAAATAAGGATGTTATCATTACTATATATCACTATTAAAGTCCATGTAAAATATATTTTTGATTTAATTTATTAATAGAAGTTCTAAAAATATAATTATAAATTATTGATGAAAATAGATATTTTATTTTGAAAACAAACTTTAAGAACACAAAATTTAAAAAATATAATGACAGTTCATTTATTTCATAAGATAAGTATAATCATTAAAACATATGATTGAAAAAATTCATGGTCATGATGGTTAGAAAATTCTATTCTTTTATTTTATGTGTAAATAAATAGTTGTTTCATATTATTCAAAACAAATAAAAAATAACCTTGTTCGTAAAATTAAAAGGAGATTACTTATTATTAATTTATTTAAAATTAATACATCGGTAAATTGATCTTAAAAAAATATATAGATAATAGTAATAATATTATTTATTTCAAATTTAGAAATATAACGACACAGATATTAAATATTCATTATTGACTAGAAAATAATGTATGTTTTCTTTAAAAACATTATTTTGTCTCTTGTGTAGTTAAAACAAGAAATTTTTTGGAAACTTTTTTATGAAATGTAAATTAGATAATAAAATGTATTGGAATTAATTTTTAAATATCATATAAATATACCTATCATGACATAAACATAAATAGTCATAAATAATTTTGAGATTCAGAAATACTTCTTTTCAATATTGGTAAATTTTTAATTATAACAACCGTGAATAAAATAACATAAAATGAAACATAAAATATAAATGAAATAATTAAATGAATTATATAACATATTAAATTTTTATTAGATTCCCCTCATATAAATAAATGTTATCAAGATAGCATATATGTCTCTTTGGGGTGGAAATTGTGGTGAAATATCATACAAAGAACATGAAATTTGAAAAAGAATTAATTAATAAATTAATTATGTGAATCAAATTTAAATACTAATAAAACTAAAATAAATAAAACATAAATTAATTACAAGTTATTAACTATAAAATCTTATAATATCAATTACACAAAATAAGAATTATAAGTAATTGATGAAAAATGGAGTTATGAAACCGCTTACAACTTGGTAAATATCAAGTCAATTATCTTTGTGTGAAAAATATATAATAAATAAAATAATAGTATGTCTGATGGATTAATAATATAACATTTTAAATGGTTTTATATATACCATATAAAAATGTGTTGTATAGAAATAAAATATAAATTCATGGAATTAAATTCAGACAAAACTTAAATCCTCAGGTATTAATCATCATGTACATTTTTGTAATAATGGATAATTATCATATAATTTTTTTGAAATGAAAATGATAAATTGAAATATTATTATTCCTATAATTTTATTTGTTCCATTGTTATATTTAATTACTTAATCAATTATCATCAAGATATACATTTTTACGATATTTGGTTCGTATAACCAAGAATTAATTTAGTAGGGTGACTATGGTTACCATGATAATTATAAAATAATTTCTATAATAATAATCATGAAATATGTATCATTTTTAAAACATTGTTTCTATATTAAAATAATCCTTGAAACATTGTGATGAAAAAAGATAAATGATACAATAATACAAAAGATTGTTCATAAGTACACATTTGTAACGTTTCCATTTTTCAAAATCTTTATGGATTATAGGAAACTATTATTTTATCTTTATAAAATAATTATAATATATTAAATACCATATTATTTTTTTATATACTTTTATTTATCATTAATGTTATCTGGGAATGTATAACCAATCACATCTCTTAGTAGAGCAGTTAGTTCAAACGTACGCCTCGACCACATTATCCTTATTCAATGAGTGAATGTTTTGTAAATTATATTATATTTAATCTCACCATAATAATAAATAGTTCATGAATAATATATATATATATATATTTATTTATTTATTTCAAATACTCTTAAAACACTTTTTTAATGGCGGTGATAAAAAATAATAACACGTGGTCACTGGGTGATAATTATTTATACACACGAATGATGATATTATTTTCCATGTGATGAAAGTGAAGATAAATATGTTCCCTTAAATTAACACAATAACAACTAAATATATAATATATATTTATGTACATATGTAATATTTTTTTAATGATATCTTTACATGGCATAATAATAAATCTATTAAAAATTCTCTTTTAAGAACAATATATCTTCTATTGATGGTCTATTTTTTTATGTACATAGTGACTTATTAGAAATGTTTTATGATCAAGCCATGTACTATAGGACACGTTTATGGATTAATTTTTTTAATTGTGATGTTATTTCAAAATAATTGGTTTTTTATGTGTTTGGAAAATACAAGTCGATTTTACATTTTAGAATGACGGGGAGTGACCCATTAAAAATTTCATAAAGTATAAAATAGATATATTTTATTATATTTAAAAAATATATTAATATAGATATTTTTCAATGGTATGATGGTTTGGGGTAAACTTATACCCACAAATTGAATTTTTAAACGTTTAGGTGATGTTTTCACCATTATCATTTTTAGGATTTTTGTATATATTTTACAATAATCATTGTATTAATGGTTTCACACATTAGGGTTACAGATAGTTACAATAAAAGGGTTAATATGATATAAATGAATAATGGTTTATATTGAAAACCATTCCCATTTCACCTGTATGATTTTATCACATTTTTGAGTTTTAAAAAATGAAATAAATCATTACTAATTATAAAATACCAATAATATAAATTTTGACACTATTCGATGAATTTCACTTTAAAAACTCAAAACAAAATCTACTTAATTATAATATATACCATTAAGACATATATAAAATGTTATATTTAATTTAAAAATTAATGGGCCACAATTTTTATTTAAAATTTTACAACAAAAAAAATTTATAAAGTCATTTATTTTTATTATCATTATTTATTAAATAAATGTTATGTCACTATTACAAAAAAATAGATATTTATTACATTTATTAAATAATAAAAATATTTCCATTAAAATTTTATTTATTTTCCTAATGAATTTTCATAATACATTTGTTTATATTAATCCCTATCACAATATATAATAGTTATTAAAATAAAAAAAAGATTCATTTTTCCTTTATTTTTGTCAAGTATTGTAATGGTCACAATCAAATAAATATGGAACCAAAAAGTCCAATATTTTAATATTTTATTATTATTATGAAATTATAATACAAAATATTATTAATTATGGTTTTATGGAAAATTTTAGTCATTTTCATATAAATATATACTTTATTTACCAAATTCACCACAACCATGGTAATAATTATTTTCTATAACTACGATTCAAATAAGATTAAAATAGAATCGGATTATTTAGAAAATTTAAGCCACCTAATGCTAATTCATGGATATAATTTTCATATTTCAATTTATACAAATTTTATAAAAAAATTACTTATTAAAACAAAAAACATGATGGAAATCTACTTTAAAAAATGGATATTTTCATGATGTATATGATATTATATTATATTATATCTATATCAACAACTCAACAATATATATATATATATTAATTTATTAAAGTAGATAAATAATCTATTAATTTTATATTAATAATTACTTATTAATAATTTTTTATAATTTAAAATCATTAATATTATTTAATTTATTTATTTCATAAGTAGACTTATTTAAGAATCAGAATAATATTAAAACAATTCAAGAAAATATCATATTCAAATTTATCTAATTATATTATTCTAAATATATTTGTTAAAAATTTAAATGGTAACATTGCATTGTTTTTATTTGATTTTTTTTGGAAACAATGGTGAACATATTCAGTTAGGAGTTCCACCTTGATTGATGACAATTTGTGTAAAAAACATCTAAGAAAATGTAATTAAATCTATGTAAATTGTAAACAAACTTTATAAGTTGGTACTTAATGATATTTTTGTTATTTTGATTTTATTGTGTTATGTAATGGTTTTGTGTGTCATGATTGTTTGGATCATCATGAAATCTGGGTTGTTCTAAAATAAAAATATTAAGCAAAATCACTATGTGATTATATCAAAATGGGAAAATTTCATCAATGTTTATCAATGAATGGTGATTTTATTGTCAAAAATAAATATCATCATGAAAAGTCCATTGAGAGGTTTATAGTTTCAAAAATAGAAGTAGTGTTTACCAATGGGCCTCTACCCGACTTAGAACAAAATGAAAATTTTAAAGGATATCAAATGTCATTGAATTGGGGAATATAAATCGGGAATGATTTTTCATTCATGAATGTTTTCATAAGATCATATACATCATAAATAAAGGATATTTGTGAAGAAAATGTAATCATCAAGAACATTATGGGTAACATAAAGGATATGTTTTCTTCTCAAATTTAGTGATATTCAATTTTTTTTGATATTTATGAAATTGGTTTTCTCTCTTAATGTAGGTCGATTGAAAAATAAGTATTATTTTAATGGTTGGGCCCGAAGCCTCGTTTTATTATTAAAGAAAAAACCACTTTGGACTGGTTAGAGGGAGAATTATTACATAGCATGAAGCCCCAAGGATATGTGTCCTGATTACAAGGCTTGAAAGCCCATTTTGACCAAAATATCCCCTTGGTGAACAGTAATGCTACAGTTCTCAAGCATACAGTAAATATTACAGTACCGCCGCAACTACAGTTCTACTGCTTCTACAGTAATAAAATAGTACCCTACTACAGTTCAGTTATAGTGCCCCAAATTTTTTTCCCTTCCAGGATTTGATCCTGGGTCTTTTGGATGCCAAGTAAGAGCCTCTACCTCATGGGTACAAGCTCATTGGCAGATTGAATAATAAGTATATTCATGTGAAAATTTATGAAGACACAGAAATAATGGAATGATAAATTTAAAAAAATTAAATATAATGAAAATAATTAGGTATTTCCCAATAAATCTATGGTAAATTTCTTTTCATAATATTGACGAATTTAGAACATAATGATGATTCAAATGATGTGAAAGATATATAAATTCATGTCCTGAAAAGAAGAATCATAATAATGAGTTATGATATTCAATATTTTGATTTTTTGTCAAATATTTCTTATTGTTAGTCTTATACAATCTTTATAACAACAGTACTCTTTAGTTGACTTGTTACATAGGTACAATACCATTGTATTCATCGTGGATGTCCTACTATGATTGGATTTTGAAATATTTATATATCTCATATGTTATTTCATTTCAATTCATATATTACTACGGGAATGGGAGAAATATTGTTATGTTTAATGATAAAATAATATATAAAGGGGATGTATTTTAAATCATTCATATTATAAATCACCTCCATATAAGGGTATTTAACCTGGTTATGATATCAATTTCTATTATATTTAAAGGTTGAATTATATTTTTCTCTCGAAAAGGGTCTCAATAGAGGTTTTAAATATTAATGATACTTCACTCATAGATGAAAAAAATATAATTGTGGAATAATTAGTTGGAGGACAACATTTTATCATTAGTAATGGATATTATTAATGTACTTGTGCATAATATTTTAACCATTGGGCACACTAGATTATTATTAGAGGCTAGTCAAATAGAAATGGATGTTAACATGAGAAGAATCAACACATTAGGATGAAGCTTATTCAATGAAATCTATATATTGGTTATATTTTGTATGTTATCACATGTAAATTTTTAATATTTTCAAAATATATATTATGGCGACCAAAAATAAAGAGAATAAAAATTACAAGTTATGTGGAAAAAATATGAGGACCTAAAAATGAAGCACATAATGTCTATAGATTCATTCTACAACTACGTGAATTTTATTTGGATGAAATGTGTGTTATTCGACACATTATTGAATATTTAAATATCATTATTTACATCATGAGATGACATCGAATAGTTTTATTCTAAATTTTATTGTACTTGATGTTATTCATCATAAGGATATTACATTGAATTTTTTTCCTTAGTAATTTTGTAACATATGAGAAGAGAAATGATAAAAATGAGTCTATGAAAAATGGTAAGTCTAATGAGTAGAAATTACAATTCATGATGTAGATCACCATTGAATATAGATAACAAGAGGAAGATATGGATGATGTCATATAGTTTCTTTCCACAAATCTAATAATGTGAAAAATAATTTTTTAAGGGAAACATCTACATACAAGATTTAAATGTGAAAAGGTTGGACATATTAACGATGGTTATCCATAATTATTAAATATAATGATGAAAATAGAGTCAAAATACCTTTAATAAGTATTCATATTATGTGAAAGGTGTAAAATTTATACGGATAAATTACAGAAAAAAAGGAATCATATTTCATAAGAAAATGATAGTTCAGATAAATCTACTATTGAATACTGTAAAAAATACAAAGATAAAAAAGAAAATCATATGGTTTCCATTGTCTAAATCTCCCACACATGTGTTAATTGTGACAATAATGATGAAGATATTTATGTTAGGGTTAATCTCAAGGATGAATCATATTCCACTCATTAAGATATTGTTTTTTTGGAAAACCAAAATAAAGAATGAAAACATAGTGATTCATGAATCCAAAAATAATATATAGAAAATGAATAAAATAAGTATAAGATTTAAGAATAAATTTAAATGATCAATATTTCAAATATAGATGATTCAAAAAAACTAATTGAGATTATGATAAAATTTTAAGAATACGAAATCTTAATTGATTATTTTATTAATATAGCAAAATTTTTGATCAAACTTATCAAATAACATGAAGAAGAATTTCTCTACCATTGAATAAAATTAAAATATAAAGAGGGTATCTGGAAACCTGGTGTGACATCATGAAAGAAGACTAATCAGGTGAATATAAATTATGTAATTGTGTCATATTATTCCATAAAAATATATGAAATAGTCATATCAAACTAAAAAGTCCATAATAGGGATTTCTCACAAAAAAAAATATGGGGATTGATGTCAATCTATAAGTGGACTGTGCGAGGTTGAATATTAATATAAATAGAAATAGAAATCATAATACACATAATAACCCATGAAATAACTTGTCCTACAATAATAAAAATGAAGACACATCATATGTTATGTTATTTCTGTTGAAATATGGGACTATCTAAAAATTCATATTATATTTCCATATGATTTTGACTGTAAGAAGTGCTTAAATTTTAGCCACATAGAGTTCAATATTCCAATAATGATTTTGATGACTATTATATTCAGTGTGGAGGATTTGGACACATGTCTAGATGTTATTCATTACCAATATAATGGAATGTGTGGATATAGTTTCAATGTTGTTATAAGATGCATCTGAATAATTATTATGTGAGGTGAACACACATAATTGATTTGTAGCTCTGAAATATAATTATACTCTATAAAAATATAATGAGGATCAAGAAAATATTTTCATACTAGGTATAATGTTAGTGACATTGATTAGAATTAAAATAAATCATAATACAGTGGTCATAGAAATTTCTTCTAAGGCAACAAAAAAATCTCGTTTGTGGATCCTTGATAGTGGATGGTCATCCAATATGACTGTAAATATGTATCTCATTATAGACATCAAATATTATTATTATGGTTTTATCAATTTTGGGAATGATGAATTCCTAAATATTTTTATCTTGGTAAAATTAATGTTTGATGGAAAATACACGAGACATGATAATTTCATAGTTGTCTGAGGTGTCATTCACAACATAAATTCTTGTATTCAATTATGTTTAAATGGTCATGCTATAATCATTACCCAGAAATTTTTGAATAATTAATGGAAAATATGGTAATTTTGATTTATATGTAATGAAAATAATGTAAAATCTAATGGTTTTTAGTATAGAAGAATTTACATGATTTCTATCCAGAGAGTACGAAAAGAGGTTGTGACCTAAATTACAAGTCCATCTCTATCAAGAATCCCTATAGGATCAAGTTAAATGTGATTCATCATGAAATATATCCAATATATCACATGGTCATCCTCACATGTATGATTATTGTTATAAGTAGATGATGATCATGAAATCAATACAATGGAAAAAATTCAACTACTGTTATTTAATTGGTGCATGCAGATGTCTATGTACCTATCTCTCCAAAATTATTTAATGGGAAGAATTATGTTATTTTAATTGATTATTTCAATAGGATCACTTAAATATTTTTCATTTCTGACATGTCTGGCAGGGTTAATTTCAAGAAAAAATACTTGTTATATAAGGGGATTATTTGATAGAAGATTTTGACGATTCATAATAATAAAGGTAAAAAATTAAAAAACGAAAAAGTGTAACACTTTCTCAAGAAATATGTGATAAGGCATCATGTATATATAGTAAAAACACTTCAATTATATGTAGTGTAATATGGTACAAATCGAATCATAAACAACATGAATTGAACAATTATTATTTAAAAATAACTACTAGATAAATTATTATACGAAGTATTTCTCTCATAAGTGGATTTATCCAATAGGTCCTTATTCTATCCAAAATAAAAAAACACTTCATACAAGTTGTGGTATAGAAATAATCCTACATTGAAATACATTCAAATCAATGGATGAATATTTTAATTCCGCATAGGAATGAAACAAATGAAATTTGAATAACATGGTAATGATGCTATATTCCCTGGATAATTAGGAAAAATAAATTACTATAAAATCATTAAAAAGAAGATGTGAAAAGAGGTTAAAATCAAGGATGTCATTAGTGTTGGGAATAAAAAATTCTTCAATAAAATAGTGAAATTTTCACTGATGGTAGTTATTAAGTGTAAAGAAAATCAAGGGGATTAGAAGTGGAAAATGATTATTCAATATAAGGTACTAATAATGTGACACCCAATGGTTTTCTAAGAATAAATTTAAATGGATGAATTTATTTTATGTATATATTTTTAACTAAACATTAAATATAATTTTTCATCTTATATGTTTTGAATTTCAAAAAACGGCCATCTACAATTTTGTTCTATATGTCATTAGGAGTCTAAATGAACAAACTTGATTTTGAGTAAATAGTAAAACACTCTTATGAATAATAATATGAATAGTAATATGACCCTAATGAATTGTAAATTTTATTAATTTCTTATTTTCTTAATGCTTTAGGATACAGATATATTGGTTAATTATTCAATGTGATATAAAAGTAGATATAAAATTAATATTGTCATTTTTTAATTAAATATGATTTTATTTATAAATTAAATTCATAATATTTAGAGATTTATTTTAAAAAAATGGATTTAATTTTTGATTTTTGACTTCGATAATTAGTTAGGGTGAATTTTTGAGGTTTTTTTAAAATCTTGAATTTTTTAATGAATAGTGAAATACAGTAAAATTACATATATATAAATTATTAGTTAAATACAATATTTATGTAAACATAAGTTATATATGGGCATGTCGTTTGAAATCACATGAAATAATTACAATTTGGGGAAACATAAATTAATAATTTTAATATTTTTGTGTAAAATATTATATTAATTATTAAAATAATATAAAATACCTTCCCTCTGCCACTATAAATACCACCGTAATTCCACTCTTCCTCCCACACCTCTCAGGACATCACAATTGCCTAATTTCTTCCAAAATCCCTCCCTAAAATACTTCTTCAAATGAATGAGATTATGTCCTAATCAAAAGGCCAAAACCAAAGGCCAAAAACAAATCCCTTAAGATGGATCTCAAGGAGAATAGATCAAGTGATTAACATCCTCTTTTGTATCATTTCTTTTTTTCATTTTATGTTGTTATTTTTCATCCACTTTACCTTGTTCCAGGATATAACATTCTATATCCCACCAGCGTACCATATAATGTATGAATAAATAGAAACCAATTTCTTCTCATCAAAATATTTTTTGAAATTCAATGTGACTTTATTAGGCTGCTGAATTTTCGTGAGAGATTTCTCAATTTATCTTTTATTTTGAGTTCCTTTATTTTTATTTCGTCAGCTAATTATATCTACGAGGCATGAATGATCCTGAATCATTTATTTTCTAGATGTTCTAATGTTCTTGGATAATTCCTCATTAATATTCTTATCATCTACCTATAATTCAATGAATTAAAATATCATCTGTGATGTATTGATTTACCAACATCCTGGATGTTGTGATTTCAAATTCTTTTGCATCCATCAAGTATAGACATGAAAAAAAAATTATAGTCTAAACAGATAATAATTTATCTATTATAGATAATATATTCTTCAAGAATCATTTCCACACATTTTATTAATTTATGAAACAAAATTATATCTTTACGATCGAAGAATCGAAAAAACAACCTAAACAAATATTAATTATATTGTTACTCAGGAATCATCCTCATGAAATAAATCAATATGATAAAAGTATTAATTAATTTTTCTGTAAAAATTTAAATACCATTTTCATCCAATTTGGGTGTTTCACATTCAGTTGACAAGAACATCCATCATGAACCAATCATGGAATTAATGTCTAGAACTCACCCAAAATAGTGCAAAGAAAAAATAATAACAATTAATGAGTGAAATAATGTTATAAAATGTTCATTTAAGATGTTATAAAGATTAATATGTTTATATAAATTAATAATAACACTATTTTAACCATTAAATATGAGGTTTAAATGAGTTTGAACAAACCCGGGGTAATGGAATTCTTAAACCGATTTTCATTCTTTGGGTTAACCATATACATCGTTATTTAGGAGGTATTAAAATTGATTGTGTGATGGATTTTGTTTATATTTTTTGACTAATTTTTACATAAAATGTATATAAATATTCCATATACTCATTAAATTATCACATAATTTATGAGATATTTATAAGGAAATTTTAATTTAAAAATCTCTTTAAATATTTTATTTTACAAAATTCAAAAGATATGTTTTTATGAATTTAGTCATGTTGTTTGATTGTGTTTTAGTATTGAAAAATTTTATGATGATGGTTGGGAACTATATCTCCCTCCAATGGATTGGTAATTTGTATGTTGGTGGTTAGTTGTATGGTTATTCTACGGGTAACTACAATAATTATAGAAATATTAAGGTAAACGTGAGGATTAAAAAGTTTAAGGGAGCCAAGAGGGATACATGATTATATAATTAATTCCCCAAGATACATTTATTGTTATATTTATTTTCCCTTTTTGAGTGGATTTTTTTTAATCTCATATTTTTTAATGTATGTATATATGGGTGACAATTTAGTCTTCTGAAAATGATTTAATATGTTACAAGTGTTCATGAACTAATCAATTATTTACTACTTTTTACATCCCTTATTGATCTTTTTGTTGTCATACAAAGTTATTAAATATCTCCTCACATGTTATAAACATTTATATGAAAACTAAAGAAGTAATTTTAAGAGTTATGTAAATTTTTCAAGGAATCATGTTCTATTTGAAAAGATTTATATTTAGGATGAAATAAGAACTTTTTTTAGTATCCACTGTGTATTAATGTGTACATTTATGAATGTTTGATATCAAAATTCTATAATTCTCTATGCATGGTAATTTCCTTAATGTAAAAGAATAATATTTTTTTTACTAAATTAATGATTATGTAATGTAATAAGGCCAAGTCATTATAGTTGGTATCATAATATGGTTTATTTAACATTATGGGTTAGGATGATGTTAATATAATACCAGAAATGTTTTTTTACTCTAGTATTAATTTGAAATGTTATTGCATATAAATATTAAAATGTCTCATCGACTACAATATGTTTGTTCAGAATGGTTTTTTGTAGAATAAATAGGGAAATTGAAGTAGAAAGACACTGAAAGAATGACATCCTTTTGAATTTGTAGCCCAGAATGGTAGTGACTGGAACTGATCCATTTGGGATAGTATTGTCTTAAATAGAGTAGGATATAAATGGTGGTGGATTCCATGAAAGAGAAAATCTATAGTTACCAAAATAGATCATGAAAATATTGGACTATTTTATGTGACAACACCCTTTTACATTCAATGGATATTCTGACCCAATATTGGCTTAAGGATGGATTATTGGCCGTGAAAAGATATTATTTGTAATGGGGTTTTCAGATAATCAAAAGTTAAGTCATTCCATTTATTATTTTGAAGGTGAATCCGATAAATGGTGGTCAATGGTAAATAATATCACAGATAGAGAGAATATTTATACCTTAGAGTGGGAAGAATTTAAAAATATTTTCCTCAAAAAATATTTTCTTATGGTGGTGCGGCATAGGATGGAGAATAATTTCCATGAATTAAAGAAAAATTATGAATATTCAGTGGGTGTTTATAAAGAGAAATTATCTCAACTAGTGAGGTATTCTTCAAATCTTATTCTGGATCATGATAACAAAATCAAGCAATTTTACTCAGGACTGAATCTGTGGTGTTAATGGGATTTGGCCTGCCATGAATTCAAATGTTATGAGAAACATGTATAATGTCTTGAGAGGGAAGATATTATGTTTTTTTGTTCATTTATACTTTTTAATAATGGAGAATAAGAGGTCTATATGGAAAATGATGTATAAAAATCAGCTAACGAAGTCGGGTGGTAATAAAATCTAGTTTCATGTTTCCAACAAGTGTGGCAAGAAGCCCCATGGAGAATGTCTTAACAAATATAAGAAGTTATTTTGATGTTGTACATTTGGATATATGGAGAGAGATTGTAATTAAAATGATCCTAACTCTAATTTGGATTAGAATACATTGATGTGTATTAAATTTTGGGAGATGGGTCACTATGAAAATGCCTTCCCAAAGAGAGATTCAAATGATTCAAAGAAGATTTACCATAAGCAGAAATGTGTAGTGAGATATTTAGTGAATAAATCATTAGATTCCAATACATACAATTAATTTGTATTAGGTACTTTGTTTTTTTCCTTATAATTTGATAATGTTTTTATTGATATGGGGTCTACACATTCCATCATCTCTGAGAAATTTTCTAGTAAATAAGAAATATCTCCACAAAAATGAGACCGAAACATGTTTTTAAAACACCATGGGGAAATTTTATAGAAAATAGTAATTATAAAATTATTCTTATTATGTTCAGTGGAATGAAATTACCTACAAACATTTTTGTTTTTCCCTTATTTGGGTTTTGTGTTATTCTGCGAATGGATTTGATTTTTGTTTATGAGGATAATATTGACTATAGAGATAAATAATTAGCTTTTTCATAAATAATTTTAGTATTAATACAAGAATTAATCCATACAATGGATAGCATATCATCATGATAAGAAACTGTTGAATGATGGAAATGAAATTTTTCATGCACATGATGTTTATAAGAAGTGAACTATTCAGATCAATGATGTTCCAATGTTAAATGAATTCCTTGATGTTTTTATTTATGAGTTACATGGTTCTATATTTTATAGGGAAGTCTATTTCACAATTAACATAGTTCCTAATGCTAATCCAATTTCAATACAACCATATCTTATGGCTCAAATAGAACTTCTTGAATTAAAAAAATAAGTTGTAGGATTTTCCTGTTAAAGGCTTCATTAATACTAGCACATCACTATGGGGAGATCCTGTTTTGTTTGTTAAAACTAAATATGTTTCAATAAGTCATTTCATTGATTATAGAGGTTTGAATAAAATCACTGTTAAAGACAGGTATCCATTCCTTCACATCGATGACTTGTTCGATCCGTTACAGGGTGCTTAGCACTTTTCCATGATTGACTTGAGATCAAGAAACCATCAACTGAAGGTGAATGAGTATGACATCCCAAAAATAGCATTTTCTGCAAGATATGGGCATTATTAATTTATTGTTATTGTTTTTGGATTAACTAATGCACCTACTGTATTCATGGATCTTATGAATAGAATATTTCATGAGTTCATAGATAAATTTGGGGTTGAGTTTGTTTTGAAATAAGGGTATTTTATAATAGTAAGGAAAATTATGATAAACATATTATGGTTGTTTTAAAACTGTGAAGGAGAATTTTCTATATGGGAAATTCAAAAAATGTTATATTTGGTTGAAACAGAATTATTTTCAGGGGAACATTGTAAATAAGGATGGAATCAAAGTTGGTCCTACCAAAACCGAAGTGGTAGTTGAATGTTCAAGACCTACCAATTTCATAAAAATTAGTATTTATCGGGTACTATCAAGTTATTATATACGTTTTGTTAAAAAAATTTCAATTATCTAACATAGTAACTAAATTAATAGTAAAATGGTTAAAATTTATTTAGACCGAAGAATTTGATGTTTGTTTTCGATGACTAAAAATGATATTGGAGAATTCATCAATTTTTTTCTTTGGATTCTCAAAATGGTGTGTTCATCATCTATAGTGATGCTTCATTGAAGGGACATGGTTTTTTTTCTAATGCATAATGATTATGTAATGTTTTATGCTTCTAGAAAAATAAAACCCCATGAGGTAAATTATCACACACATGAATTGGAATTGGATTTTGTGGATATTTGTAACTCCCTGACCCAAGATTCCCAGAGTCGGTGCATTATTTTAATAAATTTTCATGATTACAAGGAATCACGTCCCAAAACACTAATCAGTTTAGAGGTCTTCGAAAATATATTACGTACATGAATGATACATTAAACTTTCTAACATACATCACAAAAAAAATAATTTTAGAATTTCATTTTTCCCATAGCATTACCATGCAACTCAAACATAAAACAATTATTGGGATCCTTGAAAAATAAAGAACCATAAAGGGGTGATCTCAGATGCTCAGTACAGGTAAATAATTTTGTGGAAGCTATAAACTATTATGGAAATAAGTGAAATAAAAAATATCCTTTTAAACATAAAAATAAACATAATATGGAAAAAAATAAATCAAACATTATCGTATAAATTTTCACATGTATATCTAATTTCATAATTATGGAATGTATTATACTAGACATTAATTTTTTTATCAAAGCCTCGTGCCTGGACCTAGCAGCTAATTGTAACTGGTACCCAACCTAGAGAGCCTCTGTAACCGGATTCCATCCCATAGAGCCTCTGTAACCGGACTCCATCCCGGATACCCTCTTTAACCAGTGTCAAACCCAAAGGGTCTACTATATCAATACCCCTACTTGTATGGCTTATATTTACCGGTATCCAACCCAAAACATACTAGTCTAATACATTCATCTTAAGAAATTGTTGAAATATAATAAGAACATTCATATTAAAACTAGCATAACAAATATCAATAAATTAACCATAAACCATGAATGGTATAAAAATAACTTATCTATAGTCATAAATATCCCTAAACCATATATACAATATGGGAGATTAATATCATGATAAATCAACTTCAAAAATGTTTAAATTTTAACAAAGGATGATGACATAGATGAATTCACAACTCATTGGGAGAAATATATCTTTCTATTTTTAAATCATTTTAGTGTCACATGATTAATGAGAAAAAATTTAATTTTAAAATACTATTATAATATTTTAATGGAAGATTCAACGATGTTATTTGATCGAAAAGAAAACATCACCCACCGTATAAGATAGAAAAACATTCTTAACTTAATTATGCCGAAAAGGTCATAACGTACCTTGTTTGGAAAATGACAGAAAGATTCATTTTAAACACATATCAGGTCAAATAAGGGAATAAATGATTTTAACCAATTGTATATTAAATAGTAAAAAATGGTTTGAAATACATTTTTATGAAACATGGATGTGGATGATAATTATTTCATAATAGATACTTACATAAAAACAACCACGAATACCAAAGTGAATGTGAAATTAACACTTACCCTGTACTTTTCATTTTTCTAGGGTACGTCAACATCCAGTATAATAGTTAAATATTTTTTATTAAATTATATAAGAACCATATAAATAATTATGATATCATATATAATCTTCAAATAATGTTGTGTTAATGGTATTTTACTATTATCGTCGTTTCGGGTGTTAACTGATTCATTTTTCTTTATATTAATTGTTATGTGAGTCATTTTTGTTATGAAGGGGATATTTTTTATTCATATCTGGAATTTTATCATGTCATTAAACATTATTTTTAATCATGAAATGAAAATTATTCTTGAATGGTTACGATGGGGTATGAATCTCATCACATTAATGGAGACTGTAATTCGTACGTACACAAGAGCAACAATATCATTCTTTTGATATTAAAATCATTTATAATTTGCTGATATATCATATAGATAGAATCATTATCATGTTATATATATTATTTACATCAATTATACACCATTATTATAACGATCCAAATAATTATGTATTGAATAACAACTATACCACGACCAGGAGACTGTAAGTCGTACATATGCTCGTATGGTGATATTCCATTCAATGGATGGATAGAATAATGAATACAGTTTTAAGATATTTATAATAAAATCACAGTATATATTAGATAATAGATTTAATATCTTATAATGGAAACAACAAGGAATGAATAAGATGATGAATAAAAAAACATAAAAGAGATGATGAAAAGTTGACCTCTTCTTCGGGTTCTTCATTTTGATTTGATCAAATGGGCTCCATTGGTAGGCCTTATTACTAAAATATGGACTCTAGGATTAAGAGTGTAATTTTTAGAGGATATTTGGGTACGATTTTTCCAAGCCAAATGTCTTTGAAGGTGTGAATTTGATAGTAAGGGGAGTGACCTATTATAAGGGGGTGAGGGGTAGCTTATGAAAAGATTGAAATATTATTTTATAATAAAATAATAATCATTTTATAAGAGCTCCAAATTGATTTATTTCGAATAAAAAATGAGGATGCGTCAAAATAATCTTAACCAATTGGTTTTAGACGAGTTTAGGTTATCATTTTAACCTTATTTTTAGATTTAACTCTAAGTTAAATAATTAATCTTTTATTGTGTCTTCTTTTATTCTTACACTATATGGTTAATTATCTTACTATAAACATCCAAAATAACCCCAATTGGTTCATTAATGGAATATATAATATTATTTAAACTCTTTATCTATCCTTAGATTTTTTTAAATATTATATCCCCCAATTATATAGTATTTTCTTTAATAAATAATTTATGTCATTTTTTACATCGTTAGGTATTTTGTTTTTTTAAAATTTTTAACAACCTTATCACTTTGAAAAAAATATATATAATAAACCCAAACATGTCATATTAACCTATTAATTAGGGGAATTCATCAAAAGTTTCAAATTTCATTTATTTGGATATTTATAATATCAATTATTTTAATCATTCATTAATAAGGTAATTACACCATCATCATTGTGTCATAAATAAATTAAATTATTTAATTTCTAAAGATTATAAACAAAATACCATTATGTAAGAAATAGTTTTATATTTATAAAGACTATTTATGGACTAATGTATCTTATGTATAACCCTATATTAAAATATTTTAGTTATAAAAACATGAATTTAACACTTTTATCTCTTCTATAAATTAAATAATAATAAATTTTCTATTCTAATCCATGTGGAACTAAAGTGTAATTTTTTATTCATAAGGTTGATTATGGTCAGATTACACTTATCCAATAGAATTAAAACATGTGTTAGGGTAATAATAATATCATTTTTACCCTTAATTACCCTAATTACTTTTAACCATAGTAAATAAAAGTAAAAATATACTATTCACCAAAAATTATTTCAATCTATTGACCCACATTTTACATTCTAAGGATAATTGTGTCTTTCTTTTTTTTATATTCAAGTCAAAGAAGCTGTAAAATTATGTTTCATACAAATTTTCAAATGCTCTTAAAAGGTAGGTAAAAGACGGTAAGAAGTTCAATAAAAATATAATGTTTTCAGAAAAATTCTAAAAACTCACTGTAAGATAATTTTAAAATTCACATTTCTAAAATGAAATATATTTTACCAATTTAAAAACATAGAAGTATCATTAATTAATTTAAAATTAGTTCTCATTGTCAAAACCATAAACTGTATTTTTATCACATAATAACAATTAGAAGATTCACACATGTTTATATCCAATTTCAATGTAAAATTACACACAATTACCAGATTTGGATTAAATGGTAAAAATATAATCTATTTATACTTCCAAAATATTAACATGTATAATTTATCACTATAATTTATTTTGATTAAAAACTTTGTTTTTAGATAAAATATAGCATATTTCATTATTCGCCCAAAAATGAATGTTATCATAAAAACACCAAAAATTTATTGAAACTAAATTCTTATGACCCGATTCTAAAGAATAATTTTTTTATGTCATATGGAATATATTTCAGTTTCAAATATTAGATTTATAAAACTTTATCCATTAAAAGGCATTAAAATTTCATTTTTTGAAAAATATTTCTTTTTCTAAATAAAGTAATTTATTCTTATATTATGTCATAGAAACTCAAAATATTGATTCTAAAATTATAAGGATTATATAAAGTTCAAAATTCAGTTAATACTATTCATAGCTGCTTTTGAGTAGCTAGTTTGGTAAGTCGTCGTGTGTTTGAACTCGATGTTCTGTGTAGTGCATGTTAAAGAATTATTTTGATGAAATAACATAATATAAAATCTTGGGGTGTTACATTATTCTCTACATCAATAAATTTCATCCTCTCAATTTGAAATTTTTCTTGGTAAATAAAATTAAGAAAATAGAAAATACCTTTGGTGGAAAACCCACATTAGAAATTGGGCTACAAAAATATAGTCTTAATATTAGCAAAAGGGAAATAAAAATGTCTCCACCAAATGATGAACTCAATTTGGAGAACATTGGTGGAAATTAGGGGCACATAATTTGACGAAAAACATAAATATTTATAGTGACTGACTGAGGTCATAATTCAAAAATATGTGTTTAATTGAGGGCCTCAAATCCATAAATCTATGATGATTTAAAATACCATTGGTTATACAAAACATAAGTTATTAGGATAACACATGTGTGTTTTTAAAATTCCATCCCTAAATTTTTATAATTAATTTATCCATAGAATAAGAGGAATATATATATATATATATATACTTGAAAGTAGAGTCTCTTCCTTCAACTAATTCCTACCACAAAGTCATCTCCCACTCCAAAAGATTTCAAAAAAATTATATTTATCCTAATCGTATAGGGTTCCAAAAATAATTAATTTATAATTATCTATCATACCTTTAAAAAAATAAACTACATTATACAATCAATGACATCACATAGGCTAGTGGTAGGTTATGCACATTTGTCTCCCTTTGGTTGCGGTTTCAAATCTCGAGGCCTTGTCGGACGCAACAAGTTGTTGGTCGACCTTTGTGTTGTCCTATTTATAAAAATTCAAAAAAACCTTAACAATAATATCCAATTTCAATATTAATACATTCCAATATTTAGACTTATCCAAAATATTATTATCCAAACTCACAGTCCTAAATTTATAAGTATGATAATCATAATGAAGATACATTTTTCCACATAATTAAATGTGAAAATCATCATCATGTATTCTTTTAAAACATGGTAACACCTTGAGTTACCATAAAACCTTATTGATTATATGCATGATCCCTTATTATTTATAGAATACATTATATATTCTTTATATCCAAAAATTATGAATATTCGAACAATGATGAAATAAAAAATCTATTAATCAGTTCCCAAGAAGTCAAAAATATCCAATATAATTATCCAAAACAAACATCTCATACTATAAAATCACTATCTCATTATCAGGACCATATTAAGGATTACCATTCCTTAATCCAAGTATTTTCAAAAAACTATATCTTACTATTAAGTCACTTTTTATAGAACCATATAATCTCAAATCTTTAATAAAATAATATTACAGTACAATCCTTATTTATCTCCATAATTCATATAACCATAATATTGTTGATACAAAACTCAAATGAAATAATTATAATACATCAACATAAGAACACAAGACATTACTGTTATTCTGAGGTAATACTCTAACATTATTATTATCCAACAGCATCATTTGCATAATACTCTCATTACTGGGACATTGATTTTTGTTGTGTCCCAATTCCTTGCTTATATTGAATTTTTCATTTGAAACCTTTTTCGTACCCTTGAAATCTCATACATGGTGTTATTTTTCTCTACACATATAAAAAACTCCCATTACCTTCAAGAATTTACCAAGTTGATAATTTCAACATTTATCACATATGGGAAAATCCTTCTTCCACCTCTTCCATTTATCCATATTTCTCTCTACCATTATTACTCTTCTCATTCATCCCTTCAATTCCATGAGACTCAAAAATATTATTTATTTATCTTATTAACAAAAGATATTATTTGTTAATATGATGAGAATAAATGTAGGACTATTTCCCTTCTAAATTTTGGTTTAATATGATGAATGATATGATCCTTCTTACTCTTTGGATCATACATATTACTGGAGTTCACATTCCTTCTACTAGGTGGAATTTCTATAGAATGGAATACACTATACTATTTATGAATCACAATGAATAATTCCAAACATGTAAAATAAGTAAAGTAAATTGAACAGTTTTTGAATATAATTCGTAATCATAAAAAAATTTCGCTGAGAAGGTATATACTCATAAATCCATCATAATGGTTTGTAAAGAAAATGAGAATTATCTTAAGCATATCCCCTGGGAGTCTCATAACTAGGAGTGCTTCAAGGCCTATTTTCGTGCACCAATTCTTGTTCGAGTGTAGCTCAAAGTGGTGTTTACGGGTTTTACCCCTAGGTACATCTATGCCAGAGCTACCTCTACCTACTCATATCAAGACTAGGATTTATTTTCTTAGAAAACTCACAAAATATCTACATTACCAATATTCTACGAAGTTCTTCTATACTAATCTTCAATATCTATCTTAGGGTAATGTGCTCTAATCAGAGTTTATTTAAATATAGTTTTCAATGATAAATCTAAACATACTCTGATACCAACTGTAATGCCACGACACTAGATTCCCATATTAGGTGAATTATTTTAATACAATGGAATGATTACAAGGAATAAATATCTGACAGACCCATCAATTTAGCAGTCCTGGAATATAGATTACATACATGAACGTTACATTAAACTTTCTAACATACAACAAAAATATCTGTTGAGAATGCCTTTGTTCCCTTAGCTTATCCCTGCATCTCAAACACAAAACACTTCTTGGGATCTTGGGAAAATAAAAAATAATAATGGGGTGAGTTCAGATGATCAGTAAGGGTAAATAATTTAGTGGAAGCTATAAACATTTAAGGAAATATGTGTAATAAAAATAATTTTCTTTTAAACATAAACATGAACATAATATGGAAAAAAATAAATGAATCATTACCATATAATCATTCACATCGATATTATACTTGTCGAATAATCACATGTAATAACTAATTTCATAAAGAGGGAATGTACAATACCATACATTAATTTCTATGTCAAGGCCACATACCAGGACCTAGGGGCTAAATAACACCAGACCCCAACTTGAAGAGCCTCTGTAATTGGTCTCCAACCCGGAGATCCTCTCTAACCAGACTCCACCCCGAAGAGCCTCTGTAACCAGATTTCAACATGGAGGGTCTACTATAACCAGACCCCAACCTGGTGGGATTACTTATACCGGTCCCCAACCCAGAACATACTAGGCCAATACATTCATCTTAACAAAAGGTTGAAATATTAAATAAACATTCGCATTAAAACCATCTTACGAAATGTAAATACATATACCATAAACTAGTAATGGAATAATAATAATTCATCCGTAGTCAATCATATCACAAAACCATAATTAAAATATGAGAGATCTGTATCATAATAAATCAACATCAATCACGTGTAAAATTTATCAAAAAATAATGACATCGATGAAATCAAAACTATTTGGGAGAAATATCTCTTGATATTTTGAAATCATATAAGAGTCACATAATTATAAAGAAAAAAATTATATTAAAAATAATCGTGTAAAATTTTAAGGGATGATTCGATGATATTATTATAGAGGAAAATAAACTCACCCATTGTATAAGTTAAAAAACATTCTTACCTTAATTTTGTCGAAAATGTCATACAATACATTGTTTGAAAGACGATAAAATTATTCCTTTCAACAATATATAATGTAAAATTAGGGTTTAAATGAATTTATCCCATTTTATATTAAATAGTAAATATTTTTAGAAATACATTTTTATGAAACATGGATGTGGATGATAAAGAGGTCCTAGTAGATACTTACGTAAAAAAATCCTTGGACAATAACGAGATTGTGAAATTAACCCTTACCTTATAATTTTCCGTGGTATATGGTATGTTTAACTCCTATATACTAGTTAAATAATTGTTATTTAATTATTCAAGAACCATATACATAAATATTATATCGTATATAATCATCTAATAATGCTTTGTTAATGATATTTTAGTATTATTGTCATTTCACGTGTTAACTGATTCTTTTCCTTTACATTCATTATTAAATGAGTCATTTTTATATGGATGGGAAGTTTTTTTATTCATAACCCAAATGTTACCATCTCTTTAACATTATTTTTAATCATCAAATGAAAATTATACATGAATGGTTATGATGAGGAAGAAATATCATCGTGTTCGTGGAGACTGTAATCCATACGTACGCACGAGCGACAATATCATTATTTTGGTATTAAAATAGTATATAATGTGATTTTATATAATATATAGTTAATCATAATAATGTTATATTTATTATTTAAATCAATTATACATCATTATTATACCCATAAAAATAATAATGTATTCAATAACAACTATACCACGAAGTGGAGACGGTAAGTCGTACGCATGCACGTATGGTGATATGTCATTTAAAGGATGGATAAAATAATGAATATAGTTTTACAATATTTATAATAACATCACATTTTATATATGATACTGGATTTGTTATTTTAGAATAGAAACCAAAATCAAGGAAGAATGCGAAGAAGAAATGAACTTGAAAGAGGTGATGAAATATTTACCTCTTCAACGGGGTTTTCCTTTTTATTTGATCAATAGGCCTCCATAAGATGGATTTATGACTATTTTATGGACTCTATGATGAAGGTAGGACAGTTTTGAGGATATTTGGGCAGGTTTTGGTAGATCCAAATGTCATTGAAGGTGTGAATTTGAGAGAAGGGGGAGTGAACTTTTATAAGAGCGGTGTGGGGCACCTTTGGAAAAGATTGAAATATTATTGTATAATAAAATAATATTCATCTTATAATGAATTAAAATTTGATTTATTTCGAATCTAATTTGGGTATGGGAGGAAATCCATTCCACCAATTTGTTGTAGGGATGTTTAAGTTAAAGTTGTAACCATATATTTTAGATTTCACTCTAAGTTAAATAATTTAACTTTTACCATTTGTTCTTGTATTATCACATTATATGTTAAATAAATATACTATAAACTTCTGAAAGAACATAAAGTGGTTCATTAATGACATATATAATATTATTTAAGCCCTTTGGACAAGCCTTATAGTTTTATGAATATTATATCAATAAATAATATAGTATTTGTTTTCCAAATTAATTTATTTCAATTTTGACACTATTTTTTAATTTTTTATGGAAATAATAAAACCCTTATAACCTAGAAGAATATTAATCCAATCAACTATAACATGTAATATTAACCTATAATTTTTTTAATTCATAAAATGTTTCAAATTACATTAATTTGGATATTTATAATATCAATTATTTTAATCGTTCATTAAAAAGGTAATTACTGCATCATCATTGTGTCGTAAATAATTTAAATTATATAATGTATAAAATTTATAAATAAAATACCATTATCTAGGAACTAATTTTATATTTATAATGATTATTTATATTGTAATTTTTATTATGCATAATCGTATTTTAAAATTTTTTAGTTATGAAAACACGAATTTAACACTTTTAACTCTTATTTATATCAAATAACAATACATATCATAATCTAATCCAAGTAGACCTAAAGGGTCATATTTTATTCCTAAGGCTATTTATGGTCGAATTATACTTATCCAATAGAAATAGGACATATTTTAAGATAATTATAATATCATTTTTAACAATAATTACACTATTTAGTTTTAATTATGGAAAATAAAAGTCAAAAGTTATTATTCACCAAAAATTATTTTCAACTTAGTGAAAAACATTTTATATACTGAGGATAATTTTTTCCTTCTTTTTTTATTGAAATTAAAATCATATAAGTGGTATAATTAATATTTATACAAATTTTTAAATGCTCATAGAAAGTGGGTAAATGAGGGTAGAAACTTCAATAAAATTTTATACGTCTAATTTTACTATAAAATTGATTGGAATGAATTACTTTGAAATAATACCATTATTATTTATATATTTTTTCTTAAAATAAATTTATATAAAATAATAAATTATTTAAATAATAATTGATTTTTAAACAATAACCTTGTGTTTTTCATTATTAAAAAAAAATTGAATGTTTTCAGAAAAATTTCAAATATTTACCCTAAGATAATTTTGATATTACAAATTAAAAAATGAAAAATATTTTACCAATTTAAAAACATATAAAGTGTATTTAATAATTTAAAATTAATTCACATTGTCCAAAACAAAAAATAGATATTTTTAAGAAATAATAAATATCAAAAGATTGACACTTGTTTATGTCAAATTTCAATGTTAAATTACATACAAAGACTAGCATTGGATTAAATTCTAAAAATATAATCTCTTTATACATCGAAATCATTAAAATGTATAATTTAAAACTACAAATTATTTTTATTAAATAAGTTGTTTTCAGATAAAATATATTATTTTTCACTATTCACCCAAATATGATAGTAATTAGAAAAAAATGAAAAAATTATTGAAACTAATTTCATATGAAACAATTATAAAGAAGATGTTAATTTTTTCAAATTGAATATATAAAAGTTTAAAATATTAGATCAAAAAAGGGCTCTCTATTAAAAAGAGGAAAAATTTCATTTTTTAAAAAATACATCTTTTATCTAAAAAAATGAATTAGTTCTTACATTAAGTCTAAGAAACACATAATAAATATTCAAAATTAATATGAATTTTTTGTTGTTTCAAATTAGGTTAATACTATTCATAACCTATTCTGAACGGCTAGTTTTGTAAGTTGTGGTTTGCTTGAACTCGGTGATGCATGTAGTGGAGGTTATTGAATATCATTGAAGAATACCGTACTATGAAATATTGGGGTGTTACATTTTGATTTGAAAAATTGGATTCATCCTTTATACATAGCCAAATATCAAATATATAATGACTATAAAAGAATAAATTATTTATTCACTAATATGGAATTAAACATGAGGTAGAGAAGAAGGATTGAACTGATAGATGATTATGATTCCACAATCAATTACCATCCAGGAAAAGAAAACAATGTGGATGATTCCTTGAGTAGAAAACATCCTGAATCATTAACCATGATACATTTAGAACATGATCCTGTGATTAATTATTTTAAAATATTATGGATTAGAATATGTCGGTGAAGGGAATACATCTTTTTTGTTTCAGGTTTTAGTGCAGTCATCATTTTCATCTAGAAATAAGAAAGCATATAAAGAATAAAGTGATCTAAAAAGGTATAATTTTTTAAAATAGGTATGTTTCCATAATTTAATCTTGAAAATGATTTTTTTTATGATTTAGAAAAAATATATATGTGCCTTGTCATTATCATTTGTAGTATGAATTATTGTGTGAAGCTCATATTTCAACTTTTTCAGTTCATCCTGGAGGTACTATGATGCACAACTATCATTAAGAGTATTACTGTTGGAATGGAATGAGGAATTTTTTTTATTTTACTATAAAATGTTTGACATGTCAATATGTTAAAGTAGAGTGGCAGTTACCGAAGAGGATTCTTCATCCATTTTCAGTACCATAGTAGAAATGGGAGAATATATCCATGGACATTGTGGTGGTACATCTAAAGAATTTTCAAGTTAACAATGAAATTTTTGTTATTATTGACCGGATGACAAAATTTGTAAATTTTCATTATATTCGAGATAGAATATATTTAGATCACAATTCTAGAACGTACTTAAAAGATATTGTCAGGTTACATGATGTTCATATTTCCATTGTATTTGACCGGGATCATAGGTACAATTATAACTTTTTGATATGATTTTAGATGTAATTTGGCACATAACTAAATTTCATTGTAAGTTTTCAAACTCAATCAGATGTGCAGTCAGAATGAAAAAATAACACTTTGGGGGATATGCTTCGAACATGTTCAATGGACTACCTGGGAAGATGGGACCAACCTCGTTCTTTAGTTATTTTTTCTTAAAATAACATTTTTCATTCCATTATACAAATGGCACCTTTCGAGGCATTGTATGGGAAGCAGTGTTGGACTCCATCATTTTGGGATGAAGACAGTGAAAGAATGTTGTTGCTGCTAGAAATTGTAGATGTAGGGTCTAAGAAATTTATGATGATCCAACAGTATATATGGATAGCCCAGAGTAGGTAGAAACATTATGCAGATAAAAGAATTAAATACTTCTCTATCGAGGTAGGTGACCATGTTTTCCATAAAATGTTGTATAAGAAAATTGTTAAGAGTTTCGATTATAATGGAAAGATAAGTTCGCAGTTCATCAGTATTTTGGAAATCCCGAATAATGTTGGACCAGTTTCTTACCGAGTATCTTTTCCTCCGAGTTTTTCTTAGTTACATTTTTTTTCATGTATCGATCCTGAGAATGTATGTGGTACATTCAACTCATGTCTAGATCCCAGAAGCAGTTCTGTGGGAAGAGAACCTTTCTTATGAAGTGAAACAAGTTCAGATTCTATATCGAAGGGAACATGTATTGTGGAATAATTTAATTATAACGACCCATTCTTTACATACATTGTTATTAATTAAAAATTAAAGCACACTTATTACAACATATAACAAAACCATGAAAGGACCGTATAGGTATAGTGTCTTTAGAAACTGGAAAGCATAAACAACTGGTTCAAAAAGTATCTACTTTGCCTCCCATTTATTTCATCATATCTAGAGTCCATTTTGGAATATTCTAATTAATAACCTTCTTCCTTACCTAGGGTAATTAAACATAAAAAAGGGTGAGCTCAAATGCTCAGTAAGGGAGAAAAAAAAGAAATATCAATCACATCATATACATAAGCACATAACATTTTGAAATCTTAACCTGCAAAAGAGATCATAATTTCATAACATGGGATAAATAATAGTAGTGAAATGTAATCCCAATAATCATAACATAAAACATGAAACTTTTTGGAATACACACATAATCATTGATAATCATTTCTTGTTTGTCAAGACTCATTTCCAAGACTATCTTAGTGGACAAAGTCCACTTCTGAACCGAGTTCACACCTCGTTTCAGTCCTGCTTCACTGAACCGGTTTAACCTGCCGTTCCATCCATGTCTATCTCATGAGATATCAAATCTTTACCCAATAAATTGGAAGGAGATATAGGTCCAACCCATCTCATAATCATACCATTCTTATGTGGGCCACAAAATCAGAACACCATACATCATAGCATAACCCATGTAATAAAAATGTGAATCATAAACATCGTGACATCATAAAACAATTCATATAAGATAAAGGAATTCATAAAAATATAATTCCATCACAACATAATCAAATCAATGTAATAATAGGGATAAAAACAGAACCCTTTATATTCTTAGACGAAAAACAATTTTGATAAAACACTTGAACTCCATTCTTGAGGAAAATATCCTTTCTGCTTCAAAACCACTTTTCCTTTCTTAACATGTCGTAAAATTATAAACTAAAAGAAGTTGATTAAAAATAAACTTGAAAACTTGTAAAGTAAGCTTCTTGGAAATAATGTTTTAAAAATCCATTCATGCCTTATAAGTTAAAAAAACATTCTTCGTACTTTTGTTAGAAAAGTCAAAAAGTACCTCGTACGAAAAATGACAAAAGATTCCTTTCACATCCTTTACTAAAAACTCACCGAAGGGTAAAATTGGATTTAAAAAATTGTAGGTGGATGGAAATAATATTACATGTTGAGGAAAAATAGATGTGGATGATAAAATAAACCTCAGTAAATTTCAAAGTATAAACAATCTCGGATAAAAATGAGATTGTGATATTTCCCTTACCTTAGGTATGATTTGCCTCGTAAGTGTCCAAACCTCCTGTATAATGATTTAAATAATGTTATTGACTTATTCCAGAATCATAATTATTGTTATGATATCATATATGGTCATATTCTTAGCTTTATATTAGTAATACTTCATTACAACTTGTTATTCAGGTGTTTATTCTTTTTGTTCTTATGTGTGTTTTGTTGAATAAATTATTATTCTTCTCTTTAGGTTATAAATACATCATTTACATAATTTTATTAGTGTAATATATATAATATTAATTCATTAAATTCATTTATATAATCATTATGCAATGAATTTCATGTAGAACGAGTCGCATCACATCGTGGAGACGGTATTCCATATGTACGCACGAGCGATGATATCATCCCCATGATCATGGAATTGTATTGGAGTGTAAGTATACTATTTCAGAATCAATATCACTTTATAATAATCATATATAGTCATTATTTACACCATTATACCCATCCAAGTAAGGTGGTGGTGGAAAGTAGATTACACCACGACGTGGAGACGGTATTCCGTACGTACGCACGCGCGATGATTTCATTTTCCGTAGGATGGATAGATGGTGAAATTGGGTTGTTTAATACTTATAATAACATATCTGTATATGAGTGATACTGATGTTATTACTTCATAATGAAACAACTAAATAAGAATAAGTGGAAGAAGAAATAAAGATGAAAGAATTGGTAACGGACATTACCTCTTCTTTGAAGTGCTTCTTTGAGACCTCCTTTTAGGGCACTAAAATTGGTCTTTGAAGAAGACCAGGACCTCTATGATGTCTCTAGGTTAGTGGAGAGGATAATTTGTCAGGGGTTGTCTGAGATTTAAGGCTCTTAGTGGTGTGAGGAAGAGAGGGAAGAGGTTCCCTTTTATAAGGGAGGAGAGGGGCACCTTGGGAATATCTAAAAATATTATTTTATTATAAAGCCAAATTCGGTTTCAAAAAGATCCAAATTGTTTTATTTCGAAGCTAAGGTGGGGATGGGTCGAAATAATCCCATCCAATCTAATTTTTACAAGTTTAGGTTCCTATTTTGTCCTTATCATTTAGATTTAACATTAAGTTAAATAATTTTACTTTTACCGTGTCTTCTTGTGTTCTTACACTATACGGTTAATAAACATGCTATAACAATCCAAACAAACCCCAAGTTGTTAATTATTAATATATATATCCTTATCTAGGTAATTTGGCCTAACCGTAGATTTTAGGAATAAAATAACAATTAATAATATAATATTTTTTTTAAAAACTATTTTATATCAATTTTGACACTATTTAGTAATTGATTTTTGTGAAAATCATAACAGAAGTATTAGTTAGAAAAAAGTAAATTAAATCAATAATAACATTTCATATTAAACTATAAAATTAGTGGAATTTATAAAAAGTTTCAAATTACATTTATTTGGGTATTTATAACATCAATTATGTCAATATTTCATTAATAAGATAATTATTGCATCATCTTTGTGTCATAAATAAATTACATTACTTAATGTATAAAAATTACAAATAAAATACCATTATGTAGGAAATCTTTTTAGAATTCTAATTAATATTTATTGTAAAATTTATCTTATATATAACCTTATATTAAAAATTATTTACTTATTAAACATTGATTTTAACTATTTTAACCCTTCTTTAAATAAATTAATAATAAATGTCCTACTCTAATCCAAGTTGGCCTAAATGGTCATATTTTATTCCTAAGATTGTTTTTGGTCGAATTAAACTTATCCAATAGAATTAGGACATGTGTTAGCATAATAATAATATCATTTTTACCCTTAATTACCCTATTTACTTTTAACCATGGTAAATAAAAGTAAAAAGTTACTATTCATCAAAACATTTTTTCATCTCATTGAACAACATTTTACTTACTGACATCAACCATGTCCCTCGGATTTTTGAAATTCCACTCACAAAAGTGGTAAAATTATGTTTTATGAAAAATTCAGTTTTTAACTAACTCTTAGTGGTTTCACTATTCATCAAAAATTGAATGTTTTCAGAAAAATACCAAAATTTCACCCTAGGATAATTTCGATATTCTGAATCCAAAAATGAAGTCCATTTTGAAAAATGAAATTTATAAAATTTCAAAAAGTGTTTATTACTATTCATAATGGCTAGTTTTAATAATATTTTATTAGCATATCATTGTTTAGTGAAAGTCGGTATTGCGTACGACACAAGCTATCGAGCAAGGTCGTGATTTCGTGTAAAGAAAGCCAAGCAAGTGTTGTGTGTAGAAAAAGATTCCTTTTATGATTTATATATCATAAAAGTCTCGGGTGTTACATTGTACCCCCCGTAAAATGAATTTCTCCCTTGAAATTCGTTGCTTTGTAAAAAACAGATGAGGATACATCTCCCTCATCGTATCCTCAAGCTCCCATGTAGCTTATTCTAATTGGTATTTCGTCCATAAAACATTCACCAATCGTGTTTTCTTCTTTTTTTGGACTATTTCGCTATGATCCAGTATCTCTATCGGCTGTTCTTCATAAGAAAGTTCTTGCTCCAGCGGTACAACTTCTGAGCTGAGTACATGTGAAGGATCAGGTATGTACTTTCTCAGGAGAGATAAATGGAACACATCGTGAACTTGAGAGAGATTCAGTGGAAGCACCAATCGGTAAGCTACCTTCCCAACACGATCCAGTATTTTGAAAGGACCGATATATCTAGAACTCAACTTCCCCTTCTTTCCAAATCTCACGACCCTCTTCCAGGGAGATATTCATAAGAACACATTGTCACCCACTTCACACTGTAGGTCTTTTCTTCGGTTGTCGGCATAAATTTTCTGTCGACTCTGAGCTGCTCTTATGTGTTGTTGTATAGATCTGACCTTTTATACCATTTCATCAACGAGATCGAGTCCTAATAGCTTTCTTTCCCCAACTTCATCCCAGCAAGTTGGAGTCCTGCATTTCTTTCCATAGAGAGCTTCATAAGGAGCCATCTATATACTGGAGTGAAAGATATTATTATAAGGAAATTCCAACAACGGTAGGTGTTGATCCCAACCACCTTTTAAATCTATAGATCAAGCTCTCAACATATCTTCTAGAGTATGAATTTTTCTCTCAGACTGACCATCTGTCTGATGATGATAAGCAGTGCTGAAACTCAACTCTGTGTCCAGAGTATGCTGAAGAGTTCACCAGAACTTCGAGGTAAATATCGGATCCCGATCAGATATAATAGAAATTGGTACTTCATGAAATCTTACCACTTCCTTTACATATATCCTGGTAAGTTGATCCAGAGAGAAATCCTCTCTAATAGAAATGAAGTGTGCAGATTTTGTAAGACGATCCACTATGACCCAGATAGCATTATTGCCTTTGGATGTTTTATGAAGTCCTGTGACAAAGTCCCTAGTGATGTTTTCCCATTTCCATTCAGATATGGGTAATGGATGTAACATCCCCTTAGACATCTATCTCTCAGCTTTATCTTGTTGACAAACCAAGCATCAAGAGACATATTCAGAAACATCTTTTTCATGCCATCCCACCGGAAGTACTCTTTCAGGTCCCTATACATCTTCGTGCTTCCAGGATGAATAGAGAATGAAGAGCTATGAGCCTCATCCAGTAGCTCCTTCTTTAATTCGGGGATGGGAGGAACACAAACCCGATTCCTGAACTTTATTATCCCATCACAATCAAGGTTGAATTCAGGAACATTTCTCACCTTCTTTTGTAACTCGACATCTTCTTTCTATGCATCTTTAATATTCACATGTATAGATGGTTGAACATTCATTTGAGAAAGATATGATTTCCCCCTTTCATTATAATTCCAAGATACATACTTTGTAAATCCACAAATATTGGATCTTTTGGGATCCTCATCATGGATAAACTAGCATGGTCTTTTTGACTTAATGCATCTGCCACCTTGTTTGCTTTCCCAGGGTGGTAATGAATTGAGCAGTCGTAATCCTGAATCAGCTCCAACCATCTTCTTTGGCTCATATTCAGCTCCTTTTGTGTGAAAATATACTTTAAACTTTTATGATCAGAATAAATATCACACCTCTTGCCATAATGGTAATGCCTCCAAATCTTTAATGCAAAGATTACCGTAGATAACTCCAAATCATGATTTGGGTGATTTTGCTCATGTATTTTCAACTGTCGTGAGGCATAACCTATGAACATATAATTTTGCATAAGAACACACCCCAAACCCTTCATGGATGCATCACTGTATATCACAAACCTTTCTCCACTACAAGGCAGTGTGAGCACAGGTGCACTGGATAACCTTCTTTTTAACTCCTTGAAATTCTATTCACATTCCTCCGTCCAAACAAACATAAATCCTTTCCGAGTCAACTTGGTGAGTGGATTAGATAATCGTGAAAAATATTTCACAAAACATAAATAATATCTAGCCAAACCAAGAAAACATTGGATCCCAGTTACTGTTGTTGGTCTCGACCATCTTTCGATAACCTCTAATTTTGTGGATCCACAGATATCCCCTATTTTGAGATTATGTGACCCAAAAATGAAACTTTTTGAAGCCAAAATTCACACTTGGTAAATTTTGCATAAAGCTTCTCCTTTCTCAAGGGTCTTTAATATAATTCTCAAGTGATTTTCATGTTCTTCCTTTCTCTTTGAATAGACAAGAATATCATCTATAAAGACTACCACAAATTGATCAAGATAGTCTCTAAAGAATCTATTCATTAGATCCATGAAGATAGTTGGGGAATTAGTAAGAACAAATGGAATCACTATAAATTCATAGTGTCCATACCTTGTACGGAAAGCCGTCTTTGGTATATCCTCCCTTTTGACCCTTAATTGATGATACCCTGAATGAAGATCAGTCTTGGAAAAGTATTGAGCTTTGTGTAGTTGTTCAAATAGGTCATCAATGTGTGGGAGAGGATATTTGTTCTTGATTGTGATCTTGTTAAGTTCTCTATAATCAATGCAGAGTCTCATTGATCCATCTTCCATCTTAACAAATAGAATAGGTGCTCCCCAAGGTGATGCACTAGGGCGTATAAACCCCTTATCAAGATTCTCTTGGAGTTGCTTCATCAATTCCTACAACTCAATTGGGGTCATTTTATAAGGTGTCTTTGAAATAGGCAAAGTATCTGGTACGAGTTCTATTGAAAACTCAACATCACGGTTCAGTGGAAGATCCGATAATTCCTACGGAAAGACATCATCAAACTCCAGTACAATGGGAATATTATTAATTGTCAGTTTCTCACAAACTATTTGAGATAAATAACAATCATTTAGTGGAATCAATACCCATAAAATGGATGAAATTTCCACTGGAAGGTTATGTTCATCCTTGCATCAATAGATGATCATATATTGATCTGGAATATGAAATGTGACTTCCATTATTTGGAAATTGAAATGAGCTCCATGTAGAGAAAGCCAATCCATGCAAAGAATCACATAAAATTCTACTATAGAAAGGATCACAAGATTTGTCGGAAGAACATTCCTAAAAACTTCAATTGGAGAAGAATTATAAACTTTTGATGCGACTGTTGTGCCATTAGGGTTTGTCACAACTAACTCAACATCTAACTGTTGAGGTAATACGGTAATATCCTTAGAAAATTCTTCAGAAATAAAGGAGTGGGTGGATCCAAAATCAAATAAAACATTTGCTACTTCAGAGAGGATGGCAAGTGTACCTTTCACCACATCGTTATCAAACTCCACATCACTGATAGAAATTTCATGTGACTTTCCTTTGTCTTTAGCCTTAAGAGTTTGTTGACGTCGACCATCATCATCAACCCTTGGATTTGGGCATTGATTGGCATAATTCCTCATCTCCTGGAACTTGAAACATTGAAGTGTAGTAGGGTCATTCTATGTATCCCTTCGTTTTTTTCATCATTAGGCATCTTTTTCCCATCATTGCAGCATTCAAATGCCCGATGGCCTTCCTTTCCACATTTGAAACATTTACTTGTCCCTTTAAGACAACTCCCTCCATGTTTTTTTCGACACTTTGAGATTAAGGGAAAGCTCATCTACTTTTCAGTGTGCTCTTTAGATTTTGATTTGAATTCCATTTTCCTCTTCTTATCAATCCCATATGACTGATGGGTTACTCAAATCTCCATCTCGACTTTGAGAGCACATCGAACGATTTCCTCGTAGCTATTGAAGTCTGTTATGGCTAATGACCTTTGAAGACTTGGTTTTATGCCACTAATGAATCGATCGATCTTACTCTCAGGATGGATAATAATAACAGAAGCGTACCATGAAAGTCATGTAAAATTTGATTCATATGTACCAACAGATTCATCATCCTTTTTCTTCAGTTCAAGAATCTCTTTCTCCATCTTTGTTCGGAGAATACGAGGGAAGTACATATTGAAAAATAAGTTCTTGAACTCGTCCCATTCCATGGAATCAATTTCATCCCTTTTCCTCGTATTCTTAATAAGATTCCACCATTGATCAGCATCTCCTTCCAAAGGATACACTACTAGGATGACTTTATCATGTTCAGAACATTGAAGAACTGAAAATTTCTTTTCAGTAGTACTAATCCATTGTTCAGCAACTAATGGATCAGTAGACCCGCTGAATGAAGGTGGACGCTTCCTCATGAAGGATTCAATAGAATGATGATCCTTCCATTGCTCGTTTGGAAGTCTTGCATGATTCATAGCTTGAGAAAGTTTTGTGAGCATGGCTACAAGATTTTGTATTCTGGCTCCCATAACGTTTGGTTGCTCTGGGGGACAATCGTTGCATTGCCCGTCGCATTCCGCATTAACACAGTTCCTTTGGGTTCCAGCCATTGACTAAAACCAAGAGGATTAGTGTGAGCAACACTAATTATAATAGGAAAACCACATAATCAGGAATAAAATTTCACACTTAAGGAATTATCCTAGGTTATTCATGGTCATTTCTAAAACACTAATATTGTGTTATATTCCTAGAATTATCATTAGGGTTCTTACTAAGGCTTTCACATCCTAGTTTCCAAAGGTTGACTATAACTTTCCTCTGATACCAACTATAACGACCCATACTTTAAATACATTGTTATTACTTAAAAATTGAAGCACACATATTACAACATATAACAAAACCATGAAAGGACCGTATAGGTATAGTGTCTTTAGAAACTGGAAAGCATAAACAACTGGTTCATAAATCTTCTACTTTGCCTCCGATTTATTTCATCATATATAGAGTCCCTTTTTGGAATATTCTACATAATAACCTTCTTCCTAACCTGGGGAAATAAAACATAAAAAAGGGTGATCTCAAATGCTTAGTATGGGTAAACAAAAGAAATATCAATCACATCATATACATAAGCACATAACTTTTAGAAATCTTAACCTGCAAAAGAGATCGTAATTTCATAACATGGGACAAATCATAGTAGTGAAATGTAATCCCAATAATCATAACATAAAACATGAAACTTTGTGGCATACACACATAATCATTGAGAATCATTTCTTGTTATTCAAGACACATTTCCAAGACTATCTTAGTGGACAAAGTCCACTTCTGAACCGAGTTCACTCCTCGTTTCAGTTTTGTTTCACTAAACCAGATTAACCTGCCGTTCCAACCATGACTATCTCATGAGATATAAAATATTTACCCAATGAATTGGAGGGAGATATAGGTCCCACCCATCTCATAATGATACCATTATTATGTGTGCCACAAAATTAGAAAACCATACAGCATAGCATAACCCTTGTAATAAAAATTGGAATCTTAAACATCGTGACATCATAAAACAATTCATATATGATAAAGGAATTCATACAAATATAATTCCATCACAACATAATCAATTCAATGTAATAATAGGGATAAAAACATAACCCTTTATTATCATAGATGGAAAATAATTTTGATAAAACACTTGAATTCCATTTTTGAGGAAAATATCATTTCTTCTTCAAAAACACTTTTCCTTTCTTAACATGTCATAAAATTATAAACTAAAAGAATTTGATTAAAAATAAACTTGAAAACTTTTGAAGAAAGCTACTTGGAAATAATGTTCTAAAAATCCATTCATGTCGTATATGTTAAAAAAACATTCTTCGTACTTTTGTCGGAAAAGTCAAAAAGTACCTCGTACGAAAAACGACAAAAGATTCCTTTCATATCCTTTACTAAAAACTCACTGAAGGGTAAAATTGGATTTAAAAAATTGTAGGTGGATGGAAATAATATTACATATTGAGGAAAAATGGATGTGGATGATAAAATACGCCCCAGTAAATTTCTTAGTATAAACAATCTCGGATAAAAATGAGATTGTGATATTTCCCTTACCTTAGGTCCGATTTGCCTCGTAAGTGTCTGAACCTCCTGTATAATGATTTAAATAAGGTTATTGGATTATTAAAGAATCAAAATTATTGTTATGATATCATATATGGTCATATTATTAGCTTCTTATTAGTAATACTTCATTACAACTTGTTATTCCGGTGTTTATTACTTTTTGTTCTTATGTGTGTTTTGTAGAATAAATTCTTATTCTTATCTTTAGGTTATAGATACCTCATTCCATAATTTTATTAGTGTAATATATGTCATATTAATTCATTCAATTAATTTATATAATCATTATTCAATGAATATCATGTATAATGAGTCGGATCACATCGTGGAAACAGTATTCCGTACGTACGCACGAGCGATGATATCGTTCCCATGATAAAGGAATTGTATTGGAGTGTGTGTATACTATTTCAGAATCAATATCACTTTACAATAATCATATATAGTCATTATTTACACCATTATACCCATCCATGTAAGGTGGTGGTGGAATGTAGATTACACAACGGCGTGGAGACGGTATTCCGTACGTAAGCACGCGCGGTGATTTCATTATTCGTAGGATAGATAGATGGTGAAATAGGGTTGTTTCATACATATAATAACATATCATTATATGAGTGATACTGATGTTATTACTTCATAATGAAACAACTAAAAAAGAATTGGAAGAAGAAATAAAGATGAAAGAATCGGTAACAGACATTACCTCTTCTTTGAAGTGCTTCTTTGAGACCTCCTTTTAGGGCAATAAAATTGGTCTTTGAAGAATACCAGGACCTCTAGGATGTCTCTACGGAAGTGGAGAGGAGAAATTGGCAGTGGTTGGCAGATCTTTAAGGCTCAATGTGGTGTAAGGAAGATAAGGAGTAGGTGCCCTTTTATAAGGGAGGAGAGGGGCACCGTTGGAATAACTAAAAATATTATTTTATTATAAAGACAAATTCGGTTTTAAATAGCTTCAAATTGATTTATTTCAAAGATAAGGTGGGGATGGGTTGACATCCTCTCATACAATAGAATTTATACAAGTTTATTTTCTTATTTTGACCTTATCATTTAGATTTAATATTAAGTTAAATAATTTTACTTTTACCGTGTCTTCTTGTGTTCTTACACTATAAGGTTAATAAACTAACTATAACAATCCAAACGAACCCCAAGCTGTTTATTATTAATATATATAACCCTATATGAGTAATTTGGCCGGAACATATATTTTTAGGTATAAAATAACAATTAATAATATAATATTTGTTTTAAAAACTATTTTATTTCAATTTTGACACTATTTAGTAATTGATTTTTGTAAAATTCATAACAAAATTATTAGTTCAAAAAACGTTAATTAAATCAACAATAACATGTCATATTAACCTATAAAATTCGTGAATTCATAAAAAGTCTCAAATTACATTTATTTGGGTATTTATAACATCAATTATGTCAATATTTCATTAATAAGATAAGTACTGCATCATCTTTGTGTCATAAATAAATATCATTATTTAATGTCTAAAAATTACAAATAAAATACCATTATGTAGGAAATCTTTTTAGATTTCTAATGAATATTTATAGTCTAATTTATCTTATATATAACCTTATATTAAAAATTATTTACTTATTAATCTTTGATTTTAAATATTTTAACCCTTCTATAAATAAATTAATAATAAATGTCATACTCTAATCCATGTGGGCCTAAATGGTCATATTTTATTCATAAGTTTGTTTTTGGTCGAATTAAACTTATCGAATAGAATTAGGACAAGTGTTAGGGTAATAATAATATCATTTTACCCTTAATTACGCTATTTACTTTTAACCGTGGTAAATAAAAGTAAAAAGTTACTATTCACCAAAAATTATTTTCATCTCATTGAACCACATTTTACTTACTGACATCAACCGTGTGTCTCAGATTTTTGAAATTCCACTCACAGAAGAGGTATAATAATGTTTTATGAAAAATTCAGTTTTTTAACTACCACTTAGTGGTTTCACTATTCATCAAAAATTGAAAGTATTCAGAAAAATACCAAAATTTCACCCTAGGATAATTTCGATATTCCAAATCCAAAAATGAAGTCCATTTTTTAAAATAATATTTATAAAATTTAATAAAGTGGTTATTACTATTCATAACAGCTAGTTTTAATAATATTTTAATAGTATATCGTTGTTTAGTGAAACTCGGTATTGCGTACGACGCAAGCTATCGAGGAAGGTCGCGATTTCGTGTAAAGCAATCCAAGAAAGTGTTGTGTGTAGAAAAATATTTCATTGATGATTTATATAACATAAAAGTCTCAAGTGTTTCATTAATCCACTAGGTAAATGTTTTTTCTTTGAGAATACACATTTTAAATAAAGAATCATGGGAGTCCGCAAATACAATGAGAGAAAGGCACCCTCAGTTGTTTAATAACTAAATAAAATTGCGAGGATGCAATTTCCTGAAGGTGGGGATAATGAAACACCCCATGGCCTTCTAAGAATAAATATAAATTCATGATTTGTTTTATGAAGATATTTATAAGGGGCAATTAAAATTTATTTTTCTACTTCTATGTGTTGAATTTTGAAAAACTCTTCTCTACAACTATGTTATGTACGTTATTCGGAGTCAAATAAATCCTAAATGATTTTTGGTAAATAATTACATAACCATATTAATAGTGTTGTTAATTGTACTATGACCATAATGAATAGTGAATAGTATTAATATTTTAATTTCTTAGGACTTTAAGACAATTACATCTTGGTTAATTTTAGAATCTGATAAAAAAGTTCTTATAGAATTAAAATTTTCTGTTTTTGAATTAGGTATGATTTTAATTAAAAATTAAATTAATTGTATTTAGATAATTATTTTAAAAAATAGAGTTAATTTTTTAATTTTACACACCCAAAAACGATTAAGGTAAATTTTTGAGTTTTTCAAAATTTCTTGAATTTCTAATGAATAGTGAAATTTATTAAAATAATGTATATTCATCTTATCAGTAAAAAACACTATTTAATACATCATAAGCAATATAAGACCAGTTAATTCATACTGACATACCATTATTTCTATTTTGGGGTCACATAAATTAAGACTATTCATTTTCTAGATAAAAATATTATAATAATGATTAAAACAATATAAAATACCTTTCCCCCACCACTGTAAATACCAACCTCATTCCCCTCTTCCTCTCACACCTATCTAGCCTTGGGAATTGCCTAATATATACCAAATTCCATCCCCAATATTCTTCCCCACGTCTTAGCACTAATGGTCTCATTAATAGGCCAATACCAATGGCCTTAAGAAAGTACACAAGGAGAATAGATCAAGAGGTAAACATCCTCTTTTGCTTCCTTTATTTTCATTGCATTTATGTTATTATTTTTAATTCCCATTTTCTTATGTTGGGGTATGAAATTAAATATCCCCATTGCATTCTATATTATATAAAAATGAGGATATACACCTGTTGGGAAAGATGGAAAGCGATGAACGCGCAAACAACAAAAACACGAACGCGCAGCGGAGAAATCTTTCCCTCAAACAGTGGATGCGTAGTGACAAAAAACATGTGCAGAAAATAAAATTGACACCAGAATTTTTACGTAGAAAACCCAAAAAGGGAAAAACCACGGGACCTAGTCCAGAAAAAGGGATCCACTAAAATAGATAAGTACACGGTAGAGACTCCCCAAAATTAAAAGGGATCTCAAAAGCAATACTTAGAAAAATAGTGGATCAAAGTCGGAGAATAGATGCAGTCTTGATGAAGCCTGAAAAGAAGAAAGCAGCCTGCTAAAGAAACCCAAATAGATCTGACCGTGAAAGCAAATGATTGATGTCCAAAAAAAAGTGCTGATGAAAAACAATGGGATCGGATCAAAAACCACCGCAGATGAAAGCCGATCAAATCAGAGTAGTTCCACCGGTTGCAGATCTGAAAACCGCTCCTTGAAAACGCAACTGCACTGCCTCCAACCACTGCCGAGAGAGGAGCCGCACACCTCATATAAATAGAAGATGAAATCTCATATATCTCCTAAAAGATATCTCATATCTGATTAAAGATATTAAATATATCTCATGAAAGATATAAAATATATCTTCTCAAAGATATCATAAATATCTTGTCAAAGATATCAGATATATCTTGTCAAAGATATCAAAATATCTTTTTTTAAAGATATCGGATATATAAAAAAAAATTATCGAGGCCAGATGAGGAGGCGCCCCAACAAACTCCCCCTCCGACTCAACTGGGGATCATCGCCAACCCTGCAATCAGTCGGCAAGTCTCAAATTTTCCTCTGGGTAAACTCTTGGTCAACATGTCTGATCCATTTTCATCAGTGTGGATCTTCTCAAGCTCTAACTGTCTCGAATCAAGGACATTGCGGATCCAATGATACCGAACATCGATATGTTTCGACCTGCCATGAAAAGTGGGATTCTTTCTCAAACAAATAACACTATGACTATCACAAAATAAAATATATCTGTCTTGATTAAAATTGAGCTCTCGAATAAAATTTTTCATCCACAACAATTCTTTGCACGCCTCTGTAGCTGCAATAAACTCTGACTCTGTGGTAGATAAAGCAACACATCTCTGCAACCTAGACTGCCAAGATACAGCTCCCCCTGCAAAAGTGATCAAATATCCTGAAGTAGACTTCCTCGAATCGATATCTCCTGCCATATCTGAATCTGTAAAGCCACAAAGCATAGGTTCCCCTTTGCCTAAACACAATCTCGGATCAGAAGTACCACGAAGATAATGAAAAATGTACTTCACTGCCCTCCAATGCTCTCTGCCTGGATTCGATAGAAAACGACTGACCACACCAACTGCATGAGCTATATCAGGTCTAGTACATACCATAGCATACATCAAACAACGAACGGCAGATGAATAAGGTATGTGTTGCATCTCCTCTCTCTCTTCATCAGTAGAAGGTGACTGACTGGTGCTGAGCTTAAAATGTAAAGCAAGAGGAGTACTAACCACTTTAGCTCTATCCATAGAAAATATTTGAAGAACCTTCTCAATGTATCTCTCCTGAGATAACCACAATTTCTTGGCCTTCCTGTCACGGGAGATCGTCATGCCAAGAATCCGCCGTGCTGGCCCCAAGTCTTTCATCGCAAAAGACTGACAAAGATCCTTCTTCAATCTGTCAATTCTAGAAGCATCATGGCCAACAATGAGCATATAATCAACATAAAGCAGCAGTATAATAAAATCATCATCAGTAAATCTCTGAACAAACACACAATGATCAGAAGATGTCTTCCTGAAACCCTGATGAGAAATGACAGATTCAAACTTTTTATACCACTGTCTCGGAGCTTGTTTCAAACCATACAAACTCTTCTTCAATCTGCAGACATGATTCTCTTTACCTGTTTCAACAAAACCCTCTGGTTGCTCCATATAAATCTCCTCCTCTAGATCTCCATGGAGGAAAGCTGTCTTCACATCCATCTGCTCAATCTGCAGATCCAAACTAGCAGCCAAACCAAGAACAACCCGAATAGAAGACATTTTGACAACAGGTGAAAAAATCTCATCAAAATCAATACCTTTCTTCTGACGGAAGCCTTTAACAACTAACCTTGCCTTGTATCGGGGAACAGAACTGGATTCCTCATTCTTAATCCGATAAATCCACCGATTTTGCAAAGCTCTCTTACCTGTCGGTAACTTCACCAGCTCAAAAGTGTGGTTGTCGTGCAATGATGTCATCTCTTCATCCATTTCTGCAACCCATTTTTCCTTCTGTTCACTTTCCATCGCCTCATCAAAAGATTCTGGTTCTCCCCCTTCAGCGAGGAGCACATACTCATCAGGTGAATACCGAGTAGAAATGGTACGATGCCGAGATGACCTCCGGAGTGGAACTGCGGGTTCATTGATAACACCAGGAACCAGATCATCAGAAACAAAAGGTGCATCAGAAAAATCAACTCCAACCTGTTCACCCTGAGCATCATTCTTCACTTCAATGTGATCATCCGAATCAACAATATGAGGTAAATGTGAATCAGAACCTGGCTCAAGACTAACAAAACCATCAGAAGTTGGAGAAGTGGACTTTTCTCCCATATCAATATCTGCAATAGTTTGGTCCTCTTTAAACACTGCATCTCGGCTTCTGACATGTTTCTTCAAAACAGGATCATAAAACCTGTACCCAAACTCATCATGTCCATACCCAATAAAAATACACTGCCGTGACTTATCATCCAATTTGGATCTCTCATCTCTAGGCACATGAACAAAAGCCTTGCAACCAAAAACTTTCAAGTGATCGTACCTGATCCTTTTTCCATACCAAAACTTATCGGGAGTGTCTGTCTGCAAAGCAACTGAAGGTGATAAATTGATAATATAAGCAGCAGTAAGTAAAGCCTCACCCCAAAAGTGTCCAGGCAACTTTGCTTCCGAAAGCAAACAACGAACTCTTTCCAACAAAGTCATGTTCATCCGCTCAGCTACACCATTTAGCTGAGGTGTCATGGGAGGTGTCTTCTGATGCCGAATACCTTCCTGCCTGCAATATTGATCAAATGGACCACAATACTCTCCCCCATTGTCAGTGAGAATACATTTCAATTTCATTCCTGATTCCCTCTCAACAGAAACATGAAATTTCTTAAAAACACTGAGCACCTGACTTTTGGCATTCAAAACATAAACCCAGAGCTTTCGTGAGTAGTCATCAATAAAAGTCACAAAATAAAGACCGCCACTAAAGGTCTTAGATTTCAAAGGACCACAAACGTCTGAATGTACTAATTCAAGTACCTGTGACTTCCTGTGTGGAGGATGACTATTGAAACTCACTCTGCTCTGTTTCCCAGCCATGCACTGATCACATGTGTCCAATTTGACACACTTCAAATCTGGAAGAAGATTTCTCTTGGCCAAACAACCAAGACCTTTCTCACTGATGTGACTGAGCCTCTTATGCCACAACTTGGACGAAACACTGCACTCAACAACACAAGCAGTATCACATGAAATAGATGCTCTAGTCCAGTACAACCCTGATTGCTTCTTCCCTCGAGCCACAATCAAAGAGCCCTTGGAAAGTTTCCATTGGCAATCACCAAATGTGTTGATAAACCCTTCATCATCAAGAACGTTGGTAGAAATAAGATTCAAGCGAACCTCTGGTGCATGTCGAACATTCTTCAAAATCAGCTTACTTCCAGTACTGGTCTCTAAACAAACAGTCCCGATACCTACGACATCAACATGACCATCATTACCCATCTTCAAAATCCCAAAATTACCTGGGTTGTAAGATGTAAAGAACTCCTTATTTGATGTCACGTGAAAACATGCACCACTATCAACAACCCAGCAAGAATGATCAGAAGCAATATTAATGGAATCATAAACAATAACAAGATCACCCCCTGTAGCGGCAGCGACATGATCATCTCCATCGATATTCTTCTTTGGCTGATTTTCCTTCAATCTGTTTTCACTTTTAAGCTGATAATAAAACTTCTTAACATTCCCCTTCTTACCACAATGATGACATTCAAAATCTCTCTGCTTTGATCTAGATTTGCTTCTGCTTTTACTCTTTCCTCGACTGCTCTGTCCCTGATTCTTTTCCTGGCTTCTCCCCCTGTTCTCTGTGACTAAAAGCTCTGAAGATTTCTCTTGAGTACGTCTCCTGACTTCTTCATTCAAAATAGCAGACTTAACAAAACTGAATGTCACAGCACCATTAGGAGCAGAACTGGTTAGAGTAACACGTAAATTCTCCCAAGAATCAGGTAACGTGTTAAGCAATAAAAGTGCCAAAACCTCATTTTCAAAATTAATACCCATGCCAGACAACTGATCAAAACATCCCTGATATTCACTTAAATAATCAGAAATAGACGTACCTTCTCTGTACCTCAAATTAATCATTTGTTTGAGAAGAAACAATTTATTGTTTCCAGTCTTAGAAGCATAGGTAGTCTCGATCTTCTCCCACAATGTTCTGGCGTGAGAGATGTTTACAATGTGGTTCATCACGTTGTCTTCGACCCATTGGCGAATGAAGCCACAAACCATCTCATGCTCGAACACCCATTCTTCATCTGACATCCTTTCTGGCTTCTGGGTACTAAACACTGGAAGATGCATTCGCTTAACAAAAAGCAGATCCTTCATTTTAAGTCGCCACATATGATAATTGGCACCATTCAATAAAATCATCCGACTGTAATTAGCTTCCATAATGAATATGAAATAAAAACCAAACCCTCTGATACCAGATGTTGGGAAAGATGGAAAGCGATGAATGCGCAAACAACAAAAACACGAACGCGCAGCGAAGAAATCTTTCCCTCAAACAGTGGATGCGTAGCGACAAAAAACAGGTGCAGAAAATAAAATTGACACCAGAATTTTTACGTGGAAAACCCAAAAAGGGAAAAACCACGGGACCTAGTCCAGAAAAAGGGATCCACTAAAATAGATAAGTACACGGTAGAGACTCCCCAAAATTAAAAGGGATCTCAAAATCAATACTTAGAAAAATATTGGATCAAAGTCGGAGAATAGATGCAGTCTTGATGAAGCCTGAAAAGAAGAAAGCAGCCTGCTAAAGAAACCCAAATAGATCTGACCGTGAAAGCAGAAGATTGATGTCCGAACAAAAGTGCTGATGAAAAACACTGGGATCGGATCAAAAACCACCGCAGATGAAAGCCGATCAAATCAGAGTAGTTCCACCGGTTGCAGATCTGAAAACCGCTCCTTGAAAACGCAACTGCACTGCCTCCAACCACTGTCGAGAGAGGAGCCGCACACCTCATATAAATAGAAGATGAAATCTCATATATCTCCTAAAAGATATCTCATATCTGATTAAAGATATTAAATATATCTCATCAAAGATATAAAATATATCTTCTCAAAGATATCATCAATATCTTGTCAAAGATATCAGATATATCTTGTCAAAGATATCAAAATATCTTTTTTTTAAAGATATCAGGTATATAAAAAAAATTATCGGGGCCAGATGAGGAGGCGCCCCAACAGCACCTTTACTCTATTAAAAATATTTTATGAACTTTTACGAGACTTCGATAGGCTATTGAATTTTTGTGAGAGATTTCTCAATTTTTCTTTTATTTTGAGTTCCTTTCTTTTATGTTACTTTCATCCTCTTAACGAAGAGGCATGAATGATCTATAAGTATTTATATTTTTTATTTTCTCAATTTCATGGACAATTATTCATCAATATTTTCCTCCTCCACTATTTATTCAATGAATTAAAACACTATATGTGATTTGTCGATTTACCGACATCTTGAAGGATGTGATTTAAAATTCTTTTACATCCTTCAAGAGTAGTCAGGAAACATTTTTTATTGATGAACAAGATTATAACTTATTTATTATATATTATATAAGGATCTAGAGTCATTTTTCACACATGTTATCAATTTATGAAATAAAATGAGATCATTATGATCAAATAATATCCAATATAACCTAAAAAAATATCAATAATGTGGTATCTCTTGAATCATCTTCATGAAAGAACTCAAAATGATAAATGTAATAATTTTTGGTTTTTTTAATATGTAAATACCTTTCCATTTCAATTTTGTTTTTTCACATTTAATTGACAAGAACATCCATCATGAACAAATCATGGAAATCATGTAATAACTCACCAAAAACTGTGCAATGAACAAACAACTAAAAATTAAAGGGTTGAATTGTGTTATTAAATGATCATATAAGATGTTATAAATATAAATATTTTTCGGTAATATAATAATGTCACTCATTTAACCATTATACCTATTTATTAAACTAGTTTAATGTAAGATACCCCTAGGTAAGGGTTTTATTATCCGGATTTCCATTCTTTGGGTTAACCTTATACATCATTATTTATGAGGTATTAAAATTGTATTTTAAGTGATTTCATTATGTTATGGTGGATTATGTTTAATTAAAATGTATATACATTTTTCATTCACACATTTAATTCTCAGTAGAGTTATTTTATATTTATAAGGGGATTTGTTTTCAAAATCCTCTTTTAAAATTTATTTTTATGAAATTAAAAAGAAATTAAAAGATTTGGTTCATAGGAACGTTTACATTGTATGCTCATAAGATACATCTTCACTGTAGGTAATCCAAGTATTATTCTTGTGAATTTTTCATATTTTTGTTTTCAATTATATGTTTTTGTAGGAACGTCTGACAATAGTGTTTTGTTTAATTATAAAACCTGAACCAAAGGGGAAGTTGTTTTAATCTTTCATAATCTGATTCTCCCCCCTCTTGTGGTCTGACCTAGTGGTCTATCAAAATATAATTATCCAAATTTAATTTTTGGATAAAATATAATTTATATAGTGAAAGTTAAATTATTTTATTTAATGAATCAAAATTATAGTATTATAAAATCATTAATTTTAACTATTAACTAAAATTTTATTAAGTATAGAAAATTTCCAGAAATTAAATATAATGAAATTCCAACATGATGATTTTTAAAAATTGATAATTTTTTATCAATTATAATTTCAAAAAAATTATTTAAATTAATTCTCTTTTTTAATAAAAAAATGTAATAATAATATTTCTTGAAGGAATCAGATTTCTGGATTAATAAACAGTCCTTACTAAATATTGAGCTATTATATACTGTGAATTTATCATTGAATATAAATTTATTTAGACCATTATATACCATTAATAATAAATATATTCATATTTATACCTATTAATTCAATGGCTAGGTTGTAATGGTCATATTTAAATAATATAGTTTTTAGTTCTTTTAATCTTAGTGCTACATGTCATATATGGTAGATAACATAATGATTATTATTTAAAATCATGGCATGTTACATTCTCCCATAATTCATTGAATTTCATCTATGAAATTAGAAATAGACCTCAAATATCATGTGTTTGGCTATTTATCAAGCCAGTTTTGAAATCCCAGATTGTAACATGGCTAGTAAATATTTCACATCGAAATATGGATAATGAACTATGAAGGTCATCCATAATAACATGGAAATATATTTCCTAATAGAATAAAATTAATTGGATGTAAAAATATGTATATGGATAACAATATAAGGTATAGACAGTAATATATAATGATAGAAATCATTGTCATGAGAATGATCATGACCCAAAATCTATAATGAATTAATGGGGAAAATACAATTAATTCATTTGCAATTAACTAAATATGAAAAAAAATATTTAAAGTTTATTTTACTTGGATATCTAGAAAACTCAACAATGAAAATAGAGATATTTATAAAATATAATTATAGGACATCATTTTATATTAATAATAAAATTTCCTCCATTAACTATATTGCGATCAATTTCTACGTCATTTAATACATTGCAAATAAAATAACTATGATTAATTTCTTATAAATAATGATTTTTTAATGGATGATAATATATACGAATTATAGAAAATTATTTCAATATAACCTTGAATATTTATCAAAATCAAAAAAGAACGCACTTGTTTTCTAATATAAAACATTAATATATAAAACCTCAACACTATTCACAATGGCCAACAATATTAATTTCATATGTTTTTAACAAAAATTTATTTGTGTTAAAAAAATTCATATTAACTTGCATATATCATATCCTAGTAGTATTTGATTCAGTATATCACACTATGTTTGTGGGTTCATTCCCAATGACCTTACCAGATGTGGTGGGTTGTCTCTCAATAGTTGGTCTGTCTTTTTTCTAAAACTATTATAATGTAATTGCTATAAAGTTCTATAAAAATATGAACATAATATAAAACAACATTAATCATAAAATAATTTTTTAATTAATAATGTTTTATAGACATATTATTTTTCGTATGAAATCATATAGACTTAATTTAATATTATAAAATTTATATTAATAAACATATTAGTTTAAAATATTATCAATAAAATTGATGTATGTTTATATAAAATTTATTCATCATTCCAAAAATAAAATTTTATTTAAATTACATTCAACTACCAAGGGTTTTTTTGAAATAAATATCCCCCAAAATAGCCATAACCTAATAAATAACCTATTTTAGAAATTCTAAAATGAAATATCAATGTTTTTATACATATGATTAAACATAGAAATATAATGCACATACAACTTATGTTTATCCCATATAACTATACCATATCATTTTTAATAGGTTTCATTCATTAATTCGTCAATATTATTCATATATAAAAATTGAAGTAACCCAATAATATTCTCTGGGAGTTTGGAACTCGATGTTCAGTAAATGATAACTCAACAAGAAGAACAATGCAATCCATTATATAAATGAAAATAATTTTTTGGGGTTATTTCCCTCAATACATTTCTAAAAAAACCTCATCCTCTAGAAGAATACATGAAATCATGTGTTCCTAAGAAAAACACATACTATCTATGATTCTAAAACATTAAAATGTTATCCTATGTATTGAATTATTATAAAATTGCTTGATAGGGTTATTTTCTCTTATATATGTTTTAATAAATATTATTTCCATGGATTATAGGAATATTTTTTATGATAACAACTATAATGACCAAATAATTTGTATCTTACAACAATTGGTTATATTATTCCATTTATAGAAAATTTAAGATCTCACAGAACAGATGACCATATACATTAGTTGTATTGGAAAACTAGATATGTACCTGGATATCATTTTAAATTTAAAAATATTAAATATTAAAAAGACAAATTAATAATTGAATATCCTTAAAATCATTAAAATATATTTTCTTCCTATTATAGGGAATGAAAATAGAATAAAGGTGAGCATAGAAGATCATCACATGTTATGTAAAGAATAATCTACCATGATCATAATATAACATGTCGTGGAAGATAATTGAAAAAAAATCCATGATAATAAGTAAATGAAAAAGTAATTCATCCATGTATAAAATAAATATAATAAATAATAGTTAATAATTAATGAATACTAGATGATTGGAATGATTAATATTAGATGTAATAATTTCAAACATTATTATATCTGTACCAACAAATATATATTCAATGAATGTTTTATCGATAGTGATGTATACCCCCAAAACCCATTTAATTATAGAATAATTTTTTTTTCATGATTTTTGTTAACAAATTAAGAAAATATCTTATTAAAGGCCCCTCCCATCAATACAGGTCCAACTAATTACCCTTATTACAAATTATTATTTCAATAAGGACCTATATTCTCTATCAACTGATATCCTTACTAAGTAAGGAGTAAAAAATATACTAAATTCTATAGTCAATAAACTAAATTAAATAAAAATAAACCATATTTGAAAAATTTATTAATTTAATTCCAAAATAATGTCTATGGTACTTGTAATATGGATACAGAAGGGAAATATAAATATAAATTATATATATAAACAAAATGTTTAAAAATAATGTAAACGAAAAAAAAATTACAAATAATTGGAATCATCATATTTTATATGGACCAAATAATCAAAAACCATCAAATTAAATTATAATTACTTTTCCATGAAAACAAATCCCAAGTGTTGAATAGGTAAAATATTTTTTTGTCATTGATAATGATATATATCATTAAACCCTCCATTAAAAATAATTTGGAAAATACATTTCCATATTAAAAATGACTTTAAAAAACAAGGACTTTGAGGAATATAAGGATATAAATTTAATATAAAATTAACCTTTAAAACATGTCATTTAAGATTAAAATTAATTATTTGTAATTATATTAAGAAAATTCCAGTCGTTGCGAGTATGATAAATTAATTATTTTATTCTCATTTTTAATAATAGTTGATAAAGTATATTCTTGGAAAATTGTCATGAATATTCCTTATAATTTTTTTACAAATACCTAAAGAGGACAATATGTCTTTTATACATCATTATATAATATTAAAAAAATTAATACTTATTAGTGAATATATGTATAGGGATTGAAAATTACTCATCATTCGGTAGAAAAACAATTTCCTTATAAACTTTGTTTTTGTTCTATGAGTATTCATTTATGGAAAATAAAAGAAAACATTCGAATTTTTATGAATAACCATAATATAAGAATTGAAAAATGGTTCATTCTAGAATATTAAAATAATAATCTTTGTTAATATATATATGTGAAAATAACAAACAAAATGATGATATTGTTAAAAACCTCTACCACTTTGTTATCATTTAAATCATTACAACCACAAAATAAATTAATTCACAAGAAAAAATTATTAAAAATTAATATACTTATCCTCATAATATTTCATATAAATGTGGGACTATATAAAATAATAATAAATTGGTGAAAATACTAAAAAAGTCATTATGTCAAACTATTCATTAATAAGTCAATAGTTTCCTTTAGTGTGTAAACTGGTTAGCTATGAGGTTTCTCACATTCCCTTAAAATATTTTGAAAATAAAAATTTACTTTGAGTTGACTCAATCATAATGAAATTGATAAAAAATATTTTAAAAAGATAATAACATTTATGTTGAAATTAAATAAGGAATTTATTGTGTGAATATAATGTAAATCCCCATAAAATACGGGGATATAAAACAAAAATTAGTCCTACATTATTAAAAACACATGATATCAATTAAAATAAAGCATAAATTTAACCCATTGAAAGCAAATAGAGTTGTGAAAACCGTTACTAAATGGTTAAATAAATGTAAAATCATAATAGATTATATAGTATTAATTAAAACATAAAATACCATTAGAAATGTTAGATACATTATATAACAAGTAAAAATATATTATAAATACCATATAATATAAATTTCATCATAAAAATAAAATATGCATAAATTAATAATAATTGAGATAAAATCTCTCACCTCAGTTATAATTCTTCTTCTAAACTCGTTATCATCCAAAATAATCAACATATATTAATGAATTAACTAGTTCTATACAATTTTCACTGTTTTTATATTTTCTTTTTTGTCACCCAGATATATTTAAATATGTGTTTAATTAAGTTCATGTAGGTTTTTTTGATGAAATGATATTTGAGTGTCCACAACGATTCAGTAGGTTCACTATATTAAATGAGGTAACTATTATAACACCCCCATGATAATAATAATCATGAAATATGTATCAATTTTATGAATAATATGAAATATTAAAATAAATTTTTAATGACGGTTAAATAAATTGAACTATGATAAAATTATGGAAATGGTGGGTCATATATATACATGATTACTATTTCTATTTTTGAATAATCATTATTGAAAGAATATAATTATTTTTTAATTTTTCTTTAATAATAATTATATCATAGATACAATATTATTTCAGTAAATATAATTATATATATCATCCATCTGATGATATGATGAAAAATAAATTAGTCACTTCTTGGAGGTGGTAGTCAATACATACGCAATGGTGACAATATAATTTTTCAATGATAGAAAATGTAATCAATTATATAATATATTATAAAGAGTGAAATAAAAATATTTATTGAATTATATATATATATTAAATCGATCATTAAAACCTACATATATTTTCAATGATTAAAAATGAATTACAAAGGATCGGGGCGCATTTTACCACTATACACATGGAGAAAAGTTTCATTTACCATTTAATGGAAGGGGATATGAATATGGGTTAACAAGTTATCATAATAAGCTCTCTATGTATTGTATATAAATATTTTAATATTTCATAAATGTTGAAGAATATTTAGTGGAGGTGGATGAATAATTAAAATGAAATCACATTGTTAACAACTATAACTCTTCTTCAGATAATATCATTATAATTATAACTAAGGCCTTCATATCATGATGTTGGGATCAATAAAAATGTCTTATGACAAGTTGAGGGATATAAGGAAGATATTTTTTATGGAATTGGCATAACTATATTTATCCTTATGTGTGAATACAATAGGATATTAAATGCACTTTTTATATGTGAGTTGGGGGGTCCTTTTAAAATTTCATAAATTTATCAATTAATATAAATTATTTTTCATTTTAAATTGGGTCTATAAAGATATATCTCAATGATAATATTATAATTGTTCAAAATCAAATCATCAAAAACATGTTTGAAATGTTGAGGTGATTTTCACCCTTATATATTTTATTTAACATGTATTAACTCAGTTTTTGTTAATTATCATGGTATTAATGTCTTGACACATTATGGGTCATGAATTTTCTAATAAAATAAAAATTTGGATAGAAATAGTATGCGGATAAAAATATTAATAATACCCCCTTCACTTTTATGAACTTATTTTTTTTTGAAATCATTTAATAAACTATTATATATTGTAAAATATCATTACTGTATATAATTTCTCCATAATATTAAAATAAATTTAAAAAATAAATAAAATTGGGAAACTTGAAAAGATACTTTTAACACTAGAATATAATGTTATATTTTTATTAAAAAACACAATTAAAAATAATTATTTCATGTTATATTTAATTTATTATTTTAATTTTTTAATAAAAATATAACATTTTTAATCATTTAGGGTAATTATTTACGTAAAAAAGTTACTATAAAAAAACCTTGAGAAAAAATTATTTATTATTTAATTGACTATTTATAACTAAAAGTCTGTTATTTCATAACGGAGACCCATAATATAATAGATATGAAAATAAATAAAGTGGCATTGTTTTTATTTTCATTATGAAAATCATTACAAAGGACACAATCATGGATATATGAAAAAAAGAAATCATATTATATATTTTAAATGATTATAGACTATATTTACACATCCAAAAAAAGTAAGGAATGTGTATCAGTCATTATTGACTCATTATATATTATTTTAATATTTATTTTACAATGTTACCATAACAATGTTGATAATTAGATTTCATAGTTACAATTCATAATGAAAAGAAGAAAATGAATTTTTTTCCCGAAATTTTGACATCCTGGTTCTAAATATATAATCAAGTTTTCATGGTTCATTTTAAATAATTAGTATAATTTAATTTATTTTAAATTTTTTTAAAAAATTATTAAATTAGTATTTAAGAAAAATTTATTTTTAAATGACACATATGATCTTATATTAACTATATGAAACAAAATCATAATAATATTGATCAATGATTAATTAAATAGATATATAATAATAATATTTATTTAAATCATTCATCAATTAATTTTTTATTTAATTAAAAATGATAAATTTCGGTCACTTAAAAACACTTTTTTAGGAATAATTTTTTAAGAATAAATTAATATCATAACAAAATCATTAAAATTAATAATAAATATTTAATTATAGTATTCTAAATCAGATGGTTAAAATTTTATTTTAATAAAGAATCTGAAATATAAATAGACATTAAATTACTATTTTTAAATAATATAATTTATTGTATTTGAAGAACGATAAATTTTTTAGTTTCCCTAAAAACAGATTATTTTGTAAAACACAATATTTTACTCTAAAATAAATTTGAAAATATGATATTAAAAAATTAATCCTTTTTATAATAAATATTTTAAAATATTCTAAATATTAATTATAATATTCTCTCAAAAAATGTAAAAAAATAATATTAAAAACATATATTTATTATGAATCAAATGAAATTACTAACAGTTGATTGATTATTTATAAAAACATGATCAATAATTTTATATTTACTTATATCATAATATATTTCTTATACTATTGTAAATTATATTAATATCTACCATTTAAGAATTTAGGTTATAACAATCAAATTTAAATAAAATGTTCTTTATTTGGTTTAATCTTAGTGTTACGTGTTATATATAATATCAAACATGAGGTTCATATTTTAAAATATTGAGTTGTTATATTTGGTGAATATTGTTTAATTTTATATCCCCATTATCTATGTTGACCATATTACACACTTATCACATTAATGTATTGGATACTATCTACAAAATGGGAAACCTATTTAAATTGGATATGATCCACGAGTTGGGTTAGATAAAATACTTAAATGTGTCTCGATAAATTACTTCATTAAAGTGACTGAGTTTAGTGTAATTAGATGAAAATTTATAGATGTTAAAATAATAATTTATAATAAAATGTGATATTATAATTTCATCATTATTCATTATGTACCTCTTTCTCCATTTGTTGAATAAATGCACTATAAATTCATTTTTTTAAATTGGAAGACCATTAAAAATAATATGTGATAACAAACCTAATTAATGTATTCACTATATTGTTGTAGATGATAATCCTAGAAATATTTTATAATGGAGAACATATGGTGCATCAAAATAATTTAGTATATTAAATGATCATAAAAAATTAACATTATTATTTCCCAAAATAAAATAATGGATTTCCATTGTACTCTATTATATCATGACAAAATTATATTATTCCTATATCACAGTTATCTTATTTAAAATATTTTGGTTGGACTAGATATTTTTATCATTAAATCATACATTAAATAATGTTTTCATTTTACAACCACTATAATGATGTATATTAGAATAACTCAAAAAATCATTGACATATGTATAACACGATGAAATAAAAATATATTTTATAACTTATCATCAGTCAGTTATAATTCATCATTAATGTTGTTATACATGAGTTTATCTATGTTTTATATGTTTATTTATTTATGAGTGTATATGGGAATATTATTTTACAAAAAAATTTATATTTCATAAACACCATAGTTATGTAATGAAGTAATATAATTAATTGTTTCTCCAAAATATATGTATAAGACCATTGACTGCATCACAATCTTCTTGAGTTGTTGGTGTCTAAAATCCATCACAACAAAAATATTTTCTAAATTTTTAGGTAAAATATTATCAAATATATATATAACTAGTTTTTATGCCTTCAATTGAGAGAATTATAAAGGGTTTTCTCATTAAATTATTTTTAGTTGATATTGGTTGACTCCCCCTATTAGTGTATTTACTACTGATGGTGGGTATAAATGGATTCTAAAAGGAACCCCAGAAATTTTTTTAAATATAAATAAATACCGAAAGGAATATCTTCTTGAAAAGTTATGGAAATTACATGTTCTCTAAAATCCATAATAAGTCCCACAATACAAAATAGGGGTTACATGGGTATTGAAATTTTATATTTCGAAAAAAGAGAGTCTAATTAATGTGGATAGTGGTCAATAAATATATTTAACCATATAGAACAACATTATTCTATCCCAATGTTGTTTTTGAGTTTTTATTTATTCCTTATTTACTACTCTTTTAAATTTTGTATTGTAAATGATATTTTGATATTGTCATCACTACTGTAATGGATGCTATTTTTTTAGTAATTGTTTTCCCCAATTTTTTTATGTATTATAAAAATATATATCACTAGTGGTCCCCAAAAGGAATTACTAGTAAAATATATTTATATATTTATTTCATATCATAAAAATCATAGTATATACTTTCTTTTTAAATTAATATCATTATATATTGATTTACACAATATAATAATAAAATTATTAATATCAATAATTTTTTCAAATGGATGTGGACGTTATCAATTGTACAATATTAACATTTAATTTTCATTTTCTCGGTTATATTTATTTCAAATATTTTAAAATTATTGAAACTTCCTTCATGGTATAATATGACTAGTCGTAGAAATTTATTTTTCAGAGTATTTCTTATATGAAATAATCTACTTAGAAGAACTTGGAGCGTAGATGAACTGCGGAAAAAGAAAAAATTCTAATTTTTGTTTTATATTCATGTAAGAAAACAATGTATCCACAAAAACCCTCCCATTTACTACTCATTGGTTTAGTTATAAATAAATTATAAAATAAAAATAAAGTTAGATGAAACTATAAATGGTAAAATGTTAGTTTGAAATCGATAAAATGATTTTCCCATTATCAGTGAGTTGTGGATAAACAATACCATGATAAGTGTCTCTAGATCATCCACACATGAACCAAAACACATATTTTAGTAATGTATTATTATCATGGGATAGTTTGGTAAATATAATATCATTATGAACTATCTTTGATTGCATGATGAACATAGACATGATAGATATGTCAGGAATCATAGAACCTTCACATTCCCAAAAAAATATATTAATGTTCTTGAGAACATAGTAAAGGATAAATTAACTCTAAAAAATAGCCCAAATATTAGAGTTCACATTCATTGTGGTTTTAATAATGTTTTTTTCTACTATTATACATTCCAAAAAAGTACATTGGTACATATAAATTATGGACGTTCGATTGTGATTGTAGGGAAACTTTATGAAATAAAAGAAATTTTATAAATTGTAAAAATATATTACCAATCAATTTTAACAATATAATGTGTAACAGGATAAAATAAGAACCATTTAATTTGATCGTAAGCCCCGAATATAATTTAATGAACCTAATATAAGTTATGTTAGTTTGAAAAAATAAGATTTTATCATATTCACTATTATAGTCATACATCATATGAATATCTTGAGAGAAAATAAATTCATCAATATTTTAAAAATTAATAATATAATGAAATTGAATATTATTTATCCCTAGATATAATGAAATCACTCTTACTATAATTAAAGGGTAATAAGATACAAGGACATGAACATCAATTGAATAATTAGTTTAGCGGTGTTTGGTGAACCAAATACATACATGAATCATACATTAATTTGGAATATAAAAAATAAATTTTTGATTGGATAATATTAATATTTCCTCTACTATATCCATATATATCTATCATGGTAAACATCTTTATACCAAAGAATAATTTAAAAAAATAATAGTGATATTAAACAATCTACAATGGTTAAGTATAAGAGATTAAATAACGACTATGTCATGAATAATCAAAATGTATAGTAAAATAATATAACAAATATATAGTATAAAAAACTAAATGATTGTGTAAAACATATAAATATATGAAGGTAAATAAATTAAAAAACATTCCATTATTCCAAAATACTTCTAGAGAAATTCATCTGTATATTTTATTTTTGGTAAAAATATCATGGAAAATAATAACTAAATTTTGATGATGGGAGTGTATAAATCCATGTTTCCTAGGTAGATGATTTTTTTACAATCATGACCTTTCAAAATATGGTATTGGAAAATATGATCAATAAATTTTAAAATAAGTATCATAAAATGATTAGTTACATAGTCAAAATGTTTATTTCAAACTGATTTAATCTCTAGATACTACTTATTCATCGATGATATTATATAAACGTGTCTCTAACTTTTTTTGAACTAGTCCAAGTAATTACCAATGTAATTCTTAACTAATTTAATTCATAATAAATTATCCTCATCATAATGTATGTTTATTGTGTAAATCATATTGATTTAGCAATATTGCTCAACTATTCAAAAAAATTCAAACTGAGAACCATATATACAAATGGTATTTTGTTTAGTTATTAATCATAACCATAAAAATAATATGGATATTTATGTGAAATCTAATGTTCAAGGACAATGGGAAGGTGAAAAATTTATGGGATTGTTATGAACTAGAAAAAAATGGATATAGAATGTTAATTTGAATACATTCATTAGTCAAAATTAAAGTAAACCATACTTTTGATTAATAAAGGTGAATTAAATATAACACATACCCATTAGAGTATTAATAAGGGGTTTTTTTCATTTATAAAATTAGAATACCATTAAAAACATTGATGAGGAAATGACATTATCATATTGAAAAACATTTTGGAAAAAATTATAAACCATATTTTACAAACATTATTATAAATATACTTCTAAATATAAAAATAAATCTTCAAATAATATATTTATATCCTTAAGGGTAATTTAGTACATACTGAAATAAGAATTAATTTTTTAAAGGTAAAAAGGATAGAAAAGTTCCTTATATCAAATGAAACAATAATATTCAATTAATATAATTTATAGAATATAGAATGGTGAAAATTACATTAATAAATCATTTTTATATTCTTAAAACATCTTGGAATTTTTTTTAGAAAACATGGTTTTTAATGATAATATATTTCCAATCATATAGTAAAGTAAATTTGTGTTAATTAAAATACATTTCCTAAAACATTATATAATCCAAAGTGTAAAAATATGGTATGATAAATTGTAAAATATTTTTATTAACAATATTATAACAAAATTAATGGTTTTTTTTATAAAAAATCATATAATTTCCCTCATTTTATATTGAAGAATAAATAATCATTATTATAATGAGATTCTAAAATAAATCCTTAAAATGATTATAATGTTTAAGTGAGAATTGATCAAAACATAACTTATTTGTATCAACTATACATTATTAAAACCAAATATGAAGTGTAAAAATATATATTAAAATTTCATTATACACCTAACATTGTAATATTATTATCAACAAGGATGTAATAATACCCCTTGTGAATAAATTGAGTTATAAAATAATTAACACATGTAACATTTAATTAAAATACACATAATAAATAAATGAAAATTGAGATATAAAATCTCATGAATTAAGTAGTTTTCATGAAATTAAATTTCAACTAGATAGTATAATAACTATATAATATAAATTATGTCTATAATATAACAATTTTCGTCAATGAAATGAAATTTAGATGAAATCTCTCACTATTGGAATCCTTTTGGTTAAATATTCATTATGCTCATGTATAATTATTTTATAATATTTTTTTGTTTATTTAAAATAATATTAATATTAATGATATCCTATATTAACATTTTATCACACATTATTACGCATTCGTTAATAATATTTCATTATTATCATTATTTCGGGTGTTTAATTACCTCGTTTCATCAAGATTGTTTTATTATGAATTTTCTATTACTTGTATATATATTATAATCCCACAACTTAGATAATTATAAAAAAGAAATAATTATAAAATTTATACACTATTTTTTATTTTTAATAAAATAATGATGGATGTTTAGGAAAAATGATGAATGTTACAATTATTGATGTTGTATGTTGTATGTATGCATGAGTGGTGTTTTCATGATTAAATGAACATTAATTAAATGAGATAAGTTATTTAATATCATTAATGAAATATATTAATAATATAAATATTATATTATTTCATATAATATACTTATATATATAATCTATGTTCTATGGTGATGAAATGGGAGTTATATCGTTATGTAAAGGTAGTATTCCAGAAGCACATGAATTATGTTATCATCATTCATTTACTATAAAAGTAAATTAAATTATATATATATATATATATATTAAAAAATGGTAAATATTTAATTATTATCATAATTATTTCATATGTATCCCATATTATAATTAAATTTATCTTTAACTTTTTTCATGTGATGTGTTATTGAAAGGGGAATCACATTGAATTGTGAGGTGTTAGTATGTCATACCTACATTCTTTGTTATCATGTCTTCTATGATATGTAAGGTCAAAATAATAATATCATTTAATTATTAAAAAGTAACAATTTTTTTAAAATATTATTTATATCTTATATCCATCATCATACAAATTTTTGGGTGGTGAAAATTTAAAAAAAAAACAAAAATGGTTTGAACGGATGTATTCCACCGAACATATAATTGATGATTTAATAAATAGTTTTAAGAAAAGTATTTGGAATAGTTATATTAATTAATCCCAAGAGGCAGTTCTAGGAACAGGCAGAGAATCCCATGAGGCAAATGGAGACAGAATTATCACTGTAGAGGGTGTGAGGAGTGGCATAGAATAAGGGGGAAAACGAGGTCCATACACCAATTCTGGGGAAAGAACGACGACCCGTAGAGCTAAAGCGGGGAACCGAGGGAGAGGAGACCTCATAACCCATACAGACAAGAGGACTAAAAACCTAGGAAATCCTATTTCAAAACTCTCTCATGCGGGAGAGACTCACATTTAAAATTTCCAGGGGTGATCATCCAAGCGATCCAGTTATATGAGTGGGCATCTGGACATTCTATCAATCACTGAAAATTGAAAATATCTTTCAGTACAGGGGTGCCTTCTGCCAATAGAGATGAGAATTGTGCATCAGAAGTCATCCATATGGTTGATAAAGACCAGAAGTATCTTGGGCTTTCCTATGGTGATTGGCTGGTCCAAAAAATAAATCATTATATCTCTGGTGGATAGAATTGAGAAAAACATTCAAGGCTGGACACCAAAAAGCATCTCCAAAGATGGAGAGGAACCCTCATTAAATCTATCATTTAGTCTATCCCTAGGAACTTTATGTATATGTTTAAGCTCTCGGCGTCCATAATCAATCTGATCCATTCACATATTTCCAACTTCTAGTGGGGGAAAATGATGGAAGGAATAGACCCCACTGGTTGGCCTAGGAGAAACACTACAAACCCATGTTAGAGGGAGGGATGGGATTCTGGAATCATCTTCTGTTCAATGATGCACTTTTGGCCATGTAAGTATGGTGTCATATTAATCGTCTATCATACATCTGTGTGGGGGTACTCCTTGCCATGTATATCCCCCACACAGACTTCCATGGTTCCTATCTTGGCCCCCCGACCCAGCATCCTCTAGAGAAGTATTTGGGGGGATCTAAATCTCCTGAACAAAGGGTTGGGCTGGAGGATTGGATATGGCACATATATCAACATCTGGACCGATCCTTAGCTCATCGACAAGGATGGTATGCGGGCCACATCCCCCGTCCAACCAGGTCTTGAAGACACCACTGTCAACTACCTCTTTTCAGCCCAGGGTCTGGGGTGGTGTGTTGAAAAGATTTAGGAGTGGTTTAATTAAAGAGACCCAATAATTATTCTAAGCATCCCCTGGGTCCCTAATGCAGGTCCCGACCATATCTTCTGGATCAATGATGATTCAAGAGATTACATCGTGAGATCCGGGTACATACTGGCTCATGGCATCCACCCTTTCGACCATGATGAGGGACCATGGAATGCGCTTTGGAAGGTCAACCTCCACCCAATAATACGCCAATTTTATTGGTAGGTGTGAATGAGCACCCTCCCTGCCATGATCCTAATCGTTTACTGACATATGTCTAGTGGTAAATCCTGCCCTCTGTGCCTGAATATTCCAGAAACTCTTTTCCACGCCATCATTCAATTCCCAGGAGCTACGGATAATTGGAATAATTGGGCCCCAACTTCAGATGCTTCACTGTACATTGCCTCTGACCTCCCTAATCATCTAATTCATTGGTGTTCCTCTCTTTCATCACCTAATGTAGGATCTACTTGCACCCTGGCCTGGATTATTTGGGTTTGGTGCAATGATTCAGTTTTTCCACCACATTCATAATCCTCCCGAATTCTGTTTTGAAATATCCATTTCATGGATTAGGTGCTGGATGGTCCACATAGGACATTTTATTCCAGGTGTTACGCCATCTATTCCCCCTTAATAGAACCCCCCCAATAGAAGGGAGTCTTATGATTAACGTGTACACTTCTCTCACCAAGGATGTGCCTATTGCTCTCGGCCTCCTGGCTGAAAATCATCTGGGGTAGATCATTGCAGTGAAATATGAATCACATCATACCTTTTGGGAACCTAGCGTTGAAGTGGCCTCTACTATCCTTACAAGTATGATGCTCTCTATGGAATGTGGATGGTCTGATATCATCATTGAGTCTGACAGCCTTTCGGTAATCAATTCTATTAACCACAATGACACCGAACTCCAGCCTCCTGGCCCCTTCATCAAGAGAATCTTCTTGATTCATCAAGGTTTCTCTTGTTGCACCTTCTCCTTTACCGAAAGTGATTAAAACAATATGGCACATCATCTAGCAACCTCAGACCCCTTTGATGTCAACTGGCTATGGCTGAAAAATTTCACATTCATGGCTCTCCTTATGTATACTGCTTATCATTTTCATTAACATTATATTTCCTTCTTTTCAAAAAAAAGTGTTAAAGAATAATTCTTTATGTGGGATGATAAATCATTTTTAAGTGAAAGTGATAATTTTTAATTTGTTATTTTTCCTATATTCAATATGAAAATTTTTACAATGACCTAAATTTGATTAATAGATGTTTAATTTAATAATATTTACTTTAGAACCAATCTATACTAGGATTTTACTTTGTATATTTTTTGGATGGATGGGAATTCAAAATTTAAAGTAATTAAATTTCATTACGCCTTATTATGTGAAATTCCTTAGAAAAATACATACAATTTACAATAACATAATTTTAATACTCCTATTTATAAAAATATTTTCATTTTGAAATAATATTTTTATTTTAAAAATAATAATTTAAATTTATGTGAATCAAGTTTCACTAAACCACCTTTAAGGAAAATAATTTTTTTCTAAAAACATTTATTTAATCAATGATTCTTATTTTTATTTATAAGAAATTTAAAATAAATAAATTTTTATGAAAATATAAATTATGAGTTTATTTAATCCAATTTATTCATACCATTACCGATTCTTTAAGATAAATATCATATTAAATAAATATATTAATAGTTTATTTTTATATGATAAAATGCTTCCTTGCGTAAAAAAAAGCAATTAAAGAAACTCATTGTTTATTTTAATAAAAGATAACCATAGAATTTCATCAAATGGAGATATATGTTATATTTATTTTGTCTAAACTAATAATTATATCATTATGTCTGCATATTTAATATCCACTTCTACACTTGGGGTTACATGTCACATAATCAGTTTGATAAAATGTTATACATAAATAAATTTTTCGTGCTACATCCTCCACACATTATAAAACTTGCATCCCCATAATCAAAACATGATGATAGAAATATAGTTTCATAATTTTGAAAATTCATTTATTGGAAAAACCTCATAGTAAATCTCTTGACAAATTATCCACTTATTAATATATAATGGAATATAGAAAAGTAATCTTGAATAATCACATAATATTTTTTCCATATGGGAGAACATATGTGGGAAATAAAAACATATACACATAAAATAAGAAAAAACAAAATTATTGATATAGATGGTGTATAAAATAAACCACAAGGATGTGGGTGATCTAAATAAATATGATGACCATAAAACCATAAACTAAATAATTCCGAACGAGGACAGTGTTATCATCATGTAAGAGTGTTAAATGTTAACAAAAATTTTATAAGATCTATTCTACATGGGTTGAGGATTTATTTTACAATCTAAAAATATAAAAAATAAAATAACATCATACACTTCAAATTTATAATCATATCTTCATCATTTTATTGTGATTATTTTCTTTTCCTGATTCATTCCATACACCAAGAAACAAAAATCAAATATGTAAAAAAATATTATGCCTGATGGATTTAAATTAACATTAAATGGTTCATAAAATCCATATAATAGTAAAAAATATTTCTATTCATCTAATAAATTTTTGAAAATCATTATGGTTAGTGAATAAAACATTATACGGTGAGGAAATAAATTATTCTATAAAATATCTTCTAAAGATGAAATAAAACAATTTGATAAATTGTTAAATGTTTGATAATGTTATGATCTAATGGTTTAGATAGAATTTTTATTAATTTCAAAAATGATCTTATCATTAATCTTTTCAATTATAGTTATTTGAATACCATTTTGATTTTCCATATCAATAATATATTTTTAAAACATAATATCTCAATATCTTGAACATGTTATGGGTTGTCATTCCATAAACTGTTAATTTTCTAAAAAGATCATCTTTATTCTGAATAATTTATTTCTTCACATTGACACAATTCAACACAAAAATTTATATAACTAGTGTAGATTATTGTCATAATGAATCAAATTTTTTGTGTATTATTTTTATAAATATTATGAATTATTATTGAGACTAGGATGTAGGACAACATGTAATTCTTAGACCTAGTGTGTCTAGAATAAATGATTGAAATATATTATATATAATAAATATCATGTTCGTACGATATTCTAGAAAAAGAAGAATAATTTTGTAGTGGGTTCCCATATCAGAAATATTAGTCTACCATTCAGTTCATAATGTTGGAACTAACCTATGCGCGACATACCATTGGTCAACTTGGGTAATTTTTGGAAAAATCGTCATAAGAACTGATATAAATAAAACTATTTTAATTGATTTTTTAACATTGTACTCATCAATATTTCAATAGAAACATTTTGCAGTATCCCAATGATTTCCTCATAACCCTAGTGATACTGGAGGATCACAAGGGATAGCGTTGAAATAAACACTCAAGATAACGACAACAGATCATGGAACGGTTGATCATCACAACCTTGTATATGATGGATCTCATCTATGAATGCAATAAGGCAGTTTCCCTTCAACTAAAATTGAACTAAATCATGGTAGGGTGTTTGATTTAATTTATTTATTCCATGTTCATGATTTATACAACAATTATGGACTAATTGAAATAATTTATTGGCCTCCGAATCAATCATTCTGTGGGATATGTTTATTTGTGTTGTTTATCGGTTTATTTTTTGGAGAGATTTATAAATAAATTTTTTCTATAATGGAAACGAAATTTGGTAAACATGAACATCAATTTAGGTTCATTCATGCTATTCAGAATTATTTATTTTTTCCTTTTATTCTATGTTCTTTATGATTTTGTTTTATCCCATGGTTCGATGTTTCCTTGAACGATTTATTTTTTTGTATTTAATTCATGGTGAAATGATCCATAATAATAGATCTATCATTGTTATGAAATGAAGGATGTGTGATGGTGGTTTCAAAAATGCATCAAATGAAATTTAGTGTTGATTTCATGTTCTTCAGCATGCACTGATGAAAAGTGATGCTATGGTGTTTTAAATAGATCAATGGCCTAAATCTCGCCAATTTGGTTATTTTGAGTCTAGATGAGGATAAATCTCGAGTTTCACATCACTATGATCTAAGGATCAGTTACCAGAAGGTGGAACAACGGAAGCATGCGGTATAAGAATGGTTATGGAAAACCTGATAGACATTGTGTTTAGTCTATGAGTACTTGGTCTGTAGTCCATTTTGATGAATATATGTGTACATGGGAATATATATGTATATGGGGTGGATTAGATAGTTTTCCAACATAGAATATACTCGGACACACTACATTTCATGTACTAGGAACAAGGGATACCCCATGTACTATTATATGGGCTTGGATAAACAGTATGACACCCTGTACTAGCACACAATTAGGGTACATAGGTGGGACCTTGGATATTGGGACACAGTGTGTAACCCATCTACTTTTCGTGTAATCTTCTACATGAAACCATTCGATGAAACAGTCTGTTTACATGGGTAGTACCTAATGTCAAGGGAAAAGATGTGTTCCCTTACAACATGACGTGTACCCCTTTCTACATGGATTGAATCTCGTTTCCTATATATCATGGACAAGATTAATTTATATTCATTCCCCTTTCCATTTCTCTTGATGTTGGTACAAATCATATCATACTCCATGGAATGATGTTCAATTAGTAGGAATTATTGTATATTTTCATTGGAATCCCACTAAGAGGCCCAGAGTGAGATCCTCTCTTAATATTCATGACCTAGGTGGAGTTCATGGTATTGTCACTACCAACACTATGTTTTCATTGATTTTCTAGTTATAGGGTCAGTCTATATTTATTTTCTGATATCACACTATGGCCTAGGTAGTGGCCATCATTTGTGTATTGTATTTCCTTCAGACTATCAGCATATATTTCTCATGGAAATACCCAATGAGAAGTACCTTGAAAATGGACGTACTAAGTGGTATCATATAACAAACCATACATTACATACATTTTTAATACTTCAAAATTAAAGCACACTTATTACAACATATAACAAAACCATGAAAGGACTGTATAGGTATAGTGTCTTTAGAAACTGGGAAGCATAATCAACAGGTTCATAAATCGTCTATATTGTCTCCCATTTATTTCATCATATATAGAGTCCCTTTTGGCATATCCTACTTAATAAACATCTTCCTGACCTGGAGGAATGAAAACATACAAAAGGGTGAGATCAAATGCTCAGTAAGGGTAAACAAAAGAAAAATCAATCACATCATATTCATAAGAACATTATAATTTGGAAATATTACCATGAAAAAGAGATCATAATTTCATAACATGGGATAAATCATGGTAGTGAAATGTAATAACAATAATCATAACATAAAACATGAATATTTGTGGCATACACATATAATCATAGAGAATCATTTCTTATTATTCAAGATTCATTTCCAAGACTATCTTAGTGAAAAAGTCCATTTCTGAACCGAGTTCATTCCGCATTTAAGTCATGTTTCACTGAACCTTTTTAACCTGCCGTTCCAGCCATGTCTATCTCATGAGATATAAAATCTTTAGCAAATTCATTGGTGGGAGATATTAGTCCCACCATTCTCATAATGATACCATTCTTATGTGTGCCACAAAATCAAAAATCATACATCATTGCATAACCCATGTAATAAAAACGGGAATCTTAAACATCATGCCATCATAACATAATCCATATAAGATAAAATGACATCATAAAAATAATTCCATCATTACATAATAAAATTAATATAAAATAGGGATAGAAACAGAACCCTATATTATCATAGATGGAAAATAATTTTGATAAAACACTTGAACTCCATTTTTAGGAAAATATCCTTTCTACTTCAAAAATATTTTTCCTTTCTTAACAAGTCATACAATTTTAAACTAAAAGAAGTTGATTAAAAAGAAACGTGAAAAAATGTAATGGAAGATTCTTGGATATAATTTTTTAAAAATCCATTCATTCTGTATAAGTTAAAAAACATTCTTCTTGTACTTTTGTCGGAAAAGTCAAAAAGTACCTCGTACGAAAAACGACAAAAGATTCCTTTCATATATTTTACTAAAAACTCACTGAAGGGTAAAAATGGATATAAAATATTGTACAAGGATATAAATATTACATATTGAGGAAACATGTATGTGGGTGAAAAATATTCCCCAGTAAATTTTGAAGTATAAACAATCTCAGATAAAAATTGAGATTGTGAGATTTTCCCTTACCTTAGGTCTGATTTTCTTCATAAGTGTCTAATAATCCTGTAAAATGATTTAAATAATGTCATTTACATATTCCAGAATCATACTCATTGTAATGATATCATATATGGTAATATTATTAGCTTCTTATTAGTAATATTTCATTGTTACTTGTTATTCGGGTGTTTATTGCTTTTTGTTTTTATACGTGTTTTGTTGAATGAATTCTTATTCTTATTTTTGGGTTATAGATAACTCATTTCCAGAATGTTATTACTGTAATATATATCATATTAATTCATTCAATTTATTTATATAATCATTATGCAATGAAGATCATGTAGAACAATTCGAATCTCATCGTGGAGACGGTATTCCGTACGTACACACGAGGGATGATACTGTTCCCATGATCGTGAAATTGTAATGGAGTGTATGTATACTATTTATGAATAAATATCACTTTACAATAATAATTTATAGTTATTATTTACACCATTATACCCATCCAAGTAAGGTGGTGGGGGAAAATAGATTACACCACGGGGTAGAGACGGTATTCCGTACGTACGCATGTGTGGTGATTTCGTTTTCCGTAGGATGGATATATGGTGAAATAGGGTTTCTTAATACATATAATAACATATAAGTATATTATTGATACTGATGTTATTACTTAATAATGAACTAAATAAAGAAAAGAAAGTGTAAGAAGAAATAAAGTTGAAAGAATCCTTAACGGACATTACCTCTTCTTTGAAGCGCCTCTTTGAAACCTCCTTTTAGGGCACTAAAATTGGTCTTTGAAGAAGACCAGGACCTCTAAGATGTTTCTAGGGAAGTGGAAAAGAATCATTTGTAGGGGTTGGCCGATCATGAAGGCTCAATGTGGTGTGAGGAAGAGAGGGGAGGAGGTGCCCTTTTATAAGGGAGGAGAGGGGCACCTTTGAAAAAACAAAAAATATTATTTTATTATAAAGTCATATTCGGTTTTAAATACCTCCAAATTGATTTATTTTGAAGCCATGGTGGGGATGGGTCGAAACACTCTCAACCAATAGAATTTAGTCAATTTTAGGTTTCTATTTTAACCTTATCATTTAGATTTAACTTTAAGTTAAATAATTTTACTTTTACCGTGTCTTTTTGTGTCTTTACACTATAAGGTTAATAAACATACTATAACAAGACAAACGAATCCCAATATGTTTATTATTAATATATATATCCTTATCTAATTCATTTGGCCGATATTTAGATTTTTAGGAATAAAATGACAATTAATAATATAAAATTTGATTATAAAACTAATTTTTGTCAATTTTGACACTATTTAGTAATTGATTTTTGAGAAAATCATAACAGAATGATTAATTCGAAATAAGTTAATTAAATACATAATAACATGTCATATTAACCTATAATATTAGTGGAATTCATAAAAAGTCTCAGATTACATTTATTTGGGTATTTATAACATCAATTATGTCAATCTTTCATTAATAATACAATTACTTCATCATCTTTGTGTCATAAATAAATTAACTTATATAATGTCTAAAAATTACAAATAAAATAAAATTATGTAGGAAATTGTTTTTGATTTGTAATGAATATTTATAGTAGAATTTATCTCATGTATAACCCAATATTAAAAATTATTTACTTATTAAACTTTGATTTTATCTATTTTAACCCTTCTTCAAATAAATTAATAATAAATGTCCTAATCTAATCCAAGTGTTCCTAAATGGTCATATATTATTCCTAAGTTTTTTTGGCCGAATTACACTTATCCAATAGAATTAATACATTTTTTAGGGTAATAATAATAACATTTTTACTCTTAATTGCCGTATTTACTTTTAACCATGGTAAATAAAAGTAAAAAAGTTACTATTCACAAAAAATTATTTTCATCTCATTGAACAACATATTACTTACGGAAATCTACAATGTCTCTCGGATTTTTGAAATATCACTCACAGAAGCGGTAAAATTATGTTTTATGTAAATTTTCTAATTCTCTTAGGAGGTGGGTAAAAGACGGTGAAAAGTTCAATAAAATTTTTATATATCTAAAATTATTATAAAATTACTACAATGAATAATATTGAACATATATAGGTATTATGTATCAATTTTGAACTAAAATAAATTTCAATAAAATAAATAATTATTTAAATAAAAAGTCAGTTTTTGAATAGTTACCTAGTGTTTTCACTATTCATCAAAAAATGAAAGTTTTCAGAAAAATACCAAAATTTTACCCTAGGATAATTTCGATATTCTGAATCCAAAAATAAAGTCAATTTTTTAAAATAAAATTTAAAAAATTTAAAAAAGTGGGTATTACTATTCATAACAGCTAGTTTTAATAATATTTTAAAATCATATCATTGTTTAGAGAAACTCGGTATTGCGTACGACACAAGCTATCGAGGAAGGTCGTGATTGCATGTAAGGAAATCCAAACTAGTGTTGGGTGTAGTGAAAGATTCCTTTGATGATATATATTAAATAAAAACAAAATATTTCTCATAAAATCTCGGGTGTAACATTCTACCACCTTAAAATGAATTTCGCCATTGAAATTCATCACTTTGTAACAAACATATGAGGATACCTCTCCCTCATCATATTCTCAAGATCCCATGTATCTTCTTCTAATTGGTGGTTCCTCCATAAAAATTTCACCAAGCGAGTGGTCTTTTTCCGTAGGACTTTTTAACTACGATTGAGAATCTTTATCGGCTATTCTTCATAAGAATGATCTTGTTCCAGCGGTACAACTTCTGAGCTGAATACATGTGAAGGATTAGGTATGTAAATTCTCAGGATAGATACATGGAACACATCATGAACTTGAGAGAGATTTGGTGGAAAAACCAATCGGTAAGCTACCTTCCCAACACGATCTGGTATTTCCAAAGGACTGATATATCAAGGGCTCTACTTTCCCTTCTTTCCAAATCTCATGACCCTCTTCCAGGGAGATATTCGTAAGAAAACGTTTTCACCCAATTCAAACTCAAAGTCTTTTTTCTTTTTCCAGCATAATGTTTTTGTCGACTATGAGCTGCTCTTATGTGTTGTTGAATAGATGGGACCTTTTCTTCCATTTCATCAACAAGATCAGGTCCTAATAGCTTTCATTCCCCAACTTCATCCCAGCAAGTTGGAGTCCTGCATTTCTTTCCATAGGGAGCTTCATAAGGAGCCATCTGAATACTGGAGTGAAAGCTCTTATTATAGGAAAATTTCACCAATGGTAGGTGTTGATCCCAACCACCTTTTAAATCCATAGAGCATGATATCAACATATCATCTAGAGCTTGAATAATTCTCTCAGACTGACCGTATTTCTGAGGATGATAAGAAGTGCTGAAACTAAACTCTGTATCCAGAGTATGCTGAAGACTTCTCCAGAACATTGAGGTAAACCTCGGATCCCGATCAGATATAATAGATAGTGGCACTCCATGCAATCTTACCACTTCCTTTACATATATCCCCGCATGCTGATCAAGAGGTAAATCCTCTCTAATAGAAATGAAGTGTGCACACATTGTAAGACGATCAACTGTGACCCATATAGCATTATTGACTTTGGATGTTTTAGGAAGTCTGGTGACAATGTCTATATTGATGTTATCCCATTTCTATTCAGGTATGGGTAATGGTTGTAACCTTCCCTTAGACTTCTATCTCTCAACTTTAACTTGCTGACAAACCAAGCATCGAGAGACATATTCAACAACATCTCATTTCATGTCATCCCACCAGAAGTACTCTTTCAGGTCCCTATACATCATTGTGCATCCATGATGAATAGAGAATGAAGAAATATGAACCTCATCCAGTAGCTCCTTCTTTAATTTGGGGATGTGAAGAACAAATAACCGATTTCTGATAATTATTATCCCATCACAATCAAGGTTGAATTCAGGAACATTTCTCACCTTCTTTTGTAACTCTACATCATCTTTCTGTGCCTCTTTAATCTTCACATGTATATATGGTTGAACATTCATTTGATAAAGATAATATTTTTCCCCTTCCATTATAATTCCAAGATCCATCCATTGTAAATCCATAAATATTGGATCTTTTGTGATCCTCATCCTAGATAAACTGGAATGGGATTGTCGAATTAATTCATTTTCCACCTTTTTTTCATTCCCTGGCTGTAATGGATTGAGCAGTCTTAATCATTAATCAGCTCCAACCATATTCTTTGGCGCATATTCAGATTCTTTTGTGTGAAAATATACTTTAAACATTTATGATCGGTATAAATGTCACACCTTTATCCATAAAGATAATGCCTCCAAATCATTAATGCAAAGATTACCGTAGCTAAATCCAAATCATGAGTTGGGTAATTTTGCTCATGGATTTTCAACTGTCGTGACGCATAAGCTTTCACCATATTATTTTTCATGAGAACACAACCCAATCCCTTCTTGGATGCATCATTATAGATCACAAACCTTTCTCCACTACAAGGAAGTGTGAGTATAGGTGCACTGGATAACCTTCTTTTCAACTTCTTTACATTCTCTTCACACTCCTCCGTCCAAACAAACTTAACTCCTTTCTAAGTCAACTTGGTGAGTGGATTAGTTAATCGTGAGAAATCATTTACAAAACGTCGATAATATCCATCCATACCAAGAAAACATCGGATCTCAGTTACTGATGTTGGTCTTGACCATCTTTCGATAACATCTGTTTTTGCTGGATCCACAGATATCCCCTCTTTTAAGAATATGTGACCCAAAAATGAAACTTTTTGAAGCCAAAATTCACACTTGTTAAATTTGTCATAAAGCTGCACCTTTCTCAGGGTCTTCAATATAATTCTCAAGTGATGTTCTTGTTCTTCCTTTCTCTTTGAATATACAAGAATATCGTCTATAAAGACTACCAAAAACTGATCAAGATAGTCTCCAATGACTCTATTCATCAGATCCATGAAGATAATAGGGGCATTAGTAAGACCAAATGGCATCACAATAAATTCATAGTGTCCATACCTTGTACGAAAAGCCATCATTGTTATATCATCCATTTTTACCATTAATTGATGATACCCTGAATGAAGATCAGTCTTTGAAATGTATTGAGCTTTGCGTAGTTGGTCAAATAAGTCATCAATGCGTGGGAGAGGATATTTGTTCTTGATAGTGATCTAGTTAAGTTCTTGATAATCAATGCAGAGTCTCATTGATCCATCTTTCTTCTTAACAAACAAAACAGGTTCTCCTCAAGGTGACGCACTACGACGTATGAATCCCTTATCAAGATTATCTTGGAGTTTCTTTTTCAATTACTGCAACTCAATTGGGGACATTATATAATGTGTCTTTGAAATAGGTAAATCACTCGATACGAGTTCTATTGAAAACTCAACTTCACGATTTGGTGGACGACCTGGTAATTCCTCCAGAATGAAATCGTCAAACTCGCATACAATGGCCACATTCTTAATCGTGAGTTTCTCACCAACCATTTGAGATAAATAACCTTCATTTAGTGGAATCAAGACCCATAATATGGAAGAAATTTCCACTGGAAGGTTATGTTCATCCTTGCATCGATAGATGATCATAGATTGATCTGGAATATGAAATGTGACTTCCCTTCATTGGAAATTGATATGAGCTCCATATAGAGAAATCGAATCCACGCCAAAAATCACATCAAATTCCACAATAGGGAGGATCACAAGATTTGAAGGAAGCACTTCACCACAAACTTCAATCCGAGAAGAATTATAAACTTTTGATGCGACTGCTGTGCAAATAGGGGTTGTCACAGATAACTCAATATCTAATTATTGAGGTAATACGGTGATACCCTTATAAAATTCTTCAGAAATAATAGAGTTGGTGGATCCAGAATCAAATAAAACATTTTGTACTTTAGAGTGGATAGTAAGTGTACCTTTGACCACTTCGTTATCGTACTCCACATGGCTGATAGAAATTTCATGTGACTTTCCTTTGTCATTAGCCTTAAGAGTTTGTTGACGTCGATCATCATCATCAGCCCTTGGATTTGGGAATTGATTGGAATAATTACCCCTCTACTTGCACTTGTAAAATTAAAGTGTAGGAGGTGCACTCTGTGTAGCCTTTTCTTTGTTCGCACCACTAGATATCTTCTTCCCATCATTGCGGCATTCAAATGCCGGATGACCTTCATTTCCACATTTGAAACATTTATTTGTCTCTTTAAGACAACTCCATCCATGTTTCATTCCACAATTTGAGCATAAGGGAAAACTCATCTTCTTTTATGTGTGCTCTTTATATTTTCCTTTGAATTCCATTTTCCTCTTTTTATCAAACCCATATGACTGGTGGGTTACTCCAATCTCCATCTCAACATTGAGTGCACATCGAATGATTTGTTCATAGCTATTGAAGTCCCTTATGGATAATGACCTTCAAAGACTTGGTTTTATGCCACTAATGAATCGATTGATCTTAATCCCAGGTTGGATAATAATACCATAAGCATACCTTGCATGTCTTGTATAATTTTCTTCATAGGTACCAACAGATTCATCATCCTTTTGCTTTAGTTCAAGAAACTCATTCTCCATATTTTTTAGAAGAATACGAGGGAAGTACTTATTGAAAAATAAGTTCTTGAACTCATCACATTCCATGGACTCAATTTCATCTCTTTGACTCGTATTCTTGATAAGATTCCACCATTGATTAGCATAACCTTCCAAATGATACACTGCTAAGATGACTTTATCATGTTCAGAACACTGAAGAACTAAAAATATCTTTTCGGTAGGACTAATCCATTGTTCAGAAAATAATGGATCAGCCGACCCGCTGAATGAAGGTGGACGCTTCCTCATGAAGGATTCAACAAAATGTTGCTCCTTCCATTGCTCGTTTGGAAGTCCTGTATGATTCATATCTTGAGATAGTTGTGTGAGCATGGCTACAAGATTTTTCATTCCAGCTCCCATAACGTTTGGTTGCTCATGGGGACAATCATTTCATTTCCTGTTGCATTCCGCATTAACACGGTTCTATTGGGTTCCAGCCATTGACTAAAAACAAGAAGAATAGTGTGAGAAACACTAATTATAATAGTAAAACCACATAATCATGAATAAAATTTCACACTTAAGGTCTTATCCTAGGTTATTCATGGCCATTTCTAAAATACTAAGATTGTGTTCTATGCTTAGACTTATCCTTATGATTCTTACTAATGAATTCACATCCTAGTTTCCAAAGGATGACTATACTTTTCCTCTGATACCAAATATAACGACCCTTAATATACATACATTGTTAATACTTCAAAATTGTAGCACACTTATTACAACATATAACAAAACCATGAAAGGACCTTATAGGTATAGTGTCTTTAGACACTGGGAAACATAAACAACTAGTTCATAAAGTGTCTACATTATCTCCAATTTATTTAATCATATCTAGAGTCCCTTTTAGCATATCCAACTTAATAACCTTCTTCTTGACCTGGGGGAAATAAAAAATACAAAAGGGTGAGCTCAAATTCTCAGTAAGGGTAAACAAAAGAAAATCCAATCACATCATATTCATAAGAACATAACAATTTGGAAATCTTACCCTGCAAACGATATCATAATTTAATAACAGGGGATACATGATGGTATTGAAATTTAATCACAATAATAATAAAATAAAATATGATGCTTTGTGTCATACACACATAATATTACAGAATAATTTATTATTAGTGATGACTCATTGTCAAGACTATCATAGTGGACAAAGTCCATTTCTGAACCGAGTTCATTCCTCGTTTCAGTCCTGTTTCACTGAACCAGTTTAAACTGCCATTCCAGCCATGTATATCTCATGAGATATAAAATCTTTTCCCTAATTCATTGGAGGGAGATATAGGTCCCACCCATCTCATAATGATACCATTCTTATGTTTCACAAAATAAAAAATCATACATCATTTCATAACCCATGTAATAAAATTGGGATTCTTAAACATCATGCCATCATAACATAATCCATATAAGATAAAATGAAATCATAAAAATAATTCCATCATAACATAATCAAATTAATGTAAAAATAGGGATAGAAACAGAACCTTATATTATCTTATATGGAAAATAATTTTGATAAAACATTTGAACTCCATTCTCGAGGAAAATATCCTTTCTACTTCAATTTTTTTTTCCTTTCTTAACATGTCATAAAATTTTAAACTAAAAGAATTTAATTAAAAATAAACCTGAAAGCTTGTAAAGGAAGATTCTTGGAAATAATTTTTTAAAAATCCATTCAGTCCGTATAAGTTAAAAAACATTCTTCTCATACTTTTTTCGGAAAAGTCAAAAAGTACCTCGTACGAAAAACGACAAAAGATTATTTTCTTATATTTTAATAAAAACTCACCAAAGAGTAAAATTGGATATAAACTATTGTATAAGGATATAAATATTACATATTGAGGAAACATAGATGTGGATGATAAATATTCCCCAGTAAATTATGAAGTATAAACAATCTCAGATAAAAATCGAGATTGCGAGATTTTCCCTTACCTTAGGTCTGATTTGCTTCATAAGTGTCAGAAACTCATGTATAATGATTTAAATAATGTCATTGACTTATTACAGAATCATACTCATTGTTATGATATCATATATGGTCATATTCTTAGCTTCTTATTAGTAATATTTCTTTGTTACTTGTTATTCGGGTGTTTATTGCTTTTTGTTCTTAAGGGTGTTTTGTCGAATAAATTCTTATTCTTCTTTTTGTGTTATTAGTACCTCATTTACAGAATGGTATTAGTGTAATATATATCATATTAATTAATTCAATTCATTTATATAATAATTATGCAATGAAGATCATGTAGAACGAGTCGCATCACATCGTGGAGACGGTATTCCGTACATACGCACGAGCGATTATATCATTCCCGTGATCGTGAAATTGTAATGTAGTGTATGTATAATATTTCATAATAAATATAACATTAAAATAATAATTTATCAATATTATTTACATCATTATATCCATCCAAGTAAGGTGGTGGTGGAAAATAGATTACACCATGGCGTGGAGACGGTATTCTGTACGTACGCACGCGCGGTGATTTCATTTCCGTAGGATTGATATATGGTGAAATATGGTTGTTTCATACATATAAAAACATATCATTATATTATTGATACTGATACTATTACTAAATAATGAAACAACTAAAGAATAATAAGTGGAAGAAGAAATAAATTTGAAAGAATCGGTAACAGACATTACCTCTTCTTTGAAGCGCCTCTTTGAGACCTCCTTTTAGGGCACTAAAATTGGTCTTTGAAAAAGACCAGGACCTCTAGGATGTATCTAGGGAAGTGGATAAGAGAGTTGTTCAGGGTTTGGCCGAGATTTAAGGCTCAATGTGGAGTGATGAAGAGAGTGAGGAGGTGCCCTTTTATAAGGGAGGAGAGGGGCACCTTTGGAAAAACTAAAAATATTACATTATTATAAAGTCATATTAGGTTTTAAATAGCTCCAAATTGATTTATTTCGAATATAAGGTGGGGTGGGGTCGAAATCCTCTCATACAATAGAATTTAGAAATGTTTAGGTTCCTATTTTAACCTTATAATTTAGATTTAACTTTATGTTAAATAATTTTAAAATACCGTGTCTTTTTGTGTTCTTACACTATAAAGTTAATAAACTTACTATAACAAGACAAAAGAACCCCAAGTTGTATATTATTAATATATATAACCTCATATAAGTCATTTGGAAGAACCTTATATTTTAAAGAATAAAATAACAATTAATAATATAATATTTGTTTTAAAAACTATTTTATGTCAATTGGGACACTATTTAGTAATTGATTTTTGTGAAAATCATAACAGAATTAATAATTCAAAAAAAGTTAATTAAATCAATACTAACATGTCATATTAACCTATAAAATTAGTGTAATTCATAAAAAGTCTCAAATTACATTTATTTTGGTATTTATAACATCAATTATGTCAATATTTCATTAATAAGATAATTACTGCATCATCTTGGTGTAATCAAGAAATTAGATTATATAATCTATAAAAATTACAAATAAAATAAAATTATGTAGGAAATATTTTTATCTTTCTAATTAATATTTATAGTCGAATTTATCTTTTGTATAACCCTATATAAAAAATTATTTACTTATTAAACTTTGATTTTAACTATTTTAACCTTTCATTAAATAAATTATTAATAAATGTCCTAATATAATCCTAGTGGGTCTAAATGGTCATATATTATTCCTAAGGTTTTTTTGGTCGAATTAAATTTATTCAATAGAATTAGGACATGTGTTAGGGTAATAACAATATCATTTTTACTCTAAATTAACCTATTTTCTTTTAACCGTGGTAAATAAAAGTAAACAGTTACTATTCACCAAAAATTATTTTCATCTCACTGAACCACATTTTACTTACTGAAGTCAACCATGTTTCTCATATTTTAGAAATTTCACTCATAGAAGCAGTAAAATTATGTTTTATGTAAATTTTCAAATTCTCCTGAGAGGTGGGTAATAGACAGTGAAAAGTTCAATAAATTTTTTATATATCTAAAATTATTATAAAATTATTCCAATGAATTACATTGAACTTATATAGGCATTATCTATCAATTTTTATGTAAAATAAATTTACATAATATAAATAATTATTTAAATAAAAAGTCAGTTTTTAAATAGTAACCCATTGTTTTCACTATTCATCAAAAATTGAAAGTTTTCAGAAAAATACCAAAATTTTAACCAAGGCTAATTTAGATATTCCGAATCCAAAAATGAAGTCAATTTTGAAAAATAAAATTTACAAAATTTCAAAAAGAGGGTATTACTATTCATAAAAGCTAGTTTTAATAATATTTTAATAGCATATCATTGTTTACTGAAACTCGGTATTGCGTTCCACACAAGCTATCGAGGAAGGTCATGATTGTGTGTAAATCAATCCAAGATAGTGTTGTGTGTAGTGTAAGATTCTTTTGATGATTTATATAACATAAAATGAAAATATTTCTCATAAAAGTCTCGAGTGTTACATATCAAGCTCCAAAGTGTGTTATCATGGACGAGTTATTAATGGAATCTTCATATAGGAATTCTAGGGCTGATATACTATGGTTGTGATATAAATATAAATTTTGTGTCATTAATTGAGTATATATGGATATTAATGTCATATGTGATATATACATATAAATATTTAGATATTAATGTATTTCATGTTTTATTATATTTTTTGTTTCATGGTTTCTTAATGAGTATTCTAATGATCCACCCAACACGATATTTGTCTGTATATGTCATGTCTTGTGCATAATATTGTCTTCTTGAACGAGTCTTATGAGGAAATGGATCAGACGATGTTTAGTGAGACCGGGATGTATGATGTGTGCTCCTGTAGATTTTAGATAGTAATCTGAGTACTATTAATTTCATGTCGGACTTTTGTTATATGATTCATTGTGGTGGTCCAATATTTTTCTTTTTTTTACATCCCTTTATCTCCCTAGCGTACTCTAGTTCTGGGATATAGGCATATGCATGTAATGATTGTAAAATTGTTCTTACATTTTAGCATTTGTGGGCTTATGGATGTGTGTGCACAAATACTTATGAAATACCTCCCATGATAGTGATATTTCAACTCAATTCTATTCAGTATCCCCTTGAAAATGGTGGTGGGTTTGGGGAGTCATTAAATGTGCCCCACTAGGGTGCGTGTTGACAGTGTGATATCACATCTAGATGGTTCTACATATGTTTTTGTAGTCTAACAGTTTGGTTTGCGGAAACAATATCAAGTATTTTGAGTTCTTCATTAAGACTAGGGACACTAGTGTTACGATGGAGTCCAACATATCCATACATTAGTACTATAATAACCATATTTCTGAATATTTATAAGAGAACACTGGTTACGTGGAAAATAATGGTATAGACATCATATAATAATGGTTTTTAGTTTCAATGTGCTTCGTGAGTCAACTCTCCATATATAATCATTGATCATGGTACATCATGTGGTTCTATGATTCCTTCGCAATGTATGAGAGATGGGATTAAAAATATTGATCATGAGTATTTCCACCTCAATGATGAAGCATTGATACATGGACTAGTTCCAGATATTTTACCTTCAGGTGGTGCAGCAGCCGTACTGCCACCTTTAGAGAAACGCGTAGTACCATTATACTATTAGATGAGATGTGCATTCTGATCATGTTTCTAGAGATTCAATGATAAATATCCCATAAGTTCCAATGTGAGCCCAACCAAAAGATGGACGAGAACTATCTTTCGGTGGAGAAATATTTTTTCCTTAAAGTCACAATACCATTAGATCAGATGGTGTTCCTAGTTGACATCATATTTCTCAAATCAACATAACTATGGTGGATCTTAGTTACCCAATCATGCGATTAGTCAACAAATTTAGGAATATATTTCATGTGCCTCATTAGATAATAGATCTCAGTAGCTAAACATAGGGCTATGAACATCTAGGAGGTAATGCAAATATATTATGTTATAGTGATAGTAGTTGAACATTCATCAATGTTTACCAACATCTTGAGGTACTCGATTGATATGTTAGAATATCATTACCATAGGGATTGAATATTTCAGTGATGTTTAAACATAAAAATTAAATCTAATTTCATCCCTCTTTTAATTTATACTTATGATGGGGTGCTAGAGAAATAATTGGCGGTTGATCAATTGCTGGTCGAGTAGATATATCTAGTGAATATCAGGAGTTGGAGAGAAGGAATAGAGACCTCTTTAGTAGGGATACAAAATCAGTATAAGGAAAATTTACATGGATTATGTTTCAATTTGAGGTCCCAATACAGAGGATCTGCCTTTCAAGGATCATAGGGTATGTACAGTCAGTTTAAAGATAGGCGGTTCCACTCAGGTGATGGAAGGTAACATCTTGCATGAAATTTTATGACACTTCGTACAACTAATAGAGAAATTGAGGATGGACCCCAAAATAGATATAATTATAGGATAAGGTATATCTAGATGGTGGAATATATGTAGCTGGATCTTGGAGAGCATAAGTAGGTGGTAAAAGTTTCAACTTGTTTCCACCACCACACTATGGTGGTCCACACCAGACTCAAAGAGCCGGAGGACATGGGCCAGTACAACTGTTGGTGGATGAGGGTTATGACCTAAGGGTTCATGTAATGACTCAAGGTATGATCATTTTTTTTGGTATAGTTATTGTAGTAATAGAGATAGGTTATTTTGATTCCTTTCTCAACACATATCATTATTGAGACATTTGTATTTCGGTTGAACTATTGAATTGACCCTTATTCTTTTAGACTACAAATAGAGAAGACTTGATGATCACACACATGTTCATACTATTTGAACTGACTCTTGATGTGAGAGTTGTAGTTGGTATCCCATCATTGTAGCATTGAGGAATTATTATATCATTCTTGGTATATAATAGTTATCCATATTTCATGCTCAGACTGAACATTTTATATATAGTGTACGGTGTGTCCACAATTGTGGAACCGTTGTTTTCTTTGTTGGTGAAAAGGAAACCCATGATGTTCTTGATGTACTCATGCAAAATAGAGTGAAAAAGATTCCTCTTCAATTGGATTGTACGACCCTCAAAGAAGAAGATTTTATAAGATCCCAATTTCATGTAGTGTCGACGGAGTATGAGGAAGTCTCTCTTGAATATGTTCCAGGTATTCCCCCCCACTCAGAGATAGACTTATGCATTGATCTAAACCCTATGAAGGAATTGATGTCTAATCTTACATATTGGATGGATCACTCTAATCATTCCTAGATGATATTGTTTTTAAATGACATAAATAGGAAGGGATATGTGAGACCCAACGTTTCACCTGGGGTAGGACCCTAAATTATTTTCCACAACGCAGATTAGATCATGATGTTGTTTGTGGACAACTGGTTCCTGAATCAGGTAACCTTGAATAAAATGTATCCACTACCAGTAATAGTTTATTTCAATGATAATTTTAGAGAGTTAGGATGGTTCTTAATATATGACCTCAGATTGTCCTATCTCCAATTGCGAGTACGAGACCCGGATATACTGAAGATGACATTACGATGCTGTTATGGTCACTATGAGTACTTGTTGAAACCCATTGGCATGATGATTTACCCAGAATTGTTCATTGGACTCCTGAACCATATTTTTCGTCCATAGATAGACCAGTTTTGGGTAGTCTTCATCAACAATATCCTTGTGTGTTCGGTGTATGAGGAGGATCGCGTGAGACACTTCAAAATAGTTTTGGATGTACTTCGATAGAACATGATGTATGGAAATCACTCAATGTTAGTATTTTGGATTCATGAATTCCAATTTATGAGCCTTCATATGTCATCATATATAGATTAATTGGACTTGACCATTGTCAAGGTAGTGTTAGGATGGGATCCAGCTATGATCATTATGGGGGTTTGAAGCCTCCTTGGGTTGTAAGGCTATTACCGAAGATTCATACATGATTTATAAAGAGTATCGTCTCCCAGGAATGATTTTAATCGATAGGGTCATGCATTTGTGTGGACATATAGGTGAATGTTTTTGAATTGTAGAATAAATGTTCTAAAAATGGTCCCATCTTGATATTTCTGGATGAAGGTATCATGTATGTAGTGTTCTATGATGCCTCAGAGTCTGAGCATGGTTGTGTCATGATTTATAGGAATGAATTGATTGCTTATGGATCATTCTACTTGACACCACATGGGAAAAGCTACGTGAATAATTATCTTGAGGTAGTAGTGGTATTATTCACTTTGATGGTGTGGCCACACTACTATATGGGATAATATTTATTCATCTACTATAATCACCACAATCTCAAGAATATCATCCCTTTAGACAATCTCAACATGATATAGAGATGATGGAAGAAGTTCTTCTAGGACAAAGACATTGATATTTTCAATAATCCTGGGAAATGGAACATAATGGTTGTTTCTCAAAGCACGAGATGTAGTTCATAGTTTCTAAATGAGGTATTAGAGTAGTTTTCCTTATTATATTCTTCCTCTATGGATTGATATAGATATGATCAACTCTAGTCTATGGGTTTCACCCCTACTATTATAATGAAAGAGAAAATCATACCTTGTGGAAAGTTACATTGATACACTATGTTCTCAAATATATATAATTCAGGCTCTAGATGGATTTTCTAAAGGTGGTAAGCATGTCGTTATTTTCAGAGAACACATGATGGAACTAGTGAAATTGTGGGAGGTGGTTCTAAGGGTGTTTCATACGTACCCTTGGTCTATAAATTCTGGTTTTTTGATGATGTTCCAAGAGATCCAAGGTTAGTTTTGGGGGCCAGGAATGAAGAATGGATATGCAGGGTATGTTGCATGGTTCAATACTTGTTATCAAGTGAAGGATAAGATCTATGTTCTAGCATGTTTAGATCAACCACTTGAGGTTCTGGAATTGATGTTGGACAAGATAATTATGTAATTTATTATGTGATTACCTTTTAGGTCTAAGTGAAATGATTCCATCTGAGTGATTTTGGACCAACTCACCATACTATCCCACTTCCTAGATATTAGAGATAAGAGTTCATTATAGAGATTGTTCCACCATAATATTCCATATATAGTTTGACTATAAGAAGTAAAATTGAATATTGATTCTTTAAGTAATTCTTTATGTCAGTTTCTCTTTAGGTCCAAGTGAGATGATGCCATTTGAGTAATTTTGAAGGTCATGATGTGAACTAGCATGTTGGACATTGGCCAAATTATTTAGGATCACCAAACATTTTTGTAATTTGCATACAGAAAATACTATAAATACTTTATTGGTATGGATACATTCAAGGTTTCTTACATGGGTGGAAATGTAGGGTGCCACATTGTTCGAATGACCCTACAGAGTCACTAATCATGGTTCCACAGTCAGTTACAGCTATAAAAAAAATTGACCATATCATCCAGGAGTGGATGAAAACTATATAGAAGAATCATAATTAATATGATGATTTCTGATGAAGTCCCAAAGAGTTTTTGGATGGATACCATGTGTTCTTATGGGTTTCACCGCAACACAGACTATAGAGATTTTCCTAGGGCAGTAAGCTATCTCTGGGATTCATTGACCCTTTCCAGATACTATGTAGAGTTTGTGGGGTGGTGTACAACTTTTTTATAGATACTTAGATAGCCCATGTAAACAATGTCTTCAATGTCTTATAGATGAGGATGTATGTGAAAGAACCATCACAAGGTATTGAATGGGGTGATTGGAACCTCTAAGATGGAGTGAACTTTTCTAAGTACCCTATATTGATCGTGGATAGGCATGATTGGATCCATCATGAGAGATCAAATAAATTAGTGTGGATATGGTGGTAGCACAAGAATATTTTTGAGAGAACCTAGGATTGGGAGGATTAGATTCGTGATTAGAAGCCACCTCTTTTTAAGAATCCATTTTTTTCTTTTTTGGGATGTAAATACCCATGGTGGATAAAATATAATGAATTGTACGTTCAGTGTATGGTTTTTAAATATTATATTGGATATTACTGAGTCGAGGCACAAAGATATAATCTTATATTGAGATCCATTTTTCAAAAAAATATGTTTGAAAAATATTATATATATAATATATAATTCATGAGGTTTTCCAAATATACTAGAATTACTCTTAATGGGGTGACAAGATTAGAAATATGAGTGTACCATTGAGTTTAGAATGATGTTTTTACAATAAGAACAATTTGGAATAGTTAAGAATGAGTCTTTTGTAAAAAAATCATCACAAGAACACAAGTAATTACAATAAGTTAATATATTTATTTTGATTTTTTTTTCGATGCAGTTTTAAAAATCATAAAATATATCATTTTTTACAATCACATTGTTTTATATATAACCCTATAGACATCATAGGATCAATATGGATATCAATGAAGAATATTATCAATTAAATGATGAAGTATTTTGGATCGATCAATTGAAAAAACCACATATTCAAAGGAACTCATCAACTAATGTGACATGACCATTGTTCTTGGACATTGATCAAACCAATAAAATTCGGGAATTTATTTCAATTTTTTCCAACATACATGATTTTTTCAATGAATATTGAACAATCAATGAACATATTTTACATCAAATTGATTATTATGTGGTATGGGTTCATTTTTATGTTATTTATGGTGATTATGTCGGGTATGTTCATTATTCATTAGTGATTTTAAAATATACAAATATAGATCCAAAAGAAAATAGATCAATGCTTCTTCCTCTTGTTTGAATTTGTGCTTTTCTCCACCAATTCACCATTCCATGTGATGTTCGTTATTTTTCGGATTGGATCAACATTTCATTGAATTATTGATCATTACACCTATAGTTATTCATGTAAAAATCAAAAATCATGACTCGACATCAGTACAAAATGATGGTCTGGTGGTGGTTATAGTAGTGGAACAAATGATAGTTGGTTAAAATTACACGTTCATCAGTGCATAATGAAGAAAAAATATGATACTATTTTTAAAATTGATCAAAGTCCATAATATAATCGATTTAGTGATGGAATGGATATAAAAGGTAGGATATCATATTTATCAACATGATTGATGGAATATTAGAAGTTAGAGGATGACCAAGGTGAGTAGATAGAGGTATAATGGTTCTGAAAATACCTGAAACACACAACGTGTAGTTCATTACTACCTATAATGTAGTACAGTTGGATGAAATTGTGTGTACATGGAAAAGTACATGAACCCAGGGTGGAGTAAAATTATAAGGCCCCAACCTTAAACATTACTTAATCTTGAGTTACTTCAAGAATACACGTTGAGTCTATTTTCAGGTTTAGAGTTTTAGAGAATTAGATCATAAAACATGCATTACATTCTACATTTAAAAAAAGTGGTTACATAAAAGATAGTATTCATTTTTCCCATCAATGGAATCATATTTAAAATAAAAAATGGATTCTTTCTTGACACTTCCTTGACACTATCATTATATCATGTACCCTTCCCTTGACCTGTGAAAAACATTTCAAAAACTTGGGATGAGCATAAAAAGTTCTGTAAGGGATATAAAAGTAAAAAATGACAACATTAGTCCATGTATGAAATCATAATTCACTCATAAAACATAATAATTTTAACATACCTCATAAAATCATGAATAAATCATAGAACTCATAAGACATAAAGGCAACTTGAGGCATTCATAACATTCTTACGTAGGGAGTAACCCACATGGTTACGTTTGGAATACCATCACAGTATATTCACTTAATCTTTTCAGAGAAACCTTAATGTTTAACTCTTTCGCATTACCCAATGTATTGGAGAGCTATATCGGGCTCACCTTCCCTTAGATGATCACAGAACACCCCGTCTTCATAACAATGCCCAATAACCATAACATAATCGTATCACATAAGACATGAATAAAGGAAACATAACATTTCCACTTTTCAATCACAAGATATCAATAAAACACATTGATATAAAAAATTTATGAAAACCATTATCAATTCCAAAATAAAATAAAAGTACAACATGGTATTTATTTTTAATTCAAAAAACGTTATGGCTTGTAGAGGAAGCCGGAACTCAAATAATGGCCACGGCAGCGGAGAAGTCGTTGTCGCCGCATACGTAAGACAAAAAAACATTCCATTTTATCGTTTAGTAAACGCTTCGTATAAAAAGATTCCTTTTGAATAATCGTAAAATTCAAAGGGGTTTATACATCATATAAAAAAGAGTTGTATATAAAACAAGATATGCCTCAATGAAAGGAGATTGAGACAGATTCCCTTACCACGGATCCGACTTGACTCGATCGTTCTTTAATCTCCATAATAATAAACATGAGTTAATTTCTACTTGCTTAAGAACCTTTCTCAAGTTCTTATATTAATTTTATATCACTTATTACCATGTCATGAACACTATGTAATTATTTAAGTTAATAACGTTATTTTTAACGATCATTGGTACTTGAGTAAAAAATGACCTTCTTATATTTACAAGTTGTTCACGTAGTCAAATATCCATTATCTCAAGAATGATATTCATGATGTAGATGCCATATAAATCATATAAATCCAGTATATACATGAATTTATAATATTACATAATCATTTAGAGGTAATAAAGGAAATTCACCGTTCATGGAGACGGTAAGCCGTACGTACACATAAACACTACTTTCATTTCTATGTCATATTAATGGAATTTATAATAAATGAGAGATATGTATATTTTAATTCCAGAATTATATTCATCTTTTTAATGTAACATAAATCATATATATCCATTATATAAATGTACTTATAATAGTACATTAAATTTGGGGATAAGAAATGAAATGCACCGTTCATGGAGACGGTAAGTCGTACGTACGCATGAATGCTACTTCCATTTCTATTTCATATTTAATGGATTTAAAACATAATGATACATAATAGTATTATAATTAAAATATGGTATAATATATAATATCATTAAATCTATCCTTTATACGTACCACATATGGTATTAACAAATCAAATCACTTGGAGGGGGCGGTAGTCCGCACTTCCTAAAATGAAGATATCACGTTTACCCATAATGGAAACCATAATGGTATTCCATAAATGAAAAATACAAAAGATTAAATAAGACATAAACATATTATATATCATATATAAATATAGTTCCATCTTAATGGCCACCTTTTGAAGGTGTTATATGAGTGTTGACCAGTCATCATTTCGTGAGGCAGAAATTCTCCATCCACAAAAACAGTATGTTCTTTAACAATTAGATGTAGGTGTGTGTAAGTGTAGCTCGAATAATTCTTATAAAAACATCCTAATATATTTAATATACTGGATTTGTTACAAAATAAATTAATAAAATGAGTTTAGGGGATTGGAGAAGCAGAATAAAATAAAAAAACACAAGTGAAGACATTACCTTAAAATCGGGTAACTCTTATTGATTTGAGATCAAAAGCTTCCTCGGGAAGAATTATTCCCAATGTATGGATTCTATAAGTAATAGAGGGATGTGGAGAGACAAAATGGGCAGGGTTTGGCCGATCCAAAGTCTTGAGAGGTGTGGGTAAGGAGGTAGAGGTGGGGAACTTTTATAAGAGGAGAGGAGGGGAACTCATGGAAAGTTACAAAATGTTACTTTATTTTCAAATGAGTTTCGGATTTTAAAGTTCCCACATTAATTTATTTTGATGATAAGGTGATAAGGTTTCTATATATACTCATCCAGTAGGTTTTTTATATTTTTAGGTCTTAGATTTTATTTTATATTTTCATTTTATTTAGATCGTTAAATAATGAGGTAATCACTGCATCATCATGATGTCATAAATAATTTAATGTATTTAATGTCTACAAATTACAAAATAATTAATATGATGCAGGAAATATTTTTAGATTTCCAATGACTATTTATAGTCCAATATATAATTTATTTAGACAAAATTAAAAATGATTTACTCAGGTGATACATTCTTTGTTATATTTAACTTTCTTTAAAAATAAAAAGATAAAAAGTCACCTTCACATAAAAGTGATTCCATGGGGTCACCAAGTTTTGCACAAGGAATTCCATGGTATTCCATGAGACAACCCGTAGCATTAGGACCCATTTTGGGGTAATTTTGTATTATTATTTTATTATTTTATTATCATTAACTACCAGATTACGCATTAATCAAGATAATTAAAGATAATTACCGTCGTTACTATTCATAATGTCAAAAAACAACAGAGTCTTAATTAAATATTTTGGACCTTATGATTCCAAATATGGAATCCATTTTACAAAATTCAAATCATATAAATTTCAATAGTGAATTTAAAAATAATTCTCGTTGTCAAAATAAATATATGATTTTTGTGAAACAATATCTATGAAAAGTCTGGCACTTGTTTATGCCCAATTATAAAGTGAAATTAATCCCAATGACAACCATTGGATTACATGGTAAAAATATATTCTATTTATACATTAAAAAAACTTTAAAAGATAATCTAACCATATAATTAAATTAGATGAAAAAGCAGTTTTAATGTAAAATGCAGTATTTTTCACTATTCATTAAAAAAATGAACATTGTTAGAAAAATACCAAAAAATTATCCAATGTAAATTTCAATGTCCTATTCATAAATAATAAGTTTATTTTGACAAATAGAGCATATAAAATTTTCAAAAGTTTGATTTAAAAATGAGTTTCCATCAAAAGGCAGTAAAAAAAGCTTTTAAAAATATTAATGTATTCAATGCTTAAGATTGGATTTATTCTCATTTTAAGCCTCTAAAACACTATATAATTCATAAATAGGCATATATAATAATATCTATTATTCATAACATACTTGGGATGTTACAAAAATGGTTTATTACATGTCATGTACTCCCCCACACAACACATCATTGACCATGTACGTGGGTTACCCAATGTAATGGTATTTGGGAATGGATAAAACAGATAACACCATTTACCGACACATTGATGGGATACAAGTGTGGGACCCTAGATATAGGTACATGGTGGGTAACCTCTCTAGACACTATGTACTCTTCTACAAGACATAGGGTTATGAAATGGGTTGTTTACAAGTGAATTAACCACTATCATGCGACACGGAACGTAACCTTAGAGGACAATGTGTAACACTTTCTAAAATTATTGAATCATTTGTTATCTTTATAATAGACATGTTTCATTTTAGTTTTTCCCCTATTTATTTCCCTGAATGTTGGTAAAAATCATTTACTACTAATTAGAGTATTATCCCTTCTGTAGGACTTCTTGGATAAGTCATTGTAATCCCTCAAAGAGGCCTAGAGTATGATCCATTATTTATCGTCACTCCATTGGTAGAGTTCTTGGTATCATAATTACGAACACTACACATGTGTTTATAATCTAAAATGTTTGTTAATCTAGATTGAGTATGATGGAATCTCCCCATAGCCTTGGTTGTGATCCTCATCTATGTATCATATTCTTGTCGAACTATCATCATATATTTCTCAAGGTGAGACCTGACTAGAAGTACATCTTGGACAGACATCACCAATGATATTAGACTCATGTGTGAGTTCTCCTAGATAATTTCTTCTAGTAATTTTCAAAATGGAATTCTTGGTGTCACATTCTACGGTTGCAAATTACCACTAGACTGTGTTTTTTAAGGATATATCTAGATAATAATGTTAAATATGCAATAGAAATTTACAAATTTAGGTGTAAATGTATTTCCATTATTATATTCATTATGGATTTGGGGTGTCCAACAGAGTACTGTTTTACTCACCCATACATATCCTTTTCCCACACATGTCTAGTCTTGTATAGATGACCAACCTTTTCATAGAGTCCTATGTGAACTAGGATAAGACGACGTGTAGTGAGACTGAATAGAGCAAGGTTTATTCATATGAATTTTAGGTAGTAGTCCTAGAACCTTTACATTCATGTTAGACTTGTACTGTAGTATTTTTATTTATGGGACTATATTTGGATTTATTTTCTTCCACTTTTCTAATAAACATACATTGGATGTGTTATATTGATGTATTTATATGTTGGTTGTTTAGTTGTTTTTTTTCTTTAGAATTTAGTGGGCTTGGGGATGTTTTCAAGAATATAGGTACTTATGAAATGCATATGATTCCAGTGATATGCCTGCATAGTTCTTGAAAATATCCCCTAGACTATTGAAGGGTGGCTTTGGAGGTCATGACATGGGACCCACTAGGTTGGCTCTTGAAAAATTTATTAAAATTATTACATAATTAATAATTAATATAAATTGTACATCAATAATAAAAAAACCCAAAAGGAATAATTCATGAATCTAAACACATGCATATTAATCATTCTTCTTTTTCTTTGGTAGAATCATATTATTGACCATGAACCGTTAGCCTTTGTTGGGTTATATTCCATCGGTGCATTAGAGATTAATTTTTATAGTGTCTCATCTCTATTTTGTAAAGTAATGATACATTGGAATCCATTTTCACACCTTTCCTATCACTATCATGATGGTATTTCTATCTACACTTAGAGCATGCTCCCCTTCCCTTTACTCATGTACCATGGTGATTCCTTATAAAATATTAAATTGTGGAAAAAATACTTATTTCTCTTCTATCATTTATATGTCATTTATACATTGGTCTTCTTGTTTTCGTTCTTTCTACCAATTCCTTATTTATAAAAAAAATTTCTCATTTTTACAAGGTACTTTTAGATTGTATAATTAAAATGTTAGGTAGTATACTCCTCTTATAATGATTGGATTATAATGATAAACTATGTGTTCCATCTTACTCTATGCATTATGTACCTTGGTGAGGTTAAAATTTATTATTATAATGGCCATTTCTATTGGAATATGAACACTCAATTAGGTGATATAATTTTGTAACATAATTTACAATCCCAAAATAAGGGAACGACTTTAAAAAAATTGATAATTTCATTTGTAACTTATCTTATAATCATAAAAATGGTCACTTTGGGAATATAATTATTATTTAATCCATCATATTATTTTGTAAGGAAAATTTGAATTGTCCCAATAATATCCCTAGTGAGTGAAAATCCATGTGTTTACTAAGGCCCATTATTGTGTACCTGGTTGCACTCAAGTCACGCTTGAAGCTCAATTTTAAATGTTATTAACACTATGTACATATTTTATTGATCTACAACCACATGATATATCCATACGATATTATATTTAAAAGAAATCCCATATAATATCTACCAAACCAAAACATTAGGATGATATTCTAAACATATCTTCAAATTATATAATGGTGTTATGTTCATTAATATATATCTTCCTATATATATTTTCTAATGTTTCAACAAGACATGCTTTGAAAACAGCTATAATGAACACGAATCCATTATCCAGAATTAGGTGCCTCGTATCATTATGTTTTTATAAGATAACAGGAAACATACCCTAATAGACCTGTCCTTTTAGTAGTGTTGTTAAATGAGATACATATATGAGTCATACAGTACATTTGAATAAAAAAATTACATCATTTTTTAGAATATCATTATTATGAATTGAATATACCATAATATCATTCATTATATACTTCATGGTATCACGGTGAAATGAAATAAAATAAAGCTGATCCTAAATACTCAATAAGGGTAATGCATAGTAGAAGCAATAGTGATTCAACATTTAATTGTCAAAAAGGAATCATAAATAACTATACACAGATATGATGTAATCAATAAACTTTGAATTGAGGGCATAAAATATAAGGAAATATAAATAACCTAATGAACACTAAATTTAAACAATACCTATAATATCATAACTAGTAAAGGAATAATAAATATTGAAATGTAAATAACTACAAATATATCCTAATTGATAAATAATATCTGAATGTAATCTATACATGGATTTTTTTTGTCAAAATCACATGCATAATAATAAAAAAAAATCTGAAAAAAAGACAATGTTTAATTATTGGACCCATGTTTCCTTGTTAAAATACTCTTTTACCATCAATAAATTTCAAAAGATAGCTTATCATACTATTTTCAATACCGTTCAAAATGAATTTTAGATCAATCATTGTTAATAACTTGAAGGGATTGTTTCCAACAATTTTCATATCATTGGAGTATATATGAATTAAGGTGATTACATTAACCCATCCCCAACAGAAGTCATTATAGTTCAAATAATTCCTTAAACATCACATAATTTATTTAATTTCTAAATAATTTTCCGTAACATAATGCATCTATATTGAGTAACTGGTATGGATTTATCAACATTTCATAGTTAATAAAATAACATTAATAATTATCACCATATAGAGAAAATATGTAAATTTTTTAAAAAACCATTTCGATTAAGAATAATATAAATATTAATGGGAAATTTGTTATTCAATGGTTTTGGGATATTATTAATTTTAATGGAATGTAATGGACAAAAAAATGGATCAAGAAAGTGAATTTCAATAACCTCCTAAATCAAATTGATCATAAATCATCAATAGGAATAATAAGGATGGAATTAATATAATTAATACTATTTTGAGTATGAATAAGGGCTCTTTTCCTTTATTTAATAAATAGATCGTTATAAATATTCTTGAGGAAAATAACATTTTTAATTTTAAAAAATATATTGAAAATAAATTTCAATAAAAAATCTATTTTTAAAAAAAAATTCAAGATTTCGTAATGAAATTTTAATTTAATCATTAATGAAACTACAGTCACATTGATGGGTAGTTGTGTACAATCGTTGAGGAATATTCCTTTTTGTATTGTAAAAAAGTTTAAAATTTTCATTATTTCGAAAGGGAAACAAATATTGCATTGAAAAAATTATAAAAGAAGAAATGGATAAATTTTCATTGAAAAATTATTTTAGAATATCTCAAAAAAATGTTTGACAAAATATTTATAAAATAATATTTTGAGAGAAAAATTAATTTTAGTTGAAGAAATAAATGAAGTTTGTTTTTATTAATAATGATTTAAAAATAATTTTGAATAAAAAAGATTATAAAATGGAACTATCAATTCTAAAAGTTTAATAATAACAATGGGAGAACATTATAAAAGAATATTATAAAAAAAAAGACCCAAAAATTGCATTGATGAAATTTATGAATGAACAATCTCAATTTGTATATGATTTTGAAATAAACCATTAAAATAAACATAATATTTATATGAGAATAAATCTATTAATCAAACATGTGTATCAACAGAAGAATTCATAGATTTTTATTAAAAAATATCATATATAAAAATTCATTATAAAAATAATCAAGGAATATTAATGATAATTAGGACATAATATCACCTTTTAAAAAGAAATTGAGTTGTGAAATAATTTACCATTTTGTAACTCTTCTGTCAAATCCAAAATGATTAAATATTTAAAATTGAATCCTAAAATAACAGGTAGATTTTTTTTCATGATATCACATTCCTTATATACATTATATACACCTTATTAATTAAATTTTGTATATAACATTACAATATTTCATAATGAAATGAAATTGAGATGAAATCCATTATTCTATGATTAATTTTAGCTGAACATGATTTAGACTCCAATATATTATTATATAAAAAGGTATTATCTAATAATATAATAATATAACTAATTATGATCTCATATATGATCATTTTCTAACATCTTATTACACGTTCTTTAAAAATATTTCATTATTAACATTATTTTAGGTGTTTCATTACAATGATTCATCCTGCATAGTTTTTGTAAATGTTATGGTTCTTTTATATATTATATAGTAACATAAATTTAATAAAAAAATAATGAAATTATTTTCATATTTCTTCACCAATTTAAATTTTATGTGTAGTCATAAATTATGGTTATAAAAATTGATGTAGGTTTCTATAATAAAGACGGTAGCACAAACATACGTATGAGGAATGTTTTTATTTTTCAATGATCATTTATATAAAGTAGATAAATAATAAAAAATCATTATATAATTTTAATAATATCATATATATCATATTATTTATTCAAATATGATTATATATATAATATATTTGTTCTGGCGATTAAAAGTGAGTCACATCGTGATGGTTGTAGTCCGTACACACACAATCAACACTATCACCATTCAATTAGTTTAAAAGTAAAGAAAATTATATACATATTATCTTTATATAATGTAACATATTTCATGAATATAATAATTATTTAATCAATATCATATACTATCATTAATTGTATCTATATCGCCTTCCAGGTGATGTGTTTGTAAAACAATAATTAGACCGCATAGTGAGCCGGTAGTCCACTATACACACGATAAGTGTTATCATGTATTCTTTGCAATGGATGGTACACTTTTAATGTGATATAACGAATCCAATAATATAATTATTATATAAACAAAATATTTATAATTTCTATGAATCGATATACCTATCATAGAGAGTTAGTAATGGAAAATTGGACGAAATTGGTTCATGTAGTGGTAGTCTACCGTACCCACGAACAATGACATTGTAACAAATTCTATAGAAGTGGAGAAGTTTTTATGTCATTAAAATATTTAATAAATGTCCTATTATGTGTATAATATTGATGTTATAATATCATACAATTATAAATACTAATGATGACAGTGTAGAAAGAAATAATATAAATACATGTGTGGAATATTAATCATTCTTCATTTGGTATCCTTGCTAGGTTTTCCCTAAATCCTTCATAGATTATAATTCGACCAAATAGGAGGTTTAAAGGATTAGTATTGGTATTTAAATTAGTGATTTGGGTATTTATATTCCTATCCAATGTTTTCTGAATGTGTGATATGGATTTGAGATGGGTTGGCCCTTAATTAGTCATTTGAATGACACTCATGTAATATATAATAAGTATTGAGTGTTCCCATGTTATTCATTTAATTTGGATCCTATAATTATACAATATTATAAATATATGTGATATTGTCGATTTATCTCCATCCAATGTCTTTTCTAGAAGTTTCCAGGTATTTTTCAACTTAAATTTAATGTCTAGTCCCTTAGTAAAATAATTTATCTCATAATCAATGTAATAAAATTAAACTATTTTGACTAATAAAACTAGGAATATTTTTTTTGAACATATTGTAAATGATAAATTTATTTGTTTCTAAATACTAAATCCTTTACCTATATTCAATTCATATATGTGAAGAAATTAATTTAAGAAAAATCTGGTATGTAGGATGAGAATGCAAGGTTTTAAAGAAAAAATGTTCAATGATTGATAATGTTATTTTATTAATATTCTACATGAAAATTATTAAAACGACCGAAAATATATTACTATATTTATATATGAACTATTTTTACATGATACCCATCACTAAAGATATTTTAACTTTTAAAATTATACTGAAAATAGTTGGTTTTTAATTAATATCTAGTATTCCACTGTTCATCAACAAAAATCATAGAAAAGAGTTCAGTATAAGATAAATTTAATGTTATAATTTCAAAAAATTTGTTTATATTAAAATAAAAATATTATAAATATGTTCAAAATTTATTTATAATAATTTTTTCCCCACAAAAAAACCATCATTCATAAAAATAATGTTTTCCCAAAATATTCCAATTTTTAATTGATTCAAATTATTATTTTGTAATATATAGATAACCCATAAATATTTTTAATCATTATATTAACATAATTATGTAAATCCCATTTACTACAAATATACCAATGCCAAGGTTTTTAGTATTATATTAATTAGTATTATTAATATTATATTATTTTTAGGTGAAACTAGGACTTCTGTTTAGCGAAATATATTGGAGAAAGTCAATATTTTATATCACAAATGATTAAATCAATTCTATTTTTATTTCATGATATATAATGTATTGAATTTATTTATAACTGTAAAGATATAAAAATATATTTTGATTTTATATTCCCTTCTTTTTTGGTTGTTATGTGTCACATATGTAATTGATTATAATGTAATTATTTTAATCTTTTAGGGTGTTACATAAATTATTTTTACTTAATATAGATTATAATCTAATTTACAGAGTGCCCCACAATTGGGGAAACATTTTCGAAAACTAATAATAATATGAATAAGTATAACTTCTCTATAGAATTTGTATGTTATCCTCTAGGTCCTTATATTAATAGTAGTTTATCCAAACCTCAGACTAATATATTTGTCTAGTAACCAATATGGTGTATATAAATATATAAAGTTTCATAACAGTGAATTCCTTCTGATAAAATTCAAATTTTAATATAATCTTTTGGTCTTTTCATATCTCATAATGCATGTTGCACCCCTATGTCATCATCCTTTAGATTTATTTTATATTTCATTAGTTTGGTGGACAAAATAACATAATTTACCAATGAGAATGGATTTAAATATGGTACTACAACCCTATTTAATAATTCTAATGATATTTCTATTCCTCAACTCAAAAGTGGATATTTCAATATTCTTGATTCAACCAATTGGTTGAAACTAGTGAAACACCCATAACATGAAACCATACTATGACATCAATTCCATGTATTACATTACATTAATATAAATGATCAAATAGTACATAACAATAATGTTCCAAAGTCTATAAACTAATCAACATGTTGATATTTTAGAACACCCAATTATAATATAAATATGTGTTGTTCTTATTGGCCGCCCAATATAAATGATCTCTTCTACATGAGATCACTAATTGAAAATATGATTATCAGAATTTTGATTCCTTGTTTTATACCTAACTTTAATAGTCATACCTTATTTGTGCCCCTTCAATATGATGTCTCTAGACCATAAGACATTTATTTGAGATTAATAACATAGGAAATCATTTTTTCCATTATTAGTGGGAACTATTATATTTGATTTACAATATATGAAATATATGATCATTACGATGTAAAGAGTGGATTGACATATATCAACTATATTACACTAAGAATAAAATATTTTATATATTAATCTTCATAAAATTAATGGTAATCGTTGTACATAAATATATTGGGTCAAGGGAAAGTAGTCTCAACATAGCCATTTGAAATAGATAGAACGACTTAAAAATTACACATATATAGAACATGTATGAAAATCCTGCTTCTACTTAGGTATGAATTTGTTAAGGGGTCCTCTATTTGAATATTTTTTGATACTATGATATCAAAAACATCACCACACTGAGAAAATTCCATCAATAAAAGACATCACTGATTATATCCCTTTTATCCACATTCAAAAACCATAAATTTTTGTTAATAAATTTTAAATATGTATTGTAATTATGTTGAAACGTCACATTATATAAAAAATTCCGCAAATTTAAATATATATTATCATGTTTACACTACCCCTTTAGATACATTAGAATCCATACTTTAATTCATAATTGTAAATTTTTCTACCATTGGCTTTAATGAGAATCAAATTCTCATTTACTTATCATGAGTCATATAGTATATATGAATACAAGATTCTATCCTTTTAAAACTAGATTAATGTAATGTATCGTAATTTCTATGTAATTTTTTTAACGTATATGGAATTATTTTGAGACAGACCTCTGTGACGGAATGTGATTCCAAGGCCTGGAGTGTGTGGAATGTAAATTGGAATATTTTTTAATGTATTTATAGTAATCATGTGAGAAGGTTTTTCTAACATTTTAACCATTGATCGGATCGAAAATATGATTTCACTATTGAACTAGGAACTTCACGATTTGACTAGAAAAGGCATAACTTCGAATGGAAAGGTTCATACTAAAAAGTAACTTTTTGGACATTTCAGAAAATAATAAAATAAATTTAAAAAGTTCATTTAGTTATTTTCTCTACCATTGAGCGGTAGTAAGAAATATAGCAGTGCATATACAAGGTGAAGAATATTTTCACTAAGGGAAGCCCCTTAATAGATCATTATGTTGCATCGTAAGATCCACAATGTTTTTTTAATGAAACAATGTATTAGAAATGCTACGAAGTGTTCCCATTTTTATTAGCCAATGCATTAGATAGTTGAGAATTAAATAATGATAAATTACCTGACAAACCTATGGTGAGTTTTCTCTCCGATGAAGAATGATTAACGCTGGAGGAATGTAAATGACTTCAACGTGCCTCAATGAATGATGTCGAGAAGCGATGAATGATGTCGACCACTTGAACCCTCGACGATAGAATTCTATGTCAACGAATGTCAATTGAGGTAGGTGTTAGAAATTTTTAATGTTCCCCAATTCTATTCTGAAAATGATGAACTTGGATCAACCCAGGAATAGGTTGAACCGCGGTTTGTGCATTATTACGAGAAGGTGGCTTCTTTTGGGATTCTACTTCTATGAAAACATTATCACATGTATGGGTTGAACAAAAATCCCTCATACCTCTCTATGTATTTAAACATATAATGTGAAGGATGCGGACTGACATGGACAAGCCCTAAGCAGGCCAACCCACATGTTCTTTCTTTTTGGATGAATTATTGATATGGGGGTATGGAATGTTTTCGGCCATTGTAGTGAAGGTGGAACCAATAGGATCACGTCGACATAGACTAAGAGAGAAACGGACCACCAGAGCAACTTTGGTGGCCCACTGAAGAAACAATTTGTGCACTGGCGCCGGTGGGGGACCTCGGTGGCCGATGGTGGCCTGAAACCGTCGGTTGTGGCCCGCGGTGACAACTAAAGGTGGAGGGAGGTAGTTCTACTGTAGGCGTATCATGATTGTGTGGATGTGAGGTGTAGAACAGCACCATGTGGAGGTGGCTTCCTGAGTCCTGGTCACCCAGGATAGTGATGGAGGCTACAGACAATGCGTTCATTACACTAGAGAGCCTCGACACCACTTTGAAAATGTGTTGGCATTTTCAATCGATAGACTCAGTCTGCATGTGATGTGGATGGGGAGACTTGTTTCACTAGCTCTATCTGATTATGACCAATCGAGGTTGTGTTGCATTATATGAAGTATCCTTCCAACAATGGGGGACTAGAAAAAAATGTCGGACCATACACACAACCCAATGGGTTGGACCCATGTCCTAGAGAGCCTGCCCTAGGCCAGTATGAATATTCACCATGTTGGGTTGGTCTGGCCAGGTCAGAGCAGACCTGGACCCAACCATCCCCAATTTCACTAAAAAACTTGTATCTCCGGAACCATGGGTCCTATTAACATGTCATCATTAGTTTGGGGACACTTGTGATAAGGCAGTACTTTGGAGATACTCTACGTGAGTTTTCCTGGAGGTTGGCCTACGACTGGGTTGGATCAGACTCAAATATAATAGTTACATTTTTTTAAAATTTCTTATATCTTACAGACCATAAATTTATTCAACATGTCCTATCATTCGTTGGGACACTTTGGATGATATGGTTCTTTATTTGATTTTATTTGGGACATTGTGGTGGTTTAATTATGACCTATGGCTTGTTGGTATGTTCCTTCCAGAATCCAGTGCGCTATGTGTGTGAATCTAAAGGATGGTTGTGATGTGATGAATGAATATCAACCCTATATGGATCAGATCCTAGTGATGGTGTGTCTATCAGCACCTAGTAACCCTATGTGGAGCAGCACATAGAAACCCTTTTTCAATCTACAAATAGCGACCCTATATGGATCAGTTCCTAGCGAACCTTTGTGAATTACCACAAACTGATCCATTGTGTTTCTTCACCTAGTGACCCTGTGTCAATCAGATCTGGGGTAACCTCTGTGGATCAGTAGTAGATCATCAAAATATTATAATTTGATATTTCTTTGTGACCAATCAACTTTACTTTTGTACATAATTTATTCATAATGTGTGATGTGTCTTTTACATTGTTCTGTGTATTTTGATATCTTTTTTAGTGGTATTGCATCGGTGGTATTTCAATTGGGGAATTTTTCTTTGTGTATTTAAGAGATTCCTTCAGGTGTCTTGGGTTCTATAATTAGTATTTCTATACTCACCCCTGCATAGGCTTCAACTACATCTATTGTGTCTTGTGAAAGTGACTGACATCATTGACCGGGACATTGGGAAGCCATGGATAAAATGTGCTCAGAGGTGGATCAATAGATGTGGTGTGCAGTAATGATGTCTGACAATGAGTTGTACATACACATAAGTTAGGGTCATTGGCAGATGACTTATGAAGCTTTTATTTTCATTGGTAATGCTATTCATTCAATTGGGATCATATTTTAGCCCCCTTTACTTTCAGTTTACACCATTTTACTCTCAGTGGTGGTACATTGTGGTGGTTGAAATATTTTGTTTCTTTTCATTATGGTTTTATTGGTGTAGTATGCCCTGTATGTGTGTGAATATGTTTAATTAAAATTCCTTTCCTTTTTGAAATTGACCAACCAGTTCTAGTCAACAACCCTTAGACAATAGAAGGCAGGCTTTGAGTAGTCATGGAACAACCCCAGGGGACCAGTCGTGAAAATGTGGTATCAGAGGAGGGTCAGTTCCACTAGAAGAACTAAGAGTCCGCAGTATCAATGGAGTAAATAATGCTAAGTGTATCGAGTTTATCATTCAGACTAGGGATTCCATTGTAGGTGTGGCAGCTGATTTATCCATACACCAAGACCCTAAATTCGGTTTTCTAACTACGTACACGAAAACACTCATTGGATGTGTTTTGGAAATTGTATTCTCTAGATCTCTTTTATGTGAGATCAAAGGGTATAAATTATAGATTTTAGTGTATCTGTTTCACTATAAGATGCATCAATATAGAAAACTAATTGGGATTCTATTGGAGGTTCACAATGATGGCCAAACAAGAGATGAGGCGTCTGTGCAAGGCCATCTTATAGTTATTGTACCATCAGGTGGTGTTCCATCAGCACCACCACCCAGAAAGCAGTAGTTACTACTTTCCCTACTAAAAAACATTGCACGACATCTGATCATGATGCACATGTTTTATAGATAGATCATTAGGAAGTTACGGATTTAATGAAGGAAATTATATTGGTTTTTCAGCAGGTTGAGGCACCAATAGATCAGATGGTGGTCCTAGCCACGTGACTTTTTCATGGAAAGACAAGGAGATATTGAAGCATGATTATCCCGACACCAAAGGAGGATACCCCTTTTTAGTCATAAATCAAGAGTCTATTTTGGGAAGAGTTCATACAACTGAAACTATGTTCTGTGAGTATTTAAAAGCTACTACACCAATAGTAGGGAAACCATACTATGACCTAGAACACGACATGGTTTCCTAACCACTCCTGCTACTCCACCGACATGGTACAATACCCTTTTGTTAGGGCCCATACCATTGATTAGGGACTGTTATGGGAGATTAGAGCATCAATGGATTCAATCAGTATCCCAATGTAGGTTGGAGTGATAGAGTGAGCTCTACTGGTAGAGAGATTCATATCCAAACAGTAGACGATGGTGAGATCCACCATCGGATGATAGGTGGCTGATTCATTTTCAACTGGTAGTGGGAAGACGTGTAAGAGGCCCAAATGGGCCAGATCATTTAGCGGAAAACCCTATAATGCAGGGACATGGGTGTGGAGCATTTGAGGTATTGGAGGTCAACATAGTGGTAGAGTTTGTTACCCCTACAGTAGACATGGGTACATAACGTGCAACTATTTGACTCCCTATGTGGATGATCAGTAGATGATCAGGGGACCACCAGGATATAAACAGAGGTTCAAGTGAGAAGGTTTCAAATGCGACTAACATTTCAGAAGAGCAGGATGAGTGGAAGGATGTGGATGATGGTTCGAGGTACTACCTCCACCACCCCATGGTGGTCCTCTATAGGCTCATCGAGTCGGCCGAAAATGGTGAGCCCAGCATCAGGCAATAGAGGCTTACGACCATGGCACTCCAGAGATGTCTAGAGGTATGATATGTGTCTTCTACACATTATCTAATGTTCTCATAGATGCAATTTATAGTAACACAATCATTTCCATAATCCATGTTTGAGGCACAATGATTACAGTGGAGCCATTATCTCAATTATTAAGATCATAGACTGCTACAAGTGGGGATTTGATGATTACACAATAGTTCTACCAATGTCAACATACTCTAGGTGGAGAGAGCCTTGGATGGGATCTCCTAGTTTCAATGTTGTGTCTTTACAATTTCATCTCGGTTATGGACTGGTTATCTAAAGTCCATGATCATATCGACTATTTTAGATGGAATGTGTGGTGTTTCCACGAGGATGGGACCTATTTTTCCATAACTGGTGTGAAGGGAATATTTTCATCATAGGATGGACATTCTTGGAGGATGGTGAAGCTGATCACCCACTTGTTGGCTAGCCTCATCATTATTATGTTGGACAAGAGGAGACTAATCATTCCCATATTGGTGGAAGAGTATGTGGTTTTCTTTCGAGAAGATAATCAAGGACTTCCTATTAATAGAGAGATAGACATTATCATTGACTTTTACCAAGTGAAAATAGAAGGCCCCAGCCTTAAACCTTACTTAATCTTGAGTTATTACAAGATTACACATTGAGGAACTTTTCGGGTTTAGAGTTTTAGAGAATTAGATCATAAAACTTGCATTACATTCCACATATAAACAAAGTGGTTGCATAAAGATAGTATTCTTCATTCCCATAAATGGAAACACATTTAAAATAAAACATGGATTATTTCTTGACACATCCTTGACTCTATCATCTTATCATGTACCTTTTCCCTTGACCTGTGAAAAACATTTCAAAAACTTGGGATGAGCATAAAAACTCAATATGGGTTATAAAAAAACATGGAAAGGAAACATGAGTTCATATATACATAAGAATGAAATCATACATTACCCATAAAAAATAGGCACTTTAACATACCTCATAAAATCATGAATAAATCATAGAAATCATAAGACATAAAGGTAACTTGAGGCATTCATAACATTCTTACGTAGGGAGTAACCCTGTTGGTTACGTTTGGAATACCCATCACAGTATATTCCCTAAAATCTCTTCGGAGAAACCTTAACGTTTCACTCCTTTGCGTTACCCAATGCATTGGAGAGCTATAACGGGCTCACCCGCCCTTAGATTATCACGGAACCACCCGTCTTCATAATAATGCCCAAGAACCATAACATAATCATATCACATAAAACATGCATAAAGGAAACATAAAATTTCCACATTTCAATAACGATATATCAATACAACACATTGATATAAAAACATTATGAAAACCATTTTCAATAATAAAATAAAAGAAAATTAAAACATGGTATTTATTTTTCTTTTAAAAAGAAGGTATGGCTTGTAGAGGAAGCTGAAACTCAAATAACGGTCACGACAGCGGAGAAGTCTATGTTGCCGCATACGTACGACAAAAACATTCCCTTTTGTCGTTTAGTAAATGCTTCGTATAAAAAAGATTCGTTTTGAATAAGCGTAAAATTCAAAGGGGTTTATACACCGTATAAAAGAAAGTTGTGTATAAAATAAAATATGCCTCAATGAAAGGAGATTGAGACGAAGTCCCATACCTCGTATCCGACTTGACCCGACCGTTCTTTAATCTCCTGAATAATAAACTTGAGTTAATCTCTACTTTCTTAAGAACCTTTTTCAAGTTAATTATTCTTTTATACCATGTTATTAACATCATGTAATCATTTAAGTTAATAATGTTCATTTTGTTGGTATTTGGTTCTTAAGTCAAAAATAGACTTCTTACACTTACATATTGTTATTTTGGTCATAGGTTCGTTATATCCAGAATGATATTAATGATTTGGATAACATATATATCATATATATTCATCATATTCATGTATTTATAATATTAAATCACATTTAGAGGTAAGAAATGAAATGCACCGTTCATGGAGACGGTAAGCCGTACGTACGCATGAACGCTACTTCCATTTCTATTTCATATTTTCTGGAATGGAATCATAATGATATAAGAGTATATTATAATTCCAGTATAATAACATATATAATATCATTAACTTTATCCTTTACACATCCCATATATGGTATTAACGAATCAAATCACTTTTAGGGGGCGGTAGTCCGCACTTCCTAAAATGAAGATATCATGTTTACCTATAATGGAAACCATAAAGGTATGCCCAAAATGAAAAAAAAACAGAAGCTTAAGGAAAACATAAACATGTTATATATCATATATAAAAATAGTGACATCATAATGGCCACCTTTGAAGGTGTTAAATGAGTGTTGAACAATCATCGTTTCGGGAGGCAGAATTTCACCATCCAAGAAAACCGTATGTTCTTTAACCATTTGATGTAGTTGTGTGAGAGTGTAGCTAAAATAAATATTAAACAACATCCTTGTATATTGAAGATACTGTTTTTGGGACAAAATAAGTAAATAAAAAGAGTTTAGGGGGTTGGAGAAGCAAAATAAAACAAATGAACATGAGAGAATGAATTACCTTTAAAAGTGTAACTCCTTTTGATTTGAGCCTAAAGGCTTTCTTTGAAAGGATTCTGCCCAAAGGGAATCCTCTAGGATGAGGAGAGGGATGTGGAGAGAGTAAATGGGCAGGGGTTGGCCGAGCCAAAGGCTTGAGAAGTGTGTGAAATGAGGTAGAGGTGGGGGCCTTTTATAAGAGGAGAGGAGGGGCACTTTTGGAAAGTAAAGAAATATTACATTATTTGAAAATGTGTTTCGGTTTTAAAAGGTCCCGCATTGATATAATTCATGGATAAGGTGATAAGGGTTCGAACTCCACTCATCCAATTGGTTTTGGACATGTGTAGTTCATATATTTTACATTGTCTTTCCATTTTATTTAAATCGTCAAATAATGATGTCATCGCTGCATCATTATTATGTCATAAATAATTTAATTTATTTAATTTCTAAAAATCATAAAAAAATACTATGATGTAGGAAATATTTTTAGATTTCCAATGACTATTTATAATCAAATATTTGATCTTAATAACCCCATGTAAAAATTATTTTCGTAAAACATATTATATTTGTGTCATTTTTACTTTTACATTAAATAAAAAGTTATTTATGTCATTTTCCAACAAAAGTGGATCCATGGTGTCCCCAAGTTGACCCATGGCTTGTCTTGGTCGGCCATGACACAACCAATAAGGTTGGGACATGTGTCTAGGTCATTTCATATTATTAAAGCATTATTTATACCTTAAACTACCCTAATTACCACTAATCGTGATGAGGAACTTAATAAGTTACTATTCACCAAAAAATTATTATAATCTCATTGAACCACATTTTACTTTTTAATGAAAACCATGTATGTAGGATTTTAAAAATTCAATACACATTAGTGGTAAACTTTCATTTAACTGAAAAATCAGTTTGCTTGATTACCACTTAGTGGTTTCACTATTCATCAAAAATTGAAGTTTTTCCGAAAATTACCTAAAATTCACCCTAAGCTATATTTGATATTCCAAATTCAAAAATGAAGTCTATTTTACAAAATTAAAATCATATAAGTCACATTAATTAATTTAATAATTAATTCCCGCTGCCAAAGCAAATAGCGTGTTTTTACAAAAACAATAAGTATCAAAAGATTGACACCAGTTTAAGTCTAATTTCAAAGTGAAATTGATTCCAATGACCACCATTGGATAAAATGGTAAACATATATTCCAATTTCACTTCAAAACCAATTAAAAACATAATCTAATCATATAAATAAATTAGATTAAAAAGCAGTTTTGATGTAAAATGCAGTATTTTTCACTATTCATTAAAAAATGAACATTGTCAGAAAAATACCAAAAATTCACACAAGGTAAATTTTTATGTCCCAATCATAAAGAATAAGTTTATTTTGACAAACATAGTTTATAAAATTGTCAAAATATAGATTCAAAAAGGGTTTCCCATCATAAGGCACTAAAATAATCTTTTATGAATATTAGTGTATTCCATGCATAAGATTGTATTTATTTTCATTTTAAGCCTCTATAACACTATCTTAATCATTAATATACATAGATAAAAATATCTATTATTCATTACTTACATGGGATGTTACATCCTTCCCTTCTTTAGAAAATTGCATCCCCACAATTTATTTACTTATCGAATAAATGGGGGTACTTATCCCTCATTGCATTTTCAGATTCCCATATTGCCTCTTCAATCATGTGGTTTTTCCACAAAACCTTTACCTGGTGAATCACCTTATTCCGTAACACTTTCTCCCTATGGTCGAGAATCTGGACCGGTTGTTCCTCATATGATATGTTCTCTTCCAGCTGAACTACCTCTGGGCTCAAAACATGAGATGGATCTGGCATATACTTTCTCAACATCGAAACGTGAAAAAAATTGTGTACCTGAGATAAACTAGGAGGTAAAGCCACTCGGTATGCAACTGATCCAACTCTCTCCAGAATTTCGTATGGTCCAATGAACCTTGGACTCAACTTTCCTTTCTTACCAAATCTCATCACACTTTTCCAAGGATAAACCTTGAGAAAAACATGATCACCTACCTCGAAAGATAGATCCTTCCTCTGGTTATCCGCATAACTCTTCTGCCTGCTCTGAGCAGTTCTCATGTGTTTCTGAATCAGCTGAACTTTTTCTGCCATCTCTTATACCAATTCTAGTCCCATCAACTTTCTTTCACCCACTTCATCCCAGAAAGCTGGTGTTCGACACCGCTTCCCATATAATGCCTGAAATGGTGCCATCTGTATACTGGAAGGAAAACTTTTATTATATGAAAACTCAACCAAAGAAAGATGTTGGTCCCAACTTCCCTGATAATCCATAGAACAAGCTCGTAGCATATCCTCCAATGTCTGAATTGTTCGTTCTGACTGCCCATCTGATTGAGGATGAAAAGCTGTACTAAAATTTAATTCAGTACCCAACGACTTCTGAAGTCCTTTCAAAAAGTTAGAAGTAAACCTGGGATCACGATCCGATACAATGGAGAGAGGAACTCCATGTAACCTGACTATCTCTTTAAGATACAAACAGGAAAGTTGATCAAGAGAGAAAGTATCTCGTATAGCAAGGAAATGAGTAGATTTGGTCAAGTGATCAACAATAACTCAGATTGCATTATTACCTCGAGATGTCTTCGGTAATCCAACAATAAAGTACATGGATATATTCTCTCATTTCCACTCTTGCACTGGTAAAGGCTGAAGCATCCCTTTCGGTAACTACCGCTCTGCTTTAACCTGCTGACAAGTCAAACACTTCACAGTAAAATCACCAATATCTTTTTTCATTCCATCCCACCAGTAATACTCCCGCAGATCTCTATATATCTTAGTACTGCCCGGATGAACTGAAAATGGAGAACTATGAGCTTCGCATAACAAATATCTCTTCAAATGTGAATCACAAGGCACACACAATCTCTTCCCACATCTCAAAATGCAATCATTATCAATGTTGAATTCAGGAAACTTACCTTTCTGAACCAGCTCTACCTTTTTCTGCAACTCACTGTCTTGCTTCTGTGCTTGCTTGATTCTATCTGATAGAGATGATCTCACTGATACCTGAAACAAAACAGAAGGACTTCCTGCAACAACAACTTCTATTCCAAAGTTCATCAAATCCTTAACCAAACGATCACGTTCCAAACGCAACATTGTTAATGAAGCATTAATTTTTCGACTCAAAGCATCAGCAACTTTATTAGCTTTTCCCGGATGGTAATGAATTGTACAATCATAATCCTTGATTAATTACAACCATCTCCTCTATCTCATGTTTAACACTTTCTGAGTGAATATATACTTTAAACTTTTGTGATCGGTATATATTTCACACTTTACTCCATACAAATGATGCCTCCAAATTTTTAAAGCAAAAACAACAGCAGCTAATTCCAAATCATGTGTAGGGTAATTTAACTCATGAGTTTTCAACTGTCGTGAAGCATAAGCAATTACCTGATCATTCTGCATTAGGACAAAACCAATTCCTTTCAATGAAGCATCACTGTATATAACAAACTCACCATTCCTGGAAGGTAGTGCCAAAACTGGAGCATTCACCAATCTTCTTTTCAATTCCTGAAAACAATCATCACATTCTTTTGTCCAGATATACTTAACACCCTTCCGAGTTAGCTTAGTCATTGGACTAGATAACCGTGAAAAATTTCTAACAAACCTTCGGTAATAGCCCTCCAAACCAAGAAAGCTACGAATCTCGGTTACATTTGTGGGTCTTGGCCATTCTTCCACAACTTTTGTTTTTGCAGGATAAACATTTATTCCATCTTTAGAAACAATGTGACCAAGAAATGAAATTTGTTGCAACCAAAACTCACACTTGCTGAATTTCCCATACAGTTTCTTTTCTTTTAAGGTTTGAAAGATAACCCTTAAATGTTTTTCATGCTCCTCTTTACTTTTAGAAAACACCAAAATATCATCAATGAAAACCACCACAAACTTATCCAAGAACTCATGGAAAATTCTATTCATTAAGTCCATGAATACAGCAGGTGCATTGGTTAGCCCAAAAGGCATTACTACAAATTCATAATGGCCATATCTCGTACGGAACACGGTCTTCGGAATATCTGCCTCCTTTACCTTCAGCTGATGGTACCCCGATCTCAAGTCAATCTTTGAAAAAAACTGAGCTCCCTGGAGCTGATCAAACAAATCATCGATATGAGGCAAAGGATATTTGTTCTTAACAGTGATATTATTCAAGGCTCTATAATCAATGCAAAGTCTCATAGAACCATATTTCTTTTTAGCAAATAAAATAGGAGCACCCCATGGTGATGTGCTAGGTCTAATGAAACCTTTCTCTAATAAATCTTGCAATTTCTCCTTCAACTCTAAAAGTTCAATTTGTGCCATTCGATAAGGGGGCTTTAAAATTGGCTTAGCATCAGGAACTATGTCAACAGTAAACTCAACTTCCCGATCCGGTATTATTCCAGGAAACTCATCAGGAAAAACATTAGGATACTCATTTACCACTAGAACATCATTAATCTGAATAGTTCCATTATTTTCAACGACATGTGCAAGGTAACATTCATTTCCATCTTTTACAAGTTTCTCGGCCTCTTGATATGTTATCAAAAGAAAGGGTTCATTCTTGTAAACAAACTGAAATTCTTTCTGAAAAGAAACTTATTTAGCTCTACAGTCAATCTTAGCATGGTAAATAGAGAGCCAATCCATACCCAGGATAACATCAAACTCTACTAGTGGTAGAACAATAAGGTTTTCAAGTAGGTTCTTTCCACAGATAAGGATAGGAAGATTCTTATAAATTCTTTTTGCCTCAACATTTCCCCCAGGTGTTTTTACCAAAAGTTCAGGAGTCATTTCTTGAGATGGTATTCCCATTTTACTAGAAAAGGTTTCAGAGATGAAAGAATGTGTAGACCCCGAATCAAACAACACACTGGCATAATCTGAAAAAACAAACAATGTACCTGATTCAACTTCATTTGATGGCCCGACATCTGCTGAAGTAGTTGCAAAGGATTTCACCACCCCTTTATGCTTGTAGTCTAACTGCTTCCCATCACTCAATCTCTTTGTCGGACACTCGTTTGCATAGTGACCCATCTCATTGCACTTATAAAATTTCACTAACTGTAAATCAAATTTGTTCTTACCTTCACCTTGATCCTTTTCAGTGTAATCACGGGCCTTATGTCCCATCATACCACATCAGTAGCACTTCCCAGAATTCAGAAGACATTCCCCAGCATGACTTTTGCCACATTTATCACAAACTGGAAACTTAGTTCTCTTACCATCAAACTTTTTTGAAGAATTCTTACCTTTCTCCTGCCACCTCGGTCTCTTCTTCAGCTGGTTGTTATAGAACACTTGGTCATCGACAAACTCCATTTCCACCTTCTCAGCACATCGAACAAGCTTTTCATAACTTTTAAACTCACGAGAAGCTAATGACCTCTGATACTTTGTCTTTAATCCTGAGCAAAAACGATTGATTTTATTATCAAGGTCTCGAATAAAATTTGGAGCATACCTTGCCAATCGAGTGAACCTTTCTTCATAGGAATCCACTGAGTCTTCCTCTTGCCTCAATTCCAAGAATTGCTTTTCCATCCATCGTCGAACAGCCTTAGTAAAATACTTCTCAAGAAACATACCTTTGAATTCACCCCAGTCAAGAGCATCAATCTCATCGGCGTCCCTGATATTTTTAACCATAGACCACCACTGATCTGCTTCACCCTCCAAACGGTTAATAGCAAGACTAACCTTTTGATTATCTGAACACCCCATGACATCAAAAATCTTCTATAGTGCTTTAATCCACCCTTCAGCTAGCACAGGGTCAGATGATCCCTTGAATGATGGTGGATGTTTCCTCATGAAATTTTCCACCACTGACATGTTCCTCTGCGGTTGATCTGGCTGATCTCGTGCATGGATACCAACACCATTTATCGCTTGATTCAACTGCGCCATTACTGCAACAAACTGTTCAGTTCCAATTCCGACCATTTCTGGATGCTGATTCGGAAGGTTATTTCCTTCGGTATGCCTTCCTAGAACTGCTTCCATGTTTCCTCTGCGGAAAACCATTCTGGACAAGCATGTCTTAGATGAAGCAACATGGTAATCTTTAAATGCTATATCATTTCGAAAAAAAAATATTTCTGGATAATAATTTAATAGAATTCTAACTCCTAAAGTTATCTAAACCGACCTCTGATACCAACTATAAGGCCCCAGCCTTAAACCTTACTTAATCTTGAGTTATTACAAGATTACACATTGAGGATCTTTTCAGGTTTAGAGTTTTAGAAAATTAGATCATAAAACATGAATTACATTCCACATATAAACAAAGTGGTTACATAAAGATATTATTCTTCATTCCCATCAATGGAAACACATTTAAAATAAAACATGGATTATTTATTGACACATCCTTGACTCTATCATCTTATCATGTACCTTTCCCTTGACCTGTGAAAAACATTTCAAAAACTTGGGATGAGCATAAAAACTCAGTATGGGTTATAAAAAAACATGGAAAGGAAACATGAGTTCATATATACATAAGAATGAAATCATAATTTACCCATAAAACATAGGCACTTTAACATACCTCATAAAATCATGAATAAATCATAGAAATCATAAGACATAAAGGTAACTTGAGGCATTCATAACATTCTTACGTAGGGAGTAACCCTCTTGGTTACGTTTGGAATACCCATCACAGTATATTCCCTAAAATCTCTTCGGAGAAACCTTAACGTTTCACTCCTTCACGTTAACCAATGCATTGGAGAGCTATAACGGACTCACCTGCCCTTAGTTTATCACGGAACCACCCGTCTTCATAATAATGCCCAAAACCATAACATAATCATATCACATAAAACATGCATAAAGGAAACATAAAATTTCCACATTTCAATCACAAGATATCAATACAACACATTGATGTAAAAACATTATGAAAACCATTTTCAATACTAAAATAAAAGAAAAGTAAAATATGGTATTTATTTTTCTTTTAAAAAGAAGGTATGTCTTGTAGAGGAAGCCGAAACTCAAATAACCGTCACGACGGCGGAGAAGTCGTTGTCGCCGCATACGTACGACAAAAACATTCCCTTTTGTCGTTTAGTAAACACTTTGTATAAAAATGATTTCTTTTGAATAAGAGTAATAGTCAAAGGGGTTTATACACCGTATAAAAGAACGTTGTGTATAAAATAAAATACGCCTCAACGAAAGGAGATTGAGACGAAGTCCCATACCTCATATCCGACTTGACCCGACCGTTCTTTAATCTCCTGAATAATAAACTTGAGTTAATCTCTACTTGCTTAAGAACCTTTTTCAAGTTAATTATTCCTTTTATACCATGTTATGAACATCATGTAATCATTTAAGTTAATAATGTTCATTTTGTCGGTATTTGGTTCTTAAGTCAAAAATAGACTTCTTACACTTACATGTTGTCAATTTGGTCATAGGTTCGTTATATCCAGAATTATATTAATGATTTGGATAACATATATATCATATATATTCATCATATGCATGTATTTATAATATTACATCACATTTAGAGGTAAGAAATGAAATGCACCGTTCATGGAGACGGTAAGTCGTACGCACGCATGAACGCTACTTCCATTTCTATTTCATATTTTATGGAATGGAATCATAATGATATAAGAGTATATTATAATTCCAGTATAATAACATATATAATATCATTAACTTTATCCTTTACACATCCCACATATGGTATTAACGAATCAAATCACTTTTAGGGGGCGGTAGTCCGCACTTCCTAAAATGAAGATATCGTGTTTACCTATAATGGAAACAATAAAGGAATGCCCAAAATGAAGAAAAACATAAGCTTAAGGAAAAAATAAACATGTTATATATCATATATAAAAATAGTGACATCATAATGGCCACCTTTGAAGGTGTTAAATGAGTGTTGAACAATCATCGTTTCGGGAGGCAGAATTTCACCATCCACGGAAACCGTATGTTCTTTAACCATTTGATGTATTTGTGTTAGAGTGTAGCTCAAATAAAAATTATAACAACATCCTTGTATATTAAAGATACTGGGGTTGTTACAAAATAAGTAAATAAAAAGAGTTTAGGGGGTTGGAGAAGCAAAATAAAACAAATGAACATGAGAGAATGAATTACCTTTAAAAGTGTAACTCCTTTTGATTTGAGCCTAAAGGATTCCTTTTAAAGGATTATTCACAAAGGGAATCCTCTATGATGAGGAGAGGGATGTGTAGAGAGTAAATGGGCAGGGGTTGGCCGAGCCAAAGGCTTGATAAGTGTGTGAAATGAGATAGAGGTGGGGGCCTTTTATAAGAGGAGAGGAGGGGCACTTTTGGAAAGTAAAGAAATATTATATTATTTGAAAATGTGTTTCGGTTTTAAAAGGTCCCACATTGATATAATTCGTGGATAAGGTGATAAGGGTTCGAAATACACTCATCCAATTGGTTTTGGCCATGTGTAGTTCATAGATTTTACATTGTCTTTCCATTTTATTTAAATCATCAAATAATGATGTCATCGCTTCATCATTATTATGTCATAAATAATTTAATTTATTTAATGTCTAAAAATCATAAAAAAAATACAATGATGTAGGAAATCTGTTTATATTTCCAATGACTATTTATAATCAAATATCTGATCTTAATAACCCCATGTAAAAATTGTTTTCATAAAACAGATTATATTTGTGTCATTTTTACTTTTACATTAAACTAAAATTTATTTATGTAATTTCCCAACAAACGTGGATCCATGGGGTCCCCAAGTTGACCCATGGCTTTTCTTGGTCGGCCATGACACAACCAATAAGGTTGGGACATGTGTCTAGGTCATTTCATATTATTAAAGCATTATTTATACCTTAAACTACCCTAATTACCACTAATCGTGATTAAGAACTTAATAAGTTACTATTCACCAAAAAATTATTATAATCTCATTGAACCACATTTTACTTTTTAATGACAACCATGTATTTCGGATTTTCAAAATTCAATACACATTAGTGGTAAATTTTCATTTAACTGAAAAATCAGTTTGCTTGATTACCACTTAGAGGTTTCACTATTAATCAAAAATTGAAGTTTTTCAGAAAATTACCAAAAATTCACCCTAAGCTATATTTGATATTCCGAATTCAAAAATGAAGTCTATTTTACAAAATTCAAATCATATAAGTCACATTAATTAATTTAATAATTAATTCCCGTTGTCAGAGCAAATAGCGTGTTTTTACAAAACAATAAGTATCAAAAGATTGACACCAGTTTAAGTCTAATTTCAAAGTGAAATTGATTCCAATGACCACCATTGGAAAAAATGGTAAAAATATATTCCAATTTCACATCAAAACCAATTCAAAACATAATCTAATCATATAAATAAATTAGATTAAAAAGCAGTTTTGATGTAAAATGCAGTATTTTTCACTATTCATTAAAAAATGAACATTGTCAGAAAAATACCAAAAATTCACACAAGGTAAATTTTGATGTCCCAATCATAAAGAATAAGTTTATTTTGACAAAAATTGTTTATAAAATTCTCAAAATATAGATTCAAAAAGGGTTTCCCATCATAAGGCACTAAAACAATCTTTTAAGAATATTAGTGTATTCCATGCATAAGATTGTATTTATTTTCATTTTAAGCCTCTATAACACTATCTTAATCATTAATAGACATAGATAAAAATATCTATTATTCATTACTTACATGTGATGTTATAGAAAACACTGATATACACACTGACATATCAGATGGCTCCCACAGAGCATTTTGAGTTTAGGGTACTATTTGGGGACTTGCAGGAGAAGTGGTTTGTAAGGCCCAGTGTTTCACCATGCGCAACCCCAGTGTTGTTTTCCAAGATGGAAGATGGGAGGTTGGGGATATTAATGGACTTTCGGCACCTGAACCAGTTGACCATGAAGAACAAGTATCCACAAACAAGGATTGATGACACTTTCTATTATTTGATCAAAGTGATATGGTTCTAAAAGATCATCCTCATATTAGGATATCATCAACATTGGGTATAGGATGAAGACGTACTGAAGATAGCGTTTAGATTCCAGCATGACCACTACGATTTCATGGTGATTCCCTTTGGCATGAACCATGCCCATGAAATGTTCATGGAACTCATGAATAGGATATTCCTACCTTACCTCAACCATTTCATGGTGGTCTTCATGGATAACATCTTGGTGTACTCAGCATCGGAGGAGGAGCGTGATATACACATGTGGATAGTTCTAGATACAATCCAAGGGAAACATAAATAGGGTAAGCTCTCTAAGTGAAAGTTCTGGATTGAGGAGGTTTACTACATGGGACATGTCATCTATGAAGTTGGAGCTAGGGTGGATCTAGAAAAGACAATGGAAATGATTTCTTGGAAAACATAAAGATGTGTGATTGAGGTGTGGAGATTTTTAGGGTTCTATAGATACTAAGGGAGGATAATTCCCAAATTTTCCCAAGTATAAGCACACTTTTTAGGTTTTAAAAAGATAGTAGATCCCTTAATGTGTGAGGATAGGTGTTGTAACACCTGAGACTTTTATGTTATATAAATCATCAAAGAAATATTTTTCTACACAACACTTTCTTGGCTTGCTTTACACGAAATCGCGACCTTCCTCGATAGCGTGCGTCGTACGCAATACCGAGTTTCACTAAACAACGATATGTTATGAAAATATTATTAAAACTAGCCATTATGAATATTAATAACCACTTTTTGAAATTTTATAAATTTTATTTTTCAAAATGGACTTCATTTTTGGATTCGGAATATCGAAATTAGCCTAGGGTGAAATTTTGGTATTTTTCTGAAAACTTTCAATTTTTGATTAATAGTGAAACCACTAAGTGGTAGTTAAAAAAATGAATTTTTCATAAAACATAATTTTACCGCTTCTGTGAGTGGAATTTCGAAAATCCTAGAGACAAGGTTAATATCAAGGACTAAAATGTGGTTCAATGAGATGAAAATAATTTTTGGTGAATAGTAACTTTTTACTTTTTTTTTACCGCGGTAAAAAGAAAATAGGGTAATTAAGGGTAATGATGATATTATTATTACCCTAACACATGTCCTAATTCTATTGGATAAGTTTAATTTGACCAAAAACAAACTGAGGAATAAAATATGACCATTTAGCCCCACTTGGATTAGATTAGGACATTTATTATTAATTTATTTAAAGAAGGGTTAAAATAGTTAAAATCAAAATTTAATAAGTAAATAATTTTTAATATGGGGTTATACATAATATAAATTCGACTATAAATATTCATTAGAAAGATAAAATGATTTCCTACATAATGATATTTTATTTATGATTTTTAGACTTTAAATAAATTAATTTATTTATGACACAACGATGAAGCAGTAATTACCTTTTTAAGGAAATGTTAACATTATTGATGTTATAAATGCTCAAATAAATGTAATTTTAGACTTTATATGAATTCCAATATTTTTCTAGGTTACTATGATATATTAGTGTTGTTTTAATCAACTTGGTTAGAACATATAATTCTGTTATGATTTTCACAAAAATCAATTACTAAATAGTGTCAAAATTGACATAAAATAGTTTTTAAAACAAATATTATATTATTAATTGTTATTTTATTCATAAAAATATATGGTTAGGCCAAATGACTTATATAAGGATATATATATTAATAATAAACAACTTGGGGTTCGTTTGGCATGTTATAGTAAGTGTATTAACCATATAGTGTAAGAAAACAAAAAGTCAAGGTAAAAGTTAAATTATTTAACTTAGAGATAAATCTAATTGATAAGGTTAAAATAATAACCTAAACATGTCTAAATCATATTGTTTTATAGGATTTCGACCCATCCCCACTTTACCTTCGAAATAAGTCCCTTTTGAACCATTATAAACCGATTTTGACTTTAATATAAAATAATATTTTGAGATATTCCTAAGGTGCCCCTCTCCTCCCTTATAAAAGGGAACCTCCTCCCCCTCCTCCTCACACGAATTTGAGCACTCAAGCTCGGCCAACCCCTGCAAAAATCCCTTCTCCACTTCCCTAGAATAATCCTAGAGGTCCTGGTCTTCTTCAAAGACCAATCTTAGTTCCCTAAGTGGAGGATTCAAAGAGGTGTTTCAAAGAAGAGGTAATATCCATTACCGATCTTTTCAATTTCTTTCTTCTTCAACTTCCTCTTCTTTAGTTGTTTCATGATAAATTAATAAAATAAGTATTACTTACATACTGATATGTTATTATAAATATGAAACAACCCTAATTCACCTTCTATCCATCCTACGGAAAAATGAAATCACCGCGCGTGCGTACGTATGGAATACCGTCTCCACGCCGTGGTGTAATCTATTTTCCACCATCACCTTACAAGGATGGGTATAATTTTGTAATGAGTAACTATATATGATTATTATAAAGTTATATTGATACTTAAATAGTATAAATACACTTAAATACAATTCCACGATCATGTGAACAATATCATCGCTCGTGCGTACGTACGGAATACCGTCTCCACGATGTGATGCGACTCGTTCTACATGATCATCATTACATGGTAATTATATAAATGAAATGAATGAATAAATATGATATATGTTACACAAATACCATTATGGATATAAGGTATCTATAACCTTAAAAGAAGAATAAGAATTTATTCGGAAAAACACACATAAGAACAAAAGGCAATAAAGACCCGAGTAACAAGTAATAATGAAATATTACTAATAAGAAGCTAAAAATATGACCATATATGATATCATATCAATATGTATGATTCTGGAATAAGTCAATAACATTATTTAAACCATTATACAGGAGCTTCGGACAGGTAGAAAGCAAATCGGACCTAAGGTAAGGGAAATATCACAATCTCATTTTTATCCGAGATTGTTTATACTTTAGTATTTACTGGGGTGTATTTTATCATCCACATCCATGCTTCCTGAATATGTAATATTATTTCAATCCAACTACAATTTTTTAAATCTAATTTTACCCTTCGGTGAGTTTTTAGTAAAAGATATGAATGGAATCTTTTGTCGTTTTTCGTACGAGGTACTTTTTGACTTTTCCGACAGAAGTACGATGAATGTTTTTTTAACTTATATGGAAAGAATGAATTTTTTAAACATTATTTCCAAGAATATTCCTTTATAAGTTTTCAAGTTTATTTTTAATCAACTTCTTTTAGTTTATAATTGTATGACATGTTAAGAAAAGAAAAGTGTTTTTGAAGTAGAAAGGATATTTTCCTCAAGAATGGAGTTCAAATGTTTTATCAAAATTATTTTCCATCTATGATAATATAGGGTTCTGTTTTTATCCCTATTATTACATTTATTTGATTATGTTTTGAGGGAATTATTTTTATGAAGTCATTTAGCTTATATGATTTGTTTTATGATGTCATGATGTTTCAAGAATCCCATTTTTGTTACATTTGTTATGCGATGATGAATGATTTATGATTATGTGGCACACATAAGAAAGGATTCATTATAAGATGGGTGGGACCTATATCTCCCTACAATACATTGGGTAAAGATTTATATCTCATGAGATAGACATGGCTGGAACAGAAGGTTATTTCGGTTCAGTGATACAGGACTGAAAGGAGGAATGAACTCGGTTCAGAAATGGACTTTGTCCGCTAAGATAGTCTTGGCAATGAGTCATGACTAACAAGAAATTATTTTCCATGATTATGTGTGCATGCCACAATGTTTCAAGTTTTATGTTATGATTATGGGGATCTCATTTACACTTCTATGATTTATTCCATGTTAAGATATTATGATCTCTTTTTCAGGTTATGATTTTCAAAAAGATATGATATGATTTTTATTTCCTTTATTTTCCCTTGCTGAGCATTTGAGCTCACCCTTTTTTTTGTATGTTTTCTTTTCCCCAGGTCAGGAAGATGGATATTAAGTAGAATATGCTAAAAGTGACCCAAGATATGATGAAATAAATGGGAGACACTATAGAAGATTTATGATCCAGTTGTTTATGATTCCCAGTTTCTGAAGACACTATACCTATACGGTCCATTGTGGTTTTGTCATATGTTGTAATAAGTGTGATTCAATTTTGAAGTATTAACAATGTATGTAATGTATGGGTAGTTATAGTTGGTATCAGAGGCAAAGGAGGTAGGAATATATCCGATCCATGGGAACTCTCACATGTGAGCGTTGGACGAAGTATGGCTCTCCGCCCAAGGGCTTCATGAGGAAATGGCTGCCACTGGGGATGGTGGTGTGTCCCGCCCAGGGGGTGTAGCCACCCATGGAGTTCCCTGATAGGTATCAACTATAGTCCACTGGAAGTAATTCTAGACCATTACAGTTGGTATCAGAGGAAAGGTATAGTCAACCTTTGGAAACTGGATGTGAAAGCCTTAGTAAGAACCCTAAGGATAAGTCTAAGCATAGAACACAATCTTAGTGTTTTAGAAATGGCCATGAATAACCTAGGATAAGACCTTAAGCGTGAAAATTTTATTCTTGAATTATGTGGTTTTACAATTATAATTAGTGTTGCTCACACTATTCTTCTTAGTTTTAGTCAATGGCTGGAACTCGAAGGAACCGTGTTAATGCGGAATGCGATGGGCAATGCAATGATTGTCCCCCTAAGCAACCAAATGATATGGGAGCTGGAATGAAAAATCATGTAGCCATGCTCACAAAACTTTCTCAAGCTATGAATCATGCAGGACTTCCAAACGAGCAAAGGAAGGAGCAACATTCTGTTGTATCCTTTATGAGGTAGCGTCCACCTTCTTTCAGCGGGTCTACTGATCCATTAGTTGCTGAACAATGGATTAGTACTACTGAAAAGATATTTCCAGTTCATCAATGTTCTGAACATGATAAATTCATCCTAGCAGTGTATCGTTTGGAAGGAGATGCTGATCAATGGTGGAATCTTATTAAAAATACGAGGCAAAGGGATGAAATTGAGTCCATGGAATGGGACGAGTTCAAGAACTTATTTTTCAACAAGTACTTCCCTTGTATTCTCCGAACAAAGATGTAGAAAGAGTTTCTTGAACTGATGCAAAGAGATGATGAATCTGTTGGTACCTATGATGCAAATTTTACAAGACTTGCATGGTACGCTTCTGGTATTATTATCCAAACTGAGAGTAAGATCGATCGATTCTTTAGTGGCATAAAACCAAGTCTTCGAAGGGCGTTAGCCATAAGAGACTTCAATAGCTATGAGGAAATAGTTCGATGTGCTCTCAAAGTCGAGATAGAGAGTGGAGTAACCCATCAGTCATATGGGTTTGATAAGAAGAGGAAAATGTAATTCAAAGGAAAATATAAAGAGCACACTGAAAAGAAGATGATCTTTCCCTTATGCTCATAGTGTGGAATGAATCATGGAGGGATTTGTCTTAAAGGTAAAAGTAAATGTTTTAAATGTGGAAAGGAAGGTCATCGGGCATTTGAATGCCGCGATGATGGGATGAAGATGTCTAATGATGCAAACAAAGGAAGGGATACACAAAGTGAACCTACTACACTTCAATGTTTCAAGTGCAATGAGATGGGGGAATTATTCCAATAAATGCCCAAATCCAATGGTTGATGATGATGGTCAACATCAAAAATATCTTATGTCTAAAGACAAAGGAAAGTCACAAGCAATTTCTATCAGCGATGTCGAGTACGATAACGAAGTGGTGAAAGGTACACTTACCATCCACTCTAAAGTAGAAAATGTTTTATTTGATTCTGGATCCACCCAATCTTTTATTTCTGAAGAATTTTCTAAGGGTATCACCATATTACCTCAAAAATTAGATGTTGAGTTAGCTGTGACAACACGTAATGGCACAACAATTGAATAAAAAGTTTATAATTCTTCTCCAATTGACGTTTGTGGGAAGGTGCTTCCTGCAAATCTTGTGATCCTTCCTTTAGTGGAATTCGATGTGATTCATGTCATGGATTGGCTTTATTTATACGGAGCTCATATCAATTGCCAAATAAGGGAAGTCACATTTCATATTCCATATCAATCTATGATAATCTATCAATGCAAGGATGAACATAACCTTCTAGTGGAAATTTCTTCCATTTTATGGGTATTGATTCTACTAAATGAAGGTTATTTATCTCAAATGGTTGGTGAGAAACTTGCGATTAGGAATATGCCCATCTTACGAGAGTTTGATGATGTCTTTCCGGAGGAATTAACGGGTCTTCCACCAAATCGTGAAGTTGAGTTTTCAATAGAACTCGTACCGGGTGCATAGCCTATTTCAAAGACTCCTTATAGAATGGCCCCAATTGAGTTGCAGGAAATGAAGAAGCAACTCCAAGATAATCTTGATAAGGGATTCATACGCCCTAGTGCGTCACCATGGGGGGCACCTGTTATATTTGTTAAGAAGAATGATGGATCAATGAGACTCTGCATTGATTATCGAGAACTTATCAAGATCACTATCAAGAACAAATATCCACTCCCACGCATTGATGACTTATTTGACTAACTACGTGGAGCTCAATACTTTTCCAATATTGATCTTTGTTCAGGGTATCATCAATTAAGGGTCAAAAGGGAGGGTATACCAAAGACGGATTTCCATACAAGGTATGGACACTATGAATTTATAGTGATGTCATTTGGTCTTACTAATGCCCCTGCTATCTTCATGGATCTAATGAATAGAGTCTTTAGAGGCTATCTTGATCAATTTGTGGTAGTCTTTATAGACGATATTTATGTCTATTCAAAGAGTAAGGAAGATCATGAAGATCACTTGCGAATTATATTGAAGACCCTGAGAAAGGAGAAGCTTTATGCCAAATTTACCAAGTGTGAATTTTGGCTTCAAAAAGTTGCATTTTTGGGTCACATAATCTCAAAAGAGGGGATATCTGTGGATCCAGCAAAACAGAGGTTATCGAAATATGGTCGAGACCAACAATAGAAATTGAGATCCGAAGTTTTCTTGGTTTGGATGGATATTATCAACGTTTTGTAAAAGATTTTTCACGATTATCTAACCCAATCACCAAGTTGACTCGGAGAGGAGTTATGTTTGTTTGGACAGAGGAATGTGAAGAGAATTTGAAGGAGTTTAAAAGAAGGTTTTCCAGTGCACTTGTGCTCACACTGCCTTGTAGTGGAGAAAGGTTTGTGATCTACAATGATGCATCCAAGAAGGGATTGGGGTGTGTTCTTATGAAAAATGATATGGTGATAGCTTATGCCTCACGAAAGTTGAAAATCCATGAGCAAAATTACCCAACACATGATTTGGAGTTAGCTGCGGTAATCTTTGCATTAAAGATTTGGAGGCATTACCTTTATGGTGAAAGGTGTGATATTTATACTGATCATAAAATTTTAATGTATATTTTCACAGAAAAGGAGCTGAATATGCGTCAAAGAAGATGGTTGGAGCTGATTAAAGAATACGACTGCTCATTCCATTACCACCCTCGGAAAGTAAACAAGGTGGCAGATGCATTAAGTCGACAAGACCATGCTAGTTTATCCATGATGAGGATCACAAAATATCCAATATTTATGGATTTACAAAGGATGGATCTAGGAATTATAATGGAAGGGGAAAAATCTTATCTTTGTCAAATGAATGTTCAACCATCTATACATGTGAAGATTAAAGAGGCAAAGAAAGAAGATGTCGAGTTATAAAAGAAGGTGAGAAATGTTCCTGAATTCAACCTTGATTGTGATGGGATAATAATGTCCAGGAATCAGGTTTGTGTTCCTCCCATCCCCGAATTAAAGAAGGAGCTGCTGGATGAGGCTCATAGTTCTTCATTCTCTATTCATCCTGGAAGCACGAAGATGTATAGGGACCTGAAAGAGTACATCTGGTGGGATGGAATGAAAAGAGATGTTGCTGAATATGTCTCTCGATGCTTGGTTTGTCAACAAGTTAAAGCTGAGAGACAGAAGTCTAAAGGGATGTTACAACCATTACCCATACCCGAATGAAAATGGGAAAACATCACTATGGACTTTGTCACAGGGCTTCCTAAAACATCCAAAGGAAATAATTCTATCTGGGTCATATTTGATCATCTTATAAAGTCTTCACACTTCATTGCTATTAGAGAGGATTTCTCTCTAGATCAGCTTGCCAGGATATATGTAAAGGAAGTGGTAAGATTGCATGGAGTACCACTTTCTATTATATCTGATCGGGATCCGAGATTAAGCTCGAAGTTCTTGTGAAGTCTTCAGCATCCTCTGGATACAGAGTTGAGTTTCAGCACTACTTATCATCCTCAAACAGACGGTCAGTCTGAAAGAACAATTCAAACCATAGAAGATATGTTGAGAGCTTACTCTATGTATTTCAAAGGAGGTTGGGATCAACACCTACCTTTGGTGGGATTTTCTTATAATAATAGCTTTCCCTCCAGTATTCAGATGTCTCCTTATGAAGCTCTCTATGGAAAAAAATGCAGGACTCCGACTTGCTGGGATGAAGTTGCGGAAAGAAAGCTATTAGGACCTGATCTCGTTGATGAAATGGCAGAGAAAGTCAGATCTATTCAACAACACATAAGAGCAGCTCGGAGTCAACAGAAAATTTATGCCGACACCCGAAGAAAAGACCTAGAGTTTGAAGTGGGCGATAAAGTGTTCTTATGGATATCTCCCTGGAAGTGAGTCATGAGATTTGGAAAGAAGGGGAAGATGAGCCCTAGATATATCGTTCCTTTCGAAATACTGGTTCGTGTAGGAAAGGTAGATTGCCGATTGGAACTTCCACCGAATCTCTCTCAAGTTCACGATGTATTCCATGTATCTCTCCTGAGAAAGTACATACCTGATCCGTCACATGTACTCAGCTCAGAAGTTATACTGCTGGAGCAAGATCTTTCTTATGAAGAACAGCCGATAGAGATTCTGGATCGTAGCGAAAAAGTCTTACGAAACAAGACCACTCGCTTGGTGAATGTTTTATGGAGGAACCACCAATTAGAAGAAGCTACATGGGAAATTGAGGATATGATGAGGGAGAGGTATCCTCATCTGTTTGTTACAAAGTGATGAATTTTCAGGGCGAAATTCATTTTAAGGGGGGTAGAATGTAACACCCGGGACATTTATGTTATATAAATCATCAATGGATTCTTTTTCTACACAACACTTGCTTGGATTTCTTTACAAGAAATCACGACCTTCCTCGATAGCGTGCGTCGTACGCAATACCGAGTTTCACTAAACAAAGATATGTTATTAAAATATTATTAAAACTAGCCGTTATGAATAGTAATAACCACTTTTTTGAAATTTTATAAATTTTATTTTTCAAAATGGACTTCATTTTTGGATTCAGAATATCGAAATAAGCCTAGGGTGAAATTTTTGGTATTTTTCTGAAAACTTTCAATTTTTGATGATTAAAGAAACCACTAAGTGGTAGTTAAAAAACAGAATTTTTCATAAAACTTAATTTTACCGCTTCTATGAGTGGAATTTCGAAAACTTGAGAGACACGGTTAATATCAAGGACTGAAATGTGGTTTAATGAGATGAAAATAATTTTTGGTGAATAATAACTTTTTACTTTTTTTTACCACAGTAAAAATTAAATAGGGTAATTAAGGGTAAAGATGATATTAATATTACCCTAACACATGTCCTAATTCTATTAGATAACTGTAATTCGACCAAAAACAAACTTAGGAATAAAATATGTCCATTTATCCCCACTTGGATTAGATTAGGACATTTATTATTAATTTATTTAAAGAAGGGTTAACATAGTTAAAATCAATGTTTAATAAGTATATAATTTTTAATATGAGGTTATACATAAGATAAATTCGACTATAAATATTCATAAGAAATATAAAATGATTTCCTACATAATGATATTTTATTTATAATTTTTAGACTTTAAATAAATAAATTTATTTATGACACAACGATGAAGCAGTAATTACCATTTTAAGGAAATGTTAACATAATTGATGATATAAATGCTCAAATAAATTTAATTTTAGACTTTTTATGAATTCCACTAATTTTATAGGTTACTATGATATATTATTGTTGATGTAATAAACTTGGTTTGAACATATAATACTGTTATGATTTTCACAAAAACCAATTACTAAATAGTGTCAAAATTGACATAAAATAGTGTTTAAAACAAATATTATATTATTAATTGTTATTTTATTCCTAAAAATCTACGGTTCAGAAAAATGACTTAGATAAGGATATATATATTAATAATACACAACTTGGGGTTCGTTTGGCATGTTATAGTAAGTCTATTAACCATATAGTGTAAGAAAACAAAAAGTCACGGTAAAAGTTAAATTATTTAACATAGAGTTAAATCTAATTGATAAGTTTAAAATAATAACCTAAACTTGTCTAATTCCTATTGGTTGATAGTATTTAGACCCATCCCCACTTTACCTTCGAAATAAGACCCTTTGGAACCATTATAAACCGATTTTGACTTTAATATAAAATAATATTTTGAGATATTCCTAAGGTGCCCCTCTCCTCCCTTATAAAAGGGCACCTCATCCCCCTCCTCCTCACACCAATTTGAGCACTCAAGCTCGGAAAACCCCTGCGAAAATCCCTTCTCCACTTCTCTTGAATAATCCTAGAGTTCCTGGTCTTCTTCATAGACCAATCTTAGTTCCCTGAGTGAAGGATTCAAAGAGGCGTTTCAAAGAAGAGGTAATATCCATTACCGATCTTTTCAATTTCGTTCTTCTTTAACATCATCTTCTTTAGTTGTTTCATGATAAAGTAATAACATTAGTATTACTTACATACTGATATGTTATTATAAATATGAAACAACCCTAATTCACCTTCTATCCATCCTACGGAAAAATGAAATCACCGCGCGTGCGTATGTACGGAATACTATCTCCACGCTGTGGTGTAATCTATTTTCCACCATCACCATACAAGGATGTTTATAATGGTGTAATGAGTAACTATATATGATTATTATAAATTTATATTGATACTTAAATAGTATAAATACACATAAATACAATTCCATGATCATGGGAACAATATTATCGCTCGTGCGTACGTACGGAATACCGTCTCCACGATGTGATGCGACTCGTTCTACATGATCATCATTACATAGTAATTATATAAATGAATTGAATTAATAAATATGATATATGTTACACTAATACCATTCTGGATATAAGGTATCTATAACCTTAAATGAAGAATAAGAATTTACTCGACAAAACACGCATAAGAACAAAAGGCAATAAAGACCCGAGTAACAATTAACAATGAAATATTACTAATAAGAAGCCAAGAATATGACTATATATGATATCATATCAATATGTATGATTCAGGAATACGTCAATAACATTATTTAAACCACTATACAGGAGCTTCAGACACGTACAAAGAAAATCGGACCTAATGTAAGGGAAATATCACAATCTCATTTTTATCCGAGATTGTTTATACTTTAGTATTTACTGGGGTGTATTTTATCATCCACATCCATGTTTCCTGAATATGTAATATTATTTCCATCCAAATACAATTTTTTAAATCCAATTTTACTTTTCGGTGAGTTTTTAGTAAAAGATATGAAAGGAGTTTTTTATCATTTTTCGTACGGGGTACTTTTTGACTTTTCCGACAAAAGTACGAAGAATGTTTTTGTTAACTTATATGGAAAGAATGGATTTTTAAAACATTATTTCCAAGAATCATCCTTTATAAGTTTTCAAGTTTATTTTTAATCAACTTCTATTAGTTTATAATTGTATGATATGTTAAGAAAAGAAAAGTATTTTTGAAGTAGAAAGGATATTTTCCTCAAGAATGGAGTTCAAATGTTTTATCAAAATTATTTTTCATCTATGATAATATAGGGTTCTGTTTTTATCCCTATTATAACATTGATTTGATTATGTTTTGAGGGAATTATTTTTATGAAGTCATTTACCTTATATGATTTGTTTTATGATGTCATGATGTTTCAAGAATCCCATTTTTGTTACATGTGTTATGCGATGATGTATGATTTATGATTATGTGGCACACATAAGAAAGGATTCATTATAAGATGGGTGGGACCTATATATCCCTCCAATGCATTGGGTAAATATTTATATATCATGATATAGACATGGCTGGAAAGGAAGGTTATTTCGGTTCAGTGATACTGGACTGAAATGAGGAGTGAACTCGGTTCAGAAATGGACTTTGTCTGCTAAGATAGTCTTGGCAATGAGTCATGACTAACAAGAAATGATTTTCCATGATTATGTGTGCATGCCACAAAGTTTCAAGTTTTATGTTATGATTATGGGGATCTCATTTTCACTTCTATGATTTATTCCATGTTAAGATATTATGATCTATTTTGCAGGTTATGATTTTCAGAAAGATATGATATGATTTTTATTTCCTTTATTTGCCCTTGCTGAGCATTTGCGCTCACCCTTTTTTTTATGTTTTCTTTTCCCCAGGTCAGGAAGATGGATATTAAGTAGAATATGATAAAAGGGACCCTAGATATGATGAAATAAATGGGAGACACTATAGAAGATTTATGAACCAGTTGTTTATGTTTCCCAGTTTCTAAATACACTATACCTATATGGTCCTTTGTGGTTTTGTCATATGTTGTAATAAGTGTGCTTCAATTTTGAAGTATTAACAATGTATGTAAAGTATGTGTCATTATAGGTGCCACCAATGTTTCAAGGATAGTAGGAAGTGACTCAGCAGTTCTCCAAACATGAGGTTTCTAGAGGATGGAATTGACTATGTGGTATAATGTAACGCATTAGGGACCTGAATATATTGTGTCCTAATGCAAGAGCAAGTAGTGATCTCCGAGGTCTTGCTGTAGTTGAGGTAACCATTAGTTGAACTATGATATCCATTACCAAGATTTAGTAGTCGTGGTCTTTTCCTTGATGATGTGGAATAACTACTTGATATGATAATAAATTATCATCTACTCTGACAAATAGAGTTTCACATATATCTTCTAACATAAGGACATGAACATGAAATAGTTGTGATGGTCGGTGTTTCACCAGGACATTGAATTTGAGATAGCCGATACACATGGGATGGGAAATGTGGTGAAGTCACACTTAGCAAGATGTATGGTATACAACTAATTAGTAAGTTGATGTAACAGCTAGCCGTGATGCATATATCCTTCATGCATAGTGATGAAGAAGCATAATATTAGCCAATGACAGTCACCCCTACACCCTTACAGTGAGTTATGGAGGCAAAAATTGTGGATGTTGATTATGAGTCCTCGTGAGAGTAGTTAACCTCAGTACATTCTCCTGATGAATTTTTTATAATTGGAGATAATAGAATCCCATTCAAAGGATACGTGGTAGTACCTGTGAAATTATTGGAGGTGGTTTTGAGGGAGTTCCATACATCCCCATTGGTGGCACATCCTGGTGTGGCGAAGAAGTACCAGGACCTCTGACGTCAGTACTGGTGGCAACGGATGACAAAAATACTGGCAGAATTGGTTTCATGATGCCTAACATGTCATCATGTGAATGATGAGAATATGGTCCTTGCATGATTGAAATATCCACTTGAGGTTTCAGAATGTATGTGAAATTATATCTCTGTAGACATTGTGACGGGGTTACCATGCATGTCTATGGTCCGCGACTCTATCTGGGTGATTGTGGACTGACTCCCCAAGTCGGCTCACATCCAACCCATTCAGGAGTAGGAATAAATAGAGGGATTATGGAGCCTATATGTCTATGAGATAGTACAAATTCATGGGGTTCGTAGGAAGATCTTCTCAGACCGTGATACACAATTTACATCCATTTTATTGTAAGGGGATGTATGAGGTGTTCGGGACTAATATGTTCATTAGCACATCTTTTCACCCCCACACGGATGGTCAGAGAGAGAAAACCATATAGACCATGAAGGACACGCTTCATGCTTGTGTTTAGAATTTTGGTCAAAGTTGGGAGGACCACCGTCCACTTTTGGAGTTTTTCTACAATAAAATATATGACGACACCCTTACCATGACACTGTTTGAGGACTTCTATGAGTAGTCATGAAAATATAATCTATGTTTGAATGGCCTTGGGGAGTCAGTGGTCATGGGTTCTGGTTTGGTACGGGCTACCATTGTGAAGGTGTATATCATCCAGGAGAAAATAAGGACTGCATAGAGCAGACAGAAGTCTTATGCTGACAGGAGATGGAGACCCATGGAGTTCGTGGAGGGATACCATGTATTCTAATGGGTCTCACCATGATCTGGATTGAAGAGATTTTGTAGGGGCGGAAAGTTATCTCTGAGGTTCATCAAACCATTATAGATTCTCAGCAGAGTTGGTGTGGTGGTGTACCTCATAGCCCCACCACCCACATATTCACTGAATGCATGATGTTATTCATATTTTTCAGTTGAGGATGTACGTATACGATCAATCACACTTCATCAACTGGGATGAGCAAGAAATTGATGATGGGATGACATTTGTGATGTTCCCAATATATATATATAGTGGATATATAAGAGGAGGTAATTTTTGGATAGTTGATTCCTTTGAAATGAATTCTGGGGCAGCACTGGAACTTCCATGATAGAAAATAGCAGTGGGAGGATTAGATTCATGGTCAGCACACCCACTTGTTTGATTATCCCTTATTATGATTTTCAGGGATGTAATTTCCAATGTTGTGAAGAATTTATTATCTCGTAATTTAAATATTTTCTTTAAAATCATTTTGAATTATTTCAAGAAGACATGATTTGAAAAAACGTGATTATGAGGCCTAGAGATCCCAAATATAATTTTGAACTTATTTTAATTTATCATCAGTAAACAATTGAGCATGCTTTTAAATATTTTATATCTCTACACAGATCAATAATCAGAGTCCACCATTGAACAGAGAATACTGGGATTGGCTAACAAACTACGTAACATCAATTGACAGGTGTCTCCTTGCTATTTAATTTTTTGGACTTTTTGGAAAATAATTTTATAATAGTAAATAGTTATTTTATTTCAATTCTCAAACATTGAGCAGTGGAGGGTGACGATGTGGTGTAGCAATGAGGCGATGATGAGGTGCAATAAAGGATGCCCCTTAATGGCTCATTTTGTCACAACATAATAGCTATGTTGTTTCATTAATGAAACAGTGTAAATAAAAAACGTCACAAGGTAATATATATACTATGATGTGTTTCCTTTTTAATTAGCTAATGAGTTGGAGATTTGGAATGTAAATTGTGTACAATTCCTTGACGGACCTATAGTGAGTTTCCCCTCGAATGAAGAACAAAGATCACCAAATGAATCTCATCAGCTTCAACATGACACTGAAAACAAAGCCAGGATGTGAAGAAAAACATCGACCACATGAACCCTCTAGGATATAATGCTATAGAGAGGAACATAAAATGAGTTAGGTTTTTGAAATATTTATTGCTTCCCTCTTCTTTTATGAAAATGACGAATGCAGATCAACCAATGAACCTATTTATCCTTGGATCATTCTTTCTTCTGAGATGGTTACATGTTTTGGGATTTCATTATCAGGGATTAAATTATCAATTGTATTTATGGAAATAAAATCCCAAAAACAACCTATTGGTCGCTGGTGGTGTCCCGTAGTGGAAATCGTGAGAGGAGGTAGGTGGTGTTCCTGTTGGTGTTCCATGATGTCATAGAGGTGAATTGTAGCGTGGATGTGGATGCCCATTTTTGAGCTACCTAGTCCAATGATAGATGTCGTGTCACCACACTAGAACCACATTAACATTATTAACCAACATACACGGTCCACTGGTGATGTGGAGGGCATGATCTGTTTCACTTGAAGTGTCTGCAGAAGAAAATCCATGGTTGTGCCATGTTGGTATGGAGGATATTGGCTGCTACGGTGGCCCAAGAAAAACCCAAAGGGCCAGACCCCTTGGCCTAATGTGCTAGGACCAGGCTGTTCTGGATCAGGACCGGTTCGGGTTGACCCAGACCCAACAGGCTCCTATTTCACTGAAATTCTAGTATCTCCCAATCCAGGCATCCAATTGACACTCCATTATAGGAATTAGAACCCTTGTGATGAGGTAGTTCTTCTATGATTATATACATGAGTTTTGAATGATATTGGTGTATGTCTAGGTTTGATCAAAAATAAATCCACGTATGCCCCTTTTACGAAAATTCCCATATCGGACAGATTGGGTGTCCTTTCGAAGCACTTTCTATTGCATTTGGAACCTGATGAAGAAATAGTCCATTGAGTTATTCAATTTGGGAATTTGTGGATGTTTAGGTATGACCAATTTCTTGACGAGCATATCCTCCCAGAATCAATCATGTTATGTGCTGGAATCGTATGGCCGGCTGTGACACAACAAATGAATAGAGACCCTATAGGGATTAACTCCTAGTAACCCTGTTTGGATCAGGACCTTCGGATCCTATGTGGATCCATTGCTAGAGACCCTGTATGGATCACCAACTTTAAACCCTGTGTGTATCGGCACCAATCTGGCATGTGTGGATCAGCACCTAGCGACCCGGTTGATCACCTCCTAGGGACCCTATGTGGATCAGCACATAGAGACCCTATTTAGATCAACAATAGATCCTTTCAATAGAATATGATTATCTAGATTATTGACTAATCATATTTACTTGTGTACATATATTTTACCTGACATAAGCTATTTTTTTTACGTTTTTCAATGTATTTTGTGATCTTGTTTTGTGGTATTGCCTCTATGGAATTTCCATTACGTCATTTTCCATTATGGTTTTCTAAGAGACCATTGGGTGTCTCATGTTCCCTATTGGCTATTTTTATACTCAAACCCACGTAGTATTTTCCCAAATTTATTGTGTCTTGTGTAGATGATGGAAAAAATTGACATGGACTTTTTGAGGCTAAGAATAAAGCGTGCTCGGAGGCTAATCAATAGATGTGGTGTGCTGCAATGATGTATGACAGTGTGTTGTACCTACCCTTTATGTATGATCATTGTTGGATGGCCTCTTGAGATTTTATTTTATTTTTATTTACATTCCATTCAGTTGGATATGCATCCCCCCCTTGTATTCATTTTACACTCTTTTACTCTCAGCAGTGGTACTTGTTAGTGGTTATATTAATTTTTTCATTCCATTGTGGTTTTTTTGTAGAGTCTAACCTTTCATATATGTGTATGAGTTTAATGGTAAAGCCTTTTATTTTTGGGATTTTCCTTTCTGGTGCTAGTTACTAACCATTGGATAATGGAAGGTGGGCATGGGGTAGTCACGACACATGCCTCAGGAGACATGTCTTGTCATGTCAATTTATCACTATGTTCTATGTATGTATCCCTTGTACATTCTTTTGTATAATTGATCTACTAAACCTAATTCTCATATTGTTATCATAGATTCCACTGATATATTACTACCATAAAATCACTTTTTTATACATCCAAACATCATGGAATATTTTATTAATCAATTATAGATTCATATTAAATTCTAATAACTACATTAATCTCCATTTATATCACAAACACGTATTCTTGGATATATTTATGTCATATGATTGCATATATTATTCTCTATCAATTATTCTAATATATGGTTTTTAATACTATGCAAGCATATGTACATTGATTTGTTTTAATAAAACCATTAGATATTCCTCATAATATCATTATCTTCCAATAATGTGGTATTATATTTAAGTAACATATATTTAGATACCTTCATTATTGTCATAAATATCTATTATACCAATTTAAATTTTCCATATGTAATTAAACATATTTTATTTGGAAAATTGTTGCACTTACACAAACATCTTATAGAAGCATGGAGAAATATAGAAAACAGATATTATATGACCTCGTATCTTACTTCAATCCAAAACTTTATATTAAAAACATATAAAACTCATTTTCATAATATTTTATCACCAACTCATTTTGGATACCTAGTGTATACACCATTCAAGATTGATGGTTATTATATTCAATTCCTAATATGAAATGACAATATAAAGTAGTATTAAAAAATATTACTAAAACTTATTTAATAATGGTGATTGTTATAACAAATTGTGAATTTTTGTTAAAACATTTCAACCACCCATGTTAGGATTCCCTTGAATACAACCATTCATTCATGATTGTAAACATTCCAAAAAATAATAACCTGTACATTGATATATGGGAACCATTATTAAAATTTTAATGTAATTTTCAATAATAAATGATTTATATTCTTTATCAACTAAATGATTGATTATTAACAGTATATAATATATCATCAATTGAGGTGAATGAAGAACCACCACTATTGTTGTTACATTCTTTGTAGATTGATTCTCTTGAAAATTTCCATTCAACATTCTCTTATTGAACATATCATTATTCCAAATATTTTCACATTTTTACCATTTAAAAAAGCCATTACAATCCATACCCAAAATATCAAATATACATTTTCACTATTTTATTATAATAAACTCCATTAATTTATGGTCATTTTTTCTTTTCATGTACACTAATAATTACATTAATAAAAATGAGTAATTAAATTATATAAAAATTTTATTTTGTTGATGATGGTTGATTATGTATCAAACAATTGCTTTGGAGAACACATGTTGTTAGGAAATAATTTACTTATATAATACCATAACTCATATTAAATCAATTATTCATTATATTTTCATATGGTGATGGTGAAACACTTCTATTTCTGTGACATGTCTATAAATGTAATTGATATATCTATGATGTAAATGAGTATCAAATTCGATTATGATTTTTCTAAAATCATGAATATGATGTGTATTAGGAAATTTGAATTTATAAATGTATCCATATTAAATTTTATAGGTTAATATTTTTAGGTAAGAATAAATTTTTTCTCCTCATTAATTTCATAGAATTAACCTCTATATTGAATTTTACTTTTAGGAATAAAACAATTTTACATTACATTATCGATATATACTTAATAGAGTTATTCATTTCTACATGGTTCCAAAGTAACTAATATCTTATATCCACATATCAATCAAACATCACTCATACATTCGTGTACAACTAATTGTGAAATATTATGATGATTGTTTACAACTATCATAGATTTGTAATAGTTTATACACGATAGATGAGAAAATTAAAAAAACTTTTAACATATGACCATTGATAAACATTTATTTATCAGAAACTATATAAGTAAATGGGAATATAATTCTTAAGGTAATTATATCTAAAGGATCAAGGAATCATATAAATTATATTCAAAAATAATAATTCTACTTTTACGTGAAGAGGAATTAGCATCAAACATCTTGGTATAACTGTGTCATAGATTTTATAATCATCATGTAATTCCAATGATAAAATAAATAACCAACTAATAGTTAAGTATTATACACCATAATCAATATTTATTATAAAATATAAATAATTTATCCATGTTTGTAATAGATTTATTTGATTGTTTTCTTTTTGTTATACTCTAAAAATATCATCATTATACATTAATCATGCCAGTTAGTTATTAAGAACTTCTCACCATTATCATAAGAATCACACTCTAACCGTTTCATTAATAATTCACCATACATATTATGTTATTTCTATAAAATATTTGTAAATTTTATTTAATACATTTCTTTGATTGGAATATTTTATTTCATAAAATATATTTACTAATGTAAAATTATTTACAAATATTAATATTTTTGAAGAATAAACAAATAATTATTACATTAAATCAGTTCATTAAATTTATAAATCCATAAAATTATTTCATCATATGGGAAGAAAATTTAATCCTATATAATTATCAATCTCTATTATTATAATGAAATTATAAATCTTTAGTTATATTCATACTTTCTATTCTAATTTTCATAACATCATTCAACATTTTTTATATAAGAACTAATGATTAATATAATGACCCAACTATAAATAGTAAATATTTATTAGTTTTAATCATGAATATAATTTCATTATCTTTTAATATCTTATCATGTTTATAGTTTTATAGTTATAGGTCAAAACTCATATATTACAACACTGTATCATCCAATGTAGAAACTTCTATTAATTATCCATATTTTCATAATATAATACATTGAAATAAATCATGCTTTCATTTCATTGGGATTATCCATGGTATTAAGCATTATTATTTCTTTTCCATATCCATCATTATTTATTTAGATAAATATTTAAATAATATGGGATTAAAAAAATTCTCCGAAATAGATATAAAAAGTAGTAAATCCATCTCTGTAGTAAAAAAATTTAACCCCAATGATTACATTATAATAATGTATTAAATTGAAAATAATCTCATTTTATACCCTTTTTATAAAAACACAATATTTCCATTTAACCCATATAAATCATAGAAATAGCATATATTTTTTTGGGACAACATTAAACGTTTCATTTTTATAAATGGAATTATTTTGTGTTCGATTTCCATTCAAGTCACTCATAAAAGTGGAATAACCGTATTGTTGAATTCATTACATAATTAATTATTGGTATATCATGGTCCAAATCATTGTTGGTTTATCCTGTAACCAATTATCTTTTTTTTATCATGGAACCACTAGTCAATAGATTATCATGTAACCACCGATCTAATATCCAAGTCCCATTATATAATCATAACGTTAAAATATTGAAATTTTTAACATATAACTTTTAATATATAAGCTTATATAATATTAATACATTTAATGTTATTCAAATAATATATCTATTTTCAAAACCAATTTTCAATAATAAATTCACAAAAAAGGATTGAGTTTTTTTTCTTTTAAAAATGTTAATTCTTATAGAAGATTCCAAATAACAAAAGTGACATAAAATTTCTATTATAATACTTTTACATATATATTACAATACTTTAAATAATATATATAATTCTGGAAAAGAGGAAATTATTTTGAATTTAAAATATTAAACAATTTTAAAAGATATTTTTTAATCAAATGGTCACATTACACATTGAAATTATTGCATCATAATCCACATGAAGGAATAGAATATAGAAATCACTAAAAATGATACTAAATAAATTCATGATATGATATGTCATATGTGATACATGTACTCCTCATAAACGATTTTGGGACTATAAGATTACGATATATCTCAATGAAAGGAGACTATGACCTAGCCTCTTACCTTGAGTCTGAAATGTCTCGTGTGTTTATATATCCATTAATAATTAACATTTTTTCCTTAATTAATTGATTTATTACCATTTAAAAATTTATTATTATTTATCATTAACTTATAAAAATGTTGTATAAAACTACATTGTAAAATAATTTTTCCTTAGGTGTTTTGACCATATATTATTCATCTTTCAAAACGACTACGGTGTGTGGTTTATGGTAAATGGGGTAATTATTAAAAAAACGATCATTATAATTAAATATTCCTCATATTGACGTTGAAAATATAATTTTAATACCAATAACAAAATATTTCTATTAAAAATTTACCAATGATACAATCATAGAGACAATAGGCCATACCTATGCATTAGTGACATTTTCATTTCTCAATGATCATTATTGAATGACGTTATGAATGAAATATCATTCCATTATTAAAATTATTTCATAAATAAATTTTTTAATAATATATACATATATATATATAATTCTTATGTAGTGAAAACAATCATATAGCTTCAATGAGGTGGTAGTCCGCACATCAATGAACGATATTATCACATTTTTTAGTGTGTCAAAAGGATACACTCAAATATGATATATAATAATTAAATAAAGTCAATTATGTATTTAATAGTATATATATTTCATTTAAATGAAATATATTTAGTCAATCCATACTTAATACATTCCATCTAATGTGTGATGACATCACATTATTTCAGGCGGCGGTGCTTCATATGTCTAGAAAAAATGTTATCGCATTCCAGATCAATGGAAGGTTTGAAGGTATGTGTTATATAATAACTATGGATATATAACTAAATTATATATAAAAATATATCATATAAATACCTTATGTTCATCTTAATTCCTAACCATGTGAGGGGTTATAAGAAAATTGAATGACACAGTTTCCCATAGTTGTAATACACTATATACACACAATGTGATTTCATTACCAATTTGATGGATAGGTGTATGTTTAAGAATAAACTACAAAATAAAAAGTATCATTGCATTTTTTTCATACTTATTATATTATATATGAATTTAATATGTATAATATAAGGTTTGGAGGACGAAATAAAATTGAAATTCATGTTGAAGAATGTTAAATCATATCCAGTAAAATCCTTTTAGTTTCCACCATATGAAATTAATAGATTGATTTACAAAAAATTGTTGTTTTAATTATTATGGTTATGATGTTTGGAATATATTTTTTATCGTTTTTTATCTTCAAATAATTCCTGAGATGTGGGAATAATTACAGAAAATGTGTTACTTTTTATAGAGGAGGAGGTTGTCATTCTTGTAAATATTAAAGGGAGTTATTATAGAGAGTTCTACCTTAAATTGTGTCTCTAGGATAATGATAAAAAATATAACATTGGGGATATGGAATAGTAATTGCCAGAAAATGGGTTTTTATGATGTTTTCATGTATTTTGGGCCTTTTGATTAAAATGTAACCAATAAAAAAATATTTATACCATTATAGTTGAAATTTTTTATAGATACATTGAAAAATTATTTTTTGGAAATCACTATGTTTATATTATATTAAATTATAAATTATTCTGATTAAAAATATTGAATCTATTTATCCATATTTAAATACCAAATGTTTCAAAAATTAATTTAAAATTTACCCAAAAAATGAGGGGACATAGAGGGTTTTTACAATTAAAATACTCAAAATATTATTATATTTTTTATATTTAAATTAAATATGAAAAATATCCAAAGGAATAAAAGTATATTATTAGACGTAAAACATAACTAATAATAAATGAAAACAACTTCTAAACAAAATATAAATATATAAATAAATTTAATGAAAATTTTGTTTGCAATTACAATTTATAATATTTCACTACACATCAGAAAACAAAAATTTATTAAAAAATTAAAATAAAAATATAAAATATATTTTGATATTATAATTTAATAAATTGAGGTTATTTTATGATATAAAATTAATTATATTTTCATCCTTTATTTTCAGAATAATTTCCCCATTAAAAGGCAGAAAATATTATTTATAGAAGAATAGAGATCTTAAGCATAAATATATTTTGATTATTATATTATTACAATAAAATATGTTTGATGAATGAAAAATCATTTTTTAAATGTTTATATACATAATATAGTTAGTCATATTAATAACCCACAATATAACAGAAAATAGATAAGTATAGTAGTAATATTAAATCAATATTATTGTTCTGAATAACTCTGTATTGCATGAAATGCAATATTTTAAAGAATATCATTGTTTGATGTGATATATTATACTCAACATATCTCCCCATTTTAATTTAAATGAATATTTAATTAATAATTATTAATAAATATTAACTAATTATTCTATAATTAAATGGTTTGTCACAATCCCCCTTCTGTTTGAATTTCATCCTCATAATATAATTCACTTTTCAAAAAAATGGTGGTATATTTCCCTAATGAAATTTTCATATTACCATTTTCCTATTCAACCATATCGGTTTTCAATAAAAAGATAATAAGGTGAATTTCCATATTCTACAATACATTCTCTCTATAGGCTTGAACTTTTACTTGTTTTTACTTATAAGAAATATTTTATTCCATTTGAACTGTTTCTAGAGTCTAAACAGGGGAAGAATCAACTACGAACTTCCTTAAAATTGAAACATGAAATAAACTGTCTATCTAGGATAAAAATTAAGTTATGTACACTCATTAGGAAACTGATCTAACTTTTTCTAGTATAGTTTTATGGTATATGATTCAATGGGCTTATCTTCCACTTCGTTCCAAAACACATGCCACTTCCTTATATAGATACTCTTAGAAAGGCATGATCACCTACCTTGAGTGAAATGTCATTTCTATGATTAACTATATAAATTGTCATAAAAATATATGTTATCCTAATTTTTCATTGTATCAATCTATCATTATCTAGTATATTATATACCAACTATGATCTCATCAACTTTTTTATCCTACACCATCCCAAATTTTCAGTGATCGACACTACTTTCAATAAAGTTCCTTTAAAGGATCCATCTAATTACTAGAGTGAAAACCTTCATTGTAAAAAAAATCCCATGATGTATATTTAACCTATGTTCTCTAGTATTCCATTTTATTGATAAAAAACAAATTCTAATGTTTTAATCATCTGCTTATATTTTTTATAATATTGAGGACAGAAATCTATACTAAAATTTAATTCAGAACCCAACAACATCTAATGTCCCTTCATAAAATTAGATTGCAACCTAGAATAATTATTTGATAATGATGAGAGAGGATTTCTGTGTAACCTAAAAAAACGTTTAGATACAGTATTGAATGTTTTTCTATGGACAATGTATCTCTAAAGTGAAATAAATGTGACGATATAGTTAGTCGATCAACAATAACTCAAAAAAAAATATTAAACGTAGAATTATTTTTCAATTATACAATGAAATCAATAGATAAATTTTACCATTTACTCTCTATCACCAAAAAAGGATGAAGCATCCCGTCAATAACTATTGATCTACATTAACGTTCTAATAAGTAAAACACTTAATGGTATTGTCAAAAAAAATTATTTTCATCATATCCCTATAGTAAGGCTCTCAAATGTCCCTATACATCAGAGTTCATACGGAATGAACTGAAAATAAGGAATCATTAGATTCAGTAAAAAACTCATCCATCATCTACGAATCCTAGGGCACACATAATCATTTTCGAAATAAAAAAAACTCCATCTTCATCAATTTTAAAATAAGCTGGCTTAACCTTCTTTATAGGTTCTACCTATTTCTTCAAATCATGATTCCCCTTATGGGCATATTTAATTCATTTTAAAAAGGATGACTTCACAGTAACATAATAACATAGAGGATGTCTCTAGATCCATATATTATAGACTAAATTTCATCAAATCATTGACTATAGGGGAATCTTCGAAATCTATCACAGTTAATGTAAAGATACATTTTATGACTCAAAGCACATGCCACTTGTTGTACTTTCCAATATGATAATGAATATTTTAATAATAATCCTTGATCAGTTATATGTGTATTCTCTCTCTCATTTTCAAATATTCATAATCAAATATATTCCTAAAAAAATTAATCAGTATATATTTCACACAGTAAACCATTGAAAATAAGCCTCAAAAAGGTTTTATTAAAAATAAATAGTATATAATACCAAATCATGGGTAGGATTATTTAACTCATGAGTTTTCAACTGTCAAGAAGCATAATGAATTACCCCATCATTCAACATTAGGATAGAATCATGACCTATTAAGAAAGAGTCCATGTAGATGAACAATTCACAATTTCAGGAAGGCAAGACCAAAACTAGAGCATTGATTTCACTTCTTTTAGTTCTTTTGAATTAAAAGAAAAATATCATTTTTAAATGATCCTAACATCTTTTATTTTTTTAATGTTTTGTGGGATAGATAACATAGAAATGTTTTCAAAGAAAAATAAAAAATAACACACTTATTCAAGAATACTATGAAAATAATTGACATTTATATGTCTTGGCGACTATTGAATGACCTTTTTTAGCAGTGACTGTCATTATTAAATAATTTTTTTCAATAATTTCAATTAATAGAATTTTTTACAAAAAGAATATTTACTATTACTAATAATTACATACATTTCATTCTCATTTAATATTCTCAAAACTATCTTTATGTTCCGCAAATAGTCATCTAGGATTTTAGAATATATAAAAATACCATCCCTAAAACCAACCTTTAACAAGTCCAAAAACTCATTGAAGTCACTATATAAAGTATTCATAAATAACTAACATTTATTATATATCCAAAACGGAAAAAATGAAAATTAAAAACACCCATATCACTTCTGAAATGTAGTCTTCTGATAGTCATCCTCAATTGTGTTCAACTGATTTACCCATACTTGATATCAAACATTGTTCAACACTAAGAACTATATATCTAATCCAAAATCTCATTGATATTATGGAAATTATACTTGGTCATAATATTACTATCATAAATACCTATATAATCAACGAAATGTCTAATTGAAGCATCAATATTTTTCAAAAATATTATCACATCATCCTATGGTGGTGTACTTGGTCTAAGGAAACATTTATCAAACAATTATTGTATATAATAATAAATTTCTAAAAGTTCTACCTGATCCTTTTAATATGGTGGTTTGAAAATAGGCTTATAAAAAGGAAATTAATTAATAATAAATTCAACATCGAAATCTACAATAAAACCTACATATTTATTAGGAAATACATCCATAAATTCATTCTATACTGTAATATAACAAATCGTAAATATTTATTTCCTAAAAAAACAATATGTAGTAAACATCCAGTTCGATATTTATTCAATTTACCAACCATTTGTTATGTTATCCAAGGTATGAATTCATTGAATAAATAATTCATCTCTTTTTAATCTATATTATCATGAAAAAATAAATCTTTTCCCTTCACAACATGATATCGAACTCAACTATGGTTAGTTAAATAATATTTAAATGAATGACCTCAACAATAATTATATTAGAAATATTTCAATATATCTAGGTGATATAATATTTACAAAAACAGTTTTTATAAAAAATGATCAATCATACATTCAAGAAGTTATATTCCTAACTTTCATGAAATTTTAATATAATTGAAGGAATGTGAGGATCCATAGTCCAATAGAGTATTTCCTAAATTCTGATAAACTAGTAACATACCTATTACCAATTAATTGAATGGGCCAACATCAACATGAGTTATATAAAATAAATTTTCAACAACTGTTTTCTTTCAATCTAGCTAGTTACTACCCAGGGTAGTCAACTTTGTACCAAAATTAGAAGAATTCCTTATATCATTGTAACTGAAACATATTAACCCATAATACTAATTACTATAATTACCATATTACTTGTAGTCATGATCAATATAAATAATATGAACAATTCATATGCACTTAATAGTCATTTAATGACACTATCAACGATGATTTTAAACACACATCTCTTTGGATAATAATTTTGGTATCTTCCACTATTCATATCTGATGAATTATTTTCCATTGCCTACGAACTATACCAATTAATTTTTCATATCATCGAACACATGATCATCATAAAACTCTATTTAAACCATATCATCATATCAAAAATATTTTTTATTTATTTTAACTAAATATAGTCAAATTAACTTCAAAATATTATCCTCAAGACAATGTAAAATTAATTTATCTTATTATCAAGATCTTAGATGAAATTTGGGATGCACCATGCCAAAAGGGTTATTTTTTTCTTCATATAAAATCATCAAATACTCCTATTTTTTTGTCACCCAGCCCCAGAGTATCCATTATTTTATGATTCTCATGATCTCCCATTATTTGTAAATGTTTGGTATGGTGTCCTTGTTTGAAAATATTTATGTTTAATAATTTTGACGTGTTTCAGGCCAATGCATGGAAACCGCACATTTTGTTATGAAAGTACAGTCATCCAAGGGGACCCTACAATTGACCTCTAATATAAATAATAACATTTTATTATAATAATATATGTAAATATTTAAAAAATAATAATACTAATAGTACTATGTAAATAAAATTATTATTATTATAAATATAATTTTTAATATTGTTTATTTTAATATTTTACTTTTATTTAAAATTTTTTTGTTGAGTTTCTGGTTGGAATCGACTTGAGTTTGTGTGCTTTTTCATGAATATATCTGGCACACATGCAAGGCAAGGTCAAAGCTACGTGGCATTTCCGTGCATCCTATCTAGTTCATGATTAGTTAATTTATTACCTGGATGAATACTTCGTAAAACACAAAATTACAAGATAAAAATAAAAATATTTAGATTTGTTTCAATAATAATAATAATAATAATAATATTATTATTATTATTATTATTAGTATTTAAATTTTTTTATTTATGTTACTAGTATTATGTTATGGTTATCATAGTTATAATGTTATTAATATGATTAACCGTAATATTATTTAAACACATTAATTAAATATATAATTATGGTTAAAATAATAATTATTATTCTTAGTCTTATTGTTATTAATATTTTTTTATTAGGAATAATTAATGATATTTTTATTATTTATTATTAATAATATTATTATTGAGGATAGAATTATTATTATTAAGAATATATTTTAAATCATTTTAATAGTAATATTATTTTTAGTATTTGTATTACTAATGGTATAATTATAATAATAAATAAAAGAGGGGAGGGGAACCCTTCGGGGGAATCTCCCCCTTCTTATCGCCCTGGAACTCTATGCACCGGTGAACCACCTTCCCCTCATATATTTCTCATCGAACCAGGCCCCTTGATCCCCCTCCTGGTCTACCCATCCCTCCCTCCTATGCTCTCTCCACCATTGGATGGAGCTCCTAACTGAAAATCTCCATATCTCCCTCTCATCTTATAGTGCATCTCACATCCAGACCCTCCAAGCTCCCCTCCCTACCTTCGTTCGGCTCGATTTTGGTGCACCTCTCTCATACACACCACCGTGCCAGTGGGATGATCTCTTTGTGTCGGCATTCTTGCTAGCATAACCCCCTCAACCTAGTGACCTCTCTCCGTTTGACCAGCCTAATGGCCTAACCTGATCTATTCAACCATTCATGTTCCCAAACCTCTGCACTTCTACGTTTCTTGCACAACTCAACTCTAGCACCGCTTGTAATGCTCGGATATCCACATGAAACCCCCACCTCATGTGTGTTCCTATTATATTGTTCATTTATTCCCAATTAATAGTTTTGAGATTTGGGTTTTAGGTATTGGTTGGTCTGATATTGATAAAATTGACTCGACACCTTATTTTTAGGTTCTAGTTATGTCGATTAATGTTTGGTTGGTCTATGATGGATTTTGTGCATCGTTATTGTGATGTTTTCTTACACTGAGGTAGGTGGTTCTGTGTCCAATAATTTTTAATTGATTTAATTTGATGATTTAATTTCATTTTTCTTGATTTATGGTTAAATGAGGTGATGATAAATTTGTTTCTTTTGACATCCGTGTGTGATGAAATTGAATTATATATTAGATATTCTCATATCTTTCATTTGGGTCTAGATGTGGTAATTTCTATAAATATTTAATTAATAAGATATGGTGTTTAATTAATTTCTTAACCATTAATTAATTAATTAATCCAATCCCTATCATATTTAGATTAATTTATTGTGTTTCCTTAAGCTTATAAATGAATTCATAGGATTAATTATTTAATGTGTATGGTGTTATGAATTGTTTTATAGGTTAATAGGTTAGAAATGAGTATTTAACAAAGTAAATGACTGTGTATTTGTGTGTTTATTAGTGTAATGTTTCTGAAATGGGTTTTAAATTTTTATTATAAGCTTCAAAATATATTTTTAGGGCTTTTGAGGTGTTTTAGTTTAAATGGTGATTACCAATGGAAAAAATAGATCATTTTGAACATTTTTTCTTTTTTATGAAATTGGTGTCTAAATTGTGAAATATTTGAAAATAGAAAATATTATATTAAAAACAGTTAAATGTATGATTGGATTGATGAAGGGTCTTGGACCATTTTTTGGGTTGGTTTGTATGGGCTGTTATCTTGTGTTCTAAAATCGAAATTTGGTATTTTTTATGTGAAGGAAAACGTATTTGAAAGGTTTTTTCCAGGGTGTATTAAAATGGAATGTGTGTTGTTTGTAAATAATGCTGATTTCATTGAAATGTGTTTTTTTTAATTTATTGGTGTGGTGTGTGTGCATGTCAAGTTTAAATCGAGTAAATGGTAATCCTAGGGTATTTTGGTGGGCCGTCCAGGACATGTATGCTAGATGATAAGGAAGCGGTTTGTCCCAGTTTCATCAAGTAGGATTCACACTACAACACTAACTAAGCATTTCTGATGAATTGATACCACTGTGCGATGGGTGTGTTCCCCATTAGTGGCTAGGTCATGATAATGTAGATCTTTTTTATTCCTATTCCATTTTTACATTGAGGTATGATATCTCTAGGGACCCATTTGTGATAGCTACTTTAGTATATTTACCATCTATGATCCACTTTTCTGGATGTCGTGTCTTCCGTCAGCACACAAATGACCAATTGAGTTAGTGTTTACATTATGAATTTTCTCGTCCACATTAACGTAGAGTTTTTGATATACTTTTTCATGAAGTGTTCCATTTAATTGTTATCCAATAAATGATTTCCATAAATGATTTGTAAAATAAATAGTTTAATATGGATGTTAAATTAAATCATTCACTTTATGTAATGTAGTATTTTTATTGGGTGGCATCCTACTAGGCTCTCGGATCACACCCTATGTATACCATTTAGTGTATGTAGATATTGATACTTTTTTATTCCATGTGAAGGCATCATGTTTCGTAATGAGGTTCCGAGTTGTAGATTTTTGTATTACGTAGGTTGGTATTGGTGGATTTGGAATGTGGCTCCTCATGTCTCACAGAGGATTGAGTTGTAGTTTTAGTTTTCCATTATTGTAGTATCTTTTGGGTTATTAGTTCATGTTGTAATCATAAAATATTTTCATTGTTTAATGGAATGTTTTGTGGTCTATTATAATTTTAATTTATTAATATTTATAGTTATTTTTTGTTTATATTTTCGATTAATTTTTCCTCTAACATTTCCTTTTGATACCTATGAACTTGTACCAGCCCATAGGGATCAGGAATGTCATTCGGGAAATGGTGTGGACCAGGTCTGGAATTGATTGGATAGAGACCTAATTTGGTTCATGAAAAGGGTATCAAAGTGGAATAAACATTTAGGGTTATGTTATTATTTTGGATTACTCATGATAGAAGGAGATTAGGTCTGTTGGAAATCCAAAGGAAGGTGCAAGAAGATCGCTATGAACTTTTGTTCGCACTGACCCTCAAGTCACCTGGGGTAGTACGGGATTTGATTCATTTTTCTTGGGTGGTTTTGGATTGAGGGATGAAAATGGACATAGATCAGCATATGTTGTGGCCTCACATGGGGTGTTGTCCCATGTTGAGTCCTAGTACCTTGTTCAAGTACCTCTTAATGTCATTAGTTACATGGGGCATCGCTCACACCCTTGTTGAAGGACCTCTTAGTGTCATTACTTACATGGGTAAAGTGGATTTTTAAGGAGGAAGTGTTTTGAGTTGGAAATTTTTTAAGTGATTGGAATTGATAAAGAAAAGGGGACACTATGGACCTTGTAATTATTTATGGAGGGTTACATGTGTATGGGTATGTATGATGAGGGAATGGGGGAACGTTTTATTGGATGACATAAGAGGTATTGGATGAACAAACATGTGATGGTTCATAATATATCATAGGTCAGTTTTAAAATTTAAAGGTGAATAGTGGTTTTGAAAAGGGGAAATGACTTTTGGAAATGGTATTGGGTTTAAAATAGGGGTCTCAGTATTTTGAAGGTGGTTTTAAAATTTAGTGATTTTTAAAATTAATATTAAATGAGATTTTTTACGGGGTGTTTTGGGTTGTGTTTTTTTATAGGATTCTGATCCGATCGTTTTGGGCACGACGTGATTTATTTTGATTGTCTATTTGTCTTGATTCTAGTTTGTGGTTGTGTTTTTCGTGTTTTCATTGATGTTCTACCATTAATGATTCCCAAGGTTTCCAATGAGGCTTGCACAATTCCTAGTTCATTTCGGGTTTTGACTATTTATCGATGTAATCAATGTCTAGTAGAGACATTTTTCTGGTTCATGGAGATAAAGTGTGCCTCTGGGTTGCAGGGAAGTCCTGAGGGTTTTAAGGTTCGTACTATCATTGGATTATTTGAGATTCTAGATCAAGACGTATAATGATTGGATGCATCAGCATCAACGATTTTTGGGTTGTGGTTAATGGTGTTTGACTCTCTCAAAGGTTCTCCATCTGGCAGAGTGTGAATTCCAAAGTAACATGTCTTCAAGAAACTATCATTGTAGGCTCTGAAATATTGTTTGTTAGACCATATTTTGATATGTCCTTGGTAAGGTATGTTCGGTCATTCTATAATATCATGTCACATCCCTCTATTGTTATTATATCATTGTGACTATTCAAGTCATCCGAGGAAGCTAGTGCCTGACTGTGAGGTAAGATATGCTTCTTCCCTCAAGGCCCTAACCATAGGTCTCAGGGTGATGCTCGCACACAGTTAGGATTTTCCAAGTGTGTGTGGATCCTTGGTTCAGATAATGTTTTTATCTTTGGTTTTCAAGTATAAAATGCAGTTTCTAAATCGTTCGCATTACTTGAAGGGTTTAATGATCATGAATAAATGGAACCATTTTGATTTTGATTGTTTCCTCAGTTATTCTCGTTAGGGGGATATTTTTTTTCATGAACTTAATGGGAGGGGTTCTGGGGCCTTTTCGTTGTTACCGTTTCTCTCCGTCGAATTTAATCTATTATATTTTGACTTTGTAGAGGATTCCTCAATCCAAGTGTCCTGGTGTGACAGCTTTATTCATAATGTTTTAAATATACTGGTGGAGTTATTCTGTTGGAATTGAGAAATTTTGTGGGGTTCGATCGAGAAATTCCCTAGTATGTGGTTTTAGTAAGTATTTTTTTCGGTCCATATGGAGAAATTTAATGAGTTCAGATTGGTAGTTCCCGCATTCCTCCCCTACCCCCAAAAAATGGTTTCCTAAAATTTTAATTCATCCAGGTTAGAGGAATTATTTTGGTTTGTAGAACCCTCTATGGTTCTTACCTTGTTCTTCTACTATGGTTTCTAATCTAATGGGTTGATTGTTACTACTGTTGAAAATTATAACTCTAAGGCTCTTGGTTTCCTTTGGTATAGTCTGTGAATAGACTCGAGTTCTATTAAATGTGGGATGGGTAACATTGTGGGTGTAAAATGTGTCTGTGGTGGGGAGAATTTTCACACCCTGACCTCAGGAACCCTTTTATTTTATTCTTCTCGTGATCTCACATCGTTGGGACATGTTTGTTTTGGGATCATTGTTTTAGATTCTTGATGTTTAATAATTTTTATGGGTTTTTGGTTGATGCATTGAAATTGCCTAGTGAGCGGTTACCGTGCAACCGTCTCCGGTGACCCAATAGCTTCCCACTATATAAAATAATTAAAATTTACATTAAAATATTAAAATGTCAAAAACATAATAGTTGTGATACTATTGTGTAGATAATAAATTTAATATCATTTATATAATTTTAAATATTATTTTATAATTTTTCATGGCATTAAAAATGATTGGTTGAGGTCTGGGTCGGGCCCGAATTGAGTTTGCGCACATTTTTTAATAAGCATGCACTTATGATTGATATTGTGCGGCATACGCACAGGGCATGGAAAAAGATATAAATCTTCACCAAATCACCATGAAACATACCTGATGCATGGTTAGTTATTTAATTAACTAGATGAAAAGTTAATAAATCTCTAAATGAATTGAGAAATATAAAATTCGTTAGGGTTGTTTCAATAATAGTAGTGTTAATATTATTATTATTATTATTATTATTATTATTATCAATATTTTAATTAGGTTACTAGTATTATGTTTTGGTTTTCATAGTTATAAAATTATTAATATCATTAACATTAATATTTTTTAATACATTAATTGAATATATTTTTAGATTTTTTATTATTTTACTTAATTAATTTGTTTTTGTTGTTATTATTATTATTATTATTATTAAACAAATTAATGGTATTTTTATAACAATATTTTTATTAATATTATTATTAAGGATACTATTATTATTATTATGATTATCACTAGAATATTATTATTATTATTATTAATATTAATGGTATATTTATATTAACTAAAAGATGTAGGAAAACCCTTGGGGGGGCATCCCCCCAGCCCTTTCCCTTCCCCCATGCGAGGTTCACCCTATCACACCCCTCCCATTAATATCTCTCCTAAAGTGTCAGGCCCCCTTCTCCACCTCTCGGTATGGCCATCCCGCCCTCTTGTGTACTCTTCATATTCAGCCAGATCTCATACCCAGAAAACCCCATCTCTCCTACTCAACTTGTAGTGCATCACACCACCACACCCTTTGGAATCCCCTCCATATGTTCGTCTAGAACAATTCTAGCATGCCTCCAGCATGCACACCACCCTACAAGTGTTCCAACATCCATGCACCCTCCTAAACACCAGCCTAATCCCCCCTTGGTCTGGAGACACTTATTTGTCTGACCAGTCCGACATCCCAACCATCTCCCTACAACCCTGTGTGCACCTAACCCACTGCCCATCTTCCATTATAGTTTAACGCACCATCATCACCCCTTGTCACACTCGTTCATCGACACACAACCCCCATTGTTGGTGTGTTCCACTTCAGTTGTTCATTTTTTTTCTAATTGGTAGTTTTTCAGTTTGAGTTCTAGGTTTCAGTTGGTCCGGTTTTGATAAAACTGACTATTTCCCTTGTTTTTAGTGACTAATTGTGTCGATTGATGTGTGTTTTGTGTACTATGGATTTTGTTCACCAAATTTGTGATGTTTTCCTACACCAAGTTAGTTAGTTCCATTTCTTAACATTAATAGATGATGTTATTTGTTTACTCAATTGTGTTTATCATGTCCTATTGATATATAGTGTGATTGACATTTTTTTCATAATGAATTGACCAATGTGTGTGATGGAATTTCACCTTATGTTAGAATTTTTTTGAATTTCATTTGGGTCTTGATGTGGTCATTATTATATGTGTTTAATTAATTTTTTAAGGTGTCTAATGAATGGTATGACTACCAATTGTTTAATTGCTTCATGAAATATCATATTTATATGAATTTAATGTGTTTTTCATGCTAAAAAATGTTTTCATTGGATTAATAATGTGGTGTGTATGATGATTTGAAATTATTTGTGTGTTTATATTTTTGAAATGAGTTTTTAACAATGGAAATCAGTAAGTATATGTGTTTATTTTTGGGTAATGTTGGTCAAATGGGTATTAAAAGATATTTGGAAGGTAAGAATTATATTCTTAATTGAATTTGAGGTGTGTTTGTTTACATGGGGATTTATAGTGAAAAATGGAATATTTTTTAAATTCGGTCTTTGTTATGCATTTGGTGTATGAATTGTGAAATATTTGAAATGCAGAACGCTTGTTTAAAAAATAGTATAATGTATTATTGGTTACGTTAAGGGGATTTTCCCATTGTTCTGGGTTTGATTGAATGGGTTGTTTTCATGTTTCATAAAAAGGATATTTGGTATTTTTAAGTGATGTAAAATGTATTTGAATGTGGATTTTCTATAGTGTGTTAAAATGAAAAGTGGGTTGTTTTTAATGACGGGAGATTTCATAGAAATTATTCTCTTTTGTGTGAATTTTGTGTAGTGGTGTGTGTCAATGTGAACATTAAATCGAGCACAAGGGAAACTCTGGGTATGTTGGTGGGAGGACTAGGACTATTATTCTAGATGATACAGAAATTGTTTATTCAAGTTTGTTCATGAAGGGGTGATGCTATAACACTAACTAAAGATTTGTAATGATTGTAAACCGTTTGGTTATGGGTTTATTTCCTACTAGTGGCTCCTACATAAGAATATACATCATTTTTGTTCTCATCCATGTTTACACTAAGGTATACTGTATCTATGGTCCCATTTATGCTAGCTATTGTAGAGGATATACCCATGGTGTTACACTATTCATGGCATGGTGCCTACTGTCCGCATACAGAGGGACACAGGATTTTGTGTGTGTTATTTATGAATTATCCCATCTCCTTTAATGAGGTTCATATGAAAAAGATTTTCATCAAGTGTTTCTTTTAATATTTATCTTGGTAATGATTTCATTAAAAAAATGAAACGAAATAGTTGAATAATAATGTTAAATTATCTCTTTGATTTTGTTGCATGAAATATTTTTTCTAGGAGGAATCCTTTTTAGCTCTCAACATAGACTCTATATAAAAATTTGGGGGTATGTATATCATATTACTTATGTGTTCCAGGTCAGAGCATCAGGCTTAGTGATGATGGTCCATGTTGTAGTGGTTTTTCATGTACATGTTGGTGTTAGTGTCTTGGGTATGGGGCTCCAAATGATGCATAGACGTTTGAGTGGGAGTTTTGGTTTTCTATTGTTATAGTCTCTATTGGGTTTTTTGTTCAAGTTGTAAAATAAATATTTAATCATAGTTTAAGGACTTGTTTGGTTGTATGTTTTTAGTTTTAATTTTTTCATCATGTTAGTTGTTTTTTTATTATTTTGGGAAAATCATTCCCTACTATTAATTTTTGAAAAATGTGAAATTCTACGAGCATGTGGGGATCATGAAGCCCTTCTTGGCTTGCTATAGACTAGATCCAGTTTTGATTGGATCGACATCTGATTTGGAGCGTTACTTTTTTTCTCAATTCCAATAACTGTAATTATATCTTATGTAAAACAATATTAGAAGGAAATTTATAAATGAAAATAATCCTAAATATATCTCATTCCAAGGCATAAGTCTCTTCAATTTATCAAATATCCTTAAACCTTGACCACCACTAGTAAGCTTCAACTTCAAAATGATAAATTAAAATATTTACCTTATTATTGGATTCGAACATACCATGAAAAAATAGGCCATGTGTTTTAATAAATCATTCGGTAACCATAGGGTCAGATGATCTTCAAAAAAATGGTGGTTGTTTTCTAGTAAAAAGATATACAATCATTATTTTCTCTACGGTATATCTTGTTCCTCTCAGACATGGAAACCACCACCAGTTATATCTAATTTTATCTAATCCATACCTAGAATAAATATACATTGTTACTGTTCGAACCATGTCACAGTGTTGGTTAAGAAAGATATTCTCTTCTTATTTCTTTCCAATTATATCCTCATTGATATTCTATGGAGTCACATCCTAAAAAACCATTCATTATATGAACAAACAAGTTAATATTATAATTTTATATAAATCTAACATTACAACAATGTAAAATAATGTATCTAATGGTATAAAAAATAACCTAAACTATAATTTCATCTAATAATTTTCTCTTATTCCAACGATATGTACCATCCATAAACAATATTTAATCACGAATTTTATTCAATATTTACTTTCATTCTATTTGACGATATTTTTAGATTTAATTTTGAAGAGAATTAGGTAATAACAGTTAAATTAAAACACTATTTAATTAAAATTGAACACTTCCCTCTAATATACATTTTTAACAGTATAATACTTTTAAAATAAATAATGATGTCATTTTACGGAAAATATTCATAACAATCAACTTAACTTCTCTATTTCTTTTACCAATCCTTAAGTATATAGAAAAACATTTAAAAAACATGTATGTGTAAAAAAATATTGACAATGTTGGATATATAAGTTAAAAAATATACCTATAAAAACATGAAATCCCTTGAAATCATTTTCAGGATGTAATACATTTTACCCTTAAGAATTAGTAAATTATTTCCTTTGAAAATTATCTAAATGATTACCCTTTATTGTATACACGAGATTACAATAAAACCCATATCATGCATAAAAAACTCATAATGTTATGTTTGAAAATAATTATACTTTTCATTCTTATAAATAGAATAAACAATTCTTTTAATTCCATATAAGTCCCTCTTACAAATGGAATAACCATACAATCATCCAACATGGCGGATGTAGTGTAGGAATGCCACAGAACCACCAATAATTTGTTTATGATATATTTACCCATCATTGATTTATCACAAAACAAGACTTCAAATTTCCAAGAAAAATTATATAATCATACCACATAAATGAAATAAAAATTAAATGTGTGACTCATAATATATTATTTTCAATCATAAGAGAACATTTTGAGTTATTTAACTTATATTTTTTTTTCAAAACCCTTTTTCAAAAAAAATACAAGAAGTAGAAAGAGGGGTTTAATTTTATTTTATGAAACTGAAAAAATTATAAAGGATGAAAAATATAAAAATAGACCTAAAGCTCAATTAATAATATTTTTATAAACATATAAATAAATATGTAAAATAATTTATTAAATATATACATGGTGGATAATATATTGAATTTAAATAGTTAAAAAAATTAAATTGGTATTTTCGAATCAATGTGTCAAATACAACTTGGAATAATATGTATCAAATCCAGATGAAATAATACCACCATAAAAACATTTAATAACATGAGAAAAATTAAATTCTGGCATTATATATATGTGGGGATGGATACACACCTCATAAAAGAAGGTGGGTGTATAACATACATATACGCCTCAATGAAAAGAGATTGAGGTGAAGTCCATTTCCTTAACATTGACATGTCATTTATGAATTTATCAACCTGAATAGTAAAAATTTATAAATTTTTTTTACATTCATAATAAAATTTTATATGTAAATTATAGCATTAATTTCAATTATTAATATGTTTTAACACAACTAATTATTATATTAAGATTATTTTTGATGTTTTGACTATATTTAGTTAATGTGTCAAAATGGTTACGGTTGGTTGTAATTTGGGAAGGGTTCCATTATTAAAAAATATCATGAATAATAATCATGAAAATATAATCATATTTATACGTAAATTATACTTATAAAACTAATCATAAAATATTTTTATGGAAAATTAACAAATGTTACAATAATGGAGATGGTAGGTCATGTGTATGCATGAATAATGCTCCCATTTTTCATTGATCATTATGAAAGTAAGGTAGGTAAATTTATCTAAATAATATTTTATTTATATAACAATTATATTTTTATTTAGTAAAATATACATATATACAGATTTTTTTATATTAATGTAATCACTTAAATTTGAAGAGGTGTTAGTCCAAATTTCCAACATTATCGCTTTTTTAGTGTGTGAAATGGCAATAAAAATACATATATTACATTTACAGAATGGTATATATTTCATGAATATCATATATATGTCATTTAAATAAAATATTTTTATTAAACCCTTATGGACCACATTTAAAATATAGTTTTCATGTATCCAATAAAATTTAGTTGGTAGTAGTCTGTGTATCCTTAAACATTGTAATCAAAGTCCCACAAAATAAAAAATCATGATGGTCTTTGTTTTATATAAATTAAAAAAGTATTAATATATCATAAATATCATATAAAAACATAATTTCCATTATAATACACAATCGTGATTGGTGGTAATGGATATATTAATTAGATTGTTTCGAGACGTTCTTGCACCCCTAACACACAAATAAGAATTTAGTTATCCAATTTATGGAAGTGTGTGTAAGTGTTAGAAGAAAATTATAAATTAAAAATATCATTATATTAAGCATTTATATTTTATTATATTATAATGTAACAATAATAATTTATGTGGTTGATAAATAAATAAAAAATAAATACACGTTGAATAAGGATACTTATTTTTCAAGTAAATCCTTATGGTTTTCACCATAGGACTTACATGGATGGATTTATGACAAATGAGATTATTATATTTTGAGTGTATAGATTTTTTGAAACAAATTTTCTTGGTTTTGAACTAGAAAAAATGGTTATATAGGTTTGAATGTGTGGGGAGGATGAGTGCCTTGTTACAGTGGAGGAGGAGTGACATTCTTATAAATAAAAGATATAAACACAATTTAGAGATCTCCCTCAATTTATGTGCCTCGAATAATTATTAAAACTATATTAAATAGAGGATATGGTCAATTTATTGACATATTAGTGGTTATTGACCGCTTTCTAGGTCATTTGGCCCATTAATATTAATGTTTAACCAAAATGTAATCTTTTTTTACATTAATCGATGAAATAAATTTTTTTACATTCACAAATATTTAAATTAAAAATGTATTTTTTAAATTACCAGAAATTATAAATTAATTTTATTTTAAATATTTAACAAATTAATCTAAATTATAATGCCATAATTGGAGGAAATTATTTTAAATTTTATCTCACATAGAGGACGACATTGTTGGTTTTTAAAGTGAATATCTTCAAATTAGTTCAATGATTTTATATATAAATTAATTATAAAAATGATGGAAAAAACCAATATATGACTAATAGATGTAAAAATGGACTAATTATACATCTTATATATTTAAAAATGTCAATTAACTATATAAATAAATGAGGTGAAAATGTTGTTTTCAATTAAAATTGTTAATTTTTCACTATTCACCAAAAAATTAAAACATCATGGCAATATACAAAACATTCACCCAAAGTAAATATTGTCTTCCCAATATAAAAAAATAATTATAATTTCATAAATAGATTATAAAATTTCAAAAAAAATATTATTTTAATTTTGTGCACCATTAAAAGGCTGTAATACTTATTTTTAAAAAAATTGAGCTTTTACACATAAAACAATATTAATTGTAATTGTATTCCTATAAATTATATTTTATGAATGTAAAAAACATTATAATTGTTTTTAAACATAATATAGTGAGTACTATTCAAACCTTCCAATATATCATTAATAAGAAAACTACTATAAAAATATTAACAGTGTATTAATATTGGGTATAACTCAGTATTACGTGCAACAATTTTTTTTGTCAACACATTATTTTACGTATTACATGCTATTGATAATATATTACCCATTACATTAAAATTTATATGTAACTAATAAATATTAGAAAATACTTCCAGAGAAATATTCTATCATTACATGGTTTGTTACATTAATATATTCGTCTGTTCTTATATATTAGAAAAACCATACCCAAAATGTAATAATAAGGCCTCTCCATTTACTATTAATTGTGTAATATTAATGGAAATCAGATTAATTTGTGTTCTAATGTTATTGAAAATACATTTAATTAATTATATTTATCTATTTTTCAATTAACACATCTTTAGTTCAATTAGTAACCTTCTTATCTCACTTCCACTTCCCTTCCAAACCTTATTAGAGATGTGAAATCATGTGAATCAATTAGTTTCATTATGTAATATCTACATCATGTTTTCATTGAAGTAGAATTATTCTTACAATAATAAATATTAAAATAAATATTCTCATGTAATAATTTTTATACCCTCTTATCCTGAGTCGGCTTAAGAGGTAGTGTATACAACAACACATAAAATTCGATATACCATTGAGATTTTGGAATGGAACTATACCACTTTGGAAACTCATGAAACTGAGGGAATGATCCTTTTTAAAAAATAATCACATTGTTAATGTGTAATTACATTCCATTTTTCTATTAAATGAACTCTCTTTGAGTTGAAAATTTAACTATATTACCAGTATAAGTTTTCAAATTATTAATATAAACATCCCAACAATATTTTATCAAATTTATGTATCCTAAACTAATTGAATCAGAATATAAACCAACATGAGTATTGTTATGAAAACATCCATAATACTCTATTAATAAACTTATATATTGTGTGAGTACTACTTTGAGAGTTTAAGGTAGTATTTTGTGTCACCAACACTATGAAATTGTAGCTCCCAGATCTGTTGAGTGGAGACAGAATTTCTAGAAACAATTAATTTTGATTTACCAATGAATTTTCAATATAATTTTCATAAGAGGGTCATGTGTAATAAATTTATTATAACTATAGAAAATATGACCTAAATCCCTCTAAAGAACTCATCCTTGGTAAGGGACACCGTACAATAGGGATGATGACCACCATGAACATTCAGGTGTCTCCTAATTCAAGGGTTGTAAGGCATTTCATGACATAATATTTTTTTGATGGACATAGTATGTTAATAGTGGAAAATAAAATCCATTTCATTTTTACATTTTTTCTATGTAAATTCAATAAATTCATAACAATGTTTTTAACAATTAAAAATTAACATTAATTTTTATTTAAACATTTCATACTTGTTTCTCATTACACTACATGGTAACATATAATAAATAAAAACTAGAAATTTAGTAAACCATGAAAATGAAAAAAAAAATAACTAAATAAAATGATCATTAATTGTTATATATTGGTCAATCCTTCAAGTGAATAACTATTTTTTAAATACATTAGTGAATATCATTAAGATAATTCTGGACTAAAATTACAGTGCCTACAACACAAATGTGTAAAAATAGTGGGTTCCCTAGTCCCAACTATATCACAAATTTTCAATAATTCTTTTGTGTTAAAATTTTTATATGAACATTGTTCACATTCAATTGTAGTGTATATTTTTCTGCATCATATATTTACCTAGTAATGTCCATATATTAATTTTCGTATCAAAAGTATATAGAATATCTCAAGCTATAATGGGAACCTTTAGAAACAATGGAAATAATCATAAATATATGACTTATGGTTTAGATGCATCATAATGAGTGGATATAGTTGATGTTTAGATAGTGGGTGCTAGGAGATCATAAGCATTGAGACTTCTTCACATGAAGTACGCACATGTTGATCTATATTAAGTCAAATCATAAGGATATACCCTCTAATACGAACACCACATGTTTTTAGGATTCATTGGATCTTCATATCTATATACATGTGTAATGGAATGATGACTTGACATCATTATAAATGTGTTCCATTTGATCACGTAATTTAAAGTATAGAAACATTCATAAAAAATAAATAATGGTGATGTATATTATGAATGGCATGTCATTAATGTAGTAATATATATATGGACTTGTTGATCAGGATTATAGATTCATAAAAAATCCGTGTACATGTTATTCAAAAGGTATACTCGTCTAGATAAATCAACAAACAATAAATCTGAAAAGGGTGATGACACAAGTGTTCTTCCTTCTTAGAGAGATATCTACGAACTAATTGATTATATTAGATGTTGTTTTTTCATAGGTTTATTTTCATTTCTATTACTATTCATTATCATGGTATGGGATTTGATTTGTTTCTAGACTCCATTGTCATTCTGTTAATATTATTCCCTACTTTTAATATAAAGGGAATATATGGTCACACACAATAGCACATTTTAGAATCTTCCAAAATCTTGTGAATTGGTAAATAAGACATTATGGGTCTACAATGAGGTTTGATGGTTTTCAGGTATTCAAAATCACCAATAAATAAATAGATACATAATTATTTATTTATATAATGATTGGGGTGAATTTATTTACTAAATGTATTCAGTGGATGTTTAGTGAATGTGATAAAAATATTACACATAATCATATTATTTTAATATTCCATTACTGTTCAATTTTAGATGGAATTATGAGTAAAATTAAATGACTTGGTTTTATCATGGAATATATTAAATATATATTATAATATTATTATAAAATATAAAAAAATTATGATGTAGTTTAGAGGGTTGGGGAACCCTTTCGAGGTTTATTAGAATCCACTATAAATAGGAGGATATAAAATCATACAATTTGACTATTCACTTTGGGTTCAGTAAAGCATCTATCTCCTCTCACTAATTCTATAGAGTGAAAATATAGATCCAAGTGATAACATTGTGATATTTACAATTTATTTAAGGAACAAAAATGAATGGATCATTGGTACAATGAATTAAAATGAATATCTTCATGATATCACCTAGAATTCAACTATCAATGTTTGTATAAATTTATTATCATCTGTGCATGATCTAGAGGCATTATACATTGGATCCTTACCACATTGAGTTCATGTGAAATGAAGATGTCGAGTGTGGATCCAGTAAAATAGAATAATGTTTCAGATTAATTTTTGGGCTCAATTTATTAACATTAGATCCTCAAAACGCACAAGGGTATAGATCACTAGGGATGAAATGTTTCATCATCCTGATGATATAAATTATAAAATCCCTAGACCAATGGATTTTTCTACATTTCCTAAAACCTAAAATTTCTATCATAGGGATCACATGAATTTTATGATCCATGTAAAAAAAGTTCTTTATATTAAGTAGATGAATTAATTTTTCTCCCACTAATATAGACTATTTGTTGAACTGATTTTGGACATCCATGTTATGTCCATCAGATGTTTTTAATACAAACCATAAATACATCAGTTTTGGGTCTCATAATGTTTATAAAAATATATTTATATATGTTATTTCTCAACATAGGATAAGTACTAATCATTTTCTTACAAGGTTATTAGGTATAATTTTTTTCTCTAATGATAATTAATATTTTGGTCGTAGAGTTGCATCAGAATTTTCTCTTCTAGGAAAAATCATTTTCCAGATAAATTAAAAAATTAATATAATTTTACAGAAACTTCATTATATTTTTTTACTGTTATTTTATGTAGCCTTGTTTTTTTCAGAGAGGGGAAATTAGTGTGGAATTATCCACACAACCGAAAAAAATGAAACACATGTGTTAGAAAACCAATTTGATCCACAATAAAATCATGTATAAGGTGGACCTAAGGATCGGTCAAATAATGTTTGTAATAATTTTTTTGTAAAATTAATGGTTGGAACCCTCCCATTTTTTGACACTATAATGGGATAGTCCTCTCAGTCTCATGCTAGAGGTGTAACTCCTTCATTATTCCACCAGATTCCAAGTCACATGGGTTCCCTTTACATTCACATTATTATCCCTCCCCTAGAGAATCCCAATAAATAACTCCTCATCCACTCAATGTGGGATAGTACCGAAAAATAATGGTCATCGCATCCCACATGATCCCTCTACAACGGCTAAATCAAGCTGCTAATGACCATATCTCCAACTCTGCAAGGCTACCCCAACAGGGATAGCTGGAACCACCACCACCACATATACGTCTCTCTCCCACCTCCATTATCATACATTCTGTCAACTAGATCTTGTAGAACCACCCTCAATAGACCAAAATATCCATCTATCCCAGAAATTACCATGCCAGGATAGTTGACCCCAACATCAATGTGCCCTTATGATGTCATCATACTACCTGCACATAGCACTACCTATTATTCTCGTTTCCACAAACAACCACCATACGTGGCCATTCAGTAGAAATTTATTTATAATGGGTAGTGTATTTTTTTATAAAAGGGATAATGTTTCAGGTATTATTATAAATGTTTGCTAAGATGCATGAACCATGTTCAAGCATATTTCCTCACTAGGATATATGAATAAGAATCACACATCCTTTGTGAATTGTATAACTCATGAACCCCGTTCATACTTCCTTTATAATTTTTCATTAAAATTTCATCAGTAATTATAATTTCATATTAAATATAAATAAATATTAATTAAAAAACATTAATGATTATATAATATCAACAAATAGAAATTACTATTAATTAAAAATAATCAATATGTACATAATATAAATAATGAAAACTAAATAAATAATAAATATTACATATAAAATAAGGCAGAATAATAATAGTTTTCAATTCCATTTTTATCATCATTTATGATACATAGATAATTTTTCAATCACAAGTAATGTTTAATCATTATTTTTTGCAGCATAGCCATTCATCCAAATTTCATTCCAACTGAATATGTCAATATGTTAATATATCGACTTTACATTCCCAAAAAATCATTCCCCTTCATCTATTATATATTAATAAGAACTAAAAAATTAAAATGAAAAGGGTATTATTATATTATTGTGAAATTTTTTATCAATTATTTCACTCTAAAACAATGTGAATCCTACTGGAAAATAGAAAATAATAAGATTTTATTTGGGGTAAAATGTTGTCATATATAAAATATTCCTAATACAACAAGAAACAACAACCTATGTACTTATCTTCAAGGGTAATTATTTATTATTTTAGGATGAATATATTTAATGAGATATGAATATTTTATTAGAAGAAAAACCTAAAACAAACAAACTCACATTAAAAAAATATATCATAATCTTCAAGTGAAATAATAATGATAAGTCGAATTGGAGTGCATTAATACATCATGTTTTCATTCCTCATTTATTAATGCAATTGAAACCAATTTATATAGAGTATATATTTTTTGATAAAAAGTATTGATAGATTTGAAAAAAATGCCTTTCAATAACATGACATTCCTAATCATTCTACAAAAATATGATTTGATTCTAATTTATATACAAATTCTGGAAGAAATTAATTATTTCATTATTTACCTCCCCCATAAGGGAAACACTCCTGTAAATATTTATAATATTATAACTCTTATATATAGGGTTTCAAGATGTTACAATATAGAGAATACACTAGAAGAAATTTTTATCTTATTATTGTCGTGATTTGAAAACTTATACAACATTACCATGATTTATCTTATTTTCAATACTTATTATTCAGGAAACCATAAATATGGTATAACAATTTTGATATAATATTTATACTTATTTTCTTGGATATGAAAAAAACATTGTCATTCAACAATGATGGCACTCTTCTGTTATTTTAATTTGAAAAACAATTAAGGAATCATTCAAGAATGAGAACTTCTTCATATTTATGATCACGAAATGATATCACTCCCTACTTCTCATGTTCTTCCAATGAGAACATAGTTCAAAATAAACTATTTGTATCATAATAATTGATGAAATAAATAATTAATAATGAAATATGGTTGATCATATTTAAATTTTAATAGGAATATAAATGTTGAGTATTTTTCTCACTGAAGTTGGTCCAATTCCTATAGTATTCATGTTCTCATATCTGAACATATGTATTAATTTATATTGGTGTAGAAGGGATATTTTCACATTAAATATTCATTTTTTGGATACTTGTTTCCTTATTAACCATCATGGATGATGAAATATTATCCTTCTTAACGATGGTTTCATATTCAAAAAAAATCTCAAATCGATATTTTTTATAATGTCTATAATTTCATCACTTGATGGATCTATTATAAACGTAAAATCCTCCATTGAAAATTTTTAATATGTTGGCATTTTTTCATTATATAATGAGTTAATATGTATCTTCTCAAAATTGGCCAAATTAACATCTAATTTCGTATATCTCAAAATGTGGGTTTTTGGTCTTCAACCATAATCACCCAGTATTCATAAATATCAATTATTTATTCATTTTATCTTCTTGGAACATTTTTGTTAAAAAAGATTAAAGTTCCATGATCATCTAGGAATTTACATTCAATTTTCAATCATTTAGATGAATCATATTTTTCCATATTTCATCATGTTCACATATATTTTCATCCAGAGTATATTTGAATTCCAAATAATTAATGATATTAATATTTATTAATGAATTTAATTATAGATTTTATTATAAATAAATAAATATATATATATATATATATATATTAGTATGTTTTATTATCAGTATGAAAAGTTTAATTGTTTATTTTGGGAGATAATATGCTCATAGTAAGGTACTTATTAATAAAATAATAGAACACTATAAATCAAAATAGTAATTCTCCTATAACATGTATTATAAATATTTTTATAAACCTAATCTATGCATTTGGTGTGGATGAACTTTTGTACCACATCTAGTAGTATTTTAGATGCCTCCACGATATGCATGTCTATGTCTCCGCTCTAGAGTACGCTGCTCATGTATATCATCCTCGGAAACCACATCCACATCCTCTTGAATGATAGGTGATGTATGTATATTATCCACGCCGGAACCCTATCCTACATGTAATGATAATGGACTTTGTCTAGAACTCTCACCAACATGGGAATAAGATGGATGATTTGATGTGGATATCTACATATTAGAAACTAAAAATGAATCCAGCTCAGTATAGTCAAATCTATGTATGCCTATGGCTATGACTATGTAGTTGGAGGAGAATCTAACTAATATTGATAAACACCCTACTCCTATTGAGTAAAATAATCTTGAATATCATGATGAACTACCTCCTCTTGTGTAACAACAACATCCATAATAGGGTCTTTACCATTGGTACATCAAAATCAGTCTCAATAGGCTCCAAAACATCATCACCATGTGAGGAAACAATGAAAATTCCATGATAAATATCATTTATCAAAAGAAGTAGCAATGCCAATGCACTGTGAAAATTTTTCGTGTCAAATTTACCTCTCTCTACTGGATCAAACATGTGAATTAGATCACTGATACAAATATCCTACGAAAAGAAATTATTCTATTAATAAATTTTAATAAAAAATAAGTTGAACAGTGTATTGAAGAATATATAACAACTAATGAAATCCCCATTCCCATAGTGTTAGAAATATGAATGAAGACCTAAATTACTTGGATGAATAATCTATATGATAGAATAAATTAAAACATCGTGTTCTTTCCCCTGAAAACCTGGAATCTTGTTATATTTCATATAGATCAATATATTTGGCATGGTATGTCCTCTAATAAAATATTCTCTTCCCAAATATCTTTAGGGACTGCAAGGAAGCTAACTAATTGGGAATGCCAGGAAGTGGTTGATGGAATTAGAATGGCCTAGTAATTCTATTAGTCTGTTTCCACTTAAATATATGAAAATGAATATATAGAACCATCCAGGAGCTGGTATCCATCATCATCATACAGTACAGTGGAAGACTCTAGATGATATAATCTATATACAGAATCCATGTAATCTAAATGAAATAAAGAATAATAAATTACTAATTAATGATATGTATAGTAATGAATAAAGAGTGTACAATATAAACAATAATAATAACTTACATAATCTTGTTTAAGGATGTCCAACATATGTTTATAGTTGTGGAAATCATGACTGTTGGTATCTGAATTTCGATGTGCCTAACTCCACTTGTAGGAAACATTTTAATAGTAATATTTAATAAGTTAAATATATAAAAATATATAATAAATTATAATGAATAAGGTAAGAACGTCCACATGGATCATCTCCAACAATATTTGTAGGAAATGGAGCACGATCATGTAGAGATAAATAAGGGATGAGATCTCGTTACCAAATCTATAAAAGAAAAATGCATCACTGTGATTTATATCATATCAATGATAAATGAACTACATATCAACTTGTATGTATTTGCTAGAAAAGATGTCCCCCAGCTACACTGGCATGCCTAGTCCAAACCCTTCAGAAGAGTTAGATACTTCAGATGTAAAAAAGTGGTGGAGTTATTAGAAAACGTATGACACTGATCAACCTCAAAAAAATTTGACATGTAAACCACAACATGTTGATCTTGTCAGCATCATCTTCCCGATGTGTGATGTGATGGTCTAACTAGGGAATACATAATATTGCGCCGATGAAAAACCTTCAATCATTGTGAACCTCTATTCCCGATAATCTATGAAGAATCTCAAATAAATATTCTCCAACTCAGCCTTTCAGAGCTGCAATGTTGATGGGGAGGCCCGACATAATAGACACATCCTTCATGGTAATAGTTATCTCCCATCTCTAAAATGAAACATATGTGACTCCATGATCTATCACTCTAAAAGCGCAGTAGTGAGATAATGATCGAAAATGTGATGTCTCACTTCTCTATGCCATAGAATCTAGCATGACGAAGATGGGGAACGATAGTGTGCAGTTTTGTGGAATATTGAAAATGTTGAGATCTATGTACACTCAATGGAGGCAAATACATCCATATGAAACCAATTTTGATAAATGAGTACGATGGGATGTGAGAAATGGAAAACCATCAATCTTCACAAATGATATAATTGTTACTTATTTTATAGTTAATTCTATAAAAACTGTAAAATTTTATGATAAAATTTTATAACAAATGAAATAATTTAAACAATATATGTTGATGGTTCTTTTGGTTTATGATATGACTATATTTTTTTTATTGATCACCAACTAGGTTTATTTTAGTCAACTTTTTTATATAACACGGTAGTGATATAAAACCCACATTGAACATGTTCATGCATGATATACTCATATTCATTTTATGTTAATTTATTAATACATATATTATTAAAACATTCAATATGATAGAATATAGAAATGGGACAACCAAAATTGAAACAGTTCATAAATGGTGTATGTTAGAAATAAAAGGATTCATTACTAATAACACTAAAAACGAAAAAAATATATCTGGATAAAATAAACAGACTTAATCATGGATGATTGGATATAGAGTGCTGCCCTACCACTCTGGGACATTTAATATAACTATGTACTTCTACATGAAAAAAACTATGTTGTTGCCCCCTCCTCATTATCAAGTCCAATCCATATCATTATTTATTCGAGTATACTTTTGACCTCTATACGGCCACATCTTGGTATTATGAATCCAATAATTTAAAAATTGATAGAAATTGAAAAAATTTGAAAACAAAACCATCATAATAAATCTAGAAATATTAGGGATGATAGTCAGATCATCAATAGGAAATATAATGGAATAAAGGTCAAAATAGGAATCTAAGGTACACTATAACAGTATACCAATGTTCTCATGTGATACACCTGGTCAACATAGTGATACCATGATATATTCACTGATGAAAAAGATGCAATAACATGTGCACATTGATATCTTAATGCCTGAATGTTTCTGCAATCAATGTACCTATTATCCAGCATCACACCAAGAACTCGACCACTGGTTAATGTAGCTGTGTCGCAATACTCTCAAACTAGAAAGCTCCACATTTCATTATCAACTGCTACATCACTCCACATCAAATCCTCATTCATTATCTAATCAATATCGACTTAAAAATGATATATAAAATTCATAACATATTCCATCCTCTAATAGGACATTTGGGATTTGTCAAAAATGTAGTGACCACATATACAACCTGTATATTTCACTGTCCCTAATATCGTGATTTTATGCACACACTTTAGGACCCCATTTATGCATTCCACTATATTAGTGGTCCTACAGAAATATCTCCTACCACCATCATATTCTATTTAAAAATTTTCTATTGAAATCTACATCATATATTGATGAAAATCAATATTAGAACATTAATATTATTCAATAAGTTTATTAATCATTATTTGTGCTCTTAATTTGAACCCATTAGTAAAAATGTATTAAAAAGGATATCAAATTTTCTTTTAAAAAAGTGTGTTTATAATAACATACAAAATATTTGGATTACCATATTTATTATCTCAGCTATGAAATACTTATGCACATTACTTGGAATATGCCAAATACAATATCGATGATATGCATTTAGCTCATTCCATGACACCCCATCACTATTTATATCCCCTATAATTGCTCAATGGTGATCACATGTTAGAAACATTCCCGAGTTTTGTGTGACATGAATGTGTACACAAGCCAAAAAAAACTCCAACATTCAAAAGTATCCTATTTAATAATAGTTAATGCATGTGGTAACAGTGTAATATTACTATATTGTGTGGTTCCAAGATGTATAACAATATTATACAAGCCATAATGAAATGTTCGATCAACATTAATAATTTTTTTACAGTAGGAAAAAGTAGTGATGCACGACCTGAATTCCAAAAATACCAACTTAACATCAATTTTGATAGATCAAATTAGTGATTTGGGGACAAATTCTCATTAGAGTCCGATAGATAAAAAAATTATTTTTTAGAGACAAAAATTAAATAAATTATTGAAACGTTGAATAAGATTCATCCTAATCACAATACAATTTTACAAATATATTTTCTTATTTCTTTCCATTCTTTGTTGTATGATATATTATTGATCTATAACTTTTTAATTATTTTCTAAACAGGGGAAATAAGAACATCTTAACATTTTCATATCATCTCAATAAAAATAGTTTATATAAACAAATCATCATGTGAAGAGTGATCATGTGACAAGCTTGGATGTATACAAAAGAGTGGGCCTTCTAATGTGTTAATTTTCCAATAGGTAAAAAATTTATGATATATTTACCTTAATCAAAATTTATATTTTTCGCAAATATTTCACAACAAATGAGATATTTTTTCTTCATTTACTCATCAACCACAAATGTGAAATATCTATCTATGTGGTATTACATTATCATGTTTTTCAGGGCATGTTAACTTTCAAACTGCTGAATGACATATATTAAATTATAATTTGATGAAAATCAATTCCCTAAAAATCTAGGGGAATTCAGAAGATGGTGTATTGAAATCCCAACAAAAATGTTGTTCATGTGACATTCCTTCATCTAAGGAACTCAATACTGAAGGATGATTACTTGTAATTTTTGGATGTCGTGGATGCATGTCTCTCAAAGGGAACCTCAAAATGGTTATTTCCCTACATGATCCTACTATGGAAGACTTCCTCTTGAAGGGCCACCCATATATTCATCCATCTAATAATCATCATCAAATAGAGGGTACTCAAAGTGACATAAATGTTCACAATGTTTAAGATGTCGATATGTTATTAAAACAATGGATTCATCTACCCTCATTTTTCTCAAAATGTGAATATTATTTTGAACTTTGTCCAATTTCATAAAACCTAGATGATTTTCCAATATTTAAGGTAAAAAAATATAGCAAAAACCTTTCTCCGTATATATTATATCACTGTTGCAATATATTTTCAGAAAAACTATTACATAAAAACTAAAATTAATAAGATATTATATAAAACGTCAATGTTTTAATATACTTATATTACTTATGATTAAATAATTAACTTGATCATGATACTTTTTCAATGTAATTTTTTATCATTATTGAGGTATAGTAATGTTGATAATATTTCTAGGAATATTTAATATAACATTATATATTTTTATACCTCCTAAAATATGGTTCATAAATTTTAATTACTTATGACTAAACAACCATTATTAGATCTTGATACTTACTATTGATTAAATTGTCATTATTTAATAAACTAACCGAATCTTGTGAGTGGACTCATAATTTCTATATTATCACTTAATTCCATAACTAACAATCTCATTTAAAATAGTTACTCCTCTTGTTGAATTCATTTTCTAGAAATCCACTTCCGGGACGCCTCTTTAGGGAAGCCTCTTGGGGACCCCTCTTTAGGGACACGTATTTGAGGCTGACACTTCAGGGATGCCTTTTATCGATCTCCATTTTATTTTAAATTTACTCACATTCACGTGAGGGGTTATAGAGGTTTGAAAGACATAATGATTTTTGAGTGACCATATAGGTCCTTACAAACATATTGAAAGACAAATCCTAAGTCATAAATATGGAAACAAAAATAGAATTTTTACAAACAATATTACCAAATACAAAAAAGGAATGAAATTTAAAATTTTCATTTGTCGGTCATCTCAGGATTAGTCATCACACAAAACTAATAACTTCTATTTTGATATATTTATTAGGATCTAAATATTATATAAATTTATTACCACATTAAATATATATTAAATATCGACACTTGTTTTCCAAAAAATTTAACATCGAAATTTGGATGTATATATATAATAATAAAATTAAATAAATTTAATTAAAACAAATATAATTTACACTTACATATGAACCATTAAAATAATAAACACTAAGGTTATTTTCAATTTTATGAAATTATATATACATATATATATTGTTTTTTTATTTCTACTAATTTTAAAAATATAGGTCAAGATATTTTATACATTCTTACTTAAGTGAATAATTATTCATTTAATATATAATTTAAATTGGTTGATTAAAAAATCCTAAGTAGTAAATTAAAGTAATATATTTAACCCTTACATAAAAAACCATTAAAATAATATACAATTATGTTATTTTCAATTTATTAAAATTAAATATATCTAATTTTTTGTTTATTTTTAAATATAAGAAAATTTAATTAATTATATTTTATATTTTAATACTTTAAATAAAAATTATTGACACTTTCTGTAGTTAAAAATTATTATTTGTAGATTAATATTTTCATACAATTAACAGAAATAATTTTTTATATATACTTAATAAAATTTAAATATGATACATTATTAAAGTAATATATTATTAATAAAATATATAGATTATATATCGAATATTATAATTTAAATTAATATGATGTTAATAATTACATATTTTGTATATATATATAACTATGTTAAATGGGAAATTAAAATAAAAAATTCATATATTTATAAAAAATATATCACAAAATATACTTTATATTTTAGACATACCATATTTACATTTCATAAACAATCAATATGTATTGGTGCAACCAATAATAAATCATTCAAATATTTAATTATAGAAAATAATGTAATTTACCCATTCATATTTTCATCAATATGTATTACAAAAACAAATAATCCACAAATAAAAATAATTTCTACACATCAAAAATTAAATAATCCAAATTTTAAATGGTAATTTTGCCTTCTTAAAAGTAGCAAATATTTGTTGAGAAGTAAACATTGCAGGGAATCACAAAAAATTCTATAGTAGAAGAAGGGGATTTATAGGGGTCTCCTTTAATATATCTCTGTGGATAGATTCATGATCCTCATTCAGAAATCCTTCAGCCAGTTCATAAAGTATTTGTGAATGGTGATCACAAAACGTTCATTGTGCAAGGATACATGAATGGGGTGTATGAATCTCAGGTCCAATTTTTTAAAAAATATGGGACCCTATCGTATTTATAAAAACCATTAAAATAACCACCCATCATAGTGGGGATATCATCGGGCCCTACATGAAACACCGCCTAATCATTTTTATCAACTTTATGTAGCCTTTTGCTCAATGACCACCCTTATCTTAGAAACCATTGCACGTCACCATCGCCAGAATCATGCCGCCATCTATGCTCCCCACTACTATAGTGTTAAACCTATTATGGTTCAATAAAATCTTTTATTGGTGTGATGTGACCATAGTATTGGCCTTCCATGGGTCTGGTTTGACACTATATACCCTCAAAGGATTTTAGCTGACCCCCTAACCCTTAATGGGTTAGGGCAGATCCGTCTAGCCTAAAAAACCTCGTAAGGGGTTTGCATGACCATGAATGGTCTTGTGGAAGTTCAAAATGACCCAAACATTCCATATATAGTGTTTAGTCCAATATATATTTTAATTAGTCAAAAAATGTATATATTGGATATATTAATATTATTAAATTAAATTAATTAATATTAATTATTTTACAAAATATAATTATCAATAGTTGGGAAAATTAATTTTATTTAGTTATTAAATTCAATTAATTAATTAATTTATCATTTAGATTTAAAAATAAAGGAATAGAGGATCAAATAGATATATATTAATCGAATAAAAAAATTACTTTAACATAATTAATTCTGTTATAAATAAATTATTTCAATATAATTTTTTATTTTATTTTTTTTATTCTTACTAGTATTGAGAAATTTTTTGACCTGTGTATTTCTAGTTTATTTCATTTAATTATTTACTAATTATGTTCAACTATTGTAATTAAATATAATGTTTTTTTGCCTCTTCTACTTTTTGGTAAATAATTATTCGGGAATGCATGTCTAAATGTATCTATTATATATATCACCAATAGTCCATCTCACTTGTGTCTACTGATAATAGTATTTTTTTCAATCAGGGTGTAAAACAAAAACAATTCGAATTTGAGGCAAATTTCTAATATGATTTTTTCCCACTTTACAAGGAAGAGCTACATCCGGAATTAAGTGACTACCATGGTATTGTTATCCAAGGTAATGGTAGATAACATTGGTTTAAATGGATAAACCAATATATGATTATTAAAAGAATTTGGGTATTTATTTCTAATATGAATAGGTTTATTATTTTATACAATTTGATGATAGTGAGAAACATGTAATATAACTAATAGTAAATATTCGTAAAGAAGTTGATGATTATTTTTTCTATTAATTCTCATTTTTGAGACATACAACATTATATCAAAATACTAATTTAAATGGACTCCATTCATCAAACAAATATATGAACAATCAATGAAATATTAAATCATTTAACACATTAAATAATTTGAAATTGAATATAACTAGGTGTTCGAGGTGCATTTGAACCAACATTGAGGGTAGAATTTAATACCCCATTGTTTATATGAGATTTAGGGGTTGACTTATTGATTATGTATGAAAATAATTATCCAAATATGGATTTATTCATGTTAGAATAATTTTTTTACTGAATCATGTTTATTATTTTCAAATCTATGAGTTCACTCAACTAGTCATGGAAACATGGGATAATGCTCTTTTTTAGTCAATTTGAAACCTTAAATTATCAGTGTATAGGTGTAGCCAATGCATGTAGACTATGAGGAGATTTATAAGGATCGTTGACCATTATATTCTCAAACACTATATTATTATTAAAGATAAAAGGGTTAGTAGAATAAAATAAAATAATCGGTGACAATAAATAATTTATTTAATAAATTTATAGTATCTATATCACAATTCATTATAAAATTACAATAATCATGAATTTTTTATAAAGTAATTTAATACCACAATAAAAATTATCATAAACATTGAAAAATTCATTCTCTAATCCTGCATGATTTTTCAATGATTAGTACATGCACTTTTCCACAACACTATGGTATCAGAAATTCAATGTGCTCTTGTCCATCATTATTATTATGCCACATCAAGAAAAAAGGGTTAGAAAAATCCTTACAGGACACTCTTTTATGAAACATATGATAGTTATTTCATAATGAATTAAATATATTTTGATGAATTTTGTAACTACTACATTAGGACATTGAAGACATTACATGTAACCTCATTTATAACGAATTTTTGAGGAGAATGTGAAGTCAAAATATGAATGGGTGATGATTACACTACATATGTGTAAATTGAAAAATGGATCATGATGTTTCAGTGGGACCTTTCTCATATAATGTTCAAACAAAACTCCAGTATTGATTAAATATATAAAATAGTCATCATGGAGTCAACACATTGTTATATTCATGAATAACAAAAATATTATAATTTCTAATTTATTTATAACATTATTCAAGTTCATTATTCTTTTTATATCATTGAATACCAAGTTATTAGAATGACATAATTATTAATTCTCAAGTCAGAGTTATTGTCGACATTCGTTACTTGATTCAATAATCAACATGGTTTTGATGTCATTTTTCTATGTGGTCATAATCCCATAAACCCAAAAATATTATTCATCAAATACAAATCGCTTTTATAACATAATCATACATTTTAAACCATGCCATTAATTATGATTATATAAAATTCACAACGTTATATTTAGGGAGACGGTAGGTTGTACGTACTCATGAGTAACATTTTCATTTTTTATTGACCTTTAGTGAAATAAGGTAATTATTATTTTATATATCTGAAATTAATAATATTTTCTTAGCATAGTAATATTAATTTAAATATACTTATATATACCAAATAGGCAATGTGGGGAATTAAAATGATACACAACACTTCGTGGAAGGGATAGTTCCCACTAATGCATGAACGATGTAATTGTTTTTATGTGCATGGAAAGTAAAAACATAATTAAAATATTTTTTTAAAAAATGATAAATATTTCATCAATATCACATATAAATATTAATTTCATCATTAAAACAAATCATTATATATGGTAATGGATGACAAAATAAACTTGATTGTGGAGGTTAATGTTCACACGTATGAATGAACGATTAACTCCTTTCCCATTTGACAACAATAGAGATGGATTTAATGGAATATATTTACTTAATAACAAGTATTTATTTAGGATAATTCAGTTATTTTGTCAACTATGATGAAGAATATTTAAATGATGTGAATGAAGAAATAAAATTCTATCTTTTCAAAACAACGATAGCACTTCTCAGTTGATCACCATTGTAGAAAACCATAACACCTCTAGTAAGGGTGTTCTGTCTATAATAAGACATTAAATTTATGGGATTGATTCTAGTTAGAGGTTTGGGAAAATCATGGATGAAAAAAAGGTTTTGTACGTCTGAGTATTAATGAAAAGAAGATACATTTTTATAAGAGATGAGAGGGGCACCATAGGAAACACCTAAAATATTAAATTTATATAAATTTAATATGAGTTGAAAATGGTCCCAATATAATTTATTTAGAATAGAAGAGGATTTTGGATCGATGAAACATCATTTAATTTAAATTATAAATGATTTTAATATTTTGTTAATACTTATATTTTTTATTTTACCACCATTTAACTCTTACAATTTTTTCAATTAATTTACACTTGTAGTGTTAATATAATTGAGAAATTATGAGAAAATTAATATTAATGGTTTATTAATTTATTTTGAAGAAATATTTAACAATATTTTTTAATATATTATTTTTTGTAAATTTTTATCATTTAATTAAATATTTTATATTTTAAAGTATTAATTATATCTATTTTGACACTATTCATTAGATGAAATTATATAAAAATCATAATAACATCATTACATCAAAAAAATCATTAAATCAATTTTAATATTTTATAGTCATCATGAAATTTTTTGGATTACATAAATTAGGAAAAATAATATTTATTTTAATGTTATTAATTTCATTTATTTGATTCATGCTTTAATAAAGTAATCATAACATTATCATTGAGTCATAATTAAATATAGATTTTAATGTCTAAAATTATAAAAAAAATATACCCTGACATATAAAATATTATTATCTATATAATTACAATTTATAGTTGAATAGATCACTTATATATTCTCTTAATAAAATTGTTTTAGTAAGAAAATATATGTCTATAACATATTTTAATTGACATTAAATTAAAAGTTATAAGTCACATAATCACAACCAAGTGGATTCCAATGGCCAAATTTTCATTCCAATGGTTTTCCTGGTCTTCCATATCTCACCCAATAAGATTATTTCAAGTGTTATGGTAGTTTAAAATTTTTATAATATTATTTTTACCATTATATACCTGATTTATTCTTTAATTGTGGTATACATAAATAATTAATAATCATACAAGTCATAATATTTATAAATAAAGGGGTCCTAATTACATAATTTGGACCTTCTGATACCAAATATAGAACAATTTTTTCAAATTAAAAAAACATAATTGGTAGAAATTAATTAAAAAATGTATCCCTTTGATGGAATAAGAATTTTTTTAAATAAAACCATCAAAAGATTGACATGTTTTTATATCAATTTTCAGTGTAAATTTACATCCAACATAAAAAATTTAATTAAATTATGAAAAAATATTATATTTATTCATTAATTACAATTATATGAGAATATAAGTATAAAAAAATTTAGATAAAAAGTGGTTTTGGATTGAAATGCATTACTTTCCACTATTGATTAAAATATGAATTTTATCATAAATATTCCAAAATTCAGAAAATAAAAATTTTGATGTTAATATTCTAATGAAAATGTTTATTTTGTAAAATAAAACATTTGAAATTTTTATAAAAATTTTTATTAAGGTTTCCCTATCAAAAGGAGACAAAATTTTTTCATTTTAAAATACGTTTTTATTCATAGAATTTATTTTGTTCTTATATCATATCTAGAAAACAAATAACATGATTTTAAAACAATATTTTGATTTTATATTTCACTTAGATAATCCAATAAGTGTGATATAATTTATTAAGAATAATTATTCCTATTGAAATAGACTTTTATAAAGAAACATAATTTATATTTATTTCGGTTTTATTTCAATTTATATTAAAATTAGTAATAATTGAATCATTATATACTCATGTGTAAACAATAATTTCATAACTCCGTAAATATTGTTCATTCTCCCCATTAGAATGTATAATTTATAATGGTAATATTTAAATAATAATAGTTTTTTGTTCATTTATGCTCGATGTAACGTATCATGTACATCATTAAAAATAGTGTTTCTTAATTAAAACATAGTATGTTTCTATATTAGTTTTTTTACCATTTCATTTATACGATATTATATGAATTATAAATATACCACTATATTTTACAAATTTATATGTCCACTGATTAAATGGAAATTTCCATAGATTAATTATCATATCAGAGGGTTATAGCATATCCCATTAAATAATGAGAACCAAGACATGATACATACTTAATTCTAAATATTTTTGTTGTTGTCTATATACATCATACTTAATGAACACAAATGATTATTTACTGTCAAGTTTTGGGGGAATATAATAATTGATACATGTTCGCATGATTTTATCACTTGTTTATCTCTTATAGATAAGATCATGAGTATTTACCTGTATATAGGAACAACACAAGTTTTTAGGTGTCATTAGTTATTCATATCGATAGAAATGTGTGTTGATATATTGATATGAGATCATTATAAATGTGAATCATTTGTAAATATAAATTTATGAAAATAAAAAACTATGAAAATGAATAAATGGAAATGAAACTTATGTTTGTGGAGTTATTAGGGGATATTCCATTGGTTGAATGACCACGATAAAAATTTACAATTTTTAGTTAAGAACTTAATATATCTAAGGCTTGATTTATCAGGATTTTAGTGCCTTCATAAATCATTGTCCAATGTATTTGGAGATTAAAACAATCTAGTTATATCAAAAAACATTATATCAATACAGGGAAATGAAATAACTGTTTGTCCTAATTTACATGAGATCTAAATAAAATAATATTATATGACACCGTTCATGACCATAGGATTGTTTTCATTTCTAGGAATATTTAGTATCTATTTAGTGGACTTGATTAGTTTCTAGATTGCACCCATGGTTAATAAATAGAATTTGATACTATTGAGGCAAAGCCAAAGGGGTCATACAAAATAGTGCATTTGGGAATCTTTCCTTTTTTTATGAATAGGTAAAGATGACATACTGGGTCCTACCATAGGGTATTTGGTTTTTCTAAGTATTTACTATCACCAATAAATAAATAAATTCATTATTATTGAATTAAAAAATTATTGGGATGAATTTTTATATTAAAATAATGAAAATATTATCTAATGAATATAAGAAAATATTATATAAATAAATACTATTATAATATTCCATGGTTCTTTAATATTAAAAGTAATGACTAGTTGAGATAATTGATTTAGATTCATAATATAATATACTTATTGTATATTATATTAATGTCATTAAATAAGTAATATTCATGATGGATTTTATTTCATCATAAATATTATTTATTACTTATTTGGTGGGTGTTAAAATAAATTTTTGTTTGGGATCTCGTTCTATGTATTTGAGAATCCACTATAAGTAATAGGAGAGAAGATCCCTTAGAGTGGATATTCAAAGAATGTAATTCAACAACTTTATCTCCTCTCACATTTTCTAGAGAGAAAACCTTGATACCCAATTGATCATATTGAGATCATCTCCATGAATTAATGTAATGTCAATGTGGTGATTGTCAGTACATTGAATGTATTATCATAGCCCCTAACCAGAACCAAAAACTCAAAAATCGGAAAACCGTAAGATTTTATATGTGCATGTGGATGATAGAAAGTTATTATTATATGGATTATTTTATCATCATTCATTAGTGAGAATATATGTTGATAACAACTACTGAATGGGAGAGGTATTTTTTTCCCTATTTAATTCATGTGACATTATCAGACTGTACTAGGTCAAGGATCACTAGATAAGAAATGTCTATTAACTTCAAAGATAATGGTTTTAAAATAAGTGTCTCACCATTTTCACCCTATTTTCATTTAATTAACAATTTATTTATGATTTTTATTTATATAATGTGTTTGGTTGATGTTTAGGATTGTATTGAGGACTTTTAGAACGTTTTATAGTTTTTAAAGTGTTTTTTGAAGTTAATGTTTTGTGTAAACCATGAAAATCTTATAGGAAACATTGAACAGTCATACAGGGGTTAAGAGGAAGGTACAATATTTTTCTATACCATGTGGACACCGAGCAGAATCCTTGAAATTAGGTGCAATGATATTTTTCACTATTTGAGGATGATTATTTATAACTGTGTATGATAACCATGTCAGGTGCTCTATAAAGAAACGACCGGTGTATGGTAAGCACACGGTTTTTCCTCACTATGTGATAAATAGTGCATATTTTAAAAACAAGATCACCAAAAAGTGGATTTTTGTTACAATTAACATTAAACCCCACATTTTACCTCCAAATCAACAATAAGTTGATATTTCATTTCTCATATTCTATGGAATATTTCCACATTAAACTGGAGGAGATCCAAAGGTTTTTTTGGTGATTTACCTTGGTAATCCTTTTTTGTGGTAGATCTTTTTCATTTTCGAAGGTCTAGATTCTTTCCTATCTTAATTTCATAGATCTAGTCTGTTATGGATAAATATAAGGCTACTAATTCTAAATTTTTTTAGATTTTTCCTTTTTGTTTCATAGGGAACATACCTAAGGTGGTATTTTAGAGATTCGACCTAGTTTTTTTGGTGTTTCCATTCCATTCATTGTTTTCACCATAGTTCTTGTGGTTTGTGTCCTCACTCTCAATTCATCTTTTTATAACATAAAATCTTACATTAAATATTTAAAAAAATTGAAATTTATTTTCAACATGTTTTGGAAAGAATGGTAGAATTCTTTTTTAGTGAATGATTGTGGATTTTCAAAAATTGTGTATTTTATGTGAAAAATGATTTTTTTGTTGAGGGTAAAAATAGATTTTTGGATAGATTTATGGAAATATGTTTTCTGGAAATATGTTTAGTATAATATTTATTTTATTGAAATGGATAATGCATGATGATTTTGTCATGGTATGGAATAATGGGTTACTGTGTGTTCATGTTTCATTTTATGTGGCCCAGTTGAAATATTACTTGGTACTCATTGAAAAAGGTGTAATGGCACATGGGATTGCAATACCGTGTGACAAAATGGTAGACCAATGTGAAACTATTGAGGAACATGGAACTATTATATGGGACTGCATGTGTGGATTATTGGGTCTGTGAATAAGAATTCCATATACCAACCATGGAATATTTAATGGTTTTGAATAATTTTCAAGGGTGCTTCGATGGAAATTGGAATTTGTTTTGATAATTTCTTTTCATATTTATAGTTTTGGTTTTTTGATAAATGGTTTTAAATTATTTTATAAATTTTTTTATATTTATTATTTCATATAAATGTGATAACATGTTCTATCCTTGTTTAATGAGCAAGGAATTCATTTTAGGAAGACCCAATGAGTTTAATTACTCACTCACACATTATCCTAGTGGTTATTTTTGTAGATATTCTCTATGTGGATATAGGTAGAGGTAAAAACTCACAATTCTTTAATGGTACATCATGATTAATTAGAATGTAGTTGGAGTTGGGGAATTTTAAAATTTCATTGGTTCTTTGGGTTTTTTTCGATTATCTTCCCTTGAGAACATTGATGTTAGTTGTATTCTGAATTGTTAATCTATTCTATTCTGGTTTTGATATAAATGGAATTACATTGAGTTTCCCAATATTTCTATTATACATCATGCATTGGTATTGGTTATGGAATGTTCTATTAGGTTGTTTATTTCTTAAAGGAAAACTCATCCCCTAATTATATCAAAGACCTTGGAATTTATTTACAACCATTATCATAAGGGGGTATCACTTAAGGATAAGTAGAAATTACACCTTAACTCTAGAAACTTAAAAGGGGAGGTATGGAACAAGTGGCCTGAACATGTTCAGTACTTCACATGAAAAATATATTAGTTGTTCGATCCTTTTTGATCATCCATGCCATTCATGGAGATGAAATTAATTTGTCTCTATTTTATAACTCATGATGGTAGAAAGGGGTGTGATTATCATCACATGAAATATATAGCATAAAAATATGTACATAGAATTTTTATTCTAAACTCTACATTATAAGGGAGTTGTTAAATACATGTTTTGGTGTCACTCATAAGAGTTGGAATGTCATTTTGATGAGTTAATTCAATGAGACGAGCGTGATATGAATTAATTGAATGACTACCCAAATGGTTTCCATACATGATATTTATTAATGAATTAATATTTGGATAAAATTGTTTATTTTTGAAATTTATAGGGAAATATTTTAAAATGTAGTATTTTATATATTATATAAATGTGGTTTGTTGAAAGTGGTTTGATTTTTTAATATAGGGTGTAATTTTAAGAAATATTTGTTTGAGGAAAATAATTTATTTTGGAATGAAATGTTGTGATAGTTGGGATGTTGTGAAATTTGAAATGGTTAACCAATCAGTTACTATAGAGATACATATAAAGTACGTTATTTTTTAGTGAACATAACATGGAATTCAATGTAGAAACCAATAGGAAAAATATACTGAGAATATGTTTCACCTATTCCACAGGGGAACCAAAAAAATAGATCAATGAATATTTTACGTTTTTCAATCTATGGATAAAGGGAATATAATGGATGAATAAATGAATTTGGATCATTCTGTTTATTTCAAGACGAATAATCAACCCATATTTTGTGGTGATTCTGGAAAATATATGGTAGAGGAGTTGATAAATATAATCAATCGAATCATAAATTTCATTATCACAACAGAAGAGATAATAGTCCTGTTGGTGACGTATAAGCTGGAGGATCATACATTTCAATTGTCATACTGAGTAGTTCAATATACATTATACAATGTCCTTTCATATGAGTATTTTAATGATTTATTGAAAAAAGCATTATATCCTAATATGTTCATGAATTTAAGAATGATTTACATCTTCATATTGTGAAGGAAAATGTATCAGAGATAGAGAGTGTGGCTAAATTCAATAATTTAGTTTACCTCTCACCCATGTATTATTTTAGTACATGCATGAAGTTATACTGATTTTATTTAGCGATGAGAATGGAGATTCTCTCAAAGATTGGTGTTCTCAATAAATGGGTATCACCAATAATACGGGTGGAGTTATAATTTTCATACCTTTCAAAAATATTGGGACCTTTAAGGTTATTTGGATGAAGGATATGCAAACATATTTACATGGTAGTGAAATGAACAAAAATAAAATGTTTGTAATAGTGACTATTCCTCTGAAACCCATAACAAAATCAAGATGTATTCAATGTGTATCATTTGGACACATGAGGAGAGATTGTATGACACGGCCGAGTTCATGCCATAATTACAAAAAATGAGGCATCTTCATCACTATGGTTTCTTTTCACTATGGTTGGGAGTTTAGGACACTTCCCAAGTGTATTATGTAATGAATTATTTGAGAGGATGAGGATAGAAGAATACCTCTCATTGGTAGAAGACATCAAGCCATTATAATTCAAGGAATATAATGAATCCATAATATTGGATATCTAAATAAGGAAATATTAGAAGAAATTCATTAATTAAGAATATATATAGAGATGAGAAGGTTATTATGGATGAACAATTCAGACCCTCGATGGTAAGATGTATTATTCTATTGAATTTTACCATTATGAAATATTTGTCTGATATGAGTGATTCTCATTCCATTATGTCTTCCCATGATGTTTATTTTTGGGTTTAATTATTTAGATGATGACTTATATGATAAAACATTAATCTCCTCTTCATCAAAGTGATCTTAGAACCTTTATGTGGAGGGAATGTTGTTTAACTGTGGATGGATTTGAGTTCCTATGTAATTTATTTATACATGATATATATGTTTATGATATAATTTAATAATGGTTGTTTTTGACAATGTTCAAGGCTCAAATTGAATATTATACATGAATGATAAGTTTTACAAATGATGATAGAGTTGATAATCTCTTTAGAGGAGACCAAAATATAATGGAGGGTGCAATGAGATTGTTTATACCCACGTTGGAACAATCTCATAATAGTTGGTAGTTTTGACATTGGCATTGGTGGATGATATTGAGTAGAGCAGTTTTCTAGTGGTTCTTAATCAGTTTCCAAATATCTTTTTCAAAATTTTACCAGGGATTCCACTAACAATAGAATGTTCAGTTGTAATAGTAGTAAAAAAATGGTTTCATTTGACCAAGAAATACTCTATGAAAAACATCAGTCTTATTCTCCATGATGTTAGAAGAAAATATACAAATTAGTTTTGACTATTTTAAGAATAATGAAGATATGATAGGGAATTCATATTCACATCCACACATTGATGCATTCTTCAATCAATTGATGGGAGATTAGTGTTCCTCCAAATATGACTAGTGATGTGGATATAACCCATTTCTTGTTTGGAATGGGATATTATAAAAACTACTTTTAAGTTAATATATGGCCATTATGAATATCTTTTTATGAATTTAGGACTTAATAATACATCAATAGTCTGTTTCTCTTTGATTAATCTAATATTTATAAATTATATGGATTATTTGGTGGTGTGGTTTGTGGATGAAATGTTATGTATTCATGGACAATGCTAGATAATGAGAGACACATAGTGATACTATTTGGAATATTTTGGGATCATCATATATATGCCAAATTATAAATTTTTTCATTTACTATATAAGAGGTACATTTCATTGGCCATGTATTCTCTAAAAATGGAATTTTTGTGGATCTAAAAAACATAGAAGTTGTTATCTCATGGAAATTGGAAAATAATTTCTTCAAGATATGTAGTTGTCGTTCCTTCAATTTTTATTACTAATTATTTATTCATTATTTTTCACAACTACCTTCACCTATGAAAATATTTATTTTGAATAATTCTCAATTACAATAGAGAATTAAAATTTGGAAATCTTTCCAATAGAATAACACACTCCATATTTCAGAACCAGTTATCATTATTTCAGAATCAATAAAAGGGTATGTGATGTATTTTTATACATTAAGATTAGGGTTGGGATGTGTTCTCATACAGGGAGATCGTGGTGTTGTGTATGGACTGAGGATATTATGGTTTCACCACAATAACTACCAAACACTTTATTTGGAGTTAGATTTCATAATATATGTTTTGTAGACATGTCACCATTACCATGTTAGTGAGAAATTTATATTGTTTATAGATCCTAAGATCATGACAATTATTTTCTCCCAAAGGTATTTTAATTAGTGGAAAAGATGATGGATTCAGTATCTCCAACTGTTCGACTTTTACATGATGTATAGAGTGGGTAAATGGAATATTCTGGTAGCCGCATTAATCATAATTTATTATTCTCAATTTGAAAAATAGGGTTTATTTGAGTGGTATTTGATGTCCTTCTAAGACAATGTGAACTCATTATTTGAATACTGGGGTGATGTCGTGATTCTTATTATATTTTTTTTGGTCATGATTTGGTGGAGATGGTTAAAGAGGTGTAGAAATCTGATTATTATTATGTTTATACGGTGAAAAATCCCAATGGTTGGGAAATATTGAGGGATGTAATGTAGGTGAGTGTTTAGTGTTGCAGTTTCAAATTAGGATGGTCACACAGATGGATTGTGTGTATTAGATTATTTATTATTTCCTCCAATAAATATGAGATGTTCATCCTGGAATTCAGATGATGTATACGGTAATGAAATCATAGTTTACGTGGGTTTGAATGGAAAAAAAGGTCACTGATTTTGTTTCATGATTATTTAATTTCAAAAAGGATAGTGAAGAATATCAGCAACCAACCTAATTTTCTGTTGCCTTTTATAATTCCTATTTGAGAATGGAGTAGATTGAAATTTTTTTAATACATCTATAATCAATTTTTTAGAAAATGTTGTAATATAATTGATAATGGATAAACTAAAAAATTTACCATTAAATAATAATTTGTGAATCTCATACGATGGATGAATTTCCAAAAATATATTTTTGAGAAGTGGTGAATCTGCTCCGAATACCAGTGTCAAAAGTTTCTGTAAAATTTATGAGGATTATGTCTCATTTTTTGGTTTTCGTTACAAAAATACCATGGAAATCATTGTAAAACATGTTATGGTATTCTTTAATGGATTATAGGGGTTAATGGGAAGAACACATCAATTTAGTGTAGTTCACTATTAAAATATTTATCATGCCTCAACACACATTGATCCTTTGGATGTACTGTTTCTATATCCATGTAGTTCATTACATTTTTGGGTGGAAATATATGAGACTGCCCTAGTAGGGATAATAATTTTCATCTAATAAATAGAGAATATTTAGTTGATTAGAAAACAGATGTGAACATCCAAGAGTTTTTTAAAATAGTTTGGGTATAATCATCAATGGTTTTTGTCATTTTAGGTGAGAGTTCATGTGTTTTTTATGATCTATATAAGACTTGTAAATCATTGTTTATGAAAGTAGGGAATGATCTCTCCCGAATACCTAGAATATTTTGAAGTACACGAATGGGTTGGTTAGTTGGCATATCAGTTGGATTTCCCACCATGGTATTGTGGAGTGAATACTATCTTACATGTATATTAGTTGATCAATTATCATCTTGATCCAGACCATGTGATTTCAAGCGATCACATTGACCGAGAGTTGGATGATTCATTTCTGTATATTCCAATGATTATTGTGGATAGGAAAAAGGATTTCATGAATCGTAAAAACATAATTATATTGTTCGTTTTTGTTAAATCATTATTGTAATATAGAATTGATCTGACATTGTCAGAATGACATGGTTCGGAAATGGATAGAAGTCATTTAGGAAGGTCGTTGTTTTCGTATTTCTAGATATAGAAAGGCTAATGGTGTAAAAAATATAGAACCCATGGTTTCATGAATGTGAACATTTTTTTACGATTTTAATTATTTATATTGTTTATGTGATGTTTGTGAGGTTTTGGAATACATTTAGAATGTTTTTTAGATTTTTTAATGGTACACGGTTGGTGCACGGTTTGGGAAAATCATGAATATCCTAATAGAAACCATTTATAGTGAGATGTGGGATATGAGGAAGGCACATGGTAAGTCTCACAGTTTGACCAAACCATAGGGCCACCAAGGATGAACCATGGAAGGATAGAACGTGTCCTTTTAATTAGTTGGGGGATACTTTTTCTCATAGTTTAGGCCAATCATGAAAGGTGATCATTGAGGCGAGGCCTGGTGGATGGTTAGCACACAATTTTTTCTAACCATGCGACTAACCAGAAACTATTTGAAAACAATATCCTTAAAAAGTGGATATGGGTTTAGATTAAAATTAATAAACTTTTTTTGTAAATAAACAAAAACTACATATTAATTCCTCTCTATGTTTTTTTATTTTTTCCAATTCCAATGGAGTTTATTTATATTTTGATGCTTGATTCCCTTGTTAAGTCACATTTTGTGGCAGTTTATCTTAGATCATCTTTCTTTTTTATCATAGATTATGAGATCTAGTCCAATAAAGATATATTTAAGGTGGTTGATTTCAATTAGGGTTATATTTTGTCATGTTTTTGTTAGGGGAAGAGATCTAAAGTAGGTATTTGGAGATTCAACCCAGTTATGAGGGCCTTTTCATGTCATTCTTCATTTTCATTAAAATTCTTGAGAAAGGTGGATTAACTACTGACTCCAATTTATAGAACATGATGTTTTAGTTTGAAATTTTATAAATTTATTGAAATTGATTGATAAGTTGTGGTTTAAAGCATGGTAGAGACAATATTTATTTATTTTTTTCATTTTTTTTTTGGAGAAATGATGATTTTTTTATGAAATGTTCTTTATCTTTTTTATATAAAATAATTATTTGAAAGATATTTATATGGTTTTAATTTTTGTAATTTTTTTTAAATGACTTAAATAAAATGTTTGTTTTATTGAAATTTTGTTTCATTCGTGGTTTTGTCAGGGTTTGAAATAAATATTTGGTGTGTGTAATTATTATTTTTTATGAAGACTAGTTGAAATATATCTTTTTTCTCAGTTCTAAAGGTGTAATGTAACATGATATTTTAATTATCATTTAATGACTTTGTAGACCAATCAGAAATTTTCCATGATAATGGAACATTTATATGGTCATGCATGTTTGGGTGTTTGGGTTTGTGGATTGGAATGTGATATGATGAAAAGGTAATATGAAATGGATTTGATGAATATTCATGGTTTCTATCTTAGAAAAAAGATTAGTTTTTTTAACTATTTTAACTATTAATTTTTTGGATCTGTAAAAAATATTTCCAATTTGTTTTATATTACAGTTATATATTATTTTTTAATCAGAAGTGCTAACATGTTATATCATAGAGGAATGACTTGGGAAGTCATTTGGGGAAGACCTACAATGTTTCATTACTCATCCATGATTTGACATAATTGTGATTTTACAAATATTGTAGATAGAAATACATGAAAAGGGAAATCATCACACTTCTTTAGTGGTTATTTGTGATATGGGGGAATGGAGTTTTATTTGGATATTAGAGTTATGTCTTTAAGTATTTTAGTTTTTGTGGGGTTTTCTTCCATTCTATACATTTAATTATATTTTTGTTTATTGGGTCATTATTTTTTAGAATTGTTTTTATATCCAGATCATTATATTATGTCTCACTATATCGATATCATGCATCATGTGGTGGTTTTAAATATGGATTGTTTTGTAGTTTTGTTTACTTATGAATGGAAAAATTGTCCCAGAATTGTACTAAACCCCATTGAATTTATGGTTTTCTATTCAGGTCTTAGGGATGCCTCTTAAGGCCATGTTCAAATTCATCATTTACTAATGAATATGATGTGGGGTAAGAGGTTAAACATCAAATTCTGTTTCATTCCTTGTTGTATTTACTCAGAGCTTCACCTATTGGTTTTATATTAAATCTCTACTTGAATAAATTTTTTATAAACTCATCCACTGTATAAAATGCATACTTGCATTAATGTGGAGGGCACTTAAACTAAAAAATTAAAATTTCATAACTTAAATGTTTCACATATGACCATCTGCAAAATAAACATGGTGTTATGTAGCTCAAATGACCAAAATAATATATTTATAACATTTAAAAATATATATGATATAATTGAATAAATTAAATAATAATAAAACATTCATAGGAATGTCTTAGCTCATGATAATCTAATATGAAATTATATTGCCTTAGAAAAATTGAATATTATAAAATTTTAAACCAGTGTATTATAAATAATTTATAATGTAGTGAAATAATTTTTATTATTTATCAATACACTGGACACAAACAAAAATAATTTTATTAAATCCCAGAAAATTATATTCAATTTCTGAAAATGATTCAATATTTTATGGGTCTATTTGGACATAATATAGATCCCCTGAAATTAATTTTTCATGTAAGATAATTTTAATTGGTCAAGAATGTTAGGATTAAACTAATTTGGTTCACCTATGTATTGTTGTGGAATTATATCATGGGAATATGTATAACTAAATTATTTATATATACATAACATATTCTAAAAAATAAATTATAAAATAAATATTGTAACATCATGGTAACAAGTTCCACCCATGGGGGCCCCATACCCGATTTGACATAGGACCTCAACTAAATTTCCCTAAACAGCATAGGCCACTGACTAGCAGTGAACGCCAAGGTCTGATAATGGCGTAACAATTCCCCCATTGGATATGTATATTTTATAGAATAACAATATTAAACAATAGAGGAAGCAGTAATACCATACAATAAAACTCAAAAATATGAATACTGAGTGGAATATAACAATTTGATCATACAAAATTTATTCATGTCATCTATGTTTAGGAAAACATCCAATCAAGGAAAATTGATGAAAATAAAATACTGAACCCAAGTACAGAAAAATGGTAGGCTCCAACAGAATCACAAGACATAGCTTGGCCCAATGCTCTCCAGTTCCAACAATAATCAAGTACCTGATGGGGAAATGTGATTTCCCGTATTTTTACATACTACCATATAATCAAATTGGGAACAAAATGATGAAACAAACTACGTGTGAGATGAAACCCAGTAGGAAACCACCAAAAAACAATTTTTAATTATCAGTGAATATATATAAGCAGGTAATATATAGAAATGAAGAAAAAAACTAGGAAGTATTCAAAATTTAACAATCCTACAGTTTCCAATTACATTCATTTAAATAAATTAATTATTATAATCATTGAATAATTAAATATCTGCACTTATCTTATGCTCTATATCACCCTATGTAATAGTAACAAAATAATAATCTCATATTACCATCTAAAAAAGTGAATTGTTTTCAATATTATTCTTTGGATTTGCAGACTCATCACAGTAATTAAAAAGCGACCCACTGAAAATGTTCTCATAGTCTAACCCCAATATATGACATATCATCAATTAAATAAATATTGACCCTCTCACATTCTCACACATTATAACTCCATTAGTAACACCAAACACTAAACATTTATAAAATTCCACATTGGTATCTCTTATTTTAAAATTTCCCCTATTTATTCATATAAAAAATAATTTATAATGACCACATGGAAGCTCTCATGGTCATTGCCCTAGGGGAATACATTCATTTAATAAGTACCAGTGGGGTATCCCACATTGTCTATCCCTTATGGTCTATGAAAACCTATATTCACTCAAAGTCAATTATTATAGGTCAACAACAAAAATTCATACTTAAATGACCCTACCACGAGATGCTTTCACATTTAAATTACCCTGGTTCCAATGTACACAATGAAAATCACATGAATCTCAAATATTCAGCAACTCCATCCTAGAAACATGAGGTACGTAAAAAATTATAATAATATTCATCCTTGAAATAAAATAATTCAATAACAATTGGATAGGTTTTAGATATTTTTTTACTTTTTATAATTTACTCATTTAAATCATTCTGTAATGAAGTAAACACTTCATCGTTATTGTGTCATAAATAATTTTATTTATATGATGTAAAAAATTTATAAAACAAATAAAATGATGTAGTAAATCATATTATAATTCCAATTAATATTTATATTCTAAGATATAACTTATATAACCCCATGTAAAAATTTATTTACTAAATGATATATGTTTTTGTCATTTTATTCATTACTTTAAATTAATTAATCTAAAGTGTCCTTCTATATTAAGTGGATCAATGGGGTCCCAAAATCGACCCAAGGATGATCATTGTTGGACACATATCATAAAATAGTATTAGTACAAATTTTAGTGTAAATTTAATATTATTAAAATATAATTTTTTGCCCTTATTTACCCGATTTACCCATCAACCATGGAAAATAAAATATTTACTAAAGTAAAATTCATAATGTATAAAAATAAAATTTACCTATTTATAAAATTTGGCATCATAATTACAAATATGAAATCTGTTATTCCAATTTTAAGACATAGAAGTGGTAGATATTAATTAAAAATCAATTCCCACTGTTAGAACAAAAATGCACGTTTTTAGGAAATAATCGCTATCTTAAGATTGACTCTTGTTTTTGTCCAATTTGAACGTGAAATTAATTCCAATGATCAAAATTGGACTAAATGATAAAAATATAACCTAATTAAACTATAAACCCATTTATAATGATAATATAACCATATAAATAAATTAGATTAAAAGGAATATTTTAATTAAAATATAATATTTTTCACAATTAATAAAAAATTGGCCATTATCAGAAAGATACAAAAATTTAATCCAAATGTAAATTTTGATGTCTCATTTCTAAAAATAGTATTATTTTTTAAAATAGAACATATAAAAGTAGAAAAATATATTTAAAAAGAATTCTCCCTCAAAAGGCGGTAAAATGTCCTTTTAAAGAATATTAGAGTATTTATTCTTAAAATCGGATTCGTTGTTATTTTAAGCCTCTAAAATATATTTGATAAATGTAAAAACATATAACGAAGATGTATAATAAATTTTTTTTAGTTCTATTCATTCCTACAATTACAACCATAAGGTGTTAACTACAATTCAAAATAATAATATTATATTATTATTTTTCTGTATAAATCAATGTTGTGTGCAATGTAAGATTTCAAAGAAACACATTGTTGTCTATCAGGCACACCATTGAACATAGAATCCACTTTAAATAAATATTAATAACTAATTCAAAAATATTTATAAATATGAGACTTTCATATTCTTTATTTACATGTGATTGCATATCCTTCCACTGTTTTGGGAATTTTTTCCTCCCAATTTTAAGACTGGGCTATGAATCTTCATTGAATGTCCCACATCATAAATAGAGTATATAAAAATACCACATTAAAATAAAGGAAGTTAAGTAAAAAGGTTACCTGTGACAAAAATACTAGGATTCCATGAAAACATGTATATGGAGTAGAAGAGAATCCATCATGTTCTGATAGAGAGTGATAGAAAAGATGATTAGGAGAATGATAACCACCAGAAAATCACATTCTTCTGATGGTTTAATAAATATATTATTCCTCGGTAGGAAAAGTTAACAGACAAAAATTTTGTTTTATGTTACTATTCATAATTTTTAGGAATTTATTTATGATATTAATTAAAATCATAAGGAATCATATATAAATTTCATGTGGACACCCACACATTACTAAATTTCAACCACAAACTCATCATTTCTCTAAATGATGAGTATTTAAACTGACTCGGTCACATTAAAAACTCTAGAATCAACTTCTAGAGTGTCACATAAACCCTGATAGATGAAATATATATTTTCCCTATGTTTAGACATGAACAAAAAGCAAAATGGTTTGTATGAGATCCGATAATGCCCCAAAAGGATAAAACTTTATAAAAAGAAATACTACTCTTAATAACCAAAATTTAACAATGAGAACCCAAATTTCATCAAAGACCTCTATCTAAAAAAATTATTTAAAATTATTCAATATAATTCAAACTAACATTGAAACACAAAATAAAGATTAATTTGATCACATGATCTTCAATGATAAATCTTATGATTTATCTCTAAATAAAATCGACTACACCTAAAGTCTCGTACTAATGATTAATTAACCTTATCACATGCTCTTTGGGATAGGTTATTCTTTTCTATAAATAATCCAAATATATGTATGTCTATAATAAAAACATAGAATCTTCCAAAATAAAATTTCAACCATTACCCCACAAATTAGATCCCATAGTATTCTATTTCCTTTAATCATATAATGTTCCCCAAAAGAGAGAACGTCATCCAAAATAACTTTTATCACATAATCACCAAATCCATTTACTATATTAAAGATATCCATTTGATAAAACTATAGTTCCCAAAATCCTATTATTATTGATCCATAAAATTGTTTAACTAATACAATAATAATTCATACATACAAGGGATATCACAGAGGCTAGTGGTATGAGATACACCAATTTATCACTTCATTTGTGGGTTCAACTCCTATGACCTTAAGAGACATATTGGTTTTTCACCCATCTTACAAGTTGTCCTTTTTTATAAAACACAATAATAACCCTAACATGATTAAACATCAATGGTTTTCTGATATCTTTCATTTTCATCCCAATATATTAAGACCACCACATCTAAATTTATTATTCCTTATATATATTTTACATTTTTCTTTTTTCAACTCCATATGATAAAATGAAACTATTCCTAATAGAATGACCAGCCTACCTTTATCATGGTGTACATATGGTTACATCATCATCTTGTTCACGTTTGTAGAGGGTCCTGCATTTTGACAATAATTTAGATATCATTCAAAATAAATTTCATACTTTATCAAAATACACCATGTACAAAATGGGTTATATGGGTGTTTGCAGAAAAGTAGTTTTGAATAATAATAATATATGACATATTATTTCAAAACATCTTACAAAACATGATTTCTATAGAACAGTCAGACTGAATTTGTGTTGAAACATTAAATTAATTTTCTTTTTAAAATAACATAATTATGTGATGAGAGAATATATTGTAAATAGAAATATTAATAGGTTGTGCAGGGGTCTCATTCTTCAGCACCATTTTTGAAATCACAATATACTTCAAAATCTTGAGATAAGGTAAAATATTAGAAAATTCAATGATAATATTTAATTTTCATGAAAATATTCTAATATTGAGAAACTTTTATTTGATTAAATACAACCCATGATCCCCAATGATATCAAGGTGTAGTGGAGGTGTTTGATATCTCGAAAAACTGCTTTCAAGTGAGTTATGTGCTAGAACAAGTTTCACAATCATCTGTACATGAATTTTCAATTATTATTGCAAGCATGTTGTCAGGAAGATATTGGAATGTTGTTTGAGATCCTCCACCTTCTATTTTTAACAGACATTCCTCGATTTGAAAATTTTATAAAATAAGGATTTAACAGAAATAATGGATATAAGTATTAATATTTTGTTTAACTAAAACCTATTATCTTTAAATTTGTCAAAACCGACCTCTGATACCAACTATAAGGACCCAACCTTAAATGTTACATAATAATGAATTTATTCATTAATTAAAATAGAGGATCTTTTCATTTTTAGAGTTTTAGATAATTGGGTAAAAACTATTACAATACATCACATAAATTATAATGTAAATACATCGATGCAGTTTCCATTTTTTTCATAATATAAAAACTCTTAAAAAACACGCTAATTCAATGTTTTAGATAACACGACTTTTCTTTGATCCCATCCTTGACCCAATTAATCATTAAATCAAGTGGAACAAATTTAAAAACATTGGATGAGTGTACAAATCATAGTAGGGGTTATAAAATAAAGATGGCAAACATTATCCCATCAGCAAATAAACATCAAGGAAATATACTTTTCAATCATTAATACCATATAAAATCATAATATTTTTGAATAACACACAAAAAATCATAACTCATAAATGTAAATTGTGGAATACATGACATACATATATTGTAGCTTTCTCAGCTACATAAGAAGATACATTTGGAATACTCATCATAGTATATTCCCTAAATCTCTTGAGAGAAACATTAATGTTTACCTCATTCATGTTAACCAATTCATTGGAGAGCTATCTCAAGCTCACCCACAATTGGTTTAACATGGAACCACCTGTATATATAAACAATTCCCAATAACCACAAAATATTCATAACACATAAAACAGGAATAAAGGAATGATATCATTTCCACAATACCATCACAATATATCATTTCAAGATATTGACATAATCAATTCTTTATCAAAAAAATTTAAAACCCATATAATGAAGAAATATTTGAATCAAAGTGTTCCATACCACTTTGAAGCTTTTAAAGGAATTAACATTATCAACCATTAATGTTCATATAAATATATCATTATACACTTTTTTTAAAAATTTACATTTATGAAAATGATTTAGAAGAATAAATCAATAAAATATATATTTTTGTTAGGGAGTTATTAACCAAAATAGAGATTATTAAATACCAAAAATTCAAGGAATAACATTTAATAAAAAAATTATAATATCATGATAATAAATATATTCATGATATAATATTTCAAAGCACTATATAGACACCATATATAGGTAAATTGGTTAATAACACCAACAATGTGTTAATACAATATAAATTGAGATGAAATCACATATAAAGACGGAATCATTATATTAAGGATAAATAAATTATAAAATTATGTGTGAAAAATATAGATAAACTATAATTTTATTTGATGTTATATGTAAACTATTTAGAGTATGTTCACACATATTCATACCTAACATAATCAACTAGTATAAGATTAGCCCAAAGAATTTAAATTGGGTTAAAAAGTTCCCTTACATAAATTCGATAGCCTAACAGCGTCAGATTAAAATTCCGAAAATGAGTTGATGAGAGATAAAATGCTATATCATCACATGGACATAAAATTTATAGAAATAAGTGTATATTATAAGATATTTCAATATAACAAGATATAAATTAAAAGTCATAAGAAAAAATAACTTTTTAATAGAGGATGCTGAAAGGTTCCCTTACCAATTTGGTAACATAAGAAACATACACACCATGAAAGAAGGATAATACAATAAGATTTAAATACCAATAAATTAATGTATGATACACAAATAATACAATCATTGGCAGTAAATCCATGATACAAATGTAAATAGTGGAATATATATCCTGAATCTCACGGGAATAAAAAGTGAGATGAAACCCATTACCATGTTGTAATCAATCAAGTAGTAATAACAAAAGTTAATAACCACTGAATGAATCACAAAATATTACTAATATAATGAGAATCAAGATAATATATATCAAATTTCATTATGCAATATACCATATATAATAGCTAATAGTCAAACAATGGAAATTTCATGAAATTAAAATTGAGACAAAAAAACACATTACCTCGTGTTTGAAATGACTTGTATATTCCTTATTATTCCAGAATAATAAACATAAGTTAATTTATACTTACCAGATATCATTTTTCAATTTTATTATTTTTTTATATTGTTTATTATCTTGCTATAAAAATTAGTTAATTATTTGAGTTCATATCAGACGTGTTGTCGATGTTCGGAACATGAGTAAAAATGAACTACTTATAATTATAAATTGTCCAACTTTTCAAACTTGTATTATCTAAAAAATAATATTCATGATTTAAATATCATATATATCTTATATATCCGGTATATATATATATTTATAATAGTATATAATAATTTGAGAAAAGGAATGAAATTCACCATTCAGGGAGATGGTAAGCTGTACGTACGCATGTATGCTAATTTCATTTCTATTTCATATTTAATGGAATGATAACATAATGATACAAAGGAATATTATAATTCCAATATAATATGATAAATATGTTACATATTTTTTTTAACACAATCTATTATATGTTGTAGTTATCTCATTAACGAATCATATCACCATGAGGGGGAGGTAGTCTGCACTTCCTTAAAAACAATCTTCATGTTTACACATATGCAACAGAACAAATGTACGTTTGTACAAAAAAACACATAAGTATAGAAAAACATAAATATAATATATATGATATTTTAATATAGTTCCATCATAATGGAAACCATGAGAGGCAATTGGAGTTATTTGAACAATCATTGTTTTGTGAGGTAGTAATTTGTCATCCCCAGAAACATTATGTACGTGTCCATCAGACGGAGGTGTGTTAATGAATAGTTTGAATACATCTCATAAAAACTATCTAGTATATTAAGTATACTAGTTTTGTTATAAATGAAATTAATAAAGTGTGTTTAGGGGATTGGAGAGGTAAATTAAGTGAAAAGAACATAAGAGAAGATATTACCATTAAATTAGGTAACTCTTGAAGTGCCTTCAGAATAAGTTAAATATTATAGGTGTAAGAGATGGATATATAGATCTTAATTGGGTAGATTTTGGAAAATATATGTTTCTTGAGAGTTGTGATTATTGGGTTAGATGTGTTGACAATTTTAAGGGGGATGAGGCCTATTTAGGAATATTTGACAATATTATTTTATTATATAAGGATTTTTTGTTTCTAAAGGTAAAAACTCATTAATGTCTATTATAATATGACTCTTGTCCAAAATAAAATCATTCCATAAAAATTCGACACGTTTTAGATATTTTTTTATCTATTAAAAGCTTATTTCATTATATCATTCATTAATGAGAAAAACAATGCATCATTATTGTGAGATATATAATTTTTTTTTATGTCTAAAAATTATAAACAAAATACCATGATGAATAAAATCTTTTTATCTTTCCAATTCATATTTTTAGATGAATATATAACATATATAACACCTTTTAAAATTATATTTACTAAAAGAGATATGTTTATGTTATTTTTTCCATTACATTAACTTAATTAATATAGAGCGTCATTATCACCCTTAATTTTATCCATGGGGTCCCAAAATTGACCCAAGGATGACCATGGTTGGCAATGTATCATCCAATAGGATCTTGAAACATGTTAAGACAAATTTAATATTATTATAAAATAATTTGATACACATATTTTCCCGATAGAACATTTAATCATGGTAAATAAAATATTTAATAAAGTAAATATTCATAATGTATAAAAATAAATGTCACTGATTGAAACAATTTGGACCCCCTTATTCCAAATATGGAATCCATTTTTAAAAATTCAATACAAAAAATTGGCAGAAATTAATTGACAATTAATTTATGCTGTCAAAACAAAAAACAAATTTTTAATAAATAATAACTATCAACAGATTGCCACTTGTTTCTATCCAATTTCAATGTGATATTACTTCCAATGAAAAAAATGTATTAAATTGTAAAAATATAACCTAATTACATTATAAGATCATTTATAAATACAATATAACTAAATAAATAAATTATATTAAAATATAGTTTTGAATTATAATACAATATTTTTCACTATTCAAAAAATTGAACTTTACCAGAAAAATAAAAAAATTTCATCCAAAATTAAATTTGGATGTCCTAATTCTAAAGAAGAATATTATTTTTTAAAAATATACTTATAAATGTAATAAAAACTAGATCAAACAAATTTCACTATCAAAAGGCAGAAAAAAGGCATTTTAATTAAAATTATGGTATTTATGCTTAAAATTAGAATCATTCTTATTTTAATCATCTAAAATTTATTTGATAAATGTGAAAACCGTTAAAAACATGTATAATAATATTTTAGTTAGTTTTATTTATTCTTGCTATTATAACAGCTGTTCGTTAACAACCATTTATAATAATAATATTATATATTATTTTTCAGTATAACTCAATGTTTTGAGCGATGTAAGATTTCAAAGAAACATGTTGTTGTGTATCAGGTACTCCATCAAAAATAGAATCCCAAAATTAATAATTAATTCATAAAATATTAATAAATATAAAAATTTCATATTCTTTATTTACCTGGGATGTAACATTATGTTTTTTATTCGAAGATGAATAACATTAAGGATTTTATTGAAGGGATTGATGCCTAATGGGTTAGATGGGAATGTTAGTTGTTTCCTCTATAATTTTTGAAAACATAATTAATGGATATTTTATGTTATTATAATGGTGTTCGAGTGTGGCTTTAGAAGAGTTAAGAAAGAAATAATATAACATGTCTGTATTTTTATAAATGAGAATCTTTATGAAATATACATGTTCTTGAGTGTAGTATAGTCTATCAAATTGTGTGAGCCGAATTTTGAATTTAAATTTAGTTGAGGATTATGAAAATGTTCTTTTTCAGTCTAGTATGACTAATGATTTGATTTTTGTATTGGTTCTCTTTTATGAATTGGATTACCACATCTAGTTATTACATGTTGTGATGGATGAATTGTAATATGTTGTAGGTTATCCAAATATTATAAAGTTTGTAGACAGAGTTACTATAGTTTATAGACTTATGTGATGATATCATGATTATATTGAAGATGTGTATTTTTTTCATAATTGTTTTGGTGAACACCCAATTTAAAGTATAGAAATAGTGTTGTATGTATCACATAAAATGGAGTAATGAAATGGATTCTCTAAAAAATTAAATTTAATCACATTTTCTATAAACATTTTTTAAATATGTTAATAATTTTTAAACATAGAAACTTTTTTCTTGAAAAATTATTAATTTAGTTATATTTTTTACGAAATGTTTCTAATTTATGAATAGCTCTTAAAAAAATCACTATTACATGGAAATTTCATGAAAAATGTCCCTAAATTAGTGACCTTTCTTGAACAATTTTGTTAATTTCCTGAAATTTCCTAAAAAGAAATCTAACATAGTGATGTTTTATGAAATGCATAATTAAAGATGCCAACATTTATGTTGAAAGTCACTAAAATGTGACGTTTACTGAACAACATCCCAAAAAGTGAGATACTTCATGAAAAATGAATCTCCAGTAAAAGTGTTTTTAGAAAAATGTTATAAATTTGATATATTTCCTAAAAAATAATACTAATTTAGAGATATTTATTAATAAAAATTACAAAATTTGTGACGCTTCAGTAAAAAGATAATTAAATTTTTTATGTTTCTTGAAAAGCATCTCTAAATAAAGTAATTTTTCAGGAATGGTAACTAATTTAGAAAGAGTGTCTAGAATTGTCTCTAATTTATTGTTATTTTCTAGAAACATCACTAATCTTGCAACATTTTCATGAAAAATATATTATTAGCACCATTTGTTAGAAAACAAATCACTAAATTTTCAATGTTTTTCAGAAACAACGATAAATCAATATATAGATCATTTCCATGCATCATTTTGGATATATATATGTACTCATATATGTTAAACAATATACATATATGTATAGACACAAACACAGATAAATATATATACATACATATATGTCTTCAATTTAGTCATCTTTGTAAGAATGGCTAGTTATTTTAGTGATATTTTTCCTAGTGTTGTTAAGCATGGAAAATTATATATATATATGTGTGTGTGTGTGTGTGTAATTATGATTTCAAAAATGCAATCTAACATATATATAGTCACACACACACACATATATATTTACATACATATATATATTTATATATTATAAACATATATATAATTTAATCATATTATATGTGTAAAATATAATTACATAATGTATATATATATACTATAAACCTAATATGTAAACATTAAATATTAAGATAAAATATAAAAAATATATTATTTAGACATATAAACATATATATATATATATATATATATAACATAATAACATAATATATAATATAATATTTAGACATAGATATATATAAATAAATAAATATATAATATAAACACACACATAGATATATATATAGTATTTTATAAACATATAAATATATATGTGTCTGTGAGACCATAAATAATTGAATATAAAATATATGCACACATTTATATTACTATATAAAATTATTTATTTATTTTGAAATATATTAATTTTTTAAATACTAACACATATTAATAAACATATATATACATAGACAGACAGATATATTTATATATATGACTATATATAAACATAGACACATACATATATAAACTTATATATAAAGATATATTTATTTGTATATATATACACATAGAGATATTCACAAATATGTAGATAAACATTTATATATTCATATATATAATATAGAAACACATACACACACACACATATATATATAAGATAATATAAACATGTATATAAATAAAATATATAACCGTATTAATATATATATATACATAATATATAATAATATATATATATATTATGACATATAAACATATATGTAAAATATAAACATATATATATATATATTTCATTTAACATAAACACAGACACAAATATATATATATATATATATATATATATTATTAATTTATTAATAACAAAAATATATTTATATATATTCCAAACAGATTATATTCATAATTATAGTAGATGAGTTAGTTAGGTCATTGTGTTTATCCCTGTAGGTTTTTGATTCAATGTTTTTCAAAAGAAAATTTTATTCTACAATAGTGTGGGCGTGTGAGGAAATGACGACATGCATCATGCATCATTGTGAGGGTGAGTGTACTAGACAAAATGTATCCATGAAGTGTCAATGGGGGGAATTGGGAGGGTGGGTTTGTGTGACGTTGTGGGGAGGTGTATGTAGTAAGCATGAAGTATGGATATTAGGATGGTGGTTGGGGGAAGTGTGTATTGAGGGGTATAAGGCAATCTATCATGGGAAGTTGGTTGGGGAAGCATGGGGGGTGGGGGTTGTAAATTTATATTACATATTTTATTGAAAAAAACTATAATTTTCAAAAAAAATAAATGATGATCCTCACACACTTCTCAGGATGAGGGAGTCTGTAAAAAACCCATGAATTTTTATTTAGAATAAATTAAAAAAAATTAAAAATTTAATTAAAAATTTCCAATAAAACATTAATGTTTTTACGAAATGTCATTAAAGTAGGTGCTTTAAATTGCGATATTTATTTAACTATGGAGGTTAAAGGAAGAATATTATGTGGGGATGTAATATAATATTATATATTTAATTATAAAAATTGAAATATTTCTAAAAAAATTACTGATGATCCAAACCACATTCTGACACTAAATTACTGTGTAAAATAAATTATAATTATTAACATGAAAAAATTTTAATTATCAAAAAAATATATAAAAATATAAAAATTATTTTTCTATAAAATTTATTTTAATTAAGTTTTTTATAAATAATTATAATTATTTAAGAAATATTTTTAGAAACATTGTTGAATGTGTTGTCTCTAAATAGGATGTTTATAAATGAAACTAATTTAGTTATATTTATAAACATTTTTCATTTTTTCATTTTTTTAAACATATCAAAATATAGATATTTATAATATCTCTAAATAGAGATAATTAAAAAATTATTTAAAATATAGAGACAATATTTAGGTATTTTTTTAAATCTTCATTATTGAAAAAGAAAAATTCTCTAATTGTAGGCGTGTTGATGCTTGTGGGGAGATAATTATAATATATGTGAATATTTAGGGATTTGATAATATAATTACACCACATATCAGGTTTTTTCATTAATGTGGATTTTTTATGATCGTGTAATGACTCTATGTGTTTAAGAGTCAATAAAATGTAATTTGATAGTTCAGAGATAGGTGGTACTGATCATTTTTAAAAAAAATTGGCCATAGGGCTGGTTGATATTTTCATATTTAATTATATGAAGTGTGGTGTAAATTTAATTTAAAGTTTTATTTGAAAATGATAAATTTTTTCACCTATTTGATTATAATTTTGGGTACCACTATGATCTTGTGAGTTAATTAGATTTTATACCTTATTTACATGGGATTAAAGTGATTGGATGGGTAACATCTTAGTGTTTGATGATTCCAACTATTAAGAGGCCCAATTTTCATTATATTGTTATCAATTTATTCTTCTATTTACAATATATTTAATCATTGTGTTAAAAGGTAGAACACCTTTATTTTGGAATGGATTAATGATATATATACTGCATGATTGGGTTTTTTTCATCCACTATGAATTTTGTATCATGAGAAGTGTAATTTTGGTTTGAATTTAATGAATCATGTCCTTCCATGTTGTCAAAATGAAGGAAAATTATTATTTTTGATATCAAATGTTAATAGGTGGTGTAAAAAGGAAATATTTCCATAATTCTGATCTTGGAATACATTTATAATGATTTTATTTATCTAAGAATAACGTGTTTACATAAGGGAATTTGTCTATTGATTTCATGACCTCGTGGTATTATTTGGAATATATTAATAATTTTAAAAAACATAGATATTTTTTAATTATTTTAAATGATTATATATACTCAATGGGGGTTTAAAATATAAAAATTTTCTTTATGGATGTGTTTGAAAATCTATTTTTTTCATATTTTTATAAATAAAATTCGGTTATTTGACTTCAGACATGTACATTAAACTTAAATTAATATTGATTTATTTTTTCCTATTTTTTTCATAACCATATTTCTCTCCCCTATTCTCATATGTGTGGAATAGAATCATCTATGTGATAACATGTCGAGTAGAGTGTTGTAAGGAGGGAGTGTGTGAGGATCTTCACTTAGGATATATATTTGATCCATATCTAGATAGACTGGGAATAAAATATATTTCTAACCAAAAAACATAAATTATTCACCATGAGGTAATATGACAATTTATTTTATAATCATTTATACATTTATTCCAACATTTCAGGTTCTAATATAATATATTTATATATTGTAATGGTTTTATATGAATCCTATATTGATTCACATGTTATTAGGTAGATTAATCTAATATATTTCAACTTGGTTTTATTGGTAGAAATTGTTGAACTATTATTTTAATATTTTATACTGTTATGTGTAAATCATAATGATGGTGGATTATTTATATTTTCTATCATATTTTCTATTTATTTATTTTTTGAATTAATATATATTGGCACACATTTAATGATAAGATATACACTAGGTGGCCCCTACATAGGGGGACATTTGAAACTATGAATTCCTCAATTCCCATATATAGGGGAACTACATAAAGGTAAATACTATTACCATTTCACTGTAAGCACCCAATTTATGGATCATCGCTAAGGAAAAAATATTTTTTTGAAAACCATTTTTATGTACTATCATTCATCATTTTAAGGACATATAATTTTGTGGTATAAAATATTTCTTGGTAAATATAAATAATTTAATTATTATTTATAAGTGAATTGTGGAAGAGACTATAAAAAATAATAATTTCTTTTCGAATAAATAAATTTTATAAGTGTGTAATTATAGCCTTATACTGATGTATGGAGTAACGTTTCAAATGGAAAATATATAGAGTAGAGTGTAAATATTTATTAATAAGTTATTATAATATAAATGAGGAATATGACCTTTTAAACATGTCCCAATAATTGAAGAATTTTAGTAATTATAATGTGACATGGGGCCTCTCCACCGTATTTGGACGAAGTTATTGTTTATGTAATTTATTTCAATAAAATATATATTTTATTATTCTAAAATAATTTTCTCAATAAAAAATACATAGGACTTTACACATTTTATTATATGATTTAATAACAATGGACCACGAAATACAAACCATGGATCGAATAGTCAAGTGTATTTGGAATACTATGTTCATAATAAGAAAGCCAAAAACCATTATAAAAATATCATTTATTTAATCTCAATAATGATCTCTTAACTACCATTGATAAATTATAACTACATCGGATTGACTATGGAATACATAGTCAAATGGAATGTGCTAAAAGTACTAGTAAGACAATAATCATGGGGACAAATCAAAACACATGTATGAGAAAGGCATAACATGATGACATATAAATTATTAACACACGAATAAACATATGTAAGCCAAAAATATAGAACATGGGATCTTGTGATAATGGAATTTGAGCATTGTTGATGAAACATATAACACCACCAATGTATGAGTCCTGGATAACATCCAATACTATATAAGATGATGGAAAAAGTCCCATAATGAAATAGGTTTACAGACTATTTCCATACCTAATATATCAAGAGACTAAAAATTGCCCAATAATTTGGGGACATATATTTGTGCATCCATTATATCATGATCATGCATTTGTGTTCCACATAAATAATCAAATATAAGGAATAAAAATAAGGGTTACCCATTAAATGAAATGGGTTTCATAACGAGGTTATAAGGTACAACAACATGGAATATCATAACAGTACACATGAATGAATGAATTTAAATAATTATTTTTAATTCATAAGGTAATAAATAAAAATATATCCTCAGTAATGATGTTCAACTAATGTGGAATAAAAAAAAATAATCATAATAATACTTTTGAAAGATTCCCCTTAAGTGAGAATTTTGAGAAGAGAATAAAGATTCATTGAGGAGTATTTATGTCCATAAAAAATAAAATAATATAAATTGTCATAATATAAAGGTAGATTTTTTAAAATTATTGGTGAAATAAAATATTTTATAGTGTGTACATGGAAATGTGTATGAAATGGAGAAGTGTCCTTCAATTGAGATTGCTTATTAGAAAAAATAGTGAAGTGAAATTTTTAAAACATCTATTCCCCATTCAAATATAGACAAATTTAGAGAGTTTATAATGTTTGGATAATTTAAATAGAATTCAGTATAATCATTTAAGATATAAAAAATTTACATATCATTATGAATATATTATGTTTATCCTGAAGAAAAAATTGAGGGTCAAAGAGATACATTATGTCTAAATGTATTCTGGATATGAATATAATTTGCAATATAAACATATTATATTAATTATTTATTTAAATAAAAACCTATTATACATGTTTTTGATTTCATATAATTTTATTATGTTTATTTGTTAACATTTTGTTGAGTTATAGAGTTCTGTTTTGTAATTTTCTGATCATTAGATTTCATGAATTTTTGTACTGTTCTGTATTGTATAATTATAGATGTTCTTTTCAAAAGGGAATTATAATCCACAAGTCATATTATATAGTTTAATGATCTTACCATAGTTTAAATAGTCCCATATATAAATTTTATTTATTTTATGGGGATTATTCATTTGAATAAATGTCAATAATACATTTTCAATTTAATTTTTTGGTTATCCCGCCATTACAAGATAGTTTTATTTTATAAAATATTATGTGAATATATTAATTAAATATTATGAAAATGGTTCTAATAGAAATATTAAAATATTATTTTACCATAATAATTTTTTCAAGAAAATCCTTGATGGAGGTTGGGGAAAAGGAAAAAAATTTCATCCACTAAGGCAATAGAGCGAAATATAATACATGATGTTATTGTTTATAGCTAAAATGGAGTGGAGAATGGATTTGATGATATCTAATAAATTAATTAAATAAAATTAGACTATATTTATCATAAATTAGTGCCCATGTCACTTTGGATATTAGTGGTAAGGGTAATGTATATGAAGTAAACCATTAAAAAGAAAAATGATAAGGATTTTATATCTTGAATGTTGTTTCCTTGAGTACCTCCTTAAGGAACATGAGTGTGGTCTATTGGGGAGACCATAAAGACTATGTTGTGTGTTAAAGGAATATGACATGAATTTTGTAGAATATTTAAAATCTCCAAATTCTATATGGTGTGAGTGTAAGAGGTGGTTGGGGTGGCATTTAATGGGGGAGGGGTTTTCAGATAATTATATTCATTATTATATTATTTTGACTCCAGACTATCAATAATTTTGATTTCTATGACTAAATATTATAAATGGTACTAGAGTGTTCATAATAATTTGTCCTTACATCATCCATGACACAAAAATTTATATATTTACCATATAACGTTAAATAACACAAATTTCTGATTTCATTATTCACAAAAAAAATCAACTACATTAGAAAATCCCAAAAATTATACCTACGAATTTTTTGATGTGTATACTTCAGAAATGGAATCCATTTTATTTACTTATTCATCTATATATAAATGTGGGAAATTTAATTTTTTAAATAAAATAATAATTTGTCAAAAAATACCATTTTTTTAATATTGATTTTAGGACACTTTTAATAATTAATAATATCCTCATAAAATTATCATATTATTATAAAAAATTAAAATATAAGATTATGAAAATATTTTAAGAAAAAATTCATTTATGTCATTAAAATAAATACAAAATTTTATGTTAAATTTTTTCTTTTATAAAAAAACAAAAACATAATTTATCATTTATAAAAAATTCATTTACTTATTTAATGATACAAGTGTATCTTATTTGAATTTATAAAATAACCAAATTTTATTTATACATTTATATGTGAGGTTGATATTCTAATGGCTATATTTCTATTCCAAATTTCCAGATTTATATTCAAATGGTTTGTTATCTGTTCCAATTTTAGTAGATCATAAATTTTTATAAATACCTATTATTTTATTAATTTTTCTATTTTCTATAGTAATTGGATTCATTCATTCGAAAAATGAATAATTTATTAATAACATTATGTTTTATTTCAACATCATTGTTCATGATTGTGGTTATTATAGTGGATTGAGGAGATCAAAATCTTCACATTCTTATTATAATATTTTGAATTTATTATACAACTGAAATATTTGGAATTCTTATTGGTTTCATTTCTAACAAATGTAATATTCTAAATATAAAAGAATAATTTTATTTAGTTTATATATGTGATTTATGAACATTATAATATATTATATACTTATAAGAAGTTATATTCCATTATTAAAATTTTGGGTCCCTACATTCTTCCCGCATTGTGAAATTTTTCATATGAAACATTATTTTAGATAATAATGTCAAATAAAAGGAGGTTATTTATCTTTCATATAATCCAATAGTTACCATAATTAATCATCATTTTTATTGTCTCTCAATAGTAAATTTACTCGGCGAGTGGTTTTTTCCATAATACAATGTCTCCATAGTCCAAAAATTACAATGACTCCTTAGTTAATAAATCATTTTCCACATGTGTGACCTATGACTTCAGTACATTTGATGGATTTGGTATGAACATATTCAAGAGGGATATGTGTAATACTTCATGAAATTGAGACAAGGTTGGGGATATTCTTGTAAATATACCATATATCTTACATGATCATGAGTCTTGAAGGAGTTGATGTACTTGAGACATAAAATTCCCTTATTCTCAAATCTCATGACCCTCTCACATATAAAAAAACATAGGAATACCTTTTCAACAACATCATACTCTAAGTCTCATCAATGCTTATCATCACAGCTCTATTGTCAACACTCGGGTTAACTGGTGTGATATTGAATTATTTTAACCATTTTTACAATTTCATCGAAAATTTTTTACACATCACCATACATTCACTAACATCATCCTAGCAAGATGATGTTCAACATATTCTATGATAAAATGTATCATATGAGGTAATTTACATCCTTAAGTTGAAAATATTATTGTAATGGATCATAAAACTTCAATAATATTTATACAATACATCTTTGTTGTCCATTTATAAATCTTTAAATATTTCATCCATTGTATAAATTGTTCACATATATTTGTCATAAGATCTGGGGTGATAAATGGTACTAAAGTTCGAATAATTATTACAGTGATGTTAGGGAAATATCCCAAACATAGAGGTAAATGTCAGATCATAAACAAATATAACCAATAATCTTACTCCATATAGCTTCACCAATTCAATGATATAAATATTAATTCATTTTATTCTAGTGATGGGTCATCGTGAATCACAATAAAGGGACTTGTCATTTTATTGTTGTCTACAATAACCTCTATATAATTATTTCCTTTGGATGGTTTGATAAGTCCATTGATAATGTATATAGTAATTTTTTCCCATTTCTATATATTTTTTGTATGAATTTCTCATCCCCTTCAACTTTTTTCCATTTATCCATCACTTGATTACAAACAAAACATTTTGAAGTAAATTCAGTGATCTCAATCAACATATTATCCTATCAATTGTTCTTTAATAGATGTCGATACAACATTATTCTCCCTCTTTGGATAGATAAGGATGATCTATCTGAATCATGTAGAATAAAGTTTTTATCATGGGATTAGATGATATAATTAGACAAATCCCAATTCTTACACCTTCTTCCTCATCAATTATAACTATGTGGAAATTCTCTTTCTTTTAGAATCCACATTTTTATTGAATTTTTAGATCATATCTTTGATCAAAAATAGTCTTCTCTAAAAGTTATGTATGATAAAAAATTTATAAAAATAATGATTATATATAATTTATTTGGATTCACATTTTCATCCTTTAGAAATAGTAGAATATTGTATCCTTCTACATTCTCATCATAGATAATGTTATAGGATCCTTTCAAACTAGATCATTTACTAATTTACTTTCATTATCATGATCATATTGGTTTGATTATTCATAATCATGAATGGGTTATAACCATATTCATAGTCATATGTTATGATCCTTATATGTGAATATATTGTTGAGGATATTAGGATTATTATATATCACACACTTCTCCCAATAGAGATAATGTCTCTTGATTTTCTATGTGAAGATCACAACAAAAAACTCATAACCATGCATGGGATAGTCTTTTCTTAAAATTTTAATTTCCTTGTGTAATGGGAAATCACATTTTCATTTTTAATTAGTACATAAAATAACACCTTAATTTATGTATAAATTTTTACCACATTGAGTACCCAATGTTTCGGTAATGTGTGTACTAGTGTAGTGTTAAGCGTATATTTCCATACAATTAACAAGTCTTTACATTCACTAGTCTAGAAATAAATTTCATACCATTGAGTAATATTATTTAGGGGGTTTGAAAATCACATGATGTTCCTCACAATTCATCAGCAACACCTAACTTGACCATAGAAACTATGGATCACTATTACAACTATTGGTCAAGACCACTCCTCAATTTCCTTTGGTATAAAGGCCTCTATAAATATACCGATCATGGTGATAAAATGACCCAACTATTAAACATCATTCATCAAAAACTAAAATTTTCTATATTTTTTATATTTTTTTATCAATTCACATATTATATTTTAAAGTATTCAAATTATCATCATGATCCACTTTTCTCTTGGAGTATTTCATAATATCATTTTTAAATACTGCAACAAATATTTGAAGGTAATAACTAAAAAATATATTCATTATGTCCATGAATATTTCAGGAGAATTAGTTTGTTTGAAGGGAATAAAAATAAACTCATAGTGTACATACCACATTTGGAATGAATTATTCCAAATAACATCCTTCTTCACCATTAATTGGAGATATCCTGACATAAGGTCCACCTTACAGAAATATTTGCCCTCTTGTAATTTCTCAATCAAGTCCTCTATCCATGGTTGTGGATACTTGTTATTTATGATGATATTATTGTGTACACATTAATAAATTTATATGTTCATTGATCCATCTTTGTTCTTGACGAAGGGGATTGAACAACCCATGGTGAAGTACTCAGGCTTATAAAACGCATTTCCAGACACCCATGTAACTACTTATATAAATCCTCTAACTTAATTGTGGCCATCCTAACTGGAAGCTTTGGTATGGGTAGAGATTCCAGAATAAGATCAATTTAAAACTAAACATATTTTCTAGGATGAAGGAAATAAATTAATCCATATGGGACATCATTGTACTCCCTTATAATGAGAGTTAATTCAAGCATGATCCTCACTTTTTTATAAATCATTTAACTAGATATACTTGAGCATAATGAAATAAAATATATAATTGAGATGAATATTCATAAAGAAATTCATACTCCTCCTTATACATTTATGAAATAGGAGGATTCCTTGTGTTGTGAATGTTAGTCTGCCTCTGTTGAATATTGATGTCTACATTGTATAATGATAATGAATACCTGCACATTAAAGCATCAAACATCACCAAATAATTTAATATGATATTTTTAAGGAGGTCCATTCCACAAAATTTAACTATTGAATATTAATACACTTTAGATGAAATAGTTATCCAATTAACAATTCTCAATGATAACATAAACTTAAAATTTCTAGGTGGGTTTTGAATAGTTTTACATAACATGTTAGAAACTAAGGAATGTGTAGAATGAGAATGAAATATTATGTTTTCCATTCATGAATGAAGAAAAATATATCTATAGCCACATCATTTTCAGGATAATCCTCAGTAGCAGTTATAGAATAATCCCTTTCCTAATATCTTTTGGGTATCTATCAATTATTTTCCTAGACAAACCATATCTAGGGGTGTTGCCCTGCATAATGATCATGTGATTTGAAATTAAAATATTGTAAAATATTAACACTTTTCCTATGAACATACTTTTCAACATCCTCCTTAGAGATTATATTTTTTACATCATCTATGACTATGTTTTCGACCCTCAATTACACCCATAATTAACCTTCTTGTTCCCCTTTGGATGTTTCAATAATTATTATCCACACTTTTAACAAAATGGTTGATGGGTTTTCATTCCTCCAAATTATTTTTTGGACATCCTATATAGAATTACATCACACATTTCTTGTCGTTAGTATCATGAGACCATGTATAATCACCACTCTCCATCTCAACATTAAGGGAACAATTAAAAATATCTTTATAACATCAAAATTACTTAATTGATAAGGATTTTTGAAGAATCAATTTCAAATACCTAAAGAATTAATTCAACATACATTCAATGCTGATGGAAATTACTGAATAATATCATGCACGACTTGTGATATTTTCTTTATATTATTCGATATAGTCATATTCATTTACATTTAAACTAAGGAAGTCCCTCTCAATCATTAGATATAGTGTTTTGGTAAATAGTTACTGAAAACTATTTTCAGTCATTTTTTCCATTTGAAGGAATAAATTTCCTCCATATAACATGTTTTTTTTGAACAGTTTCCAAAACTAATCTTCTTATCCATCAATATGATATTTTTCTAGTACGAATTTCTCTTATTCTAGGAATTTAAGGACATCATGTATCTTCTCAACAAAGTCATTTAATTATTCCTAAATGAGGGGATACGAGGATCCAATTAATATACGAAGCATTTTATTCATAATGCATTTTACTAAGACTCGTTATTTTTTTATAATGACGTTGTAAACCATGAATCATTTTGTTATTCATATGTGTAACCAGTTATTATAGAAAATTCATGAAGTTGTGAGATCTCATTCCAATCAATTTTGGCATTTAAGTAGGGTTACTATCACATTCATTATAGTAACATTTTAATGATTTCCTACCCTTAAATAATGAATATAAATAAAATACAACAATGGGTTTTATTACATAGCTAATTATAATATAAAAATACTTCTCTATGAATAAAAGTAAAATCATATAATTGAATATAATATTCTAAATTGTTATTCTCAACGTTTCTACCTAGTCCATCCATAGTGATATAATTATCCATAGAGTTCTTATTAAATATTTATATTATTTATCACCAAATATATATATATACAATATAATATGATATAAAATATAGAATACATACACATTAACACATATTATTATATGATTTCAAACATAATTAATCATGAAATAAAAAATAAGAATCATTTAGGCTAGTGCCTTTAGAATACCAGGTATATAATTAGAAAAAAACAATCACAAATAATAGAAAAAATAAATATTCTCTATAATGAGTTCCAAACCGCCATTGATATCTTTTTATATCATTAATAACCTAGGTTATTCATAAAAAAATGTTCTAAAACCACCACATTGAGAATAACATACGAATGAAACATAAAACATGAGATATAAAGGTGTCTCATCATGACATAAAATGTCATAACACATTAATAAATATATAGAAGAACAATAAATAGATCATGGTATCTTGTGATCATTGAAATATATAAATCTGGTATAAAAATATAATATTACATAAATATGAATCGATCATAACTACCCATGCCATATCATATGGTGGATAAAGTCCAGCAATGGAATAGGATTACTCCCTAATCCAAGACATGACTGATCAGGATTGTAAAAAATACCAAACCCATTGGGGTGTTTTCTGGGAATACCTTTCATGAAACATTCATTCATATGTTTTATATGTAAATAATAAAACATATTGAAAAAACATAAGTGTTACCGATGGAATGAAATTTCATTTGTAATAATGTTATCAGGAATAATAAAAGGGTATATCATAATAGTTTATGTGAATGAAAAAAATTAAATCATTTGTGGATATTTATAATCCCAAAATAATAATAGATTATGAATAACGTCACGACCCATCCTTAGGGCCCGTGTTGTGACTACCCCAAGCCCGCCACCCATAGGCCAGGGGTTGGAGACTAGAACCAAAGGCATAAATCACGATAAAAGGGAAGGCATTCCCTTTATAAAAGTAACAAACACCATAGAGTAAAAGCGGAAGCAACACTATGTAATGAAGAAAGTGCTGAAACGTAAATGGGCCAGAATAAAAACCAAACTAAAAAGTACAGCTACAACTGAAAGTAATGTACTACTCAAGAACAATAGCTGAAAGGTGACAAGCCACTCCTGGATCATCCTCTCATTTCCTACTTGAAGGGTAGGTACAGATCTCTTCTTCAACACTCCACGTCTGTCCATCTCCTCCAGGTACCGACCTATCGCGAATCCACCTCCTGGAACTGACTCTACGTGATATCTAATTTCGAGCAACGACTCGTCGTTAGATCCTCCTCCGGGTACCGTCCAGCTCTACATGCCTCAACCATGATCAGTGATGTCTGTCGTCAGCAACCAACATAACGTAGTGCGCGCAAGGGCCGTGAAGGGGTGAGTATATGATACTTAGTAGGGACCCCGAGATCCCCGAAGGTCTCCCTAAATCCAAAAAGGATAAAACACAAAGAAAAGATACAATCACGAAGTATCATACAACAATACATAGGTATATGCCCATACATATAACTAAGTCATCAAATCCAGTTCAGCTCCAACTCACGAGCTCAAGTACAATCCAGCCCACTCAGGAAAGTAAAACATAATCCACACAGGAAAGTAAGACCCAATTCACACAGGAAATCATAATCCAATCCACACAGGATATCAAGTCAATCAAATCGAAGATAATGATTGAAAGTCAAGAATCAGCTCAAACAAGGATTTTATTCATGATGTTGAAACCATAACTACTGGAGAACTCCTCCTCTATCGAGTACAGTGGGTCTACCGCTACAACCAAGCACTTCCCACTAACCTTGGACTGTTGTAGTACTCTACCTGTTGAGTACTGTGGGCCTGCTTCTACAACCACACGCTTCCCACAATGGCTCTGCCACTACAGCCAAGCACTCCCCCTCATAGCCTACAGAGTTACTCCTTCCGTTGAGTACCGCGGGTCTACCTCTAAAACCAAGCGCTCATCCACCATGGGTCTACTAATACAATCAAGAGCTCCCCACTAGGCTATCCAAATAACTTCGAGTCGACCGATCAGCAGTCGTCAGGTCTCAGCCAACTCTAGTGTTTCTGTACACAGCACGCTCATTCTGGGAGGATCCGATCCATGAGCCAAGAGATTGATACATCAACTGTCACGTAGACTAGAGTTTATGTATCTCAATATTATTTCAGGTCAAAATAAACTCACCGTGATAAACGGCATGTCAATCTGACGCCCATTCTGAGAGTTATTGGCTTTTCCGTCATAGGGGCCCAATTGGTTTTTAAGCTAAAACCAACACGAACAAACTCCATCTGTGTCCAAATCTTGATCAGAGTAATCCAAAAGAACCTTCTCACTAAGAGAAATTCAAAAAAGTCGACGACACATCAATCAGACATCCGGAGCTCAATTTATAAGCGTTTCCGCTCTGAGGGCCCTGTTGGTTTCGTGTTCGAACCCACCCAGACATACCCAATGTTCACCGAAATCTTGAGTGTAATATACTGAAACGACCGTCTCGATCCAAGGATCGCATCTTAGCTGAAGGTGCATCAATCGGAGGTCCGTAGCTCATGTTATGGGCCTTTGAACGGGTGTGTCCGATTTTAGGGGGTTTTGGGCTCGGACCGACCAGGCCCGAGACCCCCTGGGTGGCCCGAACCAGATCAACCCGACCCGGGTCCAGGTCTGTCCCATCAGGGCATGGCCCGGCCTCGCTGGCGCAGCCCGACCCTGTAGACTCGGCCCAGCTGGCGCGGCCCGGCCCGTCCGGCATGACCCCACTTGGCGCGGGCGGCCTGGCCCGGCGCGGGCATCGCGTGAGCACGGAAGGTGGGGAACCACCACCCCCTTCGAACCGGATGGTGGACTCACGGGGGTCCGCCCTGATACGTTGTTTGGGGGTTCAAACCCTCGGTTTTCCAGATCTAGAATGTCGTAACTGCCAGCCAGGGTGTCGCGCGGGACCAACCTGTCCCGCCTCCTGACCACCAGTAGTCGGCGGCTCCAGCCTCCCTCTTCTGCTCCGCCGCGGCCTTGGTCCAATAGGCGCAGTGCCCCTCCATTGTGGCACACCGTAGCCGCGACCCTCCACGGTTCTCTGGCGCAGCACGACAGCGCTGCATCCCTCCGCCAGGGCCCCGCTCCGGCCACGGCCTCTTTCTGCCTCCACGGGGCGGAGCGATGGCACCACGCTTCTTTGCCACGTTTCTCCTTGTTTCTTCATGGTGTCGTTGCATCGCGCTGACTTCGTTCGAGCCACAACAAATTCAACAACAAAGGGGGAGGAGGATCGGTCGTGTTCGGGTGGTCCGACCTCCTCCTGTTAAATTGATAACAAGCGGCCCCAATATTTAACAAAGAACACAAAAAATAATCATTTCATAAAAACACACCCCTACTTTTTTCCCGCAATAAAATATTCCCAACTTGCAATAATTATTTCGCGGATCAACTTAATATTGAGTTTATCTGTGTTCTTTGTTTTAAAAGGAATCATCCATGGGAAAAGATATCATTCTCAATTAATTTCCTACCTCAAGAACGGTGGCATAAGTTAGTGTTGCGGTTGACGGCGTCACGAGGAAAAGAATCGTTGGCGATGCTTAAATATATCCGAAGATGTGGTGTCCCCACTCTTGTCTCAGAGAAAAGAAAAAGAATGACATCGACCGTTCTTCGTCGAGGGAGGCAATGGTTTTACGTCGATGAAGGAATCTCCCCTCAAATTCTCCCAAAACATTTTCCATAGAAAAATTTCATTTAGTATTCTTCCTTTAAAAGATCTCAACGAAAATAGAAAAGTAAAAATGTGTGACAAGGATAATTAATAATGTTATTAAATCCCCTTAGTTGGCTCATTATGTTTGGGATGTGGAGAGGCTCCTCTTTAAGAAGGGATGTTCCCATGAAATTAACAAGGGACGATTTAAGAGGTTAAGGGGAGTTATGGGGATGTGAAGAGTTAAGGGTTCATGTGGGTCCCACTACACTAACCCTCCCATTGGAGGTTAGGTGGGTATGGGCCGCACCTCTAACTCCCCCATTGTAGGATAAAAAACCACATTCCTTAAATAAAATTTTTAAACAAAAAATTTTATCTATTTTATTCTGTAGAACCATTTATTAAACCTCAACTCGTACAAAACGCAACATCGAAAAAGGTCCCCCTAAGAAATTATGGGCGTTGCGAGTTCATCGGTGCCCACAGATTTCAATTCTGAGCATCGGTTCAAAAGATATAAAAAACCCCCTCATTCGTTCACTAAACTTACCTGAGCTAATCTTTGGAAATTGATTCCAGGCACATCGGGCCTCTGAATCAGGTGCCGTCAAAAACTGTGTACTCGTAAAATCTCAAAGAAATTAAGAAAATAATTTCCTTGATATTTTAGGGTCTTTACACTACTCCCACCTCAGGTATTTACATCCACGTAAAGCTTCAACACACTCTAGGGAAATCAAAGTGGTACGGAAAATGCATCTGAGCCTTCCTCTCTCATTTTCTCTCTTGGAGGTTCTCAAGCTACTAGTGAAAGTGCACATGAGGAATCGTCCATCCACATAGGACCTTCTCCTGTCAATCCTCGATCTCCATGGGAACCTCCACAATAGTCGCCCCATCATCGATGGTATGGGTCGGGTCAAGCACGTATCTCCTCGGTTGAAATACGTGGGAGACGTCATGCACTTAGTGCAACTGAGGTGGATGGGTCAAGCGGTAAACCACCTCGCCTACCCTTTTGAGAACCTACAAGGGTCCGATGAACGAGTATGTCTAATTTTAGCGGGTTTTGGGCTCGGACCTACCCAGCCCGAAACCCCCTTGGTCGGCCCGAACCGAGTCGACCCGACCCGTGTCCGGGTACGGCCCATCATGGCGCGGCCCGACCCAGCTGGCGAGGCCCAGCCCAGCCGGCGTGGCGTGGCTCGGCGCGGGCATCTCAGCCCAGTGCGGCCGCTTGGCCTAGTGCGGGTGCCACGTGCCACTTGAGCATAGAAGGGTGGGAACCCCCACCCCCTTCGAACCAGACGATAGACCCGCGGGGGTCCGCCCTGCTGCTTTGACCGGGGGTTCAAACCCCCAGTTTTCCGGATCTGGCCATCTGCAACGGCTAGCCAGTGTGCCGCGTGGGACCAGCCGGTCCCGGCTCCGGAGTATCGACGGTCGGCGGCTCCGTCCTCCCTCTTATGCTACTTCATGGCCACCTGCCGTGACCTTGGTCCGACAGGCGAGTCGCGATAGCATCGTGCCCCTCCACCGTGGCCCTTCTCCGGTCACTGCCTATTTTGGCCTTAACAGAACGGTGCGACGGCGCCTTGCTTCATTGTCGCGTTCCTCCTTGTTTTCGCGTGGTGCCGTTGCACCGCGCCGCCTTCGTTTGAGCCGCAACGAATTCAACAACAAAGGGGGAGGAGGATCGGCCGTTTTCGGGAGGTCCGACCTGATCTGGTTAAAATGATAATAGGCGGCCCAAATATTTAACGAACTCAAAGAATATTCATTTCGTAAAAACACACCCCTATTTTTTTCCACAATAAAATACTGATTGTAACATCTCCAAATGATAATGGCTTGAATGACTAAATGGTATGACTCATGTGAACAAGCTTCCCCTTCATTTTCAGGAGCCTACCTGATTTGAACTCCACAGTTAAGTATTCTTGGCCTGGAGTAGAGATCAGGATGGGTGACATTCTGGGAAGTTACCCAGGGTGTGTATGAGTGAGGACAAAACACACTGAAAAGGACATGTGTTGGCTTGTGGGGACTGCAATTAAACAGATGACCCGTTCGGGCATTTGGGTGGACCCTATAGTGGGCCCCACGTGTCTGTGGGGCAATAGGTGGTACCTGGTGTGCCATGACCCGACAACCATGATAAGGTGGGGTGTATGTGCTGTCACTGGGACCCAATTGTTACAAATAATGATTCCTGAATAAGGTAGAAACATTAAAAATAGTTGATTGTAATCATTAGATATATTTTAATTAGGAAATATTTTTAGAAATTAATGGGGAGACCTTAAGAAAAAATTATTTACAAAAAACTAGAAATAAACAAAAAAGGGTAATTTTTGAAAAATATTGGTGTCCTGAAATATCTTTATATATTACATTAAAATGATTAATAAATGTGGGTGTTCCCTTTAATAATTTATTCATATCATGAGGGATTCATAATGGAATCCTTTAAAAAAGTATTTACCTATCAAATAAATATGAATTTATATAGATAATAATGTTTTTAAAATTAAAAACAATGTAGGGGAATTAAATAATAATAAAGAAGAATTATATTTGTGAAAATTAAGAGAAAGTGTAACCTAAATGAAATAATAGAGGATTATAGAGATCAGTTTCCTTATTTTTGAATGTATTCTGTATCATCACTTGATGTACACGATAATAAAATTAGATTCATTAATTAAATAAATCAATTAATTTTGTACATATGTTTGATATATGATAAATTTATGTTTTTCATTAATTAAAATTATTATTAGTTATATAGTTCAATTTAATCATATTAAGAGATTTTATTTTCATGGGTTCATGATATATTTAGTTGTGTATACTTGTACATGTTCGTTAAAAATGGATTGTGTTCTCCAGAAGAGAAATTATATGTTATGAATTAATATATTATTTTTTCAATGGTCTGATATATTATTTTCATATCTAGTAGGATAATGAATCATGTGATAAAATATTTATAATAAACATTTAATTTACTATTGTTTTTATCCAACCATCAATTACTAGTCATGTTTTATTAAATATCATGTCGATGTATTTATTACTGAACGTAAAATACATTATATTGTACATATTGAAAATTTATTCATCCATGATAATAGTTTTATGTCCCTCCTTGAAATCAGTATTGGAAAACAAAAAAACATCACATATTAAAGAGGTGAATGGACATATCATTGATGACATATCATTTTTTGAACCAAAGTATATGAGAAGGATATATTGAAGGATACAAATTAATATGGTAAAATGTTAGTGTATTTTTGATACTCTATTATCATTTCACTTTTTTGTAGTGTGGGGTTAATAATTTATCATAATAAATGAATTGAAATGAAAAATTTTGAGTATTTTTACTCTTAAATTTCATCTCCTTTAGAACATCTTTATGTAACATGGTTTATAAATTTTTGTGATAAAAAATACAAAAATTTGGGAAAGATTGTTTTTATAGTAATTTTCCAAAATATAGGCAATATCCAAATATTAGAGGTTTTTAGGAGAAGATGTAGAGAGGGGTCATATTTATAGGAGGATATGGTTTTTTTATTATTATATTCATTGTTATATTATTTTGGCTCAATAATAACACTAGTGTTGATTCATGTAACTAATTATAGGGAGTAGTCTAATAGAGTTCTAACCAATGGTTTTTTAAATCATCAATGACTCAAAAAACTCATATCTTCTATGTATAATGTTAAATAACATAAATTATCAATTTTCACTATTCAAAAAATAAGTTCATCTACTATAGAAAATATCCAAAATTCACCCAAACCATTTTCTTATCAGTAGTAATAAAAAATCCATTTTATGAAATTAATTTTCAATATATTAGATGTTTAATTTTTAAATAAAATCGATATTTCTTCAAAATATATAGATTTAAATATAGTAACTGATTATAGACACATTTAATAATTAATTATGGTTTCATATAATTATTTTATAATTAAAAATAACATAATATTTATTTACGAATATCTTTTAAGAAAATAAATCATTATTTAAATCAAAATAATTATTATATAATTGTAAATAATATTTTAGATGTAAAAAAAATCCAACACTTAATTTAACATTTATAAAAATTCCTTTAATTATAAAATGATTTAATTATATCATATTTTCATTAATAAAATATAGAGACATTTTTATACATTCATAGGTGAGGTTATTATACAGATGTCTTGATTACTATTCCTAAAAGTGAGGAAAATATTCCAATGGTTAGCTTACCATTCCAATAATAAATGTTCCTTAATTTCTATACATATATCTTATTTTATTAATTATTCTATTTTCCATCAATGTTACATACATTAATCTTCCACATGAATACTTGTATTATTAATATTATTATTTATTTCTCTAATGATGTTTGTGAGAGCAGTTATTCATTAGGATCGATCATATCTATGTCCTCAAATTATTATAATTATTTTTTATATTTATTATCTACAATAATATATGGAAATAAAATTCAATTGTTAGATGACTAAATCATCATCCATAATTTATGACAGTAAATTTTCCAGTTGTTGTACATATTGTATTATCTTTATCCTATTTTATATAATTATAATAACAGAGGTACAATTGATTAAATAATGGTTCATTAAACAATAGTAAATAATATTATACCCTAAATGATAACATGGTCATTGAAAAACAATTTAATATTTGTAAATGTGTTATCAATAAAAATTATGAAAATCATGTGGGGTATATATAAAATTAATTTTTTTAGTTGTATCATTAATTTTGAAATGTTCCATTAGCACATTTGAATATAGAGTATGAAAAAATAAATACAATAAATCATTCATGTCACCATAAAATTATGGGTAAACCATGTTATACCTGAAGCTTTTATATCCTTGTTAAAGATGATTAAAAAGTTGAAAAACATGTTCCTACCAAACCTAGGAATCTAACAATGGGTCGATAGACCATAGATGGATTTATTTATGGTTATATAAATGGACTAACCATTAATGAAATGGGAAGGTTGATAAATTTTATTCCATTTTTATAATATGTTTTTAATAAGGCAATTCTATGAGGCCGTTGATATTTAAATGATTTCATGTGGATGTAGTGAAACTCCACACCCACTATGTGGTGGTGTTTTATTGAAGATATGATTCTGGATAATGGAACGCATTATGAGTGTCCACACATGGGTGTTTTATAGTGGATTTTGAGGGTTTCAAAGGGAATTTTTTACCATTGGGAGTGGTAGAGAAGATGTTCAAGAAACACTGATTCCATTTGGTACCGTAAGAATGATGAATTTAAAATGAAGGGCTAGGATGTGAACATAAGTGGTAATCCTATGATTTTTGTGATGAGTTTGAAAAATTGTCCAACCAGTGAAAGAGGAGGTATGACTTTTTATGTAAAAGGGATAAAGGATTATTGTATAATGTGAACAATATAATGTTTATGTAATAGTGTAATAAAACTAATTACTTCTCAATGATGATTCATATTTATTTTAATGGTTAACACTACAAACATAGTTTAATAGGTCCAAATGTGTTTTTATGGGGAGTATTTTTTCAAAGTTTAAAGACAATATAAATCCATGGTGGCATGTTTATACCACTGATATTTAATTGAAGGTTCTATATAATAGGGATTGTATACAAACATCATCCATTGGATTTTAATTTTTTACTATGAGGCTAGAGTTTTGACAAAATCTATATAAATTATGAATCATGTTTTTTGATAGGGGTATGAATGCCCCTATGTTTTTTTATATGACATGTTTATCTTGGGATGGAACTATCAGACTTTTGGTTCCTAGATTACAATTTTCCCTGGGAGGGGAGTGCCTTGCCCTGAGATTATAGATGATGTGGTACCTCAATTATTAGGTTCATCTATGTAGATGAATATTAGTAGTCTTATTTCTTGTAATGTAATAGGATTGATACTATGTTTCCAAATGATATTATTATTTTATTTGTATGGGGTTTTTTGCTTTGGGTTATAGATGATCATTTACCTGGGTTGGATTTGATTTTCCTTCTTAAAAGAAGTTATATTCTTCCATGATGTGTGTTTGTATTCCCCAGTGTTCTAGAAGGTGAAATTATTCTTAAAGGCAACCCAAAACAGGAAGATGGAGGAATGTACAATATTGTATGGCGTAATAGAACACAATTATCAGCATTTATTATTTGTTATTAATGAAAAATTAAAATTAATATTCATAACATATAACGTAAGAATAAGTAAAATTTCTTGTTTCGTATTAGAACTTTTTGATGGTTCCATACTGACATATGCTGATGCCCTACCTAGGTTTCAATTGTATGTGGGTACTATATTAGATATCCTGATTTACTAGTTCTGGTAGGGAATATACCAGGAGCTTCATGATCAATATGGAAAATAAATGATATTTATTGATTAGTATGTGATGAGAAAAATGGATGGTAATTGTTCTTCATTATGGTTTCTTATTTTTATTATTCCACTAATTATCCCATTGGGATATCTATTAATGTTTTCTATGTCTTAACTTTTTTTTTTGAATATATTATTTAAAAATTAATTTTTATATACACGTTTCGGTATTTTTTCTTCTTTATACTATGATTTTCTATAATTGGGATGTTTGGTAATTTCTAATTTGGAATCATTTGATAGGATGGTATAGACTCAGAAATGTGACACCCAATATACCGATGTCTTATCACTAGACTATATCATATGGGGAGGCTCTCAAGAGGTCACATGGTATAGTTGACTGAGACACTAGGTAGTGTTCCCCGTAAGGGGAAATTTACATCACTATATTCAATGTATGGTGTATTAAAATATGAATATATAAGTTAAAAATAAATAATAAAATTATTTTTGTGTCATGTTTAAGTACACATAGAATAAATTAGTCATGAATATTCAATACGATATCTTAACAAATATATGGGAAAAATATGCATGGCCCTACCTTGTTTGAATATATATAGATACAGTCAGAACATTATAACTTATATTAGGTCTACATGTAAGTCTCCATATCTATTTAAAATTTTATATTAACACACATTCATTTTAAAAACACAATATTGGTAAGATATAAATTATAAAAACTGTATTTTTTTAGGAATCTAATTTTAGTTTCTCGTCTAGATGAGTTTCATATGTATATATATATATCATTTTATATTAGTTTTGGGTATGGTGTATTGTTTCAAAATCCTATATATGAATTTTATGTATATATAGACTTACCAATAAAAATTCATTTAGTTTAGGGATATAATTTATGGACTATAATATTATTTATATTTAATTTCATACTAATATGACTATGAATGGACTATAATATAAATATATAAGTGAAATTTTGACTATTTGTTTTTCATGATCCAAATAAATGTATAAAAAATATGGAAAATGTTAATAAATAATATTTTTTTTGTGATCGAATTAAATTTTAGATGTTTTTAATGTAAGAAAACAATATAAACTATGATAATTAAATTACAAAGATACAAGTATTAATGTCTATATTCTGAGTTAATTTCTATTATTTTTATTATAATGGTATTATAATTGTATGAGTGTTAAATATTTTTCAATATAATTGAGGAGAAGTTTGATAGATGATTTAAATCCTAAATTTATTATTTAATATTAAAAAATATTAGGATCACTAGGTATTGTACTAGAAATCACTAAGAATAATCAAAGGATGATTTATGTGTCCGAACTATTAGATAAGTGAACTATGGTTGAATAATGACAATATTCAATTAATGGGATCTATTATAGTATTTTCTTTATATATAAAAAACCAATATCCCATTAATAGGACATTATTATATCATTTAATTGTTGTATTTGGATTATGTACGAGTTTCATGTTTCATTATCACATGAATGGGTAATTTTGGATGAAATATACTTAATAGAAAAACTATTTTATAATGTATATTTTTCAAATGAATAAAAAATAAAAAAAAACATTATATGTGAAGTCAATCCATATCGATAATGACCATAGTGTGACTCACATCCTATAAATTTTTTAATGAAATTATTGATTAGGATTTGAAATTGATAGTTTGATATGGTTATAAAGGTAATTGGAGATTTATGAAACAATTTATAGTGTTCAAATTTAAATAAAATGATGAAAACTCGTTATTAACATATATGTTGTACATTAGAATAATATGAATTATGAGTTACATAATTTTGTGTATATGATAAGACATATATATATATATATTATATGAAAAGGAATCATGAAATAGTAGATCTATGAAAGAGATATATGATGTGATTATGCTAATATTGTTTCATTATCGGAGACCCAAGGTTAACAACTAGTATATTCACTATGATAACACCAATAATGGGGATATTTATAGCATAACATACTGTAGTTAATGTGGGTATTAAAATATATAGTGTTGATTTAGGAATCAAAAATATTTTAATTCAGGAAATGATAAACCATTTCCTATTGTCAAACATGGGGATGATAATTATTGTGGTCCAATAAACCCACTTCAAATTATTAGGTTCCAAATAGATTTATTTATATACATATATCATGTTTAGATAATAATGGATTATAATTAAGCGGTTCTAGATTTAGTTGATTTAGGTTAAAAATAAAAATAAAAGTTTTACTATCCCATGGACTAGGGATCAATATTGAATGGGGGTTCTAGTGATATTTATAGATGTTTCAAGAAATAGTGATATAGATGTCACAATTTACTCTACAGGAATAAGAATAAAGATTCATTTAGTTATTTAGAGGGATTGTTAGATACAAATTTTTGCACTATGGAAGAATCCAAAAAACATAATTATTAGGTCATATGATAAGAAAATATACTATTACTAATAAAATTTGTAATATGATTTCCATAATTTGGGGTTATAGTGAACAAAAAAGTATTCAATATTTATTTTAATATAGTATGGAACACATGTCATATAGTTTCATGTCACAGGTAAAGTTATATTAAATATACAATATATGATATTTTGGTAAGGGTCGAATAGAGAATAGTTTAAGGTTAGGAAATAAAAATACTATAAAACATATGTGATGATAAAAATAATATCATTAGGAACCTTCTAGTAGGGGAGTCAAAATTTACTCTAAATCTATATTAATTACATACTACGATCCATTATAGTATACCTCTGGATTAATATATAATCCTTTACATTTTAATTTTAAATTTGTTGTTTTCTCATATTTATAAATGTTCCATTGAAGATAATATTAATTTATCTCTAATGAATGAGTGAAGATGGTATTTATTCTTGAAAGTTATTCTATAAAACTAATTTTAATTAATAAGTGACAAAATCAAATATAATAGGCATTCAATCATTGTTTCCAAACCATGTTTATTATAAACACATAACACATTATTTTTAATAGATATATACGATATAAACTATAGTGTAACCTAAAAAAATTCACATTATTATACCCATTCTCATATATTACAAGAGATTTTACAAGTATATTTATATCACTACATGTAATTGAAATTTTAACCATTATTACAAAGAATGATTACGTAACCAATATATATAATACTAACCAAGATTCTTTTTTAATTGCTTAGTTCAATTTCACCAGGAATTCTCATGACTTTTTATAACATTGAATCCAATATCAATTTCAATATAGGGGGTAATAAAAAAATGTGGACATATTTCTGTGGTTATTATTTTGGTTTAATTACCAAATACAATTAATAATTACAATAAATTGGACCCCATATTATCTCATATGACTCTTCAACTAGGTGTCTTTAATCCGATGACCGATCTATCTATGTTTTAATTATAACCCAAGACTAAAACCTCTTAATGAGTCCATCACCATAGGAACATTGTTTTCTGTATATTTGATGAATGAAGTGACCATATCTGTAAATAACAATTCTAATAATTATTCATAAGTAATTCAACTGATATCTCCCAATCTATAATTTATTTAACACTTTTGTGTAAAAATATCATGGGATTAAAAAGATAATATGTCACTCCGCATTCCTCACTATAAAAAATTACTCCCAACACATGAACAACAATTCATGTGTAGATTTTATTTTTCTATTTAATGGAAGTTATTTTTAATCAGGAGCCAATAAGTGTTGCAACTGATGATATGATAGTTACTATATCCATACGATTATAAAAATTTGACCAAAAATATATTTCCTAGCCAATATAGAAAAATAGAAAAATATTTATCTCTTAGTAGAGGGATATCAAAATACTATATTTTTATGGGAGAGTCTGTTGGGATGTAATTACTTGTAATAATCCAAATTTGAATGAAATATTAGTTTTGTAAAACAATTTTTTCGCTTTATTGTTTCCATGAACTGTGATTACCAGGTCAATAATTAATTATTGGATAGGAAAAAACTGTAAGAACACTATGATATACAATGATATTTACTAGATTATTTTTTCATGAGATATCCTCTACTCAACAATATGATAATTTTGGAGAAATTTGATAATAATAGGAATGAATATTACGTATTTTATATCATGGCTCATGATAATATATTATAAGTAATCCTATTAATGGAAAATATATCCCCTACTATGGACATATATATATATATATATTTATTTATTTATATTTCTATCTCCCATTCATATTCATAACTACGAATGAGTTTTTTGAGATGGATAAATTTTCATAACACTTGATCATAAAATAGAAAAAACATTATGTCCAAAAATATTAATGGAACAATTTGTATTAACATATTAACAATATATATCATTTTTTCATTTAATTTAAACTGTTATGTATTTTCATACATGTTTTTTCTTTTATATGTTCGTAATTTCTATTTGATACTAAAAAATAGGACCCCAATCCGAAATGGGATGATATATATACAATAAAATTTCCAATGCTACCCCTTATGATTCTATGTAAACAAGAGTAACAAAGTTAAATAATTCTTAAAATATTTTCTGATATTATTTGAAATAAAAAAATACATACATAATTTGGGAATAAATTATAATAAATAGATTATATCAATAGTATCATTCCATCAAAAGAAAAAAAAATTATTCTCCTCATTGATGACATAGCTTGAAATAATTATTATAATTAAATTATATAATTGGGGAGTATAAATAATATTTCATAATGGATTAACATATATCGAAATATTTTTATCTTATTTATTATCCCAATATATATCCTACGAAGCAACCATCTTGTTGATGAAATTTTATTCGTAACCAAAATGTTGATTTTGATAATATATACTACTCCTAATAAAATATCCATAAATATCAATAATTTTAAATTTTTTGTTTATTTTTTATTAAACCATTCTGAAAAGATAATATATCATCATTAAAGTGCATGTGACATAATCATGGAATTCCATTTTTTCCATGGATGTTACCCAAATTAACCTTAGTCAGGCAATGATAATGCTATATGATAAACACGTCATGCACAAGACTAAATAAAGAATGTGATGGAGGGACTCCTAACAGTAGGCCCTATGATTATTTAAAAAATCCAAAAAACCTCCCCATATGTAATAAAATAAACCAAAGATATGATACAGTTGACAAGAAAATAAAAGTCACTATGATACATCCCATGTCTCTAAATAACCCATAGAAGGATTCAATGTTCCTTATTATCCTTGGTCATTTCATATCAATTTAAATCCTTGTATTTATTCTAGTTATCATTCTCTAGAGATCAATTATAGATTCTAAAACTAAAATAATCAATGATTGTATTATTATACCCTTATAAAATCCATTTCCCATAGAATAAATGAAATGATTTATCAGTTGATAAATCATATTTTAATGGATTTTAGATATATTTTAATATGGAAAGTTTTTGAGGTGAATAAGATCTAATTTTTATATATTTTGGGGATTCTTCTCCTTTGGGATAAAAATATATTTCATTGAATAAATTTGTATTTTAATTTGCCCAAACTTAAAAAATTGATTTATTTATTATACTATATCAACAATAATTATTCCACATGCATATGTGAAGAAGGCATATGGTAAACTCTCCGATCATGGTAAACCTTATAGATTAATCCATTACTAAATTATAATGATATTATATTCTAATGAACATTAATGATCAATATTTAATGAATTATATTATAATAATTTTTATTTAATTCACCCAAATAGATGTGTAATCATTTCTTATTAGTCATCATGTTATTAATAGTTATTTAATGTGATGGCTAGTGATCCTCAAAAATTGTAAAACATAAGTCCTATAGACCTATGAGTGTAGTGTTTCTTTTGATTCGGTATATTCTTTCAATTATTAATCCCATAAGGTATTAATAATTGTGTCATGAATGGTTAGTTGATTATTATAAAAAATCATTAAGATGGTATTTTATGATGTCTTACTAAACACTTTTATTTTTCCAAATACAATTTTATGATATTGAAATTATGTTTATTTGTTATACTTTGTATATAACATTTATAAAATATATGAAGATAAATTTATTCCATTGTATGTAAAAATTTATTGAGGAACACTAAATTTTGTGATGATGACAAAATATACTTCCTTTTTTAGTATTTTTGAACTAATGATCCAAAATGTTTTTAGATTCATATTATTTGGAAATAAAATATTTTTTATAGATTATAAATACACATTATATGATTGTTATATGTTTTTATATATTTATAACATCATCCCAATATATGGTAAGTTCAATAATATATATATTACTTTTTTGAAACATCACAGGTTGTTAGATAATGAATTAATTCATTTGAAAATTTGAATACCTCATTTGAAACTCCAAATATTCTCGTATTATTGAATGGATAAACAATCCACTGTAACCTGAATTGATAAAAAATCATTTATTTATATATATATATATAATATATTTTTCAATGTAGATATTATTTAATATGATTAGGCTCCATTATAATTTAGTTTATGCTAGAATAATACCTCAAATCATTGGTTGTGGAATATATTATTGAAATTATATTCATCAAATTGATGGAAATTTACAACCCCTTATTGAACATAAACTTTCATAGATGTCTCACATGGGTAGACCCTAGTATAATGGTAGTATAAAATAGGATAAATATAATTGGATTTCATTTGGTTTTTAGGATAAGTATAAGTCTATTAATCAATTATTTAACACCGTATTGATCACTTTTCTATCCAAATTGATCTTTAGAGAAAACACTTCGAACACCCTGACCCAAGTTACCCAAAGAAGGTGAATAATTTATTAACATTGGAATGATTACAAGGAATAATGTCCCTAAGGATCGACCTGTTTAGGGGTCATGGAATATATATTACATAAGTTAATGATACACTTATTTTTCTTAAATAAAACATATCATAAATAGTCGATTGAGAATACCATTATTCACCAAGACTAACCCTGTATATAAATCATAATACACTTCATTGAATCATGGGAATGTAAAACATAATAAAGGGGTGATATCAGATGCTCAATAAGGGTAAATAATTTAGTGGAAGCTATAAAATTATACATAAAGATGAATAATCACAACAATATCCTTTTAAAACCGAAACATGATCATAATATGGAATTAATAAATCAACAATTACCATATAAACATGATCATTAATATTTTACTAGTTTAATAATCATATGTAATAAATAATTTCATAAATATGGAATGTATAATGAAAGATATAATTACTAATACGTCAAGTCCTTGTGACCAGACCATTCACAAATATTCTCTCAAGGAATTATTCTGAGAGAATAGTTTGTCTAATTAGACCTACCAATGCATCTAGGGTATGTATGACGTCCCACCCTTCACTTAATGTGTCCAATGGATTCCTCATATGAATATGGGAAACATGAAAAAAATATTAATATTAAAACTACAATACAAAATTCCAATACATTAACCATAAATAGTGAATGGTATAAAAATAGCATATCCACATACATATATATCATAACTCATTCATACAATATTGAATATTGTATTTATAGTAAATCATAATAAATAAAAAATAATATCTAAAAATGATTTTTACATGGTTAAAAATAAATAGTAAAGTTCAATGAGAGAAGTAGTGGTTTTTTTATGAAATTATGTTTTGGAAGATGGTGCATTGGTCAAAGATGAAGACATAATTTATAAAAATAAAGAAGGGAAGCAAGAAGAGTCTTAAAGAAGGAATCATGTTACAATACATTTCATAATAAAGGGAATGATGAATAGGCAGATCATTCATCCAAGTGATGCCCTAGTTGATTTCAATGATGGCTAGACCATTAGCCACCATGTTTGCTTCACAAAAGGCATGTGTGACAATGTAGTTGATCTTTAGAAGAGAAGACCATAATATCATCCAATGGGTAGGAAGAGGCCAGGAATGATGGAAAATTCCATTCCAAATCACATTAAATATGGTGGAGTGTAGCATTAAATCTAGATTTTGTTTCATCCCATTTACCTAAAAATCCCACATCATGAACAACAACCATCATTTAAGCCTATAAGGATGAGGATGTGCCAGAACTGCCAAAGAAGCATCCATATCACTGATCTTTAAAGTCATTAATGATGGGACCACAACCAGCAATCCTTGAATTCCCTTTGGAGGATCCAAAAACATTAACATTAATCAAACCAAGAAGTGGAGATTTCCAGAAAACTTCAAAGGTGTTACATGGTTGCCTATAGAGACCATCAACCCTGAGTTGACAAAGGATCACGAAATCACCAATGGAATTTTCACAATAATCTTTTTGGATCGATGCAACATCTGAAATGGCATGAAATCATTTAAAATAATCATAAATTATAAATTTAGTTATTTTAAATATATTTTTGAATCTATGTGTTCTAGAAAACGTTGAATCATTGGAATGATATTAACATTTTAAAGTAATCATGTCCATATAAATAAATCATTAAAATTATTTTGAAATCATGGACATTAATTATATAGATTTAGAATAATAAATTGATACAAAAGTTAAAATTATGATCATGTTATAAAATAACATCCATACAAAATTAAAAGATTCATTTTGAATACATTTTTATGAAACATGGACATGAATGTTAAATATTTTCCAGTAAATACTTACACATATAAAATCTCTAATAATAATGTGATTGAGAAATTAACCATTGCCTTGTACATTACATTTGTTGAGCGTATGTTTATCCTCCTATTTAATTACCATAGTATGTTATTAAATTACACCAAAACCAGAACCATGTTCATATATATGATATCATATATGATTCATGTATGACTTTATACTAACCATTTTAAAATAATTTCCATGTTAATGATGCGTTTTGGGTAATAATCGCTTTCTTTATCATAGGTGTTTTCACTTGTTATTCTTGATCATATCACATATATCATGATTTTAATACATCCAAAATATAAAAATTGATTTATATATCATATATATTTTTAATATAAATCTGTATAATTGATTTTTATACGAAATCGAATTACTATTCATGGAGAAGGTAGTTCGTACGTAAGCATGAACATTGTTTCCATTTTCATATCGTATAGTAAGGAATTATGTTAATGGAATATATTTCTATAAATAAATAAATATTATTCTATTCGAAATATTATTTCCAATAACTCATAAATAATCAATATATATATATATATATTATTGAATGGTGATCGTTGAAGATGAGTCTCATCGCGTCGTGGAGACGGTAAGTCATACGTAAGAACAAGAGAAAATATCATTCTATTGATGGTGAACTAGTCTTTTATTATATGGTATATAATATATAAAAGATCCTTAAGATGTTATAATAACTATTTAAATTATTCATATAATTGTTTATACCCATCCAAATTATAATTTATGAATTACAAAGTACACCATGACGTGGAGACGGTAAGTCATACGTACGCACACATGTTGACTTTATAATTCATAGGATGGATAAAATAATAAATATCATTTAACTATATTTATAATAATGTATCATCATGTATAAAATACTGAAGCTATTATTTTATAATGGTAACAATAATGAATGGGGAAGATTATGATGAAAAGATCTGTGAAATTGGTGATAAAATAAGTACCATTTCTTTGAGGGGTTTCCTTTGATTTGAAAAAATGGCCTCCTTAGGTAGGATTTAAGATCACATTAATGCCTCTAGGATTAGTTGAGGGAATTTTTGAGGATATTTGGAGGGGTTGTTCAGAGCCAAATATCTTGGGATTTGAAAATTAAATGAAAGATAGGTGAAGTTTTATTAGAGACATGAGGGGCACTTTAGGAAAATATTGAATTATTAATTTATTATAAAATGAATGTTGGTTTAAAATAGAACCAAATTGATTTATTTTGAGGATAAGGTGGGTATGGGTGAAAATAATATCATGAAATAGGTTTAGACGTGTTTTGTTCACCATAATAACATTATCATTTAGATTTAACCATTAAATGAATAGTTTAACTTTTACGATGTCTGCTTCATTTCTTACATTATATAGTTTATAATCATACTAAAAATTTACATGAGAAACTCAAGTGGTTCCTGAATGACATATATTACATTATATATTTAATTTTAATAAATCATATATTTTTTGGAAATTTTTTTTATTTAATAAAATAGTATGTTTTTAAAAACTCATTTATGTCAATTTAGACACTATTTTCTATTTTATTTTTGTGAAATCCTCAAAAAATTGATTAATTCAATAATATACATTTAATAAACCCTAAATTTTCATATTCATCTATAAAATTCATGTATGGAATCAAAAATTTAAATTTAAATTTATTTTAATATTTATAATATCAATTATTTTAATCTTTCATTAACAAAGTAATTACTGCATCATCCTTGTGTCATGACAAAATATTATTATTTAATGAATAAAATTTAGAAAAAAATAATATGATGTAGAAAATATTTTTATATTTTTAAATAATATTTATAGTCTAATTTATAATATGAATTACCATATATTAAAAATGTATTAGTTATTAAAATTTGAATATAAAACTTTTAACTCCTCTTTGAATAAAATATAATAAATGTTATAATAAAATTCCAGAAGACCAAAAACGATAATATTTATCTCCTATTCTATATTTAGGTTGAAATACATGTATCCAGTATAATTAGAACACGTGTTGGTGTAATTTTTTATTATTATAGTATTAATTTTACCTTTAATTACCCTATTTACTTTTACCGTTGGTAAATAAAATTCATTAGTTATTATTCATAAAAATTTATTTTCATCCTACTAAACCACATTTTACTTTCTAATGACATTTTTTTCTATTGGATTATTGAAATTAAATTCACAGAAGTGGTAAAATTATGTTTTAAGAAAATTTACATATGTCCATATAAGGTGGGTATAAGATGTTAAAAATTTAAATGGAAATATTAATATCTAATCTTGTAATAAAATTACTCAAATTACATACATTAGAATAATATATTGATGATTTATAAATTTTGAGATTATGATATATTTTAATTAAAATAATTATTTAAATGAATATTTCTATTTTTTGATACTGTGCATTATTTAAAACTATGCATAAAAAATTTACTATTTTTAGAAAAATACAAAAAATTAACCCTTAACTAATTTTGATATTAAAATTTTAAAATCAAGTATATCGTTCCAAATTAAATTTTTATGAGTGTCTAAAATTAATTTTATTATTATTCAAAAAAGAACATTAATTTTTATTTTTTTAGAATATAGTTTTTCTTAAATAGGAATGTCTTTTACCAAAACTTATAGATTACATTATAAATATGATTAATTTATGTGAATACATTATAAAAAAAATTTAAACTTTATTTTTTTACTATTCATATTAATATATTTAATTGATAAATAATTATATTGTTTAAATAATTATAATACTAATTTGTTCATTCGCAGAAACTCAATCTTGTGCATAACACAATCCATGTCAGTGTTGCATGAAATATAAGATTTTAAACTACTTTAGAGAGATAAATTTCATTTAAATCTTCGGTTATTACATTGTCTTCTCCTTCAATAGATTGCGTCCTCACAATTTGAAATTGTTCTTTGAAAATAAATGGTTGCGAATAGATAATATCATTGAGGAAAACAAAAATAAGAAATTGGGTTAATAAAATTTAGTCTAACTAAAAGGGAAATAGAAATTAAATAGTCACGACCGAATTATGATTTCTATTAGAAGAACATTTGTGTAAATTAAAGACAAATAATTGGAGTAAAAACCAAAATATTTAAAAGTAGCGATTGAGGTCATCAATCACAAAAAAATGAAAAGTAAATTGAAAATTGAGGGCCTCAAAGCCATAAATCTATATTGATTTAAAGTGTCATAGGTTCAAAAATACATTACATGTTTGGATAATGAAATTAGTTAGTTTTTTTGAAGTGGAGGGATTAATTTACTCTCAATATATGGACCAAATTAATTCTTTAAACCACTATATGATTACATTGATCCAAATTTTCAGGTAAAATTCTCCAATAAATTAAACTTTAACAACAACAAAAATATCAGGTTCTCAACTTACTCTATTTAAACCTTTATACTTATCCAAAATACTTTTCACCAAACTCACAATTCAAAAATTTATATGAGAGTTAAACATATTGAATATCATTTTTTCTACATAATGGCATGTGAATACCTTCATCATGTATTATATTAAAACATTTGAACACCCTAAATTATAATACAACCTCATTTAATACATTCATGATTTTTTATACCTTATAGAACACTGGATATAATTGTTAACTCCAAAAATGATGTAAAATAAAAAAATTAAAGGAATAAACAAAAAATTAATTAGTTCCAAGGTATTCAATAATATCAAATATAATTTATAAGTAATAATTAATTTCTAATTCTAAAATCACTACCTTAGAATCAGGACCATATTAAGGTTTATATTCCACTCAATCATGTATTTTCAAAATAGATTACTTTTTATTGAGTCACATTTATTATTAACATACAATATCAAATCCTCATTGAAATAGTACTATAGTACAATCCTTATTTATTTATAAAATTTATTTAACGAGTACATCATTATAAAACACTCAAATGGCATAATTCTTCAATACAGATAGACAAACACAATAATTATTCCATGTTTCCTGTAGTAACTACATATGTCTGACCTTGATCACTTTAATTCATCTGATTTATATTTCATTGATACATAATACATTAATTTGTGTAAATACCTATTTCATTATAGTTTAAACACTGAATATTAGTCTTTCCTTTGTTCCCTTTTCATTATTTTTACTAATAACCCTTTTCTCCACACATATAAAAAACTCCCTGTCCTTTCATGAACTTATTATGGTGATTCCTTCCATAGTTATCACGTATAAGAAAATCCATCTTTACCCCATTCCCTTTTCCATATTTCTCACTTATATACTCTTATTTTATGTCTTCCCTTCAAATACATAGGACTTTGATAATTATTTAATTATAATATCAACACATGATACTATTTCCTCATATGATGATAATACATGGGAGGATATTTCCCTTAAAATATTATAAATAAGACCATTAATGATAGGATATTTATTACTATTTGTAACATATTCATTTGTGGGGTAGTAATTCAATCTACTTGGCACCATCTCTAAATAATTTTATACACTCGATTTGGTTTTGAATCATAAGGAATGACTCAAAACAGGTGAAATACTTAACAAAAATTGAAAAAAATGCATATATATTATCATAATCATAAAAATTGATTCTTTTCGGAAATATTTAATCATAAATAGTTCATAATGGTTTGTAACATGAAATTGAATTATCTTAATCTTATCCCCTAGGAGTGTCAAACGAGGTGCGTAACAAGTCTAGTTCTTGTGTAATAGATTAGACCGTGTCAAGCCTAGAACACCTTGTTAGAGTTTTCACCCCTAGGTATATCTATTCCAGAACCACATTCACTTATAGTATCAAGATAGGGATGTATTTCATAGAATATCCATGTAATCCATACTTTACCATAATTCTAGGGGGTTCTTCTATACTTATATTCAACGTCTATCATAGGGTTATGATCCTTAATCAATGTTTTCTATATATATTTCTCTGGTTGTTTCTAAATATCAACTTATACCATCTATAACTCATCGACCCTAGTTACCCAGATCCGGTGCAGTACATTAATACATTGGAATTATTACCAGGAATCATCTCCAGAAGGACTGACCAGTTTAGCAGTCTTGAAAAATCAATTACAAACAAGAATGATATGGTGCACTTTATAACATAAAACACAACATACGAAATCATTTGAAAATTTCATTTTTCCCTAGAATAACCCTTCATACCAATCATAATATTCTATTTATCATCTTGTGAAAATAAAACATAAGAAATGGGTGATCTTAGATTCTCAGTAAAGGTAAATAATTTAGCGGAGTTAATAATCTTTTAAGGAAATATGTATAAGAAAAACTAAATCCTTTTAAAATATAAACATGATCATATTATAGAAAAAATAAATTAAACATTACCATATAAAAATTCACTTGTATAATCTTCATTTTTAATAATATCATGTAATAAATAATTTCATAATGAGGGAATGCATAATGGTAGACATTATTGAAATTATGTCAAGGCTTTGTGCCAAGACCCTTCACAAATATTATCTCAAGACCTTGCTCAAAGACACTATTTTTACTAATGAGGCATAACAATGAATTGAGGGGCTATATTGATACCCCTTAAAAACATACTAAGTCTAATGAATTTTTAAAATAAAGAGTGTCAAATATAACATAAACATTCATATTAAAAATACCATACAAAATTCTAATAATTAAACCATAAACCATGAATGGTATAAAAATATCACATCCTTAGAAAAAAATATATTAACTCATTAAATTCAATATTAAATATTGTATTTCTAATAAATAAATCTCAATATAGAATAATATCCAAAAATAATGTTGACATAGTTGAAAATAATCCCTTTGATTGAAATATCCCTTTTTCATAAAATCATTTAAAAGTATCAAAATTTTTAAATGGGGATATTTAATATAGATTTTTAAATCAAATGTTTCCATACCACTTTAAAACTTTTTAATTTAATTAACATTTTATAACAATCATGCCCATATAAACAATTCCTTAAAATTATTATTAAAACATGGACCTTAATTATGTAGATTTACATAAATAAATCATCAAAACAATTAAAATTGTGATCAAGTTAATGAATACCATCCATAAAACCATAAAAGATTAATTTTGAAATAATTTTTATTAAACATGTAAATAGATGATAAATATGTCCTAATAAATACTTACACATAAATAATCTTGAATAATAATGAGATTGAGGAATTAACCCTTACCTTATACCTTTTTTTAGTGAAGAACACATTTATCTTCTTTCATAATGACGATTGTATGTTATTAAATTATACCTGAACCATTTTAATATTTATGGTATCATATATGATTTATTTATAAATTTATTCTTCCCATTTAATAATAATTACCATGTTAAAAAAAATTTCGGGCAATACTCATTTTCTTTATCGTACGTTTTTCAACATGTTATCCTTGATTGTATCACATAGATCCTGATTTAATTATTCAAGAATATAAAAATTTATTTATATATCTTATATATTCCTAAAATAAATATGTATAATATATATATATATATATGAAATTGAAACACCATTCATGGAGATGGTAGTCAGTACGTACACATGAAAGATGATTTTGTTTTCTTATCGTACAATAAAAAAGTATGTAAATGACATATATTTATCTAATAAAATAAATATTATTCCATTAAAAATATTATTTCATATATCTCACAATTTATCAATATGTATATATTTATAAAAAATTCATGAATGGTGATCATTAAAGATGAATCACATCACGTTGTGGAGATAGTAAGCCAAACGTACACACGAGAAAAAAAATATTCTATTGATGGAGAAACAATTTTTAATTGGAAATTATATTATATATGAAAAATAATTACCATAATATATTAATTATTTAAATTAATCATAATAATTATATACCTATCCAAATAACGATTGTTGAATAACAAACTACACCATGACCTGGAGACGGTAAGCCGTACGTACACATGAATGGTGACTTTGTCATTCCTATGATGGATAAAAAAATAAATATGGGTATAATATTTTTATAATAACATATTGGCTTGTAAAATATACTATAATTATTATTTTAGTATGGTTACCACAAATAAAGATGATGAAGAATAAGAAATGAACCTTGAAAGCAGTGATAAAATAATTACCTCTTCTTTGGGTGTTTTCATTTAATTTGAAAAAAGTTTATTAGAGGTTGGATTTATACTCAAGTATTGGCCTCTATGATGAAGTGAGGGAATATGGGAGGAGATCGTGGCTAGGATGTTTCCTTGAAATTGGATTTGGAGGATTTAATTAAATGAATATATGGCTCCCTTTTATAAGACAGTTGGGGGGGCACTTTAGGAAAATCTTCAAATATTAATTTATTATAAAATGAATTCTATTTCAAGAATATAAAAATTGATTTATTTCTAGGATATAGTGTTAATGGGACAAAAATTATAAACCAAATGGTTTTAAACATGGTTAGGTCACCATAATATCCTTCTCTTTTATATTTATCCCTTAGTTAAATAGTATATCATTTACTATGCCACCTTGTATTCATATACTATATGGTTAGTAAACATACCATAAAATGCCAAGAAACGTTCAAGCAGATTGTTAATGATAAATTTAACATTATATAATTTATTTGGTTGAATCATTGATTTTTAGAATTATATATAATTTAATAAAATTTTATTTTTGTTAAAAAGTCCTTTCTGTCAATTTTGACCCAATTTAGTATTTGGATTTTGTAAAAGTCCTAAGGACATGATTCCTTCGAAATGAAATTCATTGAAACTACTCAAAAATGTCATATTATTCTATAAATACGTGGATGGCATAAAAACATTCAATTTAAATTTATTTTAATATTTATTATATCAATTATTGAAATCATTCATTAATTAGGGAATTATTGCATCATCATTGTGTCATAAATAAATTTACTTAATTAAGTCTAAATATTATATATAAAATACTATGACGTACAAAATATTTTTATATTTCAAATGAATTTATCTTTTGAATAACCCTATATAAAAAATGGTTTAATTTTTAAAATATGAATTTAACACTTTTAACTCGTATTTAAATATTATATAATAAATTTTAAAAGATAATCTATATTGTCTAGAAAGGATCATATTTCTTCAAAATGTTTTATTTTGGTCAAAATAAACTTATCTAGTAGAATTAGGACATGTGTTGGTGTAATTTTATTTTATTATAATATGTTTTTACTTTTAATTATCCTATTTACTTTTAACTGTGGGAAATAAAATTGAAAAGATATTTTTATACAAATATTATTTTCATCATATTGAACCAGATTATACTTACTTATGAAAAACATGTTTCTCAAATTTTAAAAAATTAAATTCATGTAAGTGTTAAAATTGTGTTTAATGAAAATTTTTAAATGTGACTAGAACGTGAGTAAAACCATTAAGAAGATCAATAAAATTATATATATCTAATATTATTATAAAATGATTCAAATTAATTACATTAGAATAACATATGTATTATGTATCTATTTTTTCATTAAGATATATTTTAATTAAAAAATCATTTAAATGAAAAAGTCGATTTTAAGGTTCTATGCAGTGTTTTTCACTATTCATCAAAAATATAATGTTTTCAAAAAAATACCAAAAATTCCCCAAAAGATAATTTTGATTTTTCAAATTCAAAATGAATGTCTATTTTACGAAATACAAATATAGGATTTCAAAAATTAATTTCATTATTTTTCGGAAATAGACATAAAAAATAGATCTTTTAATAATATAGTTTTTCTAAATATATATCCTTTTTAACTAAACATATACATTTCATTATAAATATTTTTTATTAATATGAAAACATATTAAATAACATTTAAAATTAATTTTTAACTATTCATATTACTAAATATAATTGATAAATATATATATATATTAAATAATTCTAATACCAGTGTATTGTTTCATAGAAACTCAATCTTGTGTATAGCGCAATCCATGTCAGTGTTGCGTTCAATATAAACTTTTAAACTACGTTATGTATATAATGTACTATGAAATATTTGGGTGTTACAATACACTCTTGTGTGAAATCTATATTATAATGTTTTCCTAATATATTCCATAATTAAGAACTTGTTGAGTTAGAATAAAGTACAAAAAATAAATCATCAAAATTTGGAATGTGACATAGTATTTTATTTAAGCTACGCTGATCAATAGGTTCCTTTATATAATCTTGAAATGTTATTAGCAAAAAGTTTTAAAACATTTCCATTTCTTGATGTACATAATCAATATTTCCAATTCACCATTGAAATTGTACTATATTAATCCGTTCTAAAATAACTGTTCTAATCATACAATTTGGATATTTTATAGTAAATATTGATTGATAATTTTTTTGAAAATTGGAATTATTAATTCAAGACAAGCTTCACTAGAGATTTAATATTGATATCAAGAATAACTATGATGATACTTACATATAATTTCCTATTTTTATGGATCTTTTTTTACGAACCGGTTATGTATATTTAAAATTCATAAAACAGTTAATGGAATTATAAATCCACCCTCTTGGGATCTTGGTAATGAAAAGTAATTTCTCTTTTTAGTGGTGGGTGAGCATAAATGAACATACAAAATTCATTTATTAAATAATTTTTACACTAAATGGATGTGGGATTACTAAATGATAGAATAATATAGTACAATTCTATAATATAAATATGTAAAAATGTTATTATTTCTATGAATTAATGAATGACATCATGTAAAACAAAGGATATTATAGATAATTTCATATCTTATTCCCTATAAATAATGTTGTGTGTAATTTTTTTAATTAATGTTATAATATCTCTTAGTTTTTTAAATGAATGACTAAGGTTTTATAGGATATTTTAGTTATATATTTCATTCATATCTGTATGAATGGGAAAAATTCATTATTCAAGTGATTTTATCTAAATGAAAATGTGAATTCATTCAATGGAAAAAATCAATATGGGATTGAGTAAAATTTATTTCTTATAAAACCTAAAATTATTTTTTCAAACATAATTCCTGTTTTTAGTAAATTATTTAGTGAAATTATTTAAGTAGATAATAATTTTTATGGATTTTTGTTAATATGTTATTATAATTAATCATTAAAAAAAACTGTATAAACTATTGATTGTTTTAAAGAGGGTAAATTTCATGATTTCCATTGCATTTCCCATGATGGACATCAATTAAATATTGATGGATTTGAATATAATAAATTTTAATGATGTCACATAAAGTATAAAATTTAGTCTATTCATTTTCATGTTATGTGACTAATGTAATGATTAAATATAAATTAAATCGGATAAATATTTTATTAACTATTCTTACATGATTTGTAACCCATTAATATATCATTTCCTTATTTTAGTAAATAATATTTATAGTATTTAGTGTATTTAATTTTAATAAGAAGATTTGTAATTTCTATAGTTGAAATAGATAACACTATATAAATATACTCCTCAATTTACAAAAAATATGTTTAATAATCAAATTCATGATCCACTGTGATATTTTTATTTTTATTGTTCCCATCCATAATTCATAATGCATGAAATCCATCTACTGGGTCTATAACTAATTAGGTGATAGAAATGGGATGTTTTTATATTGTTAATGACTATGAAAACGCTAATATATTCATTCTATATTTTCATAATGATGATGTTGAAAATAAATTTGGGATTTTGACATTACACTTTAATATTTTATTTTAGAACTTTACCCACCACTACATTAATAACCTACCTAATTTTGTGTTATTAAATTCATAGAAATTTTATTTTTATTAATAGAGGTCAGTCTTAAAGATACCTTCATAATTATTTTAGATATATTGATCATAACATCATTTAAAATAGGTTCATGATATAATGTGGGGAGGATAAAGGGATCATGTCATGGAAATTTGGGGCACTACTGTATATGAGAAAAATTCAAGTAAAAAATAAATTCATTAATGATGTTTCATTTTTTAGAGTAATGAATATGAATGGTTGTGAGATGTATGTCCTCAGTAGGGGTTTTAGGGAATAATAGTGTATTATTGTTGTTTATTCAAATTAAAAACCCAGAATTTTTTATAATAGGAATAACCTCAACTATTTGTTTATAAAGTCTTTATATATAACCTTGGTGATAATATATAATTTTTTTATGATTTGAGGTCATCATTGTTCATGATGTGGTGTGGATCATATTATTTCACAAGGTAAAGTTATATGTAATGAGGATGGGTGTGGGGAACAATTATAGTGTGAAGGGATATGGGGTTTATATAATGACCAAGGGAAACTCCATGAATACAAAATGCCTAATCATATAGGAATAATTACATGTTATTAAAAAATGGGAGTCAAGATATGATCCCTATGTGTAATGTCATGATGGATCACTAATTATTTTATTAAAAATTATGGGAAGACACATGAATTTTAGATTCTACACATCATTATTTAGAAGTAAAATTTTTGTTTGAACAATTCCCATTTTCAAAAAATATATTATTCCACTTATTATGGATTCATTTATTTCCTTTTTTTGGAAACATATGTTATGTTCATCTTTTCCATCCACTAATTTTCCCCATTTTTACTTTCCTTTTATGGAAATATATTTTTTACTATATTGATTTTGATTTTAATAGTTCTAGGATGAAACAAATATAATAAATGGTGTTTTACATATCATGTATATTGAAAATTTCAATGGAATCATAAAATAGTTTTTAATTTATTTTTGGTGGTGGAGTATTTCATTGATAGTATTTTAAAATTATTAAAATATCTTTTAAATTTAATAATTAATTATAAAATATTATAATAATTTTTTGTCTAATATTTTTAGAGATAAAATTTAGAGTGTTTTTATCTTCACGTGTGAGCAATTGATTTTCTTGGTCAAAGAGAAATACATAACATTGCGATTAGTTTCTATATGATGTAGGTTGATTTTTCCCATAACCCAAAAAAATTTGTGAATAAATATTCTTGTATGATCATTTTTTCTTTATTAAAAGGCATTCAGACTGACAGATCACTTGGAAAGAGATATTATTAAATAATTACTCTTAGTTATTGGTTAAATGTTTAATTGGTTATTATTTTTTTGAGGTCCCCTAGAAAAGAAGTAATAATGTTCCAAATGTTTATTGTTAATGTAGAAAACATCTAAGGATAGGTCCTTGGGATTGATATGGTATATGTGAAGCCAATGATGGTTTCAAAAGTTTATTAAGTATTTTTTTAAGGATTATCCCCAGTGTTGATGGGAGATATTGTAATACTCATAACATATTATGTGATGTGACCTCAAAATGATATACATAATAAATAATCTTTTTGATGTGTTCGATTTTCTATTTGATGTTGTATATTGTGTGACATTGAGGTTTTGAAATAAATGATAATCATTATAGAATTTCTCAAATAACATCTAAATGTGATTAAATGTGAATTATTTAGAATTATATTGAAACCATTAGTAAAATTTATATTATTTTAGATATATTATATGATATAAAATATTACAAATCATAAATTACAACATAGCAAGTATTTTTAGGTAAATTTAATTTTTCAAAAATCTATATAAACATCTTCTTTTACACAAAAAATATCAATTTGACATAAATAAAATATTTTATACCATATTTAACAGTGTTATTTAGAAACAATAATCCAGATAACTAGTTTAATTAAAACACAAGAAATTATTATAGAAAAATAGTCATTAACTTGTTGAATAATAATTTCATCATTTTTATTCCATAATAATTACCAAAAATAAGATTATAAAAAATTCATAATCTATTTAGTGATAACAAAAATACATAATTTAGATTCAATGTGCATGTCATATATAATCAAATACATTATAGATCATCTTGAAAATGTAATATTCATAACTAGGGATATAATTATTTTAAAAAAATGTGAATGATGGAATCATAAGATAATAATTTTTAAAAACCTTTTACTGTGGGAGAAACATTAATTTAGGGAAACATAATATTTGTGAGTAACAACTTGAGATTATAATAAATTGAAGTAGAAAATATTTCAAATATATCACATGATTTATTATGTGTTACATTACCTTATTTAACATTATATTATATGTTGATGCATATGAGAATCAATAAGGTATTTCAGAACAAATGTTGAATGATATATCCACTTTTAATCAATTAATTATAGGGATATAACGAACAAACCAATATTATGTTTTTTAAATAAACATGATCCAATTTATTATAATGTAACCGTTGATAGTTTCTTATAATGGAACCACCCAACCTTTGTATATTATGATACCATATGTCTATTGTTTTTAATAGAACAATCTTTAAACCTTAAATAGTTATTTGTTAATATTAAAATCACAACATTTTCTACCATAATGAATTCATGAAAATAAAATGGTGTTTAAAAAAAATAACAAAATGAAATTAATTACAATATTTATAAAGAACCATAGGATATAAAATTGTTTTCATAAATAATAAATATTTTATAGGATAACTTTGTTAACTATATAATTTGATATAGAAAATACAGTTAATCAAATTTATCAATAAAAATTCATTAATAAAGGGTGAATCGTGAATCATAATTTCATTAGAGAATTTTCATTTTATGATAATGGAATACACATCATGTTATGAAACTTTTGAGGTATTTTTTATTCAATCATTATAAAATTCAATGTTAAAAGTCATTAATTCAAATGTATAATATATTTTTAGTAAAAATATAATGAAATAAATTAATAAAACACTATTTTGTTCAAAATTTTCATCGTAAATAATTATATAAATTCATTAAAAACCCAATCATAATGATAAAAGAGTATCAAAAAGAAATTTTGTAACTGAAAGAAAAGAGTTAAAATTACAGAGTAAGTTTCACATTGGGAAATATTCTAATAATATCTCCATTAATAGAGATAGAATTTGTGTTGATTTTAAAAAACCATGAATTTATAGCATCCATTATATTATCCATATAATATGTTTCATAAAACAATTAATGATCTTTGGATTATATAATTACGCACGTATTAGGGATTGAAATTTTTAGATGAAACACATATAGAATTATTATTTCATGAAACAAATTTATTGATAAGAATTAGAATAATATGAATATATAAACATTATTCCTCAAATCATGAGATAAAAAATTTATTATGTATTGTAAACATTATAATAATGTTTATTTGGTGCATAAAATTAAAACATTTCTCAATGAAGATAAATTGTGAGGACACCCTAACATTCATATCCCACATAATAGAATACAATATAATATTTTCATAAATAATATTAACAAATTAAAAAATAACTTATTAACCATATTTTTACCTTAACATCTTTATAATATCAATTTATAATCAATATATAAATGTATATTAGTTATTTGATTTTTATATTATCACATCAGGTATTTATGTATTTGATATATTGTAGTATTTTTATAAAAGAATTATATTTATTTTTTATATAAAAAGTTTCATCATTAAATTTTAACTAGTGTAACTATATTGTAAAAATTATCATAAATTTTAATGTTTATATTTCCTTTTATTAGTTTTTCAGTTTTTTATCCTACTTGATGAAATTTGCAACCAAGAATTTTTAATTTATTTTAAAAAATAAGTGTGTTTTTAAATATTATTTTTTAAATATATAGGTAACCATTGTAATGTAAAAAATAATAATTTAATTTTTTTTATAACTATATTCCTATAATTATTATTTCATAAATACAACATATATAATTTCATAAAAATATTAAAGTACATGGAATAATCGACCCCAACATTAATATATAATCATGATACTAGTTATGAGGTCATCATGTTTCAATATCATCACACAAATATGATAATGATATATTTTTCTGTTTTTTTGGTGATATGTATTAGAATAATAATGGATTTACTAGAATAATGTATGGATATTATTAATATTAAATAATTCGGATTAATGTTTTTTCCATTGGTTTACATTGTCTAATGATCTCAATTAATAATAATTGTATAATTATTATATCATTACTATTTCTATAAAATTATAAAAATGAGAACATTAATGATATTTTAAAAATAATATTTATCCTTTAAATTATTTATTTTTACAATAAATTTAATTTTGATAAGAAATTAAAATTTTAAATTGATTATACCATGGAGTTGGTAGTAATCAAGTACACATGGATAACTATTTCACTAACCATAGAGAAGAAAAAATAGTAACATGGGTGATCATTTTATTATCTATAAAATTATAATTTTATCATAATATATAAATTATTATATATTAGGAATATTATTTTAATTTGGTGTAGAAAATAGAAACATGTTGTGCTATGTAGGCGGTATTCATCACAACACATGATTCACTTTATCGATTTTTCTTAATGGAAAATTGGATAATTGTAAATGAATATACAATGAATATAATAAACAAACAGTGTTAAAATATAGATATATTATAATTTCAATATTGAAAAATTAATTTTTAGGAATAATAAATGGGTATAAATAATAATGAAAAAGAAAGAGGTGTTTTGAACATATACATCGTGTCTTAGATTATCTATTTTGTGAATGGGATTAAAAAATTGAGCGGCGGTCTTTTGATAAACTATGAGTAACATTAAGGTGGGTAAAATTATTTGGGTTAGGATTAGAATGAGTAGGTTATTAAATTTACAGGACTTGTTGTCAGGTTCTGTGAGGTGAGGTGTTACCCTTTTAAAATTCAAAAGGAGTGTCATTTTTAAAAATACCTAAAACTTTGAAATAAATGTATGTCAGTATAAAGGAATGTGAATCCAAAAAGTGATAAATAACTGATAGTATAATATTATTTTCTTCTAAAATCTTCCATGATTCAATTATTAATACATAATAAACATAATAATATATTTACCTCTGTGGTTAATCAATTTTACACATTCAATTTCCACAATAGTATGAGATATTTATGATTGTAAATTACCCTATATGAAAGCAACAAAAAGAAATTTATTTTATATTTTGGACTAAACTGTTCGATATTCAAAATATATTTTTTTATTCAAAATTTTAATGATTTCAAATTTAATATTAAAATACAAAAATGTTATTATTTAAATTAATTTCTCCCAAAATATGAAATAAATTAAAAAGTGTCTAATGAGGTTTTATAAATTAAAACCAACATTTTAAAAATTATTATTTCACTTTTAAATTATTTATTTTATAATAAAAATGTATTTTATAGTTATAAAAAACATACTTATATTAAAATAATTTTATAAAATATGAATGAATATAAAAATGGTATATTATAGTATTTAACGAAAATTATCATTTTTTAGAGAAATACTGGAAAAAAATTCTTATTATTTTTTTCAAATGACTAATACAAAAATGAAATTAATGATTTGAAATTAATTTTCAAAAAGGGTGTTGGGTGAGCAAGCCAATATCATATATCCTTATGCATATATATGGGTAAAAGAGTGGAGCTTTATGATAACTTCACAATGGGCGGTGCAATACAATGTTTGATGGTAAGGGGGTATCACTATGTAAATATTGGTATCATCATACGAATTGTGGATACTCTTTTTTTCTATCTAGTCTATTTCATTGGATTTCAAGACATAGGGAATTTGGACCACCAAACTATAATGAGACTTTTTGAAACACGACCTTATGGTCATGTATGGGTTACCTCTAAACAAAGACAAAAAGAAGAAAAGTTTTTATTAAAAAATGGACTCTTTCGTATACATATTTAAAATTTTATTTCTTATTTATAAGTATTATTACCAATATTCATTATTTTATTATTATATACATAATATCTTGCAATAAAACACCAATTTTCTGGAAATATATTTTTATGCATAAAATTATTCTTTTTTTTACTTATAATAATTTAGTTTCTTTACTATAAAAAAATTTATTTTAATTCTAGTAATATTTTATATTTTTGATACTTGTATTTGAAGCCTTAAAATCAATTTCAAGGTTTTAACTGTCTAATTTATTTATTATAATTTATCAAAATATTTACATGCATTCATTTTTATTTAGTGTATTGTGTGGATAAAGATATCAATCAGGGTTTTAATTTAATTATGAAAACATGAGAGGTTTTATTATACCCCTTTGAAATTATTTCATTAATGATGCTTCATTTCATGTTTAAAAAAATCAATGTTTCTTTTTGTTCGTTGTATTTTTTTTCTAAACATATCTTCTTTAATATTATGATTTCATAGTACCGTATTTAGAAGTTTGGTGGTATCATTATGTAGAACCTTATATATTATATACATAATTTTGACTAGTTGATATAATTAAAAAGTGAATGTTTTAGTACTTCAACTTCTTAGTTCAATAAATTTAATAGATTTGGTGTTCACTTAATAAAATTTTTCTGATGGAACAAATCATTCACATAGGAGTGTTTGGAAGGGAATTATATGTAATATGATAAATGATCAACATGATAACAGTTCATAAAGGCTCTAATATATTTGTGGATCATATTTTCATTCATTACAAATTTCGTTACTCCTCTCCATAATGATTTTCAATGGATCTATTTTTTCACTAATTTCCAACAATATTCATCATCGGTGATTATCTACATATGTTTTATATATATTTTTGAAAATTACATAATTCATCGAATGAATTTTAACATCTCATTAATTTCATATAAAATTTGAGGATGCATCAGTGACCTCTCTATAGAATTATCCAAATATTTTTGTTTCAATATATTTTAATAAAGTTCCTCTTATGGTGGTATCTAAATATTATAATGGAAACTTTTACAATAACACATCAAAGGTGAGGTTTTGATACTAATAAAACAATAAATACATCGAAAAATATCTCAGCAGACCCACATTTTATTGAATTATCATAATGATAAACTATGTATGTTAGGATTATTTGTGGTGATAAATAATAGCTCTAACTCTAACAAATTCTGGTCACTTCCACAAAACCTCAATGTAATCCTTTGGTCCGGAGAAGATACAATGTATAATTGTACACTATGCAGACAAACCACATTACTTCTGTATTTATTAGTGATTTGATCAAGGGGGATATATTTTATGATGGTAAAACAAATGATACAGATTTGTTGGGTGATCGACTATAATACAAACATCATAATGGACATTATTAGTTTTGGAGAGTCTTATGATAATGTGAATGGTTATTTTTTCCAATTTTAATAAGTTCTTGTTTAATTGTTTCCACATACCCATAGACTGTAATTGTACCATTTTAACATTATTTAATAATTAGAATTTAAAAATTTATTCTATTATTTCACTTTATATGATATCCCATTAAATGTTTTGATTAAAGTATATTTATTTTTGTTATTCAATGATTAATAATGAAGCATGGGTTTGGTTACTCAAGAAAATTTTACTTCACTTGTTATGTTTTTAAAATTATATGTATCCATGATACGAACAATATAGCCCCATCAATATCATATATGAATGTTATAATATTAACCATCATTTTTAATATTTCAATGCCAACTTTTTTATGATTCATTGATCTATGAATAATTGGATATTTTAGTAGTATGGTGTGATAGATATGATATATTTCAAACCATTACAAATTCATGAATTTTTTTAAGAAGGTGGAACTTTGGTGAAATGAAAAATGTAAATTTTATTTAAAAAAGTGAGATTAAATGTGTCTAAAATATGGGATTATATTAAAATTTGTTACATATAGAAGAAGAAAATTGTCTAGGAACTCTTTGAGCCAGGTTATGTCTTTCACAACCCCTTCATTGTCGAGACCTTCTGCAACCATATTTGCCTCATAGTTTGTAGGGGTTTCAAATTCATGAATAATATTCTGAATAATAAATCTATATAAGGCATTTTAAATCATCATCATTGATAGAGTGCCATGTTCATTCTTAAACCATATCATCATCTGCCTTATTTTCCTTCATATAATTGTAATGTATAGAGAAATTATGATATTTTGTCTATTTCAATAACCACATTTGGTGAATAATTAATTCCATTTATTTCAATAAATTTCTCATGATACTATGACTAATATATATATATATATATATCAAATTTAATCATTGAGATAACGATTAAAAAATAATTGCTGCAATGATTGGTACTTCAAACTCTTAATCTTAAATCACGTAATTTTTCTCAGGAGTATTTAATTTGAATGAACCATATGAAATGCATTTATCATTCTACCTGATTAAAAAACCAAAATCCATTTTTTGAATAATAATTTGGTATTGAAAACCCACCCCCACTAATTTATAATGTGTAAATAAAATAAAAAACAATTAATTCCACAGTTCCATAAAAAATTATATTCCTCTTAATATGTAAAATTTACATCATTTCATGTGGACCTTGTAAGTTTATTTGATATCCATGAATAAATTTATTAAAAAGATTCAGTAATATCCTCATATACAATGAATACTATGAATCATTATTATAGTTTCAATTAAAGGAAATTTCCAAAAAACATCCACCATTGGAAGATATATTAATATTTACTTAGTTTTTATTACATTCTATATTAATGATAATTTTTAAATTTTTAATTCCGAATAGTTGATTTTGAAATATAGATTCTATTTTCATAAGTTAATAAACACAGTACATTTTTTTCCTTTCTCATAATTAATATAAGAAAATTTTCTATATAAGAAGCCACAATTAAATCCATGTAGTTCCTAAAGACTCTATTTGTTAAATTGGTTAATGTGACATGGGTATTTTCAATATGAATAACATAACTATAAATTAAAATTATTTAAACCTCATTTAGAATTCTATTTTTTGAATAACATACCTTTGACACTAAAATTATGATATCCATATCATCATTCAATTTTCATCAAATACAAAGATCCATAGAGTTGATGGAAAATGTTTTCATTAATGGGTATAGGAAATTTATTCTAAATTTCAAACTTCTTATGCACATAATTTGTAAAGAGTTCTCAAATTGAACCGTAATTATTTCTTAAACTAATATTATTTCTCATAATGAAGTTTAAATTTGGTGGTTAATTCCTTATAAAAATAATTTTTTAGTTGCACGTTTAATGTCTCCAATTCATGGGGATTTGTTGTATATGGACTCCTTGAGATAGGCATAGATTCGAGTAACAGTTTGAATCCAGAACTGATCCCTAAATTTTCTTATTATTTAAAACTATTATTTTATCATATAATTATATGATTTCAACATATATCCATATCGATTTAACATTAGGATAGTTTTTATCATACTTTTTAACCTTGCATGTAACTCCTTATGATTTTTTATATTTTTTATCTTCAAATTAATTTAATTTCTTCAATTTCATTTGATACACTCAAACCCTTTATAAATAAAACATTGTCTCAAATAAATTTATTTAAAGCAGTTAAATTGGATGACTACATAGGTATAACAAACTATTGAAAAATAATTATATGTTGTTTCAGAGAAATGTAATCCATTTTAAGAAAGTAGTCAATTTTCAGAAAAGTAATTATATGCTATCAAATAAATTTTCTCTTAAAAATTGGTTCTTATTTTATATTTTTTTATATTTTTATAAAATTAATGAAAGAAAAAATTAGATAATATAAAAATATTAAAATTTTATTATATTGTTATCAAAAGATAGAATACATTGTTTTATTATAATTTTCTAAAAATACTTATCATTATATGACTACATAAAAGTACATATTTTCATTGAAAAATAACTTTACATTTAAAAACATTAATTTTATTTTAAAAAAATTATTAAAGTAATATAATACAATTAAATTATTAATAATACAACTATGTTAATTTTATATAAATTTAATTTTCACTTTTTTGTAAAAACATTTTATAAATATTAAATCATTTTTTTGGTAAAACTGATTTTCATCCGATTTTCTACGTTAATTTTAAAATTAAAGTCTTCTATATTTTGAAAAATTAATTTTATTATAGAGAGTCCATATCGGTATGACTTACCATCTCATGTGTAATTGATTCATAGTTTTTATTATATTTCCTGGGAGATATATATAGAAGCAACCCTTACCAACTGATTGAATAAACAAGTTTTGTTCTTCAACATGATACATCCATTGACGAAAAACATTTTCAGCTTATGAATCTCCATGATAAAGTAATGTATGGCAGAAAAATTCCCTTAGTCCTTTTCAATGGATGTGTTGATGGGAAATCCAAGATATATCATAGTGTGAATTGTTGATGAGCCAGTAGTCTCCATCTCTGCTATTCAATCTCGGATCATAAGAACATTATTGTGAAAAAGGATTTATGGTGTGGATATTATAACATTTTAATGATTTATAAATTTTCTTCATGATAAGTAATTTTTTATTACATTGTATTGGTATTTCATTGCAATGTATTGGTGAATTTTTTTAAAAAAATGGTATCACTTTGAGTTATGCATGAGTGAAACATGGGTATGGATAGCAAGTGGGTTGTCTCATGGACCCATATAACCAATCATGTTCTACTGGAAGTGAGTTAATGGTTTATCCAAACCATGAATACACACGAGAAAATAATTCACACCTAGGAAGGGTGGTTATACATTTTGGGAGAAATATTAAAGAAGAATCATTACCAAATCATGTCCCCTAAAAATCATTGTAAAGGGAAAATGGTTAAGGAATCCAGCAAATCCTAACCAATAGGCATATCTAGAAATATGTATGTGAAAATTACTAATGATATCAACATTTAATTAGAAATTAATGTGATGATAGGATACCCTATAATTACCCACTAACATTATTTTTTAGGAAACTAATACTTTTCCATTTGTATAGATTCCTCTCACATTAAATTATATGTTGATTTCTATAGTTCATTAGGGGTCAACTGACGTTATATTGTGCTTTTTATATGGTAATTCTTTTTCTTATATGATCCTCATTGGATATCATCTCCACTCATATTGTTGGACCTGAAAGTGAAAAACTATGTTAAATATATTGGTCTTGGAATTGTATTATATAGTTTTATATGAATTGATGATCATGTGGTCTTGACATACTCTTTTATTGTCTCTATTTTTGATGCTATTAATTATACTTATATTCATTGGGTAATGTTTTAAATAAAAAAAGTATAGTTATATTATTTTATTATTATTTTATTCATGAACCTTCCCCAAGGGCCCATGCCCTAACTACCCCAAGACCACCTTACATTGGCCAGGTACAGGTGACAACCACTGAATAGGTATATCCCCAAAAGGGAAGGCATTTTCCTATAAACATGTACCCACGCACGCAACACAAACTACAGAATGGTAATCACTATGTAATCAAAATTGTCACAAGAATACTAATGAATGTATAGTACAAAAGAAATGTATCAAAGAGCTAGAACACAAGCACAAACCCCCAATAGAAGGTAAAAATACCACATTCCATCCTCTTGAGACCTCACATTAAGGAAAGGTGGTGGGTAACTGATACTAGTTGTATAAGTATACATGTATATCCCATCACATTGAGTTCCACCTAGACCCAAACCACCATGATATACGTTAAAGCATCGATCAACAGTACAAGAAACGACACGTACATAAGAAGCCTTTTCATGGCTGAGTAACACAATAAATAGTAGGGAGAAAAACTAAAAAGGAAATACCATAAAGCATCACCACAAAATAAAACATCTCACACATAGTACAACTCAAAGGATATAATGTAGAATTATCAGTCATAAAGTGGAATTTTTGCTTTGCTAAGTGATTCTTCACCTGTAACGTATCATCACCGGGGCTAGCTGGATCACTAGGACCCTCTAGTCACTGTGACCAACTTGATCACTTATACCCAATGGTCTCTGCTCTACCTGGACCACTAGGACCTGCTCGTCTCTAGGAGAGCTGGATCACAGAGACCCACTGGTCTCTATGCCAGCACCATCACTTAGATCCTATCATCTTTTTTTTAACTAGATCACTAAGACCCACTCATCATTGGGCCTGATGGACAACTAAAACATGCCCTTCTTTGGGCCATCTAAATCACTAAGACCTACTTTTCTCTTGGACAACTGGATCAATAAATCCTGCTCATTGAATCATTCACGTCAATAAGAGACGTACAATTCCTTCTCGTAGAATGCTTGGTTCCTAGGTAATATAAACATCCATCCCTCAGTACTATATTTACTACCACTAAATCCTAGTTAGATTATTCCCAAAGGATATCCTCATCACGTGGGTCCCATCACCACAGAAGATGCATTAATTGGTCACCCAGTCTGAAAGAGGATTCCTTTTAGTTAACATTGGTTGGTTGTGTTTGAGCCATGTTTGTCCAAGTCAGACCGACCTGAACAACCAAGTCTAGAGGGCTGCATTACACTATAATGTTTGGCCGACCAGACTAAATTTAGATGGTAATGGGATGGCCTGGTCTATCCTGAATGATGGGCCCGGCCCATTAATCCTTACTAGACCCGGCCTGGTTCGGTCGTTCTTCTAGCCAGCTCGGTCACTCAACATATCTAATTTATCTAGCTCACCCATAACTGGAGGTCCAATTCGTTCCCATATCGGGCCACCCAATATCTCAGTTTTTCCCATCGGCCCATCCCACGTCATAATGTCAGTAGTTCTCCAGTACGGAATGCCCAACGGCTCGGTTCATGCCTCCAGTCTTGATTTCATGGCGTGCCGGTTCTCCCCCAACCCACATTCCTGATGGTCATCTGGATCCTGTTCAACATGGCTGGATAAGGAAGGAAGCATCCTCCTCATGTGGTCTTAGTCCCTGTTCCATCTCATGTCGTGGCCTTATTGCGTGGGACTTTTCTCCAACGCAGTGGTCGCACAATGTTTCCCTTCTACGCAGGTATACTCCCTCTGATTGTTTTCCCCACATGGCTCGTGGAATTTCCATGTATCCAGCTCACCACAATGGTCTGTGGACCATGACTTTGCGGACTACAACTCTCCACCATGTATTCCTCTCATGTGGTCGATTGGCCACGTCTTCCTACCGTGAGCTTCCATCCTCCGTGTTGGTAGCTCCTGTCACCACTACAGCATGCTACAACTGGACCATCTCCCGCCATCCATCGTGGCTGGGGTGTTTCATCCATATGTTGTGGTTCCATGACATTGTTATATGGTCTTTCTACAGATCCACGGTTGTCCTGGTCACGTCCTGTCTGCCTGGTGCATCTACAACCCACGTTCCAACATCTGTTATGTCACAAAGAAAGGGGAGAGATATATGGAGGGGATCACAATTAACACTGAAATGAATAAAAGTCATTGGGTCATGTTTTTCCGAAATTGTTATTTTTTTTCCTGATCACAACATATAATTTATAAGTAACTAAGATTTTCTCCTGATATTATTAGACAATTATTTTCCCCAACCCGATAACTAAAATCCATCTGCATATCAACTTGTTATATATTTGATCTGCATTCATTTTTTAGAGGGGGATAAAGGGGGAAAACCAATTCATTATTTATTTATATTGTACATGGTTGGAGTTCTATCATAGGAATCATCTATCACTAAATGTGATCCATCCTCAAAGATCATTGATATGTTGTCAAAGAAGGGATCTCTCAACGAAGAGAGGTAGTGGTCAAGTCATTGGAAATAATTATTTATCATTCATCAACATCAAACGTTTAGTGATTTAGAGTGATTCTCACAACAATTCAAGGACACACCCCCTATTAAAGCTTTAAAGCTGTAAAATATATTCATTACCAATGTGTTGTAGTGCCGTTACACTATTTCATTTATGAATCAACGCTTATTTTTCTTTACATAACAACACCATTTCATGGAAACTATTTCAAATGATAAAAATAATATAAAAAATCAAGCCTATTTTTTTTCTTAAAAAGAATGAAAAATATAATTCACCCTCGACCAACATCGGTCGGGGTTATGCTCCGCCTAAGGAAATAAAACCCTCATGAGCTCAATGGTACTATTATATTCTTAATCCGTTTAACATTATAAGGTATATGGATTTTAATATAGAATAATCTTCATTTAATTGTCTTGTTTACATCCATATACTAACATCCATTATTGGCTAACACCAGCCAATGTTATGTAATTTATTTTTGAATTTAGACACACCGAGTTCAACAGTTCCCTCATATTTTTGATCGGGTAACAAGATTAAAAGTAATAAATTCCCTCTTGCATGATTAATTTATGTACATGAAAAATAGTACAAAAATATGTTCCAGTCACATCGGTTCTCAGAATGACATGCCACTTGGAGACTTCTCTCGAAATATTCCCATTTAATTTTAAAAACATTACATGGAATAACAGGTTCATACATTACTCCACTCTTTTGGGAATTATGATCTGATAAGACAAAATAATGGCTTATCAAATAAATTGGGGAACTGAGCATGAATCTGAGACTCCTTCTCCCACATGATCTCTTATTTATTCCCATGCTTCTAATGAACACACACTATATGAATCAATCGTCCACAAAGGATCATCTCTCATTGATACTCTATATCTACTAGGTACTGTTCAAATATCTCCCTATCATCAATATCTAGATACCCATGATTGACTACATGTGAAAGGATATGTGGAATACATCGTGATCCCTCTATAGCAGTGGCTATAGAGCCAAGTGGGAGGGAAATTTCCCACTCTACACAGTATAATGAAAGGACTGATGAACCTCAAATATAATTTTCCACCCCATCCAAATCACCATCTCTCTTTTCATTGAGAGACTATTAGGAATATGTCTCCCCACTCTTCTAACTCATAGGTTCTCTAATTCCTATCATCACATGACTTATTTCGGCTTAGTGCTGTCTCTATTCACTCTCAGATGAACTACACCATTTTAGTGGTAGCATGTACCATCTCTGGAACCATGAGTATTGACTCCCCTAGTTATGTATAGTGTAACAGTGACCTTAATAGTCATATATATTATTCCTCAAACAATTCCATGCCTCTTCTCTAGTGGTAGAGGTGTTTGTACACAAAAACCACCAGAGGTAGGAGGTCCTCCAAAATGGAACCAAAATAAAGAACGCATGAATGATGCTTTCCCTCTATGGCCTATATGGTATGTTCTATCTGAAAATATTCATATGGGTGAAAGGCTATGCTCAATCGTTGTTAATTTCCAAATTCCTCATGGAATCCCATCCACAATTGTTGTGTAAATCATGCATCATTATCTGAGACTATTGTTGGTGGGACTTTATGGATTCAAACTATCTCCTACTTATAGTGGCATCCCACGGTCTATACTAACCCCTTCCCTTGAATGGGTAGGAAGTGGGCCAACATGGTGAGTCAGAATCCGATAAACCAACTGGTATTGATCCTTATGACATAATTGGAAAGCCTATAATAAAGTCCATCGATATTTCATGCCACCTTCACTTAGATACATCGAGGGGTTGTATCAATCCTTATGGAACCTAGTGATCGACCTTCACTTGTTGACAAGTGGGACATCTCAAAACGAACTCCTCTACGTCCTTCTTCATCCCTAGCCACCAGTACTGATGCCAGAGGTCAGGATAAATATTTTCCACGCTAGGATATATCGATAATGGGGATGTATGGAACTCTCTAAACACCTCAACCATAGATCCCATTGCTACTACTGTGCATCCTTAAAAAGGATAACATTATTAACACCTTTAGAATATAAAAAATGAGTGTTCCCTCTAGATATATGGGCATGTATAGTCTCACAGATAGAATCTCTGAGTTTCTCCTCCAATATTCGCTATAAGAGTGCAGGGGAAACAACCAATGACTAAAAATAGACTATCGCAACTCTATACACAAAGGATATCTGAAGTGAGTCAAATTATTTTATGGCCGCATTCATTAGTTATGAACTCAATATCATGATGATAAATCTTCCACAACATTCCCTTTCCCAGGGGTATAGAATTTTTCAAATTCATAGTCCTGGAGGAACTCTACAAAAACTCTCTATTTCATTTTCAAGTCCTTTTTGAGATAGGATATAATTAAGACTCTGGTGGTCATAGTAGATGATGAATCATTAAACCATAAGGTAGCGTTTCCACATCTTTATTTTGAAGACTACCTCTACCAACTCATGGTCAAGAGTCACAATGTTCGTCTCATGAGGTCTCAGCTATCGTGATCTATAAGTAATAACTACTTTCCCCAACATCATGACACAACCCTTTCTTATTTTTGATGCATCATAGGACACCACATAGTTAGCATCATTCTCTAGAAAGCTCTAAATAAAATCACTCATCAAGCATTTCCTCAGTTGCTGAATGCTCTGGAGGAATCATTTTTTTTTCTACAACAAGGTTTTTACATTCTTTGTCAATTCCATTCTGGGTGCTGCTACTCTAGAGAATATATGTAAAAATCTCAGATATCACTCATCCATCCCATGGAAAAAACTAACCCCAGAAATTCTCTTGAGTGTATACAAAGGAAGATACACCACTATCTATTATGGATCCACCAAAACATCAGATTCTGAGATTACATGTCTCAAGAAGTGGACCATTCAAATCCAAAACTCACACTCTAAGAGTGTACCGTAAGACTGGTTCTTGTGGAATGTGTTTAGAACCATGTTTTGGTGTATTTTTTGGTCCTCCTTTGATGCTAAATATTCAAAGATATCATCAAAAAATACCTCTTCAAACTGGTCTGGGCACAGATGGAAGATACTATTCATGAGTCTCATGAACACTGCTGGGGAGTTAGTCATGACAAAAAACAATACGATGTTCTTGTTGGGTCAATAGGGACATATTAATGTCATATTCAATATTTTCTAATATCTCATTCAATGATGGTTATATCCTTATCTGAGATCTATCTTTTTGAACCATATTTTTCCCTTTCGATAATCAAATAGGCCATCAATCCTTGGTAGAAGATACATGTTATTCACAGTCACTTGGTTCTAGTAACAGAAATCCATGAATATCATCTAGACTATGTCTTCCTACTTGGCAAACAACACTGAAGCATCCCATGGTAAAATGTTGGGCCTCATGATCCCCTTACTCTTCATGTCCACCAGCTGTACCCACCACTCCCAGAGTTCTGTGAGAGCCATCTGATATGTAGGTGTAGATATTGGTGTCATCCTAGGGCATAGATCGATAAAGATGTATACTTATATATGAAAAGGTATTCTTGGATCATTACTTGAGAATACATCCTCATACTCGTCCACCACTTCATGAAAATGTGGACACTATCATCTACAATAACAAGGATAATTCTATCAAACAAACGAGTGATCAGCTGCACCCTCATATGTGCGAGTCCAGCCATCACTACAATGTTTTTATTATATCTGAGAAAGGAAAACCAGCTCCCATCTCTGCAGACACAACATCTTGTGTGACTAAAACAGTCGATCTGACCATGGACTGTAGATAACCAATCCATACCCAAGATGACGTCATAAGGACTCATTGATTCTACTCGGAGATCTTAATTGAAGCTCTCACATCCAAGAGTATGTTCACACTTCCAACACTAGTTTGTAATCTTCAAATCCCTTCCCATATAAGTCTTTAACTGTAAGGAGAAATCCAATGGCTCTGCCAGAATCTTCGAGTTTCAAACATGGTATGTGGCAAGGAAGTAATAACAAGAACCTATGCCTATAAGAGAAATAGATAAGTTAGTGAATACATATATTGTAGCTCTAATCATCTCTATATAACTTTGGTTGTATTGATTCATTAGATAAAGCTAGCCTCACGTATGTCCACCAGTTCTCGAAGCTCGGGGTGGACTACACGGGGAGGTGGTGGTATCACCTCAAACATCAGCCCAACACCTTCCACTCTACCGACTCCATTACCTTGTCCTCTTGGATGAATATCATCTTTCATAAACCTCAAATTCTACCTTAATATCCCTACAACTGTTCGTTATTCATGTATGTGGTGGGTCGGGTAGTGACGTGAAATCTGTCCCTTCCCAACGCATGAGTATCACACCTCACTCCTCTTATAACTCCTGCAACCCAATGTGCCTCATAAAACAGAATCTAATTCCTGGTGTTATCCACCATATGGTCGGTCAAACTTGGACCTCTACGTCATCTGTCTGTTTCCTACCATAGATGAACCAGCCACCTATCACCCGTTAGTGGCCCCATCCTCGCTGCCTATGTTGTTAGAAAGCTATCTACTAGTAGATCTCACTCCAACACTCCCACGTGTATAGGAATACTGGGAAAAATAATTGAGGCACTGATCTCCCATCAGATTCCATACTCAATGGATTGGGCCCTAAATAATGGGTCTGACACCATATCTGTAGAGTAGCGGGAGAGGTCACTGAACTCCTAAGAGTACTCAGCCACTATTAGGTTTCCCTACTATAAGGGAACCAACTCTTGTATATGCACTGAGCACTAATTTGGGGGTTGGATTTTACATGATAAGTAACTCAATGTTGGACCATGTGAGAGTCACATCCTCATGAGTCTGGATTGTCAAAATCCACTATCTCGTTGTCGATCTCTACAGAAGGTTCACTGTTAGAACTACCATTTGGTTAAGTGGAATATTCACTATGCATAATTCCTACATAACTGCCTCTATCCAACAGACATAGATATGTGGATCCATCTCTACACTAATCCTTAAGGGTATATGTCACAAGAACTTGTGTAAGTCAATGAGCCGTTGTAAATCCCCTATCGGTAGAACCAGTTGTAACTGCTGACCCACTAGAGATCGTATGGCTAGGACACCACCTAAGGGTTCCATATCAGGATATGATCCATGTAACAAAGAAACATTTCTCTTAGACCAACCACATGGTCAATAATTGGAATCCAAGATAGTTTTTTTCATAGTGGCATCAAGAATGAGATTAAGATAAACCACAATCAATTTATTAATCCTGCTGAGCTGACTCAGACAAAAAAAATTTCACGGTAAAACACTCAAAGATTCATAGAAGTAGTTTTTTCATTTACTGGGTTGGAAATCAGAATTTATGGTCTCTATGTATGGATATGTTAACCTCAACACCAATAATGGACTTCCAAGATAGAATGAAAAACTTGAGACACATAACAATATTTCCCCATACAAATTTATAGACTCTTATTTCTTCTAGTATAACCTCCCTTTGTTACAATTTTTTCATGACCCTTCTGATAGGGCCTATGTCGTGACCACTATAAGTTCATATTCCCTAAGCATGGGGTTGGCGTTTAGCACAAAATAGGAATATCATAAATATGTAGGAATTTTTATGTAAACCTATACACAAAATAGGAATACAAAATGTGGAGAGGTAAACACCGAGTAAACCACAACAATCACAAGAAAACTAATGATTGTGATGTACAACTAGAAATAAAAAAGGGTCCAGAATACATGCCCAAAACCAAAAAGAAATGTAAAACAATCACAATCCATTTTCTCGAGACCCCACATGAAGCATATATGTAGGGTAGATACCTGTAGCCATAGAAGTATGTCGATATGTCCTTTCTTACTGAGCACCACCTAGTATTAAACAACCAAGGTCTTCATCAAAGCATCGATCACTTACATGGACCATACACATGCATGTGAAGCTTGTAAAGGGACCATGAACCACAATGGATGCACAAAAAATCATATCCAAAAATTAAAACAGCTCACACGAGGTATAACTCAAAGTTTAAGAAGTTTAATTATTGGTCGTAAAGCTAATAATTCATAATACTCTGGGATTCATCATCTAGGTCCACATATCACCTGGGACAACTAGATGACTAACACCTAGTCATTTCTAGGGCTAGATGCATCACTTAGTCCCACTAGTCTCTAGGCCAGCTAGATCACTAAGACCCTCTCATCTCTAGCCTAACAAGATTACAAATAACCTCTCATCTTAGGGCCATATAGATCACTAAAACCTAGTATTCTTTGGGATTGATAGATCACTAAGACCTCTTGTATTTGGGCCTACTTGATCACTCTAATCTTCTCTTCTCCTGGCCATATATATCATTAAGACACACTCTTCTCATGGCTAGCTGGATCACTAATACCTGTTGTTCATTTTCTTTCGCGTCAATACTAGTCATGGTATTACTGCTCATAGTGTGCATGATACTAGGAGAATATACACCATAATCCATTAGTATCATCTAAACTACCTCAAAAAATCACCCAGTTTCTGAAAAATGGACTGTCTCATCATGGGGGCCACAACTCCACCAATGGTGTGTCAATCAGATTCTCGCTATGAAAGATATTGTTGTTTTATTTAATAGGGGTCGGTTGTATCATGTCATAATCCGATCGGGTCGGACCGAACATACCAACCTGGTTTGGCTGACCCAACCGGATTTGTTTGGGTTTGGGCTAGTCTATGCGGGCCAGGGCTATTATAACTAGCTGGACCTAGCCTGGTTCAACCGTGGTTCTAGCCCACTAGGTTACCCAGCAAATAACATTCACTCGTCTTGTCCCGCAACTAGCATGTCGGTTCATTCCTACGCCTATCCACCCAGAATCCTTGTCTATACCATCATCTAGGCCTATATTAGTGGGTCAAAACCTCTCCAGTGTGGGCCACCCATTGTCTAGGTTCACACCACCATCTCAACATCCTGGCGGGCCAGTTATCCCCTAACATGGATGCCCGCTGGGAATCCGGTTGGTGCCTCATGCTGCCGGCGGAGGGCAGATGCCTCTTCTACCAATGGTCTAGGACTGCGCACTAGATCCTACATCAGCCTTCCAGCATGGGCATCTCCTCCAACATGATGCCTGTGAAATGTGACCATTCTTTGCAGGCCCTCTCGTGTGTAATAGTTTCCCCCAGTGTATCCCTTTTTTTTCGCAGCTTATTCTCTCCTCGGTGGTCTGTGTACTGAGGTTATGCGCTGCATGTGCTTCCAACACGGACGAGTTGTCTTATACGTCTTCCACCAATTTTTGAGCATCTATTACTATGGCTCGTGTCGCCATTACAGTGGGCTAATAGTGCACCCCCTACCGTATTCCACCATAACCAGGTGCCACCACCACAGCCCGGTTCCACCATTGCGGCCCATTTCCACTGCCCCATGCCTTGTGCCACGATTTCTTGTCAGGTCATGGCCCACCTGGTTGCGACCCTTCTACCTGGTTCTTCTATAGCTGATACATTTCCATCTGTTACACCATGAAGAATGAGATGAGAGATATGGAGGGTATCATAAAGGACACCCAAATGAACAACCATCCTTTATTCATGTTGGTCTTGAATTTTTCGTGTTAGTGGGATCACAATGTATAAATAGTAAATCCTTATGATTTAATAATAATATCATCCAAAAATTATATTCCATATCCCTGAGAGGAAAATCCATTCATGGATTAACTTATTAGAGAATTTAAATATGTTCTTTGTTTAGTGGGGGAGAATGGGGGAAAACTAATTCACTAAGAATTTAAAATGTTACCTAGTTTGAGTTAGATCTTAGGAATAATTTGTTGCTGACGGCTATCCGTCCTCAATGGTCATCGAACCAACATTGAGGGTGATATCTCTCAAGGAGGAGGGCTAGTTTATAAGTAATAGGCTATAATTGTTATCAAATCATTGATTGTCATCCTTTATATATGTATATTTCGTCTCCCATTTCATCAAGGATGCCCCCCCCCCGGTTGAAAAAAAAGGAGGAAACACATTTTAGTTACAATTGTGTTGTGGTAACGTCACACAGTTTCAATTAGGAAATAGTGGTTTAGTTTTTTTATTATAATTCCTTTTTGTTGCATCAATTTTGAATCATCAGAATAAAAATAAAATAATCATGATTATTTTGTTTTAATATTTCTTAAAATGTCCAAAAACCATCTTTCACCCTCAAACTGCATCAGTCGATGTAAATCTCAGCTTAAGGGAAACATTCCCTCACGAGATCAATGATATTATCTTCTTTCGTATTTGAGTTTCTATTTAGGAATTATAAGGATTTGAATCTAAAATAATTGTTATATAATTATTTTATTCACACCCAAAAACTAACAACCATTTTTTGCTTGCACCCGCCAATGTTATGACCTTTATTGTTGAATCCCAACACTCTAAGATCAATGATTCCCCCATATTTTTGTTCAGGTAATAATATAAAATTTAGAAAACCCCCTCATTTTATTATGTAATAAACATAATAATTAATTCAGAAATACATTTCAAAAATACTAGGCCTTGTAATTACATGCCATCTTAGATTATTGTCTCCAAATTGTCACATGTAATACAAAAAAATAAATGGAATTTTGAGGAATTTCAATTTCTGCTAGTTCCCTAGTGTAATTCATTGAATTTAATTGAATCTTTATTATAATTTAGATTTTGTAAATAAATCATGTATTTAATGTGGGGTTTTTATATAAAAAATTGTTCACAACAATATAATGATTCAATTCATGAATCATACTTTTGGATTGGAAATGGGTTTTCAAATTATGAATTAGTTGGATTGGATTTAAAAATGTTTTATAAATAATGATAAAGGTTAATAAAACGATTTTACAAAAAATAAAAAATTAGGAAATTTTTGTGAATAAGTAATTGACATGCCACTCATATGTGTGTAAAAAAATGAGGTTCTATTTCACATTATTGTGCATGATGCCACTAGATTTTATACTAGTTGGATTCATCATCGGAATAGATTGGGGAAATTTTATACTATCTTGTTTTTGTACACATATTATACAACCCAAATGTTTCCATTTAATATTTATGATTGGATTGATTATTTAAATTTTATAATTTTATATCTCATAATGTATTGGTCTTGGGTTTTTACTTTTTTTCAGATGATGTATTGGTTAGAGTTATTTTTTGACATCTTTTCATGTGATGGAGTGGTCAGGGGTATTTTCTCACAATATTTCACATGATGGATTTGTCATAGTTATTTAATTTTATATTTACATTTCTGAAAATTCATGAATTATATTAATTAAGATATTATGAAATATTACTTATACACATCATGTTACATGATTCAGAAACATGAATGGATTTATAATGAACTAGGGGATTATTTAAAATAGTTTTGTTTTCTGAAAATGACTTGAAAATTAATTTCATTCGTCTGAAACTATATGATTCTTGATAATAGAAAATGTAATTATATGGTGGTTCAATCCTATTGGGAATAATTTTCATTTCCAATTTTTCAATTGGGGGTTTATATATGTTGATTCTTAGGAACCATGTAATGATATGGTGGTACAATTTTATTGGGATCAATGATCAAAGCCTAATTTTTCATTCTGATTTTTATATGTGTTGATTCTCAAGACCCATTTAATTGGATGTGTATTTTTTTCATGACAACATATCATTTTGTTGTTTCCTTTGTAGCATGTTTTTTAGGTGACATTTGGGATACATGTTGGTCTTGTCTTTTCTTATATTTTTGTATGTTTAATTATTATTTCATTGTATTGATCATGGTTGTATTTTTTTATTCTACCTTGGGATATAGTTGGTTTTCCATTTTTTTTATATATGAGACTTCTTTATATTACCCGGTTGTGCATGACCACAATGGTATACTAGATCTGTTTTCATCAAGAGTTAATTCGGGTTTTTTCAATACAGTAAATATAATTTATTAGGATATAGATTGACATGGAACCTAAATGGAATATTGAAATATACAATAATTTATATTATTAATTTGTTATTGTTTCACTATTTTTTAATATCATCCTACAACATTGGGGTCCATTTCATTGTTATTGGTATTACATGACATGTCCCCTGTCTTTGAATTAAAATTATGTTTTCATCTTTATTGATTTTTTTTTGGATTATGAATATTTTTTATTATTTTCTAGTCTATGAATATGATTGCTAGAGTATATATCTCCACATATCACTTTTGAACGTCAATACTATTTTTTATCTTCTTCGTTACATGGTGGAATACATTCTCCTATGTGGAACTTTGGATTAGTAAAAAATTAATTGTGTTACAACGTTAAAGTGGTGATCATTGATTTTACCATGTGCGTGTAACCTCTTTTCTTCAATTTTTTTACTTGTAGTGAAAAAATTAATTGGTTGTTCGGATTGAGAAATGAATCATGTATGATTGTTTATTTAATATTTTATGGTTCCTTACTAAATAAATTATTATGTACATAGACATGGTTTCATATGGATTTCATGTTTTAGTGTCGAGTTCAGAATGGAAATATTTTTTATGTGATATCAAGTCAAAATGGGGTTACAATGAATCTTTTTGGTGGATCACAAAAACAAATTATGTTGGTTGAGGATAAAAACATAGATTTATAATTAATTTATGGATTATAATAGAGTTTTGGTGATTATATGAATATATGATGATCGAAGGAAATAAGTAATTATGTTTGGGAGATATGATGGTTCATCAACTGTGGTGGTGTAAAATTTCATATAGTTTAGCAAGAGGGGTAATGAGATGGTTGTTGGCAAGTAATTAGATTTTGATTTTTTTAAACAATATCATAGAGTTCCATATATTACATTAGTTTATAATTCAATTTTTTTATTGTCAGAACATTGATCCATATATGGCCTTTTGATGTTTTATTGTTGAAAATACCACAATATTGTGGATGTGTTAGGTATTGATAATTCCATGTATTAGGATATATGGGTTCATATGAGTATCATCTGGATGTTGGGGATGTTTACATATGTGTTGCAATTTTTATTTACATGAAGCGCCAATGTTGGGTGCCAGGTAGTATAATAATATTCAACACTACAAAACTAAAAGAAATAGTTGTATGGTTAGTTGATAACAATGGATGGTCATTAATAATGACTGAAAAAACAATGAATAATTTCAAGTATACGAAGAGGTAAAATATAGATAAATTAATAATGATTGTCAGAATGGGTAATGAAATTGAAAGGGAATCGAAAATTTTAGTAAAAGAAATTGTTCAGTGTGACCAGTTATATAGTTATTTTAAAAAGAAGTATCATGAAACCATGACATGGAGGGCTATAATGTGACCTGGGTATAATTGGGGGACCACTCTATAGTTCAATGATACAACAATATTTTGGTTAACTGGATAATTATATGACCATTATAGGACATTTTTTTCATTTTTCATACTAAATATTGTTGAGTAAATGTCACAATAGGTCACTATATGAGTCATGGAAATGACAACATGCTGTAATTTTTTAGGATTTTAGCATAATAAAAAATCCATATTTTTATTCATAGAAATGTAATTAATGTTTCAATGTGATGATGAATTATAGTGATTATTTTAGTATTTATTTCAAAAAATAAATTTAAGGGAATTTTTTAGCCCAAAAAAATAAATTGCAACTCTTATATCAAAAAACATAATAAATTATAAAGATATTATTGAAAATATTCAAATGATTTGAATCAATCAACTAGTTGGAACTCTGTATGTTATAGGTTACCATCTTGCCTTTATAAACATTTATGATATTATGAAATGGGTAAGACATCATGTCCCATATACTAATATATTCATCAAAATTTATTTTCAACATTCTATTTCATAATTACAATATTCGACCATTCTTTTGGTCTAATAAGTTTTCTCTACATTAATAACTATTTGGACTGATCTCTTATAAATTATATAAACATCAACATTTGAAACATTAATATTTAGATATTCCTCAATTATCTCTTTGTTATAAAATAGGAAAATACTTTGGTCAATATACACCTTCCTTCCATCTATGTGGACATCGTCAAAGGCCCCTATTTATAAAAAATGGGGTTGTTCCTCTATCCTTCAAACCTTTTTCTCCATAAACCCTTCACTAGATACCTCAACTATTTTTATTGTTAATTTTTACTTCACCTTGAGAATTATTAATTCCTAAACAACCACTAGATCTATAAATTCATCTTCCATTATTTTCAAATGTTTTACAGTAGATTTGGTGACCATGGACTTCATATGGTTGGAATAGTATTTGTGTTCCAAAAATTATTTCTTTTTGATGACTGAAAAATTTATACAAACAAGATTACTATGAATCCTATTTAATGAGACAAAACCAACATTTATCATATTTTGATGATCATAATAATATTTTGAATATTATTGAGTGGTTTATTATGTATTATACACCTCATATTTTTCCTAATTCCTTCAATTATACTAGTTCTTTTCCATTCATGAATAAATGTTTTCCAAAAATCATTTTCTATATCCTCTTGTTATTATCCATTATATAAGTTAAAAATATTTTGATGATGAATGAGAAACTTAAAATTTCATGAGCTATAAGGAAATCACACCTGAGTAGGTTAGATAGTCAACTGAGGGAAAATTTTCATGACAGAGAAATTACTTGACCTTCTCTTCTCTCACAGACAGTCGATCCACTAGTGATAGTATAACTAGCCAGTCCATTTCCATTACTGAAAACATTGTCAACTCATTAAAATAAAATTTTAAAAACTACTCCAAATATCTAATCATTCATCTTGTATCCATCCAAATTACTTATCCCATAACAAAAATCATTTTCAACCCTATGGACATAATTCATTGGTTTTACGTATTTTTGATTAATTACTATAATTTATGCTTCTATAATTCCAAAAATAATATTTTATTGGACACTAGGAGGGATGATCATTACATCATTTCAGTATATGGATGATTCGTGTACCAGTTTCCTAAAAAAAGAACAGATGGAAACCCATTACTCATAATGAAACTTATTCTTCCACTAATGCTCCCCTTCAGTCACAAGGAAAACAAACCCCATTGGTGAATTTGAGACATCCACATTAATGAAAATCAAAGGATACATAAGATAAAAATGTGCATGAGTATGATAATACACAAAAAATTGACCCACCATATTTCCAATTTACCTAATGATCGCCATCTTCTTGTATGGAGAGGGGGACCCAGAAATGAAATCCATGTCATAGTAATATGAGGATAATTTTTCAAATAAAAATAAATACCCAGGAGAAAATGACTGTGTTTTTTATCATTTCTTGAGGGTTCTGACTACCATATGTTTTAGGAGGAAAATGATGTGTTGACTATTTCCCCGCATCCCTACTTTCCAATGGAAGTTGGAATCTATTCCTTATTCCGGGACGTTTTCTCCTTGATCGAAACAGAATGACATGATGTTGAGTCCTCCTTCCATATATTCCTCCATGGAACTCGTTACCTAGTCAGATTTTCCCTTATTGATTAATACATTGTTCATGAATCTCATTATCAGTTCTATATCTTTGTGGACACTGATTAATTACACTATATTTGGTAGGACATTCCATGGGGTCTTGACATGGTATCAACCATCGGTCGGAGTAGAGGACAACATCAGTCATGTCCGGGCATCTATGGATGTGTGGACAAGGGGAACCTGTATTTTTTCGTCATTATAGGGAATCTCAAGGGATAGTTCCTGGGGCATCCAACATTGTTTTTTGGGTATCTTACACTGGAGGCATGACTGTCAGGTTTTCCTCGGCTTCACATGTTCAACATGGGGAATGTTAAATGTTTAACATATTGCTGAGATAGTTACATCAAAGGCATGTCTTCTAAGGTTTTCATCAGGAATGTCATGTTTAACACGAGGTAGGTCGCAATATTAAGATATCACGGAGATGAAATCAGGGTGATCATAACATCCCATAGAGACAAATAATATTGGTACATCCCTATGAGTGTGATCCAGGAGTGTTTAACCGGTGGATGGATCAGAACAATCAATAAGAGCATACCGAGGAAGGTATGTCCCATAAAGAGAGATGAAGGCTGCTCTGGACAACATTGAGGGCAGATCAGAAAGTGTGCACCCCAGAATGAGGAACACAAAAGTTTACCATTTAACGGGATTGATCCTCATGGAGGTTTATTACAAACACTGTATAGATGATCGGGATCAAAACCCATGTAGATTTAAGGGGTGATGAATCATGGTGTACACAAAGGACAACGACATGGATATTAGCTGGGGATTATGCATGGAAACTGACCCGTAGTAAGAGGGATACACTTTGGTGGATGGTTATGGATTTTGTGTGGATTATGCATGGTTAGATTCCTGGGAGCTGCAAGGAGTGACACTGGGATGAATTTCATGATTTCACTGGAATGTGGCAGCTTGAGTGAGAATCAGGATGGATGATGAAGAGATGAATGACTTGGGGGGATGGGATGGAATTTTCGTGAAGGAAATAGCGATGTTGGGATTTTGCCTCGAAGACACTTCTTACATATCCTAGTTTAAGGGAATCAGATACCGCATAATTTTACAGGATGATGGTAAAACTAAGGTAGAGGCTCGTAAGAATGGATGCATGGATGGGATCTATTGGGAATAGATCCTCTAGGTTGGGTCATGATCTTCTTGGTACACATTGGATAGATAGATAGATTAGAATGAGTCCTCAGTGATTCTATTGAACCTAATAGAGGCTTTATATGTTTCCTCGTGGTAGGGAAAAAATTTCCACATAGTTTATCTGAAGAAGTCTTGCCATCTATTAGGGACTTCAACGGATTACTGTCAAATGGGGTTGACAATGGCATACCAGTGAATGGGCTTGACAACGTCTTATCACTGAATAGAGTTGAAAATGGATTACGGCTGAATGGGGTTATCAACAGATTACCACTAAAAGTTGTTGACAATGGCTTACTGCTCAATGGAGTTGAAAGAGGCTTACCACTGAATGGGGATGAACCCCAGGGAGTAATCCATCGTATCTAGTTTAGGAGACAAGGATCAAATCCCACATAGTTCTAATGGGAATAGCTTAGCGTCATGCTAGAATGAAAGAGGGAATACAATTCTCCATCATGTTGGACAAGATGGATTGCCATGAAGTGGTTGAGACCAAAGGGTGTTGAGCTTGAACCTTGGATAGGATTCCTATGTACCTTTCCTTAAGAAGGATCAAAGTCCCCAAAATTCGAGCTGGGGTTTGGTGAACCAACATGATGTGGCCGGGACCAATGTCTGCTGGGCTTGATCCTAAGGGGGGACATCATACATACCTCTCCTGGGAAATGATCAATGTCCACACAGTTCAAAAGTGGTGTTGGTGAACTGACATGAAGATGGTCAGTGCCAATGGATGTTGGGATTAAACCTTAGGAAGGCTTCCTACGTACCTCACCTTGGAAAGGATCAAAGTCCAAATATTTTAGAATGGTGGGAACTGAAATGAAGGGGGTAGGAACTAGTGGATGGTGGGCTTGAACCTCCGGGAGGCTTTCTATGTACCTTGACATGGAAAGTATTAAATTCTATATTTCTCAGAATGTGTGTGGGAACTGATGCAAATGGGGTCAGGGTGCCGCTATGGAGTGACAATGGTGAATGGGGCATACTCAAGGAAGATGGTCGTTTGCTGCTATAGAGCGAAAATGTTGAATGGGGCATACACAAGGATGATGCCCGGGTGAATCTAAGTATGGGTAATGGTGGATTGGGCATACACAATGAAGCTTCCCGGGGGCCTCTAAGGAGTAGCAATGGTGGATGGGGCTTACTCAAGGAAGTTGTATTGGTGCTTCTACAAAGAAACAATGGTGGATGGGGCATATGCAAGGTAGATTCATTGGAGCCATTTCAAAGCAGCAATGGTGCCTGGGGCTTACGCAAGGAAGCTGGCTAGGTGCCACTATAGAGAGGTAATGGTGAATGGGGCTTACACAAGTAAGATTCTTGTATTCTTCTATGGAGTGGCAATGGTGGATGTGGATTCTTCATTGAAGTTGCCCATGTGCCACAATAGAGAGGCAATGGTCGATGGGTCTTATGCTAGGATAATGGTAGTGTGCCGCAATGGAGAGGAAACATTGAATGGGAATTACGCAAGGAAGATGTCCGGGTCCCGCTACGAAGCAGAAATGGTAGATGGGGATTACGCAATGAAACTTCCTGAGTGTCGCTAAGAAGTATAAATGGTGAATGGGACTTACACAAGGAAGGTGCTTGAGTTCTGCTAGGGAGAGACAATGGTGGATAGGTCTTATAGTATGAAAATTCCCATGTGCCTCTATGGAGTGGGAATAGTGAATGGCTATATGTAAAGGAAGCTTCTTGGGTGCCACTATGAATTGGAAATGGTGGATGGGGATGCTATGGAGTGACAATGGTAAATGGGGTTTACACAAGGATGTTCCATGGGTGCCCCTCTAGAGCAGCAATGGTGAATAGGGATTATGCAAGGAAGATTCCCTTGTGTCTTACTCATGTCTGTTCAGGAGGGCATCTCATCTCCCTGGTTTGTCTAGGCACTAAAATGAGGTCTACACTTATGCGCTAGTGCACAAGCGTGATAACACCAAGGTCATTGGAATCATTCCAAACAGAGGCTGACGAAAGTGTAAATCACATTCCCATCATTTGGAACATAATGAGGGTAGTGTGGTGATAGAGGATAACTCATGACAGTGTTTGAAACATAGCATTTGTATCACAATATCTGGAAATGGAACCAAACAAACAGGGGACGACTTTTGACCGTGTTTGAAGGGGTTGGGGGAGGATGCACCCTGGGTGGCCTCTTAGGGCAGCAAAGTCGGTGAGAAGACGATGGAGTCAAGGGTGGATTCCCCTTGGGCGGCCTCTTAAGGTGGTGGGTCTATGAGGAGTTGATGGAATTAGGGGAGGATTCCCTTGTGTGGACTTTCAAGGCGGTGGGGTTTGTAGGTAGTTGATGGAGTCGAGGGGTGGGTTCCCCCTGTGGAACATCATAAAGTAGAAAAATCATCGAGGAGACGATGGGGTCAAGATAGGATTCCACCTACCTTATAACTTAAGGTGCTAGAAGGGACGAAGAGCTAATTGTGATATGTTAGGATTCCCCATGAGTGGCCTCTTAGGGAAGCAGAATTAGTGAAGAGCCGATGGATCCAGGGGAAGATGCCCCTTGTGCAACCTCTTTAGGCGGAGGAGTAAGCACGATGCCAATGGAATCCGGGGTGGATGCCCCCTATGTGGCCTCTTAAGGCAGTGGGGTTGGTGAGGAGCTGATGTTTTTGGATGAGGATTCCCACTACGTGGCCTTTTGAGGTGGTGGGGTCGGTGAGAAGTCGATGGAGTCGAGGTGCGGGTGCTCCCTACACAGCATCTTAAGGCGGCAGAGTCGGCGAGGAGATAATGGAGCCACGGGGGGATGTGGCCTATGCAGCCTCTTAAGATGACAGAGTCAGCTAGGAGAAAATATAGTCAGGGTTGGATGCCCATTGTGTGTCCTCTTAAGGTGGAAATGTCAGCGAGGATCTAATGGAGTCGAGGGCGGATTCTTGCAGCACAACCTATTTATATGACAGATTTGGCGATGAGCCGATGAAGTTGGGGGATGATTGCTCCTCTGTGGCTTCTTGATTTTTCGAGTTCGGTTAGGAGCCGAGGGAGTTGGGTGGCGGATTCCCCCTACGTGACCTATTAAGACAGTGTAGTGGGTGATGAGTCAATTGATTCAAGGGGGATTCCCCCTTCACGGCCTCGTATGGTGGACAAGTAAGCAAGGAGCTAATGGAGTCAAAGGTGGATTCCCCCTGTGCGGCCTCTTCTAGCGGCAGAGTAGGCGAGGACTGATGTATTTGGGGTAGGATTCCCCCTGTGCAGCCTTTTCAGGTGTAGGATTTGGCGAGGAGCCAATGGAGTCCAGGGCGGATACCCCTATGAGGCCTCTTAAGGAAGTAGGGTTGGCGAGGATATTATGAAGATGGGGGAGGATATTCCTTCTACAGACTGTAGTGGCGGGTGGTTAGTGAGGAGTCGATGGAGTTGGGGGGAAGTTTCCCCTACGAAGCCTCTTGAGGTGACGAGTTTGGTGAGAAGCCAATGGAGTTGGGAGGCAGATGCCACATGTGCAACCTCTTATGGATGTAGAGATGGCGAGGAGCCGATGGAGTGGTGGGTGGATGCCCCTTCACCAGGCTCTTAATGTGGTTCAGTCGGTGAGGAGTCGATGGAGTCCGGTGAGGATTCCCCCTATGCAACCTCTTAAGGTGGAGGAATTGGCGACAAGCTAGTGGAGTTCGGGGCGGATGACCCCTATGTGGCCTCTTAAGGAGGAAAAGCGAGGAGCTGATAGAGTCAAAGACAGATGCCCCCTACGTGGCTTCATGAGGTGGGGTTTATGACAAGAATCTTATGGAGTAGGGGGCGGATGCCCCCTACTTGGCCTCTTCAGGCGGCGTGGTCGGAGATGAGCCGAAGGAGTAGGTAGAAGATGCCATCGGCATGGACTCTAGAAGAAAAGGGGTCAGTGATGAGCTGATGGAGTCAAGGGTAGATACACTTTTCACAACCACATTAGGAGGAGGATTCGGCGGGGAGCCAATTCATTTTGGGGAGGATTCCCCCTGCTCGACCACATGAGGTGGAAGGGTCAGCAATGTGATGATGGATTCGGGGGATGATGCCCCGTGACCGGCCTCCTGAGGCGGTGAGGTTGGAGAGGATCCAATGGAGTCATGGAGGATGACCCTTGCATAGCCTCTCGAGGCAGTGGGGTCAGCAAGGAGATGATGGAGTGGGGTGGCGGTTACCACATGCATGACCTCTTCAGGCGGAGGGGTCGATGAGTAGCTGATTGATTCAGGTGGCGGATTCCACCTATGTAGCCCCTTATGGTGGTTGGGTTGGCCCGTAGCTGATTGAGATCGAGGGTGTTCCACAATCATGGATTTTTAAGGTTGTGGAGTTGTTGAAGAGCTAACGGAGTTGAGGGTGGTTCCCCCTACATGGCCTCTTCATGTAGTTGAATCTGTGAGGAGTCGATGAAGTTGGGGCAGCATTCCCCCGGCACAAACTCTTAAGGCAGAGGAGTCAGAATGGAGACGTGGGAGTCCTGGGAAGAAGACTCATGTGTGGCCTCTTATGGTGGCTGGGTCGGTGAGAAGCAGATGATGTTGGGGGGGGGGGGGGTCCCATGCGCGACATTTTGAGGCGACGGGGTCGGCAATGAGTTGATGGAGTCAGGGGGGGGTGCCCCCTGTGCAGCCTCTTGAGTCAGCAGGGTTAGGGAGCCGTCGATGGAGATGGGGTGTATTCCACCCTCACGGCCTCTTGAGGCGACGGGGTCATCAAGGATCTGATGGAGATGGTTGGGAGAGTCCACCTCTCCAGCCTCTTCAGTTGTAGGAGTCAGGGAGGAGCTGATGAAGTCAAGGAAGGATGCCCATGCGGGGGTTCTAAAGGTGGTGGAGTCGTCGAGGAGTCGATGGAGTTGGGGGGACAATCCCCCTGAGTGGCCTCTTACGGATGAGGAGTCGACGAGTTTTCGATGGAGTCTGGGGTGGATGCCCCATGTGCGGCCTCTTAAGGGGGCAGCGACGATGACCCGATGGAGTCAGGGGTGGATTATAACAACCCTGCTTTTTATTACACACTAAAACATGATTTTCTAAATAAAATAAATGCTTGATACAACATATAATATTGATATGTCTAGTATATTGGGGCCTTAAAACCATTACATAACAGCTTAGAAAATAAAACACACAACATCATTATTTAAAACTTGTTTTACATGAAGACTACATTCCCTCGTACATAGCATTTCATGGGATAACCTGAGGATATACATAAGAAAATGGTGATCTATAAAGACATGTAAGGAAATAAACATTCAGTAATATTAGGAATACATTACATGTTATAAAATAGTCATATTAATGGAGAAAAATAGAAAAATGATCATAAGGGCATGATAAAGCATGATAATCATAACATGGAAATGTGGAAACAACACTTTACATAGAATTAGCATGATCCATGGATCATAGCATTAGTAAACTATCATTGCACATGAAGCAATAGTAAAACCTCATTGCACTTGAATTATCAAGAGTTAAATACCATTTCACATGACGTATCATTATGATATACTTTAACCAATTCATTGGAGCTCTAGTAGGGAGCACCATTCTTAAAAATTTCATTCATGCATAAGTGTTCCACATGGATCTTATATCTTTAAATCAATCAAAATAAGAAGTTATTCCATGATTAAGTAATGTTAAATAAATACATTAAATTTTCATTCATTATGTATATGTGTATAAAGTTGAATACCATTAATAGAAACATTGGTATGGTATTCACAACACAATGATCCTATCTTGGAAAAACGCAGTGTAATTTTAGTTGCATAACGGTGTGACATAAGAATTAACAAAAATTGTTGATGAAAAAAAGGGGTGTTCAATGTATACACATAATATGGATTGAAAGGGTTGTCATATATATACATTTACCAACAAATGTAAAGGAATTTAGACGTATAATACAAAATAATTACTTGGATGTAAAGGAAGAGAGAAAAATCCCTCAATGAATTTCAGCATGGTAATAGGTGTACATGGGAACAATTAATGAGATAGAAAGGGGTCTCCCACCATCCAAACATAAATAGGATAGTATGGGGGAGGTGAAAAATCATACCCCAACATTTGTAATTGAAAAAGGGTATAATAAGATAATGAAAATTGGACAAAATGTGAATAGAATAAATCCCTAACATGGAAGTGTGAAACCAAAGGCTTAGGAGATTCTTCAAAGAGGCTTCTTGGGAGATTGAGTCACATTGGGAGAATTATATAGGTAGGAGGGAAATGGTTTTTTGAACACCAAATGATTTAATTACAGAGAAAGTGGGAGCTTTGGTGGGTTTATATAGGAAAGGAGAGGGAATTCATTATTATTTAGGTTTGGGACACCTCACATTAAACTAATAAAAACCAAAAACCAACCCATGGTTTTTACCAAAGGGGTGTAAAAAAATATTTGTTATGGACAATGTCCGAACATCTTAAATTATTAGTGTTTCTTATATGGAGGTTAGTCACACTCTCATAGAAAAAAATTTAAAAAGACATAATGTTTTATAAGCATTGATGGGTCCACTAAATCTTTTTAAAATAAATCAAACAAACACGAAATAAAATTATTTTTCTGGTAAAACATATATTTCCCGAAAGTAATGTATATAGTATTTTATTACATCACTGTTGTTTCATTATGATGTCATAAAACACACTATATATTTAAACAATATTTAAATTTTACCCCAAAAATTGAATGTCGTAGAAAATTATTAAAAATTCACCATTGGATAATTTCAACATCCGGATTACAAAAATAATATTAAATTTATCTAAATAATTTTATAAATATGTGAATTTTTAGTTCTGAAATAAAAACTGACATTTATCGAAAATTCATGGGTTTTGAAAAAAACTACTTTCAAACCTTAATAAAAAATACTATTTCACTCATAGAATTATATGTTAAAATTAAATTTATTAATATTTTATTAAAATTTTATTAAATTCAAAAATACAGTAATAGATCAAAATATATTTTTTAGTTTAATATTAACTAAAAATTATATGTTTTCATTAATAACTATTTACAATGTAACAATAATAAAATGAATGAAAATTTATTATACAAAAATAATATACTTAGTCATAGTTATAGGGTATTGTTACATAACCTCTTATAACACCCACATATGACCAAAGGGTAAGGTGTTAAATAGTGAGAGACACATGGGGTGTCTTAGATAACAACGATCAGGTGGAAATCTTTATTAACTTCCACTTCTCCCGTAGTCGGTTCTGCTCAAGCTTAACATCTTCAAGCTCAGCTTGGGATTGGTCAAGAGTGAAGCCCAATGATTCCACCTCCTTTATATGCTCCAAAAATGGGATTCAAACAGAAATAGACTAAAAGAAGAGGCCATCACTTCCTTTTTCGGAGTAAATTGGATTTATTAAAGGGCTAAAGTTATACTAATCATGTGATCACTATTCAACATCTATATTACCAACGATCACAATTTATAACAGTATTTTAAAATCCAGAAACATAAAACCAATGAATTTCACATTTTATATAACAATAATAATCATTTAATTAGATCAAGAGGAATTTCCGTTAATGAAAGTTTAGGTCGTTACATTCTTCCCCCCTTATAGAATTTTTCCTTTGAAATTTCCTTCTCTCACTCTCAAACAATATAGATGACTCTGCTATATCACAGCCTCTGATTCCCACATTACTTCTTCAAAAATGTGGTTTCACCACAACACAATGATGAGGGGAATTATATTATTTTAGTGAATCTTTTCTCTATAATCTCATATCTTCAATGCTAGCCCCTCGTAAGAAAGACTATCCTCTAGTTGTACTACCTATGAATAGAGTACATTGTGAAGGGTCTGGTATGTACTTCCGTAAGATGGATACATGAAAGACATCATGTAAATTGTCCATGGTAGGTTGATGTTATAGTAGATAGGCCACAACCCCAACACGATGTACAATCTCGAAGGGACCGATGTACAAAGTACATTACTTCCCTGTCTTTCCAAACCTCATGACCTTCTTCCAGGGAGATATGTGTAGAAATTACATGTCTCGAACTGTAAACTTAGGTTCTCCGAGATGGTTATCTGCATAACTCTTCTATCAACTATGAGCGGCCTTAATATGATGTTGAATGGTTTTCACCCTCTCCACAATTTCATTGACCATTTCTGGTCTAAGATTCTTACATTCACCAACTTCATCCCGACACGCTGGTGTTTTTCAAATCTTCACATACATAGCTTCATAAGGTTCCATTCGGATGCTCGAGTGGGAACTGTTTATGTAGGATAATTAAACTAGTGTAAGATGTTGGTCGCACCCTCCATTGAAGTCCTTATAAGATGATCTTAACATATCCTCCAGTGTGTGAATAGTTCACTCAGATTGGCCATCACTTTGAGTATGATAGGTCGTACTGATGTTCAGTTCAGTATCCAAAGCATGTTAATGACTATTCCAAAACAAAGTGGTGAATCTGGGATCTTGATTGGATATAAAATATAGTGGTACCCCATTCAACCTTACCACATACCTGATATATATCCATGCCATTTTATCCAATGATAAATCCTCCCAAATTGTAATAAAGTGTGCATACGTTGTAAAACAATCCACAACAACTCCGATTGCATTGTTTTCTTTCAGATGTCTTCAGATGTCCAGTGATAATGTCCAAGGTGATGTTCTCCTATTTCTATGCTGGTATGGGAAATATTTTCATCATCCCTCTTTACATCTGCCTATCAACCTTCACATACTGACACACTCAGAACTTTTATGTATACACGTCAATCTCATTCATCATATTTTCCTTCTAATAATGCTATTATAGATCCTGTACCACCCCATGCTTCCACAATATGTTTCTATTTGAATAATACAATAGCGTGTGATGTACGCAACTTCAAGTTCTAACACACCACAACAAATCAAACTAGACATTGTGAATAGTAATACACTCTTTTTGAAATTATATAAATTTAATCATTTAAAATTTACTTCTTTTTTTGATTTGGAATATCGAATTTAGCCTACGGTGAATTTTTGGTCTTTTTCTGAAAACGTTCAATTTTTTATGAATAGGGAAAAACACTGAGTTATAGTTTAAATTCAAATATTTTTTTTATTAATGAATTATTTTATTTTAATTTATTTTAGGTAAAAAAATACACACAATACTTATATATGTTCAATGTAATTCATTTGAATCAGTTTATAATAATTTTAGATATCTTAAAATTTTATTGAACATTTCACGGTCTTTTACACATCTCCAAGGAGAATCAGAAAATTCCTATAAAACATATTTTTACCACTTCAGTGAGTGGAATTTAAAAAATACGTGAGAAGTGGTTTATATCAAGAAGTAAAATGTGATTCAATAAGATAAAAATATTTTCTGTTGAATAGTAACTTTATAATTTTATTTACCACAGTAAAAAGTAAATAGTTTAATTATGTGTAAAAATGATATTATTATTAACATAAAAAATGTCCCAATTCTATTGTCTAAGTATAATTCGACCAAAAATTACCTTAGAAATAAAATATGAACCTCTTTGGTCCACTTGGATTAGATTATAACATTTATTATTATTTAATTCAAAGAAGAGTTTAAATATATTAAATCAATGTTTAATAACTAAGACATTGTTAATATAGGGTTATATATAAGATAAATTCAATTATAAATATTCATTAAAAATATGAAAATATTTCTTCCATAATGGTATTTTATTTATATTTTTTATACATTAAATAACTTAATTTATTTATGACACAATGATGATGTAGTAATTACCTAATTAATGAAATATTAAAATAATTGATATTATAAATATACAAATAAATATAATTTTAGACTTTTTATAAATTAAAATAATTTTATAGGTTATTATGACATGTTAGGATTGATTTTATTACCTTTTTTTGAAGTAATCATGTTTTTATGATTTTCACAATAATCCATTTCCAAATAGTGTCAAAATTCACATAAATTAGTTTTTAAATAAAATATTATATTATTAATTGATATTCAATTCATAAATAACTACGGATCTGCCAAAGGACTAATATGATGATAGGTATGTCATTAATTAACAACTTGGGGGGTTTTGATAGTTTATAGTAAGTATATTAACCAAATAATAAAAAATTACAAAGAGACATGGTAAATGTCAAACAATTTAACTAAAAGTTAAATCTAAATGCTAAGGTTAATATAGTGTCTGAAAACTGTCTAGAACATATTGGTTGAGTATATTTCGACCCATCCCCACCTTATCATAAAAATAAATCAGCTTGGTGGCATTTAATATAGAATATGAATTTATTATAAAATAATACATTAAGATTTTCAAAAGGTTCCCCTCACCCCTCTTATAAAAGGGCACCCCCCTTCTCTCAAATTCATACCCTCAAAGCCTTTTTGTTCGGTCAACCCCTGCACAAATATTCTACAAACATTACTCAGAACAAACTATATGAATTAGTTTGATTATAAAGCCACACTATGGAGCCCTTTTGATCAAATAAAAAGGAAGAACCTGAAGAAAAAAATGTAACGATTTTACCACCATCTTTCAAGTTCCTTTATTTTTCCACTTCTTCTTTATTTGTTATTTACATTCTAAAATAATAACTCCAGTATCCTTTATATACTATTATGTTATAATAAACATGATACAACCATATTCAGTATTCTATCCATCCTCTGAAATACATGTCACCATACGTGCGTACATACAGCCTACTATCTCCACGTCGTGGTGAAATTGTTACTCAATACATTATTAGTAGATGGGTATGATAATGATGTTTAATTTAAGTAAATAATAAATATAACATGGTAATTATTCTGTATATATGATATACCATCCAATTATATATGATTTTAATATCAAAATAATTATATTGTTGCTCGTGTGTACGTACAGACTACCATCTCTACAAACACAATGTGATTAATTCCACATCGTATCAATTCAATACTAATTCTCATTTGATGATTAAAAAAAATTTGTAAGGACTTGAAATCATTCTGTATATGAATAATATACCACCTATCCACAACAAACACGGATTATGTAACAAATCATATAAATGAAAATGTGTAAGTTAACACCTGAAACGACGATAATACTAAGATATTATTAACAAAGAAATGTTAAAAGATCATATATGATATCATATTATTTTATATGATTGTGTTAATATTTAATAAAAATAGTTTCACCATTATACAAGGGATTAACCTACACTCAACCAATGAAAAGTACATGGTAAGGGTTTATTTCACAATCGCTTCATTATCCGAGCTTGTTTATTCGTAATTATCTACTGGGACCTCTTTATCATCCACTTCCATGTATCTTAAAAATGTATTTAAAATAATTCTTACTATTTTATAGATTATGGGTCAAATTCATTTATAAACTTTTTTGACTTTTTATAATATGTTTATAATGGAATCATTCTGTTGTTTTCCAAACAAGGTCCTTTTTATCCTTTCAGAATAATTAAGGTAAGAATGTCTTTTTAACTTATACGGCATGTGCAGATATTTTCTGCTATTATAATATAATCAACGCTTCCTTTAAAAGATTATAAGATTATTTTCAAAATAAATGTTATCATTATAATTATGTGACTTTTATATTATTTCAAAATAGAAAGAGATATTTATCTAAACTGGGTTTTGATTTCATCCATGTCAACATCCATTGATGGATTTTAAGTTTATTTGAAGTTAATTTATTATGATACAAAACTTCCATATTGTATTGATGGTTTTTTGATATGTTTGAATCTGGATGTGATATTTTTATAACAATAGTGGTTTATGGTTAATGTGTTGACATTTTGTATGCAACTTTTAATAAGGATGTTTGTAATATGTTTAAACTTTTTCATATGAGGAATGTATTGGACTTAGTATGTGACTGGTGAAGACTGCTATAAATCCTAAATGCATAGGTAGGTCTCATGATACATCTAGATGTGGAATTGGAAAAGGCCCTTTCCCAATTTGATATGTGTTTTTGGTTGAGGCCTTAATCATTTTTAGATGTCTTGGCCGAGGCCTTTACAAATTGTTTCAGAATATCCGACATTATACATTCCCTCATTATGGAAATTATATTTATGGTTCATGTGGTCATTCGACTAGTAGAATAACCATTATTATTTTTCATTATGGAATTATTTACTCTGCTCATATTCCTTCCATAAATGTACTCATGTTTATTATTGGTAAAGGCATGTGGTTTCAATTATTCACCATGCTTAATATTTATGTTATTTTCCACTGTATTACTTACCCTTTCATAGAAATTGAGCTCACCCCTTTCATATGTTTAATTTTACCAAGATATTAATAAGTTAGTTATGACTAACCTTCAAGCATAATATAGGATGCTTTGAAGTTTCTAATGAAATATATTTGTGTTGTATTTATCTTCATGCTATACAATTGAACTTATGTATAATTCTTGTTTCCAATAATACTAAATGGATCGGTATTTTGAGACCTGATTTCCTTGTGATCATGCTGATGTTATGTAATAATACATCGACTCTAGGTAACTGAGTTCGGGGAGTTACAGTTGGTATCAGAGGAACATTATTACAGTCCTTGAAAGTTAGATTTAGATAAACTCTGATTAGAGCACATAGACCTAAGAAGGACATTGAGGATTAGTATAGAATAATTTCCTCGAATTTTGGTATTGTTGAGATTTTGTGAGCTTTCCAAGAAATAACTAACTATCTGGATATGAGCAGGTAGAGGCGTCTCTGGCACTGATGTACCTAGGGGTAAAACCCCAAAATACTGCTTTGAGCTAGACTCCAATGGGAACTGGTGCACGACAATGGGCCTTGCTGCACACATGGTTACGACACTCCCAGGCGATATGATTAGGATAATTCTCATTTTTATTTCAAACCATTATGAAGGGTTTATGAGTATATACTTACTCATTGAATTTTTTTTTGATTATAGATTGTATCCATAAACTATTCAATTTATGTTAAGTATTTTATGGGTTTGGAAATTATGTATTTCGATTCATAAACTGATCTAGTTTATGTTATTGTTTAGAATTGGCTCCTAGTGGAAGTAATCGAAACCATATCAATGCACACACTACATGTAGGGATTTCCCTAATGATCAAGATAATTATATTTGATCTGGTGATACAACTGGTGCTAATCAGATTATCACCATATTGGGAAAACTCACTCAGGTTATGACTAATAACCTTACCCGTATGGAGCACCCAGATCCACAGCGTGGAGGATCAATGTTAGATATCTTCATGAGGAAAAAACCACCAACATTAAATGGTATTACAAATCCATTAGTAGATTAATAATGGATAAATTCATTAGAGAAAGTATTCCATTCCTTGGGGAGTACTGAAAGTGAAAATGATATCATGGAAGTTTACAGCCCCACTAGAGATGTTGATCAATTGTGGTCATTGATTCAAAACACAAAAGAATATGATGAAGTATCAAATATGGAATGGAGGGAGTTAAAAGAGATTTTCTTAGAAAAATAAATTCCTCGTGGCCATCGAGCAGATATGGAAAGGAAATTTCTGAGTTTAAGACAAAAGGAGGATGACAATGTCGCAAAGTTTGAGGCTAACATTACAAGGATAACGAGGCATGTAGCAGATTATATACGTAACCCCGGGAGTAATATTGATTTTCATTTTGATGGGTTAAAACCATTTCTCTATTATGAATTGGACTAATAATCTTTATCCTCACATGAAGACATTGTATCTTGTCCTATCAAGATAGAAAAGGAATTCTCTATGTCTTATGACTTTTAATCAAAGAAAGTGAAGAAGAGATCTGCTGAACACTATAGGGATGGAAATAAGGAAACAAGAAATAAGGGAATTATTGAATTCCCCCCTATGGTAATTGCGAAAGGAAGCACCCTGGTGCCTGTGTAAAAGGAAAAATATTATGCTACAAATGTGGACAGAAAGGCCATATTTCTGGTGATTGTAAGGGAAATAAATATGCTACCAATGTTCAATTCTACAACTACATGTATATGGGATATTATGAAAATTAATTTCTTAAGTGTTAGGGAAACATACCTCAAAAAGGCCATGTGATCAAGGCCATGCTTATGCTATCAGTACTGCTGAGGTAGAAGCTCCGAAAATGTAATGGTAGGTAATTTAATGGTTTCCTCAAGTTTTTCCAATGCTTTATTTCATTCTGGATCATCACATTGTATCATTTCATCCCAGTTTTGATAAGAAAATCACATATTTCCAATTTGATTTAATAAGGGAGTTTTCAGTCAAAACTCACAAATGAAGTATCATTGCTACAAAGTTCATTGAATTAGTTCCCATTAGGGCATATAAATGTTCTTTATCTGCTGATCACATCATCATACACATGATTGAATTTGATATAATCATTCGTATGGATTGTCATTCAGAGCATGATGCAAAAATTTATTGTAAGAATAAATTGGTTACTATTTTTGATGACGATGATAAAGAACACCTTATATTTAGAGCAGAATCATCACCACCAAATTCTTATCTAGATCCACCCCTAGTAGATCAACTAAATTCAATTATTGTAGAGGAAGAGAATGAAATGATTGTGGGTGAGGAAATGAATGTTCAAATTGAGGATGAACCTATTGTGAGAGAATATGTTGATGTATTTCAGGAAGATTTATGCAGACATCGTCCAGAACGAGAAATTGATATTTCCATTGGTTTAATTCCTAGTTCAAGGCCCATATCGAAGACCCCATATAGAGTGGCCACTAGGAATTAGTTGAACTAAAGGGAAATTTATAAGAATTGAGTAATAACGGATTTATTCGAAATAGTGTTTCTCCACGGGGTTCCCCTATCCATTTTGTTAAAAAGAATGATGGATCTATGAGGATATTTATCAACTACAGAGAAATTAATGCTATAATAATAAATAACAAGTATCCCATACCTCACAATGATGATTAATTTGACCAACTTAACAGAGAAACATACTTTTCAAATATTTACCTTTGATATGGATACCATCAGTTGTGTGTGAAGAAGAAAGACATTCTCAAGATAGCATTTCGAACCAAGTACGGGCATTACGAGTTTACAGTAATGCCTTTTGGGCTGACCAATGCACCCTCATTTTTCATGGATCTACTGAATAGTGTTTTCAAGGAATATCTTAGTGATTTTTAGTGGTATTTATTGATGATATATTGGTATATTCTAAAATCTATGAAGATCGTGAAAATCGCTTATGCATTATCCTGAAGACTCTTAGAAAACATGAATTTTATGGGATGTTTAGCAAGTGAGAATCCTGGCTTCAGGAGATCTCTTTTCTTGTCCATATTGTCTCTAAGGATTTAATCTATGTTTATCCATCATAGACCAAGGCTATCCAAGAATGGTCATCACTTAAGAGTATAACTGAGGTACGCAATTTTATTGGTTTTGATGGTATTATCGACGTTTCGTCCAGAATTTTTACCGATTGTATAACCCATTAACAAATCATAAATGAAAAGGTGTTAAATTTGTTTTGAAAAAAGTGTTTGAAGAATGATTTGAAGAACTAAATTAATGATTAGTAAATTCTCCTATTTTGACTCTACTATAGGGGAATGATAGGTTTTTTATTTATAGTGATTCCTCAATGAGATGACTTGGTTGTGTCCTTATGTAGAATGATATGGTTATTTCCTATGTATCACAACAGCTAAAAATTCATGAGCAAAACTATCTGACTCATGATCTTGATTTTCCTACTATAATTATTTCTTTGAAGATATGGAGACATTATCTCTATGGGGAAAAATGTGAGATATATACCAATCATAAGAGTTTGAAGTATATTTTCTAACATAAATAACTCAACATGAGGCAAAGGTGATGGATTGAACTACTCATGGATTATGATTGTATGATACACTACCACACTGGAAAGGCAATCAATGTAGAAGATGCTTTGAGCAGAAAGGATGATGTAGTTTTGAACAAGATTAGAGTTGAAAGGGATCCTATATATATGGATCTATTAAAGATGGATATGGGAATAACCATGGAAGATGAAACAACAGTTCTTTTTCAAATGGTTTTCAAACCATCTTTACTATAAAAGATAAATAGTTCTCAGACCAATGATGAATAATTTCAATAGAAACTCAAAGCTATGAATGATGGGATATTGAGTGAATTTTTGTATGGGGAATGAATTTTGAAATTTTGGAAGAGACTTTGTGTTCCAGATATACCTGATATAAAAATGAAATTTTTGGATGACGCTCGTAATTCAAATTTCTCTATACACCCTGGTAGCAAAAAAATGTATAAATATTTGAAGGAACAGTTTTGGTGGGACAACATGATGAGGGATATTACTGATTTTTTGTCAAGACGTGTGGTTTGTCAACATGTGAAAGCTGGAAGGAAACAACTTGGAGGATTCATGCAACCTATTCCCATACCAGAGTAGAAATTGGATAATATTATGATGGACTCTGTCATGGGACAACCAAAGACTCCTAGAAGGAACGATGCAATATGGGTCAGTGTTGATCGTCTTACCAAGTCAGCACATTTTCGTGCTATAAGAGATGATCTACCACTTGAACATATTACAAGACTATATATTAATGATGGTTTGAGACTTCATGGAGTACCCCTATCGATTGATTCAAATCATGATCCCCGTTTTACTTCAATATTCTGGAAAAGTCTTCAGAAAGACCTAGATACTGAACTTTGTTTGAGCACTTCCTACCACCCCCAAACTGATGGCCAATTATAACAAACTATTCAAACCTTATAAGAAATGTTGAAATCTTTCTCACTTGACTTTTAGGGTATATGTGATCAATATTTACCTCTGATTTAATTTTCCTATAATAACATTTTTCAAACAAGTATTCAGAAGGCACCATATGAAGAGTTATATGGAATGATATTTCACACAAAAACATATTGGAGTGATGTTCGTGAAAGAAAACTCGTAGGCCCAGAACAGGTGGAGGAAACGATGTAAAAGATGAAGGTGATCCAAAACCTCAGTAAAGAAGCTCAATGTAGGAAGAAGTGCTATGTTGACAACCGAAGGAAGGATTTGTAATTTCAGGTAGGAGATCATGTTTTCTTGAAGGTATCTCCACGGAATGGAGTTATAAGATTTGGTCAGAATGGTAAACTAAGTCCTATTTACATAGGACATTTTGAAATTCTAGAACGAATTGGGGCAGTATCTTCCCGTTTGTCAAACGCCGCAGAATCGCTCTAAAGTTCACGATGTGTTCAATGTATCACTGTTGAGAAAATACATGCCTGAACCAATAAATTTACTCACCTATGAGGAATTAGATCTGGAACCTGATCTGTGTTATTGTGAAGATCTTGTCAGGATTCTTGATACCAGAGATCAAGTGCAGAGAAACTGGATGAATCTTCTAGTAAAAGTATTCTGGAGAAACCATATGACGGATGAGGCAATGTGTGAACCCGAGGAACTTATGATAAAGACCCACCTGATTTTTTTTATGTAGTAATATTCTGGAAATTTTTAGGATGATATTATTTGAAGGAGGGTAGAATGTAACTCCCCAAAACTCTACAGTACGCTTCTCTTTGAATAATACAATAGAGTGTGTTGTACACATCTTTTAGTTCTAACACACCTCATCCAATCAAACATGCTATTATAAACAACAATACCCACATTTTGAAATTATAAAATTTTAACAATTAAAATTGAATTAATTTTTGAATTCGGAATATCAAATTTTTCCTAGGTTGTTTTTCTAGTAATTTTCTAAAAACTCTCAATTTTTTATGAATAGTGAAAAACAATGAGTTATAGTTCAAAATTGAATTTTTATTTAAAGAATTATTTATTTTATTTATATTTATTTTAGGTTAAAATAGATACATAATACCTATATAATTTCAATGTAATTCATTGGAGTCGGTTTATAAAAACTATATATATATATATATATATATAAATTTTATTGAAGTTTTCACCATATTTTACCCGTCTCTTAAGAGAATTTTCAAACTCAAATAAAACATAATTCTACTGCTTCTGTGAGTGGAATTTCAAAAATCTGAGAGACACATTTAATATAAAGGTGTAAAATGTGGTTCAATAAGATAAAAATATTTTTTGGTTAATAGTATCTTTTTACATTTATTTACCATGGTTAAAAGGAAATAGTGTAATTAAGGGTAAAAATGATACTATTATTACCCAAACACATGTCCTATTATATTTTCTATGTATAATTCGACCAAAAAAACCATAAGAAAAATATATGAACCTCTTTGGTCTACATGGATTAGATTAGGACATTTGTTATTATTCAATTCAATGAAGAGTGAAAAGAGATTAAATCAATGTTTAACAACTAAAACATTTTTAATATAGAGATATACAAAAGATAAATTTGATTATAAATATTAATTAGAAAGCTAAAAATATTTCCTACTTAAATTGTATTTTATTTATATTTTTTAGACATTAAATAATTTGATTTATTTATGACACAATGTTTATGTAGTAATTACATAATTAATGAAATATTAAAATAATTAATACTATAAATATCCAAATATATGTAATTTGAGAATTTTTATAAATTCCACTAATTTTCTAGGTCAACATGACATCTTCGGATTGATTTAATTAACTATGTTAGAAGTAATCATGATGTTATGATTTTCAAAAAAATCAATTTCCAAATAGTGTCAAAATTGACATAAATGAGTTTTAAAAACAAATATTATATTATTAATTGATATTATATTCCAAAAAAACTATGGTTCAGCCAAATGACTTATATGATTATAGTTATTTCATTAATGAACAACTTGGGGTTCTCTTGGATGTTTATAGTAAGTTTATTATCAAAATAATAAAAAATACAAAAAGACATGTTATATGTCAAACTAATTAACTAAGAGTTAAATCTAAATGATAAGGTTAATATAGTGTGCCAAACCTGTATAAACCTATTGGTTTAGTATATTTCGACCCATACCCACCATAGCCTCAAAATTAATCTGTATGGAGCTATTATAAACCGAATATGTATTTATTATGAAAGAATTCATTATGTTTTTTATAAGGTACCCCTCAGACCTCTTATAGAAGGGAACTCGCTCTTCTCTCAAATTCATACATTCAAAGCCTTTTGGATCGGACAAACCCTACCTAATTATTCTCCCAACTTCCCTCACTACAACCTAGAGTCATTAGTATGATAATAAATCCATCCTATGTGGCCATTTCGATCACATCAAAAGGAAGAACCTGAAGAAAATGTAATGATTTCACCACACTCTTTCAATTTCCTGTCTACTTCCACTTCTTCTTCCTTTGTTATTTCTATTATAAAATAATAAATCCAGTATATTCTATATACTATGATGATATTATAAATATTATAAAACCATATTCAGAATTCTATCCATCCTTTGAATGATATGTCACCATACTTGCGTAGGTACGGCTTACCGTATCCACGTAGTGGTGTAACTTTTATTCAGAACATTATTATTTGGATGGGTATCATAATGATATGTAATTGAATTAAATAATAAATATAAAATTATAAAGGTTTTTTATATATGATATACCATCCTATTATATACTAATTTAATATCAAAATAATGATATTGTCACTCATGAGTACGTAAGGACTACCGTCTCCAGGAACGCGATGAGATTCATTCCCCATCATATCCATTCAAGACTAAATCTCATTTGATGATTAAAAATAATTTTTTAGGACTTGATATCATAATGTATATGAATATGATACAAACTATTCACAATAAACATGTCCTATGTAACAAATCATATAAAAGAAAACAAGTATGTTAACACCCAAAACGACGATGATACTAAGATATTATTAACAAAGCTATGTTAAAAGATCATATATGATATCATATTATTGTATATGATTCTTGTATAATTTAATAAAAATTATTTCTCTATTATACAATAGGTTAACCTACCCTTAACAAAGGAAAAGTAAAGGTAAGGGTTTATTTCACAATCTCTTCATTATCCGAGGTTGTTATTACCTAATTATCTATTGGGACCTCTTCATCATCCAAATCCATGTTTCTTAAAAATGTATTTCACAATATCTTCATTATTCGAGGTTGTTTTTACCTAATTATATACTGGGTCCGAATCATCATCCAAATCCATGTTGCTTAAAGTCATCTATAACATTGTTTGAATTTTAATAATATTTTTTCAAAGGAATATTAATGTCGTTTTCTAAATAAGGTCCTTTTTAACCTTTTCGACAGAATTAAGGTAAGAATGACTTTTTAACTTATATGGAGTGTGAGGCTATTTTTTACCATTATAACATCATCAAAGCTTCCATTACAAGATTATAATAATATTTTCAAAATAAATGTTTTCATTATAATTATGTGACTCATAAATGATTTCAAAATAGAAAGAGATATTTCTCTAAAAAGGGTTTTGATTTCATCTATGTCAACATACATTGATGGATTGTAAATTTTTTTGAAGTTGATTTATTATGAAACAAAAATTCCATATTGTATTTAAGGTTTTTTTATATGTTTGACTGTGGATGTGATATTTTTATACCACTCATTGTTTATGGTTAATGTATTGACATTTTGTATTCTAGTTTTAATACGGATGTTTATGATATGTTTAAACCTTTTCATATGAGGAATGTATTGGACTTAGTAAGTGACAAGTGGAGCCTGCTATAGCTTCTCAATGAATTGTTAGGTCTCATTAGATTAATATATGTGGAATTGGACGAGGCCCTTTCCCAATTTGATATATGGTTTTGGCTAAGGCCTTAATCATTTTTAGACGTCTTGGTCGAGGCCATGAAAAAATGATTTAGAATGTTCGGCATTATACATTCCCTCATTATGGAAACTATATTTATAGTTCATGTTTTTATTCGACTAGTATAATAACCATGATTATGTTTTATAATGGAATTATTTACTCATCTCATATTCTTGCCATAAATTTATTCAAGATTATTATTGGTAAAGGCATGTGGTTTTAATTAATCACCATTCTTAATAATTATATCATTTTCTGTTGTATTGCGTACCCTTACTGAGCATTTGAGCACACCACATTCTTATGTTTCATTTACTATGATATAAAGAAGATATTAATGAGTGACCTGTAGGCATAATCTAAGAGGCTTGGATGTTTCTAATGAAATATATTTGTGTTGTATTTCTGTTCAGGCTGTACAGTTGAACATATGTATGAATCTTGTTTCTAATATAACTAAACTGATCGGTCTTTCAAGAAATTATTTCCTTGTGATCATGACGATGTTATGTAATAATGAACCAATTATGGGTAACTGGGGTGAAGGAGTTAAAGATCCTGATACATATTTTTGTTTCCTAAGTGAATAAGGGAATTTCAAATATGATAATCATCCAAAAGTTCCTTCTTCAGCTCTGGACTTGATGGAACATATAGTCTTTTCCAAAATCTCACAATTCTTTCTTTATTAACATTGAATTATGAGGATTTACATTTTCTGGTAGCTTCTACATTATTTTGAATTCCCACAACATCCTTTTGAGCATCCATTAACATTTCCAAAAGATACGGTTAAGAAATCATTTTTGAAAGGATTGATGATGTTCACTTATTTATGATTCCCATTTTCATCATCATCAAGTCTTATAATATTGGATCATTCTCATTTCTCATTAATGATAAGATTGTCGGATCCTTTCTACTTAGATAATCGTCGACCTTGCTTGATTTCCGAGGGTGGTAATAGATTGAGATGTCATAGTCTTTGATCGGCTCTAACCACATTCATTGGAACATGTCTACCTCTTTATGTATGAATATATATATGAGGCTTTTGTAGTCCATATATATTTCCCACTTCTACCCAAAGGGATAATGATTCCATATTTTCAATGTGAAGATCACTTCATCCAACTCCAAATCAAGTTTTGGATAATTATGCTCATGAACATTCTATTGAATTGAAGCATAGATAATAAATTTTTCATTTTCATCAACACACAGCCTAGGACCTTCATCGAAAAAATCAATGAATGCCACAAAAAGTTCTCCACTTGTGGGTAAAGTCAGCACGAGTGTAGAGATAGGCCTCCATTTCAACTCCTTGAATCCGCCCTCGCATTCATCATTCCAATAAAACATTACTCCCTTCCGAGTTAGCATGGAAAGAGGGTTGGAAAATTGTGAGAAATTTATCACAAATCATCGATAATATCCAGATAACCCCAAGAAGCTATAGATATATGTTACATATGTTGGACTAATCCACCCCTAAATTGAATCAATTTTGGAGGCATCCACAAATATCCCATTTCTTGTGATGATATGGCCCAATAATGAGACGTCCTTCAACCAGAACTCACAATTGCTGTACATTTCATATAGATTATTCTTTTGCAAGGTCTTTAGTACAGTTCTTAGATTCTCGTCATGATCCTTCTTGGTTTTGGAGTATATTAGAAAATTATCTTTAAAAACTACCACAAAATTGTCGTTGAAATCCCTAAAGACACTATTTATAAAGTCTATGAAGATTACTGGAGCATTAGTGAGTTTAAAAGGAATTACTTTGAATTTATAGTGCGTGTATCTTGTATGAAAAGCAGAATTATAGATATCTTCCTTCCTCACCCTTACATGATAATATCTATAACAACCGGAGATTTTATTAGAATTATTATTTATGATTTCATTGATGTCTTGTGTTGTACGCTACACCATGATTATCTTGCGCTATACGCAACATCATATTAGCTTGCAGTATATGCAACAATATTCTCGGCTAATGTTACACACAATTTCATGTTTGTTTTGTAGAAATTATTCTATGCAACATTAAGTATAGACATTGTTTAATGTATAAATGAAATATGGTTGTATTTTTTTATACGAATCAATAAAGGAGTCCTGCACTATACGCCACCCTGTATTGGCTTGCATTACACGCAATCACGACCTTTTTCGATAGCGTGTGCGGTACGCAATACCAGGTTTCACTAAACAACGATATATTGTTATAGTATTATTATGGACTAGACGTTATGAATATTATTAACTAAAATTTTAATTTTATAACATTATTATTCATCTTACATATTTTCTATAACATGGTATGAGAACAAAATAATTTTTTCGGGTGAAATAAGTATTTTTCAAAAAAATGAAATTTTGTTTCCTTTTGATGGCGCACCAACTTTAAATCTTGTTTTTGACATGTTTATAAGTTCAATTTTACAAAAAAAAATTCTTCCTTGAGATGTGTATATAAAAATTTAATTTGGATAAACTTTTCATTTTATTATGATAACTTTTATATTTTAATGAATAGTAAAAACACGCTATATTTTAATTAAAAACAAATTTTTTCATTGCAATAATTTATATGAATAAGTTATCTTTTTAATTAGTTTAAAATTGTAATTAAAATATATTTTTACCATTTAATCCATTTTTGGTCGTTGGAATTAATTTAATTTTGAAATTGTACATAAACAAGTGATGATCTTTTGATAGTTATTGATCCTTAAAAACACGCTATTTGTTTTGATAATGGGAATTACTTTTAATATTAATTAATGCCACTTATATGTTTTGAATTTGAAAAAATAGACATCAATTTTGAATTCAGAATATGAAATATAGATTAGGCTGAATTTTTGGTATTTTTCTGAAAAACATCAATTTTTTATGAATAGTGAAAACACTGAGTTTTTTGTTAAAATTGAATTTTTAATAAATAATAATTTATTTGAGTTAAATTTCTTAGGACAATATATATACATAATACTTATATAAGTTCTATGAAATTAATTGGAATCATTTAATAATAATTTTATATTTGTAAAAAATTGTTTTGAACTTTTCACTGTCTTTTACCCACCTTATAAGAGCTTTTGCAGTTTTTCATAAAACATAATTTTACCACATCTGTGAGATTAATTATAAACGGTTAATATCAAGGAGTAAAATGTGGTTCAATTAGATAAAAATAATATTTTTTGAATATTGACTTTTTACTTTTATTTACCACGGTTAAAAGTAAATAGGGTAATTAAAGGTTAAAAGAATATTATAATAATTCCAAATTACCTTAACACCTATAAAAACCTTATTGTCTGAGTAATGGACGACCATTGACATCCTTGTGTCGATTTTGGGACCCCATGGAGCCACTTATGAAAGACAATGACACATTAGATTAATTAATTTAATGTAAAGACAAAATTGGCATTAACTAAAATCATTTAGTAATACATTTTAATAAGGGGATATATAAATTATCCTTTAGACTATAAATATTCGTTGGAAATATAAAAAAATTTCCTACATTTTGGTAATTTTTTATAATTTTTATACATCATATTAATTAAATTATATATGACACAATAATAATGTGGAATTTACCACATTAATAAATGATTTAAATAAATAAGATTATAATGATTAAAATATTATCGAACACCTGTACAATTACTATTAAATGATATTATTTAGAATATGAGTCATCTTATCTTAGATATTAATATGTTTCGGACCTCTTGAAACTGATGTTATGTTTATAATAAAATAATGTTTTCAAACATTCCTAAAGTGCCCCTCCTCTCCCTTATAAAAGGTGACCACTTCTATGAAATTCCTCACACCTCTCAAGCCTGTTGTCAAGTCCAAACTATATCCAACTAAGCTACATACATCCATATCCTCCCCCTATAATCCTTACATTAGGCATAAAACACTTCAAGAAGTCCTTTTGGTTCAAACCAAAGGAAGTTACCCAAATTAAAGGTAATAGTTTCTCTTAAGTTGTTTTCTTTTATTCTACTTATCCAACACCTAAAAACTTTTCAATCCTTTATTTTGTAAAATCACCAGTATAATCAATGTACTAGTATGTTTTTATGAGATGTTTTAGAGCTAGACTTACACACACCTCCATCTAATGGATGAAGAACATAATATTTCTGTGGATGACAAACTAACGCCTCACAAAACGATGACTGTTCGATTTTCTCCTACCACCTCTCATGGTGTACATAATGATGGATCTGTATTTATATACAATACATAATATGTTTATTATTTCCTTATTCTTCTTTACTTACCAATTATATCAATCCTTTATGGTTTCCATAGTCGGTAAATATGATAATCTCATTTGAGGAAGTGCGGACTACCGCCTCCTAAAAGTTATGTGATTCGTTAATACATTATGTGGGATGTATAAAGAATTTCGTTAATTATATTATATATGATATTACACTAGAATTATAATATACCTTTGTATAATTATGTTTTAATTCCATTAAAATAAGAAATTGAAAACAAAGTAGCGTTCATGCATACGTATGGCTTACCGTCTCCATGAACGGTGTATTTCATTTCTTACCTCCATATGTTATGTAATATTATAAATACATGTATATGATGTATATATATTAAATATATATGATATATAAATCATGATTTATATTCTGGATTTAGTAAATCATTATATAAGTAATAATAACATCATGAACATCAAGTCCAAACACGTACGATAAATTAGACGATTTTACACAAAACGTTGCTTTAACATGTGATTTACAAAATAACGGGTAATATAACATCATAATTGACCCATATATGATATCATAACAATGAATATGATTCTATAGTAATTCAATGAAATTATTTAAATCATTATAAAGGAGGATCAGATACGTACGAAGCATATCGGACCTAAAGTAAGGGATAACTTTTCCAATCTCTTTTTTTATCAGAGATTGTTTATTCGTAAGTATTTAATGAGGTTATTGTTATCATCCATGTCAATGATTCTTAAAAATAATTTCATGTATGTTACCCATTTTTGACTTTTACTACATGGTATGTAAGGACTCTTTTTTTTACCATACGAGGTACTTTTTGACTTTTCCGTCAAAAGTACTAGGAGAAAGTTTTTTTAACTTATACGGCGTGAACGTATTTTTACAGTTTTTTAAAACATTATTTTCATGTATATTACTCCAAAATATTTCATTAATATTTCAAAAAAAATCCTATTCTTTTAAAATTTCAAGGCATATTATGAAAAGAAAATGATTTTGAAGAAGAAATGATATTTTCCTCAATAGTTCATTTCATGTGTTTTATCAAAACCATTTTCCATATAAGTTGATATTATTTCATATGTGTATGTTTCAAGTATAATGTATCTATTTTTTACCTGGTTTCAATTTTCATATGATGAAATTATATCCAATTTTTATATATGGATTATGTTATGATGGGATGATGTTTATGAAACACATTTTATTCTTTGGGTTATGATGAATGTTTTAAGTTTATTTTTTGGAACAAGTAAGAATGATTTCATTATGATATGGGTGGGACCAATATCTCCTTCCAATTCATTGGGTAAAGATTTATATCTCATGAAATAGACATGGCTAGAATGGAAAGTAATTCTGGTACAGTAATATCGGGCTGGAACGACATGTAAACCCAATTCACTAAGGGACATTTTCCACTAAGATTGACTTGGAAACAATGCCTTGGCTACTGTGGAAATCATATCATGTGATTAATGTTTTTCTAGAAGTAAAAGTTTTATTCCCATTCTATTTTATCATGATTGATGTTCCTTTATGATATATGACATACGTACTTCCAAAATATTTGTCTTTGCTCAAGATTTTGATGTTTAAACATTATGTTCATGTTTTTAAGTTCAAATGTATATGGCTTGTTTTATTTTCTTCCTGCATACCATTACATTGAATTTAATCTCACCCTGTATATGTTTTCTTTTCCCCTGGATTTCATGAATGTGTTTAAGTATGATAAATAAATGGGGAAGACCTTTATGGGAGATGTTGAAGATCTTTCAGCACGATTAGAAGATTACGTTTCGAGTTTTCAAAGACACTATTCTATTAAGTTCCTTTGGTTTCTGTTTTCATTATGTATCATGTATTCCTCATAAGTTATTTAATTACCATTTGCATCAAGATTAGGGTCTCTACAGCTGGTAACAGAGGCAGAGGAGGTAATAATGTATCTGATCCTTGGGAACTCTCATATGTGAGAGTTGGATGAAGCATGGCTCTCCGCCCAAGGGCTTCATGAGGAAACAGTTGCTATTGGGGATGGTGTTGTGTCCCACCCAGGGGGTGTAGCCACCCATGGAGTGCCCTGATAAGTATCTATTATAGTCCACTAGAAGTAATTGCAGATCATTATAGTTGGTATTAGAGGACAGGTTTAGTTAACCTTTGGAAACTAGGATGCAAAAACTTTAGTGAGATCCCCAGAGATATTTCTATGGTATGTCTAGGGATGTCCCTATGGTTAAGTATAAGTATAGGTTATAATCCTAGAATTATTATAAAGATCATGAATATCCTATGATTAAATCAAGGATGTTAGATATGGAAGGTACTCTCCAATTATTATATTGTTTTCCTAGCATGATTTTTGCATCTCACACTGTTCTTTTTGGAATTTAGACAATGGATGGAACCCGAAGGAACTGTTTTGATCAATGTAATGGACTATGAAAAGATTTTCCTACCAAGTATCCAAATTTGATGGGAGATGGAGTGAAAAATCTTATTGATATACTTACACAAGCTAAGAATCATTATGGATTTCCAAATTATCAGAGAAGGGAACAATATTCTATTGAGTCCTTCGCGAGGCATCGTCGACCATCTTTTAATGGGTCTTAAAATCCACTTGTTGCTGAACAATGGATTAGTACCATTGAAAATATATTTTCAATATTTCGCTGTTCAGAACATGAAAAATTCATTTTAGCTGTTTACCATTTAGAAGGTGAAGTATACCAGTGGTGGACTCTAATTGAGAATACAAGGCCCCAAGATGAAATTGAATCCATGGAATGGGATGAGTTCACGAACTTGTTTTTCATTAAGAACATCCCTTGTATTCTTCGAAAAAAGATGGAAAAGGAGTTCCTTGTGCTTAAGTAGAAGGTTGGTGAATATGTTGGTATATACGAAGTGAATTTTACAAGGATTTCAAGGTATGCATCCGGCTTTGTCATCCAACCTGAAAGTAAAGTTGATTGATTCATCAGTGGCTTAAAAACAAGTCTTCGAAGGTAATTAACTATATAGACTTAATTAGCTATGATGAAATTGTGAGTTGTGCTATCAAGGTAGAAATGGAAGTTGGTGTTACATATCCATCTCATGGTTTGGACATGTAATGAAATATGTAGTTCAAGGATAAATCTCAGAATAATGGTGAAAAGAAGATAAATGTTTCTTTATGCTCATAGTGTGGAAAGAAGCATGGTGGAGATTGTCATAAAGGGACTAGAAAATGTTTTATGTGTGGAAAAGATTGTCATCGAGTAGCTGAGTGTCGAAGTAATGGAAAAAGGGTTGTTAATTATTTGCATAAAGAACAGATTGTAGAGAACGCACCACCAACACTTCAATGCTTTATGTGAAAGGAAATGAGGCATTATTCTAATCAATGCCCTAATCCAAGTGTTAATGATGATCAACGTGAGAAACCTCTTATGGAAAAGGATAAAGGGAAGTCACATTTTATCACTATTTGTGATGTTGAGTATGACAATGATGTTGTATAATGATTAAGTGTTTATCTAATGGGATTTCAAAATAGTATCATGGAATCTCATTTATAGTATCATGGAATTTTGAAATATCTGTGTATTGGTCCATTTAGGTTTTCTATAATAATATGGTATCGGTAACCATAAAAAATGATTCTAATATTTTGGAAAGAAGATGATATGTGCATAATGAAGGGATAAGGAGAAAATAAATTGTTTGATAGTATTCATGAGATCATGATTGATATAAGGACCAAGTGATATCATGGTTTGAGTATATAGAATTTTGAGGATTTAGGTATGTGGAATATGTTAACTTTTGACTGCATTATTGTTTTCACTAAGGTTCAATGGGTATTAATTTTTCAAGATAATACATGATTAAGGCCTTCATATGTTTGTAATGTGACCAAAAAGATATATTGTTTGATATATGGGGGATAAATGGTGATATTCCCGTACTTGTTATGTGACCTCTCAATTAATCATTTTCGTTACATTATGTGATTGGACAGAAGTATTGTTGATAAGAATAAAGGTTGAAATGGATTAAGTTGGACATCCTATAGTATTGTTTAAGGATAGAGTTTTTTGATATTATGATAGTATAGTTTTAGAAAAATGGACAACCTGTAAGACGGGCGACAACCCATCGCGTAGAACAAGGTTGTGGGAATTGAACCCACAACTGAAGTGCGACAAGACTTTATCGCCTCCCAATAGCCTACAGAAGTCCTTGTTTAGTTTAAACATGTTTTATTATATTAAGTAGTATGATATATGAAGTTTAAGTACAATTTAGAAACTATATATGATAAATCTCACTATAGATAGACTTATGTTTTTTTGATAACTTTTTCTAACCTTTTGTTTAAGACAGATGGAATGACCCATCATTCTATCACATGATCTGCTAAGACTTCACGAAAGACAAATTCAACTTCATTTCATTATGAGATGAAGTGGAAATTTCCAAGGAAAGACCAACAATGAGACTGTACCAAAATCAAGAAAGTATTTATTCTAATTCCAATTTCTTCAACTTTAGGGAAAATATCTTGAAATTCAAAAATGTTGTCCTAGTGCCCTTATATCTGATGAATTATATTGTACCTTAGATCATCACAAATCTATGGCTTTCTGATTCATGGATTTTTCATAGCCATGTTCTCTACCAATCTCCATGAGAACATGATGGTTAGATTTCTCTTCCATATCCTTATTTTCATCTATGTTCTCCTACGTGGAAAACCAGTGATTAGATAATTTGGGTAACCATTACGTTTCATAGTTTAGTTTTTAATGATATGTTTTTGATATTCCTTTTTATGATGTGGGTTTCTATGAAAGAATGTTTCAAGTAGTAAACCCTTTATAACCCTGATGAATTTCGAGGGTGAAATTAATTTTATGGGGGGTAAAATGTAACAACACGATATTTTATTAGAATTATTCTTTTTAATTTCATTGATGTCTTGTGTTGTACACTACACCAAGATTATCTTGCACTATACGCAAAACCATATTATCTTGCAGTATACGCAACACTATTCTTGGCTCGTGTTACACACAATTTCAAGTTCATTTTTTAGAAATTATTCTACTCAACATTAAGTATAGACTTTCTTTAATGTATAAAATATATGTGGTTGTATTTTGTTATATGCAACAACAAAGGAGTCTTGAAATACACTCCACCCTGACTTGGCTTGTAATACACGAAATCACGACCTTCCTCGATAGCGTGTGCAGTACGCAATATCGGGTGTCACTAAACAACGATATATTGTTATAATATTATTATAGACTAGCTGTTATGAATAGTATTAACTACATTTTGGATTTTATAACATTATTATTCAACTTACATATTTTCTAGAACATGGTATAAGAACAAAATAATTTTTTTGGGTGAAATAATTATTTTTCAAAAAATGTAGTTTTGTCGCCTTTTGATGGCGCACCAACATTAAATATTATTTTTGATATGCTTATAAGTTCAATTTGACAAAATATAATTCTTCTTTGAAATCATGATATAAAAATTTAATTTGGATAATTTTTTCATATTATTCTGATAACATTCATATTTTAATGAAAAGTAAAAACACGCTATATTTTAATTAAAAAAACTTTTTTCCCATGCAATAATTTATATGGTTAGATTAACTTTTTAATGGGTTTTAAAGTTTATTTATAATATATTATCAAAATTTGATCCAATTTTGGTCATTTGAATTAATTTCATTTTGAAATTGGGCATAAACAAGTGATGATCTTTTGATAATTACTGTTTCTTAAAAACATGTTATTTGTTTTGATAATGAGAATTACTTTTAGAATTAATTAATTCTGCTTCTATGTTTTGAATTTAGAAAAATAGACATCATATTTGAATTCGGAATATCAAATATAACTTCTGCTTGATTTTTGGTATTTTTCTGAAAAACATCAATTTTTGATGAATAGTAAAAACACTGGGTTTTTTGTTAAAATCGACTTTTTATTTAAATAATAATTTATTTGATTTAGATTTATTTTAGGTCAAAATAGATACATAATACTTATATATGTTCAATGAAATTCATTGGAATCATTTTATAATAATTTTAGATTTATAAAAAATTGTATTGAACTTTTCACCGTCTTTTACCCACCTCCTAGAAGCTTTTGCAATTGTTCATAAAACATAATTTTACCTCTTCTATGAGTTGAATTTTTAAAATACAATCGACACAGTTAATATCAAGGAGTAATATGTTGTTCAATTAGATAAAAATAATTTTGGTGAATAGTAACTTTTTACTTTTATTTACCACAGTTAAAAGTAAATAGGGTAATTCAAGGTTAAAAAATATTATAATAATTCACAATTACCTTAACACTTGTACAAACCTTATTGGATGAGTAATGGCCGACCATGGGCATCGTTGGGTCGATTTTGGGACCCCATGGAGACACTTATAAAGGACAATGACACATTAGATTAATTCATTTAATGTAATGACAAAATTGGCATTAACTAAAATCCTTTAGTAATTAATTTTTATAAGGGGATATATAAATTATATTTTCGACTATAAATAATCATTGGAAATATAAAAATATTTCCTACATGTTGGTATATTTTTTATAATTTTTAGACAACAAATAAATTAAATTATTTATGACACAATAATGATGTTGTATTTACCTCATTAATAAATGATTTAAATAAATAAGATCATAATTATTAAAATATTATCAAAAACCAATCCAATTATTATTGGATGAATTTATTTCAAATATGAGTAATCTTATATTCTACATTAATGTGTTTTGGACCTCCTGTTACCGAAGATAAGTGTATAATAAAATAAGGTTTTCACACTTTCCTAAAGAGCCCCTCCTCTCCCTTATAAAAGGAGACCACTTCTATTCAATTCCTCACACCTTTCAAGCCATTTGGCTCATCGAAACTCGGCCCAACTAAGCACCCTACATCACTATCCTCCCCCTTGAATCCTTAAATTAGGCATAAGGCACTTCAAAAAGTACTTTTGGTTCAAACAAAGGATGTTACCCAAATTAAAGGTAATTGTTTCTCTTAAGTTGTTTTCTTTTATTAGGCATCTCGAACCCCTAAACCATTTTTTAATCCTTTATTTTGTAACAAAAATAGTATCCTCAAAATACTTTAATGTTGTTATGAGATTTATTAGAACTAAAATTACACACACCTCCATCTAATGGATGAAGAACATAATGTTTCTATGGATGGAAAACTAACGCCTCACAAAATGATGATTTTTGATTTTCTCCAACCGCATCTCATGGTGGTCATTATGATGGCACTGTATTTATATATAGTACATGTTATGTTTATTATTTCCTTATGATTATTTACTTCCCAATTATATCAAGAATTTATGGTTTCCATAGACGGTAAATATGACAATCTCATTTGAGGAAGTGCGGACTACCGCCCCCTCAAAGTGATGTGATTTGTTAATACCTTATTTGGGATGTATAAAGGATGTGGTTAATGATATTATATATGATATTACAGTGGAATTACAATATAACTATGTATAATTATGTTTTAATTCCATTAAAATAATAAATAGAAATGAAAGTAGCGTTCATGCGTACGTACGGCTTACCATCTACATGAACGGTGCATTTTCTTTCTTACCTCCATATGTTATGTAATATTATAAATAAATGTATATACTGGATATATAATTAATATATATGATATATAAATCATTATTTATATTATGGAAATTTTTAAATCATGATATAAGTAATAATAACATCAAGAACAACATGTCCAAACACTTACGATAAATAAGATGATTTTACCCAAAACGTTACTTTTACATGGGATTTACAAATGAACTGATAATATAAAGTCAAAAGTGAACCATATTTGATATCATAACAATGAATATGGTTCAGTAATATGTCAATGTCATTATATAAATCATTATACAATAGGTTCTGATATGTACGAAGCATATCAGACCTAAGGTAAGGGATAGATTTTCAATCATGTTTTTTTATCCGAGATTGTTTATTCCTATGTATTTACAGGGGTTATTGTTATCATCCATGTCCATGTTTCCTAAAATTGGATTCATTTATTTTTAAAGTCCTTTTTAACCATTTTTTACTTTTACTACATGGTATGTAAGGAATCTTCTTTTTTACCATTAGAGGTACTTTTTGAATTTTCTGACAAATGTACAAGGAGAATGTTTTTTTAACTTATACAGCATGAACATATTTTTCTGGTTTTATAAAGCCTTATTTTCAGGAAGCATCCTCCAAAATATTTCATGACTATTTTAAAAAAAATTATATACTTTTAAAATTGCAAGGCATTTTGTGAAAAGAAAATTATTTTGAAGAATAAAGGATATTTTCCTCAAGAGTTCATTTCAAGTGTTTTATAAAAAAAAATTTCCATCTAATATGACATTATTTCAAATGTGTGTGTTTCAAGTATAATGTCTCTATGATTTACATGGTTTCAATTTTCTTATGATGAAATTATATCAATTTTTTTTATATGGATTGTGTTATGATTGGATGATGTTTATGAAACCCATTATATTCTTTGGGTTATGATGAATGTTTTATGTTTATTTTGTGGAACAAGTAATAATGATTTCATTATGAGATGGGTGGGACCTATATCTCCCTGCAATTCATCGGGTAAAGATTTATATCTCATGATATAGACATGGTTAGAATGAAATGAAAATCTCTTTCAGTAATACAGGGCTGGAACGAAAAATAATCTCGGTTCAATAAGGGACTTTTTCCACTAAGATGGTCTTGGAAGCAATGCCTTGGCTACTATAGAAATCATATTATGTGCATACTGTTTTTCCATAATTACATGTTTTATTCCCATTCTATTTTATCTTTATTGATGTTCCTTTATGATATATGCCATACGTACTTCCAAAATTTATGTCTTTGCTAAAGATTTTGATGTTTAAAAATTATGTTCATGTTTTTAAGTTCAAATGTATATGGTTTGATTTATTTTCTCCATGCTTACCCTTTCTGAGCATTTGTTCTAATGATGAATATGTTTTCTTTTCCCCAGGATTTCTAGAATTTTTTTAGGTAAAAAAACCAAAAGGAGAAGACCATTATGGGAGATGTTGAAGATATTTCACCATGATTAGAAGTTTACATTCCGAGTTTCAAAGACACTAATCTATTACGGTCCTTTGGTGTCTATTTTCGTTATGTATCAAGTATTATGAAAAACTAATGTAATTCCCATGTACATCAAGTTTCGGGTCTCTATAATATCCCTATTGAAAATCCACCTTGGAGAAGTATTGTTCTCTACACAGTTGATCGAACAATCCATTAATTCATGGGAGGGGATAGATGTTCTTTTTCGTGATTTTGTTAAGCTCGTGATAATTGATGCAAAGGTGCATTGACTCATCCTTATTCTTGACGAAGAGGAATAGTGCACCATAAGGTGGAGCACTTGGGTGTATAAACCCTTATCCATATTCTCCTATAGGTGATTCTACAGCACCTCAAGATCCACAATAGCCATTCTATATAAAGTATTGGACATTGGAAACTCCCCAGGTATAAGATTAATTGAGAATTAAACATATCTTCTAGGAGGAAGACCATGCAATTCCTTGGGAAAACCCTTCAACGAATTCCATCACAATAGGCATTTCTTCAAGGATGATTTCCACCATAGAATCAGTCATCTATGCCAAATATGCATGCTTATTGGGTAGTAATATCCATGCTTGAGATAATGGAGCTAAAGAATATTCATATTCCTCCTTGAACTTGTATTTAATAAGGGGTCAATTCTCCACATGGCGGGTGATTTCCCTCTCACGGAAATCTTTATTGGATCTATATAAGGAAAGCCAATCCTTGCCATGAATTGCATCAAATTTCACTAGAGGGAGTATGACGAGTTTCTCCTAGAAATTCAATCCACATATTATGATAGGGGAGGATTTATATTCCTGGGATGAAATGATTTCCACATTTTTCATACTCATAGACATCTTTACTTCCATGTTTTTTGATGGTTCATGGATTGTTCTACTATAATTTCAGGATATAAAATATTTTGTAGAACCTGAATCAGAAATTATGTTCTCTATTTTTGACTAAATAATTAGTGTACCTACCACCACTCCATTGTTGGGTTTCACATTTGATGTAGTGATGAAAAATTATCTCCCTTGATGCCTTGGAGGGTATTATTAGCCTCCAATAATCCTTGTTTAAGGGCACTAATTGGAATGATTTCCAGGTTCTTTTCAGTTGTGACAATGAACAATGCTGTGAGGTTTGAACAGAACGTTCCTCTCCTCTATTTCAGTCGCGGGTTTTTATTGTTGGCTATTAACAGCTTGCTTCCCCTCTCTTCCACACCTAAATCATTTCCTTATCCCATTTAGGCAATTTTCAAGATTCCTTATTCCACACCTTTGGGATGTGGGGTGCTAGATCTTCCTAGACCCATTCAATTTATCCATCAGATAGCCAACTTCGAATTCCACCTTACACATCATATCTTCATGATAACCCTAATATTCTATATTCTCAAATTCAACCTTGTGGCAACATCATACAATTTACTCATAACTATCAAAGTCACGGATCACCAGCTCTTTCTATATGATAGGTTTTACCCCACCTAAGAAGCGGTCAACCATGAATTCATGGGTAAAGACCAACTAAAGGAGTATTGTGCAATCCTTGTGATGTTTTCCTCATACTCTCAGACATATTCATCATCTGCATTCTTCAGGTTAAGGAAGTCCATTTCCATCTTATGTCAGGGGTCCGCGGAAAATATTTATCAACAAACATCTTTTGAAAATCCTTCAATCCCAATACCTTGATCTCCACCTCAGGCATCATATTTTTGATCAACATCCACCATTGATCACCGTCACCATCCATATGATAATCATCAAGTAAAACATTATATTATTCGAAAAATAGAATGATGGAGAATATATTTTCAATAGAGTTGATCCACTTTTCGGTGATTGGGAGATCATATGATCCATTAAAAGTAGGAGGGCTTTGTCCCATGAAGCTCATGATAGTGACTTGTTTTTTCTTATGGGTTTGAATGTTCCTCTTTACCCATGTTTTTACTCAAATATTATGTTAACTGAGAGAGAAGCCTGAAAAATTATGCAATTCACACTCCCATCATATTGGGCATCTCATTAGCATAGTCATCACATTGTTCTTCACATAGATTGTTAGTCTTAGTCCTCATATTACCGTCCATTGGTTAGAATAAAAGGAATGTTAAGGGTAACAATTAAAGATTAATCCAAGGACAAAACTGATGATTTATAAATAAAATTTATTTCCTTATCTTATGAGTCCATAGGTTTCAATCTATTTTATTCATGATCTACTTTCTAACATATATTATTAGGGTCATTTTTTTCATTCCCTTAATAGGGGGTCATATTATGCTTGTGAATTTACCAAAGAATATCCCCCAGCAGTGTCGCCACCAAGAGTGGAGCAAGAACCCATTGTCTTTCACCAGTTCCTATTCATGTCTGGATCAAAAATGGTGTTTTAAGGATTTACCTATTTGATACATATGTTCCAGAGCATCTTCTACCTGCTCGAATCCAGACAAGGATGTATTTTCTTGATAAATCACATACTCCATACTCAGCAATACATATGGATGCTATTTATAATATTCTTCTCGTATCTATGTCTTCACTAGGGGTTTCGAATCCTAATCCCAAAAATAACTAATCCAATCCTTTGATACCAACTATAAGAACCCATCTTTTTATTACACACATATTCCTGATTTATTACATAAAATATTCACTTGATAGAAAATAGAATATTGAGAGGTATAATGTATTTGGGGCTTAGGAACAATACATAATAACTTAGAACATAAAAAACACAAAATATTTTTTTGAAAACATCCTTTACATGACCACCACATCCCCCTGTACTTCGCATTGCATGGGATAACCTGAGGATATGCATAAAAAACTGTGAGCTATAATGCTTCATAAGGGAATAAATATGGAATAACATGATGAATATAATACGTGTTAGAGAATTGGCATATCAATGGATCATAAGAGAAATATGAACATTAAGGCATCATAAAGCATGATAATCATAAAATGGAAATGTGACAATTACACATAACATGAAATTAGCAAGAGCGAAGGGTCATTCCAAATGGAGCATGAGTAAACCCTCATTGCAAATAAAGCACAGGTAAAACCTCATTGTTCTTGAATTATCAAGAGTCGACACCAATTTACCAAGACATATCACGATATTATACTTTACCCAACGCATTGGTGCGCTATCAGGGAACGCCCTTATTAAACATTACATTTCTTGCATTAGTGTGCCACATGGATCATTTAACATGGAATAAATCCACATCATAAGTTATTAAATAATTAAGAAATGTGGAATATATAAATTAATCTAACATTAATTATTTATATGTGTATAAAGGTCAATACCATTGATATAGACATGAGTATGTTATTCACTACACAATGATCCTCTATTAAAAAAATGTGGTGCAAATTCGGTATTATAATGGCTTGACATAGGGATTCATGAAAATAGTTGATGAGAAAAAAGGTGTCTCAATCTATATACATTAAATGGACCGAAAGTGGTTCATATAAAAACTTGTCCAAACAAATATAATGTAATTTCTATTCGTAATACAAAAGAATTACTTAGATATAAAAGAGGAAAGTGAAATCTCTCATAGAATTTATGCATGGTAATAGATGTACATGGGAGGCATTAAAGAGAGTTAAATGGGTCTACCATCATTCAAACATAAAAAGGATATTATGGGGAAGGTTCTAAATCCTACCACAACATTTTAAATTGAAAACAAAAGGGCATAACAACTTAAAGAAAATTGGACAAAATGAGAATGGAAGAAATCCCTTACATGGAACCGTGATCCCAAAGGCATGGGTGAGGCTTGAAAGTGGTTTCATGAGAACTTGGGGAACTTTAGGAGGATTCTATAGAGATTATTTAAGGGGTTTGTCTAACTCCAAAGGCTTTGAGTAAAGATGATTGAGATATTGGGTGGGTTTATATAGGAAAGCATAGTGAATTCATTATTATATAGGTTTGGGACACCTCACATTAAACTAATCAAAACCACAAAATAACCAATGGTTTTTTGCCTTGGTAATTTCCAATGCAGAGTGGAAAAAAATATTTTATAATCTCAATGGACGAACTTCTTCAAATAATATTGTTTCTTATGTGGATGTTAGTCACACTCTTGATGAAAACAATTTAAATAGATAAATTTTTTTATAATCCATGAATGGTACAGTAATGCTTTTCAAAATAGATCAATAAAACCCAAAATCACATTATTTTAATGGTACGAAATATATTGTCCATACATAATCACTTTAGTATTTTATTACATCACTATTGGGTAATTATGATGTCATAAAACACATTATATAATTAAATAGTATATAATTTTTACCCATAAATTTGACTGTCTTAGAACATTATGAAAAATTCACTTTTGGAAAATTTTGATATCATAATTCCAAAAAATAACATTCATGTCATCTAAATTTTTCCTATATATGTGAATCTATGCTTTTAAAATAAAAACCGAAATTTATAAAAAATTCAAGGATTTTGACAAAAACTATTTTCAAAGCCTAATAAAAATTAAAATTACATTCATAAAATTATATGAAAAAAATAAATTTAATATTATATCATTTAAATATTAATTATTTAAAAATACATTAATTAATCAAAATAGTTTTCTTAGTTGAATATTAACTAAAAATACCATTTCTTCTTTTTAAACTATTTTCAAAGTAAAAATAATAAACTAAATACACATTCTATTTACAAAAATAATGTACATAGCCATAGTGCTAGGGTCTTTTTACATAACAACTTATAACACATACATAAGACTGAAGTGTATGATGTGCGATGATGGAAGACTCTTTTGGTAGCTCGAATAACATTGCTTCAATTGTATTCTCTAATAACTTCCACTTCTCCCGTAGTCAGCTTTCTCAATAATAGAATGTTGAAGCTCAACTTGGGATTGGTCAAGAGAAAAGCCCAAAGATTCCAACACCATTCTGAGCTCCCACAAATGGGATTCGTATGGGTAAAGTCTACAAGATGAGTCCATTACATTCTTAGTCTAAGGAAATTGGATTTGTTAAAACCAATTATTTATACTAATAATGTGATCACTCTTCAACGGCTATATTTGCAATGGTCAAAATTCATAATGGTATATTAAAATCTAGAAACATAAAACCAATGTTGTTCACAATTTATATAACCATAATAAAAATTTAATTAGATCATGAGTACTTTCCATTAATGAATGTTTGGGTCATTACATTGATGCCCTCTATGAAAACTCTTGAGGATACATGGTCGACAAGGATCTGATGGAGTCAGGCGTGGATGCCCCCTGCTCAGCCTATTAAGGTGGTGGGATTGGCGATGAACTGATGGAATAGGGGGAGGATTCCCACTTCTCTGCCTCATGAGGTTTTATAGTCGGCAAGGAGCTAATGGAGTTGAGGGAGGATTCCCCCTGCATGGCCTCTTCTGGCGGCAGAGTCGACGAGGATCCAATGACGATGGGGTAGGATTCGCCGTACGCAGCCTCTTGAGGTGGAAAGGTCGGTGTGGATCCGATGGAGTGGGGGTTAGATTCCCCCAGTGCAGCCTCTTGTGGTGGCGGGGTCTGCGAGGAGATAAAGGAGTCGGGGTAAGATTCCCAATGTGTTCCCTCATGATGTGGCGAGGTCGGTGAGGAGCCAATGGAGTCAGGTGGTAGATTCCCCCTGTAAGGACTCTTCAAGTGGCGATGTTGGTGAGGAGAGGATGGAGTCTGGGGCGAATACCCCTATTGTGTCATCTTTTTTGCATCAGGGTTGGTGAGGAGTCACTGAAGATGGTGGATGATTCCCCCTATGCGGACTCTTGACATGAAGAGGTCGGAGATAAGTGGATGGAGTCAGCGGAGGATTCCCTCTGTGTGGCATATTGAGGCGATGGGGTTAGTGAGGAGCTAATTTTTTAGAGGGGAGATTCCCCATTCATGACCTCTTGAGTCGGTGGCATCGACAAGGAACCGATGGTGTCAGGTAAAGGACTCCATCTGCATGGCCTCTTATGTGGCATGGTCGGCGAGCAACTGATGGAGTAAGGACAGATACCCCCTGTGGGGCCTCTTGAGGTGCCGGGGTCAGCGATGAGTCGATGGAGTAAATGGCGGGTGCCCCTTGCATGGCCTCTTGAGGAGGAAGGTTTATCAAGGAGCCGATGGTGTCGGGTGTTGGAAGCAACTTAAGTGGCCTCTTAGGGTGGTGGGGTTAGTGAGGAGATTTTCTAGTCAGGGGAAAATGCCCCCTATGCTTCCCTTTAAGACTATAGGGGCGGCATGGAGCTGATAGACCATAGTATTCACAAACCCTATAGTACTCATCCTCTCACATATGAAGGATCAGAGGTTCACATGGGTGATGTTTCAATTTTCCTGAAATACTTGGTCTACTTGATATTTAAGGAGAAGAGATTCAGGTCGGGTTAACCATTTCTGTTTCCAACGCTTTTGTCGAGGTACATGCATTCATCTGTTTCATGAGGAAGGGGATACACTGACTGTTTCCCTACATTCCCACATTCCAAAGGTGGATGATATCCATTCCTTATTCAGGTAAATTTTGTCCTTGACTAAAACATGATGATGGGATGTCGGTTACTCCTTCCAAGGATTCCTTCTCAGAACACATCATCTAGTCTGAGTCACCCTTATAGATAAATATGTGCTTCGTGAATCTCGTTCCTAGTGCCATATCATTGTGGACGTTGGTTAATTACACTAAATTCATTTGGAAATTCTATGGGGTCTTGACATGGTACAAATATTCTATCGGAGTAGATGAAAACATCAGGCAGGTCAGGGCATCTCCAGATTCTTGTAAATTGGGGAACCTCTATTCTTCTTTATAAGACGGAATCTCAATGGATGGAACCTGAGGCATCCCATGTTGGTCATTATTTATGATACAATGGAGTCATGTATCTAAGGTTTTCCTCATCTTCCCATGTTCAACATGGGATATTCTGTGACATTATCGTCATGTTGAGATGGTTATGCCAAAGGCATGTCTTCAGAGGTTTTCCTTATTAAACTCATGTTTAACATGAGGTAAGCTGTGAGTTTAACCTTTTTCGATGATGGAATGAGGGTGATCATAATGTCCCATAATAATGGATCATATTGGTACATCCCTAGGAGGGATAATCAGGATTGTTTTCCACGTGGATGGATCAGAACAGTCAATAAGAGCATACCCATGATGGTGTGTCCCATAAAGGGAAGGTGTCACACCATGAAGGCCGATCTAGACACCACTGACAGCGGATCCTAATGAGTTCTACTCATAATGAATGACACCATGGTTTAACAATATATGGGATTGAACCTCATAGATAATTTGTACGTACCTTGTGTAGATGATAAGGATCAAAACCCACATAGATCGAAGGGGTGATGAATTGGGGTGTACACAAAGGGAAACAACCTAGATACATGTTGTGGAATATACATGGAAAGCATCCCATAATAATAGGGACACTCCTGAGTTGATGGTTTTGGATTGTGGGGGGATTAAGCATGGTTAGCTGCATGGGTGCCGCAAGGAGTGGCACTAGGATGAATGTCAACATCACGTAGGGATGTGGCGGTCCGGTTGGTAATCTGGTAGGATGATGGATAGATGAATGATATAGTGGAGGAACAAGATGTCACTGTCGTGAATGTGATGGTGATGTTGGGCTTGATCCATGAATAGTCTTTCTACATGTCTTTTTGGTAAGTTATCAAAGCCCGTGTAGTTTAGTGTGATGATGGGACAACGGAGGAGGCTGCCCGTGGGAATGGATGCATTGATTATATCCAGAGGAAATATAACATCCAGGTTGGGTCATGATCTTCCTATAACACATGGGAATGATATATGGATCTGGATGAGTCATCAGTGATGGGCTTTAACCTCATGGAGGCTTCCTACGTATCCCCATGGTTGGGAATCAAAGACTACGTAGTTCATCTAAAGAAGAATTACCATTGATTTGGGACTTAAATTGATTACCATCGAATGGGGTTGACAACATCTTACTGCTGAATGGGGTTGACAATGACTTATCACTGAATGGGGTTTTCAACGGCTTACCACTGAATGGGGTTGACAATAGATTACTACTGAAGGGTGTTGGCAATGGCTTACTGCTCAATGGAGTTGACAATGGCCTATCGTTTAATTGGGATGAACCTTAAGTAGGATTCCTACATACAATTTCTAAGAGATAGGGATCCAAGACATTTTATTTTGAATGGGAACAGTTTAGCATTACAGAGGACAGAAATGGGGAATAAAGTTTATTTTCGTGCAAGATGAGGTGGACCGATGTGAAGTGGTCAGGACCAATTGGTGTTGGGCTTCAATTTCACGACCCCCTCCTCACAAGGTGTACCCCTCCTGGGCCGGAAATGTGAGAAGGTAGATATTGACCCTCGAGTCCCTCCTATAGTAAGACCTGGGTTTGCCACAATCACCGAGGGTATATCTAACACACAAATGGGATGCATTACCCTCTAAGAGAAAACATGTGGAGGAGAAAGGTATGATAAAAACCAACCAACTCCTCCTACAACTTCTATATAAATGAAATACCATGTACACATATATAATGTCATGAAAAACTACTACAACTGAATTAGTGAAACTACAAGTACCCATTATAATGTAAAAATAGCAGCGACCACAAATCCCGAAAGGCTCCTGCAACCCAAATCTAGTAGAAACCTGCTTGATCTCAAATCTACTATATGTGTCCTGAAAAAAAATAGTTTATATAGACATAGGGTTATTATAACAGTATATTCAATAATATCCTCCCTGAATCCTCTCACAAAAAAGGAATTAAAGCATTCTAAAGCTAATTGAACAACAATTGAAACTAACTCGTCTCCAAAATATGTGTACTATGTTCCCAGCCTCACCATGTAACACATACAAGAGTATATAACATAAAAAAGAATATCAAGGGTACCTTGCTACTACTTCCCCACTGGTTTGCTGCATGGCTCTAAAGTTGCACATCCTAAGCATCTCTCTCCAAAAAGGCAATCCCATAGACACCTGGGCGAGACCCCACATCATTCACCTTGTGCCACAAAACATCCATGTCCACATAGAGAAGTAGCCAGGTAGTCTTTGGGGGCCACCAAAGCTCGTATAAAATGAATCATACAGCGGGAATTTCACCTCTAGCCATTACATCCCAAACACCAAGTAAGTAGCCTCAATCTATCATAGACTATACCCGTTACACCAATAGTAGTCCATAGGAAACTATATCCAAAATATATGTTTGTGAATAACCACAAGTCATTACAACCCTCAACAGACATATATGGGGAAAACTAACCGCTTTTCCTACCAGCACAAGTAACTACTGAGAGTATAGAGTGGGGCCCAAGGGGGTAGTCAGCCATCCATCCTCCCACCAGGATGTTGGGGAACCCCCCTGGATAATGATCCCTAGGGTGTTAGTTTACCTAACTAACAGGGTGGAGTATCATATAGAAACACTATAAGTACCTAATATAATATATCTCACAACCAAACTATAAGATAAACCTAGTCTTAGACTCAACTGCAGCTCACGTATCTCGGACTACCAGCTACCTCATAATTGACTAGTTATCCTATAAGCCCACAACCATTTAAAGAGCTTTAATAAATTACTTATTCCCTTTTTATCAGTTTCACTTTTTTTAATTATTTCTTTAAACATTATTTAACCATTAACAATGTCCACAATATATTTCATTAGAATCATAGACAAAGTCCAATTTTCGTTCAAATTACAACCTCAACATTGCTATCCAGCATTCTCTAATCTCATGGGTTAACATCATTTATTCAATTCTTTATTTATAAAATTACGTTCACTAATTCCCCTGAATTCTAGAAAAATATTCTAAGCTAAAACACACGAGGTCACTCAACACGGTTAGTAGATGAACTACCCATTGAATCTTTTCCACCAATAGCACAACTATAGACCCATTCTCTATTTAGAATCTAAACTCAAAAAGCACATGGCATACCCCCAGCGACTTCTCCCCTTTCAAAAGAAGGGTATGCAAGACCAACATCCTTGATTAGTGGAAAAAGCAAAGAAGATAAACAACCAAAATTAATCAATAAAAATACAAACATTCACATACATCCTATTTTATCATCCCTAGTGTCCTCACCGACACCCAGATTCATAAACCAATACTTCTTTCCAATCTAGGAATCAACTACTGCCACAAATATTAGACCTCCATGCCCCCATTTATCACAACATCCATCCTTGCTCACATAACAACACAAGAAGTATGAAAATATACATCATATCAATTGATATCTTGACCCTTAAACAAGAAATAGGGTAATTAAATACCCTATAAAAAATTATCTATTATTAAAAAACCGGTTCATTAATCCAACTAGTATTAACTGATTTATTATTCATGGGTTTAAAATTTGAAAAACCTATCTTGCAAGCTATCAGAAATAATTTAACTTTCTTTATTCACAAATTTCATTAACATCAAATTCGAAAATGAATAACCATATTCATTTACACACCTCTTTATCTTTAGCCAAACAAATAATGATTAATTTTGGCATTATATTATTTACCTTTTTCCATCAATAATGAAAATCTAAACAATGCATGAATATTTATCACACTATCTAGAAAAACAAGAGGCAATAACATATGATTGATATCGATTTATATATTTGGTTCAAATATTTATTATGTCAATTCCATTGTGATCTCGTGTGATCAAACATGATAACTATAGTTTCACATAACGGAAATGGGAAGCATTGAATCGCCTACCTCGAACAGTTCTTCTCATATGATATATGAGAACGATCAACACAAAGGATAGCGATTTCCTCCTCTCGTGAAAACTGCATCCACCTGAGGATGTTGTGGAATGACCGCAATAACTGAAACACAAGAAAACTCCATTAGAAATATGGATATAAAATACTATAATAGGTTAAGGAGAAACATAAATTGATTAACCCAAATGAATGACGATAAAACAAAATTTAAATATCGATGAAGGATCAACACTTTCTACTTTCACCAAAATAGGGGGTGAACATGTAGCAGTATGAAACATCAAGGAGAAATGATCCAGGGATTAAGGTTTGATCAAACTATTCCTGTTTAAAGAAGGAATGGTTCGACCATCTCAAACCAGGGAATAAGAAGGTAGAACAAGGGAAGAAGATATCTCATCCCTTTATAAGATTTATTGGAGCACCAGTTTAAGATAAACTAGATATTTCAATAATAGAGGATCGCATTAATCCACACAGTTTGACCAAGTAAAGGCATCCTGAGACATTGGAACATTAGTATAGGAGTTATGATAATTTATTTGGCCTTAAATCCATTAAAACAAAACCTTGAATGAATTTTACGTCAAAGAAACTTCAAATGAGAGAACAGTAGCAAGCTGAAAACATTGTTCATGATCCTAGAAACACTATACACCTACTATTTTTGGAAACACTCTACATGATTCTAGAATCATTTTACACTCACCATTCATGGACTAACTGATTTTGGAATCAATGTTCGTAGAATAAATCACCGATCCTGGACTCACCAATCACGGAATCACTGTTCACATAATGACTCCCTGATCCTGGACTCACCGATCGTGGAACCACTATTCACAAAATGACTCAGCGATCCTTGACATAGCGATCCATGAAAGTCTTTTCAGGGAATGAGTCACCAATCCTAGATGCACTGATCCTGGAAACAATGTTCCCAAAATGACTCACCGATCCTGGAATCACTAATGTTGGACTCACTGATCCTAGACTCACCGATCCTGAAAACATTTTTCATGAAATGACTCACAAATCCTGGATTCACCGATCTTGAACTCACCAATCCGATAACTGATCTGATGGTACTATTCAAATAATGGCAGACCAATCTAGTGGTACTGTTCACAGAACGGCAGACTAATCTGATGGTACTGTTCAAAAAATGGGTCACAGATCTGATTGTACTATTCACAGAATGAAAAAAGGTTACTCAATACGCCATAGCTCCAACACGATCCAGAACCAAAAAAGGCTCAAAAAATGGGGATAAATCTTACACCAATAACCAAACCATTACTACCCATGAATGGGGAGTCACCTTAAAAAATATGTTATCCCTAACATCAATCTCTAAGGGTCTTCTCCGTTGATTGGAATATGATTTCTGACTATCCTATGATGTCTTCATCTTGTCACGAATAACATAAACCTTTTCTGTTGTATTATGCACTAGTTCTAGTCTGAGAATTGCTGACTCTCTGAACCTATTCTAGCATAACGATGAACGGCATAGTCAGCCAATTAAGGCTTCAACTGGCACTATACTGATGGTGGATTGAAAAGTTCTATTGTACGGGATCTCCAACAATGTTAAGTTCCTCCTCCATAAAGCTCCAACATCCAAGACACAAGAATGTTATATGAAATCAAGAGTCTTGATGTCCCACTCTATCTGGCAGTTTGTCTGGGGATGAAAAGCAGTGCTAATTCATAGTTATGAACCAAAATAATTCTAGAGACCTCTCCACACCATAGAGGTAAAAAGAGGATCTCGAACCGAAATGACATCCCTTGGGACTCCATGATGTCTCACCACCACCTCTAATAATTTCCTTGAAAAAAATTCCACAGAGCATAAATCCATGATTTCTATAGTGTGATATGATTTTGTAAAACAATCCACTACCACCCAAAGAGTGTCATATCCACCTTGAGCTCAAGGTAATACAGTAAAAATTTCCATTATGATGGCTTCCCACTAACACTTAAGAAAACATAACTACAGTATAAGAGCACAAAGAAACTCGATGTTCTCCCATAACCTTCTGGAATACCAAACATCGAGACTCAAAATCCGAAACTTCATGCTTTAGACTAGGCCACCAAAAATGACTTCTCAAGGCTCAGTACATCTTTTTCATGCCAGAATGAACCACTAAATATGAACTATGGAACACTCTAAGAACCATATCATGAACTCCTAAATGAACAAAAATCCTTCAATGATACATACCTCGATGTTGTTCATCCTCAGTCCAACAATTAGGGGCCTCAACACAAACAACCCGGCCTGTCCAGACATCCACCTCAAGATCCCCCGATAGGGACTCTTCAATATATTGGAAGAAAAAGAATTGGCGAACTTACTAGAATTTATTTTAGATACTCTAAAGCTTCTTAACATAATTCATACATATAAATACCTGATCCTTCTTAGTCAAAGCTGTCACAGGTGTCACAACTTGAGCGAAATCAACTACAGACCTCCTGTAGTTGCCTACGAAACTATGGGAACATCATACCTCTAACACTATCTTGGGGGATTTCGAAGACACAAATACATCTATTGTTAATGGATCCATACCTAATCTGTACTAGGACACAACATTCCCCAACAAACAGACTTATTGAGCCCAAATCACACACTTCAACAACATACCAAACAACTGATGTTGAAGAAGAACTCCCAAAAAGGCGTGTAGATGCTCGAAATTCTCCCCATTAGACGTGGACTACACTAGGATGTCATCGATGAAAAACCACCATGAATTTGTCGAGGATCTAATGGAACACAACGTTCATCATTCCCCTTAACACAGTTTGTGAATTTTTATCACCGAATGACAATACAACGAACTCATAATGCACATGATGACAATGGAATGTTGATGTCAGGATATGCTCATCCTTCACAAGCGTTTGATGATATCCTGACCATAATTTGATCATTGAGAACTAACTATCACCATTAATTTGGTCGAATAAATCTTCAATCTGTGGAAGATGATATCTATTATTCAATATCACATTGTTTAATAGATGATTATCGACACACAACTGCAATCTGTTGTCAGCCTTCTTCCTGAAAAAAACGGGTGCGCCCTACGTTGACACACTCAGCTGATCAAAACCACACAGTAATTGATCATCATGCTCTATACATAGATCTCGAAACTCAAAAGGGTCCATCCTCTATGGAGACATAGTTATATGAGACACAATTGGTTGTATCTCGATCCCTAACTCAATCTATCATCGAGGGGGTAAATTTTCAACCTCTTCTAGAGAGAAATCGGGATACCCTTCTATGACCCAAGTAAACACCAACTGTTGAATATCTTAAGAACACAACATCAACTCAGCCATCATGGATGAAATAGACCAACACACCTTTGACCCCTCCGAGTACCTCGCTCACCAACGAACACCACTATCTCTCTATCCGCATCAAAGATCACAACCTTCATCCGGATGCAATCCATGATAGCCTTCACTGAATGAAACCAATCCATGAAAAGGATGACATCATATAGTTATATTCATAAACAATTGAAATCTCCCCAAGAGAGGTAATTTCCCATCACTATATCACATTATCTACATACTTCAAACCAGTTAACTTGGCCTCCAACTAGCGTAGTCAATGCCAATGACAATTGGATCCTTTCTACCTCAAGTCCCAATGTAAGGAAAGTGGTAGGTAATATGAAGGAGTGTGCCTCTCCTGAATAAAACAAGGAATAAACCATGATAGAAAACAAGAAAAGGGTACCTCGAACAACGTCCAGCTTTCCAGGTGCTGGAAATTTTTAATCATGAAGCTTTCCCTGACCTCCTCCACATCCATACTGACCCCGATAACGACCACCACCTTGGACACACTCAGCTCGCTGTGAACGAGGAGTGTCACAGGGCCGTCCTATAACTCTCACATCTACCATCTACTAATCTATAGCAGGAGGAACCTGCTACTATTGCCTCGACTGGAAGTGCCTCAAAAGAGGACCCTGTGGGGAAACCCTGGTGCATGACGTCTACTATGAATGGTTGGGCACTCTTGCTACTGAAAACCTCAAAGACCACATGAAAAACTAGCACATGATATCTTCGCATAGGCCTGGGATATGATACCCCTAGAGAAATTACATGTTGAGTGATGGGACCTAACCCCGACCAAATGAAAACTCGTATTCCCTAGAGACTAGGAACCCCGAACCATAGCTCTGCTACATGAGGAATCATGATGACTCCCCTCTCATGATGATCCTGTTTTGGAAAATGTCTTCATGATGACCTATTCCCTCACAAGCACCCCATGATATGTCTTTAGGATCAATAGGTTGACCTTACGCTGGATCTATGGATTCAAAGCCTCCTAGAAATTCCTCTCCCTATCTTCTTCATTTGACAACAGGTCTGAAGTATATCATAAAGGTTCTTGAGACAGATTCAAAACCCTCGCACACTGGATATCCTATGTCGAAGGGTAAGATGTTCCAGGTGACTGGATTCCTTCACAGTTGATGAAAGAACTCAACTCTAAAATTATCTTGGAACTCCTCCCGTGAAATCGCTAACTCCTCACAATCCCAAAGGAACAATAACAACTACAACCTCACTGCTCCATGCAGAATCATCATAACCATGGACACCCAGTGCTCCTTTCGAGCATGGATCTCACTAAATCCTATCTCAACAAACTCTAACCTTTCTTCTGTAACTACATCTAAAATGTTGCCTTCATACTTCTTTCGACTCTGGCGCTGAAACTATCAGAATTTATTCCTCCATGATTCGTCTTCATCAACATCTACCCTATGGTTTTAAGATGGAACAATATTCCATACATCGTCTATGTGATTCTGATGAGGATGTCGACCTGGAGCCATACCTGCAAAATAAAAAATAGGTAGATCTACTAAACATAGAATAATGAGACTCAACATTAATTAATTAATTGTTTTCTTTTATTCATTTTTGGTTACCCTATCCCAAGGTCTACCCATTCAAAATCAAGAACTAGGATGAATGATACATTATCCTTTCCTTGGTCTCTACACTACCACTAGTATCACCTCATTTAGAATGCATTGTAATCATAACGGTCCGTACATTTGATCATTGGGGTCCCAAACCCCTATGTCTCTGCCGATCTCTACTGTTTACATCATGTGGAAAACATGAATGACACTATTTCCCTACCACCAAATACATTTTCACATGTTCCTAACTCAAAACTCCATACTATACCTTAACAAAACCTCTGATACCACTATATCATGACCCCCCATCCCACATTGTGTACCCCTCCTGGGCCAGCAATGTGGGGAGGGAGATCATGACCCCCCGAGTTCCGCCTCTAGTAGGCCCTGGGTTGGCGACTAACAACGAGGTTATAGTAAACACACAAATGGGAGGAATTACCCTCAAAGAGAACACATGAAAATGATTGATATAAGATAGACACCAACCTATAACAACTCAATTAGAAATATAAGATAAATCCTATGTACACATATGTAAGGTCATGAAAACCTATTACAACTGAAAGTGGAAAACAACAAGTACCCATAATAATGTAAAAACAACAGTGACACTGAAGTCCAAAAAACTCCCGCAACCCCATGCTAGTAGAAACCATATTTATCTCTAACCAAATCAATGTGACCTGAAAAAAATAGTTTATATATATATAGGGTGAGTATAAAAGTGTACTCAGTAGGATCCTGCCCGATGCCTCTCATTCAAAAGTAAAGAAATCATGTTAAAGCATAGTGAACAACAACTAAATATAACGTGTCACCTAAACAATTATAATATGATCCCAACCTAACTATGGCTACTCTCACAAACTAACAAACACAAGAGTTTATAATAAAATAAAAAATATCAAGGGTACCACACTACTAATTCCCCACTGGTTTCCCGCTTTTCCCCAAAGTTGCACGACCTAATCTTCTCTATCCATAAAGGCTTTCCCGCAGACTCCATGGTGAATCACCAAATCATGCAGCTCATGCTTGAAAAACACCACTTCCATGTACGCAAAGTACCAATGTAGTTAATGGGAGCCACCACAGCTTGCCGAACATCTATTAGACGTCAGGTATAATACATCAAGCCAATACATCCCATACACCGAGTAAGTATCCTCAAGACATCACAACCAACACATGTTACACCTATAGTAGTCAATAGAAATATATATCCCAAATATATGTGTGTGAATAACCACAAGCCATTAATCCCCACTACACACATTAATGGGGGAAACTAACTGATGTTCCTACCAGCACAAGTAACTACCAAGAGAAGAGATCGGGGCCAAAGGGGGTAATCATCCATCCATACACACATTGAGATGCTAGGGTAAACACCCCCAAGGATCAGAATCCCTAGGGTGTTGGTTTACCTAGGTGACGGTGTGGAGTAGCGTATAGAGACACAAAAATTACAGAATATACTATATCTCACAACTACACTATGGGAATAACCTAGTCTTAGACTCAACTAAAACTGACATATCTCACATATCTGGCTACCACTTCTATGACTTGGTATCATATAAGAACACAACCATTAAACGATATTTAATACATTACTTTAGTACATTTCTATCAGTTCCTCTTTACGTTAATTAATTATTTAAACATTAATTATCCATTATCAATTTCTGAAGTACATTTCATTAGCATCATAGCCAATGTCCAATGTTCCTTCAAATTACAACCTCATTATTACACCCCAGTCATCTCCAACTCCATGGGTTAACATCATTTATATAATTATTTATTAATATTATTACCTTCCTATATTCCCAGGAAATCTAGAAAAACATTCTAATCTACTAAACAAAATGGGGATCAACATGGTGAGTTGATGAACTACTGTGAGGAATCGACCCGAAACATTACATAATCTTGAATTAAAAGGAATATTTCACATTGAGGATCTTCTCAGGTTTAGAGTTTTAGAGAATTATGTCATAAAAATTACTTATCAACATGCATATTAGATGTATAAAATTCTACTCTGTATACATTTTTTTTAATAAAAGTGTCTTTTCTAGTACCATGTTTTAGACATCATGACTTTCCCTTGATCCCTTGACCCTTATTCAACATTAAGTCATGTGGAAAACATTTCAAAAACATGGGATGAAAATAAAAATCATAGTAAGGGATATAAAATAAAGAATGAAAAAATTAACTCATCAATAGATACAAACCAATAAAGCCATAATTTTCAATCAAAAAACACCTCATGAAATCATAAGATTTATGAATAACACACTGAAATGATAAATCATAATGGTAACTTGTGGAATCCATATAAAACATACATCGTAGCTATCACATAAACATAGGGAGTCACATTTGGAATAACCATCACAGTATATTCCCTAAATATCTTAGGAGAAACATTCGCGTTTACCTTTGAGACTTTAACCAATGCATTGGAGAGCTATCTCCAGCTCACCCGCACTAGTTTTATCACAGAACCTCCCATATACCTAAACAATGACGAATAGAAATATCATATTCATAAACCATGAAACAAATATAATGGAAAGATAACATTTCCAAATTTCAATCAAAATTTATCATTTCAAAATATTGACAAAATCAAAGCTTTTATAAACAATTTTCAAAACTATTTAAAATTTTTAATAAAGATATTTTTGAGTCAAAGTGCCCCATACCACTTTGTTGATTTAGAAAGATATATCATTTTCAAAACATTCCTGTCCATATGAATAAATCCTTAAAACCATTTTTAGGACATGGACATTAATGTGAATGATTTATAAGAATAAATATTTATAACATTTCAAATGATATTTTAGTTAAAGTTTATTTAACAAAATGAGAGATCCTTGAATATGAATAATTGGGGAATACCATTTAATCAGAACATAAGAATATCTTGAAAATAAAGGAATTCATTATATAATATGACAAATTATAGTATATACACCATATAAGAGTTAATTGGTGAATAACAACAATGAATTCTCAATTGAAATGTAAATTGAGACGAAATCCCATAAAAAGATACTTTCCTTAGATTAAGGATAAATCAATTACATAATTATGTGTGTAAAATATAAATACACCCAATATAATTGGATAATAAGTGTAATAAAATCATGGGTTATTCACACATATTCATATCACAACATAATCTAGAAGTATATGTTTAACACAAAAATTGAAATTGGGTTAAGAAGATTTCTTATAGAAATTCGACAGCCTAATGGCTTCACTTTGAAATTCAGAATATTAGATGATGAGAGAGAAAAGGTTATCTCATCACATGGACATAAAATTTACATAAATAATGATATTAAAGAACACATACCAACATAATAATATGTAAATTAAAATAAATAACAAGAAAATTCTTTTAAAAAGTGGACGGTGAAAGGTTCCCTTACCGATTTGGAAACTTATGAAACATACACCCCAGGAAAGAAAGATCACACAATGAATATGAAAATAACCATAAAATAAATTATATATACACAAATAATACAATCATGATCATTACATCCACCATACAAAAGTAAATAGTGTTCAATATAGGATGAATGTCACAGGAATAAAAATTGATATGAAAAACACTTACCACATTGTTATCAATTTAGTCATATGAGAAAAAGTAAATAACCACCAAATTAATCATATAATAACAATAATATAGATATAATAATAATAAAATATATCACACTTCTGTATAAAATACACCGCATGCAATAAATAAGTGGTGAACAATGGAAATATCACAGAATTAAAAGTTACTTAAGAAATTACTTACCTCCTGTCCAACTTGACTCGTCTGTTCCATTTCTTCATGAAAAATAAACTTATGTAAATTTATACTTGATTCATAATATTTTTAACATTTATTATTACTTTTTTATCACACATTAAATTTCCATAATAGTTATTTAAATCTTTGAGTTTATATTAGACATTTTTTCGATGTTTGGAATTTGAGTTAAACATGAACTTGTTATAAATACAATTTATCCATGCAGTCAGAACTGCATTATTTACAAAATGATATTAATGATTTAGATATCATATATATCATATATATCTAGTTAATATATATATATATACATATTTATAATAGTACATAACATTTTGAAGATAAGAAATGAAATGCACCGTTCATTGAGATGATAAGCCGTACATACGCATGAACACTACTTTCATTTCTATTTAATATTAAATGAAATGAAAACATACTGATACATAAGTATATTATAATTATTTTATAATATCATATGATATATATGTTATATAATTTAATTAAATCCATCTTTATTTGTTCCATGTATGTCTTGAACAAATCAAATCACCTTGAGGGAGCGGTAGTCCGCAGTTCTTTAAATGAAATTATCGCGTTTATACATATTGGAGGGCATAACGGTATGTTTGTAAATAAAAATTATAGAATAATATAGAAAACAAAACCAATAAATATATAATATTTATAAATAAAGTTCTATATTAATGTCCACCATAAGAGGAGGTATAAGAGAATTGAACAATCATCGCTTTGTGAGGCGTTAGTTTTCCATTCACATAAATAGTATGTTATTCACCCATTAAATGGATGTGTGTATAAGTGTAGTTCTATTATTTACCCAAAAAAATCCTAGTGTATGTAAGATACTGGTTTTTTTATTATATAAAGGAATAAATAGAGTTCTGTGGTTGGATAATAAAATAAAACAAAAGAACTTAAGAGAAAGCATTACCATTAAATTGGGTAACTCCCTTTGGATTGAACCAAATGGGTTTCATGATGTTTTTTCTGCCTAAGGAAAGGAATATAAGAGGAATAGAAGGATTATGGGAGCTTATTAGAGCAGATTTTTTATGATCCAAATGCTTGAGAAGCGTGAGAAATAGGTAGGAAGTAAGGGATTTTTATAAGGGAGAGGAGGCAATCTTTATGAATGTTTGAAACAATTATATTATTATAACCTCATATTAAGTTTAAAAAGGTCAAATAATAATTAATGTCAATGAAAATATGACTCATGGTTGAAATAAATTCGTCCAATAAGAATTGGAGAGGTTTGGTATATTTTTTTAATATTTTTTTTAAATCATTTATAAATGAGGTAAATATTTCATCATTATTGTGTCATAAATAATTTAATATCATTGATATCCAAAAATTATAAAAAAATAGAATGATGTAGTAAATATTCTTATATTTCCAAATAATATTTATAGTATAAATGATAACTTTTTTAACCACATTGAAAAATTTATTTACTAAAAGATATTTGTTTATGTCATTTTTGTGTTTACTATAAATTAATTAATATAAAGTGTCATTATGACTTCTATGTGGCTTCATGGGGACCCAACTTCAACACAAGGGAGACCATTGTATAATTTGTATTAGAAAAGAGGATTATGACACACTTTAGGGAAATTTTATATTATTATAATATTATATTTTACCCTTATTTACTATATTTACCCTTTAATCATGGAAAATAAAATATTTACTAATGTAAATATTTAAAAAGAATAAAAATAAAAGTTTCCTATTTTCAAAATTTTTAACTAATGATTCTAAATATGGAATCCATTTTTCCAAATTCAAAACACAGAAGTGGGAGTTATTAATTTAGAATTTATTCCCCCTGTCAAAACAAAAAGTGTGTTTTTAAGAAATAATAAATATCAGAAGATTGACACATGTTTATGTCTATTTTCTACGTAAAAGAAATTCTAATGTACAAAATTAGATTAACTGATAAACATATATTCTAATTACACTTTAGAACAAATTAAATATATAATATAACTATATAAATAAATTAAATTAAAATTCACTTTTGAATTACAATACAATATTTCTCACTGTTCATTAAAAATGGTTCATTATCAGAAAAATACCAAAATATTAACCAAAGTTAATTTTGATGTCCGGATTTTAGAGAATAATTTTATTTTATCAAATAAAACAAATTAAAGGGAAAAAAATTTATTTAAAGTGGGTTTTCCATTAAATGGCGGTAAATCATCCTTTTAGTGAATATTAGAATATTTATGCTTAAAATTAAATTCTTTACATATTTTAAGCCTATAAATATTATTTGATAAATGAAAAAATATTCAATAAATATGTATAATCTATTTTATTTTGTTATATTCATTCCCTCAAATGCAACAGCTTGGCGTTAACAACCATTTAAAATAATATTATTGTATTAGTATTTTGCAACGTAGGATTTCAAAGAAACCCATTGTTGTGTATTGGGTACCCCATGGAACATAACATCCCCTTTAAAGAAAAATTAATATTCAATTAGAAAATATTAATAAATATTAAAAATTTCATGTTCTTTATTTATTTGGGATGTTACATCTTTCCTGCCATTTTGGAAGTTACGTCCTCTCAATTTTATAGTTGGGCTCCGAAACATAATTGAATGTCCCACAGCAGAAAAAAATTCAATAAAACTATTGATTTAAAATAAAGGAAGAGAAGTAAAAAAGGTTACCTGAGACAAAAGATACTAGTATTCCATGAAAACATGGATATGGAGGAGAAAAAAAACCATCAAATTCTAATGGACATCGATAGAAATATTTATTAAGAGAATGATAACCACCAGAAAATCACAAACATGTAATGGGTTAAACAATCCTTGATACCAAAAGAATTAAAAGATAACAGAAATTTTTTTTATGTTACATACCATTGAGTAATTTATTTATAAGAATATCTAATAACATAATGAAACATACTTACTTGTCAAATAGACATTCATATATTACTAATTTCTACCATAAACTCATATTTTTTCCAAATTATGTGTATTCAAACTTCCTTAGTCACATTAAAAGATCTAGAATCAAATTCTAGAATTTCATATAATCCACAAAATATTTCCTGTATATTTCCCATGTCTTTAGACATCAACCAAAACCGAAATGGTTAGTGAGAGATCAAACAATAACCGAAAAGGATAACCTTTTATACAAAAAATACTATTATTAATCTCCAAAATTCATCAACAAGTAACCAAAGTTCAAGAAATACCATTGAATACATAATTGCCATTAAATTTCATCAAAATAATCCAAACTAAGATTTAAACCCCAAATATAGAATGATTTAACCCCATAGTCTTCCACATTAAATCCTAACATTTAACTCCAAATAGCATCGACTACTCTTAAATTCTCATAGTGATGTGTAATTAACCTAATAACCTATTATCTATGATGGTTTGGTCATTTACATAAATAACCCAAATATCTGTATTTCCAAAATAAAAAATTACTTCTTCCAAAAATAATATTTCATCCATTACTCAACAATTTAAATCCCATAATATTTCGTTTTCCATGGTATATATTGTTCCCCAATAGAGATAACGTATTCCAAAATAACCATTATCACTTAATTACAATATCATTTATATAATAAGGATATCCATTTGATAAAACATAAGATCGAATTATTCTGGATCTATAAAATCATTTATCTTAAATAATTAGTCATACTAATTAGGGACTTCACATAGACTAGTTGTAGGTGATAAATCCCAATCGCACATTGGTTGTGGGTTCGATTCGTGTAGCTTTGTCTAACATGATGGGTTGTCACACAGTCTTCTTGTTGTCCTTTTTATAAAACTCAAAAAATAACCCAAACATGTTTTAACCTCAATTGTTTCTTTATACCTTTCATTTTAATCCCAACACATTAAGACCTGAAAATCTTATATATTTTCATTTTTTCACCGCCATATAATAAAATAAAACTATTTCAATAAGAAATAGCATGATACATTGATCACGGTGTCCACTAGGTTTCATCATTATCTTTTTCAAATTGGTAGAATGTCCTTGCGTTGTAACAATTATTTATAGATCCTTCAAAATAATTTTCTTCCTTCATCCAAATACACCTTGTACAAATTGGGTCATAAGGGTGTTCGCAGAATAATATTTTTGGAAAATAATCATATATGGAATATAATTTCAAAACATCTGATAAAAAATGTTTTCTATAAAATGTTCAGATAGAATTTGAGTGTAAAAATTCAATTAAATATGCTTATAAAATAACATAAGTATGTTCTGAAATACTATATTATTAAAGCAAATATAGAGAGGTTGAACAAGTGTATCCCTCTTCAGTACCTTTTTCAAAACCATAATATGCTTCAAAATCATTAGATAAGGTAAAATATTTGAAAATTCCTAGAAAATACATACCTTTCTAGAAAATATGAGAATATTTTGAAAATAATATGTTATTAAATATAACCGACGATCCACGATGATACTGGGGTATAATGGAGGTGTTTAATATCTCAAACCATTTATTGCAAGAGATTTATATGATAGAAAATTTTTTCAGAATCATCTAAACACGACATAGCAATAATTATTGCAAGCATGTCACCAGGAAGAGATATTATTATCGTTTTTTATCCTCGTCCTTCCTTTTTTAAGATACATTATTTTATCTAAAAATGTTTCAAAAATAAGGATTTAACATAATGTGTAGACATAGAGACTAACCATGTGTTAGAGAAAAACTCTTAATACCTATTTTTTTTTAAACTGAACTCTAATACCAACTATAAGGACCAAGGCTTAAACATTACATAATCTTGAATTAAAAGGATAATTCACATTGAGGATGTTTTTAGGATTAGAGTTTTAGATAATTTCGTCATAACACTTACATAACAACATGAATATTAGATGTAGACTGTTCTACTCAGTATCCATTTTTTTAAAAAAATATTCATGTAGAGTTCCATGTTTTATCAGCATGAATTTTCCTTTATCCCATCCTTTACACTTATTCGTCATTAAGTCATGTGTAATAAATTTAAAAAACATGGAATGAGAATAAAAATATCATTATGGGATATAAAATAAGAAATAAAAACATTATCTCATTAATAAATATAAATCAACGAAACCATACTTTTCAATCATAACATACCTCATAAAATCATAAGATATATGAATAAAACACAGAAATCATAAATCATAATGGTAACATGTGGAATCCATATCAAACATACATTGTTTCTATGATAGCTAAATAGGGATTCACATTAGGAATAGCCATCATATTATATTCCATAAATCTTTTCAGAGAAACATTCATGTTTACCATCGTCATGTTACCCAATGCATTGGAGAGATATCTCGGGCTCACATGCCCTATGTTTATCACAGAACAACCCGTATAACTAAAAAATTATCAATAGACATAAAATATTCACATCCCATAAAAACATAATGGATATATAACATTTCTACATTTCAATCACAATATATCAATTGAAAATACTGACTAAATCAAAGCTTTTATCAAACCATTCTCAAACCCATTTAAAATATTAAATAATGAAATTTTTGAATCAAAGTGGCACATACCACATGGAAGAATTTTAATGACATTTTAATCTCAACACATTAATTTCCAAATGAATAAATCCTTAAAACCATTTTAAAAACATGGACATTAATGGGATATATTTAGAATAATAATCTTATAAATCATTTAAAATGATTTTTTAGTTAATGAGTTGTTAACAAAATAAGAGATCCAAAAATATAAATAATTTAGGAATAATATTTAATGAAAACATAATATTATCATGAAAATAAAGGTATTAATGATATAATATTCCAAAGGACAGTATATACACCATATAAGAGTGAATTGGGGCATATAAACAATGAAGTCTCAATAGAAATCTAAATTGAGACGAAATCCCTTATAAAGACGGTATCCTTAGATTAAGGATAAATAAATTACATAATTATTAGTGAACAATATAAATAAAAAAAATATAAGTCTATATTATGTATAAAATAATCAAATGTTATTCACACGTATTCATATCACGTCATAATCAAGAAGTAGATGTTTAACCCAAAAATTTAAATTGGGATAAGAAGTTTTCTTACTGAAATTCGATAGCATGACGCCGTCACATTAAAATTCAGAAAATAATTTAATGAGATAGAAAGGGATATCTAATGACTTGGACATAATATTGACATAAATAAGGATATAAAAGAACATATCCCAACATAATAACATGTAAATTAATATACATAACAAAAAAAAGTCTTTTAAAAAGACAAGGGTGAGAGGTTCCCGTACCGATTTGGCAACATACAAAACATAAACCCCATATATGGAAGATCACACAATTAATATTAAAATACCCCTAAATTAAAGTATATTACTCAAAATATAAAATCATGGTCAGTACATACACCACACAAAATGAAATAATGGCTACTATAGAATGAATCTCATGGGAATATAAATTGAGATAAATAACCCTTACCACATTATAATCAATCGAGTCATATGAGAAAAATTAAATAGCCACCAAATGAATCACAAAATACCATGAATATAAGTAGAATTATGATAATATATATCAAATGTCAGTACAAAATACACCACATGCAATAAATAACTGATGAACAATGGAAATCTAACAGAATTAAAAGTGAGATAAGAAATCACTTACCTCGTGTAAAACTTGACTGGTATGTTCCGTATTCTTCCTGAATAAAAAACATAATATAATTTCTACATGCTTCATAAAATTTTTAATTTTTATTATTAATTTTATATCACTTATTACCTTGAAAAACCAGTTAGTTAATTATTTGAGTTAATGTCGTACATTTTGTCGATGTTTGTAATTTGAGTTAAAAATGAACTTGTTATAATTAGAAATTTTCCATGTGGTCAAAACTCCATTATCTTCATAATGATATTAAAGATTTAGATATAATATATATAATATATATAATTTATATATAAAGATGTATATACATTTAATAGTACATATCATTTAGGAGATAAGAAATGAAATGCCCCATTCATGGAGACGTTAAGCCGTACGTATGCATGAACGCTACATTTATTTCTATTTAATATTTAATGGAATGGAAACATAATGATAAATTGGTATATTATAATTAAATTATAATTTAATATGTTAAATTGGTTACATAATTTCATTAACTACATCTTTATATGTTCTATGTATGTCATGATCGAATCATATCTCCTTGAGGGAGCGGTAGTCCGCACTTCCTTAATTGAAATTATCATGATTACACATATTGGAAGGCATAAAGTTATGATTGAAAATTAACATTACAAAATAATATGAAAAACAAACAATATATATATCATATATAAATATAGTGTCATCGTAATGGACACCATAAGAGGCGGTAGGAGATAATTAACATTCATCACATCATGAGGTGTTAGTTTTCCATTCACTGAAATCGTATGTTTTTCACCCATTTGATGGAGGCGTGTGTAAATTTAGTTCTAATATTTCTCAAAACAACATTTTAGTATATTTAGGATACTGGGGTTGTTCTAAAAGAAATGAATAAAAAGAGTTTAGGGGTTGGAGAAGTAAAATAAAACAATAGTTCGTAAGAGAAGAAATTACCTTTAAATTGGGTAACTTATAGTGGATTGAACCAGAAGGGTTTCTTGAAGTGCCTTCATTCTAATTTATGACTTATAAGATGAAGATAGTGATATTTGGAGCTTATTGGAGTAGATTTCGAATGATCCAATGGCTTGATAAGTGTCATAAATAGGTAGGAAGTGAGGGATTTTTTAAGGGAGAGGAGGGTATCTTTAGGAATGTTTGAAAGAATTATTTTATTATGACCTCATATTCGGTTTCCAAAGGTCCACTAATTGTTAAATTATAAGGTTATGATGAATCATGGATGAAATAGAATCATCCAATAATAATTTGATCAGTTTTTGATATTTTTTTTATATTTATAATATTATTTATTTAAATAATTTCATAATGAGGTAAAAATTGCATCATTATTATGTCATAAATTATTTAATATATATGATGTACAAAAATTATAAAAAAATACCATGATGTAGGAATTATTTTTATCTTTACAAATAATATTTATATTTGAAAAATGAAATTATATAACTCCATTTAAAAATTTATTTACTCAAATATATTTGTTTATGTCATTTTTAGTCTGTTAGTTAAATTAATTAATATAAAGTGTCCTTATTACTCCCATGGGGATCCATGGGGTCCCAAAATCGACCTAAGGATGCACATGGTCATCAATGGATCATCCAATTTGATTACGACATGTGTTAGGTTACTTTAATATTATTATAATATTATATTTTACCCTTATTTAAAATATTTACCCAATAATCATGGTAAATAAAATATATACTGAAGTAAATATTAATAATGTCTAAAAATAAAAGTTACCTAATTACACAATTTAGAGATATTGATTTCAAATATGGATTCGATTTTTCTAAATACAAAGCACATAAGTGGCATAAATTAATTTAAAAATAATTTCAGTTGTCAAAATAAAAATGGTGTTTATAAGAAATAATAAATAACAAAAGATTGAAACTTGTTTATGGCCAATTTAAAAGTGAAATTAATTCCAATTCCTTACATTGGATTAACTGGAAAAAATATATTCTAATTATACTTTACAACCAAATAAAAATATAATCTAACCCTGTAAATAAAATAGATTAAAATTCTATTTTGAATTAAAATAAAACATTTTTCACTATTCATTAAAAAAATGAACATTATCAGAAATATACCATAAATATACCCAAAGTAAATTTTGATGTCCTGAATCTAAAGAAGAATTCTATTTTGTCAAAAAAGACATATAAAAGTGAAAAAAACTAGATTTAAAGAGGGTTCACCATTAAAAGGTAGTAAAGGGAAATTTTATTGTATATTATTGTATTTATGCTTAAAATAAAACTCTTTACTTCTTTTAATCCACTAACTTTTATTGGATAAATGTAAACACATTCAGAAAACATGTATAATCATATTTTAGTTAGTTATATTCATTCCTTCCAATACAACGTTTAGGCATTAACAACCATTTAAAATATTAATATTATATTATTAGTGTGAAACATATTATTTCAAAGAAACCCATTGTAGCATATTTGGTTCGCCATCAAACATAGCATACCCTTTAGAGAATAATTAATATTTAATTAAAAAATATTAAATAATATTAAAATTTTCAGGTTCCTTATTTACCTGGGATGTTAATTCTACCCATCGTGTCATTTCCACATATAGAATGACAGTAGACATATCCACCCTTGATAAGATTAACACGGAAAGCATGTGTCATACCCCGCACATCTTCACCCCATTTGGAAGAAGTCTATGCAGGACCAGCTACCTTGAATAGTGAGAAATGTAATGTAGATAAACAACCAAAAAGAATCATTTAGAATGCAAAAATTCACGTGAAACCCATTTCATCATCCCTGGGGTCATCCTCAACACCCACACGTGTAAACCGATGCATCATTCCACTATAGGTGTCAACTACTTCAAAAACCAGTAGACCTCCATAAACCCAATATAACAACTACTATCCAGGCTCACATCACATTACAAGAAGTAGGAAAGAAAAAATCACATCTATTAGGCTCTTGGCCCTTAAAAAAGAAAGAGGGTAACTCAGAACCCTACAAAAAAATTACATTTCAACAAACAACCAGTATTTTAATCCATCTTTGATTAACTGATTTATTATTCATAGGCTCCAAATTTAGGAAACGTAACAAGTATGTTATCACAAATAATTAACATTTGTACTGCACCAAATTGATTTACATAAAATTACAAATAGAAGAGGAAGATTAATTTACATTCCTCCTTATCTTTATCCAAACAATTATTGAATAATTTATTATTTATGTTCAATACCAATTTCCTTCATAAACGGAAGTATATAATAATCAAGCATAGATATCACACTATCTTGGAAGAAAAGAGGAACAAACTGACGATCGATATCAATTTATTTATCCAGTTCAAATATTTATTATGCCAATTAAATTGTGATCCATTGGGATAAAACATGATAACTATATAGTTTCACATAAAATAATAGTGAACAAATAAATTATCTAGCTCAAAAGGTTCTTTTCGTACATTATACGAGAACGATTTACAAAACAGCTCATAATAGCCTCCTCTCATGACAATTGTATCCTCTTAAAGATGTCGTGGTACAACCGCACCAAATGAAACCCAAGAAAACTCCATTAGATGTATGAAGTTCACATACCATAACAGGGCAATGAGAAATAGAACGAGATGAACCCAAACAAATGACAAAAATATAGACCTTATATTAATGAATGATCCATAATTTCTTCTTGCACCAAAACATGGGGTGCACATGCAGCATTATGAAACATCAAGGAGAAACTATTCGAGATTAAGGTTCGATCTCACCGATATTATGGGAAGAAGAAAAGGATTTAGCATCTCGCACTAGGGATCAAGAAGGTAGAACAAAGGAGGAAGATATTTCTTCCCTTTAAAGGAAATAATTGAGAAATAGTTTAAGAAACACTGGATTTTTCATTAAATGTGGATCGCATTAAAAAACATAGTTTGGCCATGTAAAGGCATCCTGGGACATAAGAAAATTAATGTAGGAGTAATGAAATTTTATTTGGGCATATATCCTTTACGAAAAGGCCTTGAATTCGTTTTACATCAATGAAAACATCAAAGGGGTGAAACTGTATGAATATGGAACACTATTCACAGTCCTGGAAACACTATACACCTACCGATCCAGGAAACACTGTACACATTTCTGGAAACACTATACACTAACCGATCATGGACTCACTAATCCAAGAAACACTATTCATTTAATGACTCACCGATACTTGAAGTAATGTTCAGAAATTGACTGCCTGATTCGGGAAACATTGTTCATGGAATAACTCGCCGATCCTAGACTCACTGATCCTGGATCTACTATTCAAAAAAAGACTCACTGATCCTGGAATCACTATTCACAGAATGACTAATTGATCTAGGACACACCGATCCTGGACACACTAATCCAAGACCCACCAATCCTGGGAACACTATTCACAAAATGACTCACCAATCCTGGACTTGCTGATCCTAAACTCACAAATCCTAGAAACACAGTTAACAAAATGATGCACCGAACCTCGACTCACCGATGCTATAACCATTGTTCACAATATGAATCACTAATCCATGAATCCCTGATTTTGGATAAACTATTCACCGAATGACCCACAGATCCTAGACCCATTGATTCGAGGGTAATTTTCACAGAACAACAGACCGATCTGATGGTAGTGTTCACAGAATGATAGACTAATTCGATAGTACCAGTCATAGAATGACTCACCAATCTGATGGTGTTTTTCACCAAATTACAGACTGATTCGATGTTAGTATTCAGAAAATGATAGAATGATTTGATGGTATTTTTCATAGAATGACAGACCGATATGATGGTACACTTCATCAGATGACAGACTAATCTGATGGTGCTGTTCATAGAATGACTCACTGATCTGATAGTACTTTTCACAGAACGAGTCACCAATCTAATGGTACTATTCATAGAATGATAGACCGATCTGATGGAACTATTCACATCAGTGTCACTGATGGAACTGTTCACAGCAGTCTCACTTATTGAACTATTCACATAGGTTTCACTGAGGGAACTATTCACCTCGGTCTCACTGATTAAACTATTGACATCGGTCTCACCTATGGAACTTTTCACATCGATCTCACTAAGGGAACTGTTCACATCCGTCTCACCTATGGTACCCTTCACATCGGTCACACTGATGGAACTGTTCACATCGGTCTCACCGATGGAACTCTTCACATATATCTCACTGATGGAACTATCCACATTGGTCCCATAGATGGAATTTTTCACATCGGTCTCAACAATGGAATGGATCATTTCTATCTCACTGGTGGATCAGTTAGCTTCAGTCTCACCGATGAAACTATTTGATGAATTGGAAAATTGGAAAAGTGTTGGGGATAAGTCACCTTGAACTCATGAAACACCTCAAACACCGGAAGTTTTCAATCGAATGGACCATAATGGTCATAGTCATTACATTGAACCTCGAGGTGGCTTCCTATGCACCTTAACATGGAATTGATCAATTTACAGGTAGTTCGGATATGTGTTTTATGGACTGATGTGATGTGGTCGGGACCAATGGTTTTTGGGCATGAACTTCAGGGAGATTTCCAACTTACATTACATTGGCAAGGATCAAAGTCTATGTTTTTCAAAAGTGGGGTTGGTGAACAGTTGTGAATATGGTCCGAGACAATGGATTGTGGGCTTGAACCATAGGGAGGATTCCATCATACATCAACATGGGATGGATCAAAGTCCACGTATTACAGAATGGTCAGAACAAATGTGTAGGGGGTAAGAACCAATGCATGGTGGGCATGAACATCATGTAAGCTTAGTACCTACCATGCCTTATCAAGGATCAATGTCCACGTTGATGAAAATGGGTGTGGGAACTAATGTGAAGGGGGTCCAGGTGCCATTATGAAGTGACAACCGTTAATGGGACTTTCACAAGGAAGATGTTCGGGTACCGCTTTGGATCAGAAATGGTGAATGGGGATTTCCCAAAGAAGCTTCCCGGGTGCCGCAAGGAGAGGCAATGGTGGATGAGGTTTATGAAAGGGAGCAGCCCGGGTGCCGCTACCAAGAAAAAATGGTGTATGGGGCTTACAGAATGAAGTTGCACAGGTACCGCTATGATGTGTATGTGGTGCATGGGGCCTATGCGAGGAAGCTTCCCAAATGTAGCTATAAATCGTCAATGGTGGATGGGGATTACCCATGGACGTTGCTCGTGTGTTGCAATGGATCGAAAATAGTGGATAGGGATTATGAAAGATTCATCCTAGGTACTGTTATGTAGTGCCAATGGTGGATGGGTCTTATGTATAGAAGCAGTCGTGTGCCGCTAAGAGCAGAAATGGTGAATTTGGATTATGCAAGGAAGTTTCCTGGGCTCCACTACAATGTGACAATGGTATAATGGGCTTACGCATGGAAATTTACTAGGTACCAGTATGAAGAGGGAATAGTGAATGGTACTTACGCAAGAAAGCTTCCGTCGTGCCACTATGGAGAGGAAATGATGGGCAGATCTTAGGCAAGGAAGCTGGACGGGTGCTGATATGGATCAAATATGGTGAATTGGGCTTACTCAAGGAAGGTGTTTGGGTGCCACTATAGAGCGGTAATGGTAGATGGGGCTTATGCAAGGAAGCTACTTGGGTACCGCTATAGATTTGTAATGGTGAATGGGGCTTACAGAAGGAAGATGCCCAGGTGCCCCTATGAAGCGAAAATGGTGAATGAGGATTACATAAGGAAGCTAACGAAGTGTCATCCTCATGTCTGGTCATGAGGGAATCTTAACTCGCTAGTGGGTGGAGGTACGTAATTGAGGACTACACTTATGCACTAGTGCACAATCGTGATAACACCATGGGTAATGAAATCAGTCCAAACAAAGGGAGATCAAAAGTTTAAATCACATGACCAGCATTCGTAACACAATGAGGGTGGTGTGGAGATGGATGATAATTGTTGGTCGTGTACGAAAAACAACATATATATCACAATAGCCTGAAATGGGAACAAACAAATGAGGGCCGATTATTGGCCATGTTCGTAGGTGTTGGAGGCATATATCCCCAGCACAACCTCTTAATGGGGAAGAATAATCGAGGATCTGATGGAGTCAGGGGCAGATGCCCCTTACAGGGCCCCTAATGGTGGATGGTCGACCAAGATCCAATAGAGTCAGGGGAGGATTCCCCATATGCAGCCTCTTAAGGCGGCGAGGTTAAGGAGGATCCAATGGAGACGGGGGGTGGGTGCCCCCTACATGGAATCTTAAGGCGGCAGAGTCGGTGAGGAGCCGATGGAGTCATAGAGGGAATCCCCCAATGTGGCCATTTAAGGAAATGGAGTCAGAGAGGAGGAGATGGAGTAATGGGAGGATTTCCCCTTTGCAACATCTTAAGGCGGAAGAGTCGGAGAGGTGCCGATGGAGTTGGGTGGGTGGATGCCCACTGCTTGGCCTCTTAAGGAAGAGGAGCCAGAGAGGAGCTGATGAAGATGTGGCAGATACCCCCTGCGTAGCCACTTCAGGCGGAGGAGTCACTGAGGATCCAATGATTTGGGGGGGGGGGATTCCCCATGTATGGCCTTTTGAGATGTTGGGGTCAGCGAGGAGCCAATAGATTTGGTTGGCGGGTGCCCCCTGTGCGGCATCTTAAGGTGGCGGAGTCTGAGAGGAGTATATAGAGTCAATGGGGGATGCCCCCTGCATGTCCTTGTAAGGAAGCGGAGTCAGCGAGGAGCTGATGGAGTTAGCGGTGGATTCCCCCTATCCAGCCTCTTAAGGCGGTGGTGTCGGCGAAGAGCATATGGAGTCAATGGAGGATTCCCCCTACATGACCACTTCGGGAAACAGAGTGGGCGATGAGAAAATGACGTTTGGGGAGGATTCCCCCTTTACAACCTCTTATGGTGGCATAGACATTGAGGACCCGATGGAGTCGGGGGGGGGGATGCCTCATGTGTGGCCTCTTAATGCGGATGAGTCAGTGAGGTGCTGATGGTGTCAAAGGAGGATTCCACCTGCATGTCCTCTTTTGGTGGCGGAGTAGGTGAGAAGCCGATGATGCTAGGGAAGGAATCCCACTACGCGGCCTCTTCAGGCGGAGGAGTCAGCAATGAGCTGATGAAGTCTGGGAAGGATGCCCCATGTGTGGCATCTTAAGGAGGTGGGGTCCTCAAGGAGAAAATTATGTTGGAGTGGATTCCTCGTGTGCGCCCTGTTGTGGTGGTAGGGTTAGTGAGAAGCCAATGGATCCATGCGAGGGTGCCCCCTATAGGTCTTCTTAAGGTGGTGGGGTCGGTGAGGAGCTGATGTAGTTAGGAAAGGATGCCCCCTGTGCGGCCTCTTGAGGCGGCAAGGTCAGCGAGGAGAAGATAGAGTTGGGTGGTGGATTCCACATACATGGCCTTTTATGGTGTCAGAGTCTGCGAGGAGCTCATGGAGTCGAGGTTGGATGCCCCCTGGGTGCGTTCTTATGAAAGTGGAGTCAGCGAGGAACCAATGGAGTCAGAGTAGGATTCCCCATGCGTGACCTCTTAAGGAAAAGGATACAGAGAGGAGTTGATGGAGTCTGTGGCTGATGCCCCCTATGCAGCCTCTTATGGTGAATGCGATGAGAAGACGATGGAGTCGGGGGTGGATGCACCATACATGACCTCATTTGTTGGAAGGGTCGATGAGGAGATGATAGAGTTGGGGAGGATTCCTCATTCTCAGCCTCTACATGCGGCGTGGTTGGAGAGGAGCTGATAGAGTATGGGGAGATGCACACTGCACGACCTTTTATGGCGGTGGGGTTGGCGAGGAGCTGATGGATTCGCTGGAGGATTCCCCCTACGTGGCCTCATCAGGCGCTAGCGTTGGTGAGGAGGTGATGAAGTTGGGGGAGGATTCCCCCTGTGTAGCCTATTGAGGAGGCCACGTCAGCAAGGATCCGATGTAGTCTGGGTGGATGCCTCCTACGCTTCCTCTTAAAGCAGCGGGTTCGGGGAGGTGTAGATTGTGTCGAGGGGTAGATTCCCCCATCCCACCCTCTTCAAGCAGTGGGTTCAGTGAGGTGCCGATGGAGTTGGGTGGTGTATACCACCTGCGAGGCCTCTTCTGGCGGCATGTTCGATGATGATCTGATGGACTCAGGTGGAGGATTCTACTTGGGCGGCCTCTTAAGGCGGATGGGTTGATGATGGAGTCAGGGGGTGGGTTCCAACTGTGTGAAATCTTAAGGCAAAAGAGAAGATGAAAAGTCAATGGAGTCAGGGGGGATGCCCCATTCGCAGCCTCCTCAGGTGGTGGAGTCGGCAAGGAGCCTATGATGTTGGGGGATGATTCCCTATGCATTGCCTCTTACGATGGAAGAGTCTGTGAGGTGCTGATGGATTCTGGGGCAGATGCCCCATGTGCAACCTCTTAAGGCAACAACGTCAATGAGGATTCGATGAAGTTATTGGAGGACTCTCCATGGATGACCTTTTGAGGTGGCGAGGTCGGTGAGAATTCGATGGATTCTGGTGGAGCGTACCACCTGTGTAGCCTCTTGAGGATGCATGGGTCGACAAGGAGCCAATGGACTAGGGGGCAGATGCCCCTCGCACGGCCTCTTGAGGAAGAATGGCCGGTGAAGAGCTGATGGAGTTGGGGGGGGGGGCGATGCCACCCATGTGTCCCAATTAGGTGGTGGGGTCGGTGAGGTGCTGATGGATTCAAGGGAAGATGCCCCCTACATGGGTTCTTAAGGTGGTTGATATGGCGAAGAACTGATGGAGTCAGTAGGGGATTCCACATGTGCGGCCTCTTAAGGAAAAGGAGCCAGTGAGTTGCTGATGGAGCTCGAGGAAGATTCTTTATGTGCATCCTCTTAAGGTGACGACATAGAGGAGATGATGGCATCAGCAGGCATATGACCCTTTTGCTGCCGCTTAAGGTGGTGGGGTCGGCGAGGATTATATGTAGTCGAGGGAGGATTCCCCCTCATTGTCCTATTAAGGTAGCCATGTCTGGAAGGAGATAATGGAGTAGGGGGGGGGGATACCCCCTGTGAAGCCTCTTAACATTGCCGGGTCGGCGAGGAGCCTATGGAGTCCAGGGCGGAAGCCCCCTGCATGGCCTCTTTAGGCGGCGGAGTTGGCGAGGAGACGATAATGTTGGGGGAGGATTCCCCCTACGTGGCCTCTTGAGGGGGCGGGGTCGGCGAGGATCTGACGTAGTTGGTGCCAAATGCCCAATAACACAACCTCTTGAGGTTCTAGGATTTTTGAAGAGCCACTGGGGTCGGTGGTGGATGCCCCATGTGAATCATCTTGTGGCGGCGGGGTTGGTGAGGAGCCGATGGATTCGGGTGGTGGATGCCACCTGCGTGGAAACATAAGGTGGTAGGTTCATGAAGGAGCCGATGGAGTTGGGGGTGGGGGGGGTTCATATTCCCTCTATGCGGCCTCTTTAGGTGGCGATGTCAGTGGGGAGCCGATGAAGTTGGAGGATTATTCCCCCTGCAAAACCTCTTTTGGTGGCAGTGTGGGGGAGGATCCAATGGAGTCGGAGGTGGATGCCCCCTACACATCATCTTGAGGTGGCGGGGTCATTGTGGAGCTGATGGAGTTAGGGGTGGATTCCCCCTAGGGGGCCTCTTAAGGGAGTGAGGTTAGTGAGGAGTTGATGGAGTTGGGTGGGGGAATCCACCTGTGCGGCCTCTTCAAACGGCGGGGTCTACGAAGTGCCGATAGAGATGGGGATGGATGCCCCCTAGATGACTTCCAGAGACAGCGGTGTTTGAGGGGAGCTCATGGAGTCCGGGGAGGATACCCCCTATGCAGCATCTTGAGGCAGCAGTGTCAGGAAGGAGATGATGGAGTTGGGTGGTGTTGGGTGGTGTATGCCTCCTGCATGGCCTTTTTAGGCGGGGGGTCGGCTAGGATCCGATGGAGTGGGGGGGGGGGATTCTCCCTATGCCGCCTCTTTAGGCGGCGGGGTTGGCACGGAGTCGATTGATCATAGTCTTCACACACCCAATGGTACTCATCCTCTCAAATATTAAATAGAGGAGATTCAAATGGGTGATGTATCAATTTTACCTACATATTTGGACTACTCGCTATTGAAGGAGAAGAGATTCACATTGGTTACACCAATGTTGTTTTATACTCTTTCACCGAGGTGCGCACATCCATCTATTTGAGGAGGATGTGGAAGCGCTGATAGTATCCCTGCATTCCTATTTTCCAAAGGTAGGTGTCATCTGTACCTTATTTTGGGACGTTTTCTCCATGATCGAAATAGGATTATTTGATGTCGATTAATCCTTGTAAGGATTCTTCCTCGGAACTCTTTAACTAGTCCGCGGCTCCCTTATAGGTTGAGACATTGTTCGTGAATCTCGTTCCTAATGCCATATCTTTTTGGATGCCGGTTAATTACACTACATCTGTCAAGAAATTAAATGGGTTCATGACATGGTAGTAACCTTCAGTCAAGTAGATGACACCATCAGGCATGTCGGGGAATCTCTGGATGTGTAGACATTGGGGAACCTGTATTCTTCCTCAAAAGAGGAATCACAAGGGATAGAACCTGAGGCATCCCATGTTTATCATTAGGTATCTTACACAATAGGTAGGCCTCTGAGGTATTCCTCAAATTCCAATGTTCAACATGGGGAATGTCGTGAGTGTAACATTTTGATAAGGTGGTTTCACAAAAGGCATGTCTTCTATGGTTTTCCTCAGGCATGTCACATTTAACACGAGGTAGGCCACGTGTTTAACAACGTGTGTATATGGAATGAGGGTGATCAGAATGTACCATAGTGATGGATCAGATTGGTATATCCCTAGGAGGGAGCGCCAGGAGGGATTACAAGGTTGATGGATCAAAACTATCAATAAGAGCAGACCCAGAATAGTTTGTCCCATGAAGGGATGGTGTCACACCATGATGGATGATCTGGACACCACTGAGGGCAGATCAGAAAGAGTGCACCCCATAATGAGGTGCGGCAAGGTTTACCATAGGATGGGATTGAACCTCATGGAGGTTTCCAACATACCCTGGGTAGACGATAGGGATCAAAACCCATTTATATCAAAGAGGTGATGAATATGGGTGTACATAATGGACACAGATCCAGATACATGCTATGGATTATGTATAGAAAGTGTCCCATCATAAGAGGTATACTTCTGGGTAGATGGTTATGTATTCGGTGGGTCATACTTATGGTTAGCTGTTTAGGTTCCGCAAGGAGCACAACTGGGATGAATTTCATGATCCCACCAAGGTATGGTGGTCCATGTTAGAATCAAGATAGATGATGGAGATTTGAATGATGTGGAGGGGGAATGATATGCAGCCATCGGGAAGGCGACAGTGATTTCAGGATTAGCCTAGAAGAGACTTCTTATGTATCCCCATGGTAGGGAATCAAATCCTATGTTGTTTGGTGGGATGATGGGACACTAGAGGAGGCATCCCATGAGAACAGACACTTTGATGGGATCCAGAGGAATTAGAACCTCCAAGTTAGGGGAATGATCTTCCTGGGACACATGGGATAGATAGATAGATTAGGACGAGTCAATAATAATGGATTTGAACCTCAAGGAGGCTTCCTATGTATCCTCGTGGTAGAAATCAATGTCCATGTAGATCATATGATGATGAATTTCTATCTATTGGGATCTTCAATGGATTACCATCAACTAGGGTTGACAACAGCTTACCAATGAATGAGGTTGAAAATGGATTACTACTAAATGGGGTTGAAATTGGCTTACCACTAAATGGGGTTGACAACAGCTTACTGCAAAAGGGTATTGGCAATGAATTACCACGGAATAGAGTAGAAAATGGCTGACCTACTGAATGGGGAACAAACTCAGGGAGGCTTCCTACATACCATGTCAAGTATACAATGATCAAATCCCATGAAGTTCAAATGGGTGCAATTTAGTGTCACACGAGACGGAAAGGGGAATACAATTTAATGTCATGTAGGATGATGTGTACAGACGTGATGTTGTTGGGGCCAATGGGTGTTGGACTTGAACCTCGTGAAGACCTCTTATTTACCTTGACTTGGAAATGATCAAATTCCATGTATTTTGGGCTAGTGTTTGGTGAACCGATGTGAGGTGGTCAAGATGAATGGTTGTTGGGATTGAACCTCAGGAAGGCTTCATACATAATTCTCCTTGGTATGGATCATTGTCCACATAGTTATAAAGAGGTTTTGGTGAAATGACATGAAGACAGTTGGAACCAATTGATGGTGGGCTTGAACCTCAGAAAGACTTCTTACGTACCTATTCTTTGCAAAGATCAATTTCATTATAGTTCAGAATTGTGGTAACCTACACAAAGGTGTTTGGAACCAATTTATGGTGGCCATGAACCTCATGGAGACTACCTACATAATTTACCTTGGCAAGGATCAATGCCCACATAGTTAATAATGGGTGAGGGAACCGATGTGATGGGGGACCAGGTGCCAATATGGATCAGCAATAGTGAATGGGGCTTATGGAAAGAAGCTTCCTCGGTGTCACAGTGGAGCAAAAATGGTGAATGGGGCTTACACAAGGAAGATTATTGGGCACCCCTCTAGAGTGGAAATGGTTGATTGGGCTTAAAAAAAAGTTTTCAGGTGTTGCTAAGGAGAAGAAATGGCGGATGGGGCTTATGCAAGAAGCTGCCCATGTGCCTCTGCGAAGCGACAATGTTGGATGGGGCTTACGCAAGTAAGCTACCTGGGTGCCACTATGAAGCAGTAATGGTGAATGGGGCCTGTGCGAAGAAAATTCCCAGGTACCGTTATTGAGTGGAAATGGTGGATGGGGAAAACACAATGTATCTTCTCGTGTCCTGTTATAGACTTACAATGGTGGATGGGGCTTGTGTAAGAATTCTTCCAGTGTGCCGTTATGGAGACACAATAGAGAATGGGGAATCCACAATGAAGCTACCTAGGTTCCTCAGTGAAGCGGTGATGGGGGATGGGGATTATGCAAAGAAGCTACCTGGGATCTACTATGAAGTGAAAATGATTAATGGGGATTAGGAAAGGAAGAAACCTAGGTGCTGCTATGAAACGACAATGGTGCATGAGTATTATGCTAGGAATATACCTATGTGCCACTACAGAGTGGAAATGTTGGATAGGTCTTATGTAAGGAATATTCCTAGGTTCTACTATGAAGCATCAATGGTGGATGGGGCTTACGAAAGTATGCTGCCCTGGTTCCGCTATGGAGCGATAATGGTGAATGGGACATAAGCAAGGAAGTTGCTCGGGTGCCTCTATGGAGCAACGATTCTGATTGGGGTTTACAGAAGGAAGCTACCTGGGTGTCGTCCTCATGTCTGGTCATGAGGAAATTTCAAATCCCTTATTGGTCGAGGCACTTAATTGTGGTCAACACATATGCTCTTGCGCACAAGAGGGTCAACATTAAGGTAATTTGAATTAGTCCGAACTAAGGGAGATGAAAAGTGTAAATCACATGCCCGACATTCCTAATGAAATGAGGGTGGCATAGAGATAGAGGATAACTACTAACCTTGTTCGAAACACATCATTTATCACATTATCCTGAAATGTGAATAAACAAATGATGGTTAACTGTTGACTGTATTCAATACACAGGGATTGACTTAAAGTGTCATCCAATGTCTTCTGGGGCATTGGCCCGAGATGGTAGGTGACCTGATGCAACATGGGACCAGGGATTTATGGGGTCCCTTTATACATGTATGAGGATGAAGATCCATATAAATGACATGCAATTTGTGAGTTGGAGTGATGGAATGTTTAAACGTATCCCAACACACATGAAATTATGCCACTGTAATCATGGCATATGTATCATGTTCTTTTGAAATAATCCATATCTTATTTGAAGTTAATGTTATCTTATTATTGTATGATAAGTCATGGTATAGTTTAATTTCATGTAGAGAGGACTGTTAGAATCTTATTCTTGGAGCATAAGGCATCTATTGATTAGAGTAAGAGGCATGGTATTATTGAATTATAGGTAACTTACAATTTAAAGTCAAGTAGATGGGATTATTGGATTCTTAGGCTAGTTTCAAAAGGAATATATTGTTTAGAGAAAGAGGCATCCTATGATTGGCATATATGGTGTACTACAGTTTATAGTCATGTGGATTGGACATTTGGAATCTCATGATTGGTGTATAAGTCATCTCTCTCATAGAGAAAGAGGCATGATATGGTTGTTATACAGGGTGTTCGATATTATATTGTCATGTAGATATGACTATTAGGCATAAGGTTCCTAAAAATGGATGGTGTTGGGACTTACACAAGATGGCCCTTTCTGGTTCAACCTGGATTATGATCCATGTGATAGTGTTCAAATGAGTTTCTTCAATAATGGTTCAACTCAAGGGACTCAGGGAATTGATGATGAGAATCTCCACTCACTACATGGGAAACAAGAGAAGTTTTATATGTCAACTAAAGGTGTTTCATGGAGTGCAGATAAGTATATCAAATCATGGTATTCCATAGGAGGATGTTTGGTGCACATTAGGTCGCAATGGAAAATGTGTAACTCCCAGCAGGAAAAGCTCATGGTGCGACTACCCATTTTTTATGGAGGTCAGCGATGGAAGTGAAAGGATTGGCCTAGAGGGCCAGGGCCCCAGCATGTCACTGACCCTAGAAATTGTGTAGGGGCACATTCCCCAGAGTATGAACTGTTGGGTGCAACGGTAGGGTCATCATAAAGGATAGGTTTTCATGAAGTAGCTTCATCGTGGAAAGGTTCTCATGGAGCATGGGGTCTTACAAAGACGCTTGGTGATGGAAAGATACTCATGGACTAGCTAAGCATATGGGTTCGTAGAGAGAAGCAGCTCATGGAGAAAAGGGGCTCACAAAGCAAAGAATCATGGATAGCAAGGCATCTTGTGGAGAAAAAGGATCTTGCAGAGCAAATCCTCTTGCGGAGAAAAGACTCTTGCGTAGGTAAGAAATCTCATAGAGTAGAGTGTCTCACAGAGCATGGCGTCCCACGGAGAAATGCATCTCATGGAGCCCTTTGCGAAGGGAATCACTATGTGGTGCCATGGATCTCTGTGAAATGGGTGATCATCCGCCCTAGGGGAAGCATGAATGTTCATATAGAAGGGGGTGAGATAGGAATTTATAGGTGATAGAGGTTGATAGAGTGCACTGCGAAGCACAAATGCGCGCCGTTAAGCTCAAAAGCGAATCGTAATGAAAATCACCCTCTTCTACTGGAGGGATTTCCCTCATGTTTTCCATAATCATGGAGTTGACCATCGTCAAGCATCGTAGTTCTCGCAGAGGCTCCAGTCAAGTTCATTCATTTTTTTCATAGTCACGGAGCCGACCGTCATCAACCTTTGTGCCGCTCGTGGATGCTACAGTCAAGTTCTTTCATGTTCATCATAATCATGGAGTCGACTATCATCGAGCTTCGTAGTGCTCATGGTGGCTCCGATCAATTTCCTCTACAAAGCTATCACAGAGGGACCTTCATGAATGGTCACCTAGAACCAGTTTTCTATCCCAACATCAAATTTCCATAACTCCTAATCTGTAATTCCATTCTGGCCCTGCGACCTATCAAATCGAATATTGTGAAATGGGCTATGATCTAAGATCACTAATGAAAGCATTTGGAAACTTTTCAGGACTCATATTTGAGTTCCAAAAGAGTTAAAAATAATATGAATAATCCCATAGACCATATTCCGATTTAGAAATGATGTCATCTTTTGATGAAAATGGAATAAAACTTTCCACAGATCGATAATACCAAAGAGTTATCTAACATACCATCAACAAGATTCGGAGTGAACCTAGTGAATATTTCCACCATAGGTTGATTATTTTCAAAATTATCCACTAAGATATAATACAAGATATAGGAAGTATGTTTGAACACTAGAGTGTAAATCAATATTGAAGGAATGAAATCAATGAACGATTACATTTTGAGGAAAAATATTTCAAATGGTCCTACACATTATGGATGTATTTAATCATTTTAATTTTTGTTTGAATATATAATTTTTTTTTAAAAGCGGTTTAATTGGTGTATGATTAGAAAATAGGGTGTTCTGGTGTTTGGTAAATGAATGGATGGAAAATTGGGCCAAACTGCAAAAGATGAAACATTAGGTAAACCACATGGTCATGTCAACAAAACCATTAAAAATTAGAATATATATCGGAATATAGTTGTCACATGATTTTATAACCATGGGGAACACCCAAATTTACCACGAAACTGAGTACCATTTTGATAGTTACTTCAACATGGTTTACGTAAATTTTTTAAAATGAAACAGATTAAAATTTTAGCCTTGTAATGTTGGAAAAATAACAAAATTAATATTATGGGATTCTAAGAACCTCACTGAGTATTCAATCCCATTTCTTCTATTTCAAACATAATGAATAAATAATGATACCAAATCATCAAATAGACTGACAAACCTCATTTATGAGTGTTTTGGAGAACCATTGGTTTCAGATCTAAGCTCTATGTAAGTATAATCCTTTCATTTCATATATATTTTGTATTAGGGATTTTATTTTTTGTGATCTTCTTGTAGTTCCACAAAACATTCCATCTCTGGTTGAAATCTAGGCCAATGCTTCCATGTATATCTGAATAGGGATCTAATTCTCTTATTAGGTGTGTTTTCAACAACATATTTGACATAGGTGATCTACAAGTTCTATGTCATAAATTTAATGAAGATTTTAGCATGTGAGGTTGTCTTCATGTTTTCCATATATTGTTATTTTACATTTTCTCGGTAGGATTTCCTATAATGGGACTCCAATTGATAAATTGAACTACTAATTATCCATATAGGGATCATTTATTATTATTTTACCAACTTATGTCAACCCATGGGGTTTATTTTCCATTCCAAACATGTATTATGTAAATGATAAGTATGGAATTCTATTGTTCTTAGAATGAGACTAAGAGAAAAATGATGTTTCATTAATTTAATGATTAATAAGGGAAATTGATAATGGGTAATAGGATTGATAATGAAATAATGGGTTTATATGGGTGACACAAATGTGGGATTAATGGGTTAAACGATATTATGTCGAATACTTAAATAATTTTGTTTGAATTAAATTAGAAGATACGAGAATAATAAATGGTCAACATGTAAATGGGTAATGGAATGAAAAAATGGGGAATAATTTAAATGAGATGTAATTAGAGAATAGGTGAATATGTTGAATGGGTCAGGGCATGATAATTATAGGGTATACCTAATGGGGTGAATGTAAAAAAGTGGGTGTGATGTCGGAAATAATTTTTTTTCATGAAATCCATATGTTGGAAAATTATTATGGAATGATAAATGTGATAAATGGGATAATTCATGGTTATTAGTGATTATTTGATAATGTATGGAAATTTTTGAATATACTTAATGGGTTGTGGAATGATAAGGAAAATTGGGATAAAAGGGTACACAATGTAAATGGAAAATGTGTTAATGGTTTGTGGAATAATACTAATTAATGTTTTAATTATGATGGGATATTATTTCTTTTTATATTGTTTGTGTATGGTTGTGTTATTGTATGTGTGTGGTGGAATTAAGGAATCCTACTCCACACATGGGTCAGGTATTGACAAATACTCTAACCCAACCATGATATGTGTGGTGAATGGATATATAAATATGTGTACTTGGATTGGGGAGTGGGATAGAGGAATGAGGCTCCTAAGATAGGTCGAGTTTAAATCATTCTATAAAGGCCACCCACAATGCAGAGGGTATGTATTAGGATAGAGAAATATTCCTCTAATTGATGCATTCCACCAAACTGAGGCTTTGAGATGAGGATAATGTGTTTGTTATGTTGTGTTACCTCTAGTAATATGGGGTTATGAATTTACCATTATGTATAGAAAATTATTACCTTATACCCATGAGTACATGATGTAAATTATTAACCAATGGAAGACATGAAGATAATGGATTAAGTATATTATTTGTTTAAAAAGTGAATATCATAATAATGATACAAATTGTTAGATAACACATCATTAACTATTGGATACTAAGATATTATATGGCATACCTTGTCAATTAATTCATACATTCATTCATTATCTCTTATATTAGATATTTTTTATACTCTACTAATGGTGGCCTATTTATTTTTTTACTCACACCCTACTGAGACCGTCAGTGGGTACCCTATCATATTTCATGGTAGATGGTCTGGATAATGGAAAAATCCCATTGATTTTGAGTTGAGTGTGGCATGGTATATGCATGGATTTGGTTTTAAACATAGATTCCATAATATTTTTTGGTATAGATGTTGTATTTATTTTGGTTTTTATTCGATTTAAAATGGTTGGGATACCATAAAATTTTTCAACTTGGTCATGTACTTTTACCCTATTTGTTATTGTGTATTTTATTCATTTTTATTGGTTATAACATGATTCATAATTATTTTATATTTTATCTACTACTATTTTCTCTATTAATGTGGTTATAGTCTCCCCACATGATCTATTGGCTACTCTCCGATTGATTTAATCCTCTCGAATATCGGGAGGAATGCCTAAGGTCATGTGGAGAGACAACTAAGGGAAATGAATTAGTGAATTTTATGATGGAGACATTACAAAGTGGTATTATAGAAGTTCATTTAAGGGTTATTTTTATTTGTTACGGTAGATATGAAGTTAGAATGTGTCATGCCTCAGTAATGGCCTAATTATTGGGACTGCCTAACTAATGTAAGAGGGAAACACAAAGTCACCTACGGAAGGAGTTATTTTCCATGATGTGTGGTGTTACATTTGAAAGATATTTCACCATTAGCTGATGCACATATTGTGTAATTATTATAATTTAAGATTTATTTCTCATGAATGGGATGGCATGATGTTGTGCATTAATGCATTATATTAAGAAACTAATGATACGAGTGAAATTCATCCTGATAGGCACCCAATGAATGGATTTACATGGAATAAAAAGTAGAATTAATTTTAAATTATTGAAATATTTTAAGAAAATGTTCCAAATAATTTTAATGCAAGTGGTAAAATTAAAAGAATGTAAATTAATTGGAAAGGAAAATTAGGTATAATGAAACATTATTGATGGGTTAAAATTTTGGTTTATCATTATTATAATTATTCAATGATGTCTAAAAGTGAATGATTTTAATAGTTATAGTAAAATTGTTAATTAATTTTTTCTAGTGAAAGGTGTAAATAAGTTAAATTAATGATTTTATATTGTTGTGAAATTGGTAATATACCTAAGAGAAAAAATTGTATTTTGAAATATGAAAGGGATTAATGCGTTGTTTGATGAAGGACTTGTGATCAATTGATTAGGTATTTACCATTTTCACCATAAACCATGATAGTGATAAAATGTGGTAGTTTTATATGTGTGATGATTATTGTGGTGATGGTGAATATAGAGTGGATTGCTTATGGCTAACTGTGTACTATCTTATCCATTTATGGGTTAACCCAACCAATCACTATCTGATGTTTTTAATTAAGAAATCATATTTATGATATTGAATATGGTGTGTTATTACAGCACCCATGGTAGGATATGTAATTTTCTACATGAGTCATTTTTCGATAATGTGAGTGTGTAAAATCTCATGGGTCGTGATCATACAGAGTGCATGTGGAACAATAAGGATGATGCCTGGGAATTGGTGGCCTTGTGAGTATAGACCATACATGCTATGATATATATCCCATAGAGGATGTATTTATCATAGTGAAAATGTATGTTAATGGTTTCCTTTGGTCTATAAACAAGAGTAAAAATTCATTTACTTCTCTTGTTATAGTGTGTACGGGAATGAGGGTGTGGGTGTTGTTTACAATCGTTAGTTTTTTCGTAGATTGATGTGTCTGGTCAGGAAGTAAGACTAATGGATAATTCTTATCAAGACTTCAGCTGGGATGATGGTATCATTCATCCTCCACGGGGACCAATGAGATATCTTGGAAGAGAATCCTTGTGATTTTGGATGTGTCTCATATTGGTGGATGTTTATAATTTAACAGTGGGATGTGGGAGATGTTTCATTGTGTAGCATTCACATAGAGGAATATGTGGGAAGATTGAGGGTTATTGATGTATCTCCTGTTGTGATTGCATGTTCAGAGTATCTGGAAAATGCATGGGTGACATCATGGGAGCCTAACCGAGTGAAGCAAATGCCATATAATATAAATCATGACAGTTTCATTAGAGGGGTAGTTGATGAAAATTGAGTACCACCATTTTTTTGAAAATGGTATGGTTGTACCATGGTCCTTTCATAAGGGTACATGTGTGGTTTTAGTAGGTTGTAAGAGTTTTTATCAAATGTTTGTATCATATAGATGATTTTATTTTTGAGTAGAAGATACATGGGTGGATTAATAGTAGTATGATTATTTTTTTATTAGTGGCACCTGAGGTGATAATGGTCCCATAAATGATATGTTTTCTATGTATGGTTTGTTTTTTTGGTGAGAGGTTGAGAATAACATGGTCTTATGGGGATGAATACCCAAGAATCATGGATATAAAATTACTTTGGGGGTGTTCTATGCATAGAAAAATGGTGTCTTATGAGAGGCCTTTAGGTTGATAGTTTTGGTAAACCATTGTGCTACTATTTATAAATATAATTGACACACCATAAAAACTCGAGTAGTGTGGTGGATCTTGTTCCTTGGGAAATGTTGGTTCACCACTGGTTGTCATAAGGTCATAGAGTAGTGGTGAGTATAGGTTAACAATCAATGTTGTGGGATGGTGGATAAAATCTGATGAGTTGTGTGAAACAGAGAATCTTGAGATCATATGTTGATCATGGTATCCCATAGTGTGATGTGACATCAGAAATAACTATGTTGGGGGTGCTGTTGTATGAGAAAAACTTAGCATACAATATCTTTTGATGATAACTACCGACATCTTGGCATCATCATTAGTTTTTTGGGAAGCTATGGATTTTCACCTAGAAAATGGAAGGTATTTTTTGGGGTGAAAAACATCTTGTAGTTTATTTTGCATGGAGAAGTACATGAGGAGCAAGAAAATGGGATGTAAACTATCATCATATTTAGGTTAGGTCCTTGGGAAGGAATGGGTTTCCATAAATTATGTGGGTTCCATTCATAGAAGATGGGAATGGGCACCCTGATACATTCTTTTTCTTAATTTGGGAAAATCTAGACAATTAAGTATATTTTTTAGGGTTTATCTTGTGATCATGTGTAATTCTATGTGGGTGGAATCCGTCATTGAGAGAAATGGACAATACACTCCTAGGGTAGGGAGTGAAAACTATGTTTAGGATGTGTGGAGGAGAACACTGATCTTTTTAGTTACACCGAGGTGTCAATAATTGAGGATTGGTGGTCACGTCATGACTCTCAGGGAGGCCAGATGGTCTATGATTATGGTGGATGATTGAGTTAAATAATGGCTTTTAGATATGTTTAGTTAAAAATAAAATTTAAAACACATGTGTGAACATAATTTTTTGGGGATTTTTATAAATGAAAATGAATCTGTCAGGAGAGGATGGGGTCCTGTAACTAAAAAAAAAATTGGGAGTACACTCGAGTAGGTATCATTGGTTGGTATTGGAATGTCATGAAGTTGAGTGAACCTTGGAAATGTGATTGAGTTTCATGTCAATTGTGAGGCTATGAATTCCATGGTGAGCTTGATAGGGATATCTCGACTCATCTAGGAGTGTATTACATGGGTAATGATATATATAACCTATGGTGGATGTTTTGAGGTGAGAATTACATTTCAAACATTGGAATTGATTTTAATGAGAACCCAGACATCTTTATATTGTGTATGTATAATAGGAGTGATATTGTTGGGAATTTTAATGGGTTAAGTGGATCTCAATGATGGTTTGGAGGGAAGTTATTTCATGATGGAAGAATTATACTAGAGTTTAGGGATGTCCTCGGCAGTCGTGTGGGGTGATAGTGATATTTGCCAATTTAGTATGTGCCATTGGAAAGAGAAAATGTCTAGTGATCCATCAGTGGAAGATGGGTGTTCTAGGAAATGACTGTTGGGGTGGTCCAATCAGATATAGTAAATGAGAATGGATGTGATGAATTTTGACCCACCTCTGGTTTTTTGTTGTAGTGGAAAGTGCCTTTCAAAAATGATGTTTTACATGTGAATGGTCGATTTGATATTAGTCCTCTAATGGATAGTTTTAATATGGCCTTTCGGTCAGTTTAAATTGAAAAGATTGGGGTTAGTAAAGGGGATGAACCATAGAAAGAAAGAGGTTGGTTGGTGACACTATCATCACTTCAGGTTGGGGGACATGAGAGATCACTATATGGGTGAGTGACTATAGAGTTTTGGTTGTGTTTGGATGTATTTTTCTGGAATGGGATCACCGAGAGATGGGTGGTGGATAGATTTATGTCAAGAAATGTGGCGGCAATGACTGTCTGTTCTCCCCTATGTGATACTGGATTTTGGTCACCATTAATTTTTTTTTAAAATAGGGAAATTATATTATGTGATTTATGTCATTAGTTGTGAAGAGGATTGGACTGATGGGGTGCTGATTGGTTCCTCCATGGTCATATGATGTGGTGTGTGTTCTTTATGAGTGGTGTAAATTATGTACTATGCCCTATGTTTTGCCTATTAATTTATAATTGTTTATGTATGGGTTAATTGGGTGACACCATTGAGGAGTATCTAGTTCATATTGTGAGATGTGGTGAAGAATTATTTTGGGATAACAATATAACTTTAGATTGAATTATGGGATTGAGTTACACTATTCAATGAGAAAATTGGGATAGGGAGGTATAATTGTAGGTTGAGTTTTTGACAATTTATGTTGGACGATTAGTTATTAATGGTAAGAGTTGTAATTCCCCAACACTAGAAGCCTGGATCCAGTGTAATATTTTACATTATTTTCATGATTAAACGGAATCAAATATCTACGGACAAATCAGTTTAGTAGTCTTGGAAAAGAGATTACATACAAGAACAATAAATTACAATTCAATATATAAGATAAGACATAGATAATACATTAATAATTCTATTATTATCATTGATTATCCCAAAATATCATTAATAAATAAATTTTGGTCATTCTGGGAAAATAAAACATTTTAAAGTGGTGATCTAAGATGCTCAGTAAGGTTAATCAATATAGTAAAAGATTTCATAAATAATCATAATCTTTTATGGATAGTATTAAACTGAAACACCAGCCTTATAAACATAAACATGAACATAATATGTCACTAATAAATTGAATAATACATTTTAAAAATCCACATGGATATTATACTAGTCGAATAATCACATGTAATTTCCAAAACTAATCTCATAAAGAGAGAATGCATAATATCAAACATCATAACCATACCGTCAAGTCCCCACAGATAGAACATACATAACCATATAGTCATGGCCTAATACCAATCCACTAGTTTGACTAATGATACCTAGAAATTCATCGAGGGTCTATAGAGGTCCCCACACATCAATTACTATTTCTAATGTATTCCTAATTTGAAAGCGGTAAAACAAGACATAAATATATGTATTAAAACTATAATAAAAAATGATAATACTTTAACCATAAACTATAAATGGTATCATAATAGCACATCCATAATCCCAAATATCATAATAACTTTAATAGAATATAGATGATTGTATCATAATAAATCAACCTCATGGAAGCATAAAATACAATGGTGGATATTGAGATGGAAGAAAATAAACCAATGAAATCATTAAAAGACATTAAGAGAAATATATGCTTTTTACATTGAAAATGTTACAAAATTATAAAATAAAATGTTTCTAGTAAAAAATTAACCTTATAATCTGGGAGTGGATCCTTATTATGACAATGAATCATGACGAAAAAAATATATTCTTTCACTATTATTTTTAAAAACAGTAATTCCTTATTTTTTCCAAAAGGTTATAAGGTACCTCGTTTTGGAAAACTATGAAAAGATTCATTCAAAAAATATTATATAAATTCAGAAATTGTTAAAAATGAATTTAAATAATTTATGAAAATATTTTCAAAATCATTATACGAATAAATTCTATTGATGATAATGATTCCCCTGTAGATACTTACATATAAACAATCTAGGATAGTAATGAGATTGTGAAATTAACATTTACATTGTACATTACACTAGTCGAGGGTGTTTTAACATATAACATAATGTTTAAATCATGTTATTAAATAATAACAAAACCATATCCATATTTACGATATCATATATTCTCCTCTTATAACCTTTTGGTAAAAATATTTCAGTATTACTATTGATTTGGGTTGTAACTTCTTCATTTTAAAATTCCTATTATTTTATACGTGTCATGATTATTATGAGTACGATAAATTTTATTCATATATAAATTTAAAATATGTTCATATTATTTATTTTTATTCACCATATATATTTTATAATAATTATTGAATGGTTAAAATTGAGAATTAATTTCATCGTTTTGTGGAGACGGTAAGCTGTATGTACGCACGAGTGACTATATAATTAAATTTATAGTTAAATAATATATTTTTGTATGTCATGTTAATTATATATGATCATAATGATGATATATTCGTTATTTAAATATATTATAGTCATCATTATACCAAGCAAAATAATGTAAAAATTAAATTTATTTTGCACCACGGTGTGGAGATGGTTAGACGTACGTACACACACATTATGATATTGTTTTTCATATGATGGGTAAAATCAATAATATGGTTGTAATATAATCCAAATAACGTCATATATTGTATATTATAATTTATAAATTATTTTATTATGGAAACAACATAATAATAGGAAGTATAAGAAAAAAATAATTTGAATTTAATTTGTAAAACTATTACCTCTTCTTCTAGTGTCTCCTTTTGATTTGAAAAAAATGACTCGATAGGTTTTATTTCCAACCAAAGTGGTACCTATATGATGAATTAAATTAATTTTGTAGGATTATTGGGAATTCATTGTCTAATATAAATGGATTTAGAGGCGTTAATTAAATATAAGGATAAGTTCCCATTTATAAGAGGTTTGAGGGGCACTTTTGGAAGATCTTAATGTATTAATTCATTATAAATTTAATTTAGGTTTTAAATAGATAATAGTTATTATTTCTATTAAAATATCATTATGGGTTTAAATCCCCTCAACCAATTGATTTTATTCATTTTTAGGTTATAAGATTAACCTTTTCATATTGATTTAACACTTTGTTAAACAATTTAACTCTTACTTTGTCTTTTAGAATTTTTATACTATATGATTAATATATTTAATATAAAATTAACAAAGAACCAAAATTAGAATTTTTATTATATATATTGAATTATAAAAATTATTTGGAAGAGTTTATATTTTTATGACTTATATATCATTTAATAAAATTAATTTTATTTTAAAATATCATTTATGTCAATTTTAATATGATTCATTGGTGGCATATTTAAAAACATAAAAACAACCTGATAACATCGATTAAATACTTAATTTATCTCAAAAATATGTATGAGGTACCTATACAATTAATTTAGGTCATTAATTAAGTGAAAAAATATTTATTTCATCATTTCTAATGTAATTTATTTGATAATTTCTTTTAATAAAATAATTCTTGCATCACTATTATATGATCATTTAAGATAATTATTTAATATTCTAAAATTATAAATAAATTTATATGTTTTAGGTATTTCTTTTTTATTTATATATAATATTTATAATCCATGAAATCTATTTGTTTTATCTGTATTAAAATTACTATATGTATAGGAAATAACAGTGTGACATTTTGTCACATTCAATAATTTTAATAATATTCATGTCATGTTGATGGAGAAGAGTCCATTAAATGATTAAATTTAGAACCATATGTTATGTGGGTCGTATTTCTTCATCCAATAAAATTTTTAGGTGATATTGTACATTTATAATACTATTTTTACCTATAATTACATGATTTTATCATAACCGTGACAAATACAAATCATCGTAATTACTATAAAAAATATAAAAAATAAAATTAATATAATAAAATAATATTGATCCAATGGTTCCAAATAAGGAATCCATTTTATAAACATTTATACAATAATTTTTCAAAAAATATTAAAATTTCTCTCATTGATGGAATGAGAAAATGGGTTTTTCAAAAGTAAAAAACATCAAATGATTGACTTGTGTTAGTATCCAATAATAATGTGAAAATAATTCCAATAGACTTAATTATATTAAATGATAAAAATATAATCTAATAATAAAAAATCATATTATTCAACAATATAAATAATTTTTATGAAAAATGTATTTTTCATTGAAAATTATGTATTTTTCATTATTCATCAAAACCTGAAACCTCATAGAAAAATACCAAAAATTGATCCACATAAAATATTGACATTATATAATCAAATAAAGAGTTTATTTTTTAAAATTTAATATATGAATGTTTCAATTATTGTATTTAAAATGGATTCTCCCTTAAAAGGTTCCAAAACTACATTTTTTAAAAACAACTTCTTTTATCCAAAAAAGTGAATTTTTTCATATATCATGTATATAACATATATAAGATGAATTTGAAAAGTTTGTAGAATATATAAAAATAAAAATTTGCTTAACACTATTTATAAATGGTAATTTAAAAATAATTTTATATATTATATTATATGACAATATTTTATTAATATATTGTTGTTGGGTACAACATGGCCTTGATTTTAATAAAAGACAACACATTATTGTGTATAACATAATATTGACATGGTTTCATGTAAAAATAATGAATGAAAAAATTAAATTTATTTAGGGAAAAAAATATTTTAATGTATCGGTGTGTTACATTATCCCCTCCTTCAATAAATTACATCTTCTTAATTTGAAAATTCACTTTGAAAATATCGGTTTAATACTAAAAAATAACTTCATCGGAAGAGAACATAAAAAAGTGGTCTAATAAAATATATTGTTTAAAAAAGGGAATGGTAAATATAAAGACACCACCAAATTAGGCATTCAAATAAGAGAACATTAATGGTATATATTGATACATACATGGTAGAAAAATGTAAATAATTATAGGGATTGATTGAGGGAATCAATCAAAAACAAGTTAATAGTAAATTGAAAATTTGGGAACTCAAATCCATATATATATGATAATTTAAAATACCATAGGTTCAAAAAACTATGTTATTACGAAAAACATTTTACTATTCAAATTCCTAGGGTTTATGAAGTTTTATAAAATCCAATGGATAAACTGGAAAAACATACATGATTCCATAAATTTTATACATTAGTTGTGCTTTGATCGTTTTCACTTAATTTTTTTCACCTAAAATGGATATTCAATATGTTATGTTATGAATGAAGCACATTAAAGGAATCATAAGGTCCCTGATTGTTATTTTTAAACCTTTAAATTATTACTAAAACCAAATAGATAACACGAAATATTCAATGAAACAAACTTAGACATCAAAAATTAATATATAATGTTAAAATTAACCAATTTAAACCTTAATACTCAACCAAAATACATCCCTCCAAATTCAATATTAAAAAAGGTCTCTACATTTCGAAAATACATTAGTTTCTCCCAAAAATTTAATATAGGACTTATATTTATATAATTTCATCGCTTTAATAAACTATAATGAAATCATTCATTCAAAAAAATCATTCATGAAGACGTATTGAAGAACAATTATTACATATATCATGATTCTTATAACAGTAACACCAATGACGAAATTTATTGTTAATCAAAATTCCAAATAACCTTAATTTATCAACATAACTCTTAAACCCTTAAGTATTATACAACATAATATTCCATAAAACATCCTTCATTTCATTTAAATTGATAATATATTCAGCAAAATTAGTATATACATTTCATGTATAACTTTTTGAATTCTAATCATTGATCAAAAATAAATGTACAATATGAGAAACTAAAATAATAGTCATATTATCATTAAAAAAATTTATAAGTTCTCTAAATGATTAAATATTCTTCTCAATCCATATGTCCATAGAATTAAACTAGTTTATCATTTACCAAATATAATGTATGATATCCCATTCTTAGGCATACCCTCATTGTCATTCATAGGGTCATGTTTTTTAATCTAGGTTTTCTAAATTTAATTACCATGGTTGTAGCTGAACATCCAATGGTACCCAAATTATTACCCTGGCCCTAAAATATCTTATTTGATTCATTATATTAATACATTGACATGATTATAAGGAATAAAATTTCAAAGGACTGATCATTTTTGGTTTCATAGAAAATATAATATATAATTGTACAATACATTTCAATTTAAAACATAAAAGACACCGTAAATAATACTGTGATAATTACATTATTAATCTAGATAAACCATGATTATAAATCATAAAACACTACTAAACATACTATGAAAATTAAATAATATAAATGGGTGAGTATAAATTCTGATTAATGTTAAACAATATAGGTTACACATTCATAAATAATAATTAAATTTTAGGGAATGTATAAAATAGAAACACAATAATTATAATCATAAACATGAACATAATACAGAAAGAATAAATAAAATTATTTCATTTTAACGTTCACATGGATATTCTACTATTCAAGTAATAATATGTAATATGAATAACTAATCAAATAAAGTGGGAATGCATAATAATTGTCATCATAAACAAATCTTCGTGGCTTCAAGCCAAGACCATACATAACCATTCCATAAAAGTCTTGTTCTAAGACACTAGTTTATCTCATTAGACCCACTAATGCATTTGGGAGCTATATAGTTCTCCACCCATCACATACTATGTCTAATGTATTCCTCATATGAAAGTCCTAAAACATTACATAAACATTTATATTAAAACCAGCATATGGAATTATTATATTATAACAATAATCAATTAATGTTATAAAAATAGAACATACATAGTCACACATATCATAAACCATTATATAAAATATGAATGATTTCATCTAAATAAATCAACCCAAGTTAAGCATAAAATTCAATAATGTATGTTGACATAGATGATAATAAAATAATTAAATCATTATAACTCTTTGAGAGAAATTACCATTTTTTACATTGAAAAAGAAGCACAATTGTTAAATAAATCAATTATTTTGAAAAATAACTATATAATCTTATAGGTTAAACATCAAAATTTTATGGCATCATGAGGGCCGAAATAAAAACTATTTCGGTTGAAGTTAGAAAGCATTCTTTTCGTAATTTTTTTGACAATTTTATAATGTATCGCATTTGAAAAATGATATAAAAATTCATTTCCAATCATTTTTAAAGATTCAAACACGGGTAAAAATTATTTTTAATAATTGGTGATAATATTTTGAAAAAAATTTTATGAAACATAGATATAGATGATAATGATTCCCTAGTAGATACTTACATAAAATTAATCTCAAAAATTAAAGAGATTTTCAAATTAACCGTTAAAATTAAATTTCATTTGTTCAAGGGTGTGTTGACATACTATATAATTGTTAAAGCATATCATTAAATTATACTAGTACCATATCCATATTTTTTATATCATATATGATCCATTTATATCATTTAGGTATTAATAATTCAGTATCACTATTTTTTTGCGTGATAACTGATGAATTTTCTCATTCCTGTTACGTCATTTAAGTCATGTTTGATATCCATATAATGTATTTTATTAATTTCTAGAATTAAATTATGTATATTATTATTATTTTTACTCACATATAACATTAATAATAATTCTTCAATGGTTAACTTGGAAAATTAATCACATCACGTCATGGAGATGGTAGGTCGTACGTACGGTCGAACGACAATATCATTGACTTGATGGTAAAATGGTATGGAGTTATATGTTATATTAATAATAAATAATCATTATCATGATAATTACTTATTTAAATTAGTTATAATAGTCGTTAGACCTATTTAAATATTATATATCTTGAAAAACATTTTCCAACACGTTGTGCATTTGGTAAGTCATATATACTCTCGCAAGGTGATATTATTTTATATAGGATGGATAAAAGGTGGAATATCATTGTCCCATAATCATAATAACATATCATAATTTAAATTCTACATGAGATATTAATTTTTTTTCATGTAATATATGATTAGTATGTAATAGAAGAAAACAAATTGAATTAAATTGTTAAAACAATTACCTCTTATTCTAGTGTCTCCTTTTTATTTTCATAAAATAACTCCTTCTGTTAGATTTCCTCCAAAATTATAGACCCTAGGATAAAGTTAAGGAGTTTTAGAAGAGAATTTGGAATTTATTGTCCTTTCCAAAAAGATTTAAAGTTATGAATTATAGAGAATGACGAGTTTTCTTTTTTTAGAGATTTGTGGGGAACATTTGGATGATCATATAATATTTAATTATAATAAATTTATTTTCAATATAAAACAAAACCAAAGTAAATTATTTAGATGATTATATGAATAGTGGTACCAAAACCCTAATCCAATTTATTTTTGACATATTTACATCATACAAATAACCGTATATTTTCGATATATCCCTTAGATAAATATTCAACTATTAATGTGTCTTGTTTTATTTCAACACTATAAGGTTAATATAGTTACTTTAAAATGAAAAAGATACCCATGAGGATAATTAATTACATAATTAAAATTATAAAATTTATTTGACCGAACATTAGATTTTTATGGATTTTATATCATTTAATAATATTTTTTTTCTAAATAATATTTATGTAAATTGTAATACTATTAAATATAGGCATTTTTAATAATATAAAACAAAAATTATAAAATCTATCCAATATATAAAATATTTTAATAACATGTCTAGGTAATGTATAAAATTATTTTATTTTATTAATTAATTCAAATCATAATAATTATAATATTTTTAATATCATTAATTTGATATATATATTAATAAAATAATTTCTTCATTGCTATTTTGTTATTATTAATGGTAATTATTTAATATATCAAAATTATAAAAAAATTATATGGTTTAGGTATTTATTTTATTTTTCCATATACAATTTATAGTTGATTTTATCTCCTGGTTTTCTCTAAATTAAAATTATTATGCTTATAGGTAACGAGAGTGACATTTTTTCATATTCATTAATGTTAATAATATTCATGTTATATTTTCAAGGAAAACTGTCCATTAAATAAGTACAATCTAATCATTACATGACATGTGTCGAATTTAGTCATCCAATACGATTTTTCTAGATGTTAGGATAATTTAATAATATTATTTTTACCCTTAATTTGTTTATTTACCTTGAACATCATAAAAAAATTATCATTATTACTATTCATAATGTTCAAAAAAATGATATCCATTAATATAATTTTTGAACATTGGATTCAAAATATAGAATATATTTTCTGAAATTTAATACACATATGTTTATTTAATTAATTTAACATTGATCCCATTTATGGAATGAAAAACATTCATTTTTAAATGTAAAAAGCATCTGAATATTGACATGTGTTTATTTACAATTTTAATTTAAAAATAATTCCCATGACCATAATTATATTAAATAATAAAAATATAATCTTATTATACATTAAAACCAATAGAATTTATAATTAAATTTTAAATATAATTTTTATTAAAAAATATGATTTCAATTAAAATTTAATTATTTTATCTATTCATCAAAATACAAAACTTATTGAAAAAAATAAAAAATAATGATCCGAAGTAAAGTTTTGAATTATTCTCTAAAATAATAGGTTTATTATTTCAATTTATATATATTACAATATCAAATATTGGAATTTAAAAGAGTTCTCTAGTAAAAGGAGGCAAACCTATTTTTTCAAAAAAATAAATCTTTTATACGAAAAATTTAATTTTTTTCTTATATAATTTTTTGAAAAAACATAATATGAATTTTAATATTTTGTAGAATATATGATATAATTTTTTTGGTTAGTTTTAACAATAAAACTTATTTTAACAACTACGTTATATTTTATATTAAATAATAATAATTTCGTAATATATTATTTCTTGTTAAAACTGGGCATTGTCTGTAATGAAAGACAAGTCATTGATGTGTATAGAATAAGAATAACATAGTGTTTTGAAAAAACCAAGAAACCAAAAAATTAAATTTATTTAGAAAGGAAAATATTATAATGTCTCTAGGTGTTACTTGAGCCGATTGAGGATGGGTCGTTATAAGGTGGGGAGTTTTTAGGGTCCCAGACTTCATGGACATATTTCCTTGTTTGAATTTGGGTATTAATATATTTTTCATATAATGAAAATTTTACTTGGTGTATGAGTGGTCTCTGGGTTGTTCGGGGCAGGAATGGAAGGGAAACTGATCCAAACAGTGTAAGACGCATGGTTTTCACACTATTCTATATATCGTGTGGCCTTCCCTGGAAAACCATGTAGCTTCGGATAATGTCTTGATGCATGGTTGGAGGATGATTTTCAAATTATGTATAAATTCCCACATAACTATGCGACCCAACTATATTAATATAGTGTCTTGGTCATTGTATGTCAAACTAAGCAAGTAAACCATGCTACCTGTTAATGTTGGAAAATTACTAAATTTCCATCATGGGATTTTAAGAACCATAACCAATATTATCTTCCACTTCATACCATGAAAACCTAACGACAAACCAAGGCTCTAAAATCTTATAGGAGATCTTACTCCTCCATTTACAGGCTGTTTGGAGCATTGTTGGTTGCAGATCAAACAATCAAATTAGTCTAATCTTATCATTTATTCTCTTTTCTCTATTAGAGAATGTATTTTGGGTGATATATTTTGAATCCATAAAACCCTATTTTTCAAATGAATCTGAATTAAGGAATTCAAGGATGTTTATATTAGGATCTAAAGCTATTATTAATAGTGTGTTCATTATCAGATTTCATGTAGGTGGTCAATAAGTTATATCCCACAAATTTTTTAATTTTATGCACATGAGGTTGTATTTTTGTTTTCCAATTCTTTTGATTTTTTATTAAATTTTTTCTATTTGATAAAATTATAATCCAAATAATATATTTAACCCCTCATTATATATGTGGGAATCATTGAAGATGATTTGATAAATTTGGGGCCACCGATGGTGTATGCCGACTGTACCAGACATGGAAAACTGATATGTTATGTTTGAAATTGTATTGTGATTAGGTAGTTCCTAATATGAACATGATTTTTTGGTAATATTATGATTAATATGATACATTTATTTTTTGTTTTGGTATTTTTAATTACATAATGGGTTGTTTGGTATGAAACAAAATGGTAAATATGGGTTAAATTTGATTATGTTGAATGATTAATGAATTTTCATAGATATGCATAAGAGTATTAGGGCATATGTAATTGTGATATTTTAAATGTGTAATTTCTTTATAAATTGATAAATATGATTAATAAGATATAATAATGGAATTGATGAATATTTTTAACTATTTTTTTATGGTAATTATGTGGTATAAATAATGGGGTGAATATATTAAATTAGTTGGGCTCTGTTAAATAAGAATTGTACTAGAAATGTGTAAGTTAGAAATTTGTTCTATAATGATAAATTTGATAAATGTACTAATATATGATAATTGGAGAATATCGAGTATTGTATGATAATTTTTTACAATACATAATTGGTTACGAAATGATAATGAGAATTTGGGTAAGAGGAAATGTAATTTAATTGGACAATGTGTTAATGAGTTATAGAATAATATTCATTGACGTGTTGATTATGATGGGATATGATTTCTATTTTAATTTGTTGTGATTGTTTGTGTTATGGTATGTTTTTGGTGGGATTAAGGTGTGAGGCACCCCCCAAGGTTCATGTTCGGACTAATGCACTAACCATAGATTGATATGTGTGGTGAATGGATATGTAAGCTTGTGTACATTTATTGGGGTGTGAGATAAAGGATTGAGGCTCCTCCCATGTGCCAAGTTAGACTGATGCTCTATACTCCACACCCATTTCATGGGTTAGGGAAAGGGGAAGACCTATATTTCCCTAATGGATTCATTTTACTATACAGATGCTTTGATTCTATGATAATATGTTTGTTATATTGTGTTACCACTGGTGAGACTGGGACTTGAATTATTCTCTAATGTTTATTTATTTTTTGAATTATACCCATATGTATTTGATGTATATAAATAACCCATAGAGCACATGATGACTATGGATTAGGTAATAATTATGGATAAAAAGTGAATGTATTAATAATGGTATAAATGGTTAGAATACACATTGTTGACTAATGGAAACTGAGTTGTTCATTGGATTACCTTGTTATTTATTTTATACATGAGTTAACTATCTATTAGAGTATATTTTTTGAAAAAAAACACATAGTGGTGAACTAATTGATTTTGTACTCACACCCTACTGAGGCCACTATTGGGTACCCGAGAAGATTTCATGGCAGCAGGTCAAGAAAATGAACAAAATGGTATGATTGGGAGTTGAGTTGGGCTTGGGATGTGCATTAATGAGGTTACAAACTTGGAGTTTGGGTCTTTTTCATGATTAATCTATTGTCTTTATTTTTTATTTTATTTACTTTCACATGGTTATCATAAAATGGTATAATTACTACTTTCATTTAGACTTGTACAATGTTTGATTTTTGGATTCATGTGCATGATTATTGGTTATAACATATTATGTCCATCGTTTCACCTTATTTCTGATGTGGCTTACTCTAGTAATGAGGGTATAGTCTTCCCACATGATCTATTAAACCCTTTATTATTTTCATAAATCTCTAATATATTTTGAGGCACACTTGAGGTCATCTAGAGACCCGGGACAAGGAACTAGTATAGTGGATACCCGGTTGGGGATGTAAAAATGCATTCTGGGAAAATAGAGAGAAGATATGTATTTTTGCATAGGGAAAATGATGAATAATAAATTATAGAGGATCTAGATATATATCTACCCCCTTTTAATTGGGTGGTTCAATAGATGTTTCAACCACAATGAGGATAATGTTGTGTTCAGTGTTGGAGTTCTATGATATGTGGTTTCTAATATGAAATGTCCATAAAAATAAGTGCAAGGATAATGATGTGATTGTTGAGAAACACTACTTCTGGGTGTATGGTCACACCATGAATAAAGAAATCCACAACATAAATGGAGAAATACTAGTTGTGAACATATAATGGTGAAAATATTTTTTTATTACTGATGGGGTTTTCCACATGTAGATTAGATGGATCATGTTGAGATAGATAGGTTGTCGGGTATGTGGTTCTTGTTATTAGATGTGCTATACTCTATTACAGAAGAGGTAATGCGATGACTACTTTATGAAATATTTAATTTTTACATGATTCATATGGTACATGTTATAGGAGGTTCTGATTTTATAATTGAAAATTGAAGGGCTAGAACATCAGTTCAATGACACCATTATTTTGATTTAGAGTAAATAATGAGAATGTGGAATGATATTATCCTAAAAAAAATCCACCAATATCACCATCACTTATAACCATTAATGAGGGGTGATTTTTTGTCATTTTATATGATGATTTATGTTATGATATTCCACTTCATCCTTATGATATTATTTACCTTCATTTCAATCATATTTCACATAATTTGGAAACAGAATTATTGAATATTCGACCTTACAATTGTGAAAACTATAACGATAATTAGGTACTATTCTTTGATTTTTTCTTAGATGTCACAAATCATTTAAAACACATACAATTTCGTACTAATGGTGGAATTTAGATTTTTAATTCAATTTTACCAATTAGGAAAAAATTTATTATTAGTTTAAAATAATTATTCTGATATGATATCAACAAATACAAGATAATGTCTTGGTAAAACCTTTGATTTGGAAAAAATAGATTAGATGATGTTATTTGAAGTTTAATATAGATGGAAAATGTGAATGAAATTATGGTGTCCATGAATATAAACTACCATAATAATTTATTTTCATGATTTTAAACGCATTGATGAATATATGGATAGAAGTTAACGAGATAATTGTCGTGATAAACCTATGTATGATATAGGATGGAATAGTGAAACTAGAACATAAAGTGAGTAACCTCGAAAATTTTTGGATTATAGGACCATGAAATGAATACTTCATTACAGCTGAGAAGTATTATACTGAGTTATGAGTGGGCCAATACAATTCCTTGTTTTATAGACGAAATGAATGAATAATAGGTTATTTAATGTAGGATTGTTTAGAAGAAATGTTATTTTAAGGATGATGTTGATGGGTGAATCAATAATATAACTCTAAAATGATTGTTCTAAACATTCTATTGGTTGATTTTAGACATTATAATGAATTATGATTATATGATTATATTCCCATTATATAAATACTAATTTCAATATCATGTTTTAAAAATCCCTGATAAAATGATATGTTTTATAATATATTATAATGAAAGATAAACATTAATATATTTTTTGAATTTAATACTAAATTCCATAATAAACATTCAATGATTATTAAGTAATCATGTAAATAAATACACCATGAATATAAAATAATTGTGCCCCTTGTTTTCAATAAATATCATCAACCGTATTATGAAAATATACTTAAGGGATATTATTTTGAATAGAATATACATGTCAAAATATCAAAAAATAGGATGAATTGTTTTTTTATTTAGTGAAATGAAATATATCTGTTATATATAGTATTTTGGATTATATATTCATTGAGATTATATGATTAATGCATTATTACCATAAAATTATAATGTATAAATATGTGCAACAATAATATTACACCTATGCTGACATGTCAATAAAATGATATAATGTATTTGTATTCTCCCATATAAATCTAATTTTCCATATTTTTAATAGAGTTAGAATCACTCAGCTTCCCCAAGACTAATACCAAACCAAAATTCAACAGGTGTAGCTTGAATGAAATCATTTTAAGGAGAAATTCAGTTATGTGGAAAATTGTGAAATATACGTTTTTATATGTGTCACCACCCATTATAACTAACATTTCATTGCATACCCTTAGATGATAAATTCGTGTTTTGAAAGGATATTTATTCTGATTTCCTAATAAAATAATCATATATTTTTTTTCAAAAAATAACTTTATTACATGTTGGTAATACATCTTTCATTTTTATAAAATATTCATTTAAAAATATTTAAAAGTGAATGTAAACATAAATGTACTATAATCAATTAATTTTTTTTAAACATGTAATAAATCACATATAATTTGATATAAAATAATTTAGTTATTTAAATTATTTAATAAATAATTATACATTTCAATGTATTATATACTTCTTTCTTATGTAACCAAAATGTGCATATTATAGTAATATTTTCATCAATTTTATTTAGAATATAAAATTTTAAATAATTTACCAACCATCAAATAAATTATTTTAAATAAAATAACAAGATTAAATTCATATAATACATAATAATTGAATTTATCTTAACATATTTATATGCACATGTACTAAAAATTAAAAACCACAGAAAATGATTCTAAAAAAATAGTTTTCATTTTTAACTGAAATATTATTCTTTGGTAATAGTTTTATATTTTTTATGAATATATGTTAATATAAAATATATTAGTTCCCATGGTGATAGAGTGATTCATCAAATCATTTTTTTTTAAATATTGTTAATTTTTTAAAATAATTTAAATTGGTCTCATTTTATGATTATAATATATTTTAATACATAAATAATAATATATTTACCTGAAATTATTTTAAAATTTATTTAAAATTAGAATATACAAAATAATGTACAAAAATTCATTTTCAATATAGTAATATTTTTTAATATAAAATATTAAAATTATATTTTAATATAACCATAATTTGAAAAACTAATTACATATAAAGGATCCATATTAATAATTGACCTAACAAAATTTTGAAAATATCAGCTTATGTTTTTTATCAAATAATAATAACCATGCTAAAAAAGTTTAATCTTGGTTAATAATGGGAAAAGGATGTCACTTTATGTTGCTCAAATTTTTCATAATTTAATTGAAATTAATACCTCATATAATGCCTTCTTGATGGAATTTCCAATCAAAAAGTCTCACCATTCATTAATTACATCATTCACCAAACAACTACGTAATACCATCTTTACCATACTATTAACTTTTGGTAACTTATAAAATTGCAACTTTTTCTATAATAAAAGAATATCACAACCCCCCACACAAATCCACTCAATATGTTCAAATTCCCATTTAACAATATTAATTTTTATTTTTAATAGATCTATCATCCAATATTGGTAGATATTTTAAAAAAGAAGACTTCCAAGAGTACTCCATACCAAAAATGTTCTTGAAGAAAAGTTTAAAGTCCTAATAACGCTTAATATCCACTGTCTAAAATTTTATTCTCCATAACTATCATCCAATCCATATCTAATCATACCAAAATAGAGACATTATTATCATTATAATAATACAATGTGAATATATTAATGAAATAACAATTTTCTACCTTCTTAACATTCTTTTGGGAGTAAATATGTGACTTGTGTTGTTAGTCGACAACCTTCTCCATGAATGATATATTTTATTTTTCAAAACATCCATTCATGTATGGATCAAATAATGGATATTAGAAATTAATTTAACATTTAAAATATTATTAGTGTAATTAAATGATAAATTAGGAATACTCATTCAAATATTGTTAATAAATTATCACAAAAAAAGAAATCTACATTGTAAATACATAAAACGTGTAAAATGCATTTCATGTTTATATCTATTCATTTAATATCGTAAATTATACTTCCACAATAATTAAATTAATTTTTTTTCCTTTTATATATTTTAAATAATATTATATTTCATCTATAAATATTTTATTAGAATAAAAAAAATCATTCTCAACTATTTGTTTACAAATTTTGTTTTTTTGGTGGGTTTATCAACCAACGAGAATAGAAAAGCTAAATTTTTCAATGATTGTATTGGAAACCTAAATATTTTTATATTAAGTTATTAACATTTGAATTATGTTTTTATTTTCTGAAATATTAATATTAGAATTATAACTCATTGGTAATATAAAAAAAATTTATTCAGTAATATATATCGAAGCAATTTCATTAGTGATTTCAACTTCATATATCATAACAAAAAAACTAATATATAGAAAGTAGAAGATTATACATCTTTATTTAGAAAATTTTACAATATTATAAATAATATAGTAATTATGTCTTTATATCAATTTATGTGGATGAACTTCAGTATTTGAAATTTATGTTAAATATTCAAAATCAATAACAATAATTAATGTAAATGAACAATAACTAAATTATAAACTAATAATAAATTAATATAATTAATGAAATAAAAAGTTAATAAAGTACAATAAGGTTTAATAATAAGTTATTATTATTTCTATATTCATTTTATGTAATGATAAATCACTTTGGTTCATATTGATATTAAATGATAGGGTTGTCATATCAATTTATCTTTAGTGATCCATGTTATTAAATAAAACATATATTCATCATTTATATTGTTAAAATAATATCTTATTTGAAATTATTATATTTTATTTATTATTTCAACTTGGTTATAGAAAACTACATTCATGATTCGGTATGTCTTAATTTTTTTGTTAAATTGTTACGAATTTTATAATGATTTTTTGATTCAATATCATTATAATTGAATCATTTTTTTGTCTCCCTTCAGTATGAGGTTATAAATGTCTTATTTTATCCATTTCATCATCTAATATTCTGCATTCCATTTTTTCTATGTAACTATAATTTTTCATGATAGTTATTATTCACTGATTTATTCTGATCATAAAAAAAAGAATACATTGATAATAATAATAATTATCCTCTATCATATAAATTCACCACCATAACCATATTTTTTCCCATAATTTTATTACTTCTTATTTAGATCCCAAACATGTTTTACCAAATGTGAACTTTTTATTTCCACTTAACTATTTCTAAATGGTACACTTTTTCCCATTTTATTCCAATGCCACTATTGGGGAATGCTATGACACAAGGAAATTCATCCTTGGACTTCATTGTTATAATTATATCCCCAAATTCAAAAATTAAAAAACTGGTGTCCATAACCACAATGGTAGATGATGTCAGATACATTATTTGAACATGTTGATTTGATATCTTCTCATAAATACATATATTCCTTGTTGGATCTCCATACCTAGATAGTATCTCCAATATAGAATATGGTTATGTTTTTCAATAAAATTATAAACAATTTCTTCTAATAGACCTTAGTTAATAATATTAATAGTCATGGTTATAGGGTGGAAAGTGGTAGGTGAATTTTATTCTGGAATTTTTCATGTTGGTAATATAAAAAAATTATCATTATTTGATGTTTAGAGGGTATCATATGATCATGGAATAAGGTATATTGAATATAAAATCTGAATCATTTCCTGATCAATTATATTGATCCTACATTCTATTTGTAATGAATCAAATACTCATAAACTTAGGATTACTATTGAAATCCCTCAATATTGTTCACATTATTCATTTGATGCATCTGATACTCATCAGTATAGGAAACATATTCTATTCATATTAGGAATTATAATATTATAAAATAGAAAATAATATTCTTATTAAACTACGAATGAAATTATGTCAGTTAACAATTTAAAAGAGTTGATAGGTACAATTATCATCACATAGTGCATTTGTATTTTTTTGGAGTAAAGAATCTAATTCTCATAAAATAATGAAGATCCCCTATAGCATCAATTATGTTGAAGGATAAGATGCCATTTAAACATTACATAGAGGATTACTATTCTTATCACATAGAAATATATTAATCATAATTTTAGGTATAATATAAGTTCATTCTCAATAGTATGGGGAAGAATGGACCATCTTCCCATCACATATTATTCCTAGTCTCTTCAACAATGGTTCTCTATGATCATTACACTGGTATTGGATTATGATGGACCACTTGAGTTCATTGGTTTAACGAAGAGGGAAGTCCATAAAAGATTTAAATTATTATGGAAGGATGTTCCAAATAAGCTTGTAATGTACCCTAAAATGAAAATGTTTACATTCTATTGAGAGATCATGAGGTTTAATGTCCAATGGGGGACACTCATGGTCATAAAATCTAGTGGGGGATTCTTTACACATATGTTCATCATTAACAAAAAATGGAATGGGGGTTGTTTAATTCCATGATACTAGAATCCATGGATATTTTTTATTTATAATGATTTATTAATTGTCCTCAAGAAAGATTATCAGGATTTGGTGTTATCTGCAATAAAGGTTGAGATGGGAACTGGTTGAAGTTATTTTTAAAAGATGTTAGACTCACATATGACTCATCACACATGAATGGGAGACATGGTTTTTGACTTATTGTTAATGATAATTATAGAAGAATCCAATTAAACCATTAGGTAGAGAGGGATAATGACCCATTTAGTTTGAATGTGTTTTCTAACACTACATGATGAATTTAAAATAGGGTTGTAATGATTATTGAGTCACGGAACAAGTGAAAACAAGAGAATTTATAGGGAATATGCATATACATTTTAAAAAGTATGGTGTGATAACCTCATATATGTACTATGGGGTATCATGGGCTTGACACGTGAGGAATCATGGGATTGTTACATAGAACATCTTATTATCATCAAATTAGTCAGGGATATAATTTAACATCTTATAGTTTGAATTTTTTCTTTATATTTAACTCCATCAAATGGGACATTGGTGCTACATATTTTGATATCCTAAATCATGGATTAAATATAGGTTATCTATAAATACACTCATTCTATGTTATATTCATAAGAAACAAGAATATGATAATTCTTCTTTTTATAAATGACCGAGACAATGATTATTCCCACACAATGATTCCAGGGATTCGGATTACTTATCCTTTAAAAAATTTATTTAGGATGGAGAAAGGCATAGAAAACATCTTATTTAAGAAGAATAAAAGGTAATTAATACGAGTGAGAATATTATTTGGAGAATTATTAATTAAATAAGGAGAAAAGGTGCATGAAGCTACACTCTTTGACATAAGGGTCAATAATATCAGATATCTATATGGTGTTCACTTGAGTGAGACAAATTTAAATGGGTGTAGGTCCAATGAAAATTTAACATGTGAACCCCTATGTGTTGGTTGACGGAATAATAAAATTAGGTATAATTGGTCAATGTTTGACAATATTTGATGATCATGAACAATAAGATTAGTTCATGCCATGTGATATAGTAAAAGGGTGTAGTAACGATTGTCTTGGAAGAGTTTCTCAGAACATTTAATGTTTTATAATGACTATAATTTTGTAGAGGATTTCAATTTTTCAAAAACTCATGTTCACAACATGTGAATTTGTGTGAAATTGTCTCTAATATAAGATGAGGTGAATTAGGAAATGTTTGGTTGTTTTCATTAAATATTTGAACTAATGAAAATACATGGGATTCAATGGTAGTGTTAATTACAAAATGAAGAATGTTTTAAATATTATATAATTCCTTATAGAATTCATGATGTTCCTATACAAAAAATGTGCATAATTATATATTTTTATTATTTATTTTAAACTCATTATATTTTCACAGTCTAATCCCATAGGTTATGCAACATTTACTACCTTGTAAAAAATGGGTCTATGTACTATTTTTTTATCCAGGAATCATTTTCCATCTAATGTCTCATTTCAACTACATCAACATTTTTGAAAAAAATAGATATTTGGGTTCATAACATGAATGCTTAATGAATGGACCCTGTTGTTCAAAAATTATCTCCATGTATATCATTCATACAAGAATTTTTTATATCAATGGGTTAAAATCCCATGATGATATTATCTATCCCAAAAAATATCCCTCTATAATTTGAGATAATAAGGATGTGGATTTTCAAACTGAAGGGAAAAATATGTGTACTAGATGAATTCAATCTATTTCAGAGAATATTGTTCTGTATTTTGAGAATTAGTATAAAATTTCATTAAACCATGTTTTCCATTTGAGTAACATGTAAATTTTCTAATTAATATAGTTATAATCACAACGAATAAATTTCATAACTGATGTGCTAAGGAAATTATGTTTAAAGGAAAAATAAACATTGTTCGATATATGTATGTGGATAATTTGAAATCTAGTTTAATGAAAAATAATTTGATAGGAAAATTATAAATTGATATATATATCTATGTATCCTTATCATTATAAATATTGTATGATTAATTTGGTTTTGAGAATTTTTTTCATAGATATTATTATATAGTGACTTCGTTGTGATTGATTCCTGAGTGTGGGATGTTTATTTTCTTATTGAGTTTTTATGGATATGTACCATGATTTATATTGATTCTTGAAGTATTTTTATATAATGTTTTACCACTTGAGTGATATGAAAAGTTGTACATGATTCTAGGTAGCATAGTATATGATTATAATAGTTTCATAAGGAATAGATATAGAGCCATTGGATTCCTAAGAGAGATGTTATATGTAGACTTCTGTTAGAGACCTTTTATTTTAGAAATGTAATGATTGAAAAATCTATAAAATATAACCTACCAAAAATATAAGTGATCCATCTAGATGTAGTAGTTTAATCCCACAGTCAAATATACCTATAAGTGTGTCAAATCATGTTTGGAATACCCCGGGTGTCAGTCCATAATGAGGTGGTCAACATGGTTATTTATTTTATAGTATTAATATATTAAATTAATTATTTGTTACTCATTTTATTTCAATACCTACATTTCTCAGACTATATTCATTTTGAAATGGGTATGTTTACATACTATATTGTACTAAATCTATAGAATATTTTTCGTTCTGTACATGAACATACATATTGAATGTTTCTTTGGACAACAGTAAGGGGCTTCGTTGTTGAATATTATTTTTCTAGGTGTGTAATACCATAGATATGGGACAAACATGGGTTTATAGACCAAGAAATTTAGATTCATTACATGATTATGTTTTTTCATTTATAACTATAACATATAGAATTTCATTAGTTACGTTAACTCTTTAATTAGATTATTTAATTATTATTTTGATTTATTCATCATTGTACTGTTTTTCAATTTTATATTCCTATTTAGTTATTCATATTTTTTCTATTTTTACTCAACATTATTAATATTTACACATACAATAAAACTATTTACCAAAGTTAATTTGCTCCAATTTATATTATTTAATCCCTCCTATAGCGTATGTAACTTATAGCACATGTGGAGGAGTGAATTTGGTCACACAACTAATCATCTCATCAAATTAAGGAATAACTAGAGGGTATTAATATGCTGTTGCATATCAATTTGGTTTTTTATTTAAAATTAAGAACTATTATAGAAAAGTATTGCAGATCCATTTTCATTTTTGGACTTGGTTATGATCTTGTGCATGGGAGTTTCAAACCCATGTATCAAGGATGATCAAAGTGCATATGGATGGGGTAAATTTTGATGATGTTTTCCTGTCACAGTTTATATTATTTCACATTAGGTTATTAACATATTGTGTGATGTTATTATTTAGATAATTCATAATCATGCCTCAGTATGATGCGAGATGATTATTTATCCAACATATTAGGTATATATCTATGTATATTGACATGAATTATTCATGATAAGGGAAAATTTATCATATGTGATATCTTTTCATTTATGAACTGTGAAATTTAATAAATATTATATTTGAAAAAAATAGGAATAAATGAATTTTTAGGTCATGCCAATTGAATAATTAATTTCTAGTTATAGAGACCCAGATATTTAGAATATATTATATTTTCACTTGCCGAGGATCACCATAAAATTATTTAGTTTTATAAGGATTGTGTTTTTCATATAGAATATATTTCACCTCATTATCCATGAATTGATCATCATGTAAATGATTATAATCAGGATCGTAAAATAGATAAATCAAAAATTGCAATGCCTCTAATGAATATGATGGATAATCAACTTTTCAATTGATTTCCTAGGGTCATATTATCTATATTGATTGAGATTTCTCAAACATTTTCTTCAACATCTGTGATTACATGATACTTTAATCTGTATCATTGAAAAATATTCTATATGGGTTAAGGACCCATCCCATTCAGTTATATATAAATTAATCTACATTTTTTATCCATCTAAACACACCCATAAATAGTAGGGAGAAATGTGAAAAATGAATGTTTCATCGGCCAACCAAGCATTGGTGAGACACTATAGAGAATATTGGGTAGAATGATGGGTTATCATGGATAGAAATTGAGATGAATTTCTTAAACCAATTATATCCATGTAAGTTGATTATTGAGATTGATAATGACTTTATTCACCTAACATTAATAACTTTATAGTGATGGACTATACATTATGTTTCACGAATATGCATTGATTTTTTTTATAATTAGTAGTTGATCATATTTTTTTTATGTCATGGTGGTTTTAGGATCAGATTCTATTGAAGATCATTTGTTTTTTTACCCTCTTCAACATTAGTATCATTTTGGACATGATGAATCATAATCTTATCATGGAAGGGAATCTATGATAGTACACTAGTTGTGACAAGATAGTTTCATAAGGTAGATCTGAGGACACTTCTTTTGGTGGAGAGAATGGCATCTATGTTATTTTTCAAAAAGTATGTAGGGGTAGAAGACTCAAGGGAGTGGACATATTCTAACATTCATGGATGAGTTATGTGATTTAACAATGGATTTTTGATTCAAAAGTAAAAACATTGTCCTCATTATATAGTATAGTGTTTTTTTATAGTAGCTCGGGTCATCATTGGATGTTATATTAGAACATTTCATAGAATTTTAGTGGAATAGAATCAAAATAGACACATGATTGTAGATATGACTCACCTAACACAGATAAAATAGGTTTTTATAGTTTGAAATTAAATTTAGGTTGAGGTAGGGGACATGTATGCTATCATAGGATAAGAAATACAATGTAGAGTGAGCAATATAGGGGAGTTATATAAGACCCCAAGGAGTAATGGAATGTTATATTCACAGTGTGGAGTTTAGTCTAGGTTATATAGATACATGAACATTTATAGTTTGAGTTACTATTGTTATATTATATTTTGTTTATTATTTTTTGTTTGATACATGACCATCAAATTTCTTTTTATCTGCACAATTTTAAAATGGTATGGTGTTGGTTGTTGAAATCATGGATTGTTTATTAGTAATATATTTATTTCATATAGGTATTTTTTGTGTTTCAATACACTATATTCTCTAAATATTTAAAATTTTGTTCCAAATATTTTAATATATTACATAAATAAATAATTATGGAAGGAATTAACCTATATTTGGAAATAGAATAATTTTAGGTGTATTTTGGAGAAAAAAACACTTTTCCTAGTGAGAAATGTAAAGTGACATGACAATGAATTTTTTTGGATGCAAGGATGTTGTATAACTGGTGCATAAAATTTTCACATCATATATTTCAACACAACAAATTATTTATAATAGTGATAGGCCTCCTCTATAAAAATTAATGAATTTTTTACATTCTTTGAAAAGAAATCAAATGTCGTGTACACTTTACGAGTCATGAGAACAACAAAATAGAGAAAGATATGAGATATATATTGATGATATGTGTTACATTTCACTTCAACCATATATATCATGAAGATTTCAGAATAATAAAAATTGAATACAAATTTTTTGATTTGGTTTAATTGAAGTCTTATAAAAGTGCACCTTCAGCCACCCCTTTTGGGATATGTAGGAAGATGTTGTGACACAAATAAATCCTCTGTTATCATAAAAAAACATAGTGTTCTATTCTATAGCCTCTCAGTGAATTTTTGTTCATTTATTTTTGCACCCTCTCAAGGATATATTGATCGTTTTATTTCCATGTGTTTTCTGATTCATGATTAATGTGAATTAAATAGTTATGGTATTTTATTTTTGATTGAAATTTATGTTGGGATTTCATGTATGTTTTTCCTTTAAATATATTTCATTATTCTTCTTACAAGATAATTGTGGGAGAGGATAATATGAGGGTTTTATTTTATCATTCATAGATCATCACTACTTCCTAAGCATATTGAATTACATTATATAAAGTGAGGTCAAGGGTATAGATTCTTCAATGACCATTTGGTTGGTTTAACCATATAGTTAAAAATGGTTTCAGATTACCCATTTATTTCAATATAAGTTATAAGGCCATGAGAAAATGATAACATGGGATGGAGATATTTACCTTGACCATTGGCCAAGATAATATTTTATTTAAGTGAATATAAAATTGATAATTAATTATTTCATTCATTATTATCTCATGAGAAAAGATCTATTGCGTCCCAACACCATCGATTAATATTCTTCTCACAAATTCATAATACATCGCATTCCCAAAAACATAAATTAATATTCTAAATATCAATAAATTTTTATGTTGATTATATTTATATATATATAATATTTCTCTAACCATGTCCCTATGGGTTCAACCACGTACTGGAAATTACTATACCACCTTGTATTTTTCTGGTTTTTTGTTCTATATTTTAAATTTTATTGTTCGATAACCCTGTGGGAAATAATAAAGACCCATTGGATATCATTTCCCTATAGATACACATAAGGGAGTTTTGTCAACGAATATAAATCATTTCATAGCATATGACATATACATTAGTGGTTACCATTCATTCTGGGAACAACTCATTCTAGAAATGAAATGATTCAATTGGAATCTAGGAATGGATTGATAAGATTTGTAATCACCTCACATTGAACATTACAACAAGGATCCATCCATACACATTATATATTGTTCAATATTTTAACTAGAATTCAAATTCTTGAAATATCAAGGATCCTATCATATTAAAGTTTTAATGAATTAAGAAAAACCCTTATACAATAAACCTGTACATTATAAGTGGACACTTATATTTAGTATCGAATTCCGCCACCAATCAATCTTTTTATAATAAAACTGGGTATATTTTCCTAATTAATCATTGTATATTTTATTTTGACCTCATCATTGTTACCTATATCATTTAGGTCTTATGAGAAACATGTTAAAACATGGGATGAAAATTAAAATATTATTAAGGGACATTAAAATATGATATCCATTGGGCTAATGGAAAACATGTAAACACTTATTATATTATCAATTATCAAAATGTTCTTTGAGATAATTAAATAAATCAATTTTTGATGAAAATTCACAGTTATATCTCAAAATTTATAATTAAAACTCATATAATGAGAATAAAACCTCTTTATCAAATATAGTGAATCACATTCATAATCTCTTTTTAAATTGTTTCAAACATAATTGGAGTATCATGAAATTCCTAGGGGAAATTATTTTGTAACACCCACCATGCGTTTAATGACAGGGTACATTACCCAGTATGTTGGAGTGGTATATGGTGCACCCAATGATACAATAGGTTCACATAGTGTTATTCGGTCCCACTAAACATATTAACTATTTTGGGTTCACCAATGAGGTATAATGTGGGATAAACATTCATGTAAAAAAAAGTTAACTAAAAAAATAATATATAATTTTAAACTAACATATCATGAACTAAAATTTTTTTCATGCACATTTTAATGATATTTCCATTTTAGAAACTCATTTAATTTTAAAAAATTGATTAAAAAATAATATATTTTTTCAAAAAAATACTTATAAATTTGGAAAAATACAAACAACATTAACATACCATTTTATATATAAATTACCATTAATCTATTTTAAAAGTCATCAAACATTAAATCATCCAGATTACAAAATAATATTTTCATGTTCCATAATTTAAGAAGACATTCAATCTAGATTTTAATAAAAATAGACATAATGTACCAATCATAGAAAACAAAATACAATCATTCCAACCATTTAAAAAAAATAAAAAATGATGTTTAAAAAGCATAGAATAATATTATAAACATTTTTTAAATTCGTTTTAGATGAATGATAATGGAAGAAAAGCATAATTCTTTGATAAATATTCTGAAGATGAATTTTAAAATATTGATCATTTCTCCGAGTCTAACATGTCACATTTATTTTTCATCATTATATATCATAAATTATTGTTAAATATCTTCAATCATGATAACATTTTTAGTGATGTACAACCATGGATTCAAATCAAAGGTTCCTAGACATGGATGGCCACAAGGTCACACATTGTCCATCCCATAGGCTAGAGGATACCAACTATCTGGGATGTACTAGGGTGTGTCCAAGGGGAGATTATTACCTCATTTCAAAGTGGGTGACAAAAATAATAAAAAAATATGGATCACATATCGAGGATGAAATATAGTAATCAATAATACATGCAGTGATAGATAAATATAATAAATCATCGAAAAAATTATCATCCCAAAATTAAGAAACTGTATTATATAAAAAATGACAATATAATGTCATGTATCTAAAAAATAAAGGCATATGTGTATGAATAAATCGAGTTAAATACATTCTCTAAAAGGGATTTAAAATGGGAAAAAATTCCAATCATTCTTATTTTTTGGATCAATCATATGGTACCATGCATCATAAAAAATAAAGTAAGAAAGCATAGTTTCAAAGTCAGAATACTTCCCCTCTTCCATATCTATGGTCATATAATCTACCCGGGTACAAAATTGCTCATATAAAGCGTGACATAAATATTAGTAGACCAACACAATTTTCATCTATATAAATAAATTATATAGAGATGTACATAAGTATTATAAGATATATATAAATGTAATGTAATGCTATAATAAAACACACATGCCTATTTTAGCCATAGGGGGAATTTAAAAATTAAACCAATTAATTAATTATGATTCATTTAATATTGATAAATAATGTAATAGTGTTAAATGATCCTAGATATATCATAATAATAATATGGGATCTAAGTAGAAAAAAATTAATCATTACACTTAGGGGATGGCCAACTCAATGTGGAAACTCATGTAGTTAAGAAATAAAGAGTCTAAGTGTAGTCCAAGGGGATCGCCTAAGAAATTCCACTATAAATTATTCTTACCATGTTAATGGTTCTCATATAAAGAAATCATATTCTAATCATGAGTATGCCAAATAGGGTGAATCCATGGAGCCACATTTTTTATGACAACAATAAGAATCCATGGAGTGTACCCAAGGCATTATAATATTTGAAGTGATAGTGAAGGGACCCTATAGAATCAAGATGGTAATTCACAAATAGATAAGGAAAATTATTTGAATATTTAATCAGACCTTTTCATATATATTTTTATTCTTTTTATTTGATTATTTTTTGATTTAGGTAATCATGATGTATCATATAACTTTTACAATTCCATGAAAATCACAACTGAATGGGGTCTCATATAATCACAATAAAAAGGAAAATATTCATAACATGATATGCATACCAATTGTGTGGATGTTGATAAGGTAAAAAACTAATAATATATAAGGAACATGTATAATAAAGGAGTCCAATATGATATAAAATTTATAATAAATGAACAAGAATTTTAGATGCAACACCCGATGAAACTATTTTTTCCACAAAAAATTAAATTTATAAATGATGATAAATTAACGAATAACTCATATACCACCAACCTTATTTCTACAACAAAATTATCATACAATATCAACAATTACTATTTCATTTATTGAAATAAAAAAGAACAATGAATCAAAAATATGAAATTAGGGAATATGAGCTCTAATCAAATAAACACCATTGAGAGAATAAAAAAGAGAAAAATCAGACTAATGAATAAAATAATTACCCGGGTATATATAAAATGACTTTTTAATCAAGATTTAGATGGTGGATGGATACACCTACATGATTCCTAGAAAAAGAGGCTTGGAATATTATATGGAATAAAATAGGAACACTTGTCCACATAAATGAATATAAAATAAAGTTGGATATATTTTTAAAAAGTATGTGAAAATTTTTAAATTTCCCCAAATTCCAAGGGTAGTAAAAAAATTTCACATAGTTTTCCAAGTCGTGCACCAATCGAACATTGACCACTATCCTTGTATTTCTTCCACATTATTCCCATGAAGGGTTTTAAAAACTCTATAGAAACCATGATTTTCACCTCTAATAAAAAAAATATTTGTTCAACATAAGGGTTCATATTAGGGAACATATATAGAAAAGTATCTATTCCATATTTGTATCACAAAAATTAAAACCCATTTTTAGGAGAGACAGTGTGGGGTGGGTGGAAATGTTTCTAAAAAATAATTCTTTTTGGTTCATTATTCTATATATTGGGGTTTTTGGCATTGAACTGGACCTGGGAACTGTTGTTTCTTCTATTGCCCCACTAGGAGTTCTTTTTTATGATACACACAAGGTATTAAATTGAAATAAAAAGTATTCATCCATCATAAAAAATTATGTTTTTATAGATTAACCACCTTAATATAACTCACGCTGAAGTTTATCATAAATGGTATGTAGAACATCATATAAGAAAAGCTTCATCCAATATTTATGTACATCGACCTCATGATCCCAAGACATGCCTTGTACACTATCATTCCTCCATGACACCCATAATAAAAGGATTCACGGGCCACACAGATCCTTTATTACATGGTAAATTATTTATATGAAATACTTCTAAAAAGAATAAAGTACGTCTAACTCATCATTATATGGATCAAAAGTATGATTCAACTCTGCATAAAAATCATGAGGTTATGAAACATGTAATACATTCTGCATGGAGAGGTACCTATTAGGTAATAGCAACTAATATTATATCATCCTGACTCTTTCCAAAATCTCAAAAATCATTAATCAGTGAGGTGATAGCATTCCTTTTCTCTGTATGAATATATTCCCAAGCATGGGTGAAACCAGCAAGAAAACACGATCACTATCCTCATACTCATGAGATCATCAATTTATAATGTCATACAATTTAGTTGAACTGTGTAGATTACACACATATTCTGATCTACTTCACCTACACTAAGGTCACCTATATGATACAAGGCCCAAGTAATACTTCCTCTCCTACCCTTATCCATTGTATTAGTGAACGACCATTCCTAACAGAAAATTTATTATATGTATCCCTTAGAATGAATACTTACTAGATTTTATCATCAGAGAACTCATCAAAAAGGATATGTTTCAATGAAGAAACATATTAATCAAGAAATAATTATTATAGAATGTCCACCAAAATCAATATCATCTGTTCTGACTAGCCATCATTCTTAAAGTCAAAATCATTTATCATAATAACTTTTGTACACATATCACTTATTACTCTTGAAAGAACCTTTATTTGAAAAATATTTCCTATCGGAAATGATAGTATAAAGGATAATGTGATGAAATATGATACCATAGACATAAATTCCCCCTTCTCATAAATTTATAAAGTCCCCTATAAAGGAAGGAAGTGTGATATTGTTTTATGTCAATCCAAATATACAAAATATACAACTCTACCTCTAACAGAACATGGAAATAAGACCATAAAAATTATCTCAACATCCCCTCATATCCATTATGGGACCCATAATGGATATAAAAATCCATAAGGTCAATAGAACTCCACTATCACCTGCTGATAGTTGGAACACCTTGTGATAAAACCATCTAAAATGACCATCCATCAATGTACACCAATACTAGTGACCCATATCTCAATACGTCTTGGCAATGACTTGATAAAATGACCACTAATAAACATAATAGACAATCATGATCTCTCTATCAAATAAATTGGAATACATATAAACCCATGTATATGTATGATGTCAACAATATTGATAGAAAAATCCAGAAGAAGGTCCTTATATGAAATGAACTCTTGTTGGAATAACCACTTGAGGTCATAAAATTTCCTTCACCTCACCCAATCAATGAGTGTAGGGGTAAATTTCCCATATTTAATAAAATTAATCTCATGAAACTCAATATATATATCATAATTTTTTTTTCTATTCATAAATCTCTTCACACATTTCCAATGCTACAGTTTTTAATCTTAGTGCATCAAAAACTATATTTTAATTTATAGTAATATAAGAATGTTCTATTTCAATGGATAAAATTTATCCAACCCATATTGAATACAATAGATTTAATTTTCACTATATAAATATATATTTGATGATATTGTGGTCCGTATACATCACAAATATCTAAACACTCAGGTAGTGTCTTCAACATCATAATCCATGAATATACAAATATTGATTCCCAAATCATCATAGAACATTGTATTGATTTTTCTAGGCTCTGCATGAATATATAGCTATTTCATCCAATTATCTCCTAAATATCATTCTCGCATACATCAGACCACAAGAACAACGCACTCTTCTTTATCTGACTAGAATGTGGTCCATAAAAGAATGAATATTCCTAAATGAAATTCTTCTAATTCCCATATAACTCTATGATACACTTTATATCAAACACATTATTCATTTTCTCAATGGATATAATGGAACTCACCATCTCTGTGTCAATAGATGTTCTGGATTTCAAGATTGTATTACTTAATAAGTAACTCCATTAATACAAAAGTGGAAGATAGAATGGATATCATATTGTATATTCTCTCTTGATGTTTGAAAAAATATCTCATGAAATTTTTAATGGATACATCAAGTAATAGAACACACCATGTTTTCATCCATAAAAATTAAGATAAAGGAATATAAATAGCTGTGGAAGAAAATATTTATCAAAGCCATGAGAACGTTGGGAATGGTTATAAGAACAAACGATATAGAATATACTCATATAAAATATACTGAACTAGTAATGTAATATGTTGTATATATAAATTCCTAATTCACAAAATCAGATAGAATTATTTCATATAGATCATTGATAAAAACCTTTCTCATAGTAGCTTGTCAATGATATCATTCATTTGTTGTAGTGGGTACCGATTCCTAAACATATGATTTATAAACTAATAGTAATCCACACATATTATATGGGTATTATCCACCATCTAGTTGAAAATAATCAGTGAACACCATTATTATGTGTTGGGTCGTATAAAACACTTGGATTATAAATCATACAACTCTCTCATGAGATAATAGAACTCATTACGTGACATAAAATATGATGATATTTATATGAGTGATTATTTTATAATGATATTTATTGTAAAATCTACTTATCTCCTACAAAGTAATCTATAATGTTCATCAGGAAAACATCCATGAATCAGTCCACTACTAGAGGAAAATCTGGTAGACACATTCCATACTCCTCCATGTATATATAATAAATCTAGAAGTTCCCTCCACATAGGCTAGGATTATGTGGTCAATATTTGTTGGTAAATAAATTACTGTAAGGGTTTTGAAGATAATTATCAATATATTAGGATGTAAATGACACCACGAAATGATGGTCATCCACATCATCATGATATGGGAAAAACAAGTCCATCATGATAATGAAATTGAGACATGTCATCTTGATGAAAATGTGGTCCCATGAGAAAGGATATATTTTTAACTAAACGGTAAAATATTATCATTGTTGTATGCACTCTGTCTGTACACCCAATGATTTTCCTGATGTTATCTCTCAACCAAAGTTCTGAGTTTTCAACCCATGAGGTTCTATGGTTAATAAATTGGTAAATCTGTTAATGGAATCTATTTATCCAAAATAATAAACAATATCAGAGGGATCTAGAATAGTAATTCATAGAGTATAATGTCTTATAATATGATCCATGGGTATCAACTATAAATCATGCTACTGGAATTATCCATAAGCCTGAGATACTGATTGGCTACACCAATAATGTCCACTCATATTATGCTCATCATCAGATGTCTTGAAATCATATCCATGACCACCTCCTTGGCCTATTCAGAAAATCACACTTGAACTCTCATCCTAACATTATGTAATAAATCCCACTCTTGAATATACGTATTTCATGAGTCTAAATAAACTTGATGTAGGGGAAAGTGTATGATAGAATCTACGAAGATGATCCATATAGCCTCATGAACGACAATAGAGTGGGTCCCTATCACACTAAGGCTTCAGATTTAGCTCCCATCTAAGGTGATTGAATATAATAGAGTTTCTAGCTCAACTAAATTGGCCGCCACTACATAATAAAAAACCAAAAGGAGATGCATCCTATAATCAGAAGAGTTACTGCCCTATCATGACACTGAAAAAATGATCTCATTACTGTAGGCTTATCATAAGTTTTAATAAATGGTATGTAATTGCTTTTAAATCATAGAAAATGATGATTTTTGAAGGATATTCACCCTTGAGTAAATAGAATACATGATCTCATGCCCAAAATAGCCTCACTCAAAATATATCATGACTATTTTAATGAGGTTAAAATAATTGAATCTTAGTACAACATGAAAAATAGTACATAAAAAACATAACACCATGCTTCATATTTATAAACACTATAGATCAATCAAATATTATAATATAAGGAATATAGTAGTCATAGTTGTTAGTCTGGATGTCTCCCTAGTTCATACCCTAACGACGGCCAACCTATGTAGTCACATCCCAGTGGCCCTAGGTATAATCAAGCAATGTTATTGTGGAGATATTGAACAACCCTTTTGGAGGATTCTCTAGATGATTGGTGATAGATATAATGGCCTTTATTTATGAAATAGAATCTGATGGACTTCAAACCATTGAATATATAATATGATTCTACTATTGGGACTCTAGAGTTAGATCAGACATCATAGGTGCAGGTCATAGAAAACCTTATCTAGACTGCATTCGATGTAGTGAAATCTCAAGAATGTAAGATTTAGTTCCCAGATCGAGTATAACATGTTGCTACTCAAATTACAATCTAGGAATTAAGACTATAGTACCATGACCATCTATGGATCATGGATTTCACCACCCTCTTATCACATAACTCCAGAACATCATTTTATAATATGTGTAAAATTTTCAGAAAATTCCCTAGAACAAGATTTTAGGTGTAAATAATAACTTGCATAAATTGATCACAAGAATATAATTTTTATACCCATGGTATATTACCCCTTACTACCCTCTTAGATTTCTATAGTATTAGTAACTATATGATTATAATTCATAGGGGTTTTGGTATATGGAATGGAAATTTCAGTATGAGGAGGGAAAATAATTTAAATTATACATGGCCTATACATTTACTAGAAACCATTTATTTTATAATTTTAAATTTCAATTTTATACTAGATAATGATATTCAAAAAATTATTAGGTAAATTTAAAGAGTGGTATAATTGAAAAATTACATAGGCTCACAATAATTATGAGTTGATATGAAAATAATTTTAGTTGCACCCATATTTCCCAAAATTCTCTATTGGAATGTAACTAGTAAAATACAATGGATTTATTCGAATGTATTAAACATTCCAATTAATAAGGGCTCACACACATTATAAAGTGAAATGATTAGTCATGTAATCATATCAAAAACCATGTTCATATAACCAGGGTTACATAGAATTTAACGTTTAAAATTGGAATTTAAATATTAATCTATCATTATATATTGGAATAAATCAGGTAAGATCATTTCCCTATTGTATATTTTATAATTATAGGTTTATATAAAAAATATTTCTCAATAAAAAATCATAGGAAACACATGAAATGAAAGAAAAAAAGCATACCTATATGTCTTGGCATATGTATGATGTTAGATTTCTAGGTTCCGATAATGATTTGTGAACAAATTCTTCTTTCTATATCAATGAAATGTAATTATCCATAAATAATATCAATTATCAGAAATAATTTTCATCACACAATGGTGAAATTATAAGTGGAAAAATAATTATAATATAGGAATATATTCCCTTTCACAAGAAAAATTGTATTTACACAAAAATTTTGTTCAAAATCTCCCATTAATGGATACAAGAAAGTTACAATATGCTTCTATTATTAATTCAATGTTTCCCAATTTATAATAGAAAATAATAAAAAGGGATTTGATACCAATTTATGATGACCCAACAGTGTTTCTGGTTGAAGGATACTAAGACTCTGTTGGCCATAAGAAATTAATAATTCCTCCTTGAGTTATTAATAATTATTACTAGATTATATGGACTATGGTGTGTCCATGGCCAGTTTATGACTTCATGATAATGTGGATGAAATTAGATATAAAAATAAAAAGGATAACCAATAATAGAAGCATTATATTAGTCAATAATACTAGAAGTAGAAGATAAACAACATCTATAATGTAATTAATAAACATCCCCACAACTAGAAACTCTATTATAAAAATATAAGATAATGTAATTTTATTTCTATAAAAAATTACGGAATAAAAGAAAATGATAAATTAGTTTAATTCATGATTAAAAATAGAATGAAAAATAAATAAAACTATCCACGATTACAAATCTATTGGTGTGTCATAATATACCAAGCTAAAACTAAATCATGAATGAAATTCATGTGCCCAATGAGGTATTATACCCCTTGACCAATCCTGGGATCATATTATATTTTTGGGTACCAACTGAGGCCTAAATAATATGTGAGATTAATATCACTTGGCCACCACTCACGTTGTCTATAAAAATATTGATAGTGAATATAAACTGATTAGTGTGTAATACATATAACATAAATCTGAAGATATAATAAATAACTAATAAAAGAATTATCATTATCTTGAATATTAACATGAAAATATTATATTATTTATGATCCAATTTATATTGATAAATAATGTAATATTTTAAACAGTACATATATTGATTGCATTAAATATAAAGGAGGATCTGAGGTGAATCAATTGAATACATGACCATAGTTGTTGGGAAACTCATATTAGTAACTCATGTAGTCTTATATCAAGTGTTATTGGTGTAATATAAGAGGAATTCCAATTACATCCAATTTTAAATGATTTTAACTACATTCATGGATCCCACCCATGGTAATCCTGGTATATGCATGACAGGGCCCAATAGGGTGAATCCAATGATCCACATGGCTGATGAAATAAATCTATATTCATGGACAATAATCAAATAATTGAAATATTAGAAGAGAGAGTTAATGTTTATTATTGAATGATGTTTGGATTTATTTAATAGAAAATGACCATTTTCCAAGGTGGTTGTCTCAATTTTAAACTGGCTCCTTGAATGGGAATTGTGTCGTCAAAGTTATCAAGGTATTACTTTAGGAATCCAAGGAAGGATCATGTTAGCCCAAAATAATAATGATAAAAAGGTCCACATAAAATAGACAACATAGATATAAATAATTATTCTATTTAAAAAAATGTATTAATAATTCCAATTAATATTTCATTATGTTCAATCCATTACAATTCATTGACATTAAAATGATAATAATAGTTATTAAACCATTTATAATTTTAATTTATTGAAATTTAATATGTTAATTTTATAGAGGGCATGAATCCAATAAATAATATTTTTATATTTAATTAGTTAATGTGGTATATATTAATATATATTCCATTTAATCACAGCTAATTAATTTAATAATGATATAATAGTTTATTTTTTACAATGTCATGTGAATCACACATGTACCAGGTCTCACATAATCTCAATTATGGGGGAATAGGCATAAAATGAGATGAAAGAAAATATCATGGATGGAGATAAGGCATAAACCTCTAAAAACAAAAGGAACATGTATAATTAAGATTCAGTAATACAAGTTAATGATTTATTATAAGGCCCCAGCCTTAAAAATTACTTAATCATGAGTTATTACAAGATTACTCATTGATGATCTTTTCAGATTTAGGGTTTTAGAGAATTATCACAAATCATGCATTACATTCCAAATTTAAACAAGGTGGTCACATTAAAGACAATATTCACTTTTCCCATAAAAGGAAACATATTTAAAACAAAACATGGATTCTTTCATGAAACTTTCTTGACACTATCATCACAACATGTACCTCTTACTTGACCTGTGAAAAACATTTCAAAAACATGGGATGAGCATAAAAAACTCAGTAAGGTATACAAAAATACGGAATGAAACATTATTCAATGTATAAATATAAATCAATGAAATCATGCATTACTCATAAAACATAATCACATTAATATACCTCATCAAATAATTAATAACTAATAGAAATCATATGACATAAAGGTAACTTGAGGTATTCATAACATTCTTACGTAGTGAGTAACCCCATGGTTACGTTTGGAATACCCATCACAGTATATTCCCTAAATCACTTCGGAGAAACCTTAGTTTTTAACTCCTTCACTTTACCCAATTCATTGGAGAGATATCCCAGGCTCACCCGCCCTTAATTTATCATGGAACTACCCTTCTTCATAAACAATGCCCAAAAACCATAACATAATCGTATCACATAAAACATGCATAAAGTAAACATAACATTTACACATTTCAATCACATGATATCAATAACACATTGATATAATAAAAACATTGTCAAAACCATTTTCAATACCAAAATAAAAGAATATAAAAACATGGTATTTATGTTTCAATTTTTTAAAAATGTTTTGGCATGTAGAGGAAGCCGGAACTCAAATAATTGTCAAGATGGTGGAGAAGTCGTTGTCACCACATAATTATGAAAAAACATTCCTTTTTGTCACTCAGTAAAAACTTAATATAAAAAATATTCCATTTGAATAAACATAAAATTCAACAGGGTTTATACACCGTATAAAAGAAGGTTGTGTATAAAACAAAATATGCCTCAATGAAAGGAGATTCAGACGAAGTCCCATACTTCGTGTCTAACTTGACTCGGTCATTCTTTAATATCCTGAATAATAAACTAGAGTTAATTTATACTTGATGAAGAACCTTTTGCAAGTTCATTATTCCTTTTATATCACTTATTTACATTTTATCAACATTATGTAATTATTTAAGTTAATAACAGTCATTTTTTCGATCTTTGGTACTTGAGTCAAAAATAAACATCTTATAATTACTATTGTTCATGTGGTAAAATATCCATTATAACCAGAATGATATTCATGATATAGATATCATATATATCATATTTATCCAGTATATACATTCATTTATAATATTACATATCATTTAGAGGTCATAAATGAAATGCACCGTCAATGGAGATGGTAAGCCCTGCATACGCATGAACGCTACTTTAATTTCTATTTCACATTTAATGGAGTGAAATCATAATTATATAAAGGTATAATATAATTACAGAATAATATCATTAACTCCATCCTTAATACAACCCACATATGGAATTAACAAATCAAATCACTTTGAGGGGGAGGTAGTCCGCTTTTCTTAAAATGAAGATATCACGTTTACCCATAATAGAAACCCTAAAGTATTATATAAATGAAAAATACAGAATCAAATGGAAAACATAGACAAAATATATATCATATATAAATATTGTGACATCTTAATGGACACCATTAAAGGTTTTAAAATAAGATTTAACAATCATCATTTCGTGAAGCAGAAATTCGCCAAAAACAGAAACAACATGTTCTTTAACCATTAGATGGAGGTGTGTGTAATTGTAAATCAAATAATTCTCATAAAAAAATACTATAATATTTTATATACTGCTGTTGTTACAAAATAAACCAATGAAAAGAGATAAGGGGGATGGATAAGCAAAATAAAACAAAATAACATTACAGAAGGCTTTACCTTTAAATCGGGTAACTCCTCTTGGTATGAACCAAAAGGGTTACTTGAAGAGCTTCCACCCTAAGTTAAGGCATATATTATGAATAGAGGGATGTGGAGAGATAAAAGGAGCAGATATTGTTTGAGAAAATGTCTTGAGAGGTGTGGAAAATGTGGTAGAGGTGGGGGCCTTTTATAAGAGGGAGGATGGGCACTCTTGGAAAATCAAGAAATGATACTTTATTATATAATGAGTGTAGGATTTTAAAGGTCCCAAATTGATTTATTTCTAGGATAAGGTGATAAAAGTTCGAATTATACTCATCCAATAGGTCTTTGACATGTTTAATTTGTAGATTTAACATTATCTTTTCATTTTATTTAAATCGTTAATTAATGAAGTAATTGTTGCATCATTGTGGTGTTATAAAAATTTTAATTGATATAATGTCTAAAAATTATAAAAAAACACTATGATTTTTTAAATATTCTTATCTTTCCAATGACTATTTATAGTCTAAGAGATCATTTTTTAGACAAAATTTTAATTTTTTACATTGGTGATACATACTTTTTTGATATTCTTTATTCTTTAAAAATAAAATGATAAAATGTCACTATCACCCATAAGTAATTCCATGGTGTCCCAAAGTTGGGAAAAAAGAATCCCATGGTATCCCATGACACAACAAGTATAATTAGGACACATTTTTTGGTCATTTGGTATTATTATGATATTAAATTAATACCCTTAACTACCCGATTATTAATTAATCACGATAATTAAAGATAATTACTGTCGTTACTATTCATATTTTCCAAAAACAAAATATTATTAATTAAATAATTTGAAACATCAGATTCCAAATATGGAATCCATTTTACCAAATTCCAAAAACATAAATTGTATTAATTAATTTAAAAATAATTCTCGTTGTCGAAAAAAATATAGGGGTTTTTTGAAACAATATATATCAAAACCTTGACAATTGTTTATGTCCAATTTCAAAGTGTAATTAATCCCAATGACCACCATTGGATTAAATGGTAAAAATATATTATAATTAAACATTAAAACCAATTATCAACATAATCTAACAATATAATTAAATTAGATTAAAAAGCAGTTTTGAATTAAAATGCAGTATTTTTCATTATTCATTAAAAAATGAACATTGTCAGAAAAATACCAAAAATTTATCCATTGTATTTTTCAATGTACCAATACTAATGAATAAGTTTATTTTTGACATATAGATGTTATAAAATTGTCAAAATATAGATTTAAAAATGATTCTCTATCAAAAGGTGGTAAAACAATATTTTAAAAATATTAGAGAATTCTATGCTTAAGATCTGATTTATTCTCATTTTATGCCTCTAAACCCCTATCTAATTCATAAATTGACATAGATATGAAAATAAATAATTCTTTACTTACTTGGTATGTTACATCCTTCCACCCTTTAGAAAATTACACCCCCACAATTTATTTACTTATCGAAAAAGTGGAGGTATTTATCCCTCATTGAATTTTCATATTCCCATGTTGCCTCTTAAATCATGTGGTTTTTTTCAAAAAACCATTACATTATGAATCACCTTATTCTACAATACATTCTCCCTGTGGTCATGAATATGGACCGGTTTTTCCTCATTAGAGAGATTATCATCCAGCAGAACTATCTCTAGACTCAAAATATGAGATGGATCTGGCATGTAGTTCCATAACATTGAATCATGAAAAAAAATCTCTTGAGATAAACTCGTAGGTAAAGCCACTCGGTATGCAACTAATCTAACTCTATACATAATTTGATTTGGTCCAATGAACCATGGACTCAGATTTCATTTCTTAACAAATCGCATCACACTTTTCCATGGTGAAACCTTGATGATGACATGATCACCTACCTCAAAAGAGAGATCCTTCCTCCTGTTGTCCGCATAACTTTTCTTCCTGCTCTGAGCTATTCTCATGTGTTTCTGTATCAGCAGAACTTTTTCTTGCCAACTCTTCTACCAATTCTGGTCCCATCAACTTCCTTTCACCCACTACATCCCAAAAAGATGGAGTTCGACACCGCTTCCCATATAATGCCTAAAATGGTTCCATATGTATACAAGAATAAAAACTATTATTATAAGAAAACTCAACCATTGAAAGATGTTGACCCCAACATTCCTGATAACACATTGAAAAAACACGTATCATATCCTCCAATGTATAAATTTTTCATTCTGAATGCCCATATGATTGAGGATGAAAACTTTACTAAAACTTATTTTTGTACCCAACAACTTCTGAAGTCCTTTTAAAAATTTATAAGTAAACCTGGGATCACGATCAGATACAATGGAGAGGGGAACTCCATGTAACCTTATTATCTCATTAACATACAAACGATAAAGTTGATCTAGTGAAAAATTATCTCGTATAGCAATGAAATGAGAAGATTTAGTCATACGATCAACAATAACCCAAATCGCATTATTATCTCGAGTGTCTTCGGCAGCCCCACAACAATGTCCATGGATATATTCTCCCATTTCCACTCTAGCACTGGTAATGGTTGAATCATACCTTTCGGTAACTTCTACTATGCTTTAACCGGTTGAAAATTCAAACACTTCACAGAAAAATATGCAATATCTCTTTTCATTCCATCCCCCCAGTGATACTCCCGATGATCTCTATACATATTAGTACTACCAGGATGAATTGAAAACAGAGATCTATACGCTTCACATAAAATATGTCTCTTCAAATTTGGATTACAAGGCACAACAATATCTTCCGAAATCTCAAAACACAATAATTATGAATGTTGAATTCAGATAACATTCCCTTCTGAACCATATCTACCTTTTTCTCCAACTCACTGTCTTGCTTCTGAACTTGCTTAATTCTGTCTAATAGAGAAGATTTCTGTGACACCTGAAACAAAATAGAAGAATATCCTGCGCCAATAAATTCTAGGCCAAGGTTCATCAAATCCTTATCTAATGTATCACATTCCAAACATAACATGGTTAATGAAGCATTAATTTTTCTACTCAAAGCATCATCCACTTTATTTTCTTTTCCAAGATGGTAATGAATTGTAAAATCATAATAATTGATTAATTCTAGACATCACCTCTGTCTCATGTTCAATTATTTCTAGTTTAATATATACATTAAACTCTGGTGATCAGTATATATTTAACACTTTACACCATAAAAATGATGCCTCCATATTTTTAATGTGAAAACCACAACAGCTAATTCCAAATAATGTGTAGGGTAATTTATCTCAGGAGATATCAACTGACGAGAAGCAAAAGAAATTACCGGATCATTCTGCATTAGGATGCAACCAAGTCCATTCAATGAAGCATCACTGTAGATAACAAAATAACCATTGTAAGAAGGTAGTGCCAAAACTGGAGCATTCACCAATCTTCTTTTCAACTCTTGAAAATAATCATCACATTCTTTTGTCAAGATAAACTTAACACCCTTCCATGTTAGTTTAGTAATTGGACTAGATAACCGTGAAAAATTTCTATCAACCCTTTAGTAATAACCTTCTGAACCAAGAAAACTACAAATCTCAATTACATTTGTGGGTCTTGTCCATTATTCAACAACCTTTGTTTTTACATGATCAGCAATTATTCCATCTTTAGAAACTATGTCACCGAGGAAAGAAATTTGTTGCAACCAAAACTCACACTTTCTTAATTTCTCATACAATTTCATTTCTTTTATGGTTTAAAAAATAACCCTTAAATGTATTTCATGCTTTTCTTTACTTTTAGAAAACACCAAAATATCATCAATGAAAAAACCACAAACTTATCCAAGAACTCATTGAAAATTTTATCCATAAGGTCCATCAATATAGAGGGTGCATTGGTTAAACCAAAAGGCATTAATACAAATTCATAATGGCCATATCTAGTACGAAACTCGGTCTTCAGAACATCTTATTCCTTTACCTTCTACTGATGGTACCCCGATCTCAGGTCAATCTTTGAAAAATACTGAGCTCCCTGGAGCTGATCAAACAAATCATCTATATGAGGGAAAGTATATTTGTTCTTAACAGTGATGTTATTAAAGGCTCTATAATCAGTGAAACATCTCATAAAACCATCATTCATTTTAACAAATAAAACAGGAGCACCCAATGGTGATGTGCTGTGTCGAATTAAACCTTTCTCTAATAAATCATGCAATTTCTCCATCAAATCTAAAAGTTAAATTTGTGCCATTCGATAAGGGTGTTTTGAAATTGGACTACCATCAGGAACTAAGTCAACCATAAATTCAACTTCCCGATCTGGTATTATTTCAGGAAACTCACCAAGAATAAACATTAGGATACTCATTTACCACTGGCACATCATTAACATGAATGGTTCTTTTATTGTCAACAATATGATCAACGTAACAATCATTTCCATCTTTTACTTGTTTCTAAGCCTCATGATATGTTAACAATGGTAAGGGTTCATTATTGTACACAAACTGAATGTTTTTCTGAAAATAAACTTCTTTAGATCTACAATCATTCTTACCATGGTAAAAAGAGATCCAATCTATACCCAGTATAACATCAAACTCTACTAGAGGTAAAACAATATGGTTTGCAGGTAGTTTCTTTCCCCATATAAAGATAGGATGATTCCTATAAATTCTTTTTTCCTCAACATTTCCCCCAGGTGTTTTTACCACAAGTTCAGGAGTAATTTCTTGAGATGGAATTCCAAATTTACTATTAAATTTTTCAGAGATCAAAGAATGTGTTGAACCCAAATCAAACAACACACTAGCGTAATCTAAAAAACAAACAACGTAACTAATACCACTTCATTTAATGGCCCAACATCTACTAAAGTTGTAGAAAATGATTTCACCACACCTTTATTCTTGTAGTCTGATTTATTCCCATAATTTGAGCTCTTTTTTGAACACTATTTTTCATAATAACCCATATCATTTCACTTGAAACATTTCACTAACTGTAAATCAAATTTGTTCTTACCATCACCATGATCTTTTTCAGTGCAATCAGGAGACTTACGTCCCATCTTACCACAATGGTAGCATTTTCCAGAATTCAAAAGGAATTCCCCAGCATGCTTTTTAACATATTTATCAAAAACTAAAAACATAGTTTTCTTACCATTAGACCTCATTGAAATATTCTTCCCTTTATCATGCCTCCTAGTTCTCTTCTTCTGTTGGTTGTTATAGAACACTTGATCATCGGAAAACTCCATTTACACCTTCTTAACACATCGAACAAGATTTTCGTAACTCTTGAAGTCACGAGAAGCTAATGCACTTTGATACTTTGGCTTTAATCCTGAGTAAAAATGATTGATTTTACTTTCAATGTCTCAGATAATATTTGGAGCATACCTTGCCAACCGAGTGAACCATTCTTCATAAGCAGCCACCAAGTCATCCTCTTGCCTCAATTCCAAGAATTTTTTTCCAACCTATGTCGAACAGCCTTTGGTAAATATTACTACAGAAACATACCTATGAATTCATCCCAATAAAGAGAATCAATCTCATCAATGTTCCTGATATTTTTAACCATCAAACCCCACTTATCTACTTCCCCCTCTAAATGGTAAACAATGAGACTAACCTTTTGATTTTCTGAACACACCATGACATAGAAAATCATATCTAGTGATTTAATACACCCTTCAACTACCACAGGGTCAGATGAACCACTGAATGATGGGCAATGTTGCCTCATGAAATGTTCCACCACTGGCATGTTCCTCTATAGTTGATCTAGCTAATCTCGTGCATGGATACCACCACCATTTATCGCATGAGTCAACTATGCCATTACTACAGAAAACTATTCAGTTCCAATTATGACCATCTCAGGATGCGGATTCGGAAGGTCATTTACTTCTATATTCCATCCTAGCATTGCTTCCCTGTTTCCTCTACTGAAAACCATTCTGAACAAACACGTCTTAGATGACATAACATGGTAATCTTTAAATGCTATATCATTTCAATTTGACCATAAAAAAATATTTTTGAATACTCATTTAATATAATTATATCTACTAATGTTATCTAAACCAACCTTTTATACCACCTATAAGGCCCCATCGTTAATCATTACATAATATCGAGTTATTACAAGATTACTCATTGAGGATCTTTTTAGGTTTAGAGTTTTAGAGAATTAGATCATAAATCATGCATTACATTCCATATTTAATCAAGGTGGTTACATTAAAGACAACATTCACTTTTCCCATTAAAGGAAACATATTTACAAAATCCAAGGATTCTTTCATGACACTTCATTGAAACTATCATCACAACATGTACCTTTCCCTTGACTTATGAAAAACATTTCAAAAACATGGGATGTGCATAAAAATCTCAGTAAGGTATATAAAAATACGGAATGAATCATTAGTCCATGTATACATATAAATCAATGAAATAATACTTTACTCATAAAAAATAAGCACTTTAACATTCCTTATCAAATCATGTATAACTCATAAAAAAACATAAGACATAAAGGTAACATGAGGCATTCATAACATTCATACGTAGGGAGTAACCCTCATGGTTACATTTGGAATTCCCATCACAATCTATTCCCTAAATCTCTTCAGAGGAACATTCTAATTTAACTCCTTCACATTACCCAATGCATTGGATAGCTATCACGGGCTCACCCACGCTTAGTTTATCATAGAACCACCCGTCTTCATAAATAATGCCCAAGAACCATAACATAATCGTATCACATAAAAATGGAAAAAAGAAACATAACATTTCCACATTTCAATGACAAGATATCAATAAAACATTGATATAATAAAAACATTATCAAAACCATTTTCAATAGAAAAATAAATAAAAAGTAAAACATGGAATTATTTTTTATTTTTTTTTTAAAAATTATCTTGTAGAGGAAGCAGAAACTCGATTAATGGTCACAGTGGAGGAGAAGTCGTTGTCACCGCATACATATGAAACAACATTACCTTTTGTCATTTAGTAAAATTATTCGTATAAAATATATTCATTTTGAATAAAAGTTAAATTAAATGGGGTTTATACACCGTATAAAAGAAGGTTGTGTATAAAACAACATATGCCTCAATGAAAGGAGACTGAGATGAAGTCCCATACCTCATGTCCGACTTGACTCGATCGTTCTTTAATGTCCTGAATAATAAACTAGAGTTAATTTATACTTGATGAAGACCCTTTCCAAGTTAATTATTCCTTTTATCTCACTTATTACCATGTTATGAACATTATTTAATTATTTAAGTTAATAACGGTCGTTTTGTCGATCTTTGGTGCTTGAGTCAAAAATTAACATCCTATAACTACAAGTTGTTCATGTGGTAAAATATCCATTATATACAGAATTATATTCTTGATATATATATCATATATATCATATATATCAAGTATATACATGCATTTATTATATTACATATCATTTATAGGTAAGAAATGAAAGGCACCGTTCATGGAGACAGTAAGCCATATGTATTCATGAACTCTACTTTCATTTATATTTCATATTTAATGGAGTGAAATCATAATTATATATAGGTATATAATAATTACAATATAATATCGTATATAATATCATTAACTCCTTCCTTTATACATCACACATATGGCATTAACAAGTCAAATCACTTTGAGGGGGCAGTAGTCCGTACTTCCTAAAATGAAGATATCACCTTTACACATAAAGGAGACTATAAGGTATGCCATAAATGAAAAATAAAGAATAATATTGAAAACATATAAATAATATATATCATATAAAAATAGAGTGACATCATAATGTACACCATGATAGTTGTTAAAATAAGATTGAACAATCATCATTTCATGAGGAAGAAATTCGCCAACCACAAAAACAATATGTTCTTTAACCATTAGAAGGAGGTGTGTGTAAATATAAATTAAATAATTCTCAAAAACACATAATTGAATACATGATATACTGGTGTTTTTACAAAATATATTAATAAAAAGAGTTTAGGTGGTTGGAGAAGCAAAATAAAACAAAAGAACATTAGAGGAGACATTACCTTTAAATCGGGTAACTCCTCTTGGTTTGAACCAAAATGGTTTCTTAAAGAGATTTGTGCCTAATGAATGGAATATAAGATGAAGAGAGGAATTTGGAGAGATAAAATAATCAGATTTTGGCCGAGCAAATGGATTGAGAGGTGTGGGTAAGGTTGTAGAGGTTTGAGCCTTTAATAAGAGGGAGGAGGGGCACTCTTGGAAATTCAAGAAATGTTACTTTATTATTTAATGATTTTCTAATTTTAAAGGGACCACATTGATATATTTCAAGAATAATGTGATAAGGGTTCAAAATATACTCATCCAATAGGTCTTTTTCAAGTTTATATCTTATATTTTACATTATCGTTTCATTTTATTTAAACCGTTAATTAATGAGGTAATCGCTGCATCATCATGGTGTCATATAAAATTTAATTTATTTAATTTATAAAAATTATAAAAAAATTACTATGATGTAGTAATTCTTTTTATATTTCTAATTAATATTTATAGTCCAAGATATCATTTATGCGGACAGTATTAAAATTGTTTTACTTGGGTGATACATTCTTTTGTGATATTCTGCTTTTTTAAAAATTAAAATGATAAATTGTCACTATCACCCAAAGATGATTACATGGGGTCCCAAAGTTTAGCACAAGTCATCCCATGGTCGGCCATTACACAAAAAGTAGAATTAGGACAGATTTTTGAGCCATTTTAATTATTATGATATTATTTTATTACCCTTAACTACCCAATTACTATTTAATCATGATAATTAAAGATAATTACCATCATTACTATTCATAATGTCCAAAAACAAAAGAATCTTAATTACATAATTTGGACCTTCTGATTCTAAATTTGGATTCCATTTTTACCAAATTACAAATACAGAAATTGTAGTAATTAATTTAAAAATAATTCTCGTTGTCAAAACAAATAGCGGGTTTTTTTTGAAACAGTATCTATCAAGATATTGACAATTGTTTATGTCCAATATAAATGTGAAATTAATCCCAATGACCACAATTTTATTAAATGGTAAACATTTATTCTAATTACACTTAAAAAACATTTATAAAGATAATCTATTCATATAATTAAATTAGATTAAAATGTAGTGTTGAAGAAAAATGCAGTTTTTTTCACTATTAAAAAAAATGAACATTGTCAGAAAAATACCAAAAATTTATCCAAAGTAAATTTCAATGTACCATTACTAAATAATAAGTTTATTACGACAAATAAAGCTTATAAAAATGTCAAAATATAGATTTAAAAATGGTTCTCACTCAAAAGGTGGTAAAACAATCTTTTAAAAATATTAGAGATTTTTGTTCTTAAGATTGGATTTCTTCTCATTTTAAGCCTATAAAACCGTATATAATTCATAAATAGACATAGATATGAAAATAAATAATTATTTACATACTTGGGATGTTATATCCTTCCCCCCTTTAGAAAATTGCATCCCGAAAATTTATTTACTTATCGAATAAGTGGGGGTATTTATCCCTCATTGCATATTTAGATTCCCATGTTTCCCCTTCAATCATGTGGTTTTTTCACAAAAACATTACATGATGAATCTCCTTATTCCATAATACATGCTCCATGTGGTTAAGAATATGGACTGGTTTTTCCTAATAAGATAGATTATCTTCCAGATGAACTATCTCTGGACTCAAAATATGAGATGGATTTCACATGTACTTCCTTAACATTAAATCATGAAAAACATTGTGTACCTGAGATAAACTCAGAGGTAAAGCCACTCGGTATGCAACTAATCCAACTCTCTCCGAAATTTCATTTGGTCCAATGAATCATGGAATCCACTTTTTTTCTTAGCAAATTGCATCACACTTTTCCATGGGGAAACTTTGAGGAATACATGATCACCTACCTCAAAATTGAGATCCTTCCTCCTGTTGTCCGCATAACTTTTATGCCTACTCTGAGCTGTTCTCATGTGTTTCTGTATCAGCTGAACTTTTTCTGCCAACTCTTCTACCAATTCTGTTCCCATCAACTTCCTTTCACCCACTTCATCCCAAAAAGATGGAGTTCGACACTGCTTCCCATATAAAGCATTAAATGGTTCCATCTGTATACTGGAATGAAAACTGTTATTATAAGAAAACTCAACCAAAGAAAGATGTTGGCCCCAACTTGCCTGATCATACATTGAACAAGCACGTAGCATATCCTCATATGTTTGAATTGATTGTTCTGAATTCCCATCTGATTGAGGATGAAAAGCTGTACTAAAATTTAATTTTGAACCTAAAAACTTCTGATGGCCTTTCAAAATGTTAGAAGTAAACCTCGGATCACGATCAGAAACAACGGGGAGGGGAACTCCATGAAACCATACAATCTCTTTGAGATACAAATTAGAAATTTGATCTAGTGAAAAAGTATCTTGTTTAGCAAAGAAATGAGAAGATTTAGTCAAGCGATCAACAATAACCCAGATCGCATTATTATCTCGAGGTGTCTATGACAACCCCACAATGAATTCCATTGATATATTCTCCAATTTCCACTCTGGAACTGGTAACGGCTGATGCATCCCTTTCGGTAACTGCCGCTCTGCTTTAACCTGTAGAAAATTCAAACACTTCCTAGTAAAATCATCAATATCTCTATTCATTCCATCCCACTATAAAAACTCCCAAATATCCCTATATATCTTAGTATTTCCAGGATGAACTGAAAACATAGAACTATGAGCTTCACATAACAAATCTCTTTTCAACTATGGATTACAAAGCACACACAATCTCTTCCCAAATATCGAATAACAATCATTATCAATGTTGAATTCAGGTATCATACCCTTCTGAACCAGCACTACATGTTTATGCAACTCACTCTCTTGCTTCTGAGCCTGCTTAATTCTGTCTGATAGAGAAGATTTCACTGATACCCGAAACAAAACAGAAGAACATCCCAAGCCAATAACTTCTTTTCCACTGTTCATCAAATCCATAACTAAAGGATCACGTTCCAAACATAACATGGTTAATGAAGAAATACTTTTTCGACTCAAATCATCATCCACTTTATTTTCTTTTTTCGGATGGTAATTAATTGTAAAATCATAATACTTGATTCATTCTAGCCATCACCTCTGACTCATGTTCAATTCATTTTCAGTGAATATATACCTTAAACTCTTGTGATCAGTATATATTTCACACTTTACACCATTCAAATGATGCCTCCAAATTTTTAAAGCTAAAACCACAGCAGCTAATTACAAATAATGTGTTGGGTAATTTACCTCATGAGTTTTCAACTGACGTGAAGCATAAGCAATTACCTGATCATTCTTCATTAGAATGCAACCAAGTCCTTTCGATGAAGAACCACTATAAATAAAAAAATCACCATTCCTAGAAGGTAGTGCCAATATTGGAGCATTAACCAATCATCTTTTCAACTCCTGAAAACAATCATCACATTCTTTTGTCCACATAAACACACCAGAATTCCGAGTTATCTTAGTCATTGGACTAGATGACTATGAATAATTTCTAATAAACCTTCATTAATTTCCTTCCAAACCAAGAAATATATGAATCTTAGTTACATTTGTGGTTTTTGGCTATTCTTCAACAACCTTTTTTTGCAGGATCAACAGTTATTCCATCATTAGAAACAATGTGACCAAGGAACGAAATTTGTTACAACCAAAACTCACACTTGCTGAGTATCCCATAAAATTTAATTTTATTTAAGTTATTCAAAATAACACTTAAATGAATTTTATGATACTATTTACTTATATAAAAAACCAAAATATCATCAATGAAAAGGACCACAATCATATCCATGAACTCATCGAAAATTCTATTCATAAGGTCAATTAATATAGTAGGTGAATTGGTTAACACAAAAGGCATTACTAAAAATTCATAATGGCCATATCATGTACGAGACTCGGTCTTTAGAACATCTTCTTCCATTACCTTTTATTGATGGTACCCCGATCGTAGTTCAATATTTGTAAAATACTGAGCTCCCTGGAGCTAATAAAAAATTCATCGATGTGAGGGAATGGATATTTGTTCTTAATAGTGATGTTATTCAAGGACCTATAATCAATGCAAAGTCTCATAGAACCATTTTTATTTTTAAAAATTTAGACAGGATCACCCCATGGTGATGTTCTAGGTCGAATGAATCCTTTCTCTAATAAATCATGCAATTTCTCCTTCAAATCTAAAAGTTCAATTTGAGACATTCGATAAGGGGGTTTTGAGATTGTCTTAGCATCAGGAACTATGTCAACCTTAAATTCATATTCCCGATCTGGTATTATTCCAGAAAACTCATCAGGAAAAACATCAGGATACTCATTTACCACTGGAACATCATTAATCTGAACGGTTCCTTTGTTTTCAACAATATGTGCAAGGTAACACCCATTTATATCTTTTACAAGTTTCTCAACCTCTTGATATGTTATCAACAGTAAGGGTCCATTATTGTACACAAACTGAAAGTCTTTTTGAGAAGAAACTTCTTTAGCTCTACAATCAATCTTAGCATGGTAAACTGGGAGCCAATCTATACCCATGATAACATCAAAATCTACTAGAGGTAAAACAATATGGTTTGCAGGTAGGTTCATTCCATAGATAAGGATTGGAAGATTATTATAAATTCTTTTTGACTCATCATTTTCCCCTGGTGTTTTTACCAAAAGTTCAGGGGTCATTTCTTGAGATGGAATTCCTAATTTACAAGGAAATTTTTTAGAGATGAAAGAATGTGTAGACCCCGAATCAAACAACACACTGTAATAATCTAAAAAAACAAAAAAATTACTTGATACCACTTCATTTGATGGCCCAACATCTACTGAAGTAGTTTCAATGGATTTCACCACACCTTTCTTCTTGTAGTCTAACTACTTCCCATCATTCGAGCCCATTGTCGAACACTCGTTTTCATAATGACCCATCACATTTCACTTGAAAAATCTCACTAACTATAAATCAAATTTGGTCTTACCATCAGCCTGATCTTTTCCACAGCAATCATGGGCCTAATGTTCCATCTTACCACAATGGTAGCACTTTCCAGAATTCATAAGTCATTCCCTAGAATGGTTTTTACCACATTAATCTCAAACTGAAAAAATAGTTTTCCTACCATCAGACCTCTCTGAAGGATTATTCCCTTTCTCCTGCCTCCTAGGTCTCTTCTGTTGTTGGTTTATATAGAAAAATTGATTATTTTAAAACTCCATTTACACATTATAATCACATCGAACAAGATTTTCAGAAATTTTGAACTCACGAGAAGCTAAATCCCTTTGATAATTTGGCTTTATACTTGAGTAAAAATTATTTATTTTACTATCAAGTTCTCGGATAAAATTTGGAGCATACCTTGCCAACTGAGTGAACCTTTCTTCATAAGCAGCCACTAAGTTGTTCTCTTGCCTCAATTCCATGAATTGTTTTTCCATCCTAAGTCAAACAGCCTTAGGAAAATATTACTCATGAAAAATACATTTGAATTCATCCAATTAAGAGCATCAATCTCATCAGTGTCCCGGATATTTTTAACCATCGGCCACCACTTATCTTCTTCACCCTCCAAATGGTAAACAACAATACATACATTTTGACTTTATGAACACCCCATGACATCAAAAATAATCTCCAGTGCTTTAATCCACCCTTCAACAATCACATGGTGATATGATCCTCTGAATGATAGGGGATGTTGCCTCATGAAATTTTCCACCACTAACATGTTCCGCTGAAGTTGATCTAGCTAATATGGTGCATGAATACCACCACCATTTATCGCTTCAGTCAATTGTGCTATTACTGCAACAAACTATTCAGTTCCAATTCCAACCATATTAGGATGCTGTTTTGGATGGTCATTTCCTTTTGTATTCCTTCCTAGAACTGCTTCCCAGTTTCCTCCAAGGAAAACCATTCTGAACAAACATTTCTTAGATGAAGAAATATGGTAATCTTCAAATTCTATATAATTTCAATTTTACGATAATGAAATATTTTTGGATACTCATTTAATAGAATTATAACTCATAAAGTTCTCTAAATCGAACTCTGATACCAACTATAAGGCCACAGACTTAAACATTAATTAATCTTGATTTATTACAAGATTACACATTGAGGATCTTTTTAGGTTTAGAGTTTTAGAGAATTAGATAATAAATCATGCATTACATTCAATAATTAAACAATGTGGTTACATTAATGACAATATTCACTTTTCCCATCAAAGGAAACATATTTAAAACAAAACATGGATTCATTCATGACACTTCCTTGACACTATCATCACATCATGTACCTTTCCCTTGACATGTGAAAAACATTTCAAAACCATGGGAAGAGCATAAAAAGCTCAGTAAGGTATATATAATTACGAAATAAAACATTAGACCTTGTATACATATAAATAAATGAAATCATAAATTACTCATAATACATAAGAACATTAACATACCTCATCAAATGATGAATAAATTATAGAAAACAAAAGACATAATGGTAACTTGAGGCATTCATAACATTCTTACGTAGGGAGTAACCCTCATGGTTACGTTTGGAATACCCATAACAGTATATTCCCTAAATCTATTCTAAGAAACCTTAGAGTTTAACTCCTTCACATTACCCATTTCACTGGGGAGATATCACGAGATCACCCACCCTTATTTTATCATGGAACCACCCGTCTTCATAAACAATTCCCAAGAACCATAACATAATCGTATCACATAAACCATGAATAAAGGAAACATAACATTTCCACATTTCAATCAAAAGATATCAATAACACATTGATATAATAAAAAAACTATAAAAACCATTTTCAATACCAAAATAAATGATAATTAAAACCTGGTATTTATTTTTCTTTTTTTTAAAAAGACTTGGCTTGTAGAGGAAGTCGAAACTCGAATAATGGTGACGGTGGTGGAGAAGTCGTTGTCGCACATACGTAAGACAAAACATTCCCTTTTGTCATTCAATAAAACGTTTCATATAAAACATATTCCTCTTTAATAAACATAAAAGTCAAAGGTGTTTATACACCATATAAAATATCGTTGTGTATAAAACAAAATATGCCTCAATGAAAGGAGATTGAGACGAAGTCCCATACCTCGTGTCCGACTTGACTCGATCGTTCTTTAATCTCAGGAATAATAAACTAGTGTTAATTTATACTTTCTTAAGAACCTTTTCCAGGTTAATTATTCCTTTTCTATCACTTATTACCTTGTTATGATCATTATGTAATTATTTAAGTTAATAACGGTCATTTTGTCGATCTTTGGTACTTGAGTCAATAATAAAGTTCTTATAATAACATGTTGTTCATGTGGTAAAATATCAATTATATCCAGAATTATATTCATGATATAGATATAATATATATCTTATCTATCCTATATATACATGCATTTATAATATTACATATCATTTAGAGGTATGAAATGAAATGCACCGTTCATGGAGACAGTAAGTCGTACGTACGCATTAACACAACTTTCATTTCAATTTCATACTAAATTGAGTGAAATAATAATGATATAAAGTAATATAATAATTCTAGTATAATATAATATATAATATCATTAACTACATCTTTTATATGTCCCACATATGGTATTAACGAATCAAATCACGTTGATGGGGTGGTAGTCTGCACTTCCTAAAATGAAGATATCATGTTTACCCGTAATGGAAACCATAATGTATGCCATAATTGAAAAATATAGAATCATAAGGAAAACATAAAAATAATATCTATAATATATAAATATAATGAAATCTTAATGTGCACCATGAACGATGTTAAAAGAATATTGAACAATCATTATTCCGTGAGGCAGAAATTCACCAACCAAAGAAACAATATGTTCTTTTACAATTAGACAGAGGTTTGTGTAAGTGTAAATCAAATAATTCTCATAACAACATCATAGAATATTTGAGATACTATTTATGTTACAAAATAATGGAATAAAAAGTGTTTAGGGGGACAGAGAAGCAAAATAAAACAAAAGAACATTAGAGAAGACTTTACCTTTAAATCGGGTAACTCTTCTTGGTTTGAACCAATAGGGTTTCTTGAAGAGATTTATGCCTAAGGTAAGTCATATAGGATAAATATAGGGATATGGAGAGATAAAATGAGTAGAGTTTGGCCGATCAAATGGCTTGAGAGATGTGGGTAAGGTGGTAGAGGTGGGGGGCTTTTATAAGAGGGTGGAGGGGCACTATTGGAAATTCAAGAAATGTTACTTCATTATATATTGAGTTTCGGATTTTAATGGTCCCACATTGTTATATTTCAAGAATAAGGTGATAAGGGTTATAAATATACTAATAAAATAGGTCTTTGACAAGTTTACATCTTATCTTTTACATTATCTTTTCATTTTATTTAAATCGTTAATTAATGAGGTAATCGCTGCATCATCATGGTGTCATAAAATATTTAATTTATTTATGTCTAAAAATTATAAAAAAATAATATGATGTAAGAAATATTTTCAGATTTCCAATTAAAATTTATAGTCCAAGAGATAATTTATTTAGACAATATTAAAATTGATTTACTTGGGTTATACATACTTTTGTGATATTCTCCTTTCATTAAAAATAAAATGATAATGTGTCACTATCACCCAAAAGTGATTCAATGGGGTCCCAAAATTTGGCACAAGGCATAAAATTGTCTCCCATGACAAAACCAGTAGAATTAGGACACATTTTGGGGACATTTTTAATTATTATGATATTAATTTAATACCCTTAACTACCCGATTACTAATTAATCACGATAAATAATGATAATTACCGTCATTAATATTCATAATGTCCAAAATAAAAAGAGTGGTAATTAAATAATATGGACCTTCTGATTCCAAATATGGAATCCTTTTTACCAAATTCCAAACACAGAAAATGTAGTAATCAATTTAATAATAATTCCCGTTGTCAAAACAAATTGCGGGTTATTTTGAAACAATATCTATCAAAAGTTTTACAATTGTTTGTGTCCAATTTCAATGTGAAATTAATCCCAATGACCAAAATTGTATTAAATGGTAAAAATATATTCTAATTACACTTTAAAACCAATTAAAAATATAATCTAACAATAATATAAAATTTGATTAAAAAGCAGTTTTGAAGTAAAATGCAGTATTTTTCACTATTCATTAAAATATAAACGTTGCTAGAAAAATACCAAAAATTTTCCAATGTAAATTTCAATGTACCAATAACAAATAATAAATTTATTTTGACAAATAGATATTATAAAATTGTTAAATAATTGTTTAAAAATTGTTCTCCATCAAAAGGCGGTAAAACAATCTTTTAAAAATATTAGAGAATTATATGAATAAGATTTGATTTATTCTCATTTTAAGCCTCTAAAACCCTATCTAATTCAAAAATATACATAGATATGAAAATAAACAATACATTACTTACTTGGGATATTACATTTATAATAAATGACATGAGTTTTAGAAGATATTTCTATTATAATAGATGTGTGGGAAAAACAAAAAATTATATATAGCATTAACTGATGAGATTAATCATAGAACACCTACCTTGATCATGGAGTAGATAACTCATCCACCATTTGTGTTTTGTTTTTCCATTATCAGATAAAAAATAATAAACTGATAAGTTCCCTAAAAATGTAAAATTTGATATTATATAAAAAAGGTGACGTTGAGAGGATGAACAACGAAGAAATAATACAAATAACTAATGATAATACCAATGGATATCCAATGTGATTATCTGATATCACCTTAAACGTTTGAATGTAATATGAGAACAATACATAGAAGAATATTTTAGGGTTCTCATTTAGGATGAAAATACACTCACGTTTGCGGAAATGATGAAAGAAGAGAGAGGGTAAAAATTTCAAAAATTTAATGTCAGAATGGTAATTTTACTAAATTAGATTTGTCAAATTGTTTGGTTAAACAATTCCCCAAACACTGAACCCACCATTCTCATACCATTTATATGGAGCGGTGTCACAAGTTTCATGTGAATGGTTTTTGAAACCATGCACAATCCATGATTTTAATGCATGATAAAAATTGTAAATGTTTATCTCTATCATGAGGCCTTGGGAACGTGGTTAGAAAAAGACAAGAAAAATATTCATGTCAATAAAATCATCCTCATAGTTATGAGAAAAATTTATGTCATTCTATCATAGTTTCTACTAGTCCTCTACGCCTGTTAATTCTTCTACTAGTTAGGGTTCAAGTATTTGAACAAGTCGAGACACATGTGTTTCCTCCAAAGACTAACTAAAGTTATAAATATGTTGAAACTAATCTATTAATCCACTAATAAAAGGATTAATACCACATAGAAAAACTAAATTAATAAATTATTCATGACTATTATTCTTCTTATTTCACTTATTTATATTTTATAGTAACTATATAATTATTAATGTCCACATTGGATGTTTCTACCATATTCGATCCATATGTCCAAAATTACATTATTGTGCAGTTTTGGTCAAATCATTCATTTGTCCAAAATATCCATAATAAAAATCACTACATAGATTTTATTTTTATACTTTATTATATTTATTAAAAAAATAAGCTATATTTCCATTAAAAATATTCCACGTAGCAATCATGAATTTGGTATTTCGTTTGTACACATGAGTAACAATCCATTTTTCATCATTATTTATGAACTAAAGTTATATATTATTTTAACTTTCTAGAATTATCATAATATCATATATATCATAATATATCATTAAATATACATATATATCATTTATATTATTTCATGATGGGAAAAAATTTCATCAATTCATCGTGGTTTAGGACTACACGTTCACACAAACAATATTATCTTTTTTCTGTGCATTGAACGGTTAGAACATATAGGATATATTAGATTTTTAGAATGGTAAATATTTCATGAATATAAAATATTAATATTAATACAATCATTATACTTTTTAGGGAGATAAGTTGATGGAAAACTAATTATATCAATTCACGCGGAGGTAGTTTGTCGTACACACGAACTATGAATTATTTTCCAATTTTATATTAATGGAGAAGAATATAGTCTATGACACTAACATAATAAAATTTAATTATTTGGGGGACACTATATTTATTCTTTAATTCTGGTGGAATATGTTTTTATTGGTGTGGATGATTAATCAAAATAGAAACACTCAATTAAAAATGATACATCTTCTTGAGACACTCTCATTTCCTTAACAACTTTTGTCTACTAAGATTGGCATTGAATCTAAAATGTGACCTCTAGAATTAGGGTAATGATTATATTTATATAATTTTACAGGTAAATTTTTATCCAAATTTGATATCATTTTTAAATTATTGTGAATAATTTTTTTCATTTTACAAGAGTGGGGAAGGGAACAAATGTATTTTATCAAAATATTACATAATAATAATACTACAATGGATCAAAATGATTCCAAATGGAATATAAATTCTCATGGTAATAAATTTTAGACCATATATCATCCCACTTGTAATTATATGATATTTTTATGAAATTTAAATAATTTAATAAAATATTAATTCCAAAAAATACCACTATAGTAAATTTTGATACTATTCATTACATTGACATTAAAATAATCACAACTAAATGTAAAATTAGATTCCCCTATATTATTATATCCTATAAAATTTAGGTTCATATTTCTAATTCACCAATTCACCTAACATATCACAAAATATTTTTTTACATTTATAATATCATTTATTTTATTTTTTCTTTAATTTAATAATAATTTCATCAACATTATGCAATAATTTAATTTATATATTTCATTCTAAAAAATTATTAATAAATTATCAGGTGGAATATAAATATTTTATAATTTAAAATACTATTTATAGTTGATCATATCATTTTTATAACAATCGATTAAAAATTTCACATTTTTTAAGAACTAGTGTGTGATATGTTTCACTTTTCATTAATAGAACATTGTAAGGGTTATAATCTCATCCTAGTGGACACAAAAGGTAATAAAATTCAGTAAACAGTTATTATGGTTAATATTTACTAATATACAAATATTTATGAATTTTCTTATATAATATAATAGTTTTAGCAATTTTATATTTATCTTAAGTCTCTTAATTTACCATTTATCATGGTAATAAAGATTTCTGATGTTACTATTCATGTTTCCCAAAAATATAACTAATCTAACAAATAAATTTTATCCTAATGATTCCAAATGTGCGATCTATTTTTAAACATCAATAAAATTGAATTTTCATTGTATAATTTAAAATTAATTCAACAAAAGGCAATGAAAAATGGTAATTCCAAAAAAATACAATTTTAAAATATAAAATGATATTATTATAAATTGAATTATTTAATATTATTGAAAAACATGATTGTATTATTTTAAATAAAATGTAACAAATGAAACTAAAATACTAAATATAATAATTTTATGTTTTATTGATTCTAAATGAAAATTCATTTTATAATACAAATAAATAATTGTTCATTATTCGGTGAAAATTATATATTTTCTTGAGTTTTCTGAAATTTGCATCCTCAGCTAATTTTTATATTATGAAATAATTATGTAGAATAAATTTATAAAATATTACAAAATTATTTATCATATTTGTTCATAAAAAGATAAAAATCATTTTTGAAGAATACTTATTCTTTGGTCAATAATATGAGATTACTAAAAAAATATATTACATATTGAAAACATACATAATTAATACTGTAAAAATTAGTAATAAAGTTATATATTTCATATAATTGTTAATATATTTCATTCACTCTAATTTAAACACTATTTTATAACATTCTTATTTTAATAAATATGATTATGTTGTTTAGTTATGCACATTATTGTGTATATTTAACAATATCAAACATAATATTTCCTTATAAAATCCTAGGATAATAAATTGTCCACCCATTAAAAAATGCCTTCCTTGAAATTTAAAATCTATTTCGTAACTATGGTTTGACCTTTAAAAATACCATTATTTTAATCCCAAATCACATAAAGGGTCTTTAAATCATCAAGACAAAAAAATTAAAAGAAACGTTTTAAGGAAATGCGTAGTAAGACATAATAGTTTTTTATGGATGAGAACATAATTTGGGAAGTGAATACATGAATTTTGGTAAGAAAACTAAATCAATGTAAAGGGTATAGTGTGATAGTGAAAATGGTCATGAGAAAGTTATTTATAACAAAACTATAAACCAATGAATGGTTAACGGGCTATTGATTTCTAGTAAAGAAAGGAAACATGTTTTTTAATAATTATTTAAATTATTGAGGAATTATTTTTCTTCCATGACAATAAAAATAATGATATATAATTAAATTATAATTATAATTTCATCATTTATGGATTTTTCATCACAAATTCATTGATTGACTATATTTTTTGAGTCTTCATGGAAATTATTTTTCCTAAATAAATATAATGAACTTCACAAAATTAATACTTCCATATATGAATATATATGTTTTGATATATTCATTATAAATTTAAAAAAAAACAAAAATGGTTACTATTATATAATATTGTTCACATAAGGGAATAAACTATTATATGAGAAAAAAAGAGTAATCCAAAAAATTATATTATTAAACACAAATATCCACATTCATAATTCAAAAAATAAGTCAAATACAAATATCTAAAAAATAATATAGATTTTTTTTGAAAAAATAATCGAATTTTTTTTACTAATATTCTTCAAAAATAACATTATAAGTTTTCCTAAATAAATTCAATCACACTTATTGTCTCCTATAAAATATGTAATTTGATAAATCACATATTATCTTAGATATGTTTCCATGAGTCACTTTAAATCCATAATAAATACATTACATCTTCTAATATATAATACAAACATTATTCATCAAATAAAATCTCTAAGTATTATATTAACTGGGATCCTATAATTCTACCATATATTGTACTGATATTATTTAAAATAACGTCAATCACATAACCAAAAAATTAATTTCCTATCTCAATGGATATCTATATGAAAAAAAATATGTTCCCCAAAATCAACTTATTCTTCATACTTAAAATTATATAACAAACAAAGTAAATATCATTCTAATCATAAAACCACATACACTAGAGGATTGTGATGATCACTTTCTAACCATTGGTAGTGGGATCAAACCACAAGGACGTGCAGTATGCATGGTTTTGTCACCTGTCCTACAAATTTTAAATTTTCATAATCTATAATTCTTAAAAAAATTATATAAATGTTGTACAATTAGTCAAAAATTAAACATAACATATTTCTAATAAATTAATGTTTCATATAATGAATTTTTATTTCGTAACATTATTTTCAGTTCCTTATATGTAATTAAAATATTTTCCTTGAAAATAAATGACTCAAATAACATAATTAGTCACATTAACATTTCAAAACATATTGCCTAAAATAAAGTTTCTAACACATTAAACATATCATCAGCCATTATATTCAAATCCCATTATCATATCCATAGCTCCATAGATATCCTCTCATGAAAACATCTGAATGTCCAATGATGTATAAATACACCACGGATACAAACTATAGGGACCTAACCATAGTCAATAAATATTATAGTTTCATTGAACTATAATTCTACATCATACAACCATTAAAATATTTTTGGTTTGGTGTTTTAGAAAATTTGGTGTGACTATTATGTGGTAAACACATTCATAATAAGTAGACACATATTATGATTATGAATTGTTCCCATGAAACAAAACATTAAAAAATAATGTATCATTATATTTAAGGATAAATGTTACAATTTTTCTATTTCCCTCATACTTATCCATAAATTTATTTAACCCCTATTAAAAAAAATTAATATATTGAATGGGATCAAAAAACTCAATTGAGGGCATAAAAAGAAGAAAAATATTAGCTGAGTGAAAAACATGTCATCCCATGTTCTTTTTAAATTAATCTCAAGTTTATTTGATATAAAAATATATATAAATTTCACAAGATAAAAAACATAGATTTAGAAAAAATAAAATCCATAAAATCCATAAATTTAAAATACAAACCAATTTCAGTAACCCACATAATCCCATTAATTACCCATTTTATACCCATCTTAGAATGAACTGGAGCCTAGTAAAATCTATAAGATAAATCCTTTAGAAACTCCATCATTCATTCCTCAATATTGAATGTATATTACCCAATGAATTGAAGTGCTATTTTGGTGCACCTAATCCTATAATGGTCTCACCCACTGCTATCTAGAGACACAAAATATATATGATATATCTTTATCACCCATGAGTTATAATAAGGATCAAACCTGTGTATAAAATGTATTGGGTAGACCAATTTCACATATTATGATAATATAAAATTTCATGAATAAAATAGTTCATTATATCATCTTTTAATTATAAAACACATTTAGAAATTCTTCTTAATAAAAATGTATTTGTAAATCATAATAAAATTTTCATTGAAAACTGAATTTGAAGATAACAAATTGTGCATATCATAATGAAGTCATTGGAAATAAAAATATACATGGGATCATATAAAAAAACAAAAAATGAGTAATGTATCATGAGGAAGGGAAAATATTCATATTTATTATAAGTAAATAATCATTCATTCTATATTATTGTTGTAAAAGTTAGAATGTACGTAATTTAAGAAATGAAAAAAATGACTCTTTACAAAGAGATATATAGTTATATAATATTAATAAAATTTTTTTTAATATATCATAGTATAATATTAATGGAGAATAAAAAAATTATTATTATTTATGGACAAGGATGAAAAATATATTTTTTAGGAAAATATCAAAAAGATAATTGTGAATGAAATTCCCTTATCTTCAGTCTGACATGTCATGTATATTCATTGTCAACATTTATTTTAAAAATAATATATTTTTTACTTTATTAGAACAATTTTATATATTATTATTAATTTTATTTCTATTATTTACATTTTATAACAATAAAAAAATTATTTATGTCTATATTAAATGTTTTGATGATATTCATTTCATAAGTCCAAAAAAACATTGTTCAGTTGACTATGGTCAGAAAGTTCATTACTCCACTATCTCCAGAAGACAAATAATGCTATAATTAACACATTTACATATCAATTTTTATTTTAAATCGAAATTTGATATATGGTTATAAAAAACGTACTGTGTTACAATCATTGCAACTGTAGGTTGTACGTATGCATGAGTAATATTTCAATTTTTCAATGAAAATTATTGAAAAAATTTAGATATATTTTTATCATATAAGGAATATAATAGTATAATATATATATATTATTTCATTAAAAATAGTTATATATATTATCCAAGAGAATTAGTGTGGAAAAATGATTTACATCATTGTGTTGATGTGGTGGTCTACACAGACACACGAACGAAGTTATCATTTTTCAGAGCACGGTAATTTAAAATATAAAAGATATATTATGTTTTTTAATGATGATTTTCTAATTTATATTATATATTTTTTTTGATGATTAGAATTAGTATTGAAACATAGTGATCGAAAACCAATTACATCAGTTGGTGAGGTTGTACTGTAGTATATAGACGATAGATAAAACAGGTATCCATTTTATAGAAGTAAAGATCATTATATTTCATTGCACTATCATTACAAAATATACATAAATACATATATATATATATATATATGAGACTTTATATACTAATTTATATTGGTTGAATAATTTTTTAGTGAAGTGAATGAATAAACAAAACACATATTGTCACCTAAAAATGATAGATCTTCTATAGAAAATATTTATTTTTGACACATAAAGACCCCTATGACTGTATTATTCCTAATAACAGAAACAGATAATCTATGGAGTGGTTATATGGAATTATTTTGGAGTATAATTCCTGAAAAATGGTTCATTATGTGTGATGAATTGAGAATAATATGTTCCCTTTTACCAGAGATTGGATGGAAACTCATGAGATATATTAAAATATCTAAATATAATAAAACTATTTTGGGAAAAAATGTTTATAAATGGATTATAAATTAAAAAGTAGGGATATTTTTAATGATATAATATCCTCATTATTCTCATTTAATTTTTTCTATATTTTTTAATAATTTCATAATATTTAAATCCAATTAAATATTTTTTATTTTTAATTTTCATTATATTTATAACATTGAAATTAAAATCCATAATAAATATATTAATAAATTATAAAATATTAAAAAATATCGTAATAATTTAGTTTTATTGTATAAAATTCTTGGATCATCGTTAATTTCTCAAAACATTTTTTTTAAATGTTTAATATGATATTTTTTCATTTATTGAATAATTATTTTGTGAGCTTTGTCAAAGCTTATGAGTTAAATATTAATTCCCTAAAAATCACAGAAAACTATATAAATGAAGTAAATTTTTTGAAATTTAAAATAAAAATTTATAGTATAAAATATCTTCAGTATAAGATCATATTGAAAATGATATAATTTTTAAGAAAAAGGGTGTGATAATTTTAACTATTCATTAAATAAAATAGTTTAAAATCCAAAATCTCTTCCGTGTGGCCCCAAAAAAATATAAATTATACTAATTAATGTATATGGTTAATATTTTCTTATAAAATTATATTTTTTAGGCATTTGGGTTTTGAAATTGTTCTAATCATATTATATTTTTCCAAAATTACATGATTTACCCTTTGTCGTGGTAAAAAAAATTACTAAAGTGACATTTCTTGTTGACAAAAAATAAAAGTCTAATATTTAATAATTTATAACATTATGATTCTAAATTTAGATTTAATTTTTATAACTATAAATATAGAAATCAATGATTTTTATTTAAATTAATTCAATAGAAAACATTAAAAAAAAGTTTCCAAAAAATTCCTTATTTTAAATAAAAAACTGCTTATAAAAAATTCAAATATAAAATTCAGTTTAAAAAATTAATAGATTTACATAAATCAAATATAAATAATTAAATTTTGAAACTAATAAAATTAATAAATTTAATATTTAAAAGGAATAAAAAATACATTATCTATAAAAATCAGTACTTTTTACAATTCCATGAAAATGTAGTACTTTCATAAAAATATCAAAAATTCATTACAAATTTTTTTAATATGATTAATTAAATTCTGAAATTAATGATTAAAAATATTTTTCCCATATTTTTTTAAATTAATTATAAATATAATTCATAAAAAAAGAAACTAATTTATGATGATAAAATATTTTTTTGAAGAATAAAATGACTTTAATAAATATAAGTTCTCATTTTTAAAAAATAAATAATAGATTTCAGATGATTCTGGGTGTTATATGTTTCAAATTGTGGACAATACAATTCATTTTTCCTAATTTAGGGGCTATTTTTAAACAACCAAAATTAAATAATAAGATTTCGATCATCATTGAAGAATGTTGTTAGGTATCATATACACTGTTAAATATATTCTTTGATTATCAGATATTGTTATATTATAGATTAGAGACCCAAATCTTGACATACATGGACATTACGTACGGTATTCCGTACGTATGCATGCGCGGTGATTTCATTTTCAATAGTATGGATAGATGGTGAAATAGGGTTCTTTAATGCTTATTATAAATATCAGTATATGATGGATACTGATGTTATTACTTCATAATGAAACAACTAAATAAGAATAAGTAGAAGAAGAAATAAAGTTGAAAGAATTGGTAACAGACATTACCTCTTCTTTGAAGTGCCTCTTCTTAAACTCCTATTAGGGCACTAAAAATGGACTTTGAAAAAGACAAGGACCTATAGGATGTTTCTGGAGAAGTGGAGAAGAGAAATTGGCAGGGGTTGTCTGAGCATGAAGGATCAATGTGGTGTGAGGAAGAGAGGGAGGAGGTGCCCTAAGGGAGGAGAGGGGAACCTTAGGAAAATAGAAAATATTATTTTATTATAAAGTAATATTCAGTTTTTAATAGCTCCAAATTTATTTATTTCGAAGCTAAGGTGGGGATGGGTTGAAATCCCCTCAGCAAATAGAATTTAGACAAGTTCAGGTTTCTATTTTAACCTTATCATTTAGATTTAACTTTAAGTTGGATAATTTCACTTTTACCGTGTCTTCTTGTTTTCTTACACTATAATGTTAATAAACATACTATAACAAGACAAATGAACCCCAAGTTGTTTATTATAAATATATATAATCTTATCTAGTTCATTTGGCCAAACCATAGATTTTTTGGATTAAAAAAACAATTAATAATATAATATCTGTTTTAAAAACTATTTTATGTCAATTTATTGATTTTTGTAAAAATCATAACAGAATGATTAGTTCGAAAAAAGTTAATTAAATCAATACTAACATGCCATATTAACCTATAAATTAGTTTAATTCATAAAATTTCTCAAATTAAATTTATTTGGTTATTTTATAACATCAATTATGTTAATATTTCAATAATAATATAATTATTTCATCATCATTGTGTCATAAATAAATTAAATTATATAATGTCTAAAAATTATAAATAAAATACCATTATGTAGGAAATATTTTTATATTTATAATAAATATTAATAGTCTAATTTATCTTATATATAACCCTTTATTAAAAATTATTTAGTTGTTAAACATTGATTTTAACTATTGTAACCCTTCTTTAAATAAATTAATAATAAATGTCACAATCTAATCCATGTTGACCAAAATTGTCATATTTTATTTCTAAGGTTTTTTTGGTCAAATTACGCTTATCCAATTGAATTAGGAAAAGTGTTAGTGTAATAATAATATCATTTTAACCCTTAATTACCATATTTACTTTTAACCGTGGTAAATAATAGTAAAAAGTTAGTATTCGCCAAAAATTATTTTCAGAAAATTGAACCACATTTTAGTCCTTGATATTTACCCTGTCTCTCGGATTTTTAAAATTCCACTCATAGAAGTGGTAACATTATGTTTTATGTGAATTTGCAAATTTTCTTAAGAGGTGCGTAAAAGAAGGTGAAAAGTTCAATAAATTTTTTTATATATCTAAAATTATTATATAACAACTCCAATTAATTAAATTTAACTTATATAGGTATTATGTATCAATTTTGACTTAAATAAATTTAAATAAAATAAATTATTGTTGAAATAAAAAGTCCGTTTTTAAATAGTAACCAAGTCTTTTAACTATTCATCACAAATTGGATGTTTTCAGAAAAATAGAAAAAATTCACCCTTGGCTAATTTCGATATTCTGAATCTAAAAATGAAGTCCATTTAGAATGATAAAATTTATAAAATTTTAAAAATTGGGTATTACTATTCATAATGGCTAGTTAATATAAAATATCTTTGTTTAGTGAAACTCAGTATTGCATACAACACACACAATCTTGGAAGGCCGTGATTGCGTGTAATGCAAGACATGTCAGGGATGCGTGTAGTGAAAGTTTCTTTTGGTGTAGCATAAAACACAAGACATCAATAAAATTAAAAATACAATTTTTCATAAAATCTCGGGGTGTTACATTGTACCCCCCTTAAAATGAATTCTATCCTCGAAATTCATCAGGGTTATATATGGTATTCTACTCGAAAGATTCTTTAATAGAAACCCAAATCGTAAAAAGGAATACCAAAATCAATATTTAAAAACTAAAGTATGAAACTTAACGTTTACCCAAATTAATTAATCCCTGGGTTTCCACATAGGAGAACATAGGTGAAAAAATGAATATGGAAGAGAAATCTAACCCCCATGTTATGATGGAGAGTGGTAGAGAACATGGCTACGAAAAATCCAACAATCACAAAGCCATAGTTTGTGATGATCTAAGGTACCATCTGATTCATCAGATATAAGGGCACTAGGAAAACATTTTTGGTTTTCAAGATCATTTCCCTAAAGATGAAGAAACTGAAATTAGAAGAAATACGTTCTTGATTTTGGTATAGTCTCACCATTGGTCTTTCCATGGACAATTTCCACTTAATCTCTTTAAGAAATGAAGTTTAATTTGATATTTGTGATGTGTTAGCAGATCATGTGATAGAATGCTGGGTCATTCCATCGGTCTCAAACAAAATGTTAGAAAAAGTTATAAAAAATACATAAGTCCATCTATAGTGAGATTAATCATATATGGTTACTAAAATGAACTTATACTTTATATATCATACTTGTTAATGTAATAAAACTGGTTTATACTAAACGGGGACTTCCTGTAGGCCAGTGGTAGGAAATAGAGGCTTGTCACACTTCAGTTGTCGGTTCGATTCCAACAGCCTTGTCCGATCCGAAGGGTTGTCTCCTGTCCTACATGTTGTCCATTTTATAAAACTACATTATTATAAAATTCCATAAATAATATCGAAAAAAATCTAGCCTTAAACAATTCTATTTTATGTCCAACATAATTCATTCTAACCCTTATGCTTATCGAATATACTTCTGTGAAATCTTATAGTGTAAAAAAATGATTACTTGAGAGGTCACAGAACAAGAACGTGAATACCATAATTTATCCCCCAAATATCATAAGATATATCTTGTTGGCCACAATCCAAACATTTCAATACCTTAATCATGTATTATCTTGGAAAATGAATACCCATTGAGCCTTAGTAAAAACACGTATGCTGTCAAAAGTTAACTCTTTCCACATACCAAAATCCCAAAAATTCCTTATACTCAAACCATGATATAACTTAGTCCTTATATCAATCATGATCTCATGAATAATATCAAACAATTTATTTTATCCTTATCCCTTCATTATTTGCATATCATATGCATTCCAAAATATTTGATTCACTTTTCATGGTTACTGGTACCATATTCTTATAGAAAACCACAATGGACAAATACACAGATATTTCAAAATTCCACGATACTATAAATGATGTTACATGATACTATTTTGAAATCTAATTATATAAACAAATTATCATTACACAACATCATTGTCATACTCAACATCACAAATAGTGACCACATGTGACATCCCTTTATCCATTGGCTTAAGAGGTTTCTTACATTGATCATCATTAACCCTTGGATTAGGGCATTGATTATCATAATTCCCCATTTCCTTGAACTTGAAGCATTGAAGTGTTGGTTGTGCATTCTCTACAGTCATATCTTTATTCGCATCGTTAGCAACACTTTTTCCATTACTTCTACACTCAGCTGCTCGATGACCTTCTTTTCCACACTTAAAACATTTTCTAGTCCATTTAAGACAATCTCCACCATACTTCTTTCAATTCTTTGAGCATAAAGAAACATTCATCTTCCTTTCATCATTATTCTGAGAATTCTCATGGAACTCCATATTTCGTTTCATGTCAAAGCCATGAGATGGATATGTTAAACCAACTTATAGTTCTTCTTTAATAGCACAATGCACATTTTATTCATATCTACTGAAGTATCTTATATCTAATTCCATTCGAAGACTTGGTTTTAAGCCACTAAAAAATCGATCAGCTTTTCTTTCATGTTGGATGATAAAGCCAGATGCATACCTTGCAAGTCATGTAAAATTCTCTTCGTATATAACAACATATTCAGCATCATTCTTCTTCATCTCAAGAAAATCCTTTTCCATCATTGTTTGAAGAATACTAGGGACGTACTTATTGAAAAACATTTTATTGAACTCATCCCATTCCATGGATTAAATTTCATCTTGGGAATTTTTATTCTTAATTAGAGTCCACCACTGGTTTGCTTCACCTTCTAAATGATATACAACCAAAATTAATTTTTCTTGTTCTGAATAGCGAAGTATGGAAAATATCTTTTCAATGGTAATGATCCATTGTTCAACAACAAGTGGATCAGAAGACCCATTGAAAGACAGTGGACGTTTCCTCATGAAGGACTCAATAGAATATTGTTCCCTTCTCTGATCATTTGGAAATCCATAATGATTCATATATTTTGTAAGTATAAAAATAAGAATTTTCAATCTATATCCCATCACATTTGGTTTCTCGGGAGGACAATCCATGCATTGTCCATTACATTGATCAACATGGTTCCTTCAGGTTGCAGCCATCGTCTAAAACCCAAAAAGAAAAGTGTGAGAGGAAAAAATAATTCTAGGAAAAAAACATAATAAAGGGGGAGTACCTTCTATATTTAACATCTTATGTTCAATTCTAACATCGTTACCAAAATTCTAAGACTATAACCTATACTTATACTTATCCTTAGGGACATCCCTAGACATACCTTAGAAATATCTCTAGGGATCTCACTAAAGTTTTCGTATCCTAGTTTCCAAAGGTTAACTAATCCTTTCTTCTGATACCAACTGTATAGACTAAAAGTTTGACGTACATGGACATTACATAACTTTTTTGGAATACTTAATATACAACAAAAACATACACACAATGACTGTCATAGTTTACTGTCTTTGGGTACTCGGAACATAATCTTCTAATCATGGTTAATGATCTTCAACATCTCCCATAAAGATATTCCCTCATTATTTTCTTACCTAAAACATTTATTTAAATACTGGGGAAAAGAAAACATATAAAGGGTGAGATCAAATTCACAGTTAGGGTAAACAAAATATATATAAATCACATCATTTTCATAAGAACAATGCATTTTTGAATTCTTAACCTTCAAAAGAAATCATAATTTCATTACATGGGATAAATCATAGTAGTTAAATGTAATCCCAATAATCATATCATAAATCATGAAACATTGTGTAATTAACACATAATCATATAGAATCATTTCTTAGTAGTCAAGACTCATTGCCAAGACTATCATAGCGGACAAAGTCCATTTCCGAACCGAGTTCACTCCTCGTTTCAGTCATGTTTCACTGAACCGGATTAACCTGTCGTTCCAGCCATGTCTATCTCATGATATATAAATCTTTACCCAATGATTTGGAGGGATATATAGGTCCCATCCATCTCATAATGAAACCATTCTTATGTGTTACACAAAATCATTAATCATACATCATAGCATAACCCATGTAATAAAAATGGGATTCTTAATCATCATTCCCTCATAACACAATCCATATTAGATAAAAGGACATCAAAAAAATAATTACATCATAACATAATCAAAAAAATTTAAAAATAGGGAATGAAATTGAACCCTATATTATTATTGATGGAAAACAATTTTGATAAAGCACTTGAACTCCATTTTTGAGGAAAATATCCATTTTACTTCAAGCAATTTTTTTCGTTCTTAACATGTCATATCTTTTTAAACTAAAATAAGTTTATTAAAAATAATTTTGAATAATTGTAAACGAAGTATCATATAAATAAAGTTCTAAAATTACATTCATGCCGTATATGTTAAAAATACATTCTTCTTGTACTTTGGCATGAAAAGTCAAAAAGTACCTCTTACAAAAAACGAAAAAATATTCCTTTCATATCTTTTACTAAAAAGTCCCCAAAGGGTAAAATAGGAATAAAACAATTATAGGAGGATAGAAATAATATTACATATTGATGAAACATGGATATGGATTATAAATATTCCCTAGTAAATTCTTAAGTAAAAACAATCTTGGATAAAAATTGAGATTGTGATATTTTCCCTTACCTTAGGTCTGATTTTCTTCGTAAATATCTGAAACTCCTGTATAATGATTTAAATAATGTCATTGACTTATTTCAGAATCATCATTATTGTTATGATATCATATATAGACATATTCCTATATTTTTATTAGTAATATTTCATTGCTACTTGTTATTTCGATGTTTATTAATTTTTGTTCTTATGCGTGTTTTGTCGAATATATTCTTTTTCTTATTTTTAGGTTATTTATACCTCATTTCCATAATTTTATTATTGTAATATATATCATATTTATTCATTCAATTAATTTATATAATAATTATTCAATGAAGATCATGTAAAACGAGTCACATCACATCATGGAGACGGTATTCCGTACATACGCACGAGCGATGAGATCGTTCCCATGATTGGGGAATTGTATTGGAGTGTATGTATACTATTTCAGAATAAATATCACTTTACAATAATAATATTTATTTATTATTTACACCATTATACCTGTCCAAGTAAGGTGGTGGTGGAAAATATATTACACCACAACATGGAGACTGTATTCCGTACGTACGCACGAGCGGTGATTTCGTATACCGTAGGATGGATAGATAGTGAGATAGGGTTGTTTCCTACTTATAATAACATATATATATATTAGTTATACTGATTTTATTACTTCATAATGAAACAACTAAATAATAAGAAGTAGAAGAAGAAATAAAGTTGAAAGAATAGGTAACACGCATTACCTCTTCTTTGAAGTGCCTCTTCTTAACCTCCTCTTAGGGCACTAAATATGTTCTTTGAAAAATACCAAGTCCTCTATGATGTTTATATAGAAGTGTAGAAGAGAATTTGGAAGGGGTTGGCTGATCATGAATTCTCAAAGTGGTGTGAGGAGGATAGGGAGGAGTTTCCCTTTTATAAGGGAGAAGAGGGGCACCTTAGGAAAACAGAAAATATTATTTTATTATAAAGACATATTTGGTTTTTAATAGCTCCAAATTGATTTATTTCTAAGTAAAGTGGGGATGGGTCAAAATACTCTCATAAAATAGAATTTAGACAAGTTTAGGTATATATTTTAACCTTATCATTTAGATTTAACTTTATGTTAGATAATTTAACTTTTACAGTGTCTTCTTTTTTTTCTTATATGATATGGTTAATAAAAATACTATAATAAGAGAAACAAACCCCAAGTTGTTTATTATTAATATATATAATCTTATCTAATTAATTTGGCCGATACTCAGAATTTTAGAAATAAAATAACAAATAATAATATAATATTTGTTTTAAAAACTATTTTATGTCAATTTTAACACTAATTGGTAATTGATTTTTGTGAAAATAATAACAGAATGATTAGTTAGAAAAAAGTTAATTAAATCAAAACTAACATGTCATATTAAGCTATAAAATTATTGTAATTCATAAAAAGTCTCAAATTACATTTATTTGGGTATTTATAACATCAATTATGTTTATATTTCATTAATAATATAATTAATGCATCATAATTGTGTCATAAATACATTAAATTATTTAAGGTCTAAAAATAAAAAATAAAAAAACCATTATGTAGGAAATATTTTTCTCTTTATCATAAATATTTATAGTGTAATTTAACTTATGTATCACCCTATATTGAAAATGATTTAGTTATTAAACCTTGATTTTAACTATTTTAACCCTTCTTTAAATAAATTATTAATAAATGTCCTAATCTATTCCAAGTGGACCTAAATGGCCATATTTTATTTATAAGGTTGTTTTTGGTCGAATTAAACTAATTAAATAGAATTAGGACATGTGTTAGGGTAATAATAATATCATTTTCCCCCTTAATTACGCTAATTACTTTAAAATGTGGTAAATGAAAGTAAAAAGTTACAATTCACCAATAAATAATTTAATCTCATTGAACCAAATTTAAGTCCTTGATGTTTACCGTGTCTCTCATATTTTCTAAATTCCACTCACAGAAGTGATAAAATTATGTTTTGTGTGAATTTGCAAATTCTCCTAGGAGGTGGGTAAAAGACGGTGAAAGTTCAATAATTTTTTTATATATCTAAAATTATTATAAAATGACTCCAATGAATTAAACTGAACTTATATAGGTATGATGTATCAATTTTTACCTATGAAAATTTAAATAAAATAAATATTTATTTAAATAAAAAGTCGGTTTTTAAATGGTAACCCAATGTTTTCATTATTCATCAAAAATTGAAAGTTTTCAAAAAAATAACAAAAATTTACCCTAGGCTAATTTAGATCTTCCGAATCTAAAAATGAAGTCCATTTTGAAAGATAAAATTTATAAAATTTTAAAAAGTGGGTATTACTATTCATAAAAGCTAGTTTATATAAGATATCATTGTTTAGTGAAACTCGGAATTGCGTACAACACACGCTATCGTTGAAGGTCGCGATTTTGTGTAATGAAAGCCAAGTCCGAGAAATGTGTAGTGCAAGCTCCTTTTAGTGTAGCGTACAACAGAATACATTAATAAAATTAAAAAGAATATTTTTTATAAAATCCCGGGGTGTTACATATAGTTACCATAGGAATGATATATTTATATCTCCAGAAGTTGGAAGATATTTTCAAGACATTGATTAGGATTTTACTATTTTTCATTCATCAATAATTTGGTCCAGATTTGATTTTTTTAGTATAAAATAGGAGTTCTTCATCTATAGAGTGGTAGATAAAATTTGGATTTTATTCCTCTATTAGTAGACAATTTTTTGGATATTTTTCCTGATGTGTTTTATATATCACATCATGAGGGGGAGATAGTGTTCCATGTCAATTTTTTGTAATATCATATCTAGTTTCTATATATCTCTATGGGGTGGCCCCAAAATAGTTTCATATATTGAATGATCAATTGGATTATTTGGATGAAAATAGTTTTAAATGGCCTTATATATCTCCCTAGCCTTCTCTTGTGCTTTTCAGCAGGAAGTCTGATGGAACATTGTACTTTTGTGTGGTCTATCAGAGATTTAAACTAATTATTTCCAGGAAAAAATACCTCATACCATTAAAATATGTTTTTAATAAAAATATGGATGGTTCCAAAATAATTTCAATGATTGAAATGAGATCTATTTATCATCAGTTGAGAGTGTGATCATAATATATACAAAGGAATTCCTTTTGGAGATTGTATGGCTTGTATGTGTTCTTTGTGATGTGTTTTGGTTTGATAAATGAACTAACCATATTCATCGACTTAGTTAATTTGATCAATCAATGATTTTAGATTATTTTGTGATGTATTTAATTGATCACATTTTAGTGTACACCCAATCACCATATGATTACTCCAAAAAACGTGATATCAACTTGAGTAAATTGAGATATCCAAAACATTAATCCATGTTATCCAAATGTAGTTAATGAATATATAAAAGGATCATTTTTAGTCTAGCTATCTCATAGGAAGGAGTTTATGTGGACCAAGAGATGGTTTTATCCTAAAAATCATGGTAACAACACAATAATGTCCTCAAGAATCTATGTTTTCATAGTTTTTTAACTTATTATGGGTTCTTTATTCAATTAGTCCCTCTTCTGGTAGCACTGATATATGGTATATTCATGAATGGTATTATGTGTTTTTGTAAATTGCATGTGGTACAACCCTGGAAGAGTTTAAGAGTAGGATAACCTTTTCACCAATCCTCACATTACACGATATCGATAAATATTATAATATTTTTTAGGCATCCAGAATCAGACCCAAATTGGTTCTAATGTAAGAGGACATAGCGGTTTATTAAGTATCTAGATAGCTAGGTAACACATGAGATTTATTATCCTATAGATGATATTGATTTATAATCTATAGAACATGACATAATATTATGGATATAATATATTTTCATTAGAGACATGGGTTGTCCATGTAACACATTATCCTCAAGTAATTCTTTTCATTTTCTGACATAAACCTTTGGTAGGGCAGGTGGGTTCAGTATCTATATTATTTCTACATTTAGACATCTCATAAACTAGTATGGGGAATGATCATTTTTTGATCCATGATCAATAAAAATAAAACCCTCTTAATTTTGGTGTCTTGTAATGAATGAAGTATAATTGAACCCTTTTCATATATGAATCTTGATGTTCAAGAGTCTCATGTATAAGTGGATATAACCCCAACATCTATTATACCTAAAATTTTTTATTGGATCAAGAAAAATATATTATTTATCTAGATAGATTAATTCTGACGGAATGATTGTATGATAGGGTGGAACCATCAGGATAGCCTTTGGGTAGAAAATATTATGTTCATTTTTGTGGATTGGAATGAGTTCCCCTGAAAATGATCAAGGAACTAATGAAGGAGTATCATACTTCTAGATGGGAATTACACGTATGTATAAAAAACATGTATCTAAATAAATTTATATTGTAAAGACGGATTGGGATGGAGACATAGATAACAATATTCATCACTAGATGTTTCTCATATCATAATGTGATGGTTGAGTGTCAAATTCCTTATTGGATGTTGTAGCCTCTTTCAATCCTAGAGATGATGTTGGATGTTGTTAAAATTGATTTTTTCAACGTATTACATAGGATACAACACAAGAATGATATAATATGAGTGATTTTTCATCGATTAATGATTTCCTCCCACTTGTTACCTATAATGGTGACTATAACTATTTATTATCAAGGAAGTATTTATGTGTGACAGATATTTCATTTGAATGGTGGTTTTAGGATCATTGTTTCTAGATAAGATCTTAATTTTCTATGCATTGTTTAAGTAGTGTTTTCTGAAGGCTGCGGAACCACAAATTCACCTTAGTATAACCAATCATCCATAGATAGAGAGTCAATCTAAATGGTATATTACAAATCATGATGATATGTTACGAGACTGTGATTTGAATTTTGGTGGTTCATGAGAGATGATTTTAGCACTCAATCAATTTCCCTATAATGGAATCATTTTTTAATAAAATAAGATGGAACCTGTAGTGAATTTTTATATAAGGATAGGTTATTTTCCTCATTTTTAGATAATGGAATGATATTCTATTCTTGTTGGTCATATTAGTGTTCATGAGAAGTCAAAGTAGGATGAGTTGATCATGGAGAGTTTTCTGAACACAATGAGCAGGGAAAAATCTTGGGAGGAAAATAGTAGTGAGACATTATATTTTTGAGGTGCATCATCATGTTTTCCTCTATTTTCACCAAAAATGGGTTACATATATAATTTGACAAAAGGAATGATATATACCATGTTTTTCAAGTCACATGAGATAATGGGGAGTCTTGGAAAGATATATATTGATGGAATCATGCACTTTTATATATTACCACGCATTACATGTTCTATTTTTTCATCATTAAATTTAGAAACTATTTGCTTTTAATTATATATATGTTATTGCATCGAGGATGGTGTAGATTCAACCATTTATTAGTATATGATATGGATTATGGATCATAGTGATTAGTATCTATTGGTAAACACTATGATTCTACTACAAGTGTAGTGGAATCATAGGTCTGTTGAAGTGGATACATTAAAGAGGGAATATTAGATATTAGAATGTTAGCTAGACTTATTTAAATAAGACACCATGGTGACTCTTAGAGAAACATGGGGATGTATTATTATATGATGGGGAGTTATTAGAACTATGTGTTCTTCACGTTAAGTCACTTTTATTTTGTGGTCAAAAGGATTTTAGTTTCTTTTATTTTATTCATAAATTCATTGTTATTAAGTTGAATTTTGGGTTAGATAACATTTTTTGAGGAAACAAATGACTTATAATTTAGGGATGTATGTTTTTTTGAATTACATGTATATGTCTACAAATTTGTCAATTGAATATGAGGAATATATAAAAAAATTTAATTCATCGATGGTAGTTTGGGTTATTTATATAGAATCAAGTTTTAATCCTTTCCATAGGACACTTAAGCATTGTTAATTGGTTAAATTATGGGAATATCTTTCAATAAAAATTTTTGGAACTGGTTTATTCTATTAAATATTTACATGACGATAGACTAGATCATTTCAAGAAATGGTTGAATGGTGTTAATTTGATCTAATGTGATGTGTTTTTTAGTGTATCATATAAATCCAAAAATTTATACTATGAAAGGGTATCATGTCATTCCAATATTTTAAATAGTGGTCTTAACAAAAATATACATTTTAATTACATTCATTTCCTTGGTAATCTTATTATATCAAACCCATGGGAAACTCTATGATATTTTGGACTAATTCATACCCTTCTTGATGTGAAAATCTGTCCTTTGATATTCAGTGCATTCACTCATTTTTACCCATTTGACACACAATAATCATGTCTAATAGTTTGATATCTTGACCATTAAGGGAGTAGGTTTTGATCTTGCTTCTTGTGTGATCTTTGTTTTCCTTGTGATATCCTTCACCTTAATTCTCCATAATAATACTCATGAATGTGTTTTTCAATTAACCTAATTGTGATTTTTAGTCTTAATCATAAAAATATTTTCTTATTTAATTAACAATATAATGAGATGTGTGTGAGACCTCACTATCTCTCTATGTGCATGACCTCATTAATTTGATAATACATGGTAAATAATTGTCAATGTTTTGAACCACAAACTTGATCTTATTTGGTACATATGCATAGAAAATGAATCCTACAACCACCATATAGGTGTTCCATCCATGGTCCTTATTTATATTTTGTTAGCTCAATATTAGAGTCCTATGATAAAATAAAATATATTGAAAGATTATTGATTTAGGCTTATCGATTGTTGTAAAATATATATTATCTGATTGATTATGGTTTAATAACCCCAGTTAAATTTGGTTAAATGATATGTTATAAACTATGGGGTTAAACGATAAATAAAAATGGTGTGATATATTTATCAAGATAATTATAAACCAGGTTTTATGAAACATTATTGGATTGAAAAATGATAATTTGATGAATTGATCATTTTTTCTATATGGTGATATATCAGGAATGTTTCATTCTTTTTTATGAATTGTTTTCATATATATTGTGAATATGTGGAATTGATGCTATTTATACCTATCAGTTGGAAACAATAAGAAAATATATTTTTTGAAGAAGTTTATATTAATTTTGATATGGTATAAACCACCACCTACTGTTTCTATGAAGGATTAAAAAAAATCACAGCTAAATGTGGTGTTAGAATCCATCCCAAGGGTATTTCTTCCATTTAGTGGCATATTTTGGTAACTATTAGAGAACATATATTTTAATTATAAACCATCAGTGGAATCAAAATTATAATTAAAATACATATATCTGTACCAAGACCAATATTTGTTTTATTGACAACAAAATTAGACATGTTTTTTCATTAATTTAGTTTTAATTCATTTTTGAATACAAAAAACCACTATTCACTACACGAAGAACTCTACTTGACAATATCTCCATCACTTTCTCTAAATATCATTGAAGTAACCTGTAAGAAAATATATGGGAAATTAAATTATTATTTTAATATAAATTTTAACAGAATAAATATTATTTTATGAAATCTATGATTTTCATGTTGTCTGATATACCTACACAACTAGCCATTGATGCAATATCACAGGGGATAGATCTAAACATCCTATAATACAAATCAATCAATTCTTTCTGAAAATAGAATATATGATCCCCCTATTAAAGAATAATGATTTTCATAGAAAAACAAGTACATGATAATATCTATGTAGGGTGTGACTAAAACAAGGATTTGATGCAGTTGTAATCACTATTGGACTACTAAATACCTCATATGGTAATGGTCCAAAACAAATCCCTTGCACTCAACTTTAAGGCTTCTTCCCAAGGACTTTACCACCTAGGTAATTTTAGGAGACTTGGAAGGACAACACTGGATGACATCTAATGGTTATTTAATTATTTACTATAAATAAAATTTTAGACATATTTGATGAAATACATATTTACATAGGGAAAATTGAAAATAATTTATTGCAATTAAAAATGAATTCAAACCCCAACTTCATTGGTAGGATCATTTACATAACTCCAATTAGTGTTGACCGGTTTCTAGAAAAACTCTTTGACCAAATTGTTTGAGGTGTGTGATTCAAAGAGTTACTCAATGCATTTTTCCTTTAAAACATCCAAAAATAAATAACATTTAAATTAATTGTAATATATGAATTGCCATATAATTCTCATACTCATCCATAAAATTTATATGATATTAATATAATAACATATATAAAATTACCACATGCCTCTCATGCTGAGGGATATAAAAAAACCATTAATTATTCTCTATGTAAACCTGTTTGTACCATATCATAGAGTTGTTGGGTCTTTAATGAAGTATTGATGAATTTGTTACATAATCACCAAGTAAAATCATTCAATTTCATACCAAAATGTTTCATTCTCTACTTTATTATTCTTTGATTAGCAATGGTAAAGTATGAAAACATATATACAAAGAGTTTCATTTTTAAAATAGTATAACATAATAACATAATTACATTAAATTAAACCCTAATTTATTAATATTACTTTTATCTATGAATCCAAAACTCCATTTTCCTAATATGGAGGAATATTACACTAATTATCATATGTAATTGGAAGGGTAACCAGCTCTGCTTCCATATAGAATAGAATATGGCCACATAACCCTACATCATCATTCATAGGGACCTCGTAGTAGTCAGATAGGAAAAATATATTTATTTCATTTAGATTCTAGACATAAAATCTTTTTATATTTCATTCCATAGAGTTATTATTTACATATTTTCTGAATTTTTTTTAGTATTTAAAAAATGTGAAATAAATTTATTCAAATTTAATTATGAACCTATAACTATAACCCTCAAATATCCCCATAATTAAATATGATTGGTGACATCCTCCTTTGATACTAAGCCCACTAAATGGGGATGCATTTGATGAAATTTATATGGGACACAAGAAGAGGGTGTTCTAGAGGATAAGTGAATGGTGTGTACGATAGAATGTCTAGGGGGAAAGTGGAGGGTTTCTTAGTTTTTGATTGGTGGGTGACTGATGGATTAACATATATTGGTATGGTCAAGGGAATATTGAATGGGAGTCGAAATGGATCAATAAAATGTTTCATCCATGGAATTCCATTCATTTAATAAAATAAAATTAACTTCACAAAATCTATTTCAAAAAATTCATATATAAAAAATAGGAATGATAATAGATGTAGTGTACTAACAAAAATAAATATAACATGATAATGAATGACTGTACAAACAACATTTGTAGCTGATAACTGAATGTATGACTGCACATACATTCATTTTCTCCACCAATCATGTCACTCTCCTACATCATCATTTCTTCATCCACCATTATAAGAATAATTTTATCAATATAATTTAGGAAAAATAAGTTCACTTCTTTTTATTAATTGAATTAAATATTAGAGGGAAAATATTCAACTTCATCACCCATATCATATAGGTCCCATTTTCATACATGAGAAACTGCACTCTAGCCATCTGCCACAAAATCGTTAATATAATATAACATATTCACCTAAAATGATATGGTATACAGATCATGTAATTCACGTTCACTAGAAACCATCAAGAAAGTTATATTCAAATATTTAAATTGAATTGAATCTCATTAAACACCCATAATTATATCTAACCCATTATATTATAATAAAACAACTGATAGATGAATGCGGTGGTTTATTTCAATAATATCAGTCAACTTTCCATAATATCCCTCATTGGGAAATATAAATATGAAACTATTATATGTTTTCAAACACTCTTACCTATTGAATGCATGATGTTTAATTCCATTAACAATGTAAGAATCAATCATTCTATCCTCTTTTATAGGACCCCTTGAATTAAACATCGAATATTCAAACAAATCAACTCATTTATCCATATTCATGACTCACATAATATAATATACATCATTACATTTATTTAAAATTTGCATCAACCAAATATCTATATTGATTACAATATTTATGAACATACACATCGTGCATACCATTCTACATGTTCTTTTTTTTAAAAAAAATGTTATCTCTTATTCATTTCATATTCTCTCTCTCATTCATATCTTTCTCTTTTTCTTGTGTTGTTCATTAATGGACCTGAAATTAAACAGTTCATTATCACATATATATGAGAATATATTAATTTTTTATCTATCAGTGTAATATTTGATCTCCTTCCAACATAGTATCCAATACCATGACATATTTTCAATGTCACATGTATTTGGGATTTGGTCAATGTTTCATCATCACATCCAACTCAATTAAATTTTGTATCATGAAATTAATTTACCTAGAGAATAAAGTGAGACACCCCTCATACAAAAAGACTTCAGAATTAGATCTATTAGGAATTGAATTATTTTTAATGTATGACCGGATATTCCTAAGATATATATTAAGGAAATTAAAAAACATAATTTTTTATTTAATTAATTGGATTGAATTGTTATCATAAATGAAAAAAACTTATAAATAAATTACAAGAAAAAATTATACATCCAAAAATAATGTTCATGGCCTCCTAATTTAACTTCCTCAGTCAAATACAATGTTATATACATCCTAACATCAAAAAATGATAGTGGAAATATCATATCTATTGAAAAAATTGTTAATACAAATTTCATAGGATGGATGTCAAGATCCAATGGTCATAGAGTTTATAGTATATCTGTCTGAAAAATGTGGACAATTGGAGATCTTGAGTAGTAGAGTTCATAGGTAATAATGTACTCAATTCCAATAGTAGTAACTATTATAATAAGATAAGTGAATCGTGACTTTCATTCCATGTATCTTACAATGCATTAAGTCAACACACCTTGAGACATTACTCGAATACCCATCATACACCATCGAATGTTTTAGTATTTGAAGGAATTATCTTAATCCATTTTTTCAATTCAAAAAATTTCCATAGAATACATTCATTCTCAAATAGTTATAGACCATGCGCTATGTTCATTGTTTTTAAGTCATTCCAAAAAGAGATATTGTCCATTTATTTTTCATGCACATTAAGAATTTTTTATAATAAATTAACACAATACTAGTTCCAAATATGCATAACATCACGATTATTCCACAACAAATTAAAATCACAGTATTAATGCTTCAAGAATATAATTTTTTACTTCCATATTTGTGATCTGATTTCGTAGGGTGATTCAATTCAAACTCGTTTCCAAGTATCATTCAAATAATAAATCTTCCCAAATTTAGTTTCAATATTTATAGTTTAATCTAATATATTAAAACAAGTCAATAAATTTTATGGTGGTCAATGATTGATGTAAACATCAAATTCTGACTTGTTAGTCTGAAATCTATGAGATTCAATATGAAATCATTTATTGTAGAACAAAAACTATTTTTTAGTATGGGTTAAACATTAAAGATAGACATCAAAGATAAAAATAGGACAAGGAAACCATGTGTTTGTGTTATGTCTAGCTAAATACCAATGTCCTGGGAATTCACTAATGGTCCACATTATGGAAGCTTTCTTTTTGATCATTTTTGTAGAAAATGAATCATATGTACCAACATTTTGGATCTAGTATACTTTTAATTCATTAATTATTATCTGAAAGTAATCATCAATAGAATTTGTAGAAAATTTTTCTCTAGATAAAATCATTGAAATAATAAAATATGTTTGATGTATAAACATCCACGCTGAAATATTGTAAGGTATCAAAACAACTAGCCAAATTATGTAACTGATGTTCAATGTTAAAAATGTTTTTAATCCATCGACAAAAAATCTCAATAAAACATTCATAGGATCTGATGAGAAATCCTGATATAGTTTATCTAATGTCTTCCATGCTTTTTTATCTCATGGATTTCTCACTAACCAATCAATTTTAAATTCTATAGAATGAAAATTCATGTGATCTATGGTTTTCGATGATATGAAAAATCTTTTTAATCGTGTATTTAAATGAAATTATTCCAAATCATTAGTATGTGTGTTCCATTTATACTTACTAATTATGGTATGTTGATTCAGACTTCCAATGTAACACCTAGATGATTTTATGAGGTATTTATTTAATAATTCTATTTATTAAATAGCTTGAAATGGTAGCAATCATGAGTATAATGGGACTATGAGATTCCATTATTATAAAATGACTATTAAAACCTAGCTTTTTTGTTAGTGTGATTCAATATAACTAACATATGAAAATGTTTTTTTTAATTAATTGGATACTAGTTATTTATGAATAATATAAATAAATATTATATTTGAGTATTTGAATTGAGTGATTTATTATTAGTGAATGAAATTAATGAAATTGTATTTTATATAATTAAGTAATTTTTTTTCTATTCATCAGATATATATTTTGTGTCATTGGGTATTAATAAAAACTATTTTATTTATAAAAATCGGAATGTTTCTAATGGGCAATTTCACTTCTTTTTAAGGGTAAACCTTTTTAAAGTAAAATTTTGACACATTAATAATTTTTATATGAACACATAAAACTATTAATTGGTTTTCAAGTATATAAATTTACATTGGATGAATATTTGTTATTTTTCAAATAACATTCATATTTTAATAAACAATGAAAATACTCTAAATTTTAATTGGAATAAACCTTTTTCCTAGAATAATTTATATGGATAAATTATATTATTATTTGGGTTTAAATAATAAATAAAATATTTTATTTAATATATATTTTTTTCATTGTAAATAATCTTCAATTGAATTTATATGTAAAAACATTTCTATCGTATCTAATTTTTTAACATTAAAACCCCATTTTCTAATTTGGAAAACATGATTAATTTTAAATTAAATAATTAATATTTTGTGTTTTAAATTTTGATAAATAGAGTCATTATATTGAATTATTAGGTAAAAATTATGTAAATAAAATTATTTTATTTTTGATATTTATGAATAGTGACTGTTAATTTTTATTATTATAGTAAAAAGGAAAATCATGTAAATAAGGGTAAAATTAATATTATATAATTACCATAACACATTTTTTAATATCATTGGATGAGTGTGACTTTTCCTAAATCATCATTTGGTTGAAATGGTGTCCATCGAATCTACATGGATAAGATTATGACATTTGATTTATTTTATTTAAAGAAAATTAAAATTCATCTCAGTCAAATTTTAATAAGTACATCATTTTTATTATAAGTTAATAAAAAATATAAATTAGTTTATAAATATTGTATTGAATGATATAATTTTTTCCCTTTTCATAGTACTTTATTGGTAATTTATAAGAAATAAATAATTACTATAAAGGTTTATTCATTTATGATACATAAATTATTTAAATGATGAAAAATAAATAAAATTATTTTTATTAAAAATATAATAATCACTGAATAAGAAAACAGTTGAAAAATATTATTTGTCATGAATTTCTCTACTATAATCAGAAAATCATAGATTTAGTGACAATTTGGATCCTTATAAAAGATGTTATCATACTTATATTATTTTAATTAATGTTATATCAAAGTTGTCACATTCATGTTTTAATTAGTATATCAATTTTTATATTAGAATTTCCAAAAGATATATTCTACTAAACGTAAACTTCTTAAATATAGTTTATTTATATTCATTGGATGATTTTTCTTATGATTTTTATTTAATAACAACTCTATTCAATAATGACAAAAATTTTATGTTATATTAATTTTAGTAATGGAGTTTACAAATAAATATTGTTTAAAATATTAAAATAAATATAATTTGGGGTAATTAATATACCTAATAACATTAATAGATGACATTGACCACAAAGGAATATTATAAAATATATTTTTTGAAGTTTTATAGTTATTTTAATATTTTGAAAAATCAATGAATTAAATAGTGTCAAAATTGACACTATAGATTATTTATCAAAATAATGTTTGGTTAAATTATTAAAAAATCATAAAGTTTTCTTAAAAAATATTGAATAATTAACATATGGTCTTAAATATGGTATGGTTTTTATTTATTATATAATTTACATCATTTTTAGAAATATTTTACCCTTTTAATATTAAAATATTTGTTTCCCTAGTTAAAAATTTAAATGAATAAATAAGTGTAAATAAACATGATAAAGTGAAAATTTGATAGAAATACCTATATAATTTTTTTTGGTTTATTAGATTACAATTCTATATCATCTCATATTTCCAATTAGAAATATTTTGGTGGTTTTTTTGATGTGGTTTGAGGGTATTATATTTAAAAAAATTTAATTTCAAAAAATGTTTATCACCTCAATTATAAATGGGATCCTCCTCTCTAATTTCATCACAACTAATTAATAATTAAATCTCTCGTATATCCTACCCATTTCTATTCTCATCTTACCTAGTAAGATTCTCATTATTCTGTTCTTCACCAAAGATAATCTATAGGGCCTTACAAAGATATTTAGAGGGAGCACGTTGAAGAAGAGGTTATCTCCTCTACTGATTCTTTCAAAATTATTTATTCTTATAAATAATATTAATGTGTTTTTTCATGATAAATTAATCACTTCAGTATCAATTATATAATTTAATGATATTATGATTAATAAATAACCATATTCCACCATATATCCATCCTATCAAAAATGAAATCACCGGGTGTGAGTATGTACATAATAATGTCTATATACCGTAGTGTAATTTGTTTATCACCACCAACATAAATGTATAGGTATAATGATGTAAATAAAAACTATATACGATTTTAATAACATTAAAATGAATCTAAAATATTATAGTATGTCCACTTAAGTACCATTCCAAATTTATGTGAATGAATTAGTCGCTCTTGTGTACATGCGGCTTACAGTCTCCATGATGTGATGTGGTTCTTTCTATATAATCTTATTTAATTATTGATAATATAAATGAATTTAATTAATAAATATAACATCTGTTATACTAATATCAGTTTAAAAATTATATAACTCTAAATTAAGAATATGAAAAAAATATCTAAAAACATATGTAAGAAAATAATGAAGTAAATACTTGATGGATTAGTAATATTGTTACTTTAATGAGAATGATAATATGAAAATATATTATATCCTTAATATTACTATGATTATGGAATATGTAAATGAAATTATTTAGATAATTATACAAAATATTTAAATATATACAAATGTTATCATACTTAAGAAAACTATTAATTCCTCAATCTCATTATTATCCATGATGGATTTTATATAAGTATTAATTGGGGTATATTTTTCATCCATTTTGATGTTTTGTACATATTTATTAATAATTATTCATCATATTATTATAATATTATTTATTTTAAATTTTACCTATTGGAGAATTTCTAATAAGTGAAATGACATGAATCTTTTTTCATTTTCGATATGAGGTACTTTTTGGTATTCCGACAAAAATACAGGAAGAATGTTTTCAATTAACTTGCATGGCATGATGAGTTTTTATGTTTTCATAAGACCACATTTCCAAGATTCATTCTTTAAGTCATTTCGAGGTTATATTCAATGAAATTATTTTCTTTTCATATATTATGGAATTTTAATAAAATAAAATTGTTTTAAAGAAAAAAAGATATTTCATCACGAATTAATTTCAAGTGTTCAATAAAAATTACTTTCCATATAAGATGAAAATATTTTATAGTGTTTTTTATGAATGATAGTACACAAATTATTTTATGGGTTTAATTTACTTTTTAAGAAATTATATTTTGGAAATTCATTTTTTACTTTGATTATGTTATGAGAGAATGATGCTTATAAAACCCATTTTATTATTTAGGTTATTCTATGATGAATGATTTATGATTTTGTGGCACCTGTAGGAATGATATCATAATAATACGGGTGGGAACTATATCTCCCTGCAATGAAATGGTTAAATATTTATATCTCTTGAGTTAGATAGGGCTGGAATAAGAAATGATCCTGTTGCAGTAATATAGGTCTTGAATGTGGAATGAGCTCGGTTCAGTAATGGAATGTGTCCACAATTATAGTGTCTGCAATGAACCTTGATGAATTAGAAATTAATTTATATGTATATGTGTACACCACAAGATTACATGTGTTCTGTTATGACTTCTGGGATTATATTCTTTGATTCTTATGAAATTTTAGGATTTTTCCTAAAGCATGATGTCACGATCATTCATCTACAGGACACAATTTTCAAATGTTATGTTCTTATGGGATATGATTATGATATGATTGATATCTCTCTATATAGGCTTGCTGATCATATGAACTCATCCTTTTTTATGTTCCATTTCACGGGCTCATGAACAAGGGTATTAAGTATGATATGTCAAAAAGGGGTGTAGTTATGAATGAATAGTTGTGAGATAATTAAGATGGCGTATGATCCAGTTGTCTATAATTCCAAGTTTAAATGTACTCTTTACCTATATGTACTTTTCACTGATTTGTAATATTTTTAAATTAACATTATTCAATTTTGAAGTAATGTCTATTTTTTTAACTATTGGTCATTATATCCAACATCACCCACTAAAATCCATCTAGATGAACAACATTGGGCTCAATCCCATCTTTTTGAATCCTCTCCCAAATAAAGCATACAATAATTGAATCATGAATGCATTTTTTTATACTTTTAGCCAAGATTATTAACAATAATTTTAATATCATAAATATTATCTGGGATCATTACGTTAGGAAATTCATCACACAATAATTTCAATATCCAGGTGAACACCATATTTGTAATTCCCCAAAGTCATCTGATATGGTTAAACATTAGTAGAAAATAATGTCTTCATTATTTTAAAAATCCACTATACGTCCATTTATTTTTAATTTCAACTAAACCCTAAAACATAATATGATTCCTAATGATTTTTTCTCTTACATTAGTCTCTATAGAATCTAGTGGAGGATCTAATGGTATGTTTCAATCATGGTCCAACAATTCAATATTCCAAAAAACATATATTGGAAATTGTTTATTTATATCGCCCTCGATTGGTTGTTATGATATGATTTGAGGTTGATGTTGATGTTGGTTTCATTTAATGTCTAATGAATCAATTATATGGTTTTTAATATCATTTTCAATTTTTGAGGATGTTAGCATCTCATTCTATCCATTGACAATTGTGGTAATAAATATTTTATTGCTAGATTCATCATGTCAAATGAAACACAAATATTGATCAAGTAATTTTTTCCATATCATGTTTTCATTAATTCAATATCTCTTCAACAATCTACTAAATTTACATTTAGGATATTGATGTCTCATTATCCCATCAATGGATCAATTGGACATTGAAAAATCTAATAAACTCCTCCTAACCCATGTCATATTGAGGTATGTTTCTCAGTAATGTGATCAATATTTTATCATTATATATCACAATTTTCCCACACATTATTAAAAAAAATAAAACACATAATTATTACCATATAGTAAACGGGATAAATGGATGTGGCAAAAAACATTCCATGTAATTATAAGAAGATTCATATAAGAACTAAATATTTCAAACTAAAAAATAAATAAATCATTTATCATATTGTGTAAAATAGACGAAAATAATTATACAATCATTAATGTAAAATAGGAATCATGGGAAAACACCCAACATTTCCAACATTTTGTAATAATTTATCACCATTGTAGTGTATTTAGAGTTATAACGCATCTGTAGATAGAGGGGATGTAACATATTTCTTCATTATAATTTTATTTATATAGGATCTCTTGCTATCTAGGTTAACCCACCCAAGAATCCTAGGTTTCTCATCTGGTTAAAAACTATAAAAACTGATAAGAAAAATTATTTTATTAATTTTTAAATGAAAAAGAATCTTTTCAATACATATCATAATTTAAAAAACCAATGATTTAATTAAGATTAATTTTAATAGTAATAGTTTTTATAATTATACCCATTTAGATTTACACATTTCTTTATATACATATATCTAATGGTAAAAATTAACTTTTTCTATAATGAATTTGTGTAGAGAGATACATACATGTATACTTATGTATATACAATGAAGAAATTTATATGTATGTATATTCATTATAAAAATATATAAATTTAACAAACATTTTAATGTCAATAGATAAACACCCATTTAAAACCAAAACCTCTCATAAAACACATTACTAATTAATTTGATGTGGTTTTGGTGTTTAAAATACATTCTCTATGTAAAGAGAGCTATTTTCAGACTTTTAACAACATTAATATATTAGAAAACCATATAACTAAATTTGGAATCAAGTAAAACATTATTTACAGATAAAATGAATTTTGAACTTAATTTTAATTTCAATTCCAAATGAAGGATTAAAAATACAATCTTGAAACTTTCTCTGATTAAAATATCCAAAAACTAGCACATACTTGAAACTCATTTTATTTGAAAATATAGTTACGATCCCAAGTAACAAGGTCTATGACACGCTAGAGAATAATGTGGGCCCACAAAATAAAACACATAATTAAAATAAATCTAAAATGAAATAAAAAAACAAAACACATCCTACAATCATTGAAAATTAGTCTCCTTCAATTATCGTTGAATGGATTGGCCTTAATATGAGCTCATGAACCATAGACACCAGTTAGTCATTGGTTGGGTTGTGTGATGAATGATTCATATGTAAGAAAATTAAAACTAAACTAATTCCTAGTGTTTACATAAATAATGTTAACAAGAGAGGGTTCATTGGCTCTGTTAAATGTATAGTTTCCAAAACATGTTAGGTAGTTTCCAAATTTATCTTAATCTTTTATTACATTAACCATTCATAAGATGCCTCTGAAAAATGGGAAAAAATTATTTTCAAGATATTGAACCCATCAACATGTGGATCCATGAGTATTGCAGATGAGCCAATAAATCAAATACATATTTTTGGTTTTAAAATAGATGTTTTGTATGTATATGAATGAATTTATATAACATAACTAGTTAATTTTACATTTACAAGTTATAAAAACCCAAATTAATGGATTAGTCATCTTTAGGAGAGAATAAAATTTATACAATTCATAGATGAAATTTGAAAGCAATACCTATTAAACAACACATGACACACTACTCAAAGAATCACAACATAGAAAATATTAAATTTCAATGATATCATTAACACATAAATATATATACACAATTATTAATTCTTATAAATATTGATATTAAAATGAAATCCAAGATATACATCAGTTATATACATCCAAATAACCATCTATAATTCAATAATATAAAATTAAGAAGTAAAAAACATAATTTTTTTAAATATATGATAAATAATAATGGATATAGATTTAATTTCTAGTATTATTTTAATAAAATAATTTTTGAGGATCCATGATTTAGGTGGGTAGTGTAGATGGGGAAGGATCATAGATTAGGTGAAGAAATAGTAGGGTAGTGACACGAGGGAGAAATGGTATTGGCTGTTATAGGGAGAGAGGGTTCGGTGACTCAAGCTTGAGTTCTGGGATCATGAGGGAGATGGGGTATGATAATAAGGACTAGGAATCCTTGGAGTAGGGCATGTAGGGTTCTAGGGGTGAATGATTCTAGATAATCCCTATAGTAAGGGTTTTGTGGCTTGAATGACTCATGTGGGATTTGGGGTGGAGGTGTTGTGATCAGGAAGTTTGGGGGAAAAGGGGTGGAAATGATGACTAGGATTTAGGGGAGTACAACATGATGGTGTCTATAAGTCATATAAACAAAATAATCATGATTAAGAGGGGAATTGAGTCAGATGGAATTTGGGGAAGATAGGTTAGGAGTATCAGGTTTGGGGTGGGGGATGAACTATCCCATTTAATTTATTTAGTATTTTTTATTGGGTTTTCCAAAGCCTCCACTATTTATGAGAAAAATTTGAAATTATTTCATAGAGAAATACTAAAAAACCATTGCACATTTCTGAATTTGTTGTAGTGGATTCACATTGGTAGGTTATGTTTTGTAGATACAACTCCCGAATTTTTTTTAATGCATTATGGAAATTTATAAAATTTCATACCTATGTATTTTTGTAGAGTACATGATTATATTGGATTTTTGAGAATTAGATCCATTATCTATAGATTCTTGATGTCAGATTATGGATAACATAATAGTATACTATTTTGGATTAAATTATTGTTAATATAGATTCACACTTAGTTGTGGAATTATTCATCATCTCTGGTGATTCATCCTGATGTAGGATTATCCATCTTTAGTCAGATATACATGGTAGAGTGCCAAATTATATTTTCTTGGCATCAACTATTAACACATATCATGTGGTTAAGATGTAATATTTATTGTTCTATATTAATTTTACATATTTATCATATTTCAATTTCTGTATTGGATGTATTAAATTTATATTTTTATATTTCAATAGAAACAATAGTGTCCACCTACTTATTTATACTCGCACCCTAGATAGGTCTTTGTTTGGTACATGAAAAGATCTTAGTGATTCATTATTGGACCATTTTAAGGACCATATTATTGATTTTTGTTTTGATGGATAGGGTGGATCGATGACGTGGGATTGAAATATAGTTTGAGACCATGGTAATTAGATTATTTATTTGATTCTATTATGTATTATTTCATCATGTCTTTCAGGATGTATTTATTTACATTCATAACGTCATTATATTATTCTAATATTATTTGTTTTCATTATATTAATCCCCTTATAAATTTTCAATCATCTTATTTATTAATATGTATTATTATATTCATATTTCATGAAAATTATTTATATCTTCATTGAAATTATAATCTTGTTGGTATAGTCTCCCTAATATGATCCTTAAACCCTAATGACTTGTCGGTATCCTCTGGAATATCGGAATGTGTTCTTGATGTCCATTTTCCAACTATTAGGTCCACTCGAGGGAGCACCAGGGTTGAGATATTAAAAGACATATTCTGTAATCCATGTGTAATATATTATTAAATAATAGCTCCACCCCTATCCTTCTAATCATTTATTTGGGGTATTTTCATGGTGTTACAATGGCCAATCCATCTGATATTAGGGAGAAAATACAAGAATTAATTAATATCTGACTCAAATTGCACCCCTGATGTATTGTGTTAATTCTTTTCACCAAATATTTTTTATTGAAAAGGTGATTTATCACATTCTATTAAACTGTGAAGATTCATAATTATTTTATTCTCTATCGAATTAAACCCTATAAGATAGTGTAATAGCCACATGAGTTCCTCCTAGATAATAGGTTTCTCCAATGGTAATACAAGGCATTAATGTTAAATTAATTTTGATGTTGGAAAGGATAAAATCCAACCCTGATGTAGTCATAACATGATGATAGCAATGGGAATTATCTAGGCATTTCCATCATGGATGTATTTTATACAATGGGTTTTATATATCCAAGTCATCATCATTGGATAAAAACTACATACTTTATTAAAAGGATTATGAAGATTATTGACATTGTTGGATAAGTATTACATTAATGTTTTGGGATATATTTCCCATATTAGTGTCTAGATCATGATATAGGGAGTTACATTCATTTGATGGTCTATCCCAACACCTAGAAGATAATATATTCTTTATAGTGTATAAATATAATCTAATATATGAAATATCCATTTTTAAGTATGGATATTCTTATTAGGGTTCGTGTGAAGAAGATATACCTCTCTATATGGACACCAACCCATTGAAATGTAACCCAAAAAAATCAATTCAAATAGATACTTGTAAACTTCATTTTGTAATAACATGTAAAACTAAAAAAACTCACAGACTCTACATCAGAAATCCCTAGGTGAGAATGGGGCTGTCTCACACATGAAAATATGGGAATCAACAGTGATACTTTTCACACCCCATTGGATGATATTTTGGGTTGCATAAGATCCTTTCAAAATTGGCTGGTGAAAATATGGACCAAGGGTGGAATACCACTCTATCTATTTTTTTTGCAATCACATCATGGATGAGTAAATCAGATTGGAGTGAAATATTTTGATACCTCTCAATATGATTACATATAAAAATCATCAAGGAAGATTGGTTGGACAATGAAGAGCCAAAATTATTGAATGAGAAAGCATTATAACATGATGTCATTATTACCATAAAAGATGAGGCCATCAACAAAATAAGGAAACTACTAGAAGCTTCCATGCCAATATTGTTAGGGGAAGAATCTATGGGGGTTGAATTATATATCAAATAGGTTTTAGAGTAGTCCTAGGGAAAAAAATTCATCTTGAATTTGTGTTTGAGACAACATAGTTTTCCAGGGGGTGTAAAGTCCTCAAATCAAACACTTATAATCTAATTTAGAAGGTGAATACTAACTATCATGAAAATATATAAGGGGTTATTCCCTATGATAAGGTATAGGACCCAACATGTTGATTAACTTTGTATTTTTATTGAAAATAATGCAATCAATTATTTTTTATTTTATAATTGGTTATATAAAATCGATCAAAATATAATAGAAACTACTTAAAATTTCACAATCACACATGATCCATTCATAGGATGAGACACATTAAAAGAATAGAATATTACCTAATAATTTAAGATTTCTCTATATAATTACTATTTTGGGATCATTATTTCTTGGCATTTGATAATGGATGATGAAATAATTTATTGAATTGGAATTATGTGAATCCATTGGTATAGTTTCTATACCATAGTGAATGGTTCATGGGTGGATAATGAAATGATGATATAAATATACATGAGTATTAGAATGATGATATTTGTAAATTGTGGACCAATTAATTTTCATCAATATTTAAAGGATGAACATAGGTTAACATTAATATAGGAGAAATTTTAGAACATGAGTTTCACTACAATTACATTGGCGACCTATACTTCTATTCAAGATCTATTTGATGTAGAGAATAATGATTATCCTTGAGAAATCAATATAGATTTTTCTATTTGGAGATGATTATTTTTCCTTATAGGCGTGTTCCTTTGATATGAGGAGGGAAAATTAGTCAATACATGATCACATTGGTGTGGAATTTGTATTTCAGAGATAAATATTAATCAGAATCAAGAGGTAAAAAATGTTTATGGATCTGAGGGATTCTCAGGAAAAGTTCGAGTTCTCATATTTAATCATAAATTTGAAAATGACTTTTTTATAGATGTATAAAATATATGTGAAGAATACATGATAGTTAGGATATTGTAAAAAAAATAACTGGATAAGAGACACAACTATTATACTATATCATTCCCTTGGGAATATAATATTTGTATCTAAGGAATCGTAATTTGACAATGTATATCTTTGACAAAGGGGATTGGAAATATTGTGCATTCAACAAGTACCAATGGTTATTGAGGTTTAAAATTATGCAATTTTGACTAGTTGATATTCTATTTAGGGATGTGTATCATGTACCAATTGAAATGTGAGAATAATTTTTTAATCATAAAAAATAGGCATGATGTTAATACTGGCCTCGGGGGAGGAATTTTAATGAATAAAGATTCACCTATTAAGGTGAAACATATTACATTGTAATAATGCATGGAAAAATAGATCCCCATAAAATGTATAGATACTACACTATAGGGTGGGGAGTCATCTCATAGTTGGGAAATATAAGGGATAAATAATATTTTTCAAGGATTATTAATTGATTAAATATGGGGTAATTGGTTTCTTCTTGATAGTTTTTGGATAAGGGTTAAAAAAGAACTATATATTCAATAAAAAAGGAATAAATAAATATATAGTTCAATTTGGTGTTGAAGTTGTATACTAACCACTAAATGGAGGTGTCATTCATCTTAGGTTATGATGATGATAATTTCCTATATTTTACAAATATTTACATAAATGTGCTACATATATTTTTTAAATACATGTATATAAATGTTGTGCAGCAATATTACATCATTTTACTAGGACGTTTAATTAATAGTTAAATGTTATTGGATGAAGAAATAAACCATTATATTAATGTCATGCAATGTACATTATATTCTATTTAGAAAAATGTAATATCTCAGGGATTATGTGTTGAAAAATGCATAGGCTCATCACTGATAAAAATTATCACTATTATGTTCCATGAGAATAGCTATTATTTTTTTAGGTAAAAAATGACACATGTGGGTTTCATACATGTTCCATTCACTGATTTACATTTTATCATAACAATGGTGGTGAATTGTTGAGGGAATGAATTTATTTTTCCTTGGTATCCCTTTACGGGTTCCCAACCTACCATGAAATTATGTCTCTTTCCATGGGTATTTTATAGTCATCTCATGTAGATGATAAAATGATAATGATTAACAAAAAATATTTCTTACCCAAATATGAAACTTAATTGAGGTCAAAAATCATAGACCCATATGGGTAATAAGTATATTTATAGTCAAGGAAAATAATACCCAACATTAATACAAATACCCACATGGGACCATTGATAGAAAATAATGTCATACAAAAATAGGTTTCTTATTGTTTATGGTTTTTTCTTGTACAATGTTGTATAAAACCATTTACGTTATTGGATCATGGAAATAGGGGAAGTTATTTATATATGGAATGTTAATATGAACCTAAAATAGTGTCGGGGTGGAAGAGGACCAATACCTTGAAAACATTCATATATAAAGGTGTACATAGTTTACATTTTTTATGGTTATACAGAGTGTGGTTAACATTTTATAGTCATTAATTATCACATTCCCTCTTGCCTCCCTCATTTTTCTGATTCAATGGGATGTTATGGAAGCTACTAATGAATCTTTATGTTTTAGGGTGAGTCTTAGTCAACAGGGTTCTAATACTGATCACATGATATGAGATCCACGGATCCTTACAATTAATGTCGAATGGGAGTCAAAACATTCATAATTATAGTGTTTTACTTGGTAGATGTCCAATAATATAACAAGAATGGTTATAAAAAAGGAAATGATTCAATGTTTCATGTAGTTTTCATTCACACCATTAGGACTAAGCAATGTACTATAATATTATATGTGATTGAAAAATAATGTTGTATAGGTATGTTCATATAATAGATGAAGTAACATCGTTAGTTATATCTAGTTATGGTATTGGATCTTATACTAGGGGTTACGACTATATATGGTATTACTATTTAACAGATACATTTAGAATAATAGGACTATATGGGACCATTTATATTATTTATCATATAGGTATTATGATTTATTGGATTTTCAAATAGTTAAAGGACTTGATTCATAGACCATGAAATGATACGTTGTTTGGAGACATACTACTAAGACTAGAAATGGAACTATAACTATAAATAAGGGGTGAGTCAACCATATAGTAAAATAATCCATCATTACTCATTTTCCCTTGTGAGCCATTCTTGAGCTATGAAATAAGAAGTAAAAAAGAAATACACATACCTCTAGGTAGATCACAATAGGTGTAGAAGTTTGGTGTTTGGAATTACAGATTATCCAACAAGGATATCCCAATCATTGGGCGACTAGTCATGGAATGACCAATCAAGGACATATTTATTTTCTGACATACAAGATTTCACAAGTGGTATATCCCCAATAAATTTATATTCTCAATGAAAAATGGGTATAGGGGGACATAAATCTTGTTATCTAGGAAGTTGAACAAAATAGTCAAATTAAATTATGTCTAAGGTTGACATGTCTCTATATTAAAAAATATGGTCACATTTATTCAATATCAAGGGTGGGGGGAAACATGTTATGGTCTATCACTGACTAATTTTTTGAAACTTGGGACATTTTAAATTTTTTGTATTCCAATAATGTTGTGTTCCATGTACAAGAGTTGAACCTATTTTGGATATCTATTCTAAATATTTTGAAGTCCTTTTGGACATGGATGATGATGAGGATACAAATTACCAATGTTGTGATCTGTTTGGGTGAATTAGAAGGATTTGGGAGTGGAATTCTAAAATCTATGTGTTACACCACCATGAATATTATCACATTAAAGTGGAATATCATCATAGTCATAAGAAAATATATTACCCTTAGGGCATTAGTGGAGTATCAACATGGATTCCATGTGAATGAATGGATCTTTATAAATGGGAATTAATCAACATAACAAAACATGAATTTTGAGATTTTAATGTTAATAGTGATTTCAACTGGACATAGGATATCCAACATGGATAAAATACATATCTCGTGATGTGTGAATCAAGACACACATAGTTAGGAAATAGGGAACAATAAATTACTGAACCCAATGAATGAGGTCTTCTCAAGCTAGGGAAATTTATTTTGAATAACATCATGTGATTTGAACATGTCAATGTTGTTAATAATAATATTGTGATAATGTTTATCAAATATAATAACATCATATAATTATGATGTTAACTTTTCCTTATAAACTATCATGGTAATTAAAAGGGGGTTCATGCTATATATTGAAATTAAATATATCTAAAAATATACTAATGTGATTCATGCAACATAATGAATAATATTGGACCCAATATACGGTTGAAATTAAATTTCATCATATAGGATTATGTTATCTGGAAAAGGGGGATAGATCTATGCTAAAATTTTCCAAAACAAGGGGGTTCGACAAGTATAACTAGATTATCTATATGGTTTTTAAATAAACATTATACAGTCAAGGCCCCTTTATCATTAGGATATAACTTCTTCAAAATCCTTGAATGGGATTCTTAGTGACCATAGACCTATCATTTTTTCATATGTTCCTTTATATTTTCTTTCAAAATGATAGGATATTGTGCCTCTTGTGTATGGATTTTTATAGTCAATCCAGTAAAATTATATAAAATTGGTTATTATGGTCATAAAACTTTTACCTATGTATTTTCAAGTAGTTTAATGTAATGTTGAATGGAACATGATAGAATATATTTAGATATATGTCTTATATAAAGGGTTTTTTCCTTTTAAGGTAATATGAAATGGATTGACACCAATATAAGGGATAGTTTGTGACATGATTGATGACATGAAATAATGTGAATGGAGAGACCAAAAGTGGAACTATGGAGGATTTTAATTTCCAATATGATTTGTACCCAATTTAATGTCATTTTACTCAGACAATTGGATTCAGTAGTTATCTAATGTCATTTATCTCTTACAATTGATGATATTTTATGATCATATTTCTTGGACCTTTGAGGGTGGTATTCCATGTATGTATACATAAAAAATTTATGTGAACCCAATGTGGATAGAATTACCCTAAATTCCATTAACCAGATAGAAAAGTCTATAACATTCTCCAAATATTTAAGGTTATCATGATTTGACCATCAATTGATTTATTATGTTATAGTGATTGTTCATATTGATCATTCTTAGAACAATACACTCACTATCTTGAGGGAACATTTTCTTTGATCATTATAGTATGTAACGAATTTGGATAGAACTCCACTATCATATGAGATTTCATGATTGGGGGAACACTTTGGGATTCAAAATTATATTGAATTAAATTAATGGGAATATGAATTTATTCCTGACTTCATAGGATTTAAACAACAATAGGGGTGGCAATTGAGTGATAGATGATTTTTGATTGTGTCTTTAAAACACACATCCCATAACCACACCATATGGAATTTGGATAACATTTTTTAGATCAATGTTTGACCATGTATGAAAAAAAGGAACCATAAAATTTGGATAACTTTCCTTTAGTGTGTCTTTCATTGATGTTAGGTGAGTTAATTTTGGATTGGGATAATCACTATAGGGGAGAACATTCGAATTGTTTCTATTATGAGGATGTAAAATGGGGGGGTCAACATTTGTAGGATTACATAATGGAAAATTTTATGTGATTTCATCAATATTGGTGGAACATAGTAATATATTTTTCATTACTTACAAATGGTATTGATGATTGGAAATAGTGCATCGTCTCAAGGGGATAACCCCAAATTTGACACTGACTTGGAACAAGTAAATATTCCATATTTTCTCTATGAAACACAATATATGGGAATCAATATAAATGTATCAATTTATGTTTTTGCAGTATATAACCAACAATGAAAAAGGATATCCTTTCTAGAATGGTCCAATATATCTTTTCGTTATTTGACATGTGATTAGGATTTGAAACAAATAGTTTAATATTATATGGTAATGTTTTTGGAAATAATTATTTGTGTAATATGGTGAGAAAATATATCGTACAGAAAAAAAATATGTTACAAGGATGAGATACATAATGTTTGACATCATGTGATAAGGATGTATTCCCTATAAATGTTATATAAATTACTATTTAAAACACAAATCATTTTTTAAAGGTGTGATATTATCTCTATATTTTGATATTAATGAGTTTTACAAATTAAATTAAACATTATAAATGATGAAGTGCACCTCCGACATATGATCAAGCTTTGTTGGGTTCATATTGGATTTCATTGGCTTCCTTAATGGATATACAAATTATATAGAAACCAAATTATGGGGGAGACGCTTTTCAAAAAATTATACATATTCCTAATACTAATGAAAAAATGATATTTAGTTCATAGATAATTCCACAATTGAGTGCTTCTAACATTGATGCACACAACATTTTCTTCTCATAGAGAATTATTGGATGAAATTACTCTATTATTTTATATAACATAGAGTATTGAGTCACATGGGTGTAAATATGGGTTTTAATAGGACATTCACATTGGTAAGTAGATATATTTTCTATCCTTATCTTATCATATCAATACAATTTCATCTAAATGATTCTGTGGTCTATTTTTTCAAATTTAGAAAATGATTTTGTTTCTCATGCATCACAATAGTATTTGTTATACCAAATGACATTATACATGAAATACCAATTCTTTTAACTTAGTATATAAAATAATTACAATTTTTTTTCTTGGAATAGTGAGGGGTATCGATAACCTATGGTGGTTTTGGGGTTACATAGACTCAATTATAGATTGGGTATTGACCTCCACGAAAGGGATGGTTTCTACAAACATTGAAATGAAGAAATTGTGAATAGAATGATCCAACACAATCAAAATTTCACTACTGTTTTAATCCCCATAATAATAAAACCTTATGTTTCAATGGGGCATGTTATCATAGAGGAATATAGCATATTTTCCTACCATGAAAGCTAATATAATGTATCAGGGATCCACAAAACATGATAGTTATTTATAGAAATTCATGAGGCATTGTGGGAATAAAGCAACCTAATCATTATAAATGGTGACACAGCTCTAACCTTTTTTTGATGGACCACATGAAAAAAGACATGGATTATATAATAACCCAGGGTAACTCTATCAATTTTATTATATGGAGAACAATTCAACAAGATGTTAATATAGAGATCCTTATTAGAGTTGTATTCATTATGAAGGGTAACGTTTATCTTGAAAAATAGGATTTTTCACTCTTGTCTCGGTCTGATGAGACTATCCCATGTTGTGGGTACATGATGAGAGATTTCCACAATTTGGTATATTATTATATCACTCAATGATTTAATGTTCCATTGGTAGAAATTTTAGGAATATTTACTGCACCTAATGTTTATACTCATTTTAAGTGTTATAGAAAATAAAATTTTGATATGACACATCACTGACCATGTCATCTAGGTCCGACATAATATGGCATAAAACTATGAACTCCAACTATATTGGTTGTCCATTCGTGGATTATTGGATTTGAGGAAACATCATATAGTATTTGGATAAGGCCATCAACTCATGGTTATAGTCTAAAAAATAGGGAGATTTGTTATTATATAAATATTTAGTGTTCATGAATTTTATTAATTAATATCTTTTTGTCACCCTTTACATATAACTATTGATCCATAGTCACACTATCTACTTTGATATTGGCGATAAGGGACTTGAACATGATATATTTTTTCTAAATCCAACTGAAACAAGAAAAATCATGACATTTGGTCTTGTGAGTGGGTAATAAAGAATTATTAAGGCATTTCATTTTGAGTATTCTATTGTTGACTAATTTACCCATCATTCTTTCGGAGGTATAATAAATATAAATTTTCAACATAGTACAACCAAATCACTGATGATGATCGATTCATCTATAAGTCAATATAACAAAAATATCTTTAGAGATTGGGTTGTGTGAAAATATTATCCATTGTTTGGAGATTGATAACCCTTTTTGGAAAAAAGATATTTAAAATTAACATTACATTACTACACCATGTAGGAAACATCCTATCAACATAATATGCTGGAGAATACATATTAATGTTTTAACATAATATGTCAATTATATCTCATGATTATATTAGTAATGTCATAGAATCGAAGACACCAAAAATAGGTAGAGAAATGTCATCTAGATTGGAGGAAATATTTTAAAAGTGATTATCATCATGTTACATAGATAGTAAAGACTCTTATACATTCCATCATAATAATTTTAGTCTATGAGGGATGCATGGGATCACTTCAGGGATGTCACATTATGGATGAGGAGATTCTCTTGAAAGGGTGGACTACAAACCGGAAGATGTATAATAAATTGATGATGTCATATAACATGTTATAGAATTTATTGTCCCATTTATAATAAAAACCGTAGTTCATTATCGTATTTATGTTATTTCATTTGAATTACTAATTTAAAACAAAATATAAAATTTAGTCAAGATTGACCTAAAGTCCCACAACACATGGATAATATTTTTAGGATACATTTTTCTAATATCATTTATAATATCAAGATCGACCCAATTCATCTATATGTAAAAAAATTGAGGAAATTAATTGAAGTTATTTAAATGGGATTTATTGTACAGAGATGAAAACAGAGTTTTTAAAAAACATCCTTATAGTATTTTAAGTGATACTATCATCGAATTGATTTCATATTCAAGTAATCCCCAAAAAATATCAATAGTATATAAAGGATTATTTTGAGTAAAATGATGCATGAAACACATATATTATTTAATATTTTTCAAAACAAAATGAATCATGTGCTAATAAAATATTCATGAGCTACTATGAATGAATTTTTATCTTCATTTATAGGGTCAATCTATATTTTAGTTTTCTCATAAACACATATCCTTTAAGAATATGGAATTGAAGACAACAGTGTCATCAATTTTAGTTCTTTCAGTATTTTATTGAATTATTCCCTTATAAAACTGTGGTTGAGCGCTTTAAATCCAAAAATATCCTATATTAATGATCTTATTTCAGAAAAGGAAAAAGTTGGTCATACCTTATTGTTGATAGTATCCCTTAAATATGTTGATGTAGACTATAATATAAATTTAGGTGTAGAACATGGAAACTTTTGAGGGATGAATTCTCTAGGAACCCTATTAAAAACCAATTTTTCTTTTATAAAGGACAAGGTGAGTGATAAAAACATGGGTATTAATCCTTCAAATTCCATTATAGTTTCAAGTATAAACATCATGGTATTTTTATTTGAATAAAATATATTTTTGTTCCTCCTACTGATAAATTATAATGTTAATTAGTGATAGACTTAGATGTTTTTTGTCCTTAGATTCACCTACTTCAGATCAATAATAGTGGTTGTTTTTTCATACTCATTGGTAGAATGGGATACATAAAGTTAAAATTCATCACCAAAATCCAAATGATCATTAGAAAGATATTACTCTATTATAGTAGAGCCCATGGAATATCATTTTTATCCACCACATTAGGGGAGGAATCCTCAGAAATGGATTATAGTCCATGATAAATTGTTATTCTCAGGGGAAGAATAGATTTTTATCTATTCACAAGTACTGTCTAGTGGTTTTACCCATCACTGTTGTTGAAAAAATATTGATGGGATAAATTCAATCATGTAGTTCCCCCCTCTGAACAGCTAATTAATTGAAGAGGTAATTGACTATGGTATGAAACATCAAGTATATAATAAGAGGGGAATATTATGATTTAAATAGTGAATTCTATATAAAGGATTCTAAAGTAAACTAATAATAATACTTTTTAATATTATGGTGAAATAATTTCCTTTGAGTGTTGTAATTTATTTTAACATATGGTAGGTTGATTAAAATGATTAATTCTAAACTATCAATATATTTCTATAGTGGATTCCAAATAAAAAGAATGATTAATGTTCTATACAGAATTAATATGATAATTCTTCCATTCCAATTTTGTATACCACATGTCCAGATAGATGGATTCACATGTGTCCAAGGGGACGTATCTCAATGAATTTCACAAACACAACTATTAAATATTTATTTTATGAACTCTTGTAATTAATATATTACCACAATAATAAGGAAATTCTATGAAATTCCATATACGTTGGAATAAGTAGTATTCTTTGAGATATTCATGACATCCAATTTTTTAAAAAGTATCTAAAATTGATCCCCACCAAATGCATTTCACATATTTTATAGTAACACTTTGTATATCATAGGATCATCATTTTTGATGGCGTAAATTCCTCATTAATACGTCCCCCATAATGGAATATCTAATTATATATATGATTATTCCCATAACCAATATCCACTAGAAATTGATAGATTAAAATCCTATTAAACTACCATGAGACATAATTAATTGATATGTTCTCCAGAATGATTCCACCATCATCCTTTATAGATACTAAATTGGTGTCATGATATTCATGATGTTTAACTTCCTTTTCAAAATTGTATTCAATTATTGCAACAACAATTTCATTATAGAGTTGATAATTCATGGTCTTAATGAGAGATTCAAATAATTCTATCGAATCATGATATTTACTAATTTTTGAGAGATATTTCAGTATACAAGTGAAAAAAATGAAATATTCTGATTTGTGGATTTTTTACATTTTTCATTGTGTAAAACTGTTTCTAATAATTTCTGTGTTGTTTTCAAAAAACAAAGCTAATGTTTATTTTGGAATGCATTCCATGGTGGTTCCATAAATTTAGTGGTAGTTTAATTTAACCATCATAGAATATATAATTAGTGTTGGATTCAATGAAAAAATCAAGTATTTTTCTATTGTTTACACGTCAACAAAATGCTTTATTTTTTTGATAGGAAAAGCACATCAAAAATAAAAACAATCACTGATAAAAAATAATGATTTTATATAGTGGTCAATTTGAACATTGATAAAAAATACAACATTATATAGAAGAAGATTTAGCCATTCAAAAATGATATTTTTATTGGTTCTTTAAGCCACCTATATAATCTATTTTTTAGAAAAAACAAGACTCCAGATTCTACAGCCACAAAATATCCTTAAAGGTGGATGAAAATATAAAAATAATTCTCACACAATAAACAACACATAAAGATCATCAATGTAAGCCATACCTTTAAGTGAAATACATATATCCCTACCAAAACCACATCATGGTTTTTGGATCACCAAATTAATTTTCATTTGTCATAAGTTACTTTTTTCATCATTTATGATTGCAAAAAGATCACTTATAACTACATGAAGATAATTGATTGAAACCCTCTCTATCTCCCTATTTACATTCGTCTATTATCACTGACATGAATATAATATTGAAAATTGAACAATCATGAATAATTATATTTAAACTTAAAACCAATAATTTTTTTAACTCATTGATTTTGATGTTGTGTGAATTACCAGCTGACCTCCATCCATCGGTGAAATATCACCAGGGATATATCAGGTCTTCTTATGAAATAATTCATTCAATGATTTCAACAATTATTATATTTGATCCCCATGTTCCTCAAATGTGCTTTTTATATAAATAAACACCCTATGATAATCTCAATGTATGGAGTGAATTATACATGAGTAAATTGAGCTTTATTCCCCGATGGACTCCTAAAGAATTAACAATTTAATGATTCCAAACCCACCCCATTCACTTGAACATGATTCTTATAACACCCTCTAGATTTCTTGATATGTATTTTTGAACTAATTTAATCTGTAAAAAAATCATCTCACACAACACTGAATATAATTATTTAATCGATATTAAAGCATTATGTTTGTCTTACGTTGTACACAATTCCATGTTAATTATGAACTAAAAAATATAATGGTTATCTACCTCAATAAGCAACTCATTGGTAAGTTTGTGATTCACAAATGACATATTTTTTCATTGACATGGGTAACATGCAAGACTGGGTGTTAACCAATAATAATATATTATTTTAAATATAATAAAAGAACAATATATTACCAACCCATTAGATTAGAATTTATGAATATTATTTAATAAGTTATGTAAAATTATAGATTTAAAATAATATTAAAGGAATTAATTACATAAAAATTATTTATAAATTAATATAATAACCAATTGAATATAATGAGAGACTTTTAAAAGAAAACAATTATTATTCTCAAAAAGTTGTTTTATTCCCAATAAATTTAATTAACTACGATTATTATTTAAATTTTCTGTAATATATTTTCTAAAAATCCATGTTAATATTATTTACATTCATCCAATTGATATTATAAAAAAAATATTAGAATAAAATAAAATAAATTATAAAAACCTAGTATTTTCATGAAGGCTATTTTACAGCCCATTAATTGAGTACATATTTTCAATACAAATATTAGAACATTTAATAACATTATATGTCATAATAAAACTCATTTTTATTTTAAATAATAAAAAAAATATGATTTTTCTGTATTTTTCTATGATGATTTATTTTGTTGTGAACATTGAAAATATGTTTTTAACTAAAAAATGCTTTCTATTTATTTTATTGATAATGTTACAATACATTTTAAATTGTTATCAAAGTTTAATTTGATAATATTTTCTTAAATTAATCCAATTTAGGTCATTATATACAATTCTACATTGAAATTGTATATAAAAACATATCAATCATTTGATCATTTTTACTTTTAATCACAGGATTGTCAACCCGAAAATGTGATTAATTTTTATTAATCATTGCGACTTCTCTGATTGTAATTTGAAAAAATGAATTCCAAATTTTAAATCAGAACAATTTCAAATTTATAATATGTTCAACACAGTTTTTGGCCAAAAATGATTATGAAGTAATTAAAATTAATTACAACGATTATGGTAAAATTTAGATTAATAAGGGACTAAATCAATTCATTAAGTCCCAAAGAAACCAATATTCATGTCAAAATTATATTTTCTAGATATATTTTGAAACTATACAACCTTTTATTTAATTTTGACAATTATTTATTAAATTTTAACAAAAAAACTTGACTGGGATTTCTTTTCTCTTAAAAAATAGCAAGAGTGACACTCCTCTATTACAAAAGGCCACCTTTCCTCCCACTTTCTATCAACTATAAAGACACATTTTCACAAAAAAAATCTGAAAACACATCTACCCAAATTCCCTCACCTCCTCCATGTATCCACCAATGGGATAAATTCATCCATGGAAGCACTTTGGTACAAACCAAAAGTAGTTACCTGATTAGGAGGTAACACCCTCCCTCAAACTACATTATTTTATTTTCATTGTACACTACTTAAAATATTTTTATTATATTATTATATAACCATACTATAATCCCCAATATAATATGATATCTATAAACTATGTATTCAAACTACACATACACGTCCATCTATTGGTTAACAAATATATTTTTTACGTGCATGGTGGATTATCGCCTCATTAAATGATAATTGTTAATTTTTTCCATTACAGCCACTCATGGTGGAAATTTGGATGGAGAAAATATTTATTTATTTTATATATTATATTTATTTCTTCTTAAATATTCTATAATTATTTTACAATTCATATCATTATACTTTTCATTTTTTGCTATTTCATGAATTGTTTTGAGGATGTTTGAAATACCGCAACCTCAAAGCAATGTAATTCATTAATATATTACCTAGAGTGTATTAATGATGAATTTAGATAATATTATATATATAAATATATATATATTATTATATAGATAATGTAAAAAATATATTTATATGTATACTTATATATTTCTTTCACAATCTTTCATTCAACATGACAATTAAACAAAAATAGCATTCATGCATACATAAGACTTCCCGCCTATGTGAATAGTGTATGGTGTTTCATACATATATATTCTATAAAATATTTTAAAACATATAATGAAAATTAAATATAGTTAAATAATTTTTTACATTAAGGAAATCATGATATAAATATAAAGACCAATGGTATAAAAAATTGAGACACATGCGAAAAAAAAGATGATATAAACCGATGTGAAAATTTAAATTAGGGTCGTCAACAAGAGGTTAATATAAAACCATAATTAAAATATATATGTATCAGATGTAATACAATGGATATGGTATTGATAATAACATATTTATATTGATTATATAGTTTGATTGAATGAGTACAGTGAAATTCAAGACATAGGGTAAGTGGATTTCATCTCACTTTTTATTTTTCTGAGATACATGCCTTATCCACCACCAATTCCTTTTGTGTGGTGTCTGTAATACCCGTGGATGAATTTTATGGATCATATAATCTAATTTATGGTAATTTTAATAACTATTTAATGATCTTTGTTTCATGTGTATTTTTTTCAAAAGTTACTAAATCATTAATGTAATTGTTTGTCTCAAATTTCATTCAATGGGACACCTGCCATTTCATGAACCTATATTTTAATATGAGGTTTATATAAAAAAATTTGAAATTTTATTTAATTAATATAAGTAATTTCATGATATTTATAGTTTCATTTAATTTAATTTTCCATCATGTGGGTTATTGTTCAAATTCACCAGTTTATAAGAGTTTAATGAAGTAATCTCATTACATTTCGAGATATTATATGAAAATGATTTAACTAATGAAATATTATGTTCCATATCTCATAAACCCCACTGAAATTTATTATAATATATTTATTCATTATATACTAATTTATTGGTACCATTTTTAATCTCATTGGAACATAAGATAATTGAGAATGTGTTCTTAAAAAAGACCTATGTTACCTCTCTCTTCGATTTGAAATATAAAATCATTCGAAATCATGTCTTATTAATGGTTTCTAAAAATATTTTACTCTTCTAAAATAAACTATAATATACATTTTTATGCATATTTTTTAATTTTAAATATATATTAATTTAATAAGTAATATACTTATCATTTAATGGATGATGTGGCTTTCTATACTTTTTACGGTGTAAAAGTAATAATGGGAAAGTATGGAATTGTCTGTCATCATGACAAAAAATCTATTAATGATTCATTTACAAGACTAGAAAGATATTTAGTTTAAAAAAAGAAATTTGTTTCTTAATATTAGAAAAATTCATTTTTTTCAATGTATTTTCAAAGAAATTGGTTTTCTAAATACATTCAAACTATTTTAAATGTATTCATGGAAAATGGTTTTAAATTATTTTAATGATATTTTTATAAGTAAAATGGGTTCCCAAAGGATTTAAAGATTTATTTATAAGTTTTATTCCCAATAAATGGATTTCAATAGGTTTTATATTTTAATTTCAATTTATATGGTTTTCTATTTAATTATTATTTTCCGTCTAAGTTGAAATAAGGTGATATTACTCATGTCTTACATAGAAATGATCTAATGGTTCCATTAATATTTTATTTATGAATGTTTTAATATAGATATAATGGTCTTTGTGAATCTTGATTATAATTCATTAGTTATTTGTGTACAAAATTAATTTTTCTATCTAGGGTTATTATTTTTATTAAATAATTGATAGAGATTTATATTTTTTAGAGGTTATGATATGATTACATTTTTACCATTCCAATTTAATTTCATGTGTTATGATATCATTGTTTATGATTTTGGGAACATGTATATATGATTTTATTATGATATTGGGGTCCTATATATCCTTTCAAATCTTTGGGTAAGGATTTATATCACCTGAGATAGACTAAGATGACCTTGGGAGTAAACATTAACAACTAAGATGGAAATGGGTGTGAACCATGACTACCTAGATGGTAAGAGGAGTGAAACCATGTTAATAAGATGACCATGGGAGTGAACTGTGACTACCAATATAGTATGAGATGTAAAACTATAGTACTAAGATATTTTGGGCAGTGATGACTTGGATATTATAGAAATGATATTACATGATTATTTTTTTTCCATAATTCCATGTTTAAATTCATATGTTATGATTGTATGGCTTATGTTTATTCTTTCCCCATGATTCATGAATTTTGAATTGTCAATCTATATGACATGATATATTATTATGATCCTTGATATGTAGGGTATGATCTTAAAATGTTTTGATCATGTTCTCATACCCCTATGATAATGTTTATGCTAGCATGTCTCCAATATGTTCCCATTTTTTAGAAGTTGAGATCATGCATTTTTATGTTTCCTCCCCCAGGTTGTGAAGATATGTGTTATTTTTTATTTTTCTATGATGGATTACAGTCATTAAGTACCTTATGGGAGATAATGTATCTCCTTTATTAACCCCTATTTATTTTTCCATGTTTCCAAGGGGACTAGACTAGTACGGTCTTTAGGGAATCTATTTACATAACATTTTAAGTATTACAAAAATGTGATGTTGATTTACTTTATATCGAAACTGGGTTGTTAACTTTTTTATCATGGAAATGTTTTAGTTAGACCTTGGTGTGTACGATGAATAAACCTTAGTGATAACCCTAAATAAATTTTTATGTATAAGTCTAAGGATAACAAAAAGAATGGTAAAATGTCAAGTGATTTTGGAGAAAGATATAATGATTGGTTTCTTACCAATACATCCATGTCGGGATACTGCATGTGGATGTGGCATCCATACAGATTTATATTGGAATAAAAACTCCAAAATGAAGTTCTATGGATGACACAGAGATTTTTGGTGCACGAAAATGACCCTTTCAAACACACATAGTTTGACACTTGTGGGGGGTATTCATTAGAAATTTATAAACACATAAAAACCAATAGTAAAGATTTTAATAGAATATGACTATGAATATACTTGAATAAGACTATGTTTTCATTGATTCAATGGTAGGTGTCATTCTTTAAACATCCATTAAGATATTTTTCATTATTTTGTGGTTTCATCTATTATATGTGTTTTCCACCCAAAAATATTTTGTTTTCATTGATGGAGGAATCTAGATGGAACTAGTTTAACATTTATTATAGGAAAAAAATTTATGATTATCACCAATGAAATGTATAATTACTGGAGATAATTATATTGTGATTTTTCAAAATCACGTATCACAATATATGATAATGAATGTGAATATAGGTTATATTACTAACACATCACATAAGAGGAATATGGAATTTCATAAATGATAAAATTCTAATGATTATAGAAGAAATAATATTTGGCTTCCTACATGTCAAGAACAAGGGAATAAGAACCCTGTGGAAAACTAGTAATTGAGGGGAATAGTTTGTTCGTATGGGAAAAGGGTTATTGATTGACTAATTTCAATGGAGTTTATTGTCTTTTTTGTAGATATCATAAGTAATACACAACCCAATACCCAAAAATAATAATTTTATTCATAATAAAAAAAAGTACATAATCCATTCCAATAATTAAGTTAGATGTATTTATGTATTGATATATTTGTATCAAAGAATTATTCATAGTGAATTATATAAGGATTATTCAGTTTTTATTTTTCACTAATTATTTTCAAGAAATAGTTGAATAGTTATAATGGAAGAGAAAAGTGATTTAATTGAAAGTTTATATTCATGGGAAACACAGGATTAAGGTAAATTTAAACCTTAATCTATTCCTAATGTTATGATTATGTTTTTTTTTGATATGTGACATGCTTTTTATAAATAATGTAATTAGACAGTATATATTACCATGGATCTTATTATTGATTGGTTGAAAAACATTTATATTTCATCATTGATGAGGTTTAAAACACATTAGATATATGGAATATATCATGTAACCTTGGGAATAAAAAATTTCATGTTTGACAAAGGTATTAATGTTATTTCAAATTGTTACCATTTCTCAAAAGAATAAATTATGAGGGTATTCACATGTTGTAATATGATAACCAAGAGATACATTGTAATATATGGGGGATCAATTTTAAGATGATTTCGTCCCATTATCTATAATGTTTGGAATTTTTTTAGATGATATTTAAACATAATAATTAATTGTGTTTATGTCAAACATAATATGAATTATTATTTTATTGTGGTTTCATTGATAACCCTATTTTAAAGGAAATTTAGTTATTAAAATTATTTTAGGGATGTTCATATTATTTATCTTATAAATTATATTAGTGTAGTTTTATAAAATGGAATCATGTAGGATTGGTGAAAACCAATCTTGTAGTTCACATTTATGGGTCATAAACATAGGATCAGTCGCTGATAAATATGTCACACCTACCACTGGCATACATGTTTACTTTGTTAATGTGTAATTATTTCTAATGAATAAATATTAACGAAGAACAAGAATTGATAATTTTTATGTTTATTTATTAATGTATTTACAATTTTAATATTGAATAATATATAGAGCGAAATAGTTAGACTTCTAAATTTTTGTGGGACTTACGATCTACTAAAAGTGTATATTAGTTATTCTGGAAACAATGTTAATTTCAAGACATCCATTACAAGATTTAATGAATGATTTAGAAATGTATAAAAGCAAAATAAATTAATCAAATTTTTTTTATATAAATATATCAAGTATGTATATTTAAATATATTTTGGGTCAATAAAATTATTTATCAATGTTACTAAAATGACCAAAAAATGTTGTCCTAATACCTTCATTTTCTTTCACCCATTGTCCTTCTAAATCATTACAAATTTATGACATTGAGGACCTCAACTTCTCATTAACCATTAACTTTTTTTATTGATAACCTCAATAACTCCCTATAAATATTTACACTTTTCCTTTAAGTCCATATTTTTACATTCGATATATGTTATTTCATGTGTAAACCTAGTAATGAGTTAGTTTTCGTAACTGTTATGTTTCCAACATTAATTTCTAAAAGGAACAATTAGGTATCATTTTATTTGAAATTGGATTCTATGAAATGAAATGACAATTATTAAATTTATGATTACCAAGATGAATTTTGAGGGAGAAATTAATTTTATGGGGGTATAATGTAACCCACAATTATTTTCTGAAATATTTTTTTGAATTTATTTAATCATTTTGATAAATTTCAATTCAAACACCACCAAAAATATTTATTTTATTAATATTAAAGCATATGTATATCATGAATTATATGTAATATAAATATAATTTTACAATAAACATAATATAATGGTCAGCTTCCTATATATATAACACTATGGAAAGCATTAGTTTGACACAAGACTGACTTTACTTGATTGCTTGCATAACATAGAAAACCGAGTGTTACAGAACAATAATATAGTATTTAAAAATAATAATATAATCATTTATAACATAGATTTTAGATTATATATTATGAAAATTATTAACTAACATAAGGTTTTCACAAAATATAAAATGATATAATTAGTTTCAAATCATTTTTAAATGAATATAAAAACAATTGAATATAAAAGGAGTATTTTTATAGAAAACTTTAAGCTTACTAAAAAAGTTGTTTTAATACTAATAAATTAACATAATTAAAATCAGTATACAACTTTTAGTTATTATATTTTTTATATATCAAATAAAATAATTTTCATATTCATCCAATACATTTTATAATCATATAATTATAATAAAACCAATTTTTCTCATAAAACATGATATTTTTATTTCAGAAATTTTTTATACAATTATTGTGAAAAAAATTAAAATAAATTTTATGGAAATTGTATAAATAATATATGCAAAAATAAACACCATATTTGAAATATAATAATAAAAAATATGTTTGGGGGAAATTATGGTATTTTTATATGATGTTTTATTTTTAATGAATTGTTAAAAATATCATTTTTTAGTTTAAAAGTGTTTTTTCATTTAAATTATTTATAATAATAAATTACATTATAAATTGGTATTAAATTTTATTGAGATATTATTTTTATCAAATAATTTAATTTAGGGAATTATAACCAATTTCACATAGAATATGGATAGAATCATTGAAAACGTTTGATCATATTTAATTTAGAAATCCATATTTTTGACCCAACAACCGAATTAGATTTAAATTAATTTTCAGTAGTTATGTAATTGGAATTTGAAAAAATGGATTCAATGTTTTTAAACAAAATAATTTCATATTTCTAATATGTTCTATATATTTTTTGTTGAAAAGATTAACGAATTAATTAATATTAATTTCAATGATTACAGATAAATTAAAATTAATTATAGACTAAAGCATAACCTAAAGGCCCAAAACGACTTATGAACTTGTCAAAAGACATTATATGGATATATATCAAATCAATAAGCCATTTTATAAACAATTTACTATTATTTTTATATTTTCAATAAAAAACATTGGTCGGGTTCCCTTATTTTAAAATATTACAAGACTTCCACTCCTCCTCCTGTATAAAAGGCCTCCTCTCCTCCCACATTCTCAGAGATCTCAAGCCACATTGGATTATCCAAAAACAACAAAAATAGTTTCCCAGGAACCAAAACTTCCACCTTGCCTCCTCCCTTGGGAATAAATCCTTCCAAAGTATCCCTTTGGTACAGACTAAAAGGAGTTACCTAATATAGAGGTAACACCCTCCCTTAAGTTCTATTCTATTATTTTCTATCTGAACTCCCTGAAATATTATTTTTCCATGATTTTATAACAAAAATTGTATAATAAATATACTAATATTTTGTTATTATATGTATTTGACCTAAAAATACACACACATCCAACTAAGGGGTAACAATCATACGATTTATGTTTATGGTGGGTTACCGCCAAACTGAATGATGATAAATTATTTTATATTTTACCACCTCGCAAGGTGGAAATTAGTATTGAAAATATTTATTAAAATTTTATAAATTAAATTAATTATTTTCTTAATATTTTATTATTATTTTTTCAAAACATAACATTATAATTTTCTATTTCTTATTAATATAATAATTTTAATTGAGGGAGTGTGTACTACAACCCCCTCAAAATAATGTGATTAATTCATACACTTCATGGAATGTATTAAAAATAGATTAATTTCATATTTAATATATATATATGATATAATAAATTAAATTTATTAGTGATATATATATATTACATTAATTGTCTCAAAACAATAGTTAAAAAAACAGTGTTCATGTTTACGTACTGCCGGCCATTTCCATGAATTGTGTTTTATATTTCATATGTCTATATTATATAGATTATTATAATTCAAATGTACTAAAAATAAAATATTTTTATATATTGTTTAAAATTATGGAAATCATGATATTAGTATTTCAACATAATATATATCAAATTAAGACACATGAGGAAAACAACGTAGAGATGACCTAAATTGAAATCATAACATAGATTTGTTATAAAGTGGTTAATATAAATACACAATAAAATCATATGTGTTATTATAAGTTTTAATATGGTTATATGATATATTTATAAAAAAATTTTTATTATTCATGAGGATAGAATGAGTACGATGAAATTCAATACATAAGGAAAGTGGTCTTCAACTAACTTTTTATTTTTGTGAGATACATGATTTATAAACCACGAATTCACTTTTTTTTGTCTATACTTCTCATGGATGAATTTTAGGATTCCAAATAAAAAATTATTGTTCATTTACACAACCCTTTTATGTACTCTCTATCACGGGGGTTAGGTTTCAAATGATTACAAATCAGAAACGTAATTTTTGTCTCAAATTACCTTCATTGAGACACATGCCATGTTATGAACTTATTTTTTTATATTATATGTTTAAAAAAAATTTTAAATGTTATATAACTAATAAAATTAAAATCATTAAATTTTAAGCTTCATATAATTTCATTTTTCAAATGGGTAGTATGGTTAATTTCCACCAAGATATAAATGTTTATTGAAATAATCTAATAAATTTTTAAATTGTGTATGATTTTAATTTATTTTATGAAATATAATTATCCATATATCAAGAACAGAAATTTAGTTTTCTATCATATATTTATTCATCATACATTAATTTATTGGTACCATATTTTCAGTCTTTGGTACATAACATATTTGACAGAGTGTCTTTAATAAAGTCTAACTTTACCTCTCTCCTAGGTCATAAATATATGTTCATTTAAAATCATTTCTTCTAAAAGGTTTAAAAATATATTATATTGTTGTCATATTAAAATTAAAAATCATTTTTACCCATATATTTATTTTTTAATCAAAAAGTATTTTAATAAGGAGTCTTTTTATCAATTTTTGATTAAGAAACATTTATAAACATTTTATGTTATAAAATTAATGTTTATCTTCTTCGAGTTTATCAACTATAATGACTAAGATTCCCTTGATACTTCCTTTACAAGGTTTCAAATAAATTTTATTTTAAAAAACGATATATTTTTTAATAATATTATCGAAATTCATTGTTCTAATATATTTTCAAATAAATTGGATTTGAAAACATTTTAAAGGGATGATATATGCTTTCAAGGAGAATGTTTTATAAAATATCTTCATACTCTTCTAATATGTAAAATGGTTTTAATTTTTGTTTTCAATATTTAATTATATGTTTTATTATTAAGATAATGTTTTTCAATAGGTTTTATATTTTTTGAATGAATAGTCTTTTTCAATGAAGATAGGATATTTTCCTCAAGAAATGTTTCAGAAAAATATTTCAAATAATTTTCCTTCTAAGATGGAATCTATTGATGTTACTCATGCCTTTCATGGAAATTATTTAAAGGATACATTAAATATTTTCCACTTAATTGTTTATAATATATATAATGGAATTTATTCAACCAAATTATCTTTCATGGGTTATTTTTATAAGAAATAAAATTTTTTGGAGTTATAAATTGTATTAATTGATTATGATTATTGTATCATTTTCTTTATGTAATGATATGATTAAAATTTTATTATAAAAAATTAATTTCATGTGATATGATATTATTGTTGAATATTTTAGGTCACATATATCTATGATTTCATTATGAGATGGATGAGACCTATATCTCCCCCCAATGCATTGGGTAATGATTTGTATCTCATGAGATTGACAAGGATGGTATAGGGAGTGAACCTTCACTACTATGATTGAAATGAGAGTTAATAATGAAAAAAAATATCGTATAATGGGTGAACTCATACTAATAACATGGAAATAATATTTTACAATGACTACTAAGAAGGAATGTGACGTGAACTTGTTCTACTAAGATGGTCTTGGAAGGAATTCCTGGGGTACTTTGGAAATCATATTATATACTTATGTGTTTTACAAATTCCATTTTTTATTCCTATATCATGAATTCATGGATTATGTTTTTATATTTCCTTATGAATAATGAATTGTGAACTTTTATTCTCTATGAAATTATATTTGTTAATGGTCTTTTATAAGAATGTTATTATCGTCAATATTTTTATCCCATTCTCATTATCATATGACTATGTTTATGCTTACATTCCACTCTTATTTTCCCTTAAAGAGCATTTCAGGTCACACATTTTTATGTTTCCATTACTACATTATAAGTTTTTTTTATTATTTATGATGTTTCTAATAATGGTTCATGCCATGAATAACCTAGTGGGAGATAATTTCACTTGTTTATGTACCAATATTTATGTTTCATAAATTCGAAAGGTAGTAGAATACTACTGACTTTTGGAATCTATATGTAAATTCTTTTATTGATACTATAAAAGATATGTAATTTTAATTTATTTTAATAATGTGTATTTATAGTTGTTAATAGTCTAAATGTTTAGTTAATTGTTTGATTCTAGGGTGATAAATCTTTAGTCATAACATTAATGATATGTATAAGGATATGTCTAAGGAAATAGAAAAGAATATGAAAATTTTATATTATTTTGGTAATGGATAGAGGGAGTGGTTTTTAGGAAACATATACCATTCTAAATACTACAAGTGGATGTGGATCTATCACATTTGTACCTAGGAGTACAACTCTGACAAGATTTTTTAGGCCTGACTTGGGGTAATCGGGTAAATGACAATAGGTCCTAACGCACACCTGTTTTTGAAAAAACTAGGGGATATTCTTTGGAAATTGACTAAATCATCCCAAATAATAATATAGTATTTTAATAGAAGATGACTATGAATAAAATTTTATAAGCATAATGATTCATCGATTAAAATTTATGTGTCATGATTTATAGTTATTAAAAGAATGTTCTCAGGATTATGAATTTGTCTTCAATGATATATGTTTTTCACCCCATGGTTTTTGGATTCAGTTAATGGAGGAATCTAGAATGAACTGGGGTAAAATTGAGTCTTATGAATGTATAGTTATGATGAGAAAAAAATGGATAATTATTTGATAGAATGATACTTTGATTATGAATAATTAGTTATAAAGATATATGAATAATAATGTAAACTTTGGTGATATTCATAACATATTAAATATGAGGTATATTGACGTTTATAAAAGGTAAAATTTTAAAAATCAAAGATAAAAGTATATTCATATTCATACATGTAAAGGTGAATAGAATAATAACTTTTAAGAATACCTATAATCGAGGTGATATGATATTTATATAGAAATAAGGTTTATAGTGTGATACAATTTCATAGATTTAAATGTATCATCTATAGAGAACATGAGATTTAACCAACTCAATTCCCAAAAATCATAACATACTTCTAAACCATGGAAGTTCATATTACATTCAAATTATTATGTTGGGACAATTAAATTATTTATATAGATGGATCTAAGAATTATGAATGGTGACTTATATAAGGATTATTCTATTTATATTGTTCGCTGACAATTTTCAAGAATATGTTGAGTAGTTATAATAGAGAATAAAATTGATTTAATTACAAGTTTAAAATCATATAAATCACTATATTAATGTAAATATACCCCTTAATATGTTTCCAATGTTATGATTATGATTTTTATATAAGTGACACATTGGATATAAATAAGTGAATTAGATGGTATTGATTAACCTAGATATGATTATTGATTGGATAAAATGTTTTTTATGACATAGTGGATGATGATTAAAATATATTGGATTTTAGTAATATATCTAATGACCTTTGTAATAATGAATAAGGAATGTTTTCCAAATGTATTTATGATAATTGTAGATTATTAACTTTTTTTAAGTTAATAAATGATGATTGTATTTAGGTGTTGTAATGTGACATCAAAGAGATACTTTTGAATTCCTGGAGGATCAACATTAAGATTATTTTATGATTTTTCTATCATGTTTTGTATTTTTTTCATATGGATTTTATGGTTAACTCTGTAAGTAAATTTTATGTCAAACATCAGGTAAAGTATTTATGTACTGATAGGGAATTGATAACCCTAGTTAAAGGATTTTTAATGATTAACCTTATTTCACGAATATAAATATTATTAATTTTACAAATTATATTAAATTGATTTTTGAAAAGTAAATCATGTATTTTTGGTGATTACCAATCATTTATGTAAAGGGTATGAGTATTGAACACATGACTGAAGGATGATAAATGTTTCACACCTACAACTAGAATACACAATGTAATGGTTAATGTGTAATTTTTTATGAAGAATACATATTAATAATGTACTAGAAGTGATTCCTTTTATGATTAAATGTTATTGCATTAATTTTTTTTGAAGAATATTTAGATTCAAATAGTTTGACTTTTCAAATTGTTTTGGACATACGATCGTCTAAATGTGTATTTTATTGCATCAGAAATCAATGATAATTTTTGTGCATCCATTACATAATGTAATTGATGAATTAAAAATTTAGAAATTCACAACCAAGGAATGAGATTTTTTTATATAAATAATTCAAGTATATATATTTCATTATAATGTTGGTAAATAAAATTATTACTCAATATTATGAAAATGATAAAAAATTATGTCTAAATATCTTATATTGTATTGATCAAATATCCCTTTAAATCAACACATGTATATGATTTTGAGGCCATATATTTTCATTGATCTTTCATCTGTTTGTGATTGATGACATAAATAACTACCTTTAAATATTTACAGTTTTCCTTAAGGTCTATATTTTCACATTCTCCCTATTTTCTCGCATGTGTAAGAATAGTTATGAGTTTCTTTGGGTCACCGTTATCTTTCATAATTTCCCTTTTAATAAGGATGTTATAGTGTTAATTTTTAAGATGCAGGTTTCTGTGATTGGAAATCTCATTTTTAAACCTTGGGTAACAAATAATAATTTTTAGGGTAATATTTATTTTAATGGTGTACGAATGTAATACAAAAATATATTTTTATATATATATTTTTGAAATAATTTTATCCTTTTGATACATTTCATTTCATGCAACACCAAAAATTATTGTTTTATATATATCAATCGATATTATTCTTCTTCAATTATATGAAATTCCAGGTTATTTGGGAAATACACACAATATAATGGATACTTCCTCTATATGTAAAACTTATTATAGATTATTTTCCATGGAAGACTAACTTTCCTTGATAGATTGTGTAACAGACAAGATAGTGTGTTACCAACCAATAATAAAATATTTTAAAAAATAATAAAAAATAATTTATAACCTAACCATTATATTAGATTTTATTAATATTATTTACTATGATATGTAAATATATATTTTTCACAATATATGAAATTAATTGGTTATGTAAAATTTATTTAGAATAAATTATAATAAATAATTAAATATTAAGGGAAAATTATTATTGAAAAATTTTATTAATCATAAAATTTAGTTAAATTCAAATATGTTAAATTAATTATAATTAGAGATTAATATTAATGTAATATATATTTTATATAACCAATTAAAAAATTTTATATTCATAAAATATATTTTAGATGTATAATATAACAATAGCACAAATTTAACTCACACAAACCCAATATTTACATTAAGGAAATTTTTTGGAGTTTAATGGAGAACCTATTTTAAATACAATTTTTGTAAAACATATAAATTTTATATAGAAAAAGTAACATTATATGTGGATTTAAATAATAAAAAATATGTTTGGTTACTGTTTTTTGGTATTTTATGTGAAGTTTTATTTTTTCATGTATAGTGAAATTTAATGTATTTTGGTTCCAACTGATATTTAATATGATTTATTTAAAAGGATAAATTAAATTTTCAATTGGTTTCATTGTTTTAATTAGATAATAGTTTTATCCAATAATCTAATGTATTATATTATAACCAATTTCTCCTTGAAATTGGGTATAAAAACATAAAACATGTTGACCATTTTTACATTAAAACCATGTATTTTGGAACTGATAATGAGATTAAATTTTAATTATTTTCTTTAAATTATATAATATGAATTTATAAAAATGCATTCCATGTTTTTAATAAGAATAATTTATAATATTAAATATCTTGAACTATGTCTTTGACCAAAAAGTAATAGTGATGTAATTAAAATTATTTACAATCACTAAGGTTAACATTACTTTAATAATGGTCTAAACCATACCCTAAGGTCCAAAACTACCTAAAAACGTGTCAAAAATAAGCTTTATTGATATATATTGAAAATATACTCCATTTTCACAATTTTTTACCAATATAGGTCAACATTCATCAAAACAAATGTCATGGAAGTTCCTATATTTTAGAATATTACAAGAGTGCAACACCTCCTCCATTATAAAAAGATTACCATCCTCCCACTTCCTCAAAAATATTAAGAATTCTTTTCACAATAAAAATATTGCAAAATATCTCACTATAAAACCTCATTTTCTCCACGAATCCTCCCTTTGTAATAAATCTTTCTATGTAATCCCTTTACTGAAAACTAAAATAGTTACTTGATTATGAGGTAACAACCTCTATCAGACTCTTTTGTTTTGTTTTCCTTATCCACTCCCCAAAATCAGATTATTATATAATTAAATAAAAAAAATTATCCCAAATATACTATAATGATTTAATTCTATTCATTCTACCTCCACTTACTCACAAATCCAACTGATGGGTAACAAAAATACAGTTTATGTGTATGGTGGACTATCGTGTCATTAAACAATGATTTTTTATATTTTACTTTACTACCTCTTGTGGTGGAGATTATGATGGAAAATATATCTATATATGTTACATATTATATTTATTATGTATTTATTCTTAATTAATTCTATTACAACACTTATCTTTAAACATTCCATTTGGTGTTAATACGAGAATTTCATTTGAGGATGTGTGGACTACCACCCGTTCAAAGATATGTGATTCATTCATACAGTACAAGGATTGTATTAATAATTTATTCATTTAATATATAAGATATATATGATACATTAATGTTACTTTAACAATTATATATATATATATATGTATTACTTCTTATATTTCAACACAACAACTAAACAAAAAATAGTGTTCATTCGTACGTACGGGTTACCATCTCAATGAAATGTATATTCCTTTCCATACATCAAAATTTTATGTATTAGTATAATACACATATAATGAAAATAAAATATATTTAAATCAATTTTTACATTCGTTAATTCATTATATAAATATAATGAACTATGATATAAAAATTGAGGGCACATGTGAAAAACAAAGAGGATATTACCTCAAGTGAACTGTAACAAAGAATTGTTAACAAGATGGTAATATCAACTCATAATCAAAACAATATATGGTATTTAAAGTAATAATACAGTTATTTTATATATTTATAATAATATTATTTTTATTATACAATATTTTTGAATGAGTGTGAAGAAATTCAAGACACAAGTTAATTGGTTTTAATCTCACTTTTTAATTCTGTTGGATGCCTTCTTTATACACCATAAATTATTTTTTTTGTGGTGTGTATAAAAAATATCATTTAATATTATAATTATTAATCTTGAATTTAATGGTATTAAACTAAAAATTTTATGATCATTCTATCAGAAGTTTTATCTTTTAAAATATACTAAATCGATAATGTAATATTTCTCTTAAATTACCTTCTTTTTGGCACTAGCCATGTTATAAAACTAATTTTTTTATGAGGTGTATATATTACCATTTACATGTTATATCATAATCATAATTACATTAATGATATTTAATGATTAATTTAATTTAATTTTTTATAAGTGGAGTAGTGTTTAAAGTTTCCATGTTATAAGAGTTTATTGAAATAGAACAATCACTTTTCGAGATTATATATGATTATTTTTATTTGATGAAATATTATGATAAATATCTTAACAACACTCAAAAAAAATTTATATTCTTCTTATTATTGATATATTTGTTTTTTGACCCATTTTTACTCTTTGGTGCATAATATAATTATGGATGATTTTTTAATAGAATCATAAATTACCTATCTCCTTTGTTGGAAATCTACATTCAATAAATATCATGTTTTCTAACAAGTTTCTAAAAAATAATAATTTATTCTCCAATAAAATTTAAAAAATATTTTAACAATATATTTTTTATATACAAAAATTGTTTTAATACAGAATTTTATTGTCATTTTTTATAGGGACATCATCAAAAACAAATTACGGTGTAAATGGAATGTTCGACATGTCTGGATTTATCATTCTCCATTTCCGACATTCCCTTAAATAATAATTTACAACAAAAAAACTAATTTTCTTTTTAAAAACGTAAATTTATTCCTAATATTTTATAAATTCAATTTTTTAATGTATTTTTCAAGATAATATTTTCAGAAAGTTGTCATTCTATTTTATATGTTATTAAGGAAAATAAATTTTAAAATATTTTCAAACTTCTTTTATAACGATAATGGTTGTTAAAATTGTTTAAATATTTCATAATAATATTTCTTGCAATAATAATAGTTTTCCAAATGTTATATTTGTTTAGATCCTATTCAATTAGGAAAGGATATTTCCTTCCAAATTTTTTTTGAAAGATATTTTAAAATTATTTTCCATCTAAGATGGAATCCATTGATTTTACTAATTTCATTATTGGAAATAATATATAGGTTTCATTCATATTATTTCTTTCAATGGTTTATTATTGATGTAATGGTCTTTATTAAACATGTTTCTCTTTCATCGGTTATATGTTTGTAAAATCCTTTTTTCATTCATGTGTTATGTTTCTTAATTAAATATAATGATAAATTTATATTTTTTCACATGTTATGATATAATGACATGTTTATGAAACCCATTTATTTTCATGTGTTATGATATGACTGTTTGTGATTTTGTGGAACAATTATATATTATTTTCTTATCACATGAGTAAGAATTTTATCCCCCTATAATGCATTGGTTAATGATTTATATCTCATGAGATAGAATAAGATTGTCTTGGGAGATAATATTGACTAAAAAGATTTCCATTGGACTGAACCTAGAGAAATAAGATGGTTTGAGGAGTGAACACATTAAACTATGATGGCCTTGGCAGTGAACCAAAGATACAGAGATGGTATGTGAGGTGAACTGATACTAGAAAGATAGTATTAGTTATGATGTCTTCGATATTATAGAGATCATATTATCATCCTATGTGATGTCCAAAATTCTATGATTTATTCATATGTTATTATCTAATGTATTATTTTCTTTATTTTCTTATGATTCATTCTTTATGAGCAGTCATTCTTTCTTCCATTATACATGTTTATGATCATTGATATGCATGGTATGATTTTCAAATGTGTTGATCACATTCTCATACCCCTATGAACATGTGTATATTTACATGTATACCTTATTTTCCCCAATTGAAAATCTGATCTCTCGCCTTTTTTCTTTCCCCTCCTAGGTTGTCAAGATATTTATCATTATTTCTATTTTAAAGATATATTCTAGTCATAAAGACCCTAGGGTGAGATATTATGGCTTTCTTATATACCAGTGATTATGTTCCCATATTTCAAAAGGCATTATTCTAGTACAGTCTTTGGGCTTCAGTTTTTAGAATGTCTTTATCATTCCAAAAAATTTATTTACTGTTATTTTATATCAATACTAGGTTGTTAAAATCATCAATCCCAAGGTCATTAATAAATGGGCCATTTGGTGAGACTAAGAATGACTATATGGGATTGGTGCCTGATTTTTCTTTAATTTTTACAAATATATAGATTTTTGGTCATATTTGAAAAAATTCATATCAAAAAATAGAAAATTAAAAAAATTTATTACAATGAAAATATAATTAATACATCAAATTCAATGGCATGCTGACTAACATAACTCCCATAAGTTTTTTTACGAACATCCATACTCAGTTTTATTCAGGATTATATGTACCCTAAATTTTATGGCTATATTAAACAAAGATAAACCAATAACTTAATCTGTGAAATAGATAATATTGTCTAGTAAATATTTAAACAAATGAAATTATTAATATAATTTATCGGTTTTTAGGAAATAATCATTTACCTTACACTGTGAGGGTTGATTATGTTAGCTCAGGTAGATGTGTTCTTCATTGAAATATCCTAAAATAAATAAAATAATATTTGCTAGTAATGTATGAATTGACATATCCTTATCATATGCATGAATAAATATAAAATGTGATTAATATAATAATATATATTTAAATTCCACATTCTTCTCATGATGATAGATATCAATTGAAACGTTCCATTTATTTCTAGGAACACCTCCATGTACCTTATCATATTTTTTTGGGTTCTCATGGATGTTTCATTGACTTCATTCCATAAGATTCATTTAAAATCCTTCCCTTTTTACAAGAATTTATCAATTTCTAAATTCTTACTAAGTGATCAGTAATGGTAATGTGGAAAAAATTTTGTACAAATAGATTAATTTTTAAAATATATATTTTATTAATATAATGACAATAAATTACATAATAATGTGTTAAAAATACCCTAATCTACGAATCAAATACATCATTTTTTCAAGATGGTGTTATGTGCCTCTAAACAGAATATTTAGTTAGTAGGGTAACTGGGTCAACTGCAAGATGGAGTAGACATTAACCAAATAATCATGGGTTAACATTCGTAGGGACCCCATAGCTATCCAATCAGACAACTATATTCCATCCATTCATATTTTAGAGATGTAAAAATTTTATATTTCTCTCCATAGTATCATTATTACCATATTTTGTGAAAAAAATTTAGTAGTATAAAAAGGATATTAAATTTTTCATATTATAAATAATACATATAACTATAACCCTAAAATTTACCAACCAATAAAAAATACGGACATCCTACTTCCTCTCAAATGATCCATTGGAATGGGGAGTCATTTTCTAGGATGCATATGGTATACTGACATAGGTTTAGCAAGAAGATAAAGGAATGGATGTTGTGGGTTGCACTGTAGGGTGGAAAGTAGATAGTGTCTCGGATACTATAGGGAAGGTGATATATGGAACATCATCTATCAGTATAGTAAATGGAACATTTTCTATGAGTCAAATGATATTTTTAAGACACTATATCTAGAAAATTCCTATCATTTAATCATACATAATTAAGATATGTTTTAAAAAATTCATGGAGAAAAAAAAATTTTAATTGTGAGCCTCCCCACTAATCAGAAAACAGTATGAATAATTTTTGATTTCCCTTGTATTTGATATTGAGTTGTTTAGTCACAACATGTACAATTCTATTTGATCTTCTTTTAATATCTTCCATGCATCTTGAGCTATTGGTAATATACACTACCAAATAACCTTAAAAATATCTTTTAGGATAAGATTTATTTTTCATGTGTGATTTAAAATGCCCATGATATCTATGAAATAAAATATATAAAACATAATTGCGAATTTAATAATGTCAAAACAGTTGTTTACATAATCAGAAAACGCATAAATAAAGTACATCTCAATTGTATACATCCGTCACTAATGTGCAGGGACTCCTAATTTACCTTCCTCAACCAAATGCATAGTTAAATGAATCATGAAATAAAAAATTGGAGTAAATATCATATTAATTGCACAAAAGTTCAAAACAAAACTCTCCATAAATTTTTAAATCTCAAATGGTAGTAGAGAATTATCTCACAGCTTTTTGAAGAATGTTGACTTTTTATACAACTGTAGTGTCCTTTTTAGTTAATATTATGCATAATGCGAATGGTAGTATCGTTTGTAATAAAATTTGTGAATCATGGATTTTAATTCCATGAAACCTATAATGCATTAAGAAAAAACCCTTGATATATTTCTAGAACACCCATTAGAAACCTTCACTTATTTTAAAATTTTAAGGAATTTTTCTTTATCCCTATTTTTCATTTCATAAATTGTTGAATCCTACATTTTTTTCTAATATAACTAGATATCACACTTTATGTTCATTTTTTGTAAGTATTTATAAGAATTTTGATGGTGATTCAATTATCCATTCTCATTAATCAATTTAAACATATAGTTTTAACAATCAATATTTTTAATATGCAGATCATTAAGATTCTGTTGTAACAGGTTAAATTACAAATACAAAAGTCTGTAGAATCACTACAAAGAAATTGACTTTTTCCAACAGAAATTTTGTTATATATAACAAATCTGTTGGTATAAATGAATAATTCTAACAATTATTATGTTATAATGGTATTAAATTTAAGTAAAAACATTTTTTTACAAAAAATATATCTGTGGTTATAAATTTTTTAATACCAACATATACTTTACTAACAATTATATTTGATACTTTATCTTATTAATAAAAAAAAAATTTCTCAAAAATGAATCTATTTTTATTAATTAATATTTCCAACATTTTATTTCAACATATAAATTTGTTACTAGTATTTATTCACTACAAACAAACCATTATAACAATAATTTTTTTATTAGTAATAGATGTGAAGAACTATCGTACAAAATTAATTTTTTGCCAACACCTTTAGTTGTAGAACCCCGCTACTCACCACCCACCCACACTCATGCGATGTCCTCTGATCTCCATTTTTCGCTGTAGTGATCCCCACCTGTGCTCACACTATTGGTTCATTTCTTGCCGCTCACCGCTCGCCGCCCACACCATAGAGATCCCTACCCGCACCGACCATAGATCTTTGTCGGTATATGTCAAGCCGTATCGATCCCCATCTACGCTCAGACTCCTTGTTCTTCTTTCTCCGCCCAGGCCATAATGATCCACACAGGTTCTCACACTCCCGGTCTATCGCTCGCTGCTCCCTCTGTAGAAATCCCCACATGTGCTCCCCACATATGCTCTCAACCGATCATTGTTGATCGCCGTCAAGCCATAACTATCCCCACCCGTGCTCACACTCCCGGTTTGTCTCTCATCACCCATTCCATAGTTATCCCCACCTACACTCACACTTAGTTATGCACTTCCTCTCCTAAAAATTTCATCACCAAAAATTCATTGCATATATTGCTTGAAATTAATTGAATTTAGGTTAGGGTTTCAGTGAAATTTAGATTAAATGAGATTTCTTGTTAGTGTTATTTTTTTCATGACTGTGGGGTGCTAATTACATACTTCTCAGTGACTCAAATGAAATATAATTTATTCACTTCATTAATATTATGGAAACGTGTTTGATCCAAACATTGATTTATGTTCTCATAGAGAGTATTCTTCCAACCTCCAAGACCCCTGCTGGAATTATGCTCCCTAAGAAATCTCCTAATGTTGAATCCTGAATGAGTTATTTTTGATAGTTTTGGGCATCATGGAACTGAAGGAAAGTTGATCTCTTTCATCTTAAAGTAAGATAACATTATTCTATTACTTGATTATGGAGGAACTGAAGCTAATTTGGACTACGGAGAACTCTTAATGATTGATCGGTGAAGAATCATTAAAGGTACACCTTTTGGTGAATTATTTAGTTCTCTCAAATGAACTTTTTTGCGGTTGGATGAGAATAATTCTCTCATGAATTTGGTAGCATAGAACTTCTTACTCAATTATATTTTTCAATTAATCTAATAAATCCTGTGAAAAAGTAAATACTGGGTGAGAAATAATTGAATTAGGATGAGAGGAACACGTTGGAAGTGAAAAAATGTGAAATTTACTTCATGATTACCCAATTTTAGGCTTGATTGTTTATTGAATTCCTCCCTTTGATATTTCATCACTCATAAATTAAATCCTATTTCTAGTCATCATAAAAGAGATGAAACCATTTTAAATATTAGCTTTATTTCTAATATATTCTTCACAATGAAAATAAACTTTTAACACTTGAAAATTACTTGTTGCACAGTGTCTTTGATATTAAATACAAGTAAGTTCTCCATGATGATGAATGGGTGTTTTATTGAAATCTATACTGACCAAACTTCTTTGTAAGTATCATTCTATTTATGAATTCTATTTTAAATGAACTAAAATGTTTTCATTGTCTACATTATAGTAAAACATATATTCCACATTGAAATTTTAATCATTTAATTAGAGGAGATTGAATTTTTAACATAGGAGTGCATCCTAAATCATCTAATTCGAAGGGAACCCATTCTTACTTTTGTAAATAATGTTTGACTATTTTGAATCTGGTTACAATTCATTTTTTGATTTGGTATGTGGAATGATACAATGTGGTGTTTTTTTCTTTTTTAATGTATGATTCTCATTCCGTGTGATGTGTAAATACATTATAATCATTTTGTTACATTAATATTTTAGCATACTGTTGAATTTGATATTGAGAGTCTATACTTCAAAGATTTTTTTACAATGCATGACTTCTGTTCGTAGAATAATTTTTTGGACTTTTAATAATAGTATATATCTATATTGAATTTCATTTATATTTTGAATATCAAAATTATATATTTATGTGGTCATAAACTAATATTGTTTCTTGGTAATGATTAATAGTTTATTTTATAATTTAAAATAACTTACTCTATATGTTATTTGAATGTTAGATTCTTTGTTAATACACAATTATCACTTTTTAGTAATTGATTAGAAATATTAGGTTATTAACAATTCATTTTAATATTAAATGATAAAATTGTGGTAGATATGCATTAAAGTTGGGATATATGTAAGACTTATCATATTTTTCTAGGCGATGTATAGTATCTAGCAGCCATCTTGGACCTGCACATAAAAAACTAGTTTGGGTAGGTGAATCCATCGTTCCATGTTTGGATATTTCACATCCTCTATTTCAAAAAGTAGAAAACCATGTATAGAGATCTTGAATTATTTATCTATAAGGGATGCTTTTGATGACACACTATTGTTCTTTGATTACACTCTCAACATGTTCCTACTACATTATTTTGATAAAAAAAACATTATTATAAATTAGTTCATGTATTGAGTAAGTTATGAATTTAATATGATCTATAAAAATATTTAATTCTCTATTAACTGATATCAGTATGGATCTAATGTCCTAATTTTTTAACATGCTGCTCAGTTGGGTTCTGATCTGATGTGATTTGTGACATTGTGATTTTTCCGGCTTAACATTGCTTTTGGCATTAGTGTCTTTTGAGGCAATGTTTTAAATGGTGTTAATTGTGATTATCTTCTTTTGTATCCAGTATCAAGTACTTGCAACAGCTGTTAGAAGTTTGTGAAGCTTCACTTATTGTTCAGGATGAAGCTGTTATCTATTTCGTTTGGGTGAGCATTTTTGTTCATGCAGTTTGTGTGGTGGTCGGATTCCAGAATTTTTTTCTGGTGCATTGGATCACGTTTTTCATTCCTACTGTTTAGGTCTGTCTGGAGTGGTTTTTTTGGTGCATTCTAACTACTATTTTACTTTCTTATTTTTTAGGCCTTTCTGGAGTGGGTTTTTTGGTGAATTATAACTTCTATTTTCTACTGGACTAGGAAATCTCATCTGGATTTTAGTAATGAAAGTCGAGCTTCAATCTGGTAGCAGGTTCAATGCTTTTGATGTTGTTTTGGTAGGGCTGCAAATTCATGGTGTTTTGGTTTTCTATTTGTTATTTTTCATGTGTTTTCTTTATGTTGCTTCATCTCCACCATTGTTCTCCCACTCATATTTTTCCCTTTAAAGGCATCGATAATCAATCATTGATTTTAGAGACACTTTTTGGTCCTATGATATGGTCTTCAATGATTTTTGTTCGTGTTTCTCCAATATTTCTTTTGGCTTTCTCATTTCTTGATAACTAAAGGTGTATATTGGCCATTCTGGATTGTAGATTGGCCGCATTCAAGATGTGACACCCATACCGACGGATAGTACTCGTAAGAAGAGTGGATTAAGTGGAATACAACTATGACTGGATGCCCTAGGTCTCTCTGGAATGCTCTGTGCAATTTTCTTGTGATGAAATTTATATTTTTTTCATGTCCTCTACTTTGGGTGTTGATTATTATTAATGGTCTAAAAGTCGTTTTAATAAAAAATTAACAGGAGCATATCTCCAATTTCGAACTCTATGGGTTGTAAATCCATTCTATTTCATTACATTCATTCCATTATAGCTGATGTTAGTGTTTTTTAGGCAAATCAATGTTATAAATGTAGTTTCTATTTCCATATTCTATGGCTTGTGGACATTGGTTTTATTTATATAATTCATTATGGAAATTATTTTTGTGTTTGTTATATATACTTGTTGTGGTGAGGATGGTTAATTTTATAATTGTGGTATCTAGGTAGATTATCTTATGGTTGTTGTTTCTTTTTGATAATTTTATGACTGTGGTATCTATTTGGATTATCCTATGGTTGTTCTTCCAATTGTTAGATTATCCACTTGTTTATATCATGTGTTTTTATTTTTATATCTTGCATTTAAATGAAAACTATTTTCCAATTGTTTTTTTTGTGTTATCGGAACATTTCTCATGACGGTGCATGTTTAAAGTGGAGGGAGAGGAGGCAATTGTTTCTTGAAGCAAAGAAGGGTGGTCCATTGCAGTCGAAGGGATGATAGTGAATCTGTTCATGTTCAGATCCACTATAGTAGATAATAGCTCATGTGATGTTATGGGGACTCCTGATGTTTGTGTGAAATATTTTGAAATGAAGTTTCATTGAGTTCCATGTAATGTATCATAGTGTTTGAACACGTTTAAACATTTTTGTCATATTTTTCATTGAGCTTATTGCCTTTTCATGAAGTTCGAACATGTATTTATATTAGAACATTCTTTTGCAAATAAATTCTTAGTTTTTGGGAGTTTTATATAAGATAATTTTTTAATTATTATATAATAAATATATTTATATATTATATATAATTAAATTAATAAATATAAAATAAAATTTTGATAATAAATATTGGAATACCAACATTTGGAGAATAATTTACAAACAAATATTAACTGTTGATATTGTTTATAAATGTTAATAGTATTACCAACAGATATATTAGTTGTATTGTTATGTTGCTAAATATTTTTATCAACATATATATTATCTGTTGATATTATTATATTTACAATAGAATTATTTTATCTATCGCAATAATAGTTACTGATAGAGTTGCTACCAAACAGTTTAGTGACAGGACCGTTTTTGTTGGTAAAATATTTTACCAATAGAAAATGTACATTTACAAACAAATACAACCCTGTTGGAAAAAGTTGATTATTTTGTAGTGAATGTTATTTTTCTCTTTCATTGTTATATTCTTATTTCTCTGGACAATGCACATGGAATATATTTTCCACTATCATGAATATGATTCATCTTCCCAAATTTTGTCTCTAAATTTCCATGTTATTCTAGAAATCCATAACCTATAAAAAACTATAGAGGTGTACTATAATAAATAAAACCATGTAATTATGACTCATTCCACCAAAATCTTTGAGATGAATTGTGAAATCTTTGTTGACACAAGTATCACTATTTTTAACTATGAGGTACACATTCATTTGCAAAATAAATGTTACAAACATGAAAAGCTAAACCTATGCATGTGTTCAAACCCACTAAATTCCCATGTCTAGGGAAGATAGTAATGATCCACATTAGATAATCTTTCACATCGAACATTTTTATAGAAGATGAATCTTATGTATCAACATTGTTTCACTATAACTCATGTAATTATTCAATTAGATGATAAAAGTACTCATCATTATCATTTATAGTCAATTTTTTAGGAATAATCATCAAAATGGTAAAATACATCTATTTCATACACATCTATGGGGGAAGGTTGTATGGGATCAAAAAAATGTGCAAAATTCTATAACTGGTGCTCATTGTTTGAATGTGTATAATCCATCGACAGGCAACCCCAATCACACATTCATTGGATTAGATGAAAAATATAGTTGTAATGAATCAAATGTCATCCATAACTGTGAATATCTATAATGTCCCATTCTACCAACATTTTTGTTATATATAAAACACTACTTCATATGCATGGATATTTTTGAGGAAATGAATAATCGTTGTAATCAAGTCATTAAAGGAATGTAACACAAAACCTTTGATGATATGTGTATTTTGTTCTTTATTGTAGTAGTATGTTGATTATGACTTAAAACAACACCCATTTATTTCCATTTAGAAGATGAATATTTTTTCAGTATTGTTTTCTTGAATCCTATCCCTAATAAAGCATACAATCATTGGGACATTCATGCATTATTTTATAAATCCTGAAAATTTAGTTAATAAATTTTTTCCTATCGTAAAAGAATTTGTGATAATTACATCAAGAAATGTATCATGTAGTAATTACAATATCATGGACAACATATATTTAATTTTTCATAGGCATTTGATATTTACAACATCAATAGATAATAATGTAGTGAATATTTCAAAAAGTCCACAATATAGCTTTTGATTTCCATTATCAAAAAACCATGAAAATACATTATTTTCTATGTTAAGCTATCACTTTTATTATTATACATTGAATAATGATGATGATCTAATGATATTATACATTCTATATCTAGTTTTCTTATAGTTAAAAATATATCACTTGTCATGTTGAAATTTGCAGAACCTTAAATTGTTAGTTCTGGTAGGTTATTATGATCATATTATTTGCTTGAATTGTTAAATGCATCATTTATAAGGTTTATAAAATCATTTTCATATTTGGAAAATATTGGTATTTAATTTTATTAATTGAAATCCATGTTCATACATTCTATAACTTTCAATACATTGTTCCAAATCAAACAAAAACATTGTGTATATAATTTCTTCAATATAATGTATTCATAAATTTCATATCCCATCATCCATCTTCTAAATATACTTTTAGTACATTAACATCATATTATCTAATAAATATATTGATTTCAAATTGAAAAATTTAAAAACTCCTTATATCATTAATCATATAGAGGTGTGTTCCTCGGTAATGTGTTCTTTCTTTTATCCATTTATATCAGAATGTTCTTACACCTTATTAACGAAAATAATACACATTTACAATAAAATGTAAGAATACAGATAAATGGATGTCAAAAATCATAACCCATGTAGTTATAGGAAGAGTCATATATGTAATAAAAAATTCAACATAATAAAAGAAAAAAACATGGATAATATTTTCTAAAATAGAATCAAATGAAAAAAACAAAAATTAAACCATGCATCTAGTGAGAAACACCATAGGGTAACATTTTCTAGGTGATAATAGAAATCCATTATATCTATAATGGTTGATTTAGAGTTCTAACACATCTATAGATAGAGGGGGTATAATATAATGCTTCACTATAATTTTTAATGAGGGAGGACCTCTTCCTTCCTATGTTAGCCTACCCTAGAACCCTAGGTTTCTCATAAGTTTTAACAAACAAGACTAACTGATAACTAAAAATATTTTAGAAATCATTAAATGATAATGTCTCTCGAAAATACATATATATTAATTTATAATAATAAATATATATTCAGGATTATTCGTAAAATCCACTACTTTTATTATTATACTCTTTTATATTTACACATTTATGTATATACATATATTTTATTGCACAAATTCACATTTTATCAAGTGTATTTGTACAGACAAACCATATATTTATACTTATGTATATTTGATAAAGAAATATATATATATATATATATGAAGATAAATTTTGAAAATGTATAATTTAAAGAATTATTTTTAAGGTAATAGATTGCCCAAATTTTAAAGAAAAAACCCCCATAAAACAATTAACTTATTAATTGAAAGTTTTTTAGTTTTTTACAAAACATTCAATGTGAAATAATAATTAATTTATGTTTTAAAAAAAAATTCAAATCAGAGAAAACCATAGAATCAATGAGGATATCAATTGAATGTTTATTTCAACATCAAATACATTTTTAACGTAACTATAATTATAATTCGTTTTCAAAATTAAGGTTTAAAAATTCAATCAAGAAACATTCTATGATTTAAAGACCCTAAAAATGGTCACATACCTGAAACTGATTATCCCTAATAATGTTCAAACAATATCACCTTTATAGGGTCTAAGACACCCTATAGAATAAAATAGGACATAAAAAATATGAGAACCCTATTTAAAAATGATCTATAATGGAATAATGAACCAAAACACAACATGAAATCAATATAAATTCATCATCTTTAATTATCATGGTATGGGTTGGCATCAATAATGGCTCTTAAATTTTAGACACTATGATTCGACAAACAGAAAACCAAAAATTGGGTTTTTCATTGGTTGGTTTCAATGAGTAGTTAAACCTATTGAAAAAAGTTAAACTGAAATAATTCATAGTGTCTACGTAAATAAATGTATCAATATGGGGGAAAGGTTATGTTTTATATACACATTCTAAAAAATGTTGATATGTTCCCAATTTTCACCTAATCATTTCTCCTATTAGCCATTAACAATATTCCTTTAAAAACTAAAAATTAAAAAATCATTATCTTCGCCACTTTGACATGGGAATCCCATAGTATTGTATATGAACACACAATTATAAAAAATCTTTTTTTAAAAATAGATGATTTTGTTAGTATATGAATCAAATTTTATAACTACACTAGTTAATTTCACTTTTTCACTAGGTAAGAAAACAAAATAATCACCAAATAATATTTAGGATATAATAAAAGGTGTACAAATTATAGAAGAAATAAGATTCCAATAACTGCAAAAAAACGTGGACCACTCCACTAAGCATCCCAAAAAAAATAAAACAAATTTCATGAAACCATTAACATAGTAATAGACATACAATGTTTAGGATTTATAGAAATATTGAACATAAAAAAACAAATTTAGGGGACCCATCAATTCTACATTTCCAAATAACACTCATGAATTTTGTAATTTTAACATAATAAAAAATGAAACCTTCATAATTAAATAGTAAAAAACAATCAGGGATATAGATTCAATACCTAGTCTTCTTTTCACAAGGATATGGTTGAGGATCCATGATTGAAGTGGGGAGAATAAATTATTGGGAAGTTTCAGAAACAAGGTGGAGTTGCGATGGAGGATGACCAAGGGGCAGGTATAGTGATGGCTTGAGGTGAGAGGGGCTTGGCGGATGGGCACGAGATCAGGGAGATTAGGGGAGAAGGAGGGTAGAAACTAGGACTAGAATTCTGGGTAGTTGGGCGTGAAGGGGTTAGCGATGATAGATGTAGGATAATCTGGATGGATATTGTGCTACGTCTTGACATGCTCGAGGGAGAGGTGTTGGGGATATTAGGATTATGGAGTTCTATGGAGGAGTGGGTAGATGATGAAATGTGAGATATGGGGAAGTGGGGCATGAAGGGGTCCAGTGGTGGTGGATGCAAGAGATTTTCTATGGCACGGTGGCTAGGGATTGAATGGACTGGAGGAAGAGGGGGGGTGGGGGTTTCATGTTTATGTGGGTGGGGGTCGGGGAAGAAGTTCTCCATTAAAAAATACTTTATATGTTTTAGAGGTGGTTTTTTTAAAACACCACTATTTATTTTTAATTTTTAATAGTTTTTTTAAAACGATGGTAGTTTCTGATTTTAGTTTAGTTTGGGATGATTCATAACATAATATTTCTTAGGTTGTGGAATGTAGTTCATCCAAAATGGTCGGTTCATGAATGGAATCACGGTCAGTTGTTTTTGATGAGGTGATGTATCCTCAATGTATCTTTACATAATTTTTCATTTTTTTACTTGGATGAGGCTATAAGTCATGTTGATATATTTGTGCCATGAATATAAATTATTGATCCAATGGTCTTTTGGTTGACCAACCTAATCGACTTAACATATTTCATTCGGGGGTATGCATAATACTCGATTAGGATCACACAATATAAATCCATGTTAATTTATATTTTAGCTTCCCAATAATATTAACTATACATTTAAATTTTCATCCATGAGAATTTGGGATTTTGGAATGGTGTTATGACTCTCTTCAATACCATAATCCATATGTTCTTGATGGAGAAGGGAGGCACACATATACACTATTTTTCACACCATGATCAACTAACCTATTTCCATATACAATGTGTATTCCATTACCTCATCCATGGGGATTTTTTAATGAGTTATACTTTCATGAAATATAATAATTTAACGCAAATTAAATCATTGATTTTAAATAGTTTATTAATGACAAGAGTTATATTGTTATTTCCATTCAACAATCTGGAATATTTCATCCAAAACATGGAACATTATTATATTATTTGGGTAACTGATGAATGATTGGTGACCGTAGATGAAGATATAAATTTCAAACAATAAAAAAATGACCCATTGGAATGAGGTTCCAAATTATGGTTATCCAACCATAGAGGATTTTTACTCCTTCACTATAGATGTACAACCTTTCACTAGATTCTCCATCTACACTGATGGGGGGATGTTGGAGATATGTTATAGGTTTTATATAATTTTGGAAAACAAACATGACCAATCTACCAGGTCACTGAAGAGACTAACAAAAATAAAACGAATATTGATGATATTCACAAGGAATCATTTGGTGTGGAGAGTATTTGATGTAGTTATATATTAAATAATGACATTGTATTTTTTTCTAAACAATAAAAATTGATCATCAACAAGTAATCGTAAATGATACATGTGAAATAGTCATACCTAAAATCATAAGACTTTTTCATTCATTATTGGATGTTCATCCATGAAACCATTACTTATTATGGGTGTTGTATGAAATAATCAAATTGATGTTGAACAGATCGATGACTTTTTTATCGAGGATCTATAATTTTTATTTAATTCAGGGATAATGTCTATAAAAAATCCATATCGTTTCTCATATTCATTCATACTATCATTATATATGATCATTTCTGGGTCCAATAATATTTACAAAATATAAATTTTTATTAATGTTATTCTCTATCAATAATTTCTTGAAATTTATTCATTTACTTTACAGATATGACGTTAGGGGATGGATCATCTCAAAAACTATTTATGAAAATTCCCCAATTCTATTTATATTGGTCATGTACATTGATGTATTACATAAATACATTAATTTTAAAAATTATTTTAGTACTTTATTCATTAAACAATTTCATATAATTTTAATGGTTGGAGATATTAATTATATGCATGGAGGATTTTAATTTGTAGTTTAAATTCTAGTGAAGATCCACACAGATTTTAAAAGAACCAAGAGCATACTGACTATACTAGTATGATGCAGTTCCTTCAAATTTTTTTAAAATACACAATATTAAAATATCCTTTAATATCTTGAGGGTTCTAAATATAAAGTAATAATAAGATATGATGTTATATTGACAATTCAATAGGTCACATATATGATTTAGTGAGGTGATTATTGGGTCTCCAAAATCATTGGGTGATAGTGTATGATTCATCTATTTCAAAAATACTTTTCTTTTAGACTATTATGATTCTCATAGAGACTTGATTTCATCATGATTATTGGTTTTAGTAGTGATCACATCATCGGTGGAGGATTTCTTAAATGTATGATTTATTATAGGATTTCAAGAATGTGAAGGAAAGGTACCCAAGTCCCAATATATAAAACAAATTGATATACCAGAGAACCAAACATTGGGATAAATATTCTATATCATTGTTGAATGCATACACCTATATCTCTTAAGATTAATGTTGTTTCAGTTATTGAATCTTCTATGGAAGGTCGACCATGAATAAATCATTTTTGATATTCCAATGGTGGAAATACTTCATCCACAAGAACATCTCCAAACTATTTTTCTTTTTCTCTATTAGATTATATGTCAGACACATGTACTTGTCAATATCAGTGAGGAAATAATAAAATTTAGTATTCTATTAAAATTATATTATTTTTTATGATGAAAAATTCATTTAGTGCCTCATGGAAAATTGTCATGATGTCAATATATGTGAAAAATGTGCATTTTGTGACTCCCAAGACGAAATTCCTTTCATTTTTTAGGTGTTTTTGAATCTATAAAAAAGTTTATCGATTGCTGGGTCTCTTATTTGGTGGGTCTTTATCCTCATCATTCCCACAAAAATTATATCATTCCAAGCAATTCAACTATCTGACCACGATGAAATTTACACATGTGGTGGTTTGAAGGTGGATTTCACTATATAAGGGATGATTGTTTTGATATAATTTTAGTAACCATGAGATATGTATAAATTATAGTATTTTATACCTTCCCATTCCATGATATATACATTTGAATAGGCTTCACCCATTATGAGAGGAGTTACACAGAGGATCCAAATATATTGTTGATGAAAATACTAGTGGTAACCTTTTTAAATATTATGTTGATCTAATGGGTGTGACATGATATTGACATGTTAGAACAATTTATGGAGAGACTAAACATGTTATATCTTCCAAAGTAGTCCATCCTATAGTCTCAAATTATTTCCAACATATCCCACATTCTCTGGTTGAGGCCTAGTTCATAATCCCTAGAATGACACTCTATAATTTTTTTGTGTCATTACGAGTAGCAAGAGAAAAATATGAAACAGCTAATTGTCAAAAATATCACACAATGATTTGTCATTATTTTTTCTTGTTGGTATCCCAACTCACTATCACCCGAAAAACCTATCCGATAATATTGGTATGTTGCATGTGGATTTAATGAAAATATAATATGTTGTTCATTTGTAGGTATAATTTCCATCACTGAAGCTAGTATGATATGAAACTGTGTAGTTTAATTCGTAGTTAATGTTATTATAATGTCCATTTACAATAAGTATTTTTTTATTAATGGCCTTTTCTGATGGGGAAGTTTGTAGAGCCCCTATTGAGTGAAGTAGGGATCTCCTTCAATTGAGGGTTCATGATAAATTCTATTCATCTTAAATATTTCAATCATGGATTTAGAGATGGGGTGATACTAATGGATGTATGGATTTTTTAATTGTGAGTATCATAAATGAGACCAGTACATCATTTTTGTTTTTTACCTATAGAGATTTTTTATGACCTTCTTGATGTCAAAATCATGGATGTTCATCCCTAACTAATGGTCTCCTACATAATACACTTGTGGTGGATGTAAAAGAATTTCCCATGACCTTTTTTTCTTAAACATAGAATGATAAGTAGTTTCATGAAATTAATTATAATCATCCTATAATTTTCATTAATGATATTTATCCATGGGAATGATACTATGAGGGTTTTTTGATATTATTCAATATGTGTAATAGTTTATATACTGGGTTGGGAGTTGATAGTTACTAATTATTATTATTCCCAAAGATGGTCTATTTGAGAAAATGAATCAAATAAAATGGGTTAAACCTCTAAGAAGATAGATTACATCATTGTGAGGATCATCATGACAGGAATTATTATCGTTGGAATGATTATTATGATGGTGGACAGTGGAACCCATAGTCTAGGGAGTTTGTCCAATCCCTCTTATTGGATGATTTGGGTCTTAATCACCACCACATGATCATGTGATCCCACAAAATGGTTGTATGAGAAAGGAATTGTCCATTTAAGGGAGGGTACATAAAAAAATTTCATTTGTCATGCCATTAAGAGGGGTTGGTAGCATAGACCCAAAATAGAAATATTATTGTTTGTGTTGGGGATGGTGGAAATTCATTGGGATGAACCAACTTTCTATCCAATTAGTAAATCCTTTATTTTTAGTGGTACCATGTGGTGGGTTCCCTTATAGTTTTCTCCAGGGTCATGGATATGGTAGTCCCTGCTAAAACATTCCAACCATTCATATTATATGGCATAGAATGTTTGAGTCAGTTTCATATAACCCACTTCTGTGTACATGATGATAAGTTTCCATTAATTTTTCATATAAATAAAATTATTATGACATAATCATTATAATTCTCATATCATAGTAGGTTTTATTCTCAAAATATTATCTTCTTTAGTTATAGATTATAGTTGTTCTATTTGATGATGATAACCCAAAAGTGCAATCATGGTATTATTAAATATTTGATCTAAATATTTAGAAAATTATTTTGGGGACAAAAATATTACAAGATATCTGCTCTATAGACTCATAGTACATTGAGTTACATTATCATAGTATACCTACATTTCAATAAAAAATATAGTATATAATTATAATGATACCTTCTAGTAGAAAATCCACATTTATATATGTAATTTTACATACCTATCAATGGTTGTCTGTGTTCAACCATATAACTTAACAATATACGTGATTTATATTATATGTATTTTACATCGACATGTTGATGATAACCATGATTACATGTTGTCTCTATGAGGTAAGATACATTGGGTGTGTCATGAGTAATATTTCGTTATTGAAAATTCCAAAAAAAACAATTCCATCATATTCATTAATGGTAGTTGATATATTTATCCATGAATGAAATGATATAGCCTAAATAAATCCAAGGCATTGTTGTTGTATAAGAATATTTTATTTCTACAATTTTATTTTATATTCATGGATAACATTGTTTGATTCCAGTATCATGAATCATTTTTTATTATAGATATCATGATAAAGGGATTGTATTAAACTATAAGTATCCATATGAGGTATTAATTCACAATTACAATATCATTTTTTCCTCCATGGGTTCCCTGACATGTTTCTATACACTAATCATGTATATAATATTGATTTACCTAATGCCAATATGAAATATTCTTATGGGGTCACACATTAATATCTTGAAAAATCATAATTAAAATATAAAAATATTTATTATTTAACATATTTAGTCAATATTATTCTCATATATAGTTTAATGATTAATAATGTTCTATTTCTAACATATATTTCTTCACTAGTTACTTGAAGAGATATTATTTTAGAAGAATATTTATGAAATATTTATTTTATATTTAGTTAATAAAATATTTATTCATTTTTTGCTAAAAATGAAATGAAATTTACTTATTAAATAAATAGTCATTAGTGAAGGATTAATAATTTTAATGAGTAGAAGTGAACTATGTTTAATGGTGTAGTGATATATAATATATAAAAATTATATTTGAATAAATATTAGTTAATTAATTCATGATTTTAGAATCTGTCAATAAATAAAAATAATATAATTACTACATACTCGTGGATCTCCAAGGATTAAGAAAATGGTAATTGTGAATGTTAAATTATTTATATTTAACCATGGTATTATATTTAATCATGTATACATTTTTCCAAAATTGATAAAATTATATTTTTTTTGCTCACCATGATCCAGAGGGAATAATCTCAAAAGACTAGAGATCTTACTCTCCATGAAAAATCATAATAACTGAGTGTGATCCTCATCCACCACCACAATCAGGTCTATATAGATTGAAGAGAATCCATCTTTGAATCAATAATCGAGGTGCTAAAAATAAAATGTGCATGCATTAGGGTCATACCATCTAGAACAATGAGATTCCTATTATGATGTTTCATGCCTTATCAAACATGTGTTGATCACTGCTAGAAGTAATATATTCTTCATTAACTTAATATAATGATGTTGTGTTGTAGAGATATTATTAGATACATTATCAAATAATTAATTTCCAATAATATAATTATTTAATTTCTTTAACTAATTATATATTATATGTGTTGATCATGGTCTTTGGTTCATGATTTTTTTAATTTTCTAAAAACATTTATTCAATTATTATGATCATGAAATTTATCATTATGAGAATCTCATAATATACATCAATCATGTTAGATAGATAAGATGGGAATTCCCCATTCGCCGCATCAACCACACCTAGAACATTGATGTTGTATTAAAGAGGTCACATTTTAAAAAAAACCTAAAACATGATTTACTGATTTTTAAAGTATTTGTTACTTTTTAATTGTTGATAAATTCATTATAATAATATATGAATGATTTGATATTCTTTCTCTTCTTTATAACAATTATAATAAAACATATTTAAATTATGCATAATAAAATATGAATCTCTCATACAGAGTTGTCAAGGAGTTAGTCTGTAAAAAATAAGAGTACTTGTATTGTAACATGGAGGTACAAACCATGTAACCATCCTTAATTGACCATTATTTTATTTCTAATTAATTTAATCTAGGAAAATATATTTCATGAGGTAAATTTAATTACACACCATTTATTGATGGGTGCAACCTAGTTTATGGTTACATAGAGTGAACACCATATATAGACCTTTCAATAAGTTTTTTTCTTTAGTCACATACGGGTCATGTGTCCCCTTATATAGCCTACAAGACTGGTGACCATGTAACTCAGAGACAACATGTCGTGTTTCCCATAGACACATAGTGTAATCATTATTTTTTCATGGAACAGTTACACATTATGTCCTAAATCATGTGTTATCAATAAATGTTTAATATTGTAAATGATGTGTAGTTATAATGAACTCACCATTTACTTTTAGAAAAATTACACATAATTCAAAAATTAATTTATTATACGGTATAATCCTTATAAACATGTAGTTTTTTCATTAGTTTTATAGTACAAGTGAAGTGATTGGTTATATATATACTGTCTTTCTAATTAATTTTTTATATAAAGGGATGAAATACACATTGTTTATAATTCATAAAAAAGTTATTACTCAACCCACATTGAAATATTACATGGAATTAAAATACCATGTCTTCCATGTGCTCATTAAGTTGATTTTTCATGTTGTGACATTACATGAAATGTCATGCATATTATATGATGTGTGGGTAGATAGTATATGAATTTAATATACATTAGGTAGTTAATACTAGTAGTCACTATGTTTCCACTGATGAATATTTTGGTAAATATTTAATTATATATAAATTTATTTAATTTTTTTACAAGTTTGATGCTTGATATTCTACTGAACGTATAGATAATAATATGAATAATAGAATTGTTTAATTAAATAAGATATTCAATTTATTTGGTCATGATTTTTCATATATAAAAACTATTATAATTGAATATTAATATAGTTAAATTCATAATTAAGAAAATGAATATTTATGATAATGAGCCTTGAACATACCTTTTTATGTGATTAGTTGCCTTAAATTTACTATTAAATTAAATTTTTTCTTACGTGGAATATGTATTACCATTCTGATAGGTCATGTATGCCCATAGAATATTTAATGTAAAACCCTAAGAATTAATTTATTTCCCCTCGTGTTCATGGGATAAAAATAATATCTAATTAGTGTAGATCCTAATATGTTAGAATTTGTTCATGTTTAGGGATATAAAAAAATTATTCAATAGATATATATAGTTTGATAGGTGAAATGATAAAACAACAACCACACATGGTTGACGGTTTTTTCTCCATAGGTCAATGATTAGTTCATCATGCACTATATAATATATACAATATTAAAAATATCATGATAATACAATTTTTTAGTTCTATCGTGTTTTAGTGTAATTTCATTATAGATGTTTTTTTAAATTGCATTTATTTTTTAAATAAAAATATGGTATGCGCAAACAATAATAAACTAAACTATACCAAACTATTATCTAAGACATATTCACTATCATAGATAAATTAAATCAATATTAACATGATTGAAGAAAAGGTACTAATGAAAACTTATATAATAATTATAAAATCTATAAATTATATAGATACTATTGTTAAATCCATCAACTAATAATGATAAAATTAAACAATTGTTCAAATATCACGACCAACCAAATTTTTGGTACTTTCAAATATCCGAAAATTACATCTTCTTGGTTTGTGTTGAAATGACCTTCTTCATATAATGAGTTGTCTGTGAATGAAGGAGATGTAACTGAGGGTAGAGGTTGAAGAAATTGATTTTAAGCCTCAATATATGAGGATTAAACTAAACTAATAACAAAAATTTATGTCAATAATGTTGGTATTTTGATTTCCTAATGAAAAAATATCAATTACATTGTCTAAAGATTGTTTTAGTGATGATAAAGAGAATAATATTTTTTTCATCTTGAATACCCATGAAAATTAATATTTTAAATCATATTGTGAGGGATATATGATTTTGAAAAATTTGTGGGAGATTAATAACTACAATATTTTTTGCCTAAATTTTATCTTATAATGGAATAACATTGTTCTCATTTTATTGTTTTTAAATTGAAATAAACATTAATTCATACAAATCACTATTTCTTATATATGTGAATGATAACATTCTACCCTATATGGCATTCAAGAGTGGAAAACGATCTAACACATTTCCTACACCATGAGAGGAAAAATTTATGATCTAGAAGAACATACTACTAAAGGACTTGAAAAAGAATCTAGTGAGGAATATATATTTCAATATCTTAAATATTTGAATGATTCCATATTTGTTTATTATTTTATGTTATCATCCATTATAAATGAGATTATAAAGTACCATGTGGAAAATGATGTGTACTATATAATATCTCACTATTGGGACCTCTATCAAGGAAAAGAATCACAAGAGTGATAAGATATATCTAGCGATTTATATACAATTAATAATCTATAGTTAGAACCAATTGGTCATCCTATAGAAAATCTAATTGTTATCATGGATGTTTTAGATTTCATAGGGATTAAATTCTCTATATGAGTTTCAAAACTGTATCACACATTCCTCACCAACCACGTCCTTCTATATATCAATTTATAATTATAATAGAAATAATAATGAGATGATTCCTTCATAATATATTTCTATAAGTCACCAAATATATATATGGAAATGGGGTTTAAAAACCCAAAAAATTGTTTTGAATATGAAAAGAAATAAAATTAAAATAGAACCCAATAATAATAATATATTTAATGTTCTAGAACATGATCCTCCCAAGGAGAATATGATCTAGATGTGTTGTAATTAAAATGATGAAGTGTGTTCGGATTAAGTCATCCAAGACCACTGGATGATGGAAGATACATTTAAGGGGAATGTAAGGGATTTCTCATTATTGAGTGGAATATTCTAATATGAACAAATTGGGTATTAGATATATCATGTGTAACTCAAATATGTAATGGAATATAGTAAATATTTAAATGTAGAATTCATTTTATAATGGAAATATTGATATTCGATCTAGTTATAGTGTGATTCTAAATACTTTGTCCATTTTATACTATACAAACTAATTTAAAACTATAAAGAAATTATTTTTTAAATATTTTTATTATGCATCATATATTATGAACTTAATTTTTGTATCAATACAAAATACTAATTCATTTATTTTGAAAAAAACAATAATTATTTTATAAATATATCATATGTTCTGTTATGGAATTTTTAATGAGATATATATATTTATTAAATTATGAAAACTATGTATTGTATATATATATATATATATCCAAATATGTTTTCATAATTCATATAACACCAAGCTATGGAATCCAAATATTGGTCATGTAAATGATTGATATTTGTAAAAAAAATCAATATGGTTGTTTGAACTCTTTTTAAATAAATCCACATAGAAAATATAATAAATTTATACAAGTAAAATTAAACAATCTACCATTCATTGGATTGGGAGAAAGGACCACAGATCATCTAGGATTTTTTGACACAGCTCAGTGTTGTCCATTTCTTATTGAATCTGTAGGTGGCCATTATAGTTTCATAAAACAATATAATCAATTAATTAGATATGGATATATTATCATGATTAGTCATAAGACCATATACTTTGATAAATTCAACCAATTAAATAATGGACTATGCAATCAATGTAGAATAAAGATAAAGAATTAGTGATCAGATAAATTTGGTGATAATTTTAACAAAGTGTTTATAAACATTTTGTCAGATTTTTGGATTATTTATTAACACATTAAAACATACACACCACAATATAATGTTATTAAATTTAGGAGGAAATTTTTTAATTTGTTAACATATTTTCAATGATGATTCATAAAGATCTTCCACGAATAATTTGGTAATGTTTATTAAATAATCTAGCATACACTTTGAACCATGTACCCAATAATGCAGACAAAAAATATCCTTTGAGATATTGAGTGAAAAAAACATGTGATGTCACATATATTTCTATGGGGTTTCATGTATTTTGTTAAGGGATTTTTAGGAAAAAAAATATCACCCTAGAGAACAAGGTTTATTGTAATAAGGATTCCTATGGAAACAAATGAATATTACCTATAAAACAACATAGAAAGGAAATTAATGTTCAATTGAGTATACATCCACCCGAATATGGTTAGAATCCAAACAATGGATAATGGGATTAATATTTACATCAATGTAGATGATGTTCATGATACACAAGTGTTGGAAAATGAACAGATTCCGCAGGTCCCAATGTAAGAAGTAGTTCATGAATCAAAAATATTATATGAATCCCTATAAATGTAATTGGACTTGATAGATATGTATTTATTTTCACTTATTATGGTGATTAAATATTAGTGGAAAATTAAAAACTCTATCCTACAAATTTGTAGTAGAGATCAGACAAGATTCAAGAATGAATGAAGACCTAAATTATATAAATGGATTCCACATACCAGAACCATGATTGGATTCTCATCTAAGCTACAGTAGATTTAAATACCATAAAGTGAAAATATGTATTCATGAATGAAATATGTATATAATAAAAAAGTACCATGAAATAAATTCTAATAGTAATAGGTTATAAATAGAGAAATGAATGGACTAGGATGGAACCATTTCATATGTTCCCATTATTAAATACATATCAATTAAACAAGATATTGTAGATTACTATGAATATGAAATTTGTTTCATGAATATAAAAATTTATATCGTTGTTATAATGTTTTAGGAATATGTTTATTTGACACATAAAAAAGGTTTTATATCCTATGGTGATTCCAAATAAGATTTCAAGACTAGTATATCTATTTATAGATTAGATAAATCATTCAAATCATATAAAATTATATTCAATGATTCAATAAAATAATTTTGATTAATTATTAACGAATGAGAACAATGGGATTGTATGATTTATATTGGGACCGCATTCATTAAAATTGGATTATATTCTAATTAAAGGATATTAATTATAAATTAAATATTAGTCTCCTATTCGGTTAAGGACTTGTAAAAAATGTTTTTCTCTATTAATGACATATGATAAGCATCCTATATTAGATGGATCAATATCTTTTGTGAAAAATAAAATTAGATTCTTGGACTAATCCAATATACCTAAATTATTAAAATAATATAGATAGTTATTATGGAAAACCCCAAAATAGGATTAGTTACAGTATCGCATGGTATAAACCATTCTAATAAATAGTTCCCTTAGAAGAAATAAGATAAAGAGTTAATTAGTATGATCCCATATGGTTCAGTGGTAGGATTAATAATTTTGGATTTTATATACTAGTATCGATGTTTCAAACACATTGAGAATGTTGGTAAAATGTCTAGCTGATAAAGGAAAAAAACATTGGTCTTATGCTAAAGATATCATTAAGTATATAATAAGAACTAATGATACATTTCAAGTGTATGGTGGGTATTCAGAGAAAGACGTCTTGGTTTATATGAATGTTATTTATTGAAATAATGATAATGATTATAATTCATAGTTAGGATATAATTATTTTCTTGATGGAGGAGTTGTGACATGCAATATTTACAATCCACTAGTTGTCATATATTTTATAGTAGATTTTGAGTATATTGCTACTTCTAGTGTGGCAATGGAAGATTTTTTTATTTCAAAATATGACCATGATTTTGATATTGTACTGAGAATTAAAGATCATATCATATTATTCTATGATAATACTAGAGTGGTGGAAATTACAAAAGATCATGGGTCACACCACCGAGCAATAAATATACATTGTATGTATCACCTTATCGGGTATTTCTCTAAGGGAGGTGAAGTTTCGGTAAGTATATATTTATATATCTGAAATCTTTGTGGGCTACTTGACTAATGATATATATCAATAGAATCATGGGAATAAAGTGAGAGCTATTAGAATGATGGTTCTTAGTAATATTCTATAGTGAAATTGGGATTCAGTTAGAGGTCATTCCCTAGAACAAAATTCTGAATAGTCTATGAGATCCTAATTTCAATTATTTTAATTTAATGAATACATTATAAAATCATAATTCATATCTAAAAAACATATTATGATATAATTTCCTATGACTAGATTTTTTTTGACTAAAAGTACATTGAATATCCCTACTATGATGAAAACATTGAAGATCCATGATAGTATTCATGAAAATATATTATATATCTTACTAGAATCATTTTAGTTATAGAAATGAAATATGGTATCAGGTGTGGAGACTCATAGAACATTGAGGATGTTTTTTATTTTGTACACCCATGTATATAAGCAATGTAGGATATTATGGGAACGAGACCCACTAGTAGAAAATCGTCATTTAAATGTATCATTGGATGTTCCTATGTGAGAACATGTTCACTGTTAATTATACATTAATATTATTAGTAATGATTGTTTTAAATCATTTGATATTATGTATTCATGGAAAACATGATGACATATTTTTATAGGAATTTTGGAAATGTGTTGTGTCTCACGAGTAATATTTCATAAATGAAAAATGAGGGAAATTATTGGAACCATATTTTATGTAATAGAAAATGATTCCATTGTTCCTATGATATAAATTATATATGCTAAAAAATCAATTCATATTTTTTTTCAATTGGCATGTTCTATTTCCATAACGTCAAAGAATAAGATATCAAGAACATAGGTTAATGGAACAATCATTCAACATTATAGATTAGAGATGTAATGATAGGGATATTCTTTTACATATTATGAATCTATAAGTTGTATTATTTTATCATGAAATTAACTTCATTATCAATGCATTCCATGGTATGTATCTATAATCTGAACAAAGAAATATGGATGATACATGTAATTTTAATGAGAAAAATTCATAGAGGGTCACACAATAAGTATATCAAGAATATGAGTTATATAATATTATTACTAATTATTTTACAAGTTTAATAAATATTATTCTCTAACATTGTTTAATAATTATTTTTTTGTGATCATATAAATTATAGTCAATAGAATTATGAGGGAATATTATGTTAGCAATAAAATTTGTAAATTTTTATTTTCTATTTGTTGAATATATTATACATTAATTTAAAAGAGAATTTTATTGAGATATTAAATTAATAAGAAAATAGAAATTATTAAAATCCTAATACATATTTTGGGTGAATGATATATCATGTTTAATGGTCATGTGTGATATAATATATATTCAATATTATTTTAATGATTAATAATTTATTTATATCTCTAGTTCTAATAATTTAAAGAAATAATAATAAAATTATTATCATTATAAACATGTAGATCCATAGGGAATATATAATTACATAAATCCATTTGAAAGTAATATTTTGTAACCCTATAAATATATAACTCAAATTATAATAATTTTATTATGTGAGTAAATCAATTTTTTAACAATAATATTGAGATTTTGTCCCCTCAATTACGTCGACATATAACAATCAATTAATGATATTTGGAATGGGGAGAGATTCAATCATCCTTCCCAATCATGTCTAGATAGATCAAAGAGAAATCATCCTTTAAATGATTTCTGATGTGATCAATGGTGAATGACACAAGTATTGGGATATTTCTTGTAAGCATCTAGATAATACTATATAATATTATAAGACTTGTTGGACACTTGGGGGTCAACACTGGAACAAATTTAATCATTATAACTATAATAAAATGATGGAACAATGTATAGATACTTTAATATCCATCAATGAAAACATAATATCATACAGGTTAATTCTTTAATTTCATGACATACATATAATTAAGACATTATCATACTCTACTTTGGTTACTAAATTTTTCTATTGATATCATTCATTGATTCTATTCTTTTGACCGGGGAATTTATCACCATGATAATATCAGTTTAATCATCAATATAAAAAAGAATCTATGTTGTGGATACCCTATCTTCTACTCAAACTATACCCAAAACCATCATTAAATTTTTATATTATTCTACAGATATTATCCTAAAAGTGGTTTTATATGGTAAGGGTGGGTCAGATTTCTCCATACCTTCACCTTGTGGATTATGGTGATGTAACAACATTATGTCCACCAATTAGGCATTCACCATTACCGTAGGTGGATTAACTATTTCATCCCCATTAAAATGGATAATGATTGTGATAACTCTATTCTAGATGAGATTTGAGGCTCATATGGAGCTTCAATTCCCATGAGAAGTAGGATAGGTGGTCGTTGCACTAGATTATAATTGTACATGAAATTTAACTATTTCAGAAATCCTTCCCCAAATATTTTGGTTTTATGATGGATATAATGGTTACTATATGGTTTCTATCGTGACATATAAATCATATTTTATTCATGTTTATTCTAAAAATATTCCATATTATTCCCAATGATGCATTCCCTCTATCAAGTATAAGAGAAGGGATTCATGTTGATTATGTATATAATAGATGTTATTTCCTTATATTATCATTCTTTAAGAGTAAGAGAATCATGTTATATTCACAAATATAATTTTTGATGCTTAATTTGGTCATAATGATAAACCAAGATCACTCTCAATATAATATTATTGATTATTGTAGACCTTCATTATTTATTTCCAAATGATTTTGTCCTCCACTACCATGATAATGTTATTGGATCCTAGACCTGGATAAGATAATGGGATCTTGTCTCTTTATTACAAGTATTCAACAATGGATCTTGTCACCGTATCTAGGTATACCATACAAATTGAATAAATTTTCCTGAAGCTCATTTCGTGTACCATGTTTTAGTAGAAACTAGTTAATTACATTGATAGATGGCATTATACAGTATATACCCTTATTTGGATTGGATAATTGTGTTCTATATTCTATGAATATGAAAAAGTGTTTTAAAATTGGTTTTGTGAGGTAATATTATTTTTATTAAGTAAGGATACAAAGGATAATAACCATATGAATCATTTTCTTCCCATGAGGGAGAATACATTCATTCTATACGGTATCCAAGACTCATGACCATGTGCATCTTTTCCTATTCAAATAATAATTTTCAAATTTATCAACTAATTCATTTGATTCTCATCATGCGATGAATTTAATTATCATCACATAAGTGTTCATCTTTTTATAACATATGATATACAATTACCATTAAATGAGGAATAAATATTAATTCATCACCTATAAAACAAGCATAAGATGTGCAATTCCCATCACATCGTCTATTTTGATGAAAAATGTAAAATTCCTATAATTCCCATCACATAAAAAAGAATCCATCGAACATCATTTATATAGAAGGATTATATATCCTATACTCGTCACATTTGGTATTCTTATGAATACCACATTAATAATAGCTTTCTAATCACATGAGGTTCCGCCATTTGACCTTCAACTATGTATGATGGATATGGGATATTATTATCATAAAATATCCATCCTAGTATAATCACCTAATGAATACAAAGGTTCTAAAAAATATTATTGATTCTGATGCACTAGGAGGGGTCAAATATTTTAATCCAGGTTTAGGCCTTCACAGATTTAATGCCTAGAATATGGAATATAAAAATTTACTAGTCTCATTTTTGGCTAATTAGACATTTATATCTAAGGTTGGAAACTAAAATTTTTAAATAAAATGGATGGTGCTAATAGATATAATTTTTAGTAGTGGGACCCTTCCCATCTACAGTCATTACGCCCCAGACCTATCATAACTGAATACCTTGAAAAAAATTCAGAAAAAAATTGAATTATGGATTTATGATGGTTGTCTTAGTATACAATATATTCAAAATAATGATTTATTGTTTATGGATCCTTAGGGAGAGGTGTAATGGAAATAGGTTATTGTTTTTTTATAAGGTGGATCTACAAATGACTATACTCCCATGAATAAGATACATTGTTATTAAGATCAAGGTATTGATCCTCAATGATGTGTCTTATCATCCAATTTAGGAGATAGGGATCAGAATCCCTATAGTTTTATTCAGTAGTATAAAGATATAATATAGGATTGAAGTCGGTAGTTTAATTTCACATGGTTAGGATTCTTAAACTGTGAATGGAGTGAAAAAAAATGTAGTGTGTTAGGACTATCCGTAGAAGCTACCCAAAGGATGAGATGAATATTACATGATTTTTACATCTAGAATATTATATATATCGAAAAATGTATCAAATTAATATTACAGGGGAATACTCTACATGTAAAATTTCATATGGATATTGTTTTATTGTCCTGTGTGAAGAAATTACCATACATATTACTTTATTGTATCTTTGATTTTGTTGTTAAGAAACATAATGATTCCTTCTAGGATATTTTTAGAAATTATGTGTAAACCCATCCATTTAATGTTATGGATAGAGGATAGAAGAATATTGTGATTATTATTTTTTATGTTACATGGATAAAAATTACTTTCCATTGATGATTCCATTTCTATGTCTTATGTGACAACTATTCATATTACTTTCGGAAAAAATGAGTAAACATTTCTTAATTCATGTATCATGTAGATGAAACTAATATGGGGGTTTATATTCCTTAGATAAGACTTAATGATGAAATCCCAATACACAATTTATGAAAAGAGAATGTTTATGAGCGTCCATGGTATAGGTAGGGAATATGGGGTTTTCACAAGTGACACTTGTTCGAATGTGTGTTATTCTATTGAAAATTAAACGTCTTCACCCAATTTTTTTGCAGATATTGGGATAAAATTCGGGACTCCTCGGATCCATGGTGTAACATTAGTGTTTTCGAATGATTTAAATTTTTTTGAATCATTAACTATATAATAACAGTTGATCCTTGATTGGGGCATCATAGATGCGTGAAACATTAACTTATTCATTTATCCATGGGTTACATAATGGTTTAGTATTTTATGTTAACACATATTCTAATAAGTGGGGATTCATAATATCATCATTTATATAATCATACATATTTTATGAATTATTTATCTATTTTTGGGCATGTTACTCACCTGTGGGAATCCATTTGAGACTTCATAATTGTGAAATGATGAATGATATATTTTTGTGAGATGAGATTTAACATCATTTTCTTATTGAATTTCCTCTCAAATTATCAGTGGTTATTCTATATATAAAAATATTTTTTTTCATGAAAGGAAAATATTCGCACAAATCCCATATCCCATATGATTCTTATGGTATTGTAAATTTTGTCCCCTATTCTATTTTTATGACCGCATCATGTAACTATGGGTTATGTGATAGTCTCTAGTATTTTGATTGATGGAAAATTTATAATAAACTATGCTTAAATTACATAGAAATTGAACCATTTTAGATGAATAGGAAAAAACAACACAATAAAATTCCCAAGGAATATAATAGTTTATTTACATTTGAAACATATAATAGAAACTTATAACAAGGTAAAAAAACAACTATGTTCTTAACAAATATATTCCCCTTTAGAATTTCTACTAATGAACATTCATTATAACCATGAGAATTGAATCATATGAAATTGTGATATCAAATTATAAGTAAGGGTAAATGTAAAGGCTCGACCATATTCCCCTAGAGTCGGTGCCTTAATTCATTATATTGGCATGATTACAAGGAATTCACATACCGAAGGAGAAAATTGTTTAGTAGTTTGGGAAAACCAGATACATATTTAATTTAAGCATTTCAACTTGAATTTAGATACAATATATAATCCATTACAAATATCCATGACTCCATAATTATCCGTGTATGTCATTAATAATTTATATCTTCATATCTTAGAAAAATAAAACATAAGAAATGGGTGAACATCAATGGTTAGTATGGGTAATAAATACAGTTGACTATAGTATAAACATAACATTTAGGCATGATGAATAACTAAATACACATGCCTTTAAAAAATAAATATGAACACAATGTGATAGGAATAATAGTTTAACAAATAATGCAACAATAAAAAATATTAATTGTTATTATAATAGTCAAATAACCACATGAAATATGAATTACATGATTCCAAATGAGGGAATGAAGAATTCTGGACATCATAACCATACCATGAGGGCCTCATTCCGAGACTATAAATATTCATACTGTCAAGGCCATGTGCCAAGACTTTAGTTTTTCTAATGAGATCTATTGATGCATTGAGGGGTTAGAGCGGTCCCCAACCATCACATAATAAATCCAACTGATTAATAATATGATTTTTAATAATCCTAGCATCATATACATTCATAATGAAACTAACATATGAAATTTATATAATGTTTTCCTATCATTAAATTTGAACAGTAACTATTCAGTTTAATACGATGAATGGTATCTAGAGAGAACATCCACTATAAAAAAAATCATAAACCATTCAACAAAATATGGTATATGATATCATAAAATATTAGTCCAAATTGGACATAATAATTGATTATTTTTTTGAAATATAAGAAAATACTCATATCAAATCATCGAGTATTTCTTGAGAAAAATACCATTTTACATTGAAAAGTAGAGTTCTTATGGAAGAATCAAGGTATAAATACATATGTGAATTAAGGTAGTTTTTTTCATAATAAAATGTTTTGTTTTGTAAATATAATGGTATTTAAAAACATATTATCAATTTCCCTTGAAAGTATCTACGAATTCGAGAAATTCCCTTGAATTGAGCTTGTATTTCTTTAAGAATTTTTTAAAGATATTTTTATAAAATTTATCTATAATTAAAAGAAATAAAAATTATTTTTGGTAACCATATATAGAATATTAAGATAGAATTTATTATGAGTACATAATAATATATAATAATATAATTGGTATTAAGAGAGAAAAATAATAACCTTAATGAAAATGGCGGTAAGGGTGGAAAACCGTTACCTTATGTATGAATATTTTTTTATTTTGAACACTATGTAATAGAATATGAAATTGAACTTATTAATAACATAATTCATAACCTATTTTAAATTTATTTATTTAATAATAAATTTATTATATTTATTTATATCTTTATTGTTATGTTATAAGATTGAATTATGTCGTTTTGGAGTGATTGTTTCCTTAGTTTTCACAATCGGTATACTTATATATGGGAATGGATGTTCATGTGGAATTAATATAATTAAACATATTTGAATTTATATATTATTTATGAAAAAATATATGTTAATGTTTATATATATCATATGGTTACATTTTATGAGGATGAGCCATTAGATTTAATATTAATGATAATAACTTTTATTATTTTGGCGGTATTTTGATTATTATGAAATAGTTTCCACATAAGAATTAATACTATGTAAATATATTGGTTCCTGAATATTAAATAGTATATAATGCATATGTTATCGTATATTTCAAACATAAAAATTGATCCACTATAATTATTTATGTAGAAAGTGAATAATGAGTCTTCGTCGTCCATGATGTCTATAAATTGGCAACTCACAGATGATTATTTCATTTATGAAATAAAAGGGAAATAATAAGTAGGATAATAATGGTTATTACATTTAAATTATATAATTATATTACATATAGGATCATTTATTTATCAAGATAATTTGAATCGAGGATGTGAATATTGCATAACAAAAGAAAGTAACTTGAAATGATATTAAGAGAAAGAAGATATTGATTTACCTCTTAAATAAACCTCATTGAGAACCTCTTTATGGGAATGGTTTTTGGAATTTTGGAAAGACCAAGGGATATTAGTTGGGGTTAGGAACTAGGTATTATTATTTGGGTACAAAATTAAGGAGTTTCATGTATTAGATGAGTGAGGAGAATTTAGAGTTATGGGTGGCTTTTGTAGTGAAAGAGAGGAGTTATTTACCATTATTTTATTCATTATTTTATTTTTTTCACAATACTATGAGTAGAATTTATTATTATAAATAAAATTCATAATAATTGTTTGTGATTTAGATCCATTGGACAATTACATCTTCCATGACTCAAGAATGATGGAAAAAATTCATTTATTTATCATATTTCATAAATTATTGAATTTCAGTATTCCTCAAAACATCTAGTATTTTCTAAAAACACCAAAATATCACCCTAATAAATTTCTTTGTGTAGAATTAAAATACAGAATACATTTTATCAAAATAATTTTCTAAATATATGAAGTTCAATTATAAAATAAAATCATCATTTACTGGAGAAATATATATTTTAAAAACTAAAACATATTTTATAATACCCAAAACATATAGCTATGGTCTTAATAAATTATCCAATAACTTTTTGATATATAAATATTAATTTATTAATAAATTTTCAAGATCAATTTATTAATTACAAATTCAAATTAAAAATATATTACTGAAAAAATACTATCACATATTTATTTATTTCTAAAATACTCTATTTCATTAATAAGTCATCTACATTTTATTTCTACTTTAATGGAAGACATTACTATTCATAAGGATCATATTACTATTAATAAGGGTAAATTATTATCCATAAGGGTCAAGTTACTATTCTGAAAAAATGTAATTTCATCCTATCAGACTATAAATATCTTACTAAACACAACTGTGTCTGTCAATTTATCAAAAATTTAATCATAGAGGCTGAAAATTTATGTTTACTAGATAGGTTGTAACAATGTTTTGTTTGGTAGATACATAGTGTTTGATTCATTAAATATTAAATTTATTTATAAATACTTGCGGTTTTACATTCTACCACCCCCCCCATAAAAATATCATCCTTTTAATTATAGGATATTATGTAATAAAAATATTTCTGTAGTTCTCCATCATAAGATCGTCAAGATATGATTTTCATTATTCCTTTTTATGATTTTTCCAATGTACATTTACTTATCATTTCATATGATTACTCAAAACCTCATCCATAGTTTCACAAATCTGGATAGGTTATTCATAGTAAGATAAGTCGGGTTCTAGTTCTATACATTTAGAAGTGAGGACATGTGTTGGGTCAAGAATACACTCTATCAACAAGGAGACATGGAACACATTGTGTACATAAATCAGTCTAGGTAGAATTTCCAAGGGATAATCCACATCTCCAATTTTCTTCATAATTTCAAATGTTCCAATGTACATGGGCCATAGTTTCCATTTTTTCCCATCTCTTATAGCAACCTTATATGTAGATACTTTTATGAAAACATGATCTCCCACTTAAAATTAAAAATACTTACTTTTATTATCATTATATCTTTATTTCCTACTTTAGGAAGATTTTATAAAGATTTAATATTCATTACCTTCATTTTTGTTTCCTCCATAGGCTCTAGGCCCACAATCATTCATTCACCGACTTCATCCATACATATTGTTTTATGACATCACATTCCATACAATTTTTCATATACTTCCATTTCAATAATAGAATGAAAATAAATATTCTAGGAACACCATACCGAAGGCAAATAATGATCACACATTCATTGAAAATCATGTGATAATGTTCTCAACATGTAAAAAGATGGGATTTTAATTTCTAATTTCCCTTCAATTTGTGGATGATGCACTATACTCAATCGAATCTCAGTATTTATGGATTTCTGATGACTTTTCTAGAATTTTGATATAAATCATGGATCATAGTCCATCACATTTGGGTGAGGTTCTCCATGAGGTATTATAAATTCATTTATATTTAGTCGTTTATGTATCCCTATTGTAAAATCTTCCCTTATGGTGAGAAAACATAAAATTTTTGTTTGTCGATCAAAAATTACCCATATTTTATCCTTATTTTTTGGTGTTTTGGGTAATATAGTGACAAAATACATGGTGCTGTCACCCCATTTCCATGTATGAATATGTAAAGGTTACGTGGAACTTCTAGGATGTTGTTGTTTGGCCTTAAATTTTTTAAAGACTGATCATATTGATACATAATTTGTAATTTCCTTCCACTTTTTATCCCATCACAACACTACTACAAAATAAAGCTATAGCCACGGAACTATAGCCATAGTTTTATAAGTCCGTTTCTATAGAATGGTTATACCAACGGATGAAAATTCATCCGTGGATATATGTGCAATTTGGCCAATATTCTGCCGGGCTCCTCCTACGGAACCCTCCCCGACTCACTCCCCTCCCCCGATGTACTCCCCTCCCCGGACGACCGCGCCTCCCCCCTCCCCGGTCGACAGTGCCTCCCCCGACACCGACAGACTCCCATCCAACCCCGACGCACTACCCTCCTCCCAATGACCACTCCTCCCCGGACGACGGTGCCTCCCCCGATGGACTCCCCTCCTCCAGACGACCCCGACGAACTCCCCTCCTCCCCCGATGGACTCCCCTCCTCCCCTGATGGACTCCCATCCTCCCAACAGACTCCCCTCCTTCCGGACGACCACAACTCCCCTTCTCCCGACAGAATCTCCTCCGACGACGAACTCTCCTCCTCCCGACGGCCTCCTCTGGACGACCTCATTACCGGTATCTTTATCATTCCACTTTTTATCATTTCCAGTATCTTTATCTTTAATAATAGTTTTTTCAAAATCCATATCAGTAGTAATTAGATCCTTCTCAAGAATATTTCCACTCTTTTATGTAAGATATTTCTGTTGCTCGGGTCGATCCTCATGAATAAGGATACTAAATCATACCATTTTCGAATCTGAGGCATCCACAAATTATATAGGGTATGTCAAAAATTTCGAATTGTGTTCCATGGATTTTGGTTTGATTTCCATCCCTTAAATATCGTATGAGGCATTGTGGTATTGTATAGGGTAATACTGTAGATTGACATCAAGATCTAGGAACATTAGTGTAGGATATGCCTTCATCTTCAAATTATTTTCTACCATATATATCTATTTTTTAGGGAATACTAGATTTCTAGTTATTCAAGAGAAATTAATGTGGATTATTCCCAAAAAGGAGGAAAATATGAGAATATCATGGTGATATAACCATATGTAACATATGATTTTACAATTATTCTATGGTTGTTCCTAGAGATAGATGGTCTATCCATCATTGAACATCTGATAAGGATAGGAATCAAGCCTTATATAGTTTTGTATGGTAGAGCTGTTAGATTTATGAAACACTAGAGATGGTGAAAACCAGGTGAATAATGGGTGCTTGCATATAGTTTAGGTTCACAATGCCTTGATCTAGTCTTCTTGTTTGAGTTCATGGAGCTTAGTGAAAATGAAAATAGTTTATATTCTTAATGATTTGAGTATACATAGGATCTTTAAGGACGATAATGCAGTGAAAAATTCTTAAAACCCATGTGAACGGATACCAGGATGTCCTATAACAAATGAAGTGATCCTGAAGATGGTTGATCAATGTTTAATGTCATACCTCTTAGATGAAAGAAAACAATTCACATTCATGATTTATGGGCTACTGAAATAGGTATATTTTGAAAAAAAAATCAATTCGTGAATGAGGTTGAATTTGATTTGAATTGAGGGCAGGACATCCCACGCACCACACAAATAACTCAGAAAAAAATTCCATATCGTATAATGTTATAATGACCAGACCAAGATGAATGTAGATGATCTTTTAAATTCATGATGCTTAGAATATGTGTAATTTGGTTTCACAGTAATATATGTGTCACAAAAGTGGTAAACCCTACTATAAATGGACCCAAATAGACTTATATACCATGTTCACACCTTGAGATGGACTACACACAAGTTAAAGTCATAATGTTGTCTGTGTAAATGGGATTAAGGGGATGTAGGGTTGAAATATATTTATCTAGACCTATAAATGAGTGGTATAGTAATTACAACGTATCCCATGAAAATGGTAGTCAATCCACACATGGTTCAAAATTATTTAATAGTAGGATTTCAATTCCAAAATTGGGGGAAATCCTCTCTCATGAGGGAATCCCAAATTTATGGCATGGGTAATGCTAGAGTTTAGCATCATGTTATATGGATGATGGTTTAGTTCGTCTCATATCATATGATTCATATTGATTCCAGGTGGGGTGATTTTTTAGACAATATCATACATATATTATGAGGCACCATGGTTATAAAAATCGTAAGACCTTTCATATCATCCCATAGTTATCATATGAGTCATCTTAATTTTATATCGTGTAAGATCATTATTTAATTTTGTGTGCCTAGGATGTCAATATCTATAGTTTAAAATAATTAAACCCAAACAATATTGGTAGAAAATAGTTATTTTCAAAATTCATGGAATATGACTCCTTGTTTATGTTGAAAGATTTTAGATTAAGGATATTTTTAAGGTCTTGTTGCTTTGACCAGTTCTGAATATTTTAAGGCCATACAAGCTCGACCATGGGGTTTCTGGTAGTTTAGGGTCATAAATTTTGGAACATTTGTGAATATTTTATATTCATAATTCTTGGAACCATGAAAATATTTTTAGGTTTTCTTTCTTGGACCATGGGTATCCTCATGTGAAGTACTACTTCAGAAACATCACATTGGTGGGAGGTGTGATACGATCTCTATATATGGTGATCAAAGAGTATACCCAGTTGGAATAGACCTTATGAATGAGGAAAGGTCATTCCCACTTGGGCACCAACATCAGTTTATTTATTTGGGTATCATCCTTGTTCTGAGATCCAGTACCATGTCATCATATTGTATGGAGTATAGGAAACCATATTTTTGAATTATATTTTCATCTAGTTTTGGTTTCTCTCTGGATTGGGAAATGCTTGGAAGTTGTTCTCTATGAGGGATTCCAAATCATCCAAGTGATCTTATTTCATTGTTTATAGACTATTGTTGTTGTATAAATCTATTTAGATCTATGGTATCTAATCCTCGATGGGAATGACGTACTTGGTTTAACATACTAGGGATATGAGGTAACTGGGGTGGAATTAAGATTCATCATCTAATAGGTATAGAGGTAATTCAAGAGATTATCAGGCCAACTCTAATTTATTATAACCCAGTGTTTTCTATAGGATAATAGAATGTTTCTTATTTCATTCTTCAATCTACACATTTTCCTATGAATTCTAGCCACGGACCTATAGCCACGGTTTTATAGGTCCGTGGCTATATCGTTTATACTGCCACGGTTAATTATTTCATTCGTGGCTATATCCAGCAGCCCCGTTTTTTCCCAAACCCATCGGGCTCCATCTCCCCCCCCCCTCGCGATTCCTCCTCCTCACCACGCCCTCCCCCTACCCGACGCCTCCACGCCGACACCTCCTCTGCACCGCGCCCTCCACATCACACCCTCCTCACCGTGCCCTCCTCGCCACACCCTCCTCCTCGTCGTGCCCTCCTCCCTGACGCCTCCTAGCTGCACCCTCCTCACCGACACCTCCTCGTCGACGCCTCCTCCACGCCGTGCCCTCCTCGTCGCGCCCTCCTCTCCATGGTGTCAATGAGCATTACTCGGTTATGGAATTGATGAATATGGATGAGGGTGGTCCCAAGAATCCCTTCGTTTTCTCATTTTCAACAAGTAGCAATGTATCGGAATAGGTTTAAGGGAGTGAGGCCACATTCATGAAGAGTTCTACAGATGTGGGAGGTATTGTGATGGATAACCATTTTGATCTTTCTTCATAAGATGAACTAGTCCAGAATTTTGAATAATACTTGGTCAGAACCGTTGGAGAAGAGCAGGTCCCTAAATATTGGTCATGTGATGAATGTTTTATCCACTTTTTAGGTGATTAAGAGGATGAGGTTCAGGATTAAATGTATCCATGTATGAGAAGAGTAAGATATGGAGGGTCAAATAGAAAGATAAAGGGATTACTCATATTTTTCTCTACCAATGGGGACTAGGTCTATGAATATGTCAATGGAAAAATGGAAGGAATGTAACCCACCTCTCCAAGGTGGCCTTTTAGTAGTCAGATATTCCTGATAATCCTTTCAAAATTCTCGTGAAATCATAATATGATGAACCAATTAAAGATACCCTTTCCTTTACATTGAAAAATTATAAAATTTAGGATTTTTGTTTTGATAAGAGGTTGGAGGAGGTTTAATAAATCACTTCTAACTTAGAAACACTCCTAGGATCACCATTTTTTCTTTAAAAAGAGCAAGACGACCAAATTAATGATGTTTTTTATTTAATTGAACAATCTTTTCTTTTATATTATTGTTATTTTTTTGTGTATGATTTTGATTTCTCTTCTCCCTATGTATGTTGTGTATATTCAAGTGAACATCATGATTTACTAGAGGTACATGAGAAGGTTATTAATACACCTGATGAGAAACTTTTGAAACTCAAAAAATCTAATTGTAGTTCAATGTTTGGGAGTGGTTGAAGAGCAAGAGGATATTTTGATGTTGCACACTAATGAAAAAGTGGATATTGATACATATGTGGTTTTTAATAATGAATTTATATAGGATATTGAATCGGATAAAAAATCACATCCAAGAATTGAATTTTTACTATTTATGCACATCACTCCTCAAGTTGAAGAAGAGGGAATATACCCCCTTTCCCCCCATTCCACTACTCCTAGGAAGTTGTAATTTCAAAGTGGTGAAATTAAAAGTATATGAAAATGGGGTGTTAAAAAACTATTTGAGTTGATTACTATAGCTAGAAAGAAGATTTTATGCTAGTTCATAAGTAAGAAGACACATTTTCCATCTAATTGGGGTTTAATCAATGATTTTTCAACTATGAGCAATCTAAATATAGAACCCCTTGGGGATAACCCCAAGATTATCTTGGTACTTTTTTTAGTTTTTTATTTGACCTTCTTTAATAATGTTTTTTTTGATTGAGGTCTTTTTTTGAAGGAAGTTAGGTGGGTGACTTCACATGGAAGCCCATTTTGAGTAACCTCTTTCACTCTAAGAAGATTTTCAGGTTGTTTTCTTCCACCCTTAAATTTTTAAGAGTTTAAATTATTATTATATACTTCAAATTAAGTGTGAGGTAAGGGTAAACAATTTTTTTCTAATCCTAAATTTTATAATTCTAAATCATTGGTTAAACATTCATTTTTATTGATTTTTATTAAAAACAATTATGTTATTCACATAGAATAAGTAATGTACGTTGTAATTTATATTTTTTTAGTACTTTGGTGAGCATAATTTCACATCCTATTGACATATAGATTCAACTATGATTATAGATATAGAGAAGTTATATTTCATAGTAACATTGAACCAATCTATCTTAGTTTTTACTCTAGTTTTTTTTCTGTTTTGAACTTTAAATTTTATAAATTAATGTATATGTTTACACTTATAGGAGATGAAATTTTGGAAACCGAAGGTATTTATTCAACAAGAAAAGAATGGAATTTTTTTACAATGATATCAAATGAATAGAGAATCTACACCATGGGAGTAATAGTTTAAATTCTGTGATTTTTCTACATAAACTTGAAAATTCACTTCTTTTTTTAGTTGAAATAAATGGTTGGAAGTTGCCTTTTAATAAATTATGTATGCTGAAATCATCTTGTTAAATATGTTGGTTGTTACTTCATTTTTTACTACCTATTTGTATTGAAATTTTGGTGTGTATGCTTATTTTAATGTTTGACTAAAAATCATTTTTGAACTTCAAATGTTAACATGCATCTACATTAAAATCCATAAATATGTGTTGAAGTTGTTAATATAGTAACTAGTGGGAATCATTCATGAATTTTGTGTGATTGTTTGAACTCTATGTTCTTCATTTATTTTTTTTTAATATATTAGTTATATGCTTTGTTTGTAATTAGATAAAAAAATTCTTTATTGTTACAAATTGATTCATATATCTAATTAATCATTTCTACCATAGGACGAGGTGGTTGGTGTTGGTTCAAATGTGGCCACGTTGGAATGCAACTGACAAGCAAGGGGGAACATTAATTTTTGGTAATGGGCATATATGTGAACTTCACTTCTCAGTTATTGGTTTTTATTAGAGTGATATTAAGATATTACTTTGTTCCCATGTAGTTTTACAATCATAAAATAAAAATTTAATCATAGTTTTATTGTTCCAATTCTAAAAAAAAATTTGAGATGAATTCTACGGTACTCAATTGTTGTGCTCGATATGATTGTATCACCTTCTTTCTTCCATAAACCTTTTACATTTTTCTGAAGATAAGGTGCAACTGGTGATGAAATTTTTGAAGCTCTAATTTCTAATAGTTGAACTTTTCAAAACAAAACATTTTCCTCTGAGTTAAGCTTTGATTTGTGGTTCTTGCATCTACTATTTTTTCAGGATACATGTTTTTATTCAGGCACATAAACACAAATATATTTCTTATCAATTATTTATTCTCTACATAATTACTTCTGATTTATTTTGATATTTTTTTCTTTATTTATTATAGGTAAAATAAAGTCTTAGGGTGAAAAATAAATATGCACCCAAAGTACTCTTATGGCACCATTTTGTATAATGGTAACATTTTGGTATGTTCATTTATTTATTTTTACCATACTACATCATGTATGTTGAGAGAGGTCATTGATTTGTGGTTCTTGCATCATATACTTTGGTCTTTTGATATATTTGTTGAAAATAGTCATTTTATGTCTTGAAGTGTTTTTGATAATATCTTTGGGATGTATTGAAGTATGATAGGGGCTGGGTGGAGGGGGGTAGGGGGCAGGGTGGAGGGGTGCAGGGGGGTAGGGTGGAGGGGGGTAGGGGGAAGGGGGGTAGGGGGCAGGGGCAGGGGGGAGGGTGGAGGGGGGCAGGGGGTAGGGAGGGTGCAGGGGGTGTTGTGCAGGCTAAGGGGCTGGGTGGAGGAGGGCAGGGTGCAGGGGGTAGGGTGTAGGATGGAGGGGGGCAGGGGGGCAGGGGGGAGGGGGGCACGGGGCACGGGGCAGTTTCTCCATACCATTACTCCAATTATTTTTCTTGTTCTTTAATTTTGGGTCACCACCCATGCCTTTATCATACATGTATTTAGCTTTTGAATATTCATCTTCATTTACTATATTGGAGGTGATGATAACCTTCCAACTGATTCAAATTTCCTCATCATCATCATAACATAATACACGACATAAGTTTGTAAATTTATCCATATACTATCTAGGAAAATATTGTGACTCTATGGAGGCCTTATTATTAGTAATAATTGAAATAGGTACTTTCGTGAAACCCCATACCGATCATTATTTTTAGTAGGTAAGGGATTCTCCTGCAACTTATTTTGATGATCCATGGGTGTACTCATATTCAGCGAACCTGGTGAGGTTTCCTTCCTGGATTGTTCCTAGATAGCTATGTATGAAACATGCATGAGGGGTCCCTCAAAATGTGTCATCATCAATTAATGATAGGTAGGAACCTGCAAGAATTTTTTCCCATTTTTCACCACTTGAGAACCATGAGATGCAATCAGGTTAGGTAAAGAATCCTAAAAGCAACACCTCTATTTAGGCATTCCATCAAAATGTTGCCTCATTTGAAGTACTCTCTTCAAGACCAGCTACATTTGTATAGAGGTCCACATTGACTTTCTGCCTATTTTTCCCTTTCGTGAGTATTTACATTAGGCCTTCCTACAAAGTTGAAAATACCTACAGTCCCTTGGATCTGTACAAAACATCAGGTAAATGTGCCCCAAAAATACATGCCCCTCGAACTGGATGTTCTATCCAATGTTTATCTCTCTATCAGAAAGGGGTACATTGTCCTCATTCAAGGATTTTCCCGGGGGTGGGCCCTCTAGAGTAAATACAACACACTGAGAATAATCCATGTTTTTTTCATTAAAAGGACCATCCTATGGTGATGTTGAAGTGATTAAGTCTGTATTTTTCCCAGTATCCTTATACACTGATATAACCCCTATCTTATCCACATTATAAGGGACAGTAGTGTATTTTCTCTCCAAGTCATAGATTTGAATATTCATCTTACCGTTCCAACTTTCATAGTTAGAGACATAATTACCCTTCATATTGTAAAAAGAACACTCCTTGTCCATATTAAATTCTGGAGAATGATGGAAAAAACATATAATTCATGTAGAACTGTGGTTTCCTTTCGTATTGGATCAGAAAATCTATAAATTAATCTAGTTAGTTAAGACTAATTCTTATAGAATCATTATATACTTGTCCACATTCACATGGGTTATCACATAGTGTCCAAACCATGGGTTATCAGTATGTATATCCAACCAAATTGAGTTCCCCACGACTGAGAAAATTTCCCAAAAATTGTGTGAGTACCAATAGAGCTATCCAGGAAGGCGGAGGGGTGTCCGGCAGGGGTGAGGGGTGTCCGGCAGGGGGGATGGGCTATCCAGGCAGGGGGAGGGGTGTCCAGAAGGGGGAGGGTTGTCCAGCAGGGGGAGGGGTGTCCAGCTGGGGGGAGGGGTGTCCATGTAGGGGGAGGGGCTGTCCAGCAGGGGGGAGGGGTGTCCAGGTAGGGGGGGGGCGCTGTTCCGCAGGGGGGGTGTCTAGAAGGGGGGAGGGGTGTCCAGCAGGGGCGAGGGGTGTCTGGCAGGGGGGAGGGGTGTTCGATAGGGGGGGTGGGCTATCCACCAGGGGGCGGGACAGTCCAGCAGGGGGGGGGGGGTTGTCCAGTAGGGGGGAGGGTTGTCCAGCTGGGGGGAGGGATGTCCAGCAGGGGGGAGGGCTGTCTAGTAGGGGGAGGGGTTCCCAGTAGGGGGAGGAGTGTCCAGGTAGGGGGAGGGGCTGTCCAGCAGGGGGCGGGCTGTCCGGCAGGGGGAGGGGTGTCCGGTAGGGGGGGAGGGTTGTCCAGTAGGGGGGAGGGCTGTCCAGCAGGGGGAGGGCTGTCCAGCAAGGGGGAGGGATGTCCAGTAGGGGAGGGATGTCTAGAAGGAAGGAGGGGTGTCCAGCAGGGGGTAGGGTTGTCCAGCAGGGGGGAGGGCTGTCCAGCAGGGGGAGGGGCTACCCAGGCAGGAGGAGGGGCTGTCCAGGAAGGGGGCGGGGCTGTCCAGCAGGGGGGAGGGGCTATCCAGGAAGGGGGAGGGGATGTCCAGGCAGGGGGAGGGGCTGTCCAGTAGGGGGGCTATCCCGCAGGGGGGTGGGGTGTCTAGCAGGGGGAGGGTTGTCCAGCAGGGGGAGGGGTGTCCAGCAGGGGGAGGGGTGTCCAGGCAGGGGGAGGGGCTGTCCAGCAGGGGTGAGGGGTTTTCCATGAGTAAGGTCTTGTTGAGAAGGATCATGAATAGGTGTAACAGTAGGTAGAGTAAAATGTGGCAGCCCTATTAGTATATGTCATGTGTAACCTATCGGTTGAGGTCTGTAATGATGGTCCTATACATGTTCTGGTTGTGTAAAAACTTTGGGGAATAATCTATTTTCTATTTCTTGATTCATGTATGTTGGTTGTTGGTACACAAGTTGAATATATATATTGGGGCTAGGTGTGCTTATATATATATATGAAAAATGCATACGCGTGTAAGTATAAAGGGGTAAATTCAAGTATAAACATATATCTAAGGCCCCCCTTGTGCATATTTGGCCATGAAAATATGTACATAGGGGTTAGGTGTCCTTACATATATGTTATGTTGCATATGCGTGCTAGCGGAAAAAAAGGAAGATTCGGGTTTTCATCATCAAAAGAAAACGCGCCTTGAGGTTGAGGTAGGGTCCCACTCCTAGCCCATTTAATTCAAGAATGTTTTAAATTGATTTTAGTTGCCTTCTTATTTTTCATGTTTATATTAAAATGGAATTCTAGAAAAAGTTTTAGTTCAGATAATTGTTTCATTTGATAAATAAGTCCTAGTTTTCTAATAAAACCCCTCAACGGAGGTGCGCTGTCTGAAAAAACCCACAGTGGTATACCTTGCTTAGCATTATTGCATTGATGTTTTCTTTATACTTGATGTCATTGATAGTCATAAAGCACACATCGTACTTGTCCCTTTTTATATCCATGTAGGGGCTTTCCATCTTTTTATTAAAACAGTTGTTTGAACCAAGACAATCTTTAAGTGTTGTTAGACTTTTAAGATGGGTCCCATGTTGTGTGACCATGTCACATGGCATATGATATTTAAATCCAACCAAAATCCTAGTTCCATAGCCCAGGGGTCCCATAGTACCAGTAATGTCTGATTACATTTTATGTAACCTATGATTTTCCTGATCCCATGGGGTATTCATCTAGGTATTCCTACACATTTCTTGATCTCCAACACTCACGGAATTAGGTATATCAGGGGTCATCCAATCCTATAGTCATCACAGATTAGCATTCGTTTCATTAAATCTTCTGAGAAAACATCCTCTCATGCCATCCATATCATCCTATTTGAAACTAAGTGGATGATAATGACCCGTAGATGTCATTGGACCGGGCCAACACGTTGTGTTCATGCTGTGGTCACGCAGCGGTCACACCGTGGTCACGCCGCGGTCACACCGTGATTTGGCCCTACTCCAGGACGACACCCTGCGGCAGTTACTCCTCTAGGACGACACCCTGCGGCGATCACGCCGCGGTCACGCTGTGATTTGGCCCTGCTCCAGGACGACACCCTGCAGTGGTTACTCCTCCAGGACCGCCGCGGTCACACCGCGGTCACTCCGTGGTCACGCTGCGGTCACGCTGCGGTCACGCCGCAGTCACGCCGTGATTTGGCCCTGTTCTTGGATGACACCCTGCGGCGGTTACTCCTCCAGGACGACACCCTGCGGCGGTCACGCCGCGGTCACGCTGCGGTCACGCTGTGATTTGGCCCTACTCCAGGACGACACCCTGTGGCGATTACTCCTCCTTACAGAAACATTGAATGGTTATATCTATAATTATTTTTATTTCCTCATTCCTAAACTATATCTCCTCTCAGCGCTGACCCTCATCCGTCTTTCCACAAAACGTGCATTAGTAGGTGGTACAATGGCTCAATTCAACTGAAAACATTGGTTTGGAATTGTCTGGCATATTTTATTGTACATGTATCACATAATATTTGTTCGGTAATTCATCTTTTTCCTCATCCTCTTCACATGTTGTCCGAACCAGATCATCCTCTTCCTCTTCACATGTCGTCTGAACCGGATCAGCCTATTGTGATGGAAATTCAATGTCTGCTTTTGGTTGTTTTATATGAAATTCCTTCTATAATTCCCTCATCACATGTAGCACTCATTGGAGGAGGATGATCACTGCCTAGTTGAGTTTTATAGGCTGCACACAATCTGTTTGATGCAATTCCAAAGAGGCTGTTCTATTCTGAGGGCCTATTTCATGCTGGAGTTCCCACATTTCCCCCACAAGCTGGAAAAGGGAGGTCTATTTGGGCCTATGCAAATGGGGAATGTTTGTTATGGTCAAAGATGCAACTGGAGACCTGGTTTGATTGAAGAGTTTCCATGAAGGGTCTTCCCTGTAGAGGAGACTAGCTCTGGTCTGTATTTGGTAGTTTCTTCCATGATGGTTCCCACAACCGTTTGACTGAATTTCACACCAAACCAAGCCCTGCTAGTGACTATTTTTCGATGCACTATAAAAATCCTATGGCCAACCCACCAAAATAATACCTGCTATTTCAGGGCCATTTCCACTCTCACTAAAAAATACAAACTCAAGCCCTACTACAATTCCAAGCTCCCACTTCAATTTAGCAACTCTGAACTCTTTCCCAGTCCCCCACCATTTTTCAATCCACCTTGGCAACCCATCCACAACTTGACCACCAATCAGGCCTACCCACCTCTCAATTTCTAATCCACCAACCCCACATTTTCCACCAGGCATCCCTCTTTAAAAACCATTCCAAACCTAACCAAATTCTAACCAATTAAACCTAACCCCTTAACATTTGAAGCCCTCATCTAAATTCCTGTTCCAACTCACTTATATTAGACCCAATCAGCCCTTACACTTCAGAAAAACAAGACCAGCCTACTTAAAATCCAGTTCAACTTAGTTTCCTTCATGCTTTCCCCCATGAGTCCACAGCCTCACCTCAACCAAATTATTAACCACCTGGACACCTGGAAGACACAAGAGGAGAGAAAAGGTTTATAGATTTTTTTGTAATATTTTATTCCATTGGAAGAGAATTTGTTGGATGTTGCCACTTGTAATGAGGTACTTAATTTCCTCTCCCCCTTTCTTCTATTAAATATTAGACAGATCCTATGTGAAAAAATCATTCTCCACCTCCAGGGAAGGAACTCTCAGCTACTGTTCTTATGTTCTTCTTCCTGCTGATGAATAAAATTCCCCAAGTGTATTGGGAAATTTTTATTCATTTTTCTTCATTTACCTCTTCTTACTTACTGTTGATTTCAGCAGCCGGATTCGGTCTTTTAGCAATAGCACATGACATCCATCAGTTGTCTAGGGGGTCCAGTGGGGGGGGCCAGTGGGGGGAGTCTGTCCTGGGGTGTCCAGGGTCTGGGGGTCTTTCTAGGGGGTGTATAGGGGGTCCAGTGGAGGGGGTCTGTCCAGGGGTGTCCAGGGTCTGGGGGGGCTGTCCTGGGGGGGTCTGGGTTTGGGGGGTAGGTTCTGGGGGGTGTCCATGGTCTAGGGGGCTGTCCAGGTTCTGGGGGGGGGTCTGTCCTGGGGTGTCCAGGGTCTGGGGGGGCAGGACTGGCAGGGGTGTCCAGGGTCTGGGGGCGGTCTGTCCTGGGGTGGGGTCTGTCCTAGGGTGTCCAGGGTCAGGGGGCAGGGGGGCAGGGGGGCAGTGTTGTCCAGCAGGGGGAGGGGTGTCCAGCTGGGGGAGGGGATGTCCAGGCAGGGGGCAGGGGAGTCCAGCATGGTGGAGGGGTGTCCAGGGGGAGGTCCAGGGGTGTCCAGGGGTGGTGGGTCCAGGGGGAGGGGTGTCCAGTAGTGGTGTCTATTGCTGTTATTCTTTTTTGGACTTCAACAAATTATGCAATGACTCGACGAATAGTCCTTCAAAAGATTATACAAGGACTCGGCGAATGGTTCTTCCACTCCTTCCACTTCTCCCCCAAACTGCAACTCTCTCTCTCTCTCTGTACTGCTTGCTCTCAATACAGAAATTTATCATTGTACCTTCTTGTTTTTCTCCTCTCTTAATTTTATTCTTAACAAAATGGGTGTCCTCTGTTTCTATCAACCTTTAGCACACATTCTATACATCTTCAACTTGTATTCATCCCACTTATTTCGCAAATAATATGTGCCAGGAAATGTATGTTCTGTGTTGTTCTCAGTGGTCTTCCAAACATAGGTTCTGTGAACTGAAATGTATGACATAACATATGTTTTTGCTTATGCTCTTTATAAAAAAAATGATATTTTGTGCTTTTAAATGAACCTCCAAGTCTCCCATTCTTCTTCAAATATCTTCCAAAAACTTCATTGATCAATAAACATTCAAATATCAAGTGGCAGGGGTGTCTAGGGGGTCCAATGGGGGGGTCTCTCCATGGGGTGTATAGGGGGTCCAGTGGGGGGGGTCCAGTGGGGGAGGGTCTGTCCTATGGTGTCCAGGGTCTGGGGGGTGTCCAGGAAGGGGGGGTGTCCAGGCAGGGGGGAGGGTGTCCGGGCATGGGGGTGAGAAGACGGGGGGTCATGGAGGGGGTGTATAGGTGGGGGCAGGGGGGTAGGGGGTGTGCTAGGGAAGGGGGAGGGGTGTGTGCAGGTGGGGGGAAGGTGGGGGAAGGGGCGGGGGGCAGGGAGGGGTGTGCAGGTGGGGGGGTAGGGGGTGCTGGGGCAGGGGGGACTGGTGCAGGGGGGTTGTGTTGGGGGCCTGGGTGCAGGGGGCAGTGGGGGTGTCAGTGGGGGTGGATAGTGGGGGTGGAGTGGGGGGAGGGGGACCTGGGTGCAAGGGGTAGTGTGGGGGCTGGGTGTAGGGGGTGGGGGTTGGATATAGGGCTGGGTGCAGGTGTGGTGGGGGTGGGGTTTGGGGCCTGGGTGTAGGGGGCAGTGGGGGTGCGGGTGGGGGGTGTATAGTGGGGGTGCAGTGGGGGGGAGGGGGACCTGGGTGAAAGGGGTAGTGAAGGGGCTGGGTGAAGGGGGTGGTGGCTAGATATAGGGCTGGGTGCAGGGGGATGGGGGGATAGGGGCCTGGGTGTAGGGGGTAGTGCGGGTGCAGTGGGGGGGGGGGGGGAGGGGGGACCTAGGTGAAAGGGGTAGTGAGGGGGATGGGTGTAGGGGGTGGGGGATGGATATAGGGCTAGGTGCAGAGGGGTGGGGGGGTAGGGGGTGTGCTGGGGCAGGGGGGCTGGTGCGGGGGGGGGGGGTGTCTGCAAGGCAGTTGGGAGGAGGGCGGGGGGGTCTGTAGGAGGTGTCGAGGGGGGTGTCTAGGGGGTGTCCAGGGTGTGTCTAGGAGGTGTCCAGGGGGTGTCCAGGGTCTGTCCAGGGTCTGTCCAGGGGGTGTCCTGGGTGTGTCCAGGGGGTGTCCAGGGGGAGTCCATGGGGTGTCCAGGGGGGTGTCCGGGGGCGTGTCCAGGGGTTGTCCAGGGGGTGTCTAGGGGGTGTCCAGGGGGGTGTCCAGGGGGTATTTTTTATGGAATTCGACACCCTATAGCCACGGTTCTAAACCATGGCTATTGGTTTATTGCCAGGGTTTTTAACCATGGATATAGACATAATGCCACAGTTTTAAACCGTGGAAATATATTCTATCCGGCCTTTAGTATAGCCACAGATTGGAACTGTGGCTATAGTTCTAGGCCTATAGCCACGGTTTGAGGTCCTATAGCCACGGTTTAGAATCGTGGCTATAGCCCGAATTTCTAGTAGTGTAAATATTCCTACAAATCACACTATATCTTAGTGCTACCAGGATGAATCGATAAAGTCAAACTATGTGAATCTTCCATTATAACCCTTTTTATTTAGTGTATATTTGGAACACAAATACTCTTCCAAAATTTCAGAATTCCATCTTCATATATGAAGCCTTACAACTACCAATCATTCACATTATTAATTTTGGATTGAAGATTCTCATCATCAGGCTGAGAAAATTTAATTTTTTCTAATAAAGATGGTTCGACAACCAATTGAAAAATTAATGAATTCTCACCTTATTTGGTAATTAACATTTACATCCTTACTAGATCCATGAATACAATATCCATTTCAATCTTTATTTTGATTAAAACTCTATGACCTTTACCACTCAATTTATATGCAATGTTTTTTTTCCATTATTGGGTGTTAGTGTATAGAACAATTATATTCTTTGAGAAGTTTGATCCATCACCTTTTTCTCATGTAGATATATTTTTTTGAGAATATTCATTTTAGACTCTTGTGATTATTGTATATATCATATCATTCACCAAAGAGATTTTGTCACTATATTTTTAGTTTTTGATCACAGCTACTAACTCAAGATCAGGAATGGAATATTTTTTTCATGAAAATTTTATTGCCTTGATACGTTGAAAATAAATCTATTATTATGCATAAGGACACCACCATTGACATTATTAAATTAATATATATAGATCACAAACCCAACATTACCTTATAGTTGAGTTAAGATTAAATAATTCATTAAATATCCTCCTTAATTTTCAAGACATTCCTCAAATTGTTTTTTCCAAAAAAAAAAATTAACCCCTTTCATCATTTTTTTGTTAATCGATTGGATGATCGTGAAATGTTCTAAATGAAATACTGATTATAACCCACTAAACTAATAAAACTACATACCACATTTATGTTCATTTATATGGTCCATTCATGAATAGAATTTTCCTTAATTGTATCAACAGATATTCAATCATAAGAGAGAATCCGGTGATGAAATGAAACAAGTTGAATCAAAAATTCACACTTTCTAAACATCCCATATAATTCATTTCATATATATGAATTCAGAATAATGTGCATGGGATTGTCATGTTATTTGTACTTTTTGAAGTATACCATGATGTCATAAATAAATACCATAATAATGTAATCAATATATTCTTTGAAATCCCTATTAATTATATCGATGAAGATAGAGGTTATATTACTCCGCCCAAAGGAATTATTCTAAATGTGTAATGCCCATACATAGTTTGAAATGATATCCTTGGTATATATTCCTTCCAAACATGAACATATCCACTGACCCACTAAGAAATGGTTTTTAGTACCATTTAATTAAGGAGTTAGTTTTCACATAAAGTGATCTAACATAGATCATCCACATTGTAGACCTGGATGATCTATACAAGAAAGTTTATTATTCATAACTTGAGTAAAAAAATCTCAGAATATTTATAATTTTTTCAACACCAGTCGCAGTACCAGTGCCAACCTCATTATCTTTCATTAGAGGGAATTACCTATATTGGATATGTGTGATGTTGTGGTTTTCATTCCTTCAACTGTGTTACAATTATAATTAATGGCGTACACTATATTAGCTAATAAATCATAATTTATTATAACAACATAGATAAATACATAGAATAAATTTAAATACTATTCATAGAAAATTTCATAATCATAAACAAGGGTTTTTAGGAAAAATTAACATTTATTTACATCATAATGCCTTGTAATGATAATGGGAATTATCCTAAGCATATCCCCTAGGATTTTAAAACCATGTCTGATGTAAGGAATGTTGTCATGTATCAGGATAACACGTATCAAGCATGAAACTCTTTATTGGTGTTGTTAATCAATGATACATCTGTTCTAGAATTACGTCTACTTATAGTATCCATGAAGGGATGTATTTTCTATAAATATCAACATAATCTATTCATTAAAAAAAATTCTAGCATAATCTTGTTTGTTTATCCTCACAAATTATATTAGGGTTTTGTTGCCAAATCTACATTATATAATTCTAGTTTTCATGTTTAATACAAAAGTATCTCAAATAACGACTATAAAGACCAAACCTCAGAAATCTGGAGCCGGTGCATTATTTACTTATATAATCATGATTGTGTGAAATTAAAATCCTGACTGAACAAATATTTTAGAAGTTTTGGAAAACCAGATATATACATAAGTTCAAAAATGATATATGAAAGGAAATACAATATATATTCCATTAAAAACATCCATGAATTCAAGATTATCCATGAATATCATTAATAATTTACATCATCATATCTTGGGAAAATAAAAAATATGAAAGTGGAGATCTTATATAATTAGTAATGGTATACAATACAATAGAAGATATCATAAATATATACATTAGAATGGTGAATAATTAAAACAAATGTCTTTAAAAAAATCTTCATCACAATATTTTAGGAATAAGTTCTAAATAAATATTTCCCCTATAAAACATATTGATTGGTATTATAATAGTAAAATAACCATAAGAAATATCAATTACTTTCATCATAATATGGGAATTTAAAATTTTGGACAATATAATCATACTATCAAGGCCTCATTAAATGACCATAAATAATCATTCTGTCAAGGCCTTCTACCAAGACTCTATTTTGTATCATGAGACATACAGATGCATTGATGGGCTATAGTGGGCCCAACCCATTAAAAGATAGAAAAATGTAATTTCTCATATAAATAGGGATAATCATAATAGTATATACATTCATATTGAAACTAACACATGAAATGTAAATAACGTTCCCCAATAAATAAATTGAACACTAACCATTCTGAGTAATATTGTGAATGGTATCATGATAGCACATACACGGTCAAAATAATCATAAAACATTCAATAAAATATGGTAAATTATATCAAAATATATTCATCCTAGTTGAACATTATAATCAACAACAGTGTTGAAATATATGAAATTGATTGAATAAAATGGCCGAGTATTTCTCAATATAAATACTCTTTTACTTTGATAAGAAGATTTATTTTTGAAAAAACTTTATATAAATACAAGATTAAATTATGGAATTTTCTTCATAATAAAATGATTTATTTTATAAAAACAATGGTTTCAAAAATCAGATTATATTTTACACTTGATAGTATGTATGAATTGGAGAAAAAATTTTCAATCGTTATTTTATTTCATGAATAATTTTTGTAGAATATTTTTAAAACATATATTTATCCATAAAAAATAATAATTATATTATTTAAACATATATATAAAATTAATATAGAATTTATGATGAGTTTCTTAGAATTTTATTTGTAATAATAGATACAATGAGTAACCTAAATGAAAATGGAGGTTTGGGTATAAATGTCTTACCTTATGTATAAATATGTTCTTCACATGAACTTGAGGTCTTGGAATATGAAATTAGACTAATTAATAACATAATACAGAACCTATAAGACATGTCTTTTGTTTCAAATAATTTTATTAATTTTATTTATATCCTTATTGATAGGTTATAAGTTTGAACTTCATTGTTCTGGAGTGTTCATTTCCATGATTTCACAATCGGTATACTCGTATATGATTATGGATGTTCATGTGTAATAGAAATTATACTCATGAATTAAATTTATATATTATTTTATAACATATATTGGTGTTAATGGTAATATATATCATTTTTACATTGAATGAGGATGAATAATTATATGAACAAATAACAAAAATCACTTAGATTATTTTAGTTGTATTTTTATTAATATGAATTAGTTTTTTACATGAATAAATATTATGTACATATACTTGTTAATAAATCATAAAACGGTTATAATACATTTATATAGTATTCATAAACCATAAAAATGGTTCCATGACCAATACTGATGGAGATATTAAAGAACAATACTTCTTCAACCATGAATGTTGGAAATTGGCACCTCAGAGACGATGATTTCGTTTATAAAATCAAAGAGAGAGAGTAAAAATATTGATAACGGTTATTACATTTAAATTATATAATTATATTATATATATTATACAGGATACATTGAGATCCTTTGGATATAGATGTTGAGTATAAGATAACGAAGGAAAAGAACTTGAAATGAAATTAAAAGAAGAAGATGTGGATTTGCCTCTCAAATACAAATCCTTGAGAACCTCCTTATGTGAGAGGGTTTTGGTATTTTAAAAAGAAAAAGGGTTTATGGATGTGGTTAGGGACTAGGGTATTTTATTTTTGATAGACATTAAGTATTTTAATGGAATATAGGAGTAATGAGAAGAGGGATTGGTGGGTGGATTTTATTGTGGATGAGAAGAGTTATTTCACATTATTTTAGTCATTATTTTATTATTTTTTCTCAAAACTATAAATATTATTCACCATTTTGACATATAATAGTAATAAATTCATGTTATTTTGAACCTATCATCATATAAATCATCTATGACACAATCATGATGCTGAAATTCATTTATTTAGCATATTTCGTAAATTATTTAATTTAACTATTTACAAAAAATTCAACTATATTAGAAAAATAAAAACAAAATAGTCAAACCATTTTTTGATCTATTTATTTTTAATATGATTCAATTTTATGAAAAAAATTTGAAAATATTGTGAAATATAATTTTTAAATAAATTCATCAATTACTCAAAAAATAGTTTTTTCAACACTAAAACTTTCCTTATAATACCCTAATAAATTAAATATGGACTTAATAAACTATCAAAAAATTATAGGAAAACTATATATTTATTTAGGATTATACTGTATTAATAAATTTATTAATTTAAAATTGTAATTTAATATTTATTACACCCAGAAATATCAATACTTAATTATTCACTTCTAAAATACTCTATTTAATATATATGGGGTCCATATTTTATTTAAACTTCATGGGTGAAGTTATGATTCATAAGGATCATAATTATATTTATAAGATTTCAATAATATTCAAAACGTTGTTGTTACTATTAACAAAAAAACGTTTGTTGAGCAAGTTAGACTATAAATATCATACTAAATGCAACTATTTATGTCAGTTTATTGAAATTAAAATCACGTAGGAGTTAAATATATGTTTACTTTATTGTTTATAAAAAAGTGATGTTTTGTTGAGACTAAATGTATCATTAATTCAATAATAACTTTATTTTTAAATACTTGGGGTGTTACAGTAAAAAAATTATATATGTAAACATTACATGAACACAAGGGTATAACTACTTGATCATAACATTTGTAATGATACCATATATTTCAATGATTACCCAGATGATCCATGGAATAATTATTTGTAAAACAATAGACATGGATCCTATAATAATCAATAGAATAGACTATTTCATCATGAAAAGGGAATAAGAAATATAATATTTTGAATACATGAAAGCGTATGAACTCATTCCAAATAAGTCAATGATAATTTCCAAAACCTATCAGGGAACATCATGGTGGATACACCTACTAGGCCGGACACACCACCATCCCTTATCATAGTTGTATCCTTATAGCAGAATGGGTTTTCTCCAAAAACTATCACAATAAATAGGTTTCACTCTAAAATCATATTTTTAATCATGATTCACTCCAAGGACAATATTATCAGTCGTGGTTCACTTCCATGAGTATATTAGTGTATAAATCCCTTTACATAACTATGTTAACAACTCATTCCATCCTTGTATGTATAATGAGATATAAATAATTACCCATTTTATTAGAGGTAAATATAGCTCTGACCCATAAAATAATAAAATCATACATAAATGTACATCATGATCATAAAAAATAAACATATAATATCCCTTGAAATGAAATTTGTATCATTAACATGACATTATATGATAACATGTGGAAAAGAGATTTGTTTAATAATAATTTTTTCAAAGAATAACCCATGAAAAGAAATGGGTTCCAAAATCATATAACATGTGGAATAAAAACATGTATCATAAAAATCATTCCATCAAAATAGATTTTATTCAGAGTAACAAAACGAATGGTACCCTTGGATCTTATCCTTAGTAAATCTTGAAAATATCAATATATTTTACCTTAAATAGAGTATGACTTTATAATAACCTATATAGAATTAATCATGAAAAATAAAAATTCATTGTAATAAAAATTAAGATATAAAATAATATGAAAATACTTTTCATGTATAACAACATTGTAATTTAAAAAGTAATATTTTATGAAAAAAATTAATTTATTTCTTCCAGAATATATTATTTCCAATTATTAAAATGATTTTTACATCATAAAACATTTCAAAAACTTTTTTCATTGAAAATAATTTCCATAACATAGAAATGATACTATTGAAAAATTGAAAACCATCTATTTGATAATAACATTGAATACATGTAATCTGTGATTGATAACATTTTGAAACCCATTAATATATAAATATCATTAAAACAAATAAATGAATCTTGACTTTTTTTCGAAAACTTCTTCTATGAAAAATACTTCCAAAACATATTATATCTTCTTGAAATCATTGGGAAAATGTTTTATTTGAAAAAAAAACATATAAAGGAAGCTTGAAAACATCATGAGAACATATTTTATGAAAATTACATTGAATGCATATAAAGGAAGACTACAAACATTTTTACACCTTTTTCATTTGAAATATATTTGAAAACATATAAATAAGATTTAAAATCTTTAAAACACTTTTCATTGAAAATTAAAATTTGAAAATATATTAAGGACGTTTCCTAAAAATGAAAAAAAATTCTATAATAAATGTTTTTTTTAAATGATTTTATTTGATAAAAAAATTAAAAACATTGATTTTACAAAATAATAGTTAATTTTTTATAAATATATTAAATTTTTAATCATACAATGTTAGATTCAAATTAATGATGGATTTAAAAATAGATAAATTATTACATGCTGAATGTTATTTTTAATTTGTAAAACATTTAGAAATGTTCCTTGATCCTAAAATAAAAAGAAGATTACATTATTAAAATTATTATTAATACCATAAATTGTTGGTGAATATTTTATTTTATTATCATAAGATAATAGTATGATATATTTGAAAACATATTTTGAAAACAATGTTTTAGATGAATGCATATTTTTTACCAAAAAAATAAATAATGAAATATTTTCTTCAAAACATTTTCAATATTATATAAATTACTAAGGAGTAGAAAATAGTACAAAGACAAGAATATATAATGAATAATCAAATGAGAATAAAATAAATAAAATAATTGAGTGTAACACCCCCATGAATTTATTTTGTTTATCTATTCAAATTTAATATTTTGATATCTTATATTGGATAAAACGCAGAGATTAAACAAACCACTATACAATATTGTTATTTTTAAAAATAAATTATCTCTTTTAGGATATATTGGAAGATATTGATAAGAATAAGTAAATTATAAAAATATATTATTGTTGTAATTTGTTAAAAATTAATTAGAACATTACAGTATTTTTCTCATCCATATACTTGTTTTTTTATACGGAACCCTTGTTTGTGTTATCTCATGTGACCTTTATAATTTAATTTATTTCATTTATTGTGGATGTGTTATAAACCCTTGATCAAATGTGGTATTTAAAGAAAGGTATTTATAACAGTAAATCCTTAGGTAATAGACCTGAATTCAAAAAATGACTGGAAAATTTTTTATTTAAGGATGGGGTAATGGTATAAAATTTTATTTTATTCTATATTGTTTATTAAATTTAATCTCTTTTATATCTTACATTAAATAAAATATCATGTGTAAATGATATCTGGTATATATGAATATAATTATTTAAAAATATATTATCTATAAGCAGTTAATTTTTTCCTAATTATTAAGATCAACTAACCTATGAAAATATATTATTTATTTTATTGGTTACAAATTAATTAAAAATAATTATAAGGCAATATTTAATAAAAATGATAAAAAAACATTTTAAATGTGATTAATTGTGTTTTATACCAATAAAATAAATCAATAAATCTTTGGAGATTATATTAAAGAAATATATATATATATAATAATAAATATATTTTTTATCAGTCGACTGATGTTTATTATATGCCTAATATAATAAAAAAATATAATTTTAGTCATAACGATGTATTTTTTTAAGAAGAAATTTTTACCGCCTTTTGATGAGACACATGTTATAAATCTAGTTTTTACAATTATTGAAATTAAAATTGAAAAAAAACTTCATCATTGAAATATTAGTATCATGATTTTATTTGACTTGAATTGTGGTATTTTTATGATATGTTTCATGTTTTTGTGTATAGTAATAAATTAATGAATGTTATATGAAATATTCATTTCCTATAAATAATTCATATTGTTAGATTATGTATTAGACTGGGTTTAAAGTATAATTTGGTCAATATTATATAATTTCAAAAAATTTAATATATTTTATTCAGTTTCATACTAAATTTGGATATAAATATATTTCCATTTTTGAATGCTTTTACTTTAAACTCCATTTTTCTCATTCTAATAATGGGGTTAATTTATAATTAAATTTCAAATATTATGTTCATTGAATTTTAAAAATTTGATTAAATATTTCAAATAATAAGGTCCAAAATTAGTAAAATACGACCCTTTTATTTCTAGAAAATATTAATAGAAACTCTGGTACTTTTTCAAATTATCAATGTAATGCATAAATCTGGTATATAAGGGTTCAAATAATATTATAAGTATTATAAATTTATCCAAAAACGATACATTAATTAATTTTAGGAATTAATATTGACCAATACCATTCTTTTGTTGATTTTATGACCTCTTGGAACCACTTGGATGACATTATGCCTCATAAAGTATTTTTTAAGGAATTTCCAATATGGCATACTCGTATTTTAAATAAGTATTATAGTTTTAATATGTGGTAATCAAAAATATATATTCAACTTTAAATTTTCATTTATTAATAAAAACTATATTAATTATTATAATATTTTAGAGAAAAAAGTATTAAATACATGGCTTTCATACTAATGACGTAGTAATTGTTTAATAAATAGAATAATCAAATAAATATAAATATAAATATAAAAAAATATAATTTTATATAAGTTATTTCATACTAAAATATTACATTTAATTTGATATCTTATTGAATTCTCTAAATATTTTGTTCGAAGATACAATTTTTTTAAGATATTTTTAGAGGTTAGTCAATATATTGTGTCAAAAAATTCATTAATTATATTTTAAAATAAATAATTTTTTCTTAAATGAAATAAAATTATTAAAAATATAAAATTATGCCAAATTATTTGGATAATGTTTTAAATTTACTCCATTCTACATATATGGGTTTTTGGTAATTTTTTGTAACTATGTAAACATTTAAAATTAACAACACGTGTTCCATGGTAAGAGCTAAAGGGATGATATATTGGATAATGCCAAAAGATATGGGTAACAATACAACCTAAAATATTATAAAAATTTTATTTATAAATGATTTAGATCCATATAAATATCAATTATAAATAACTAACTTTTATTCAATTTTCAATAAAATAATAATTCATATTAATAAAATATTCATTGAGTTTTCAAAATAACCCCTCACAAAAATAATAAAATGAAACATCTTATCTCAATTACTCACACCACTTTGATCATTATATCATGACCAGACCCCACCAATTTTTCCAAAAAACAACCTTTTACATGTTATGAATGTCCTTGTATTCCATAAAGACCAATTCTAGGTCCCATGATAAGAGATCTAATGAAATTACACCGAAGAAGCTGTAATTGTTTTACCAACACATTCAATATAATTTCTTCTTATACTTCCTCTAAATATTTTTTTAATTATAATATTTTTATTAATATGAGTTCAATAAGAGTTTTCCCTCAACAAATTTCAATGATTTTATGATAGTATTTACATATATTTCAACATAATTAGTGGAATATTCTTCTTAAATGGTGTTTATCTATTATGATATCATTTCTCATAACATATTTAATTTTTTATGAATTATTTTACAATGGATGTCATATTTTGATATCATTCATGTTTTATGGTTAATGTATAAACATTTCATATTCTAGTTTTCAATAAGAATATTTATTTTTTTTATTTCACCCCTTTAATATATGGAATGTATTTTTCCCAGTATGTTATTGAAGAGGGACTCTATAGTCACTTTATTAATCAGTTTGTCTCATGTGAAAAACTATTTTTTTATTAGAAAATGCTTTACCTATTTTTGTATGGTGTCTTGGACAAAGACTTGATAGTATATTTATGATGTCCAGAATTATATATTCCTTCGTTATGATAGTAGTTATTGTTATTAAATGGGATTATAATAATAGTATAATATCCATGGTTATATATCATTCTCATTTGATAATATATAATGAATTATTTTACTATGATTTATTCAAATCAAATCACTCTCAGATAATTTATTAAATGATATGTGTTTTAGTTACTCACCATTCCATTATCATGTATGTTTTTTTGATAGATTTTGGGGTATGTATACACTTAATAAGAATACAAGATCACTCATTTCTTATTTTTTTTCCAAATTTCATGCATTATATTGTGACTTGTATTCTTGGTTATTATATGATTAATAATGGTTTTATAATTGAAAATTATATTTTTATTTCATTTTTTAAGTCATATTTGAATTATAAATATTTATATAGTTTACCAAGACTACTAAACTACTTGGCCAATTCGGATTTTATATTTTTTGTAACTTTTACCAATGTAAAGGCACTAGATCTAGGTTACCAAGGTCTATGTATTTAAATTGATAGACATATCATAATATTTAATAAATGTAAGCATAATCACATTCTCAATAATATATGAGATTATTGAAATATACTCTTACAACTTTGGTAATGTTAAATCAAGATACCCATGAAGGAAAAAAATTTCAATAAGAGAAAAAAATTTATTAACATAGTGATATTATAGAAACAAATATAACAATAGGAAGTATGTATACCTTGTAAAATAATATAGGTGCATAACATATAATGTGTCTCAATGAAGGAAATTCGAAAAAAAATTAATTTTCTAATTTGGTATATTGTGAACTATAAAATAAATAAAAGTGTGGTCACAAAATTGATATCTGAATATAAATATAATTAATTTTAATATTCATAGAATACATTACTGGAATTTAAACCAACCAAGAAAAATATACAATTGGTGAATAAGGTATAAATATTAATGAAATAAAAGTTTGACTATAAATGACTTATTACATGAATAAAATTTGAATCAGGTTACCAATGAAAGCATGACATTAATGTGAAATGGTAATATAATTTAATTAATTTAATTCATGATATAATATTTATTAGGGAATTATATACACTAGATAAATGAAATTTTTGGTTAATATGGAATTTATTTCATGAATATGATAAAGTTATAAGAATTTTATGTCCCTTAACTCTTGACTCCCATCATACTTGTCTAAACCTCAAGTATAAAAAAATATAATTTTGTTATAAATCACTAACTGAAACATATTAATTTATATAATTCCATATATTTTTTATTTCTCACTTTATATTTCCCATTTATTAACACTTCCATGTTAATGTAACGTTTTGGCTTAAAATTTAATTATTTTTGAATATGTATTAATTATTTATTCATGATTCTACTTCATAGATCCTTATATAAAAATTTAATGAATATAAAAAATGGTATAAATTCCATATATATTAATTATATAATTTCCTAAAACTGTATAAAAAATATATAACCAGGAAATTAGATGCATCATTCGTGGGGATTTTAGGATATACAAACACATGAACATTGTTTCTGTTTTATTGTTTCACTATGAAAGAAATAAAATTAAGTGATATATAAATATAATTACATGTGGGTATATTATATTTATAATTGAATAATTATTTCATAATACATAATATTTTTATTTAATCCATCATAAATACCTTCTATATTAATTTTCAACAAATCACATCACTATGGGGAGGCGGTTGTCTACACGTCCACAAACAATGTTATCGTATTCCCAAAAATGGAAATCATTATATTATGTCTTTTATAAAAATTAAAAATGAATAAATTAATTATACATGTCATAAATCATATTAATATAGTATTTACATCATTATTATTATATTATATTATATATATATATATATATTAATGGATGATTGAATGATACTAATTCATATTGTGGTAGACCTTAATACAAAAAAACTATGATTGTGTAACCCATTTGATTGAAGAGTGTGATTTTTTAGGTAATTAACATAGAATAGAAACATATTAGTATGATCTTGATAATGATATTATTATTTATTCAAGGTATTATAATAATTTAGGGGGTTAGGATATAAATATATTAGAATTTTTTGTTGAGGAATGTTACATCTTCTTTGGGTAACTCATTTTGGTCTGCACCAAATGGATTCATAGGTTAGATTTCATCCCAAATTAAGGATTATAAGATGCATTTAGAGAGGTTTGGAGCTTATTTGTTCAGGTTTTGGATGATCCAAATGTATTTGTTGGTGTTTATTTGTGGTGGGGTGGAGTGGCCATTTATATCGTAGGAAGAGTGGAATACTTGTAAATATGAAATGTAAACAATGTTGAGAGGTCATCTTTACATAATGTGCCTCCAATAATGTTACATTTATATAAAATGGATTATATGGTGTATATATGGACATATAATGTCTTCTTTACATTTTTATAGGTTATTTGTCCCCATAAGTTTATGTTTAATTACAAAATTGACTCATTTTTACCGTAATGGTTGTAATTAAATTAAATTTCATTGGATAATATTTTTTCCAAAAATTAAGATGACCATAATGAAAATTTTAAATTATAATTATTCTAAATATGGAAACCATATTTCCAAATTATAAAATCAATAGTGGAATATATTAATATTTTATTGGTCCTAAATATTTTGATGAGACAATTGTTTTTGTGTGTCTGAAACTTTTCAAAAGATTGGAATGTTATTATATTCAATTTCTATGTCAAATAGATTCCAAATATCTATATTTTATTAATATATGTATAGTTTAACTATATTAATTATAAAACCAAATTTAAATATAATTTAACTATATAAATAAGTTCGATTAAAATTTGTTTTTCAATTAAAATTCAGTGTTCTCATTATTCAAAAAAAATGTAGCTTAAAAGAAATAAAATATCACAAAAAGTAAATTTTAATATTTTTATATCTATTATAACTCTATTTGCTAGTTCAATATTAAATTTTACGTTTCATGAAATACAAGAAAATGATACGGATTTCATAGAGCACATGGTATATTCAATGTTATATGAAATTCATAATATTCAAATGGATAAATTAATTTGAAATATAATTCATAAAGTACTTGTGGTGTTACAAAATAGTATTCCCTTGTATAATTTCCCTTTTAAAATAACCATTTGTATTTAACTACACATATAAACAAAATGAGAGATAAAAAATAAACATGAATGTTACTTGCATGGTTCTCTTTCTCTCTAAAATTATTCATAGGGATATACACCCCCCCCAAATTATGGAGATAATATGTTTTAAAGAATGAAATTCCAATATTTTGATAATTAAATTTTCTATTATTTTGATTAAATACTAGAATTTTAATGTATTTTAAAATAACAATACATTCATTTCTTTAAAATTTATATTAAACTATAAGTTTCATTATATAATACTTACTTAACTTTTTGGGATCTATTTTAGTATTTATTTATAATAAATCATTGATAATTTCATTTTATCTTCTATAAGATTCATTTCGAATTATAATAGAAATGTCAATGTTCTGTTAAAATGGGAAAAATGTATTATGAAATATATTTTAATTAATTAACAATAAATTATCACTCTATGTTCAATGTAAATACCCCTAATTTATTTTTTCATTTATTCCCATTTACAATTAATTTTTAGATACACCTTTTCATTTATTTAATTTTATCATTTCTATAAATAAAACACTTGATGTAATTTTCTGTAAAAAAATTTAGAAATATTAAGAAACTTATTTTTTATCCTTGGGATCTTTATCAACTGATATATATTAATGATTTTGTGTGACATATAGGCATATGGATTATAATTATATATTGCTAAATGAAGTGTTTTTCCCTCAAATGCACTAGTTTTGGATTTATATCTAATGAGAAAAATATATTGTTAATTGTATTGATTTGATTATCCCATTAATCATAACATTATTCATGTACCAAATTAAACGATTTCATTATTACAATGTTTCTAACTATCAATATTTATACTTTTATCTTATCATTGAATTTTGATAATCTTGATTTATTTAAAAAAGTTTATAACGAATTATATTCCTATGGTTATGCTTATTTCACATTTCATTTTTATATTCATTTGTTTTGAAACATGGATCATGATTCCCATCACATGATCCTCCCCACTATTCTCTGGCCTATATAGAATTGTTTGTTGTTATATTCTCTTCAATCATGAAATATAAGTAGTAATAATTTCTTGACATTCTATTTTATTATATATGTATCATATATTGATTTTTTCCATGCATTTGAGATATCTGTTAATGAAAATTGATATTCCTTTTATATTTATAAAAATTTTATCTCACCCATTCATATAGTTTCATTTTATCATGCTAATGAGATGAGTATATCATATGAGTAATCTATATGGTGTTATAGTGTTCTTTTAAATATGATAAATGATCATAGTATTGTTAAAAAAATTCCCCTTAAAGTTAATCATTAAAGATTCTAAACCATTGGGATCTTCGAATGCTATATTGTTTTGTGATATTTTATTTTTTATGGAATTTATAAATTTTTATCATTGGTTTTCTATCTTAGAACTGAATATGGTTAGAAAATAATGTTTTTTCCCCATAGTTATAATTAAGGTTTTCAAGAATGTCATTTTTATATTGAATAGGGTTATATATTGTGGTAATTAATGAAAGATAGCATTAGTGAATACATTATGGATATAACTAAAAATTGTAAAACATGTATCTATTTTTATTTTCTACTGTATATTGTTTAGTTCTAATGAAATAACTATCTTCATATATTCATAGGGATGGAGGCTCTTCCACTAAGGCACATAGTGGTAATGACGCTAATAATTCTTTATTGGGTATTTGATGTATCTTAACTCACTACACATCAAGTGAGACTACCTATATTGATGGTCTCCAAATCCCGAGGGATTTTATTCTTCCAATTAACATGGTATTTCTGAACCATTATAAAGTATTGATATTTATTTTCTAATATTAATATTAATAAAGTGTGGTAGGATAACCCATTTTGAAAATGGATATGGAAAATTTGTTTAATCTTTTATAGTTTTATTTTGATACCAATAAATAATATATAAACCAATAGTAACATTGTATGATTTGAATGATTCATTATAGAAAAAACATTAGAATTGTGTTCTCAGAATAATTTAGAAAGCTTCTATTATTTAGATAGATATTGGAATTTTGGATTCAGGATACGGTTACACATTAGATTGTGTGAAATATGTCATAAAATGTATCTTTCTAGAATTATTGAAAATTAATAGTTTCTAAGGATATATATTTGGGACTAATGGTTGAGAATCACAATATATTCTTGTTATAAATTAAAACATTATTTTTCATAACACATATTATAGTGATATATAAATTATAACATGATTCATACCATAAAATATTATCATTAGTATTTAGTAAATTAAATTGAAATTGTTATATTTATTTAATTTCTAAACAGTAACTAATAAATATTTTAGAAAAAATTACCTTTAGAATATATTCTATATTGAATAGATTTAAAAAAACAAATCCCTAAAAGAAACATGATACAATTTATAATAATAGTAATGTATAGATAAGAATTAATACAATATTAAAATACATTTTAAAATACCATTTAAAATTTATATTATTAATAAATATGTAGGTAAATATGAATACATCTCAAATAAAACTTGTATTCATTGATATCGGCATTAATATATTCATAACTACTAATATATTGTAATTTAAATAATGATTAAATAATAGGGAACTTAAAAAATTGATTTATTGATTTTATTGTATTTATAGGAGGGATATCAAAATAATATATATCATAGTTCATCATATATTTTTTATGGGACAAGATGTCTATTGTAACATAACCATTGAATTTATAGACATATATATAGGTATCAACATTATCGAATCCTTTTAAAAATGTTAAAAACAAATAATTAATTAGTAATATTATTTATTATAAATTTACATTTTTATTTCTATGATGTGTGGTAATATCACCATGGAGTTTCACATGACCAAGAACAATTGGAGATTTAACAAGTATTTATTAAGTTAAATTCATTAACGAATAAGTTATATATCTTGGATAATGTAATTATATATATTCTAACCAAATGGAATTATATAAAAACACACTTATTACCATTATATAAAATATTATGCTGATTTATTGAAAGAAATTTTATATATTTTTTATTATATAATTTTCTAGTTGTTAGTGGAATTTATATTCAAATTATAAACTATTTCATTTTTTAATTTCAATAAAATATGATAAAATGAATAACTAATGTTTAGTTTAAAATAATTTTATGATAAAGAATTGTTTTTTAAAAATCTAATCAATTATTAAGTTTTCATAACAAAATTATTTAATGATAAAGGATATTTTTAAAATAGAATTTCATATTTCTATATATATTTTTTATAATAATAAAAAAATTCACTGTTTAATAATGATATTAATAATATTTATTGATAATGTATATACAAAATTGTCATAAATACTAATTTTTTTAACTGGATATGTCATGCGAACAGATTATTCTTATATATAAGACAAATATTTTTCTGTAAAAAGGTAATGTGGACATATATTAAAAAATGTAAAACTCATATGAATATTGAAGAGAAATTAATTTCATATTTTTAATCAACAATAACTAATTTGTTAATATGTTTATTTTTTTAAAAAATATAAATATGTAACCAATGTAAATATTGATTACCATGGTAAAAAAGATATTTTCAAACAGTTGTTTTTGAATATAATTTTCATGATTTTAATTTTTTTAATTTTTTCTTACTTAGTAACAGATATATTATTGAAAAATTTATAGGAATATTTCAAAAATACATTTTTAAATTTTTCCACATGAAAAAATTTGGAATATATTTATCAATATTTTTGTAGTTATGTGGGGAGTGGTTGTGAGATTCTAGGACCCACCAACCCTCAATGTAGATATCAAAAAAATATTTAATATAATATATCACGTGTGCAACATCATTCTAAAATAATTTATTATATCTTGAAGGCATATTCGATTGGGGAAATTGGGACCTTAATTAAATCATATTGTGGGTTTTTCCGTATCCTTCAAATAATACTAAAATGCATTGGGTATTTCATTTTACTAAATATGAGGAAGATAAAATATAAAAAATAAGAAAAATAAATAATGTATTTTCTATAAATAATAAATTAACTTATTATATTCTATTTAATCATAACTATTTAAAATAATATGGTTATGCACATAACACTTAATATTAGCGAAGATTTTAGAGGTGATCATTGATGATGGTAATGTGATCATGGATCAAATATCATTTTTTGGGAGTTTTTCATCATCAACTAGGTTCATGGATTCCTCCAATGACAATTATATGTGATCTTCCTTCAACAGTGATTGATCAAATATCAATGTATGATTTTTTCTATGAATTATATATTTTATTTCAACCTAGTTGAACATAATTGTTTTGTTTTAGGAAATTCAGTCATAAACCATTGTTAAATTATAGTTGAGTGGTTTTTCATCACATATTTAGATATTTATAAATGATTTGATTCCTCTTTCTTGTTTATATTCCCATAGATATTTCACCATAAACTAAAAAATAGAAACCCAAATAGTTTTCATTATTCATTTATCGATATTGTGTTTCATAGTTTTCTCACCTCATTCACCAAAAGTGAATCATCTATATGAAAATTGATTGGTGGTTGGGACATACCCATAAACATAATATAGTTTGATTGATTTGTTGGATAGTAAATCATTTCCACAGATTTATATTTAAGAGCATGGAGGAGATAGAGGAATGATGATGATGATAAGAGATCAGTGTTGTATTTAACCATATTGTTTGTTTGGATTGGTTTTTTTGGAAATTATGTTCGATGATATATGTTGTATATTTATTTGGAGGATGTAATAAATCCACTAGGATATGAAATTGATTCTCTTAACTACATATATCCATATGTCACTGTGAATCAAAATTTATTCCAACTAGGAGGAATCAATGCAATATACATGTTATTTGACTATTTTTTGTAATATCATAATCCATATGGTGTGTAGTTTGTAAGAACACACATCACATGTGCCCCGAAAATTTGATAATTGGTAGGTTTTATCGTGATGTTAAATATAAAATAACTATGTCACACAATAATGTGTAACAAGTTCCATTTTTTTCACATCCCAATGGGCTCCCATGGGTACTCATGAACTAAAAATTTAAAAAAATTGAAATTGTATAGTACATGACACAACAAGAGAAAACAGGAATGGGTTACGGTACAAATTCATAGACATATCCATACTTAGTGTTACATGTATTTAGTCTCCTATACATTCCATTATCCATTCACAAGACTACATAGTTCCATTTTTTAAATCATTTTATTATTAGAAGCCACATTTTTTTTATTCTATTTTTCCATACTTAATAGGGTACAATGAGGAATCATGTTTGGTGAGAAAAATGAGTGATTCCCTCTATAGGTTTGTTTTGGATAGAGTAATTTATACCTCCATATGGCCCAAGATTTAATCCTATATAATTATTTCCTTTGATGGATAAGGTATCCTATATCCTATATACTGGGAATATAATCTCATTCCTAGTAGATTATCCAAAATAAGGATTTATTCCCCCCCCCCCCCTTAGTTATAGAACATATCCCTTGCCAGTGTTCATTATCTTGTGAGTTACAATTCCTACCATGAGTGAAGTGCCAAATTATTTAACACTTTGATGAGTTCCGTCAAAACTTGTAAGACTAATGAAGTGAGTAACCTTATATGAATGTGACTTTTTATCATCAAGGATAGTCCATATATAGAAGTGAGTTCTTGACCTTCCATTGATACATGATGTATACCTTTAGAATATATGACTTTTTTTATCATTCATTTTTTATGTATATTTATCAATGTTTATGGCATTTTTGGTAATACTTGGTTGACCTACAATGTATACTATCCACAAAAGTATATGGTATTTTCCAAAAATTGTATTGTCTTCTATATATGACATATCGTTGGACAGAAAATATTAGTGATTAGAATGATTTGAAACATAATTTATCTATACATACCAGTGGAAGATTTAGAAATCCACTATAATTTGTTGCTAGGATAGATTTTATTATCATTGTCGGTGGGATATTATTTAAAAAAAATTATTCTATCATAATATCAGAGTGTTATAACGTGGGAAAAATATTCAATCATGCATATTCAATATTAGTTGCTCATAATTATTATTTATACTACAGCGTGGGTTGTGTGTGTAACTACATATAATATAATAATAGTCCTCTCATGTGTGATATATTAAATATTGGGGCTAGTATCCATCCTTTATTATATTGAATGTTAGATTGGATTGTCACATATGAATTACTACTATGAAGGTGGTTCCTAGTTGGATGCATCACAAAATTTTTGTATTCAAGTGGTATGTCATGTGACTAGAGTTCATATATTTTATCTTAATAAGTTTTGTTTGAGAATCATTGATGCGGCATTGAGGTTTATTGAGGTCTATCCGTTAAGTGAGGGAACCTAGAGACGGCCCATTGAATGATATATTTATTCACAAAACCTTAATAACAGTAATGATGATTCATTACATATAAGTGTAGGTTTTCTACAAGATATTGGCATGTAAAAATTATTGGTATGAGTTTTGGTTTACTTTTTCTTCAAGATTTTACAACCTAATTTTTCTCTTTCAGACCAGGTTTTCACCTAAAATTCCAAGTATGAACCCCTGAAAAAATCCATCTATGATTATACTATTGGATTTGGATGATCATATACATATATATTAGGCCCCAATACGTGGGTCTGTGCAGTATGTAGTTCCTACAATTGGTTTTTTGATAATAACAACACCCATTGGTGAGTTAATTATTCTGTGGTACCAGAAGTCATTTTACATAGGCTGATCACACATCAAGAAATAAAGAGTCATTGATTTCTCATGGTTTAGTGAAATCATGATATATAGGGAGCATAGTACTAGATATCTTCTATTGGGAGGGACTTTTGTTATTTTAAGACCCTACCAGATCAAATGATGGTTCTACATGAGAGTGTTCTCTATGGGTAGGTGGTACGATGGTGGAGCTTGGTGGAGAAGCCCCATGTTGAGGAGACACGTTCTATGAAGGATCTTGAGAACCTATTTGTAATTTTATTTATCTATTATTTATTCAGTAGGTATGTATGAAAGATATTATAGATCTATATTAGAGAGAAATGTTAGTGATAGGTTATGTCACATGGTTTAGTAACCTATTTTAGTAATGTAGATATATTATCATTACTTATCCCAGGTCATGGATCAATACGGATATACCCCATTTCCAGCTCCATTGGGCAGCAGTGACATCAAGTTCTGAATGACTACCTAACATGGGGAGGCCTTTTTCTATAATATATTTATAGACACACATATGAAACTCAATGAAAACTGCTGATGAAAATAAATGAAGGATGAAACACTATTATAAATGATCCAAATATGTGTGGACTACTAAACAGTATAAATTTAGAAAATGTATAGTAGAACGATAATGGAAAAATACAAGCCCAAACCAAAAATAAGTCCAATCCTGAAAAAACTAGAAAATAGTAGGTAGCTGAGAAGGCCCAATTTTTGAATCCCAAGCTATGACCATTGTATGCAGTTCAAGTAACTTGTATCTGTAAGATCCTCAAAAGTAGAAATCAACCAATCTACCATATAAAAAGGCACAAAACATATTAGGAAAATCCCATGTAGTGGTGAATATATAAATACCCTATCAAAAACCATGAAAAGGTAAAGGGGTAGGTGTAAGATATAGAACTAATAAGGGATTATGTATATAGAAAAATGTAATCGATAGATGGAACATTCCTAACAAAAATGAAACTAAAAGTGAACTCGTTCAAACCAAAGGATCACTTCAAGGTGAGAATATGAAATTCTCATCGAGTATGCACTACTTATAGAAGGATAGTGGAATCATCCATCCATGATAAGATAAACACTGAAATAATTTTACATACCTTATGTGTCATATCCTTTTCTAGAAGGAGAGTAACTAAATGCAAGTAGTGGGTACTAAAGTAGGATATATATATATATATATACATAGTCGATGAGTCTCTAAATAGAGATTATGGAGATATAAACCTAATAAATCATCCCAAGATGAAGTGTAAATTATAGGACAAAATGACGTCCATCTATAATTCCCATTATCTCATGCATCTGACAGAACACCCATGTCTATGGGGCTCAATCACTACACCTTGATATTATCTTCTTTGGGCGGAACTGACTGGCCAACAAGGTTTTTGGGCACATAACAGGATGCTTCTCAGTTGGTAAATTACCCCTCGTCCTTGTTAGTCGAATGCTCTGTCAAACCATGTCATTTCATTGGGTTGCACAGTTGAGGGGATAGAAATTCTATGTATGTATCGTGTACCCTAGTATTATAGGAGGTTCCTACTATGATAGTCACAGAGGAACTCATCTGTCAGGTTTGGAAGGAGGATTACACTTGAGAAATTCATCAAGGAACTCCACTACCCAGTGCTACTGGAGAGTCATTCTAGTTAGGGGTTAGGAAATTCACTACCCATATGAGTTTTTGGGTTATTCCTAGAAGATGTCATCGAGGAATTCCACCCCCGTCCTTGCTAAAGTGTATGCCCAGAATGACATGGATCTCCAATGGCCAGCACTTCTAGAGGGTAAATCAAAAGGATAATCTTGCAACACAACTTCCAGATATATCTACATGGTATGATCGATATTTTCTTCTAGGTATACCACTACACATCCTTGTTGGATGGTTATTTCCCAGATTCACTAGTGATTGTGTATGATTTTTTTCATCACCGGGTGTCTCCTCCGTGCATGTTAGACCTGGAAAATTTTACATTGTATCTCAATTTTTTTTGGGAACCATTACATTATACATGGAAAACCCCTCTAGATAACAATATTTTGGGACAAAATCCCAATTCAAAAGGAGGATATATGGACATTTGATGCTCGCTCAAGAGAGAAAATGTAGTACGTGGCCTGTGATGGGACTCGTAATCCGGGTGGTCCCTCTTCACTTTCTAGCCATGACATAAGTTGGTTGAATTGTATCATCCATGAAGGGGTACATTAAATATAGGTGGAATAAATGGTGTGTCCCACCAATATAGGGTTTGGCCTTGCATGTTGGTCTTGTCTGTGAACTTTCACATTGTATCTTTGTACTCTAGAACACTATGCGTTGACCCATAAAAGATTCCCTCCATGCGGACAACATGTGTCCCTGATCTCGTATATTGAGTCCTCACCTGTGTGACACACCACATAGGGTATCCAATTCATTAATGGATTCCAAATGAGAGAGCATGAACTATGCTCCATTTCATCCATATAATTTTTCAAACCATTGTTCCCCATGTAAGGGAGGATACACGTCATGTTATCTATACTGTGTGCAGTCAAGATTTTTCGATGATTTCCATATTTCTTCCAATAATCATCCATGCAATAAACCAGCCTATTTTCCTTGGATTTCAACTCGGTTTTTCCTGAAAAATGTGGATCTGGCCTTGAATCACATTACCAATCTATTTTTCACTGGAACTCAATTAATGGAACATGCATGGGTTTTGTTCCTCAATTCACAAGAACCCGTTTGTTCAACAATTGGTAATCTAGTGCTAAATTATCATATTTTGATTCATATCTTTGTGAAAATTCCAATTATATTCTCCACTCAAGATATTGTTGGAGTTTTTTTTTAATCCTTCAAAAATATGAGAACCTAATCGAGATTAGGTCACCTGATAAATTTCAAAGCTGGAACTGAGGGGTACCATTCATGAATAAGTAGATGAAAGTGGGTGGTAAGACAAAATAAAATAGGTTTCATGATTGTTTTACAAGAACTCTTGTCCTATTTATCATGAAAAGGTATATAAAATTATAAAAAAAAGGTAAAATAATGTTTGATTACTCATGATAATGAACAAGTTTACAATAGGGGTGCAGATTGAATTACAATGTCCGATATTTCCAAAAAAAGTTAATCAAAAGTTATAAAAAAAATTGATGAGATCTACCTCTTTTTAGATAAATCATCGGTAGATAATCCTTTTTTCAATGAGGGTGTGGTATCTATCACATATTAGGTATGTTGATCTTATCTGATCTGATGATTTGTCATTAGTTTAAGAGGCATGTCATAGGAGGATAGATACAGCACTTTCCAGTGATTCCCAAGACTATGAGACTAACCCTAGTGAATTATCGATAACCATATATAAATAATGCATCATTTAGTATCAAATTAATATAATTAATTTTCTAAATTATTAATTAATCAATTATTTAATTAATTCAATTAAACATGATGCCCACGAGTGAGGGGTTTGAATATCCGAAACTAACTCATTTAATATTTTCCTATGTTAAACACAAAATTTTGGACGCAACTATTGTCTTAGATTTTTCATCTGATCATCTAGTTAAGAGTTATCTCATATTTTTTAATTCACCACGTGGGTGAAATATAAAATATTGTTAATATAATTAATAAAATTAATTCCAGCCATAAATGGCTCTCGAAGAGCACTATGTCTCAATGCATATCTCTGGAAGTGTAGTTAGAAATATATCCATGTATTACATGAAAAAAATCGGGTCTAAAAAATCATTCCTCGATTTAATCATTTCTTCCTCGAAAAGAATAACTAAGAAAACATACTAGGATAATAAGACCATATCTCACCACCAAACTCCCATGAACATTCTTGCACATTTCTACGTTTCCACAACATGTGATGAAAAGGGATGGTTCTTCTTTGTTATGTCCTCTTCTATTGGTCCTCGACAACCACATGGTACTCTGAAAAGGTGGAACCATATTCAATTTCCATATCACCTAGGTAAATGACATTCATAGGGTATTTCAAATATTTAATTAGCTTTGAAACATACAAGACATCCAGAACATTCCCTAGTTGTTCTGGTAGGGTGAGGTAGTTAGAAACCTTACCAACTCTTTTTATGATATCAACTGGCCTGATGAACCTTGATGATAGCTTACATGCCCAACAAAACATCTGAATTAAACTCTTTGGGGAAACTCACCAAAGGATTTTTTTCTCCCAGATCGATGTAAAAGGGCTTCAGAATGTGGTCTATGTTTGACTTTTTTTCTGTGATATCATTGTCCATCCATGGATGAGATTATCTTTCTCTATTGTTGCAAACACAAACTCTATAAACAAAATAGAATACTCCCCAAAATCATTCTTGCATAAGGGTAGTCTCTAGGTATCCCATATATGGCCTCAAATGATTTCATGCTAATTATTGAGAGGTATCTATTGATGTATTCAATCTCTTCCAATGGAAGGTGATCCATCCACCACTAACTGAAGTCACACATGAAATCCCAAATCATATCTACTAGCACCTGGATAGTGCGCAAAATCATCTCATCAATCTGGGGGTGAAAAATGTACTCATATCCATCAGTGATTGAAATTACTATTGTTTTCCACTCCATAATTGTGAAGTCAACCAAGGATCATGATCTGAGATAATTATCAAGGGTAACCTGTGATGTCGGATGATCTCTTGTATATTCAACATCACCAAACACTCCACCAAAATCTACACCGTGATGGGAAAAAAGTGTGATGACATCATGATTAGGTTAATTATGACATATATGGAATCGTTTCCCTTAACTATACATGCAATTACCATGATTTAATCATTATATATAACTTCTTATTTCTACCCCATAATCTTGAGAGGTAGAAAAAACGTGCAAGCACATAGTGATCAACCTTAACGTAGTGATAGGTGACGCACTAGAAGATTCAATTATCTATTCTTAATATTATTTTACGCCACCAAACACTCCCTCATATGCTCTATATATAATCCCCACACGCGTATGTACATCCAATGGGTAATTGTGTAACTCCCACATCACTTCCTCCTACATTCGGACCAGAACCACTATTCACCCCTGGAAAAAGATGTCATGATGCATTCCTTCATAATATTCTTATTGTACATCACCCATAGATATAATATCATTAATGAATTTTCAATATATGTATCATTGTTGAGAATCTCTCACATGATCAAGGATAAATTTATTCAATAACGTCGACTATATAAATAATGTTCCCTCTTGTTCCACCAGGGTCGCTATAGGGATGCTAACTGCTCAAAATATTCCTACACAAGGTGAGCCTGGGTATTCTTGCTAAGGGAATCTACTACAAAATCACATTTTCTTAGATTATAGAATACCTCAAAGTTTTACTTCTATTGGAACTCAAACTATTATCAATTCCTCAGGATTAGGTCCCTCGGAGTGAACAGGTACATGATACAATGGTTGTCCGAGTAAAATATAATGTTATCTCCTTGGATATGGTTCCTCCACACCCTCAATGAAAAGACTACCACTTATATATTTGTTTCATCAGTCGAATAGTTCTTATTATTTGGAAACCACTACCTTGAACCATATGATATGAATAACTATTGTTGCATCAACATGCAACCTAACACAGCTCTTGAGGAATCACAATAAACTATGATCTCAAATCCTTCCTCTCATAGTCTCAACACTACAGATATATTCATCCTATTATTAAACTCTTCAAATTACCGCTAACACCGCTCAATCTATAGAAACAAATGTCCCATTAGTGTCACGGTTTTTTAAGGGTCCACAATTCTAAAAAAATTATCCAAAAATCTCATTTAGTATCCTCCAACACAATAAAACACCACACAATTGACACATTCTTGGGAGGAACCAAATATTTAATGGCTTCAATCTTTAGATGATCCATGAATGAACCATTTATAGAAATTACATACCTCATATAGTTAACCTCATATTTTCATAACAAGATCTTCAAGAGAATTCAAAAATATTGGTGATCTCAAAGTAAATCTAGGAAAATCCATATGTTCTCTACATGATTAGCCTATATTGAAGATTATATGAGTATGTACTTGATGAAGAAAATAATAAATTGGTCCATGTGCATTTGAAAAAATCTAGTTCATCAAATTAATAAATAATGTAGGGTAATATTTTACACCAAATTTAATAACTATGAACTCTTACATTCCATAGAGACATCAGGATGCCAACATTGGAATACCAGCCTCGTGAACCCACATATTGTGGTATCCAAATAGGATATCCATCTTATAGGACCATATTGAACCTTCTAACAAATCAGACATGTTTTGAATCAATGGAAAGTGGTTTTGTTTCTTCATTATGTATTAATTTTTGTTGCAACAATCTACAAAATTCCGTAAGCTCCCATCTAGATTCATCGCAAATAGAATTGGATCAGCCTCGGTGGACACACTGGGTCTAATGAAACCATTCTGAAAATGGGACTCCAACTGTTACTATAGCTCCTATAGTTATTTATGTTCCATATGATATGCCACATATGATATCAAGGTATACCTACGATGATTGTTTTTGAAAAAATCTATCTCCCTCCTCAGAGGTAGTCAAAGAACATCATCAAGTAAGAGTCCATAGATTAGTTGATAACTATATAAACCCATATTCCTGTAGATCCTACATATCCCAATGTTAAACATTCTAACTGATGGGTGGTAGGATTGAACCTCATAATCATGGCATCAGTTGGTCCTCCTATAGGTCTCTCCCACCAAAAAAGATGAACATCATCCCATAAGTGTGTAGGCATTGACCAATCTATGTTGGAAATAAATCTACACTCGAAACATTTAATGACAATCCATTAACAATATTATTTCATAAAGATCCATAGTGACGACCAAAATGTCCCATGTGAACCTCCCCTATAATGAAATATCTTGTTATAGAAGTAGATAAATGACATAGGATAAGTGTTTCTAGTGGGAACCTAAAGACAAATTTGTTGTGTTAGCACCTCCATGAGAGATTCAACTCATGTACTAAGATTTTCGAGATAAAACAAAGGATAGAACCTTTGATTACAAATAAAAATGAAATCATATAATAATAATATATCATTCCTTGAATCATATCATGTGTTTCATAATTATAGAATTCAATATATTAGAGCTATTCGCAGCCTCGCCGGCCAGCCCCTGCAGCCTAAAATGGCCAACATAGTGGTTGTGGTTATGGTATAAGTATCTCATTTATCCACATGTGAGTGTTATCACTTTTTAGTCCTATACTATCTCCACCTCTATTGGGAACACATTATTTGTTCCTAAGATATCCCTTCTCATGGTGTTGTCTCTATTATGGTGGTCCATCATCTATATGCAATGGCATCACAACACATCTAGTCGGTAGTCCCTTTCCATGTGACATATTTCATCACAATTAAATAACAAACCCACCATGTGCTGATCTGGTTCCATATGTTATCTTGTCCCCAAAAGACCATGTTCCAGAGGCTACTCACATGAGGGTCTTTTTTTCTGAGTTCAATATCACATTATTACTATTGTAGATGACTCAACTCTATTGCTCCCACTTCATGATCCATCTACCTATGAATCCCGATGACATTAAAACTCTATCACTACTTCCAATTCTTACACACTAGCATTGGGGGGGATGCAGGGCACTATGATGAATTGGATCTCTATGTGGAGTTACTTCTCAAAATTTAATTATTTGAAGTAGACAGCATGGATCATGTAGAGAGAGTATCACGTAAAGTATGTAATCCTAGACTAATAATAAATTAATATTATCCCACCCAATTATATATAAATAACCTCATAGATACAAATTAATCATTAGGAGTATGGGTAGAAATCCTCAGGGAACAACTACTGGAAGTTATCCCATGGGAGTTCCCACTCATTGTACATCTGAGTAACAAGCCTCACCAAATTCCATTACTCTATATGGAAGTGGATGGATTACAAATCCACCATATTACCCATAGGGTCATGGATATTACAAATGAAATGTACCACCACCTCTAGACAATCATCTACAACCTAAGGGTATGGATCACTACAAAACCACAGCGGTCTACAATGTTGGAACTTATGTAGTGTTATCTTCTTGTGAGCCTCCTTAACCTGGTCTATATGAATAATATGCTTTTCAATAGGTGTTGTTGTCTCTACCTACCCACCTAGACGACAAACATCAATGATGGACCCAAAACTACATCCTCATCACTCATGGGATGATCATCATAAACCAAAATTTGTATCCGGGATGCCTATCATCAGAGAGACATATTGAGCGTTATCAAGAAGTATCATAGTCAAATGACAATATATATATATTAGGATCTGAATAAATAAGTACATTTGAATACTTGATCCATTCTGATTCATGTACTATTGATCACTATAGGAGATTTATTGGGATTATGAGTCGAATGATGGGTATACAAGGTCAAATTGAATGGCTTCATCAGCCGTATGCAGCATCACTAGACTCCCTAGAATGATAGTTTCACTCAATACACATTGACAGTGTCCCCCTAAATCTTACCATGTACATTTTTTTGTGATCATATAATCAATTTCCAAGGATATAACCACCATTAATACTAAATTTTCACAACCCAACCCATTATAGGGCTCGAGATGCAACTACCCCATGCCCGCCTCCCTAGGGTAGGGGTAGTGTAAAGTGCTGAAGGCATAAATATCTTGGGGATTCATTTTCTTAAGAATCTATACATACACACAAAAACAACATAATACAAAACTGTATTGTGAGCGATATTAAGGATACAATAGTGCTATACATATAAAAAAATATTCATTGACCACTAAATTGAATAGTGTATGGTAGTGTATACAAAAATGTGTAATGGAAAAATACATTCCTAAACCGAAAAATTTGTCCCAAACTAACAAAAAAAGTAAACTATAAAGAACTGAGATGTTCATGTCATGTATTCTGAGCTATGACCACCATATGTGATGAAATATCCCTCTATCCCAAAACTCCTCTAAGGTAACAATCGACTTGTCTACCATTTGTGAAAGACATGAAATGTGTTGGGAAAATCCCATGAAGGGTTGAAAATAAAGTTACCCAGTAGAAAACCAAGAAAATGTGAAGGGAGTGAATGTGAAGTCATACGAACACAAGGATCTCAACATTATGAAAATATGAACATCTCATTGAGTATATGTTTCCTATAAAAGTAGAGTTGAATAAACTAAGTATAATAATCCTAACATGAAAATAACATGTGATACAGTGTGCATCTTCGTATCTCCAAGAAGGATAGTAATTATACCCAAGGAGTGGGAACTAATGAACTATATTTACATATATAAATATATGCTCTGTCAAATATTTCAAAACAAGAGATTAAAGGGTTATCCATCTCATAGATCAACCCAATAAGATGTTTATCCAAAAGTTCCAAAAGAAGCCCATATATAATGCCCAGTATCTCACATGCCTACCCTACAGATCTAGGTCTATGGGACTCAATCACCTCAAATTGATATTAACTCCATTAGGTGGTACTGACTTACACAAACAATATTAAGACACATTAAAAGGACATGTCTATGGGCGTAAATTTTCCTTCTTCAATGTTAGTCCAAATCTACATCAATCCATGTCCCGTCACTAGGGTGTGTTTCCATGGAGACAAAAATGATATGTTAGGATCTTATACCATGGTACGACATGAGGTTCCTACTTTGATATTCATCAATGAACTCCACTGACCATCAAGTCTAGAGTGTTATGCCTTGGAAATTGATCGAAAAATTCCATAACCCATTTCTACTAGAGGGTAAGTTTGATGAGTCAATGGAGAACTCCACTACCAATTTTGGATGGAGGGTTACTTATGGAAGATGTCATCAAAGTTATGTCACTCTTTAGTTCTACTAGAGTGTTGGCCCAGATATATCATCATGGAATTCCACTACCCATCCATTTTGAAGTGAAAGCCCTAAAAAGATGGTGAAATCCACTTCCAAATCCTATTAGAGGGTAAATCCGAAGGACAATTGTGGAACACATCTACTGAAACCCACCTATAGGGTATTCTCGATACTGTATTTAGGGTACACCACTTCCTAGTTTAGCTAGAGAGTTATGCATGGGATTCTCTGGTGATTCCGTATGATTTTTCTCATCATGGTGTATCACCTTTGATCGTTTTCAACTCTAAAAACTTCACAAAATATCATGAAAGGTGATTCCTAGGGAACCATAACGTTCATCATAGAAAAAAACTCAGGATAGGAATCTCACGGTCCAAAATCCTATTCGAATAATTGGAGATATCAATGTTTGAATTTTTCTCCAGAAAGCTCTAGTAGAACACAACATGTGATGGGATAGATATTGTGTATTTTCCCTCTCCAATTCTGATTCATACCTCTGGATGGAACATGAGTCACTTATGTGTAGGGGTACATTCTGTATAGGTAGACTACATGATGTTTTCCACATTTATGGGGACCGTGTAGTGTCCACATGTTGTTTATGTGTACTTGGACCTCGTGTTTTTGTACTCTGCAACATGTCATGATAATACCCATGTGATTCCACCATAATTATCGACCCATTTTTATGTCCTCTTAAATAGATTCCACATCCATGTGACCCACCACATATGTTTTCCTAAAAATTAAGGGAAACATGTTGTGTGGGGGGGAATTTCCTGATATGTCTTCTGTATATTTTCTTGTACCCCAGCTCTACTGATGATGGATGGTTCATGATTTTTGTTCTTTATACTACACAACATGTAGTTGGTATTTCCCTAGAATCTTTGGATTTGTTTATAATCTTCTTAACTTATTTGAATCAGCACCATACTACTTAGATCCCACTTCAGTTTAGCTCGGAAAAAAATGATTCTTTCTGGGAATCAAGATATTGAGCTGAAATTTACTGAAAATTGATCGCTGGAAGGTATAGAGGTTTCATTATATATTCTACATGGATCCATTCATTCAAAACATGGGAATCAATCTCCAAATAATCATAGTAATAAACCTTTTAATTTGATGAATCTAGATCATTGATTCTCTGATGATATCATTGTAATTTTATTGATGTGTCACAAATTCAAGAACCAGTTCAAGTTGTGGTTTTCAGACCACAATCATACCTATAACCATGGGGTTATATCAGAGAAGAATAAAAATAATAATTTTTAAATAGAATATATAAATTCCTTAACAATTATTAGACAAGTGTTCTTTTATAATAAATAATTAATTTGAAATTTATAATGGAAAGGAATCGATAAAATAATGTTTCAATACTCAGGCTCTTTCAAAGGATAGAAATGTGGGTGAAAATTGGAGAAAAATATTAGATGTGTGCAACTAATTAATTAAATTAGAATAAACACAAATTGATCTATACTACCTCTTACTTGGATCGATCACTAGTCAAGAATGAATTTTCTAGTGAGGGATGATGATGTATTTCATTCACCACATATTGATCTAATCAGATATTACATTTTGGTATTCATCAAAGTTGTACATCAACTAAGGAGAGAGGGAGATCTCACTGTCAAATCCCTAGATTATGAGACTAAACCTAGTGATTTCACTATATAAATACATTTATCATTTATCATTTAGGTTTCAAGTAGATTAACTAATTTAATATTAAATTAAATAACACACTAAATCATACCTCTAGTTAGTGAGGGGTCAAAACATCCCACACTGACACTTTATCTATTATACTTTAGAAAAAATTGTGTTTAAGACCCAACCATGGTCTCAAAATTCTGATATGATCCATAAATTTAATATTTAACCAATTTTATTTAATATAATTTTAATGAAAAATATAAAATATTTTTAATATTTTTATAAAATTAATTCCTGGTACAATGGACCTCAAAATCTCATGTATTCATAGTTCCTATCTAAAAAATATATTTATAAATATTTCAATGTATTATAATAAAAATATATGTCTCAAAATATAGTTTTATTAAAAGTAACTTCCAGCCATATACCATTAAGTACAGACCTCACTAAGAAATCCAAGATAGAGTGGTATTACGAAAAATGAATTAATATTCATTTTTTCATGATAATTACTTTGTTTTGGGGTATATTTGGAATAATATATTAAAAGTTCCTTATTGGGTAGTGGAAACCATAGAGAAAAGACTTCAGCAGTAGGTAGTCAATGTTAGAGAGAGGGATACAAGAATGTAAGGTGTCTGTTGTGGTAGAATAAGGACACCATATTATCCACATTGTTTTCATATGAATGTTTTAATTTTACAAGAGAGAGGGTTTATAAAACATATATAATTGGAAAGGACCAACAAAACTAGATTTCTAGAAAATAAATATATATTAAAGGGAAAAAATGGATGATCCACTAAGGAATAGGTAGTCGCATGGGCAATGTGGTACAATAGGTGAAGGATTTTGTAGTTTTTAGGGGGATTTATATGTGTTTGTAAAAATTCTATTTTTTGTAAGAAACAACCCTAGGAGGTCCTCACTATTAAAAAAAGGGATGATTTAATGGAATGTCTACAGTTTCATGTCGTGAATCCTTATATCTCTAATGAGTTGGTAATGTTATGAGGTATGTTTTTTTTTCAAAAAAATAGATATAATTTACATATACATTGATATTAGACACCTAGTCTACAAGGAATCCCCTGATCATGATAGCGATATTCTAGTGGATCCTTCCACAAAACCATTACACCGAGAATATCATATTTGTATAGATTCGGTGATCGCTCTCTTTTGAAAAAATTATGACATGACCCTTGGATGGTAGAGATTTATATGTGATATCTTAATATATTCAATGTGTCATTATGAAATAATTTTAAATATGGTATTAATCTATATATTCCATGTCTATATTAGAAATATCATGTGGTATATGTGAATCTTATAGGTTGATGGGATGATTATTTCTTTTATTTGTGAGATTATATCATAGATAGAGATGTATGACAATATTTGAAAGTGTATAATACTTATTACTCTATAATTGGATATTATGACCCTTGGAGTAGTGAACACTATGTAATATTAGTATTCTACAGTGGTGATGTGGTGATGGTGTCCTCTTAGATGATGTGTTAAGAATACCTCCAAATTTATTGATATAATTCTTCATATACATTCACTGATGGACTACTTGTACATAATTCTCTTTCTTAAGACAATCTATTCTCATTCATTAGTTACATAAAAATTTATTTATTTATGTTTTATTTTTCTAATGATATGGTTTTGTTTCGGTAGGTTTGGATGGGTTTTGGAATGGTTTTAGACATTTTATTATATTAATAGATTGTGTATATATTTTATAAAATGGGTACCATATCCAAGAAATTAGGTCGATTGTGGGGGGAGGGATAGTAACTATACGTGGTTGGATAATAGTTTTCCCTATACATGATGATTCCTAAGAATAATCATGTGATTATGAATAGAGTGAAAATCTATGGTTGTTTAACCATTTCTCAAACAATTCAATATAACCACAAAAAATGTTGCATGAGATAGCAGTACTACAAGTTTGGAGCACGATTTGATAAAACTATGTGGAGTAACTTTAAACAGATATTTCTCAACCCAAACATAATGGACCTAATCTAAATATACATCTAATGTATTTTTTTAGATCCCGTGGATTTATTAAATATTTTTCATCCAATTCATGAGTGGTGACCCCCTTTAAACAAGAATTATGGTTTAAACAATTCAAATAATGTTATAGATTTTGATTATCTAATAAATCTATGTTCATGGAAATTCATTCAAACCCACTTCTACATCTCTACTTTAAAACCTTATATCTAATTAGTGGTTAATAGTTATATTTCCCAAGAGGGTAATTGTGACGTTTTATGGATTGATACATTGATTAAAATGAGATCCATCCCCATATTGAGGGGATCATAGATTTGTTCTTTGTTTTTAATAACAATTTGGATATCATCATTTCTACCTCAAATTGAGGGATATGTTTGTTAAGGAGTTCATCAATGACCCTATGGTGGGTGGTCTAAATTAATATTCCTATTGTATTGATAAAGATATTTTGTTTCTATTTGTATCATTGTCTTTCTATGTTATGTACTTTATTTTATATTACAAAACTGAATACCATCGTCATAAATTTGAGAGACCCTTCATAGATCTTAGTGGATCTATTAGAGATTATGACAATGAGAATAATGGAAACCCTTGGGATAGGAAGATTTTCCATCAAACAATAATTATATAATCAAAAGTACCATTCGTGTGTTTATGAAACATATTTTTTTTAATATGATGTAATGTCAACTTGTAATAAATATTGGTTGGATGAAAATTTAATGGATAATTAGTTAAGATATAAATAATGTTCATTAGGTTAAATGGTTGTGGGATGGAATTATATTCATGGTTTTGATTTATAAATGAAATGATTCTCTTTGTTTGGAATGTTTGATATTTTTTTCTAAATTGATCTATGAAATTTATATATGACTGACATGAATAGGGTGTTGGACTTATGCTCTCCATTATTGGGTGGAAAAACATATTCTCTAGTCCCATAATGCATTCATTGGAATTGGTGATGGACTAATACTCCAACTACCTATGATTTTGGTGTGACACAAATTCTCCATGTTCTTATGATATAGGTAATGGATTGATCCTCAATGTACCAAGCACAATGATGCTAGAATTATTATCCATGAATACATGATAATGTTTTGCTATACTAAAGATCCAAGGTACCAAAATGAAATATTATTTATTTTGAATAATTAAATCTATTGATAGATTAATATGTAATATACTTAGGGTTGATGATTCAGACTCTAACAAGGGATGAAGGTTCTAATGCTTTCTTAGGTTAAACTATGATCTAAAAGGATAATGTGTTTGACTAGCATATAATAAATGTGAAACATGATATCTTTTATTATTTTTCATTACACCATTATAAAACTGAGAAAACATTTGAACACTATATATTTTTTTAGAAAACATTGGACGTTTCCTACTAAGTTGTACACACGCCCTATATGAAATACCAATTAGTACATATATATACTGCATGTTTATAGGATATAATAATGGATGCATCCATATTTCAGATGGATGAGTAGGAATTCAAAATGAGGCATGGATGAGGGATCCATACATAAGGTCAAGAACTAATTTGGAGTTGTGATTAAAAAATTATTTTAGTTTAATTTTCTATTTGACACTTATATATAATGACATATTTAATACATTAGTTTTTTCATTCTCATTGTTTTGGGAATATCATCTATTTTATTTTCATTCTTATTTTGTGTTTATTGATATATTGGATACTAGTATATAAATTTTAGATATGTAATAAATTGGATAAATTTTTAATTGCCTCCAAACAATCCTTAATAGTCTCTTACTACCAGTTAGAAGCCCTTGAAGTATGGGTTTGTGCACTTCAGGTAAGGTAATAAACTGCCTCTCAGAATGAGTATGTTTCACACGGGTAGGGATATGAAAAATTGTTAGCATATGAAGTTTTAATATTATAATTTGATTATTTTGTAAATTTAAACTAGGTAATATGATGAATCATGCGTTATTCATGATATTGTGAAGGGGAGATGTTAACCAAGTGTGGGGGGAAACCATGTTCTCTTGGGGGGACTATTATTACAAATAAATTTAGATACAATTGAATTTTATATCACAATGGTTGATTACCTACTCGTGTGATGAAATAGTTTTATGAAATTCTTCTTATATCCATGTATATTAAAAGAAGTAAATATATATGAATCATTATTCATACTATAGGATATATGGGACATGAATCATTTCAGAAATGCATCATTTTTAGGCCATTATTGAGTTGTGGGTAAAAAAATAATCTATATATCTTGTGTAATTATAAATAAATGGTTCATAATAATGAAATTATAAAGATTAAAATAGGTTATATATGGTAATTTAAAATGGTTAAAACCAGAATGTAATGGATGACTTTTAAATATGTATATTATTTTACCTTGTGTCAGCCATGGACTGGGTTTAGGATAGATTAGGGTAGTGTGAGTTCCATGACGTTAAATATTGGGAAGTGTATGATCATAAATTGTGTGATATTTTTGTGAATATATATTTTTTAAATGTGTTAATGATGTGTTATAGGTACTAATATGTGGTTATGGAATTGTAGATTCATGCATCCTTGGTGACGATTTCTAGTATAGAGTAAGAGGTAATTGCATGAAATGTACCTCCAAAAGTGGGAAAGGAGGACTACTTAATTCATATTAATGGGGGAAAAGTTTATTTCAGTGAAAATTTAATTATTTTAAGTAGTTCATTTGTAGATGACTATGAATAGCTATGTCGGATATGTCATATCTGGCCTGAGAGTTATAGTTTAATCACACTCCAATGACCACTGGATAAGGTGGACGTAGTGTAGATTATTTTTGAATTTATTTTATCCAAACAGTCCAATATCCTTTAGGGACTCCTCTGGAGAAATGTATCAAATTATTTTAAGATATTTTTGGTGTACTATTGATGATATTGTGGGATATCTAGGAATGAGAAGATTATCTATATAGAATTTTATGGATATAATTCATGGATAGCTTCATAGTGCAGTTTTATCCTGAAAAAATAAAACATGAGAGGTTGTCAAAGTTTATGATGTTTACCCAAGGAATCATGTACTGGATAGAAGTTATTAAATGATTTACTGAGATTTTGAACATTATCCTAGAACTAGTATTTCTCGAGGAAGTTTTAGTGACATTTTTTAAGGATTTAAAAAGGGTCAAATTATATCCCATGTAAATATCATCTGATTGAAGAAATTTGATCATATATTGAATTAGGAACTCATTTTGGAGGAGAACCTTATAGAGGATTCTAGGGTTGGATAGTTGGTTTGAACTATATGACTAGGATGTTTTTCATCCTGAGGTAGGAAGTGAAATTATGAGAATGTTCTCTAGAGTAGTAGAAAAAAATGATTCAATGGGGAAGGATTAGTTACATTATGTAGTAATCGATGTTTTTTTCATCAGTGGAGTTGGATGGGTAAAATTCATACCCAATATCCCCAAACACCGTTGGAGTGTTGAGAATACAATTGGTTGGGACACTTACATCTATTATATAGGAACACATTAAAATTGGGTTGTGATGGAGAAGCTATGTCACAATAGTGTACTAAAATTTTGTATTACAACTCGTATTAGTCGAGCAGCTAGAGTTCTACTAGTCCAAATAGGTGGGGAGTTGGATGATGTAAATTATATTCATATAGCTCATATCTATCAAGTATTGAATGAAATGGGACACAAAATTGAGTGTAGAGTATTTTATTGGTTTAGTTTCATGATGTTCATCATTCACTTTTTGATAGCGTAGTTGTTCTTTTGAATGTCAGTGGTATAGTTCATGTAGTTTTTCTATTCTCTAGAACATTATTTTATATATTATCTTCATATTCGTTAAATATATTATCAAATAGATAATGGTTTTATTTTGAAGGTTTTTTTGTGGTTATGATAATTGACTCCCCATTTTTTGTAAGGTCAAAATAAATGTATCTATTGAAATTGTGTTTCCTCGGGGTTGGAGAGTATAGATTCCACTGGGTTCTATCAACACATGAGTTATTAATTTATAAAATGATTTTGGAGATCGAATATTTGGTATTATATTTATTTTAAATCAATTGTTAACATAAGAGTGAAAGTTTTACTTCACCTTAGGGTGAAAAGTATGCCATTATTTATAATGGTATATCTGTGTAGTTTGTACAGGGCTAGATCATCAGCAACTATGGTATCTCACTACCTTGATTCTCAGTAATTTGTAGGATAAGAGTTGATTGAGGCTTGATGTCTTTCCACCCATTGTGGAAAATTTTGAGGATGGTTTCTTATAGAATTAAATGGGCTTCAACCAAAGGGTTATATTTTGTTATCCATTTATATAATTCATATATGCAAACCAGTTTAAATTATTCCATATATAATGGATCTAGTTGACATTTATAAGCATAAGACACAACATGATAAATTGATGGCTATGATATTTATCGATTTGAGTATGTCAACATTGGGATATCAAGTACCACATTATAAAAAATCTAATATAACATTACACTTGTGCATCGACTACAAATACATTAAATAAGATGATAGTTGGGAACCATTATCCACATCCATGTATCTATGAAATTTTTTATCAGATAAGTTGTTATTTTTTGTTCTCGAAGATCAATTTCTTTCCTAGGAATAATTGGTTGATATTGATAGATTTTGATATATAGCAGTCTACATTAATGAGTTGGTATGGAATGTATGAGTATATTGTAATGTCATTTGGACTGAAAAAATATTTTTCTATTTTTATGTCATTAATTAAATTTACATTACACGCATACCTTGATTATTTTTTGGTTTTATTTATTGACTAAATCTTATTTCACTTCAAGACCCATGATCATCATTCCAAACATATAAACATATTCTTGAGTATAATGAAAGATAATTGCACATATTCCAATATATATATGGGAATTTTATTGATTGATAAAGTTCATTTCAAGAGTTAGATCATATTAGAGGAAGTTATGTCAGTGTACCAAGATAAATTAAATGTTTTTCTTTCATCGGTGCAAAAATGGAATGTTTCAGATATATGGTTATTTTTAGGTTTGTTGGGATACTACTAATGGTTCTTCCAGGATATTTCTCATTTTTTATAGAAAATTTCATGTCTTTCCAAAAAAGGGTATCATGGTTGAATTATCTAGACCCTATGAAAATAACATCTATGGGTTAAGGAAGCATATAACCTATATAATAATTTGGACCATCCCTAACACAGGTGGTGAGTGATGATTGTTTTGTGATGAATCTAAGACTGGGCATGGGGGTGTCTTGATGAATAGATATTGTGTCAAGTAATATGTATCTTAATAAAATAGGCCACATAATTTAAATTATCTTACACATGATCTTGATTTTTCCATGGGGGATTATGACTTATCATTTTGGGAACTCTACATGTAGGATTAACGGTTTATTATTTATATTAAAGAAAAAAAACCCAATGTACATATTTCCTCAATGGAATTTTAATCATCAAAAGTGAATATGGGTTGTGTACAGGTATTATATTTTCCATTATTTATCTTGTACACTAGATAATGGGTACAATGTTTCTGACACTATCATATGAGAGCCATATTCTCAGGCAGTCCAGTAGCCTCATTATGAGTTCATGATAAATTTGCTTTCTGTGATGTATATAGACTTTTAATAAGTGTAGGACCATATGACCCTTTTTTCTTAGTCATAGTGCATATACTCTTACCCTGAAATAAAGAAATATAGTAACATGATCTGTATTAACTAGTATTCAGGGATTGTTTTGATGTTGGGGAGCCGCCACCTAATTGGACTATATATGAGGATGGGATTGTCTATGTTTGTTTCCTTGTTTTTCCTTCAAATTGTATACTAGAAGGGATTATACATTTGTTTTATTCATTTCAGTTGGTGGTACACATTATATTCTTATATATGTATCACGATATTTGGGAAAAATATGGGTGGATGTGAATGGAAAATGAAATTTGATGTTTTATAACTTTCCACTAAACCTTCATGTTATTAAAGGCTAATAATTTGTGACATGACTGGTATTTATAGTATTCTCCCATTCTGGAGTAATAATTGGATGACATCTCTATAAACTATGTGGTATTTTGTTATAGTAGCCCTCAAATTAGTAATGTGATATGGGTGATAATGGAATGGTTGAAAAAATGTGTCGTATTTATGAAAATCACCAGACCATTCATTGTTTATTAGATAGAAAACATATATGATTAGAAGATAATATTTTTCAAAGGGTTTCAGAAATTATATTTTCATATCAAGAACATTGTTTTACTAAATGTATATGTAATTTAATGAAGGACCATGGAAATTATGTGTTTATTAGCAAATAATTTTACAGATCCAAAGAAGGGAAATCAGATCACACTATTCTGGTGTCAAAGGACATGCTCGAGTCATGCATCCAAAGCTTCTGGGGTTTCTGGAAAAGAGCAGAAAATTGGTTGAGTGATCCTATAAGAACTGTTATAATGAGACTATTCATATGGAAACATGTTAGTAACTCTATGGGTGTCATGAAGTTAAAAAAGTTTTGATATAGGTGGACTAGTAAATGTTGATGGGAACAAGTATCCTGCAAGAGAAACTAAAACAATAATAGTTGATTCAAAAATTTGTGACTACAACACTATGTAGAAATACATTATATGTTTATAAACATTGTCATTGTATTTATTTTGTAGTGGTTGATCATTATTTTAAATAGGATTCACCATTATTAGGTAACCATTGGATTCATTACCAATATATGTCGGTTCCCAGGTTTTTCATACCATATGATATTAACCAGAGGATCGAACCAATGGTGTGTTGATGGGATATTCAATGGTGGTATTCAATTAGTCATGATGCCTTCCACATGTGGCATAATCGATAGTATAACCCTAAACCATATCGTTTGATCGACACTGATAGTGTTTATCAGGAGATTGATAAATAAATTTAGGAGTACAAGATTAGCATTATAGATCATAGTGACAAACATTTTGGGGGAAATACCATTCCATTAGACCATGTGTTGTCTCTTCATGGTCAAGTTTAGAAGGAATCCTAGTAGATGGATAAAGTTTTACTATCCTTTTGGATAGACTTTTTGACCACCGAATGTCAGTGGTTATTTTTAATTCTAACGAATATTACACTATAAATATGTGTGGAGAGTATAAGATAATGGACAATCATAGTTTCTTATATTCCCATTTTTATGGAACATGGGACATTATTTATTTATTATTTATATAATGATCAATTTATGTTCTAGTTGATCAAAGGATATATTTTTAGGATTTGGATCCTTTTCTAGATGTGTGTTGTTTAAGGATGGTTTGTGAAAATATTTCACCTAATATAGGATATAGTTCATATTATTGAAAGAAGGAGATCCACTCCCTAGATATGGAAGACAATATTTCTAATTCATGTGGAATCATAGAGAAAATTGAGAGATGATGAAATGATGATAAAGAACTATTGGTTCATGGTTTTTCTAACTGTGTGAGCCAACTATGTGGGTGGATATATTGAGATAGATGTACTACATGGTTTTTATATTTTATTTGAAACTGAATATTTAAACCATGCATCATATATTTGGATGCTCAAAAATTTCAAATTTAACCAAATTAAAATCATAAGGCCTCATTTTACCCTAATCACATGTATTTAAAAAGTCAATTTTCTCCCATGGAATTAGTGGTGATCAACTAGGGTAAATGATACTATTATAGGATATTCAAATCCTATTAGGCATCTATATTTTCTGTTAAGTCTCTATTTTAGGCCATATTCCTAGATATCTTCTTATTCTCTTTTATGAACGTTATAAATAATTTTTTTGGATGCATCCATGTTTTATGAGAAGAATTATGATTGTTTATTCTTATATCTGTTTATGAAAAAGAGATCATAGTCCATATCATGGTGATGATAATGATGCCATTATTTTTCACAACCCATTGATATTTCTTTTGTTCTACATAAAATAAATGTATAAGGCTGGGTAAGAGTTAATAAAATACCATATGGTAGGAGATCTATATGATTTCTCCCATAGAATTGATAATTATATTCTTTTTGTAATTTTATCATCATGTTTATTTTTTTATATTGATTTTAAATTAGAAAAGTGAATTAAATTCACATGGATTTTATATAAAATTATCAGATCTTAGTAGATCTATTAGAGATTAAGAGAATGTGATAATCGTAAACCCATCGTGCATGCCAATTGTTTTTGCATTAATAATTATGCAATAAAAAGTGAAATTGTAGGGTGTGTGACATTAAAACAATTGTGAATGTGTTGATAAGTGAACTTTTAGAAACAATGTTTATTCGTAACAGAAAAGGATATTTAGTTATGTTGGGATTCATTATGACTAGTTTAAATGATTAAGCATTGAAATGATGTTAAATGATTCATTTGATAAGTGAATTGTTGAAACATTTTGAGAAAGTTCTATTAAATGGTTTTTGATATTAATTCATGATATGTATATGTGAATAATGAGATGTGGGTTTGGGACTCATGATCATAATCCTTCGGTGGAAAGACTAATATTATACGCCCCAATGCATCCATGTGAATTGGTTCTTGAATGATTCCACTTGTGCCTGATATTATACTAATATGGTAATGGTCAATGTACATGTGATATTTTTGTTGGACATATGTTCTATGTACCCAATATATTGATATTGGAGTGATCCTCTACACATCTATGGTAATTGTAGTATGACTGATTCTCCAAGACACTAGAATGAAATTAAAATTAATTAGACTATTGAAATACCATCAAAGAAAAATGTTTTAAATAACAATGTTCTATGGTTTAGAAACTAGTATTATCTGAAGAAGGTATGATGGTTTTTTGAGACATCATGATCATGAAGGCCAATTTGGTTGATAGAAGATTAATAAATTCAATACATGATCACTTTTACCATATTTACATTATTTGGTATACAAATTCATACAATATTATAGGATGGTCAACTCATTAGACACCATTGGTTGTTTCCATATAAGTTGTACATACACCCTACCAGGGAAACCAATTGGTACATGTGTAGATTTCATGTATGTGGGGTATGATAAGGGAATGATCCCTATGTTAAATGGATGATTTTGGATTTATCATAGTTCATGTATAAGGAATCTATATGTTATTCTTGGACCCACATGTGAGTTATGTTTGTACTTTATTTTGGGATTACATTGACCATTTCAAACTTATATGGAATAAGATATTTACTACATTTGTTTTGGTTATTTTCTTGATTTTTGTATTATCATGTGACGTTTTTTCATCATTGGTTATCCTTTTTTATTATCATAGGTATTGATATATTGATTTTACACAATTGAGTCACTTTTATAATGAGGTTATAGTCACCCCCATGATCCTTAATATTCCACATTTATTATTTATAATTATCTAGAATACATGATGAATTCATAAGGTTAAATATGGATTCAGTTTAGGGGACTGGTATGTATCACCTAGGTCAGTTCATTACACAACCAAAATATATAAAACATCATATTGGATAGCCCCCATAGAACTGCAAATATTGAGGGTATGGTAAGATTATTTACTATTGAAGTGATTTCCTAGACCTTGTCGGTCCCCCTAGGTAACCTTGGTTTCTTCGAAGAAGGTGGATGTTAGAATAAATATATATGTGGATTAACATTAGTTGAATCATGCGACTATCATGAATAAATATGAACACATGAAAATATATGAACCCTTTGAACAGCTGAGGAGGGTGAATCTTTTCTCAAATATTTTAATTGAGTCAAGTTATCACCAGATCCATGTACATGATTATTATATAATAAAAACATCATTTTGAGGGATATATTGTCAATATAAGAACTTCATGATTCCCTTTTTCATGAAAACCCTAGTTGTGTTCATGTGACTCATAAAATAGATCATTCATCACTTAATAGAGTAGTTCATGGTAGTTTTAATTAATGAAATAATAATTTAATCCGTGTTAAAAGAGTAGTCTTAGAGGAATTTAAGGATGCTTCTTGACATATCAGAGACACCATGGTTACAGAATGTTCTCAAATTTTCCTTTCTATATTATTGTGTTACTTTTCCTAGGAAAAGTCTTATAAATACAGGGATTATAAATAGACCCAAAATTTTTTAAATAAATACCATCCTAAGATAAAACTAAGATTGTGAATGATTTTGGATATTCCATATGCAAGAATACTATTATTGGGGAATTTCTATTATTTATCATTGGTCAATGAAATCACGATTAATTTGAAATACCAATGGAACCATTCATGTTAAAATACTAGTTTTGAATGGATTTTTAGGTTTTTATGAAGAGATTGATGTTTTATACATTCTAGAGACACCCATGAGAAGGTGTTGGGTTGATAGAGTTATGTTCAGCCTCCAATGTTGGTCTTGTATTTTTTTCAGAATAAAACCAAAACGGTCCTTTTTATGGGTATATATAACGAATTTATTAGGAGTATAATTTAAAAAACCATGAAATGTAGATGGTAGTGGTAATAATTTCCCGAAATATGTTGAGAAATTTTCATATGGGAGAGTAATTCATCATCTAAACTAAACATAAGAGTATTATGTATATATTCTAATTAAATAATAATAACATGAGGTAGAAGTGATGGATTGGGTATCTATAGGACTAAAATTTGAGTATTTTCTATTATCCATTGAATGGGTGTGTGGTATCAGATAATTTTAGTCAATCAATATCTTCAACGTTTTGAAGTATGGTGAAAAAGAAGATGGACAGAATATAATAGGCCAATGTGGATGAGGGTAGGGATCCTTTCTATAGTCATTAGATGTGACTCGACAACTTATCATTCATATAAAATAATTTCCATTTATAAACACTGTATTTCAGGATTCCATGACCATATATACATAGGGAATACCTCTAATTGATTTTTTGAAGGTGGGTAGCATGTCATAATTTCATGTTGAAGAATGATAGTACCAGTCACACTAAAAGTTGAGGATTGAGAGAATTTTATAAATCCCAATTATTGGTACATAAATTTGTGGAAATCAAGTACTAAAGGATTAAAATCATTATTTTTTATTCTGATGTGTATGATTATTGTTGATTTTATCTATATATTACATATTTTCTAGAAGGTAATGGTTGGAGAACTATGTTATATTGGGTTTTACAAAAAACCCTATTTAGCTAGAGTGTCTTTGGGATAATATTTCTTAGGATTTCTTGATGGGACATCAATGATCATCTATAGTTCATGAAACTATTTGGGTGAGCATAGTGTAACTAACCATGCCATCATACTTCTTAACGAATTAAGAGATTATATTTGTGTAGTTTTTGGGAGGCCTACAAATGAACGAGGTACTCTAGCATAATGTATTTTCATCATTTATCATTTTAGTCTATAATTTTTTCATCATATCTAAATTGTACATGAAAATACTTTTTTCTTTTAGAACTAAGTTGTGGTATAGAATAGTGTCCCGCAACATTATATTTGGATAATAGAGTATTCTATTCATGTTATATGAATATTTTTTGGGATTAAATTTTAGGATTTAGCTCTATGTTGGATGATCATTTAGTAAATTATGGTTATTTTAATAACAATATCAACATATCCACCACTTATATGTCTCTATTTTAGGACTTTAATGTAAACTAATAGGATAATTTGTTTTGGTATATAACAGGTGATGGAACACTAGGGATATAGTTTGTGAATATGATGATATATATGGAACAAATAAATCTTGAGTAGCTTAGGACTGGAAAATCCTTCATTAGTTTTATGAGGGCCATTTAAAAAGTTTATTAGATATATAAATGGTTTTTATGTTGTCATATTAGTCTAAAATCAAGTAAAATTGTAGATATGTGTTCAATGTGTAATTTTATTTATGATATATAATATATCTTTTATGATACTACACAGTATTAGTGAGGTGTTATATTATATTCGCTCCAACCAAAATTATACTGGGATTGTGATATATTCCATGTGTCACAACTAATGAGGTACATGAACATACTATTCAATTTTATCAACTTGGTAGATCTAGAAATTGATGATATTTATACGTTTTTGGAGTACTTAATTGATATTTAAGATTGATAAAATATGGTCCTCCATGGGAGACTGATTACCTTAGTGTATGTTCAATAGTATAATAAAAAACCACAATAAGAGATGATACACATCTGGAAATGAGATATAATATAAGTATCCTCTTGTATTTATCTAGGTTTTTTGATTTGTAGAATTAAAATAAATATGCTTAGAATAACGAAAAGGAAATTTTTTTTCTATTTATCATTATTGAATATTTTCTTGAGAATTTCCACTCACAGTCATAGTGTTTATAGTGGATTATAGGGCATATATATCCTCTTTGTGGATACAATTGAAATATTAAATAGAATATATCACAGGCACTATAAAATTTCTCAATAATATAATATCTTCCAAATAACAAATTAGATTAGAAAATTGGGACCTAATTTAAATATTAAATGTGGGTTTTACACTAGACATGACATAATCATTGTATACTTTTTCCGTCTCATATATATGAAGTTGTGTGAAAATTAATAAGAAATTAAATTCTATAATTTATTTAATTTAATTTGATTTTTTGGTAGATAATTATAATATATTTAATCATGGATATTTCCAAATCCCAGGGTTATTATAGAGAACCTTAATATTAGAAGTATCCTGGTTGAGATCTTTAATGAATGACAAGGGGATCACAGATCAGTGATCTTTTTTCTAGGGAGGCTAACATTATCAATGGATTTCTCAAATCTCATGAATTAAAAATAACAAAAAATCATTAAATTTTAGTTATTTAAAAAACATTAAGGTTTTAAGTTTGTTTGTTTATTAATAAATTTTTTATTCATCTATTAATAATGTGAAATAATTCTTTAATAAAATAAATTTTAAATTTGTTGATCTGTTATATTTTAGTAAATTTTTTCATGGAATTCTAAATTGGTTAATATTTTATTTATTCTGGTTTTTTTATTTTTCATTGATCATAATTATTTTTATATGATGAATTTCATCACAATTAATAGATATTCTTCATTTCTTGATATTATGTTTCATGGATTATTAAATTATTCTTTAGAAAATCAAAATTCATATTTTGTATGACTACTGGTCTATCTATAATGTAGATGAATTAATTGAGTGATTAATATTTTCCACATTAGATAATTTCCTTGGTTATGATTTGGGATTGTTGCTGAAATGTATGATTCATGATCGTGAAGAAAGAATAGAATTAGATAATATTAGATTAATTGATGTGTTTTGATGTTTTGGTGATGTGGTCCAAATATATGTGTTTTCCATGAAGGTAGTGGTCAAGATCCATCCACAGAGTGATGACCAAGGCTGGTCCACCTAAGAACTCGAAATTTGGTCATGACTGTAAAAAGAGTGGAGGATAGGATTATGTGGATAAATATATGTGTGTACTAGTGATTTATGGAATTTTATAATATTTTTATAGTTAATTTTCAATGGAAACATGTTTTGTGTACCCACATAAAAGGTGGATAGGGTTATATGTGATTTTAAACATTGCATGGCCACGTAACCCATTCCAATAGTGTTTAGTCCTTTGGTAAGAAATATAGATTTTACAAAAATGTATTTGGAAATAGAAAAATACAATTAACATGGCATATATAGTATACAAAACATGAATAGAGTACAATATTATTGGTTTGGGTGCATTGGCATCATTAACAATGGACAACGAGAGATATTCCATGTGTCCTTTTTTACTGACCATCTAAATTTTCTAGGGAATATTGTATCCCTATATTCCCTCATTCTATTATCCATTATAGTGGGGGATTGTTTCATTTATCAATCCATATATAGAAATATTGAGGTATCACATCCTGAGCATATGATGAGTGATCCCCTCTATGGCTTACTTCTAGATTAAGTCAGGTAAACCTCAATATGGTATATGGGATGATCAGCTATAATTATTCCATAAAATTTTTTAATTGGTCCTTTTATTTTAACCTTTGATTTTGATCCATATATTGGTGGATTAACCTAAATTGGGTTATGTATCTCCCATTTTCCTTGGGCATGATCACTTATCTGTATGACCTTATACTAGGATATTATGTTCAAACCATGTCTAAATGGCCTGTAAAAGTGAAATATATTAAATGACTTCCATCAATAACATTTATAATCATGATGGCAATCACCTCAGATGTATATTAATTTTGAACATTGAGTAGGATTAAAGGATATATGTTTGGTATTGACCTTACCCTGATACTTATTTTGAACCATTGAGAATATAATTTCTTCATTTATCATTCTATTTTGACATTGATATGATAATATTTGGATTCATTTTGAGTGATTGCATGTTGTTCTAATGGGTTTTTTATACCCAACCTTGCCTGGGATATTTCCCCATGAATCATTTATTCTGTATACAATAGATTATATAACATATTCAGAAGTGGATTAGGAGGACAAAGAGCTTGGTTGTACAAGATGGGACATATATGGTTCTGGGAGTTATATTATGATAACAACCAACTTTTTAATATCATGAATGACTCTTTTTACACTGGTGGTAGGATTTAATTTTTCCATTTTCCATTTTCAAAAAAAATTTTATAAAATGATGAGGGATTATTTTTTAGACACCCATTTTCTATATCATTCATTTTCATAACACATTTAACATGAGTTTATGTTGTGTGTCTGTGTTTATAGGTACGTTATCCTAAGTCCACCAACATGTTGGATATGTCAACTCGAAGAAATTCACTATACCCTAACCTTGGGGAGATGCGAATAGTGTGACACACCCAACATCCCTTAGTCAGGCATGTCTCAATGGTTCATGTTCTGTAATATTTGATTTTTAATTTATTGTAAATAATAATAAAAACACAAAATATATAAAAATAAATTCATCTACATGTAATTTTTTATTTCATATGTTTTAATTTTATTCATTTTATCTAAAATAACAAAATTATATTATATTAACTGGTGTCCAAATATAACTCACCATCATTTATATTGGTGATATGGTTCATATTATTTTAAATAAAATAATAGTAATCATGGTATAAGATATAAACAATTATTTTGTGGGTAAAAGGATAATAACATAGAATAGATCATATTTTACTAAATTAACATTACCGATTAAAACTCATGATGGTCATTTGTTGGATGTATTGCAATTAACGCATATCTATGTATATGGTCTTCACCAAACTCAACTAACTCTATTGTGATTCCTTCTTTACCCAACATAAAAAAATGGAAATGTTCTTATTTTTTACCTATATTAGAGGCTAACTTCAAACCTCATTAATCATTTATGAACCATAAATCATTTTAAATACATTAAATTTAAAAATTAATAGTTCTTTCATCCATTTTTTCATAATTGTTCCTAATAATGTTTTTCATGTCTGCTATTTATTGGAATACATTCATCATAATATTCATGTCATCAATATCATAATTATACTCTCCCTAGACATTCATTAAATATATTTATTGCCGAAATTTTTTTTAACTAGGATTATATAAGAAAATTAGTTTCAGTTTTATTATAAAATTTCACTGTATTTATTTTAAAAAGAATTTATACAAATAAATGATCAATTTTAAAAATTAAAATATCATTCATGTTGTTTTTGTTATACCACTTCACTGAAAAACATATTTGTTTTTCCTTAGCTCCATTTTTTGATGGTTTAAAAATGGATTTTGTTAAAAAAAATTACATCTATTAATTATTAACATTATGAAAAATTATTTTAGGAATTATTTTATTAATATTAACAATAATTTTTCATTAAAAATTTTACCACATATAAATGGAATAATTAGAGGTAAATATATATTAATTAGAATTAGTGGATTCTTCTCCAGCATTTCTCATTAAAAAATCTAAATTATTATTAATTTCATTTAAAAAACATTAATAATATATTTACTATATTTAGTTGTGATATTATACTAAAATTTCATTCATTATCTTAAATTATTGATAACATGTTCTAGTTTGGTACTGTATAATGACCTACAAGAATGATGACATTACATTTTAGTAAGGATTTATATAGGAAAATAATTATATTTATAATTTAATATTAATATTATTTTTAACTCTTATGTTAACATTAATATTTTTTCATATTTTTAAAAAACATACATTCATCAGAAAAAACTATCAAACTATATTTTAAATGCTTTCTTCATTATAAGAAACTAGTAAAAATATAATTAAATGAAAATAGAACTATATGAATCCATATGGATAATATATTATAATTCCTTCAATAATTTAGGGATAATGAAATTATTATTATTTTATAGGGAATGGATTCAACATTAAAATATCTATTCAAATCAATAAATATTTCAAACTTCTTATTTTGTAAATTAATAATAACAAACTCATATATAAATAATAAATTATTATAAATAAAGGGACTGAAAATAGATAGACTTAATATGTTTATGAAATATGTTATTAATATGTTTTGTATTATTAAAATTTATGTAAAATATCATTCATGGATGTCAAAGTTAAATTTAATGATTCTCATCTAAATTTATCTTATTTGATTAATGATCTTATATTATATACATAATTTATTTTCTATATGGTTCACATACTAAGAAAAATTATTTAATAGTTATTATTATTAATTATTTCATGTAATTTACTTTTCAATTCATGAATTTGAACATTTTATTGTTTTGATTAAAATATTACTAATTGTTTTAGGGGTTTAAAAACTCACACCCATTTCCATTGGGTTATATTTTTTCTTCCTTGATAATGTGATTTTATATTTCATATATTAATTAAATTTAATATTTAATATCATAATTTCTATATTTCTATATGAAAATTTCATTATTACATTCATTTTGTACTCATTTGATGGACTCTACTCTTCATAAACAAAATTCATTGGGAAAAAGATTAACTTTGTTAAATAATAATTCTACCCCATAAGCAAAAAAATTCATTCAAAAAATTCATTATTATGACATAAATATATGCACTATGACATGGGGAAAATGTACATATGTTTATATATTTTAAATAGACTATTAATATATACATTTTATGGTGGTATCATGAATGGTTTTCAATATTATTAAAAATTATTTTTCTTTCATGGTAAAATTGTTTTTCATGAACACAAAATGATCATATAATTATTATTTCATTTTGTTATTCCATAATTGGTATTTTTTCAGAATAATGGATCATATATTTATCATACCACTTTTGGAAAATAACTTTTAAAATTGATTGGAAGTTTAATCCTTGTAATATAAGGGTATAAATATTCTATAGAATTTATTATGATGATTTTAATTTTTTTATTAATTTAATCTATGTACTTATTATGGATTTATTTTCAATTAATAACATTCAAAAACAACAAAATATATACTCATATTTGGTGATTGAATTTTAAATCAGTATACCTGATTCATGATTCAATTTTATGTGATACCATTTTGAAATTACATGAGATACATTGTCATTAAATGTGTTCTTCATTATATGATATTTGAATTATTTTTTTGAGAAAAAAGTGAATGAATAAAAATTATTACATGGTTGTTCTCTAAGAAAGGCCAATATTAAATTCTATATAGATTTATATCTAATTTTCTAAACATTTTTGGGGTTTGCATGATTAATTTAAAAAAATCAAGAAATTATTTATAGGAGTGATAATTATAATTCTTTATTCACAATATTGTTCATGGATATGATTTATTTTTATCATTAGTAATAGAAATTATATTTTTTATGGTTGTAAACAAGTAATGACTCCATGAGATAATTTTAACGGCTCTAACCCCAGTATCTCAGAGACGGGGCCTTACTTTTTTTACATTGTCACAGATACAATAATTCCCATCACGAATGAATGACCAAATTATAATTTTTGGAAAACCAGTTGTGTACCTGATTTCCATTTTATATTTGTAACATAAAATGAATAATAGTACACAAAAAATGAAAATTATCAATATTCTAGAAAACTCAGTAAAATTATTAATCTTTATATCTTAGGGAATGTAATCAAAATAAGGATTTATAAAATGGTTATTAAGGGATATTTATTGAAGAGGCAATAAAAAATAAATAAATAATAATAAATTATTTAATGTAAATGATTGAAGGCACATGTAATTTAATTAACATTACTGCTACATAGATATATAATAAAAAATACAGAATGATAAATTAATGAAACACATTCTATTAAATAATAAACATGATCAAAATATGGAAGGACCAAAATACGATCAAATAATACAATATAAATAATCACATGGGCTTGAAATGTGACCTCAGATATTCTAAAAAATCAAATAAACACATGGAATATCAATAATAATGTAATTAATAATGGAATATTTGTGACCTATCAAGATCTTTCCTCAATATAAATACATTAAAGATCATTCCTCATAGAAGATTATGTATTTGGGTAGAAACCCATCATATTTGAAAAACTGATTTGTCTCATAAGACTACTGATGAATCAACGGGAATACATTAACCAATCCCCAACCCTTTTACTTCATGTACAAAAATTTACTCATATATTAAATAATTTATTCAATTCATAAACAATGTTCTTTATCAAATAACAATATCTTGTAAAGGATACAAATTTATCAACATTTTCCAATTTTATCGAATAATAGTAAATGAAAAAAATGTAAAAATATTATATATATTATAAAATTATTATAATACTTACAAAAGATTATTGATATTGAATAACAATTTAATTTCCAGTGAAAAATTATTACAATAAAGTGATTGTTTCATGAGAAAGTGAGATTACACAATAACTCTTACGATTATTTAATATTCAAATCAAATAAAAATAAATCAAAATAATTAAAATAGATAATTTAATTAGAATGAATAATTATATATTAATAATATTAAATTTAAATGGGTAATAATATTCACCACATAAAATTGAATCAGTTAATAATAACAAAAAACTACCATTGGTATGTAATGTTTCACGAAATAACTTTGCATACTCTATCCTTTAGATAAACATGAATTTACTTCTAGATTAGTGTGTTTAACAAAGTTCTAAAATATTCCATAACCGTATTTGTGATTATAATATTATATATAATCCTTCAATAACATATTATCACTCATTATCACATAATCATTCATTATTTTCATAGTTTAGGATGTTAATTTATTCTTTTCCACATGCATGTTTTGTTATTAATGTTCAAAATATTTATCAAAAAAGATTTTTATATCACCTATGTAATATTAATAATAAAATAAATACAATATTTTTATGTTAATATTACCATTAAAACTATTTGTTAATGGTAGATTTGACAAATGAATATTGTTACGATCATCAAGATGATAGGTTGTATATATGAATGAATAACGTTTCAGTTTTTGACTAGTCATTATAGAATGAAGGTAAGTGATATATTATATTTAAATAATGGTCATAATATAATTAATAGATAAATATATTTATGATCTATGTGGTGTGGTGTTGAAAATAGAGTCACATTACTTTATGAGTGTGGTTGTCCACACGTACACGAATGATGTTTTCCTCTTTACCCAACTGAAACGAAAAAAATGGTAATGTAATATATCAAATTTAATGAATGATAAATATATTATTATAAAATAATTATATAATTAATATCACATAAACTACTTATCATTTTATTTATCATATTCTGTGCGAAGCAATAATGAATGTCGAATAACATACCATTGTAAGGTAGTGGTCCACCGCACACCTAAGTGAAGTTATTATGTCTCTAACAAAATGGATAATAAAATAGCATACTATGTTAAAATTTCTAGTACTGAATATTTATCATATAAATATCATATATATACATTACATCAATCATTATACCTAACCAATATAGGTTGAAATAAAAAAAATTAATGGCATTTGTTTGATATGTAGTAATCCTCCAAATGCACTAATGTTGATTTCATAACACATTTTATTGAATTTTATATGTTTTTACGTAATGATAATTTTATCAAAACAAAATATAATTAATATAATTGGTTTTTTATATCATTATTTTTTAATTAAAATGATAGAGGTAGAGAAAGATGTTAAATAATGACAACTTTTAAGGGAAATTCACCATTTCTCAAGTATTATCCATTGTTTTTTATTAAAAACATCCTATGATGGATTAGGAGGTCAATATTACCTAAACATTATCCATAATTGATAATTTAAAATCGGTATGTATTATATGTTCTATAAAAACCACAAAAACAAAATAAAATATATGTTTTAGACATTTGATTTAATAACATCTGATTTTCCAGGACATTATCGTTATGGGTTTTCATTAGGGAAAAAAATATTTATACATAGGTAATTAATCCATTTTTAATATATTAAATTAACGATTATTAGAAAATTTAGACCCAATGATCCTAAATATAAATTATAATTTATAAAATTAAAATCCAACGTTTCTGTAAATTAATATTAATAGAAAAGAATATAACACAAAAAAACAATGAATTAAACATAAATCCACTACAAGAGTTTATACTATTCTGTGGTCAGTTTATTAACAATAAAATATAAACTAGTACAATAAGGGACATATATGATATGTATTTAAATTTCTAAATAACATAAAAATGTTGGATTTTTAGTAAATTTAAATAATATAACAAAGTATAATTTATTATAAAATAACATTAATGTCAATTTTGACATTATTAATGTTATTTTAAATTTTAAAAATATAAATAGAATGACATTGTTTTATTATAATAATATTAAATTTATTAAATGTGTTGCATTATTATAAAAATAATAATGTAGCACGATAAGTCACCCAATTTTTTTAATCTTTTAATATAATTAGAGTAATTTATTTTTATTAATTAACAACTAACAAATTACTGAGATGTTATTCTTAAGCATTTAAAATTTTTGTCTGACCTCTAAAAATTAATGATAAATTATCATAATGAGGAAACCTACTTATTAAAAAAAATTATATATGTTAAATAACCTATGTTTTTTCATATCCCAAATATATATTGAAATTAAATTGAGGAGAAATATGTTATTTGTATTCTTCATTACCTAATATATTATAAAGATAATATTCATTGAAATGTGGAAATTAATAATATATATATTAGAGACATTTATATACATGTTTGATAAAAATAATTCAAAATAATTTATATAATATTTTAGGTCAGTTTATCTCATATCATTTGAGTATAATTAGCTGATATACTCATTCTCATCATAACTATATTAACTAGTTTTTACAAAATTCACTATTCATTTTGGTCAAAAATTAAATTGGCATAACTCGAATTTATAAACTATTATTATTCAAAATATTTAATCCATTTTATAAATTCAATTCATGTATATGGAAACATTTAATTTAAAATTAACCACGAAGACATGATGAGAAATTGGCTTTTTCATGTAATAATTTTATTATGATTTCAGTGTTTTTATGAATTAATTAATTATTAAAATAAATCCAATGAACACAATAATATTAATTTATATATTTATGAACTAATTTTAAATAATGAAATTGAAAGTATAATTTAACATTGTAAATTATTTAAGAAATATTCATTTTTCAATTAAAAATTATTATTTTACAAGATTCTTTAGAAATTGTAATTTTCATAGAAATTTAAAAAAATAACCCTAAAAAAATTAATATATTTTTATTTAAAAATAATTTCTACTTTTTTCCTAAAAAGTCTCTAATAGTGGAAAAAAACAATTTAAATTATGTACGAAGAGTGATATTAATCCTTCTTTTATAAAAAATAAATGTTTATCAAAAAAAATTATTTTTCATTAAAATGATACTTATTTTGTTACTATTAATTGGATATTAATAAAAATGAGTAGAATATATATTTTCATAACTTATTTAATCCAATTAGTTCATTCCATTCCCACCTTATGTTGATGAATTTCAATTAAATAATGGTAGTAGTATTTTGTTGTTTGGTAAAACATGGTGTTTCGTGTAATGTATACAGAAGAAAATCAGTGTTTCATGTAACACAAGATGAAATGATTATTCCTTATAGAGAAATATATTGAATGGTTAAAGTCCTTATAAATGAAATTTATTTTAAATTCGGTGGGTGTCAAATTCTTCCAACATTATATTAATTGTTTCCTTCACCATTTATACCTGGTCTCAGAATTAAGGGGGATGATATTTAAAATTTATTTTGATTAAAAACCAAAATAAGAATAGGATTAATAAAATATCCCCATAATATGAAATAATGATAAGTAAAACATTAATGTTTAATAATCACATAACTTGGTTTCTGACTAGGATAACATATGAGGGAAATTAAAACAAGGACATGTAAGTGAAAACTACAATCAAATACTAATAGAGAGTGATACCGAACATTGATGAAAATAATTTGGGTGATCGGGTGATGTTTAATGACAAAATAAACATAAAAATTGATTTTATAATTTTTATTGATATCATCATAAAATATTTAAATATGATATCATTTTATTTCATTATAATTTTTCTAATTCATGATGAATCATGATATAGTCCATAAATACACAAATTGTTTTTATATGTTTCTATTACATAATAATAGATTCATCATTGGGTTGTTTTCTAATTTATCCGTTACTACAAGATATTAATATCAAAAAATATAGGTTTTCTAATTCTATAATCTCAAAAAATCACTTTTTACTCATTTTAATATCTATAAAATATTAAAAATTATTTCCATCTATCTAAAAAAATATTCCACAAAATTGTGGTTAGCATATATTATCTAATATTCATAAATCTTCATATGGTGAAGTAATATATTAATCCCACTAACCTATCACAAAGTTTGACATAAACCACAGCAAAAATTGTTAACCTGATGAACCTTCCCAAGATATCATGATTTAGAACATTATAAAGAATTTCATTAATTTATAAAATGATGTTATTATAAATCATTTCCATGGTATTTATTAGAATCCAATTTACATTATTCTTATCAATCATCTCATTATCAAAATAATAATTATCTCAACATAATAAATATATTACAGTTTATCTTTCCCTTAACCATGTGTTTTCAAAAAAATTCAATGTGTTACTAAAACACATTTCTTGGTGCCATTTAACATTTTATTTAAAATTATTAATAAAAAATTATTGTTTTACAATCCTAATACATTTAAATGTTCTTAAAAACACCAAAAAATTATAAAATTATAAAATTTCATAATTATTTAATCCAAAAAATCGTATTAGTCGTTAACTTTTCTCTATGGTTTTAGAAAAATCATGACCTTGTTCCATTAGAATATCTTGAGGTATATCCCATTGATTCATCAGGAAATAATTTCTGTTGTTTCTCATCATCTTATAATTGATTCATTTCAAATTGAAGAATTTTTCTTACCCATGTTATCCCAATATTGATTTCCTTTCCCTCCACATATGAATCATACTCTCATTCCATTTAATAAAGTACACAGGTGTATCTTTTCATAGTTATCACATGTTAGAAAATAATTCTTTCACTTCATTAATTTTTTCATCTTCTTTCATCCATCCTATTGGTGTTATTATTCCTTATGAATCCATAATACATATAATTTTATTTATATATATTGTAAGAAAATGATTTTATATCCTCATACGATGAGAATGTTTTAGATGATAGTTCCCATTAAAATACTTGTTAACACCCCAAAAATGTTACAAGTATTTTTACAATTTAGATCATGTGAATTGGTGAGGTTCACATTCATTATTACAAGAACCATTTATTAATTATGTAATACACTAGATTTAATCATATCCTTATTCCACCTAATTAAAAAACCTAAAACCAGACAAATAAAAAAATGAAAATTTTATTTATAAGCAATCTCATAATCATAAGAATGGTTTCTAGGGCGATATAAATATTTTAAAATCAATTAAAATGATTTTTTATTAATATTTGATTTATTATTAGAATAAATTCTATGTGTTTCAAACTACTTGTGAATTAATGACCATTATTTTTCACCATGTGATGATCTGGTTGATCCCACTGCACTATTTTTGAAGTCATCCTCACTGGGGAATACAATTCCAGAACCACTTCCTCTTGTGGAATCCAACAATTATGTATTTATAAGAATAACTACATAATATCCTCCTTTCTAAAGCACTGGGATTTTATTATATACTATCATTAAATTATATAATATGGTTACATTACAGAACAAATTTTTCCCCAAATATATATCAAAAGGAATATATAGAAAATCGTCTGATAGAAAATATAATGACCCAAATAGAAATTTCATTAATTCAGTGCCTTACTTCACTATATCACTATATATATAATGAATCACATCCCAAAGGACCAATAATTTTAAATGATTTTTTAATCCAAATATGTACACAACACCTATAATTCAATAGGGATAGATTATAAAATATCATAAATCTCAAAATGAAATGATCATCATCATATAAAATTCACTAATAATATTCATCTTCATAACCAAGTGAAAGTAAATAAAATAAAGGTTACCTCAAATTCTTAGTATGGGTCATGTATAATAGAATTTATCTTTAATAAATAAAAAATAATCTATATTTAATGTTTGATGAATGAGAAAAACATTCCATTTAAATAATCTATCTAATATAATAAATAAGTAGAAATCAATATTGAAATGTAAACAACTAATCCAAGATCCACTTAATCAATAACCTGGTCATAATATAGTTAGACGCAAAAATGATAAAATATTGCACTATAAATTTTTTCATAATCCTGAAACATGATCAATGATATTATAAATAACAAAATCAACTCAAGGAATATCAATAATTATTGAATTCAAAATTCCACATGTGTGAATTATCTTGATCTATAATTTTTAATAATAATGTAGAAATCATTCACCATGATATTTTACTTATATGTGTAGAAACATGTTTTATGTCTTCAACTAGTTCATCTAATGAGGATACCAATGGAATAAAGGGATTAAATTAACATGTCCCAAAACCTTTTAATACATGTTAAAATCATTCCTCATATATCAAATAATAATTTCAATTTATTTAATATGTTCCTTTTAAAATATCCATACTGAGTAAAGGATACTGATATGTCCACATGTTCCCAATTAATAAAATAACATTCAAAGTAAACCCTATATGTAAAATTTATTTTCTGTTTTGGAAACAATAATATCCATGAAACAAGAATTTGGACATTTATGATAAATTTAATTTCCAATGAAAAATTATTACAATAAAGATATAATTTAAGTGAATGTGAACAGTCAAAAAATAACGTGACATTGCAGAATAACTCTTAGTATTTTGTATTTTTTTAAATACGCATAGATAAAATAATTTAAATTGAATCCTAAAATTCAATGATGAATTAATTATTCATGATATTACATGTAAAATTGGTATTAAAAATTCCACATAAAAGTGAATTGGGGCATAAAAACAAATACGCCTCAAAGGAATGTTAATTCAGAAAAAATCCCTTTCTTTATATTCCCTTTTAGTTGAAATTTATTTAAGTAAATTCATTGTTATATAAAATATTACACTAACATATTCAAAGATGTTATTTATATTTTCAATATCATATATATTTCTTTTATTACATATTATATCCCATTTTCTAAAATGGATTCCTTACATTCATTATTTTGGGTGTTAATTTTCCTATTTTCTCCTAGGGGTTTTGTTATGATTATTTATGACTATTTACATATTTTATAGTTATACCATCTCAGACATTAATATCAAATATATATTTATACATATAATGAAATAATATATATAAATATGTTTTAAATAAAATAAATATATTGTATATCCATCATCATACTTAAAATTTATTTGTGGAAATTGAAAAATAAACGTTATCAGTTTGCGAGGTGGAAGTCCACTTTAATAGAGAATGATTAATTAATAACCCATTTCATAGAAGTTGACATAGTTATAAGTCATGACCTGTTCGTTACAAGTCAATGAATATTAAATATTGTGGGGTTATTATATCATCAAAACATAATAAGAAATAAAGGAGGTGGACAAATATGTAAAATAGAAACACAAGTTGGAAAACATTTCCACTTCTCCATGCATCTTATTTTTGTTTTCATTAAACCATTACAAGGTTTATTTCATGAACAAAATAATTATTATAGTATATGAGGATGGAATATGGGGAGTGATATATAACATTTAAATTGAAACAGATTTTGATGTGTAAATACGTGACGGGAGTGAGTAACCTGTTATGGATAAAGAGGAGAAAAATTCTTATAAATACTCAAAAGAATTCAATACATTAGCTCAATATTACTTATATTGATCCATATATAACTATTAATGGGTTACTGTAATATATGGTCAAACAATTCTTCTAACACACAATTAAATACATTTTATGAACATTTTTCCTCTTAACATTTCCCTCAACTATTACCATATTGGTTTTTCATTACAGTATATAATTTTTTTACCCACATAATATTAAACTCATGAATAAATTATATTATACATATTTGAAAAATTATTCCCTCTGGTTCAAAATTTTTTTATATAAATTAAAATTACCATTTGTGTTGTAAATTAGTTTTAAAATAAATGTATAAAACATTCATAAAAATAAACTTTAACTATTACTATGTTTAATAATGGTTTTACTATTTAGGGGTCAATATAATCATTTTTAATATAAAATTTAGTCTATTACTGAGATATATATTATATTCCATTTTGTTAATAAATCACAAGGATGGATATATGATTTATCATAAACTAAATCACTTTCTAGAAAAGAATTTATTATAAAATAACATTAATGTCATTTTTGTGACTATTAATATCATTTTAATTTATAAAAAATATCAACAAAATAATGGAATTATAATACATTATTGTTAAACAAAAATAAAATGGATTATATTTGTTCATAATTAATGTCTCATATTAATTCACCAAATTAACACCTCTTTTAATATGTTTAGTACTAATCATTTTAGTTAACTATTAAATAAATAGTTACTCCGTTGGTGTTTCTTATGTTTTTTATATAACTATTTCATAAATGAAAAAATATAAATAATTATGATAATAGAAAATAATTTATCCTTTAAAAAATAATTATAATTAATGTTATGTTGTTTTTATCCATATCCCAATGCTTTATTGAAATTAAAATCATGAAAAATATCATTATGTCATTTTATTGAATTAACATATTATATAGGTCATAATTAAAGTAAAATGTAAATGAATAAATAAATTTCAACGAAATTATAGTAAAAAGAATTAAAACCCATTAAATAAAATTAAGATAATATTATACATCATCTTAACTCTTATAATTCTTATTTAACTAGAAAATAAACTCATTTTCACATTAATTGTGGTATTTATATTCTACTACAATCAATATTCATTTTTTAGAAAAAATTGACATTATTATAAATTATATATTATTTTTACTGAAAATATTAAATTGATTTGTTCAAATTCAATTCATATATGTGACAAAATATAATTTTAATTTAATATCATACATGTGAAAAAAAATGTAGGCTTTAAATGTGAATCTGTTCAAATGATTACATTGTTATTATATATAAATTTCATAGGGAAATTACTCAAATGAAAAAAAATATGATTAATAAACATATAATTAAACTAATTTTACATCAACAACAACTTAAACTATAACAAATATTTAAAAATTATTTGAACAAAAGGAAGATATCAATTAAAATTCAGAATATTCCTATATTCATTAAAAAATGAAACCTTTTAGTCAAATTAAAATAATTCATCCTAATCCTATTATTATGATAAAATCTCATAAATGTTTTTATATTAATTTCTTAATATTGGTAAAAATATATTTTAATTAATGTATACAGAAAAATAATAATCATCTTTTTTTTGTAATATTTTTTTATAAAACATTTCTTTTTATTTTAAATGATATTTATATTATTATTTATAAAATAATAATTAATAATTAATTGTAAAATATAAATTGTATTAATATTTTAAATCATATTGATTTCCTATATTAAAATGGAAATGTTATAATTTTCTTTTTAAATACCAATATTAATATTATTTTATTCCCACCACTTTAATTAAATTTTATCCTCACAATTAAACCTTGGACATACAAATCATGGGTTCGATATTTTAAAATAACACTTTGGAAATACCAATATCCAAAAAATTGTTAGTAAATTATTCTCTTAATGAAAAAATATAAGTACAAAGGAAATATGGAGTAATCACATAACTCATATTTTGGGTAGGATTACATTGGTGGATAAAGAAAACATGGTCATGGAAGGGATAAATAACATCCAAATAATAGTGGAGATTAATATAGAAAATTGATTATACAATTTTTGGTCATCCATAGGTGGATAATGAACATAAACAATAATATAAATAATTTATAAATATTTAACTGACATCATTATAAATTAATGAAATATAAAAATATTATAATTCATTATAATTCTTTATAATACTGAGGGATTTTTTAATGTATATAAATATAAAGAGTTATAATTTGTTAACAAATTTTTATTTCGTTATCATAATTTCATCCTTCGGTTCTTTTTTAATTCATATCATACTCTATGAAATGAATATCCTAAAAAAATATTTCAAGAAGCCCTATATTCCCACTTAACTGATTGTACAACCCATAAAAGTGTGACAAGTCTATCCATATGTCTCAACCTATTTTTAAAAAAAATTTGTTTAGAAGAAGTTATCCAATATGAATAAATCATTAAATAGGGATGTAATATTTTACTCTCTATAACTGTCCAATTTTCAAAAAAAAAACAATCTCATAAATGGATACCCTAATGATCTATTTGGATATGTCATGATCCAAATCATTATACACAAGGTCACTAAATTCCAAAAATTACGTTATCATTACTCCTTAGCAAAGTACTTTATAATATCGAGTTTAGTTTATCATATTAATTTATCTATTTAAACTGACATTAATATATCTATATCATGAACATATTATGGGTTATCATTCCCTCGACCATGAGTTTTCTAAAATGTTTAATGTGACATTGAATCACATTTCTTGGTATCATTCTATATATTATCTCCAATCCATAATGGAAAAGTATTTTAGTAAAATCTTTCCACATTTCATAATTCATATAACTAGTAAATCAATGCTAAAATACTCAAATGATAAAATTATTTAATAAAAAACTATTATTAATCATTACAATTTTTATGTAGTGAAAAACACAATCATGACCATGATCTATTAGATTCTCTAGTGGAAAATTCTTTTGATGCATTAGAAATTTATTTCTATAGTGTCCCATATTCATAATGGTGAATCATTGCACAATTGAATATTTTTTCTCGCCATTACAATCCCATTCATACTGTAATTTCACCCCCTAATTCAACCTAACACTATTATAGTTTAATCAAGTATTTTTTTTATTATTTACCCAATTAGTATGTGTGGAAAATAATTCTTTGTATTCATTCCTTTACCATATATTTTTCAACTATCATCTTTGTCTCACACATACCTCATATGATATTATAAATATTGAATTATTTCCTTATCATGAGAGTAGATGTTACTATGTCCTCATATGACGACAATGCATTGGGGATAGATCAATTATAATGAATGGTTAATGAATATAAAAAGATACAATCATTCTTACTCTTTAGATAAAATTTATTGGCTATGATTCAATTCATTCTTCTATGTACCATTTCTAAAATATGGTGTATAATAGATTAGATTATAACATATCACTATGAAACATAATTCATAATACTAAAACTATTGAAATACTCAATGAAATTATGCATCGAAAATCTCATAATCATACACTAGATTTCATTGAGGATATTATAATATTTAAATCGTTTTATAATGTTTGGTAATGGAAAATTGAATTATCCTAATAATATACCTCATGAGTGTCATACAAAGTTTATAGTGAGATCTATTATCTGGACCATGTTATAATCATGTCCAACCCAATGTACACATTTTTTATTTATTACCCATAGGAACCACTATTCTAGAACCACCCCCTCTTATAGTATCAATAGTGGGATGTAATTCTAAGAAAACCCAAATAATAACTTCTTTACCATACCTTTAATATATTCTTATATACTATCCTCAATGTCATTAATGGGGTTTTTATATTATTGCAGATTTCCTAAATGTTGATATCATGGTTTCCACTAAAAATCAACTAATACCAACTATAATGACCCCAACCTTGGTAGTGTAATTAAAAATCATTACTTTACTACATTAGAATATATACATGGAATAACATCCCAAAAGGACTTATTAATTTAGTAGTTCTGGAAAACCATTTATAAATATGATACTTATTATAATTTTGGAATAGAAAATAAACCATAGTACATTAAAAACAAAAATGATCAACATTTTTGAATACACATTAAACGGATTCATCTTTGTAACCTAGGGAACATAAAAAATATATCGGTGATGTAAAATACTCAGAAAATTTTAGGTACATTATAATCTATCTTGAGTTAAGGAAGATAAATCAATAATGAAATGTAAATTTTTTAACACACAATGCATTTTAATATCTTAACTAGATTAATAGAAAATAAATAGTCAATATGTGAAGGTAAATAACAAAATCCTGATCCATTTAATTAATAAATATAGCATAATATGGGATGGATAAAATATGATTGAATAATTCAATATATAGAGTAACATAATATTGAAACCATCTGTGTATATTCCAACTAATAAAATTTTATAATAGAATGTCAACAATTTCCGATTTCAAAATTAAAAAACATCTAAACTATGACGATCTTCCCTTTTTAAGATTAATTTCATGATCTTTCCCCATGATAATTTATGTTTGTTTATAGAAATCAGTCCTATTTGGCCAATAGATTTTACTAATGAGACTATAGATGCATCGTGGGTCTTATATTATGAATTAACCAACACATATATTCCATGATTATACCATTATAAATATATATAATAATCACTTCAATTAATACACAATAAGCCTTATCAAATATCTATATTAATAAAATGATGCAGAATTATCAATATTTCGCCATTTAATAATAAATTCATTAACATAAACAAAAAATTTAAAAAGGTTATACTCTTTTGGAAATAAAAAAATAAACACATGAATACAGATATTTAAGATAAATTTAATATCTAAATAAAAATTATTACCAAAAATTGATTGTTTTAGAGACTGTTGACAGTCACAAAATAAATTAAGATAGCATACAAACTCTAAACATTTTGAAATTTTAATGTCAATTCATTATAGATGGAGTAATTAAAATTAAAACATAAAATATCAAGAATAATTACTTATTCATAAAATTACATGTAATATTGGAAGAATATACAAAACTTAAATGTGAATTGGTTCATAATAACAAATAAGACTAAACAATATGTAAATTTAGAAGAAATACCATACCTTGTTCTACCTTTTGGTTAAACATTCCTAATCCACATTTCTAATGATTTTAAACATGTTATCAAATTATTCTAACACCACATTAAAATTATTAATATCATATATAATACTTTTATGACTTCATATCACCCATTCTCTAATAATCATTCATTTTATTCATTATTTTATGAGTTAATTTCATTATTTTCTCAAACATGTTTTGATATGAAATTCACAATTCATGTACATATTATATAGTTCTATTGTAAATAATTTATCCTAGTTTCCTTGAAAAGGTTCAGAATATTATATTATTGGAATTATTCCATGAAATTTTTATCTATAAGAAATGAATAGTTTAGCAATTTTGGAAAACCATATAGTTATAAAAGTTCAACATTTAAATTTGAAAGGAAATGTCAAATATATTTCATTAGTGACATCCATGACTCCTAGATTATCCATGAATGAAATTTATAATTTACATATTATTATGCTATTAGAATACAATATAATAAATTGGATATCATAGGTTAACAATACAGTTAATTAATAAATCATATGATATTCTAAATATAAACATTAGGCATGGTGAATAACTAAAAATATTTTAAAAACAAAATACAAACGCAATATGGTTGGAATAAAATATTTATAAAAATTTCCTAAAACAAAAATAATGATTGGTATTCTATAAGTTAAATAACTCCATGAATTATAAAATAACAGATTCAAAATGAGGGGATGAAAAATTTCGGACATCATAATCATATCATCAAGACCTAGTGCAAAGACTATAAATAACCATATTGTCAGGACCTTAACCCAAGACTCTAGTTTCTCTCATGAGACATAAATATGAATTGTGGGGATATAGAAGGACCCAACCACCAACTAATAAGTCCAATTCATTCCCCATATAAATGCAGAAAACCAAACATCATATACATTCTTATTCAAACAATCAAATGAAATGTAAATAAAATTACACAAGCATTAAATGTTAAAACTAACCATTCAGAGTAGTTTGGTGAATGGTATAAAGAGAGAACTTCCCCAATATAACTAATACTAAACCAATAATTAATACATAGTATATTATATTTTAAAATATATATCCCAATTGAACATAACAATCAACATGATTGATCAAATAGATGAAAATACACATATAAGATCTTTGATTAATTCTAAACATTAATACTCATTTACAATGAAACGAAGAGTCCTTTTGGAGAAATATAAGTTTAAATACATAAGTTAAATAATTTTTTTTAATAATTAAATGAATAATTTTATAAAAATAATGGTTTCTAAGAAAACATTATAGGTTGACCTTGAAAATCAATAAGAATTCAAGAAATTCCCTTGAACCGGGTTTCTATTTTAGGAAGAGTTTTTGAATGATCCTTTTAAAAAAAGTATATGTCAATAAAATAAAGAAGTATTCTTGTAGGTAAACTAATATATAACACTCAAATATAACTCATGAATATTACATAAGAATAAATAAGAATTTAATTGGGATTTAGAGAAACAAAGAGTAACCAGAAAGGAAATGGAGGTATGAGTATAAAACTATAACCTTATGTCCTAATATGTTATGATCATAAACATTGGGACCTAGAATATGAAATTAGAAATATTAATAACCTATTTAAGAACATATTATAAATTTACATATTTTATAATTATTTTATTATTTTCATTTAAGTCGTTTTTATAGGTTATATATTGAATTCTGTCATTCCAGAGTGTTTGTTCCCTTGGTTTTCACAATCTGTATACTTGTATATGAATATTGATATTCAAATAAAATTAATATAATTCTCCAGAATAAAAATTACATATTATTTATGAACATATATTTTTGTTAATTTTTATATATATCATATTTTGACAAGGTATAGTGATGAATCATTAGATGAAATATTAATTGCAATCACTTAGATTATTTTGGTTGTATTTTAACTATTATAACCTAGTTTTTTCATATGAATTAATATTATGTACCTAAACTAGTTACTGAAAATTAAATAGGTTATAATATATTTTTTATATTCTGTTTAATCTATTAAAATTGTTTCATGGCTTGTTTTTATGGATAAATTGAAGAATGAGACTTTGTCGTCCACGAACGTTGTGAGTTGGCAACTCATGGATGCTGATTTCGTTTATTAAATAAAACAGGGGGTGCGATATAATAAGAAAGTTGATAATGGATATTAACTTAAAAATATATAACTACATTATATATGTTATATTGTAGTTATGATGATCATTAGAAAAGAGGATGTGAGTATAGGATAAAAAAATAAAGAAACATGAAATGAAATTAAAAGAAAGAAGATGTGGATTTTCATCTTAAATATACCTCTTTGAGAACATCATTAGAGGGAAGGGTTTTGTTATAATGGAAGGTACAAGGGTTATTGGATGGAGAGAGAGAAAATGTAAGACTATTTTTTTCTAAAAATTTATAATATTCAAGGCACAGAGGAGTGAGGGGAAGACGAAGTGATGATTGGATTTTATAGTGGAGGAGAGGAGTTATTTTCCATAATCATAATTATTGTTTTATTTTTTGGCTGAAGACAATTAATAGTATTTATTTCTGTGAATAAAATTAGTTATAAGTGAAGGTGATTTTGAAAAAATTTCTATTTACATCAGACGTGACTCAAGCATGATTAAGATATTCATTTACTTAGCATTGTTTGTATATTATCGAATGTGAGTATTCACAAAAAAATCAAGTATTTCAGAAAAAAAAAATCAACCTAACAATTTATTATTATTTATAATTCAAATAAAGAATCCATTTTCTAATACTAATTTTCTAAATATGTAAAACTTAATTTTTAAATAAAATTCTCAATTACATGAAACAATATTTTTTAAAACTAAAACCAATTTTATAATACCCTGAAAAAATTAATTAATGTCTTATTAAATTAACCTACAATTATAAAACAAAAAATATTTATTTGGGTATACATTTTATGAAATAATTTATTAAATTAAAATATTAATTAAATTTTTATTGCATAAAAAATACAAATACATAATTATAAATTTCTAAAATACACATTTTTGTTTATATGGTGTCTCAATTTTTTATTTTACATTAATGGGTGAGATTACTATTTATAATTATAATGTTTCTATTCATAAGGGTATATTTCTATTCATATTGGTCAAGTTACTATTCAACAGAAATATAAGTTGATCAATCATACTCTAGATATCTTACTGAACACAACTGTGTGTGACATTTTTTCAAAATTCAAATCCTAGCGGTGGAAAAATTATGTTTACCAAAGTGATTATAATAATGTGGTCATTTGTGTAGACATATGGTTTTATCCATTCAATATTAAATTTATTTATAAATCCTTAGGGTGTTACATTCTCCCCCCTTATAGAAATTTCATCGTCAAAATTCCAGAATGTTACCTCAAAAAAATATTAGGGTAGTTCCCCCCTGTCCCCCATGGTTCTTATTCAATTTTTTAATTTTTCCAAAGTACCTTTACTAGAAGTGTCATCTGATTCCTCAAAACCAATTCATTCGTTTCTAGATTTTGGATAGTATCTTCATAGTAAAATAATCAGGTTCCAATTATATTACATTATAATTGAGAACATGTGTTTTGCCTATAATATACATTCTATACAATGAGACATGGAACACATTTTGTAATTTTGACAAATTAGGTGGAATGGCCAATAGAAAATCCACAACTCAAATTCCCTGTAAAATTTAAAATGGTCCAATGCACATAGGGCCTAGATTCTATTTCTTCCAAAATATTATAACACTTTTCTGTGGATATAAATTTATTAAAACATGATATCCCACTTGATATTAAAAATATTTCATTCTATTATTAGCATATCTATTTTTCCTACATCGAGATGCATTGATATGGGAATGAATATTCTTTAATTTTGTTATTATTACCTCCACAGACTCTAAACCCACTAGCTTCCTTATTTCAACATCACCCGAACTTGATGGTGTATGACATATCATTCCACACAATGCTTGATATGGTTCAATTTTAATTCTTTATTAGATACTATTATTGTTGGAAAACTCCACCAAAGGTAAATACTGGTCCCTCTAACCATGACCATCATTTGAGAATTATCTCAACATGTCTTCTAATGTTTTTATCCTTTATTTTTATTTCTCTTCAGTTTTAGGGTGACACACATTACTCAAAGGAAGCATATTTTCTAGGGAACTCCGATGAGTTTTATATAATTTCTAAGTAAATCCTGGATCATGGTTAGAAAAAATTTATAGAGGTCCTATATGAAGTATTAAAACGTTATTGATATATATATATGAATGGATATCGAAGATGAGTTCCTCCATTATTGCGAGAAAATGTTAAGATTCCGTATGTCGATCAACAATTACCCACATTGCAACATTTCTATTTGGACATTTTGGTAATCCGGTGACAAATTCCAGGGTGATTTCATCCCATTTCCATGTAGAAATAATTATTGGTTTCATAAATCTTCTATGATGTTATCATTCGACCTTCACATGTTGACAAACTAAACATTTGGATACATAATCTAAAATCCCACTCTTCATGTTATCCTAAAACAAATGTTCCTTAAAATATCTATATGTCTTAGTTATAATAGGATGTATAGTGAAATTAAAACTATTGGAATCATAAAAAATGTCTATTTTTAGCTTGGGAATAGCTGGAACTAAAATCTGCTTCCCTTGTTTCATAATTCATTCTTATATAGATCTCCTAAAACCTTCCATCATTCAAAGTATTAATTTTAATTTTAAGATTCACATCATCAGGATATAAACGTCCAATTCATACCAATAAATATTGTTGTGAAATCGATTAAGAAAGTAATGATGTCTTATTTCTTTGATTATTCCCTTATGCATCATTACTAAATCCATGAATATAGGATCCCATACAATCCTCATTTTCTTTAAAACTCCATGGCCCATCATTCTCTATGCATCAACTACATTATTTTCCTTTTATATCTGGTAGTGTATAGAATAATCAAAATCCATGAGTAGTTCAAGTCATCACCTTTGTCTCATATTCCGTTCTTTCTTTGAGATGATAAATTTTAAACTCTAGTGATCTGTATATATCTCCCATAATTCATCATAGAGATAGTGTCTCCGTATATTTAGAATAAAGATCACAGAAGATATCTTTAGATCATGAGTAGGATAGTTTTGTTCCAGAATTTATAAAACCTTGATGCATATGATATAACTCTATTATTTTTCATAAGAACACATCTAAGTCCTTTCATCGATGAATCACTATATATCAAAAAACCCTCAATAAGATATGGTAAATTTAGGATCATAAAATTCATTAATTTAATGTTTAATTCATTGAAACATTCTTCACATTCTGTTGTCCATATGAACATTTCCCCATTATGAGTAAAATTTGTTAATGGATTGTCTAATAGAGAAATTTTCTAGAAGAAATACCCATAATAACCTATTAATCAAATAAAACAACATAACTCGGTTAAGTTTTTTGTTCTATTCTATTTCTGAATAGCCTTCTCCATCGTAGGAACAATGAATATTCTAACATAGAGGCAATATGGGAAATTAATGAAACTTATTAAAGACAAAATTCACACATTCCAAACTTCCCATATAATTCATTTCATCTAAATGAATTCAAAATAATGCACAAGTGATTTTCATTTTCTTGGTATCTCTCGAAGAATAACCTAATATCATCATTAAATTCCCCCACAAAGTCATCATGATATTCTTTGAAAAAATTATTCATTATATCCATGAAGAAAGAGGGTGCATACTCAGTTCTAAAGGAATTACTCTAAACTCTTAATTCCCATTCCTAGTTCGAAATGTTGTCATTGGAATATATTCCTTCCTCCCACACAATTGATGATTTATAGATTAATGGTAAATCATAAAAAAAATACAAGGTCAATGAATTGGATCAAATAAATCATCAATACGAGGTAGGGGTACACGTGTCTTACTATTATAACATTGATCCCCTTGTAATCAATGAACCACCTCATATATATATCTATATATTAAATAAAAAGAACATGGGCTCCCCTTGGATAAATAATATAGATAATAAATACATTATCATTCAATTACTCTTATTATTACTTCAATTATAATAATTCTAATATGTTCATTCTATAAGTAGTCTTTGATATAATTCTTGAATGAGGAATTAAATCTATTGAGAAAACAACCTCATGATCTCAAGGATGTCCAGGTAAATCGGATTGAAAATTTGATTTTATTCCTAAACGATAGGTACTAACTCAATTTTAAAAATTATTTCCTCACACATAGATATGTGTTTATCATGCACCCTAGGAATTTAATTTTTTAAAGCTACATATGGTGTATCTAGATGAGAAGTAGATGGTGATGTTTCAAACATAAATATAATGAATTCCAAAGATTCTCAAAAATTGAATCATCCTTCTTCTTGATATATATTTTCACCTCATAATTTTTCTGAAAATACATAACTATGATTATATCATATTCAATCATTATTATGATGATTATATCTGAACATAAAGAACAAATTCCATAATGGGTACTACATAAAAATAATTGTTGCAGTGATACATACCTTAGATGTTTTTTATGACAAGTCCATTATTAAATCAAATTGAAAATACATAATTTTCATGGAAAAGAAAGAAGATGCATAATAATGAAAAGATCCAGAATCAAATAATGCATTAGATAATTTATATAAAAAGATTTAATTGCATTCCACAACATCATTAGGATCATCATCCTCTGTAGTTGTACAACATAATCCTGGTCTTTCTCCCTTGGCCTTCATTGGTTAATGTTTCCTTGTTTTTTTGGAAAATCATTGAATAATCACTAATAGATATCATACATATACCAACACATCTATACCAGTATTTTATACAAATTGTTGGTATTGGTCCCAATTCCCAATGGTTTTACCATAACCATTTGCAAAAGGTACTTTAACACCATGTTTCCCAATGGTTTTCCCAAACCATTGGGAAAGGGTCCACTTTTCCCACAGTTTTGGAGATACCAATGGGAATGGTTACTTTGAGAACACTTTACCCAAAGGATATCCCAAACTATTTGGAAAGGGTATATATTTCGCAAGGTTTTGGAAAAACCATTGGGAAATGGTACTTTGAGACCACTTTTTCCAACAGATTACCCAAACTATTGGGTAAGGGTCTACTTTTCCCACCAAATTTTCCACATTTCCGAACGATATTTCCAAAACAGTTGAAAAAGGGTACATTGACACTACATTTTCCAATGATTTTCCAAAATTATTTGGAAAGGGTCAATATTTCCTTATATTTTTGTAAAACCATTTGGAAAGGGTACATTGAGGTAATTGTTTCAGACAGTTTATGCAAACCATTGGATATGGGTGGGTACCTATCCCAACGGTTTTGAAAAAATTTTTGGATAGGCCTTTCTTAATGGATTTGAGAACAATTGGGATATATGCCCATATTTTATACGAATACTTCTATTGAATTCATCAAATAAATCAATATATATATTTTATGTCAATATATATATATATATTCTAATATATTATCATAGGTAATCGTAGGGTAGTGGTAAATTCAATGATATATTCTGTATATGTTTTGGTTTCAAACCACTACTAGAACTTTTTTTATATTTACCTATAAAAAAAATGTTCTCCAAACTGTTAGGATATGACTTTCCCAATAGAAAATTAACCAAAGTCTTCCCAAACCATTGGTATTGGTTATACCAATGGTTTTGGGATATATACCCACATTTCCAAACCATTGGAATAAGTAGTTTTTTCATTAGTGAATATACCATATACATTCAATTTTAGCATCAAACATTGATAGTTTCTTTATTCCCATAGTAATCACAGGAGTGGTGATAGTTTTCTCCACACATGTAACAAACACCATACCCATCAGGAAAGTATCAGGGTTTTTTATCCCAAAATTATAACCTGGTGTAAATTCAACTCTTCCATTCTTCCTCATATCCTTATTTAATTTTCCAATGTTTTCATCAGTCCTATTTTTACCATTCTTCCCTTTAAAGTCCTAATTAATATAAAATTACATTTACATCTTGATAGTACATTAGACAATATCTTCATTTTAGGAGAATATTAGGGAGACTAGTTCCCTTCATAGGAATTGTTGTAAACCATAAAAAATAGGTCAATAATTCCCTTGTATTATGTATATATTCCACAACATAACGGTATTACCATGTGAAGTTAGCTTCATAAATTTCGACACTCCCATCCTCTTTATTCTTCAGATTCAAAAACTATTCTTCCATATTTTCTCATTGATCATGGGTGAAGGATTATTCCAAGAATATTTTCTTAAAAAATCTCCATTCAATTTCTTAAATTTTATCCCCATTATTTGTGGTTTGAATTAAAGACCACCAATTCTCCGCATCTACTGATATATTGCAAACATCTATGAAAACATTTTCTCATTTGCCACATTCCAAAGCTAGAAAGATATTCTATAAATAAAGAATCCACTACTCTGTTATGAATGGGTTTTTAGTCACGTTGAATGATGTGGTTGTTGTCTCATAAAGCAAGATAACATATCTCTTCCTTGTTGTGGATCATGATGCTCCATACAAGTATGGTAATCATTAATATGCGGAGTAAACTATTATACTACAGTTATATGATACTCAACACTAGTCAGAAAACTAAAGGTAATAACAGTATCATGAAACAATGTAAAATACATACATGGGATACACACGTTCATGAAGATTACATTGCTTCCATTCAGTTCCATTTCTAAATAACGGAATACACTTTATTAGGATATTTATCATATTGTATAATATCAGTTTTAAAAATTAAAAAACATAAATATGCATCTTATTCATCAATATTCATAAAATTATAGACATAGTTTCTTGAGGATAAATTTACATTTAATTTCTTTATATGATTTGTAAAGTAAATGTGAACTATTCTCAGAATATCCCCTAGGAGGGTCAAACCCGGTGAGCAATATGGAAAATCGTCGGGTACCATGATACCCAAGATCAAGTCGGAAATTATTTATCTGAGTTTCACTGCTTGGTACATATGTTAAATAACCATGTCCACTTGTAGTGTTCAAGAAATGATTTATTTCCCAGAAATATTCATATAATATATTCCATACAAGAAATCCAGGATGTTCATGTTTGATAATCCCCAAAGTCTATTTAATGGTATTGTTCACTACTCTATGTTTTCTAAATCTAGTTTCCATGTTTTATACTGAACTTTCGTTGATACCAACTATAATGACCCAACACCAATCCCCTAGAGCTAGTTCCTTATTTAATTGCATTAGAATAATTAAATGAAATTCATATACTGAATGAATGAATAGTTATTGTTTTTGGAAAACCAGATACATACAAAAGATCAACATTACAACATGAAATGAAATGTAATATATAATCCATTAGAAACATCCCTCACTCCTATATTATCCTTGAATGTCATTAATAATATACTTCATTATGTCATGGGAAATTAAAACATAAGAAATGGTTGAGTTAGATGATTTTTAAGGGTATAAATTATATAGAAACATATCATAAACATAAACATTAGTTATTGTGAAAAATTAGAAACATATGCCTTTAAAAAATAAACTTGAACACAGCAAGGAAGGAATAAGAACTAAATAAATAATTACATAATAAAACACAATCATGGGTATTCTACTAGTTGAATAACCACATGAACTATAAATTACTGGCTTCATAATGAGGGAATACATAATTTCAAAAATTATAACCATACATTTAAGGCATCTTTCTTGAACCATAAATAACTATGCTATCAAGGCCATGTGCCAATACTCTAGTTTGACTCATGAGACTGGTCAATTCATAGAGGGTCTATATAGGGCCCCACCCAACACATAATATTTCTAATGCATTCCTCATATGAATAGGGATATATATGACATCATATATTTTCATATTTAAACATACATATGAAATGTAAATAATATTATATAATCAATAAATATTAATAGTAACTATTCATAGTAAAATAGTAAATGGTATAAAGATAGCACATCTAAAATAAATCTAACCATAAACCATTAAATAAATTATTGATGATTATATAATAAAATATTATTCTCAATTGAACATAATAAACAACATGATGAAAATACTGATATAAATTCATCGAGTAATTTTTGAGATAAATACTCTTTTACATTGAAATGATGAGTTATTTGGGAAGAATATGTTTATAAAAAAAATATTAATTAATTTTTTTTTCACATAATAAAAATTATGATTTTATAAAAATAATGGTTTTTAAAAACAGATTATAGATTTTCCATTAAAAAGGTTAAAAATTATAGAAATTCCCTTGAATCTGGTTTGTATTTCGGGAATAATTTTTGAATGACCATTTTAAAACATGTATCTCTCCATAAAATAAAGATTGAATATATTATGTAAAAACATTTAGAACATTCAAAAAGAATTTATGTTATGAAATTAATGTTAAATAATAATTTAATTGGGATTATGAAAAACAATTAGTATCCCGAATGAGAATGGATGTTCATGTAGAAAACCCATACCTTATGATTGAATATATTCCTATCTTGAACTTAGGGTCCTAGAATGTTAAATTATATTTTTTAATAAAATTATTTGTATCCTATTATATATTTATTTTGTTTATAATAATTTTATTTTGTTAATTTATTTCTTTATTTATAGGTTATAAGTTTAAATTTCGTCGTTCAGGAGTGTTCGTTTACATGGTTTTCACAATCGGTGTTCCTGAATGTGTATGGATGTTCATGTGGAATGGAAATGACTTTAAAAAATTGTATTAATAAATTAATTATGAACATATAGTGGTTTTAGTGGTTATATATATCATTTTGATACATAGTATTAAGATGGTGCATCAGATGAAATATTATGGAAAATCTCATAGATTATTCTGGAGATATTTTGTTTATTAAGAACTAGTTTTGTCATATGAATTAATATTATGTGCATATACTGGTTCATGAATATTAAATAGGTTATAATTAATATTTTATAGTCTGGTTCAACCATTAAAATAATATCACGTCTAGTATTTGAGGGGAAATCGAAGAATGAGACAACATCGTCCACCAAGGTTGTAAATTGGCACCTTGCGGATGATGATTTTATTTATAAAATAAAATAGAGAGAGAGAGAGACAGAGAGTAAGAATTTTTATAATAGATAATATATTAAAATTTAATAATAACATTATATATATGATAATTGAGTTATGAAGATCATTTTGATGGATGAGGAAATTAGGGGATAACCAACGAAACGAACATGCAATGAAATTAATTGAAAGAAGATGCAGATTTACCTCTTAGATACACCTCCCAGAGATACAATGTAATTTAAGGGGTATTAGTATTATTCAATTAACATGGTATCATTTATATGGGTTTAGGACTTCAAAATGGTATTTTGGAAGAGTGTTGATTAGTGTTAAGGCATAGAGGACTGAGGAGAAGAGGGAGTGATTGGTGGCTTTTATAGTAGAGGAGAGGAGTAATTTCCATTTATTTTAATCATTATTCTATTATTTTGGGTCTTGGATTTGAATAATATACATTAATATGAATAAACATAGTAATAAGTGAGTTTTGGATCTAAACAATGGGCATTTACATCATCCATCACTCGTGCATGATAGATAAATTAATTTTTTAAACATATTTTGTAAATTAGCGAATGTCACTATTAAAAAAATTTAAATTATATTAAAAATATCCCATAAATTCACCCAAACCATTTTTGAGGAGTAGAATAAAAATATGGACTATTGTTTGTAAAATAATTTCCTATATATATGAAATATAATTTTTAAATAAAATTATCATTTACTCCAAAAATATTTTTTTAACACTAAAATAGATCTTATAATAGACCAAATAAATTTCTAAGTTGATGTTAAATTATCCTAATATTATATTAAGGCATAATATTTCATTAAGAATAAATTTTATGAATCAATTTCTTAATTTAATATTGTGATCAAATATTTATTGGTCACAATAATATCAACACTTAATTTTTAATTTTTAAAACACTTTATTTAATTTATAAGGTGAAAAAGTTTTATTTATACATTCATGAGTGATGTTATTAATCATAAGGATCATATTACTATTCATAAGTGTGAATTACTATTAATTAGGGTTAAGTTACTATTCACCAAAAATTATGTTGATCCTATCAAACTATATATATCTTACTGAACACGTCATTGTATGTTAGATTTTCAAAATTCAAATAATAGCGGTCGAAAAAGTCTATTTACATGTTAGGTTACAATATAGTGGTTCATTGTAAAGACATAGTGTTTTGTTAAAACAATATTATATTTAATAATAAATCCTTTGGGTGTAACATCAATAATTTACAGAAAAATAATCATGAAATAATATTTTTTAATTTAGATTAGATAAATAATTTAAAACTAATAATTATATATGCCTATGAAAAATATAATATGTTACAATCAACGAGTTGGATGGCCATACATAGGCATGAGTAACATTTCCATTTTGACTAACTATTATGGAAAGGAGTTTTGTAATGATTTACCATTTCTAGAATGGTAAAAATTTCATATATGTATACACTTATATATATATCATCTATGTGGAGTGGTGATGAAAATATTGTCACATCGATTCATGAATGCGGTAGTCCCCACATACATGGATAATGTTATCACATTACATATGTGAAAAGGAATGAAAGAATTTGATATATATTATCTTTCAATAGTTATAAAAATGTGATTATTGACATTATTTTGACATTATATTCAAATATATTAATATAATGAATCCTTATCACCTTCCATGTGATGCATTATTGAAAAATGAATCAAATCACTTCTTGAGGCGGTAGTCCACCATACACCTGAGTGGAATTATGTTGTATCCAATGAAAATAATTATGAATATTTATAAGATATAATTAATAATAAGGTAACCTTCTATTATAAATATTAAATATACATTATATACATCGTAACACCCATCCTCGAGAGTATTAAACGAAAAAATAGACATCATAAATTAATGAGATGGTAGTCAGCTATACAGATGAATAGTGATTTCATAATCATATTGATAGAAGTGGACATGGTTTTAGGTCATGCCACAATAATAACAAAAATAAATTTATATAAATCTTTTTATGTACTTATATCCCTATGGTTTGATACAAACTGAAGGATTTGGAGAAAAATGTAAAATAAAAAGACCTGTTGAGAAACATTAACTCTTATATGGGTATTGGTCTTTCAGTTTCCCTAATCTATTTCTTGGATAGATTTATATCCTAAAATTCATTCTAGGATGAGGGTAAGATATTTTTTGAGTTATTTATAGCAGTTTTGGATTATCCAAATGTCTTGAGAGGTGATATTTATTGAGGGGAGTGAGTATCCTCTTAGAGATCAAGAGGAGTCACATTTTTCTAAATACACAAATTTATTTACTTTTGGGAGGTCAATATTACATAATTGGATTCTAAATTATAAATTAATGGTGGTTATAGAATATATGGTCTAGAAAAAACTCCACAATACAATTCATCATATGTTTTATACTTTTTTCCATAAATGTTTTCCAATTATTACCATATTGGGTTTTCATTACGGTAAATAATTTTATTACCATGAAAATTCATCCATTAATACATAATTAATGTAAGAATTATAATAAAATTTATATACACATATTCTATGTATAATATACAGATTATAATACAAAAATACATTTTCGATTATAATTTTATATTAACAATAATGTATGAAACACACAAATAGACTACTTCAACATTAACTACACTAATAATGTTTTAATATTTAATGGTCAATATATTCATTATAAAATAAATATAAATCCATGAATAGGAAATATATAGTATTTATTATTATTTTTATGTTACATTAATTAATGTTGTATTATAAGTAAATTAAATCGTTTAATGAAATATAACTTACTATAAAATCACATTAATGACAATTTTGATATTATTAATTTATTTTTATTTAATAAAAATAAAATATAAATTATTGGGTGTGAATATATTATTTTCACATAAGTTCAACAGGATATAGTAATCTATATAATTAATATACAACAAAAATCCACCGAATTTACACCCGCTTTTATATTTTTTAGAACAATTTATTAAAGTTTATTATTTACAAAATAATTATTATATGGGAATTTATAATGTATTTTTTATTTTATATCTAAAATTACATATAAATTAGTATAAAAAATTAAATTATATTTCAAAATAATATATATATATATATATAAACCTATATGTTTTATTCCCTGTCAAATATATTTATAGAATTTAAAAGGATGAAAAAGTATCTTTTTTGTCTTTTTCACTAATTAAAAAATTATATGACTTATATTCAATGGTAAGTGGAAAATAATTTATATATTTTATAGAAATTGATGGGAAATGTAACTCCTCAACCCCAGAATCCCAGATCAGGTGCATTACATTTTTAACTTTATGAAAATACATGGAATAAAATCCCGAAGGAATGATTAGTTTAGTATTCTAGAAAAACTAGATACATACATGGATCCCATTTTACATTGGGAGAAAAAGAAAAAATAAAATATATAAGAATTTAAAAAAAATGCATCCTTAATAACAAAAAAAGTAGTCTCTTATTCATAACCGAGAGACGAAAAAAATGAAATGGGTGAGATTTAATTCTAAGTAATTGTTACTAATAATGGAATAATGATACAATAATAATAGAATCGTAATAAATTAGACATAATCATTATGGAATTGTAAATAATTGACCGAAAAACCATCAGTAACTTGAGAATAGAAACGCTTCTATATATTTTGACATAGTGAAAAGCTCATAGATTATAATAACTAAATAATGAATAAAAATAAGGATTATTATTTGTATTTCATGTATGTAGATGAAGAACCATCATAACCCCAAGGTTATTTTTGTCTATAGGTATAAAACTGTCTATTTTTTAGAATGAAACTTTAAGGGAGTGCCACCAACTACTTTATCTCATGACACATGACTATGAATCGAGGGGTTATACTCGGCCCCTCCTATCATTTCCAACCAAATCATTATTTTAAAAAATATTTAGTACAAAAAAATATTCTGTTTCAATATCCATATTGTGTATAATATATGAATTCATAATTACTTACACAGATGACTAATCATTCCTCAATCATTACCCATAAACCCTAACCATTCAGAGTAATATGGTGAATGACATTAAGATAGCACATCCACGGTCAAACTAATGATAAACATTTTACCAACATATTGGAGAGTATTTTGTAATAGATAAATTAAAATGTATTAAAATATTCTATAATGGATTTTGAGATATATGAAGATTCTCTCAAATTATACAATTGAAAATTTATTGAGGAAATAATCCTCACACATTCCAAACCATCCAATAGCACCATGAACCATTTAAATCATAATCCCATAGAATATCATTAGAATAAGTTGTCTTTTGGAATAAAATTCCAACGTCTAGTACATACAACACATGAAAGTACAATGTGGTGAACAAAATGTATATCTCATTAAAGTTAATGTGACATGATATAAAATTCATTTTACTTTGGAAAGAAGAGTTTTTTTGAAAAACTCTTTATATTTTTCAAGAAATTGGATATGTAAATATAAACATCCAAAAAATAATGAGGTAATAAAATTTAAATTATAATTTAGTAATAAATTTTTTCCCTTTGAGGTGAAAACTTGGGAAAAATATTTTTTAATAAAACCTTTTAAATAAAACATTTTAGTATGGTTTTAGGAAAATTTTAAAGATATTTTAAAGAAGAAAGGAATGTTTCCATTCATAAAATTAGAAATGATACATGATAGTTTTTTCATTATAATATTTTTTATTTTACAAAAAATAATAGTGGATTAAATAGATTTCATAGTACCCCTGAAAATAGGTAAGAATATTCAAACGTCCCATGAAATGGGTTTGTTTATCGAGATGAATTTTCGAAAGATCTTTCGAAACATATAAATCTCAATATAATAATGACTGAATCAGATTGGTACACATATATATATAATTAACACATAATATTTGTGGAGTACATAACAATAAATATGAAATTAATTTAGATAAGTAGACAATAAGAGTGACCCGAATGAAATTTGTGGTTTGGGTGGAAAACCCTTACCTTATGTCTGATGGTGTTCTACATTTGATCATAGTGGCCTAGATAACCAAATTAAATTTATTAAAAAAAATATAGTACCGAATATTATCTATATGTCTTATTATATCCTTATTAAGTTCATTCATGGCATTTTTGATGGGTTTAAGTGGTTTGATATTAGTGTTTTGGAGCATTTTCTTCGTTGGTATTCATGACCTATTTCCTTCTATACAATGAAAAAAGTAGCATAAAATGAAGAAGGTTTTCCACAATTGATGATATATGTTATCAGTAAACATATATATGGTACATGGTTGTAAACTTCATTTGGTTACTTAGAGTAAAGATGAATATTTTTGTAAATAATTTGATAATAATAGTTTGGGTTTATTAGTCGTTTTTGAACACAACAAACTCATTTTTCTTTATAAATCATAAAATGAATAAATGAAATTCATAACCATATAAAAAGATAATAATTAAATTATAGTTTTATTTGAGAATAATAATGGTTTCATGACCATAGTTGAATATGGAAATGAAAATTTAAAACTCGTCATCCTTGAATGTGATAACATAACACATCTTAGATGGTATTTTCATTTATAGTATAAAATGATGGAAAAGAAGAGATGGTGATATAAAATTATATAATAATAACAAAATTATAGTACATTAATGTTATTTAATTTTTCGTTATATTTGGATGATAATATGAGAGAATAGAAATGATAATAATGGAACTTGAATAGAAAATAGAAGAATAAAAAATAGTAATTTACCTCTTGAATATTTCATGATTTGAGAGCCTATTTAGTTGAGAGGATTTTGCTTTTTGTGGAGACCAAGGTTTTCTGGATGTGGTGGAGTAGCATAAGGAGATATTTGAGGTGAATATTTGAAATGGTTGAAACTTGAGATATGTGTAGAAATGAGGGTTTGAGGGTGGTATGTATAGTGGAGGGGAAGAGGGGTTTTCTAATAATTTAATCATTAGTTTATTATTCTTCATTAATTAAACAAAAAGTGGTGATTCCATGACAAAAAAATAGTAATAAGTGAAGGTGAGTTTGAATGGTGTGTGCTTACCCTAGTAGGAAATCATCCATGACTCAATAAATCATGTATATAGCCTTTAACATAAATTATCGTATTTTATTATTCGCCAAATATTCAGTTATATTAAGAAACTTCAAAAAATTCACCCTAATATTTTTTCTAAAGGTAGATTACATAAATGAACTCTTTTTTATGAAAATAATTTTCTAATTATGAGAAATTTAATCTTTAACTAAAATCATCAATTTCTCGAAATAACCAATTATAATATTATAACTGATTTTACGAAACATTCTCAAATTAACTAATGTCTCATTAAATTATCTGTAAATAATAGGGTATTAAATTATCTATTTATTAATAAATTTTAGGAAATGACTTATCATTTTAATCATTTTATTAATAATTATATTGTAATTATATATTAATTAATCACAAAAAAGCCAAGAAATATATAAAAACTATTCACCTTCATTTATAAAGTGCTTATGTTTTATTTATACTCTCAGAGTGATGTTACTATTAATTTGGATGATTTACTTTTCATAATGGTCATATTACTATTAATGAGGGTATGTTACTATTCACCAAAAATTAAGTTGATCTTAACAGACTCTAAATATCACGCTAATTGCAACCATGAAAGTCATATTTTCGAAATTAAAATCCTAGAAGTGGAAAAATTATGTTCATTGGATGGGTTATAACTTTTTTTGTAGATACTTGGTGTTTCATGAATTCAATATTAAATTTATTTGTAAATCCTTGTGTTTTTACATTCTCCACTCCATTAATAAATTTCGTCCAAAAAATATTGAAATTGTATTTCAAATGTTAATGGTAAATACATGAAACATCCTTTATAGGAAACCCACATCATAAATGCTGTTAAAACATCCTCTTAATAAGAAGGAAAAAAAATTCATTAGTTATTACAAAACTATGAATTCTATTTGGATATCACTGTTAAGGAATCACCCTTACAGATGTTATTGGATATATTCCTTCTGACAATAAACATTGTAAACTCCAATAATTGTAGAATATACTACTTATAGACAAATAAATAATCTGTTTGAGGTAGTGAGTACTTATCCAATACAACCGTTTCATCATCATTATATTAATCATCAAGAATATATTTTCATGTTGTCATTTGCTCATCACTATAATTTCTTAATATATTAACATTTTATGGAGTCACTTATATGTGGTTCAATTGATCATACAACATCAAATTTGTAATGAAATTATATTATAGATCAATCCTTGTATGTTTGTTAATTATTATAACATGTATATTATAGATAAATTAATCAATTTAAATGATTATCAATGAGTCATATTCGTTATTTCACCTCGTCGGTGGAAGTATCATGAATTCATCGTTATCCAATTACATTTTTGGTGGAATATTTCACTAACACTTAGGGAATTGACTTGAATAGTGTCCCATATATTTGCAGTTTAAACATTGAGAATCATTGATTTGTATCATCCCTTTTCATTCATTAGATTGGTGACCCATTTCTCCACATTTTGAACAAACTCTCATTCCTTTCAATCATTTACTCAGATGAATCTTTCAACATTAATCAGATTTAGTATAACCCTTCATTACCTTCTTCCCTTTATCCATGCTTTTCTCTGCCACCCTCTTCTTTTTTTCTTCTATTCTATGACATAGGGCTCAGATAATTTTTGATATACTATTTTAACACAAGATACTATTTACTCATATGATAAGGATACTATAGAGACTATTTCCCTTCGAATTTTTCTCTTAACGCCATTAATGTTATGATCCTTCTAACTCTTTTCATCACGTGCATTGGTTATGTTCTCATTCCATACACTAGGTTCCATTTCTAACGCATTTCATATAATATATTATCTCATAAAATCATGAATCCTCTATGAAATTAAACACGGTATAGCGTATAATATAAAATTGTACAACGTAAATCCTAGATCCATATACTTTGGTTACATTGGAAGCATAAATACTTAACAATTGTTTGTAATGAAAATGTGAATTATCCATAGAATATCCCCCAATAGTTTCAAACCAGTAGCATAATAAGGCCCATTATCATGTACCAAGTTACCTTGAGTCAAGCCCAGCACACCATGTAAGATTTGTTACTCCTTGGAACATCTATACCATAACCACATCCACTTGTAGTATCCATACAAGGATATATTTCTAAGAATACCCACATAATCTATACCATAACATAATTCGTTGATGATATTATATAGTGATCCTCAATTTATATATTATAGTTTTGTTCCCTAATCTATGTTCTCTAAATCCAATTCTCATGGTTTCTACTGAACATCCTCTAGTACCAACTATAATACCTAAAAACCAAAATCCCAGAGTCGGTGCATTACATTTTAAAATTTCAATGATTACATGGAATCAAGTCCTGAGGGACCTATAAATTGTGTAGTCTTGAAGAAACTAGATACATACAACAAGCCCATTTTATATTTCGAGAATAAAACAACATATAATACGAAACAAAATCTAACAAACATCATCCTTGAAAAATAAAAATTTAATCTCTTCTTCATAACATGGGGAATGGAAAAAATGAAATGGGTGAGCTTAAATGGTCATTATGTTTTACATATAATTGAAGCATGAAAAAATAATTATTGATTTATAATCAAATGCACATAATCAATATGTCATGGTGAATACTTAAAAAACACACATCATCAATAAAATGAGAATAAATGTGCATCCATAGATTTTTTTCATAGTGAATGCCTTAGGGATAAAACTAACTAAATAATAGATAAATATAATTCTTATTATTTGGAAACCTTGTATACATTACATGATCCACAATATTGTTGATATGGTATATGTCTATGGGTATAAACCTGTCTAATTGTTTGGAAGCAAATTTGAAGGGTTTGTCGCCAACTGGTTTGTCTCATGAGACTTGTCGATGCATCAAGGTACAACAACGGGCCCTACCCATAACATCCAGTCCATATAATTTAGTATACAAAGATTTAATAAACAAAAAGATGAATTTTCAATATCATAGTTGAGTAGAGGATATGAATTCCTAAATTTTTACACACACAAATCAACATTGTCCAAACATTAATAAGAATCAATAATCATTCATAGTTATATACTAAATGACATCAAGATAGAACATCCATAGTCAAACTAATTAGAAATATTTCAACAACATGTTGTAGATGATATCTTATGAGATAAACATAAATCTATAAAAATGTTAAAAAAGTATTATGAAAATGATGAAGATATATTTAAATGAGACAATTGAAATATTACTGACAAAATAATCTTTAAGCATTCTCATGTGTCCCATGCCATATTGAAGCATTCAAATAACAATAATTTATAATATTATAATAATAAGTAGGGTCATGATATAAAATTCCAATGTGTAGTACATACACCACATATGAGGCCTATGAGGTGGAAATGGTTTATATCTCATAAAACTCAATGTGAGATGACAAAAAAAATCATTTTTTACCTTTTAATGAAGATTTTTTTGGAAAATCATTTATATTTGTTATTAAATTAGATATTAAAATATAAATTTCCTAGAAATGAAGTGGGAAAAAATTAAATTTTATATGAGGAATAAATTTTTTCCTACTGAAGTGAAATCACGTAAAAAATTGTTTTAAAAAATGATATAAATTAAATATTTTAGTGCGGTTTTCAAAAAATATTAACAATATTTCAATGTGAAAGGAATTTTTTATTTCATAAAAACATAAATGAACCAATATGGTCTTTTCATGATCAAATTTGTAATTTTTTATAAATAAAAATGGCATAAAATAGAATAAATTGGGCACTTGAAAATATGTAACAATTCTAGAAGTTTCCTCGAAACAAGGTTGTTTATCTGGTTCAATTTTGGAAATTTCATTTTGAATCAAATTAATAACCATAAAATTAAATAAATAATATGATGGATGTAGATATATATGAAATTAAAATAGAATTTATGAGGAGTAAATATGAATAAATAAGAATTAAAATGAGATAGGTATATAATAAGAGTGTCCCAAATGAAAATGGAGTCTCAGGTAGAAAACCTCGACCATAAGTCTGATGGTTTTCAAAACCTGATATTAGTTACCTGGAAAACTGAATTAAAATTAATTAATAAATATTTAAAAAAAAAATCTTTTGGTAATTTATTTATTATATCCTTATTATGTTCATTCATGATCTTTTTAATGGGTTTAAAAGATTCAATTTTTTTGTTTTGGTGGGTTTTGTTCCTTTGTATTCAGGAGTAGTTTACAAATATATATGAAGGGATAATTATGTAAAATGAGGATGGTTGAATATAATCAAAGATATATATTATTAGTGAATAAATATAAATTTTCATGGTTGTAAATTTCATTTTTTTACTTGGAGTGAAGATGAATAATTATTAAATTAATTAATGATAACAGTTTGGTTTAAATAGCTATTTATTAAAACAATGGAATCATTTTTATTAATAAATAAAAACCATATATAAAACATGATTCCAAAGCCATATATTGTAAATAATATATATATATATATATATTATAGTCGGTTCAACCATATTAATGGTTTCATTACCATAATTTCAGATTGTAATGAAAATTGAAAACTTGTATTTCTTGAATATGATAAATAAACCCATCTCGAATAGTGTTTTCATTTATAGTATAAAAGGTGCGAAAATAAGAGATATTGATATAATATTATATTACTATAACAAAATTCCATCTCATAATAGGTACTTTAGTTTTCATTATATTTTGATGAGAAGAGGTCAGAATTGAAACGATATCAAAGCAACATGAAATGATAACAAAGGAACATGAAATGAAAACAAATGAATTGAATAGTGGAATTTACATCTTTATTCTATCTTCCTTCGATAAGCTCTTTTGGGGAGTGAATTTAAAATTTTGAGATGGACATAGTAGAGGAGCATAGCAAGATATCTGAGCAGAATTTAGGAATATCATGAATATTGATAGGTTTGACGAAATGAGGGTGTGAGTGTGGTATTTATAGTATACAGGAGGACAGTTTTTTTGATATTTTAATCATCAATTTATTATTTTTTCCCAAAGACAAGAAATAGTAATGATTACATGAATAAAAATATTATTATTTGGATATATCTCTAACCAAGTGTTATTACCTTTACCAGATATCGTCTATGACTCTATAAATCATGTTATTAGCATTTATCATAAATTATCGTATTTTACATTTCATCAAAAATTTAGTTATTTGAGGAAAGTACCAAAAAATAACTCTAACCATTTTTTGACATATAGAATCCAAAAATGAACTCCATTTTATAAATATAATATTATTAATTTGATAAATAAAATTCTTAATTACACATGTCTTTTACTAAAAAAATACCAATTTTAATATTAAACCGAATTTATGACACTTTGAAAAAATAACTATGGCCTCTTTAAATTGTCCTAAATTTATAGGGAATGAAAATATTTAATTATGAATAAACATTATGAAAATGTATTATCTTCTAAATCATCTTATTAATTACAATATTTGAATTAAATATTTATTACTCACAAAATACTAATATATTCTACAAAATATTCACTTTTATTTCTAAGCTGGATAAATTTTATTTATACAATAATGGGAGAGGATACTATTAATTTGGATGAATTACAATTTATAATGGTCCTATTACTATTCATAAGTGTAGGATAATATTCATAAGGGTAGGTTATTATTTACCAAAAATTGAGTTAATCATATCAAACTATAAATATCATAATGATCGCAATTGTGTATGATATATTATTGAAATTGAAATCACAGAATTGAAAAAATTATGTTTATTGGTTCGGTTATAACAAAGTTCTATTTTCTAGAGACTCAATGATTCATGAATTCAATATTAAATTCATTTATAAATCATTGTGGTGTTACATGAAATGTCAAAATAAATTCATTAAATATGATACAAATATTATTTATGAAAATTTTCACTGTTATCATTATAGTTTAACCACTAGATAAACTCATTATAACCATAACCACAAATATTAATATTTTAATATTCACTATTCATTTCGATCAATTTTAAATTAAAATATTATAAATTATAAATTATTCAAATTCGAAATATGGAATTTATTTTTTCAAATTAAATTTAAATAAGTGAGGAATTTTAATTTAAAATTAATCTCATGAGAAAGATGAGAAAGTGAGTTTTTAATTAGAAAATACTAAAAAGATTTTAATGTTTTCATATATAAAAATTATTAGATTAAAATGCCAATAAAAAATAAAATAATTTATATATGATTGAACTAATTTTATATTAAAAATAATTTAAAATATGATTTAACATTATAAATTATTTAAACAAAAACGAATTTTGAAATTAAAATTCATTACTTTTCAATATTCATAAAAAATTTGAAATGTCAAAATAATATAAAATTTTCAATATAAGATAATAATGATATTATGAATTCGAAAATGTTCAATATTTGTTTATTAATTTTTAAAAAAAATCAGTAAATTTTTGTTTTTATATTACGTACTCAAGGAACAACCATTTCGTCATTTTAAAAAAAAATTGTTTTTATAAAAAAAATTATTATATTAAATAAGACATAATTTTTCACTAATTATTATAAAATTAATTTACATATTATAGATATATAGTTTCTTAAATTATTTAATTATATTAATTCCTTCCATTCCAATTGTAAGCTGATAATATGAATATTAAATAACAGTAGTAATAGTAATTTATTGTTCATTAAAATATATCCTTACATGTAGTGAATAATTAAAAAAAGTATTGTGTGTAACACAATATTAAATCAGTGTTTTATACATAAAAATTTAATAAATATTTATGTATATTCTAAAATAAATATATTGTAATGTCATGGTGTTTTATATTCTACTAACCATAAATAAATTGCATCCTTGTAACTTAAACATTATCTCAGAAATCATATTGTCTGATATTTGAAAATAAATTTTCTGAAAACCCAATATAAAAAATGGTTCAATAAAATATCCTCTTAATAACTTAGAGTTGTATGTAACATGGTAATTTAAAATAATAACCTAATTTAGATTATGATTAGGATAAATAATTGTGAAATGAAAAAAGGACATAGAAAGGAAAATTGACAACCAAATATTGATTGAGAGTTATAGAGAACATTGATCACAAGAAATTGGGATATCTAGAAAAGGATAATGACCATAAAATCATTAACCTAATGGGTTCTAAAATGGTTCTTATTATCAGTAAAAAAGGAATAAGGATAAATTTTTATTATATCAACCATTTTTAAATTTTGATGAATTATTTTATAGTCAATAAATATAAGGAAATATAAATTATTGATATGTTTCTATTCCGAGAGAAATGTTTTACCATTTTTTCAATTTATCCCTTAATCTATGAAATTAATATGTATATACAATTTTTTGAAATTTCATAAGCACTCAAATTCATTTTTAACTTATTGTATGACCCATAAATGAGTGACATTTCCTTCCAACAATCAGAAACTATTATCTAAAATAAAATTTTTGAGACAACTTGTATAATAGTAATAAGTAATTCTACAATGAATTAATAAATTACTATATAAATTATTTTCAAAGTTTCAGCTTATACAATTTCATAAATTGTTAATGTAATGAACCTTTCTATGATTTCATGATCAAAAACATTATAAATAATGCGACTAAATTTCCAAAAATGATCATATCATTAATCAATTCTATTTAATTTTGTACTATCAAATTTACATTATCCTTATCAGTAACGTGTTTATCCAAAAATCATTATCATTACATCCTGAACCTATTGAGGATTATCATTAAAATAACCCATTATTTTCCAAAAAAATTCAATATTCTACTAAAAAACGTTTCTTGGTATCATTTGACATATTATATAAAATACATAGGTAAAAAGTAAAAAAAATACAATCCGTATACAATTCAAATTTATTATAAAATATAAATCAATGAAAAAAATACTATTATAGAAAAATTCTTGTATTTAATGATAATTATATTATCCATTCCTATTTATCTTTGGTATAATCAAAATACTGGCAACAATCCAATAGATTCTCTTCACTTTTATTCCATTAATTATTTATATATTTATTTTAGAGTGTCCCAACACCATATTTTTGAGGGCTTTCACATTGTAAACATTTTTATATCCCTTGTGTTCCTAATAATGGTGGGAATTCTATCCACACTTGTACCCAACTCACATTTATTTCAGTAATGTTTCTAGGGGTTTCATTCCAAAATTATCACATATTGGTAAACACTTCTTTCTTGTCATTCCTTATTTGTTATTTTTTCTATTTATACTATTGGACTTGAACATCCCTCCGAATAAAATAATACATTTATAATTATTTCTAAATATTTTAGAAAGATTATATTATTCCCTTATATGATGAGATTGTTTGGGAGGTTATTTCCCATTGAAAGAATTTTTTAAGAACATAACGGATATGATCAATGTTACACTTTCTGTAATGTGATTTAGTGAGGTTTCTATTCATAATACTAGGCTCAATTTCTATGTAATTATATACACTACATGACATTATATCATTGTGATACCTATTGTATAATCCTAAAACTGGTGAAATAATCAAAACATATTGAACCATTTATGAATAAATAATCTCATAATCAATAATATAGTTCCATTGGGTATATAAATATTATAAAATACTTTATAATAGTTTTAAATTGAAATTTGAATTATCATAAGAATATCCTCTAGGAGGGTCAAAACAGTTTTCCAGTAAGTCCAAATATTAGACCCTATGTGACAATCTGGTCCATAATATTCCAACATTTTATTACATAAATATTAAGACATTTTAATGATAGACAACATAATTGAGTTAAAAAATAGAATCTAAAGGATTTGTGTATTTAATAAACTAGGCACATTAATATCTTACAAAATAAGAAAACAATTTTTTTTAAATATCCTTCTTTATCCCGTGAAAACTTATACTCTTTTTAGTACTCGTAGTCACCTGAATATTTACATCATTTAAAAGGGGTGAGCTAAAACCCTACAAATAGGATGAGTAATATAAATGAATTAATATTACACGAGTGAAAATAATAATCTAAAGAATAAAATAATAATTGGATCTAAATCAATACCATGAGGTAAACATTGGAGAAATCCATAGAATTTGGAAATGATTAAAAATATAATATGATATGTTAGTTGTAAAATTACACCCATAATTGTGAATAAATAAATCATCACGTGCACGCATAAAATATGTTCAAAAATCATGGAATCACAATTTGAAACACTTATATTATCATGTTAACGAATAATAGAAATTAGGTCATGAGATTAATCACATTACCTAATGAATTGAAGGTCTATATAATTCTGGTACAACAGTTACATTATAAGATTTAAATAATCATTCATGCGACATGGAAAGTATGTTAACAAAATTCATGATGTAACCATTATAAAATAAAATTATTTCATAAGTATTTAATAAATATTAAATATACATGGGGTTTCAAAATCAAAAAATTGAATAAAAAACTTTTCTATCAGATTCATCATTACTGATTTAAAAATAAACAATTGAAGATGAGTCACAATGTGTTTTAAAAACAATAGTTATTTGAGAAAATATTTTTATTTTTCATACATAAAATATTGGAAACATTTGTATCCCAATAATGAATGGGTATGAAAAATGAAATTTTATTTTTTGAATATTAAATAAATAGATAAATAATTTTTTTCCATGAATACAGGTAACCAATAGAAGGGGAGTTCTGTTTGAGAATTTCCACACCATATTTCTTGATGCATTCTGCAAATACACTTAATATCCAGAAAAGTCCACTTAAATTAATTAATTACATAATTTAGATAAAAATATAGATTAATATTATTTATTATACTTTTGTTAATTCTATTTTTGGACATTTTGATTAAATATAGAGTTCAATTTCTTCATTCTAGGGGAATTCATTTTCTTGGATACATTGCTGGTTTTATTTTATATAATTATTGAATATCCTGTGAAATGGGAATAATTCTCCAAATGTAAAATTAAATTTTATTAATGAAAATATATAATATTATATGGTCTCATATATCTTTTGTTCCCATAGTATAAGGATAATTCATTGGATAAGATATCAATAATGAATGATCAGTTTATTTTTGGTAGTTTTCCTGACCAACATAAACAACATTCCTTTAATTTAATGTTATGTCAATAAAATATATCTAGAACATTATAAAAGTTACAATATATATATTAAAATCTATTTAAACACTAATAATTTCATTATTTACATTTTTTATCTTACAAAAATAAAATTAAAAAATCTTATCAATTATGGTGGTGAATCGACATATCACAACTAAGTTTTTTAATTATTTTAAATAAAATATCATTGACAATATTTGATGATCGATATTCCATTAACAAAATAAAATCACAACATATGTATTTAATATTGGAGTTATAATACTTATTTGAAAATGTAATGTGAGGATTGTATAAGAAAACTAATTAAATTAAAATGGAAGCATTGAGGATATTACCTCTGAAATATTGGCTCCTTGATATCCTTTTTAAGGATCATTTTTTGTAGTTTATTTAGACCCACATAAATTGGGAATTGGAAGATTATTGAAAAGGAAATTGGGTAGAATTTTTTAAATATACAGGTCTTTTTAGGTGTGAGTAGAAGAGGTGTTGATAGGTAGTATTTATAGGGGAGGATAGGGGTATTATTTAATTATTTAATTCATATGTTTATTATTTTTTCATATGACTATCGATCATAATGATTACATTTAAAAAAATATAGTAAATTATTTTGGATAGTTTAATCTAATGGGTGCTTGCATAATCTATACATTATACATGAGTTAAAAATTAATTTAAATGACAAATATTGTAATGTATATTATTTCACTATTCACAAAATTTCAACTATTAAAGAAAAAAAATCAGCATAACCATTTTTGGAAAGTTAGATTACATAAATGTAAATAATTTTATGAATATAATATTATAAATATGTGAAATTAATAATGGTCTCAATAAATTACCATATGATTATAATAAAATAATAATAATAATTTATGATAATAATTTTTCAATGAAAATTCATTTAAATTGATTATATTATTTAAAAAATTATGAATAATCATTTATGTTTTTTTAAAAGTACACTTAATTTATCATTTTGTAAACAATTATTTACTAAAATCATGATATAAATATTTCAATTTTTATATGATTACAAAATTTTATTTATTCATTCTTAAATTAGGGTACTATTCTAATAGTCGGATTAAAATTAATAAATTTTTTATTTTTATTCTAACGGTTAAGTTTCTAATCTATTAGTATAGGCCCATTAATTTCTCTAAATACTAAATATTTCATTATACAATTAAGAGAATAATGTTTTCAATTTGTTTTTGTTTTATTTATTTATATATACTATATATCAGAAATATATTAAGGTATATTCAATTGAAATTTGTTTGTACCATTACATTATATTCCTATTTTAAAATATCAACCACAAAATATTATTTCACATAATATGGTCATAACCACTGATGGAATTTATCCTTTATCACTTCTTATTTTTCCCATGTCACCTATTAATAATTATAGTTCCTCAACAAAACATTGAAATGTTGAGTCTTCTTTTGTGTTAGACTTTGCCTCTATTATCCATGATCATCATGAGATTCTATTCATTTTAGAAATTTTGCATTTTTTGTACAACACCCAGACTTAATATATGTGAGATGTTATGTGTGTACTTCCTCATAAGATATAAACAAAACACACCATCAACATGATACAAATTTGGTGTACGTGCAAGATGATAGGACACTAATTTTATAGATCAAGGATTTCGTAGGAGCCAATGTACCATGTTCTAAGATTCTATTTCATCTCAAACATCAAGACTCACTTCTATGATGATAATATAATGAAGACTTTACGTAAAAATTCAAATTCCAAATCCCCTTGACTGTTGTCAACATATCTATTTTTCTTACTCCGAGTATAATTAATATGTTTTTAGATTTCTTGATCCTACTGAGTCACCTTCTTCACATGATCTTGTGAAAGTATCATTCGATTCGCCAGCTTTATCAGAACATGTTGGATATCTACATCAATTCCCAAAAAGAGATTCATATGGATCCATATCAATACCTGAGTGGAAACAATTATTATATGACAACCCAACTAATGGGATACTCTCATATCATGATCTTCCTAATTCCATTAAGAAGGCTCTCAGCATATCCTGGAGCATATTAATATTTATTTCTGATTAACCATCATTTTGGGGGTGATAGACCATACAGAAACTTAAATTATTAGATAACTAATAATTTATGATTCCCGGTAATTTATATGTGAACCATGGATCATGATCAAGTATGACTGAAAGTGGAACTCCATGCAACCACAACATTTTCATCAAATATAGAATAGAATTTTGTTTAAGTGAGAAATCGTCCTAAATAGAATTCAAGTGGTAAATCATAGTGATCTAATATACCAAAAACAACATCACATTGTTTCTTATAGATTTATTTGAGAGGCCAATGAAAAATACTGCAGTGATATTATCCCATTTCCACATGGGTATAATAAATGGTTGTATCATCACCTCGTACTTATATAACTTAATATTAACTTGTAGGAATACCAAATATCTTGAGATATGTTCCTCACTCTAGTATGTAATGTTTTCCTATTCAATGTGTTCTCGAATATCATGGTACATCATAGAACATCACTGATGGATAGAATATTGTGAGATGTGAAAATTATCCAATATCTATTTTTCCATTTAATGAAGAAACACAAAACCCCATTCCAATGAAAATCACACTATCAGCATGGATGTTTAACTCATGTATGATTCCTTCATTTAATTTATTCACATTTTTTTGACTACAGATCATCCATTTATGCCTCCTTGATATTCTATTCGATAAATGGTTGGGATGTATTTTGGGAATGCTATGATGAATTCCCTACCATTATGATTTCTATATCCATAATTTTCATTACCATGAAAATATATTAATTATTAATCCAAATCATTTTTAGTGTAGTATGATATTTTCTATGAAGATAATTAGCTACATTGTTTGCCTTCACAGGATAATAGTGAATACAAAAATCATAGTGCATAATTATTTCCATCCATCTCCTTCAAAGAATGTTGATATACTTTTTTGTGATAATGTTATATAACCTCACTTAACTAATATATATGTCACACTTCTCAGTATAAATGTAGTACCTCAATATTTTCAATAAATAAATCCCAGTTTCTAGATCCATGTCATGTCTTGGGTAGTTTTTACCATCAATCATTAACTTCCACGAGGCATATGCTGTCAATTTATCATTGTGCATGAGTACAGAACTAAATAATTTCTCTAAAGCATCATTTTATATTATATAACCTTATCCATTATTTGGTATTGTCAGTACATGTTTAGTGATCAACCTCATATTAAAATACATAAAAATTACCACACAACGTTCTATCTATACATACATTACCCATTTTCATGTCAAAATGGGTATTGGGTTAGAAAATAATGTGATGTTCCTCACTAAACATCTATAGTACCTAGCTAATCCACTTAAACAAAAGACTTCTTTGACACAAATGGATCTGATCCAATACTCAATCACATAGTTATTTGAAGGGTACACCGAAATTCCCCCACTAGTGATCATGTATCACCTGAATTTTACTTTTTCATCCAAAATTAACACATTTTAAACATTCAGTAACATTTCCCCTTCTATAATATCTCAAGCACAATCCTTAGATATTCTTCACATTCTATGTTTATTTGTTAGTATATGAGAACATAGTCAATAAACACTCCCAAAAAGTGTTCAACTTAGTTTCTAAAGAATATATTCATAAAATACATGAGTATTGAAGGATACTATTTATATAAAAATGGAATCATCATAAACTCATAGTTTCCATACATTTTACATTAATAAATCATCTGAATCTATTCATTATCACCATAAGTTGATGATATTTAAAATCAATATCCACATTTGAGACATATTGAGCTCTTCGTAGTTGATTGATCATTTCATAAATCTGTGAATATAATACTTTTATTTATGGTGACCATATTGACCACTTATTAATAGATACATAATCCCATTGATCCATCCTTTATATGTAGCAAAAGCATTGGAAGACCCCTGTGTGATGAACTAGGTCATATGAACCCTTTGTACAAATGATATTACAAAGGCTTCATTATCACTTTTAATTCGATAGGGTCCACCTATAGGGACATTAAGAGACATGATTGAATCAATATATATGTTCTTTTGAGAACACTACCTCACTAAATATGGGGTGTCTAGGTAATAATTCACGAAATACTTAAATTTAGTCACAATAAATGGTAATTAATTCTATATTAATAACTTCCATTGACACAACCATATTTTTAATGTATGTTTTCTCAAATGGTATCCGCACCCACACCATTGAGAAATATTCCAAATAAGATTAATAATATTCCATGCATTTTCAGAGGACCATGGGATGGTTCAAAATTCAGAAATATATATCCTTTTTCTGATATTAAATGTGTTTTATATATAGAATGATCCAATTGAAGATTATTATAGGGTAAAATTCCATCAAGGGAAGTATAACAAGATTAACTGGAAGAATATTTACACATATGCTAATAAGAGAAGATTCCAAAACATGGGTTGCAATTATAGCACCACTAGGTGTTTTTACGAATATCTTTACTTGAATGTGTCAAGGCTATGATTCAATATTTCTGAAAAAATGATTGATATAATGGAATAATTAAAACCAAAATCAAAAAAGACTTTTTCGATTCATGATTGAATAGGAAGTATAATTCATATGACATTGTTTTCATACTCCACATTAGTTGTTCTGATATAATGATCCTTTCATTTATCTATTGAATTTGGTGTCTTATAATACTGGTAACAAACAAGTATTTTAAATTTATTGTGTTGTATATCATAGTTTCTTTTCACCTTATAGTTGAGGCATTGAGCCATGGTAGGTTCTCTCTTTTCCTAAATCATGTTTTTTTATTATTTATGTCACATAAATATTAGTGACATTAATGGCCTTCTCTCCCATAGTTGAAGCATTTTCCCATCCATTTATTTCAATTATAATAAATCTTCTTCCCAAAATTTTGAAACATGGGTGGTCAAATCCACATTCCTCATTTGAAATTCTATCCCCTAACATGAATCTATAATAATATCTTATTATATCCATAATCAGGGGACCCCTATATAAACTACATCTCAACATTGAGAGAACATTAGAACACATATTAATAACTTCTAAATCATACATAGATAGATCCATCTGTATTTTTGGTTTTAAACCACAAAATAATCTATATATTTTACAATCAGTGTTGATAAAAAACTAAGGTGTACCTTTGTATCTTGATAAGGTTTCCTTCAGAATATATAATTGATTCAAAATCATTTTTATTAAGCATTATGAATTATCCAAGCATCATTTTATGAAATTTTATAGGTAAATACATTTTAATAAAAATTAATTAATTTATTTCTACCTTATATATTCCATTTATTACTTGGTTTTTAGTTTTGTATAATAGACACCATTGATAGGAGTATCCATATAATCAATAGATATCTTGAGTCACCATCTCCTTATCAGAATAATGGAGCATAGAAAATATATTTTCTACTAAGTTATCATATTATTCTATAATTAGTTGTTCAAATGATCGATTAAATGTCTATGTTTGTTCTAACATAATGGATTTAAGGGAAAGATTATTCATCTTATGTGAATGTATAATTTCCATGTGGTTCATGTTATTGTTTATATCTATTAAATTCTTGGAAAGTATCACTATATTATTTTTGAATCCACCCCCCATGGAATTGGGAATTTCATTCAAACAATCATTTCATTTTCCCTCCCATTTTTTGTTAGACAGGTTTCTATTGCATCCCAATATTTTCTAAAATAGAAATTCATTGAGTAAAAACTATGTCAACAACACAGTAATAATTTATGCTTCTACATAATTAAAACTAATAGAATATCGTATATTAAGAATAGGTTAGGTATTTTCAAAAATAAATTATATACATAGTTTTATCATAAAGGTTTTCACTATAATTATATAACCATCATATTAAGATTAACTAAGATGTTCCCTTATACCAACTACAGAGACTCTACATTTTCATACATAATAGTTACATCAATTTAGAGATAAAGAACCTGTAGCCTTACAAAAATGGATCCAAAAGTATAGTTTATTTGGAAACATGTTCAGATACATAAATATAACATCAATAAAACAAAAAATATATATTAAAAATTATTTTCATTATACCTCTAAATATCATGTTCTTCATAGTATAGGTAGTCACCTGAGGATGTACATCAAAGAAATGGGGTCAGTTTAAATACCAGAAAAGGGACTAATAATATGATTTAATAAATAAAACATGATTGATCATAATCATCGTCATCATATATTAATCATACTATAACCATAAAAACATGATGGACAGAATGGATAAAGTCATAGAATATAGAAATGCATAAAATTGAAACATCATGTATTGTTTTCAAATACCACAGAATGTTATGAAAAAATCTATGATCATGTTCATGAATAAAATATGTTAATAATCATATAATAATAATTCTATAAAATTAAAATATCATGTTAATTATTAATAAAAATTATATCATGAGATACATCACATTACCCAATTCATTGGAGGCCTATATAATTCAACGACCATCTGTCACATTCTATCATTTATATAACCATGCATGTTACATAAAACATAAATAAAAAATGTAATGAAATAACCCATGTAATAGAATAGGTCACATATGTTCTTGGTAAATAATTAATAAATGTGTATTTCTAATATAGAATAATCGGTAAAATATTTGTTATACAATTCCTCAATCAAGAGAGAATAAGAAACATATCAACAGGAGTCAAAATGTTTTTGGGAACAAAGATTCTTTTGGAAAATAATTTCATTTTTTAACATTCCATATTGGAAACATGTATATATATGAAAATAAAAGGGAAATTAAATAAAATTATATTTTATTAATATTAAATGAATATCAACCATGAAATTTGCCATTAGAGAGGAATAACCCAAATAAATGGGAGTTGGGTTCGCAAATCCCCTTACCATATGTTAAATGCATTCAATGATTTCACTTAATATCATGAAAAATAATGATATATTACTGAATTAAATAAACAATAACCTATAAAAAAATGATTTTACATATTAATATATTACTAGTTTCATTTATGATTGTTTTAATGATTTATAGAGTTCAATTTTTTCATTCTGTGGGAGATTTTTTTTTTCAAGGTATCCTAGTCAGTTTACTTTAATATAATTATATAATATCATATGAAATTTTAATAATTCTCTAGAAGTGACATTATAGGACATTAATAGACATAAATATAATTAAATTTTCAATATATATCATTTTATATTTCAGTTTGTGGATGATTTGTTAGATGAAACCATAATGATAATTGTTTAGTTTATATTTTGATGTTTTCCCAATAATCACGAAGAATATTCTTTTTAAATAATTTTATTTCGACAAGTTTGTTAAAAATATGAAAAAAGGTTAAAATGTATATATTATAATATATTTTAACTATAATAATTGTTTATGAACTTATTTTTAGGAGGTAATAAAAAATAAAATATGGTATCTACGAAGGTGGTGAATAGGCATATCACATACTGTTTTTTCATTTTTTATAAAGAAATGTAGAAGATAATAGATTTGTTTATGGATATTAAATTAACACCAAAATATTAAATTATATATATTATAATGGATTGATCATTCTTCTATAATATATTTAGTGAGGAGAGGATAATATAAGAAAATAAATTAAAATAGAAGTATTAGGGATATTATATCCTGATTGTTGTCTCCTTGAGAACTTCTTTAAGGTACTTTTTTTGGTCCCATGTTGAGAAAAAAATATTCATCCAGGGAAGATAATTTTTAGGTTATTTTGTAAAAATTTAGATAATATTTAAGGATTTGGAGGTTTGATGGGAATAGGTGGAGAGATTTTGAATTAATATGGTCAGAGTGATGTATGTTTTGAATATTTTATACATTTGTTTATAATTTAATCTCTTGACTATAAATACTGATGATTACTATGACTACATATAATAAATTGTTCTGGGGAGTTAATACCAATGGGTTCTTGAATCATCCATACATCATAAATGACCGATAAATTCTTTGATTTTTTAAATACAATAAATTATAGTATTTCACCATTCACCATAGGTTCACGTGTAACAGAGAAAACCCTATTTTTAATAAGAAACCCAAATATGAGATAATATTTCAGATTACAAGAAAGGGGTTAGACAATTAAATATAAAAATATGAATCTAAATATTTAAATAAGGATGAAGGTGACAATGAAATAATCAAATTATTTCACCTTTTTAAACAGAATTGAGAAGATTATTTTTTAAAACTCATCGAAAAATAACTCAGTCTAGGTTATAGGTCCACATGATCTCATACACCCCATACCATACACAAAAGGCTTACTACTGGACATGAGGGTCATATATGATTAATTTTTATTCTATCCTCCTATTATAGAAAAATAATCAGATTAAGAAAATAAAATATTCAAATTAATTAAAAATAAATGAAATTATGATGATCATTCAATAAAATCAATCATAGTAACAACAGTTCATGTTATATCTGAGGGGAGTAGATGTTATATAATGGTTAAGAAATAAATCCCCTCATGTAAAATATATATATTTGTTACAAAAAAGTCAATATATGTAATATGAAATCTCTATATGTGATCTTGGAGTTTGACAAAACATCCTCTCGACCAAACTGATACTTTTATACAAGGAGATTAAATGTTTTCCTAATCATCAAATGAATTCCATTTCAACAAAATATTTTTTTCAACCATGATTCTCAAGTATGATGTGATAATAATGTTAGTATGAAACCAAAAAATCATCTTTATAATATATGTCATAGGATATATAAAAGTTTTTGTTGTGATGAAAAAAACTATTAAACATAAAATCAGTCTATTAATCATGCGCTAATCATGAAGAAATTAACATTGGTCCTATATAATTATCTATATTATGAATCATATTTAACAAATATGTGGTCAGATTATCTAAATAGTGGAACATGATTCTTCCATTGACTCAAAAATCTCACAATGGGATAGATTCAAAATACATGATACAAATAGATAATGTGATTTGATTACTTGATCATCTCATCAATTAGTTACCAAAATATGGTCTCCATCATAAATTTGGTTGTGTAAAAACATCGAACTTCATAACATTGAGATTGTGGTCACATTGTAATATATTCACTATATACAATGCAACATAACCTGAGGGTTTGAATTGGTGAGTTTTATAGAAAACTATATTCATTTCACAATATGAAATTGTAATTTTAAAAAATATTACCTTGTATTTCAATGGGAATATTATTATTCTTTATTAGACATCCTTTCAATATATCATAGTTCACTTCATGGAATCCAATGAAAAGTTAAACAAATTAAAAGGTTCTTCTCTGATGATCTATAAGGGGATTCACACATCGAAGGTTATTATAAAATAAACAAGGCATTAATATTATGGCATGAATGAATGATGGTAAAATAATATCCTGTTAATAATTAAATGATAATTAAACATATCCTTAGATATCATAACTCTTTGAATAATCATTAGTAAATTAATATATCATTTCTTATTGATGGAATTTATAATGATAGACAATATATACTTAGCATCCTGAACTCTTATCAAAACCTCATATAAAATGTTTAAGGTATACCTAAAATACCCCACATTTTTTGTGTCATGGGTCATTAAGTTTCATTGAGGTTATTTTAAATTATTATATCATCACATAATAAATCTAAAACATTCATCATATAAATAAATAATTCAATTTAAAAAATGTTATAATAGTAAATAACTATGTATATTTCATTGACTAGCATATAAAATTTCAAAAGATTCCACATTTAAAATGGTCAAAATCCATCAAACTAAATATGGTTTGTTGTATCATTAGATTATATCCCTTGTATATTATATGATTAATCAATGTATGTTCAAAAATATAAAAATACTTTTCATTAATAACTATAAATTTTCATTTTAATGTACCTATTTAATTTTAAAATCACATTTTTAAATTCTCAAAATTAAATAAATATTAAGAATTTTGTTTTCTCGAATGTTATAATTTAAACATGTAAATGAAACGTCAAGGAAATTAATTTTCATGATTTTAATAAAATTAAATTTTTTAATTAATACTTTGAACAAATAATATATTCACACCATCATCCTAAAGTATCTTAATCCAAAAAATGAAAACAAGTTTCTTTTATAAAATTAAATTTTAAAAATGGTAAAAATTAATATTATCAATAATTGTATATTAGAAAATATTCTTGTTAAAATTTTAAAAAAAATATTTACCTAGAATAAAAATATTAATGAAATTATGTTAAAATAATGATGGTTTTTCTTTAAAATGAATTCATGAAAACTTTTTATTACATCGGGAAATTAATATGAAAGGTAAACATGTAATATTAAAATATAACCAGCATAGTAGATAATAGAAGGTGTGTAATATGATAGTTCTATATAATTCCAAAAATTAAGACAAAAAATCCCATTAATAATGACGAGATCATGTAATAAACCGATATCTGAAGACTGACATACATGTTAAGTTATTTTAACCACATATTCATCATAAAACCACATTTTTTATTCACCTTATGAATTATAGGTTTTAATATCGATGAGAATAGATCATATTGGTCGTAATAAGTATGTTAAATAGGGGATTTCGGTAATCCCTTATTGAGAAAATGTCTTATCTACTGTGAAGTATAATGAGGAAGTGGTTCTCGTTTATAAGTTAGGAGAATGAAATTCTTGTAATAAAACAAAATAATTTAATTATATAAAATCAGATATATATTTCATTAAGTCCTTGATTTCATGGATTTAATTATGATAAGGGTCATTCCTATGTCTAACAATCCAATGAGTTGTATGTAGAATTATGATGCATTACTACCATTATCTATCTGTTTTACCACCTAATAAACATTTATTAACCCTAACATGGTAAAACCTTTTTTAATTTTTTATTATTTATAATAAAGAAAAATAATGGTGAAATTATTACATAAAATTAATAATTCCAATTCAATTTTGGGAGTAAATTTTAAAAGTTTCATTTTTACAATTGGTAGAAATTTATATAAACAAAATTATAAAGATTTCTATGGAAATATTTTTTAGAAAATTCATTATTTTAGAATAAAAAATATTTTATATTAAATTATTTTAATTTTCAATTTTAAATTGGATTAACGGGATAATTTGAAATCAATGGATAATTATTTTTCCTTCATAATAATAGATAATTTGGAGGATGAAATGAAATACATGATTACAAAAATAGAATGAAAAATATTTTTTATGCGGAAAGAAAGAGTTTTTTAAAGTATAAAATGTCACGAAAACCATTTAATTTAAAACATATAGATTGTTTTTAATTAAATTTCGTAATATATATATATATATAGTATAATTTAATATGTTTTTTATTCTTTCAGATTATTCTAATATCAGAATAATGGTATACCATTGATGGTTTTTTTTCGAACATGGATTTTTTAGTATTCACAAAAACATTAACTTCAACTAAAAAATCATAAAATTTCAACCTAATTTAAATTTAACGTGATGAATTAAAAAATGTAATAAATATTAAAAAACATTAAAAAAATTGTATTCAAATTCCATTTTGTAATCACATTGATTAATAAATCTATCCTCGTTATTATATTGTTTCTATAGGGAGAAAATAATATTTAAATTGATTAATTGTTCTTATAATTTATTGAATGGTTATATAATATATTTAACATATATCCAAAAATATATTCAAGACATAAATTATAATCACAATGGGGATATATTGTCATTACATATGTGAACCCCAAAGAAAATAAAGTCACATATTACGGTTTAACAAAACAAACTCCCTTATGATGGTTACTTATATAATTTTATCCATATCTTATCCAATTTGAACCTTTCTTTCCTAAATTCAAAATATGATATCCATATGCTAATCTCTATGACAATGCTCATTTTTACCTGGTTCAACAAACAATAATCATTAAAACTCACCATATGAAAATCATATTAGATAAAGAAATTACATGATCTCCTCAACAGTAAATTGTGATGTCTCATGATGATATGCATACACACAAGAATGAGAAGTCTTAATTTTTTAATAATTTTGTATCATGGTCACTTGTTCTTACCTAAAATGTTACACATATTAATTTCTATGAATAAACTATAGAATAAATCTCGAGAGAAATATTTTATGAAATATTCCATGAATTCATCTTATAATGGTTCAAGAATTAAGAATTTGGATATAATAAGCGTTTAAATTGTATATGTTTTTAAACATACTAATAAGAGTCTATACTGATATATGATTCTTCAAACAAATATGATGTGATAGGGAGGGAGCCAAAATTAGAAATGAATAAGCCCAAATGTTTATCCAATTTCTATGAGGGAATCCTAGATGGTTTTATAAGGTCAATATGGGTTTTTAAGAGAAATTGAAAGTCTTACACAACTCGAAATTCATACAGGTTCCCAATGGTCATCTGCTAATGCTCATAAACATGATGGTGTCTCACAATCTTGTTATTGCTCTCTCATGAGTTATCCAGCGTGTCCATCAAATATGAAAGACACGTGTATATCCCACAAGATAGATGTTGTTACCTCATTGGCTAGTCAGTTTCCCATGAATTCACATATTATCTATTGGATTGGGTTATTATTTAGGGGTTAAATTATGATATTCTTCGGATTAAACCATCCTAAAAAAACAATCAGTATACACATGTCAATGAAAAAAACATAAATTGTAACGAACCTTAAAACCAATAGAAGTTGAATACATTTTGTATATAAAAATGGAATCAATTTCATATATTAATTAATTGTGATGGGTCTAGACACTTTTATTTTGATTATTCAATGGTTATTATTATTGATTCAAAATCAGTTGATGAAGAAAAGAAATCCACTTCCCATGAAAGAAACAAATCCCTCAATCTAAAGGAAGGTATCCCAAAAAGGTTATATAAATTTATGGTGAATATGTAATATCATAGGATAATGATTTTGGTTAGATATCAAAATATCATTTAAATAAATTATACTATTGGTGTAATAATATTTTATTATTCTAGATGAAGAAATAAGAAAGGAGTATTTGTTCATTTTTTTATTATATCATTCAATATAAATAAAATTGTGAAAAAATAAATAATAAATCATCCAACAAAAAATTTTATGGATTTTTATGACATGTATGTAATAAATTGTATCCATATGGCTATAATGTAAATGGTTTTATGAAAAATATGATAAATAAATACTCTGATGATAATTTTAAAATTTATAGAGGATAATTATTATAATATTATGCCTTTCAATATTGAATGTTTGAATCCCAATAAAGTTATGAACAATCGTAATAGTTATTGACATTTTTTCTAGAATAACATGATATACATAAAAAATATATAGAGGGTATAAGTTAGTCATGATTAAATTGCAATGAATGTGGTTTCCAATTATATAAACATACCTCGGGATATTTATTCCAAAATATATTATAAAAAAATACTAAAATGAATTTGAATGATATATACTAATTTGGAATAACATGATAGATTATTTTAAAAATATAAGATCACATGATGATTTCATGAGAATAAGGATGAATAACAATGGTTAAGGATTTATATTTATTTTTATATATAATTATACTTTTACACCCAAACAATGTTGTTGCATTTCTTAAAATGAACATTAAAATTTAGTGGGAACTGCACATTCCAAAATACAAATATAGGATTATTGAGAATACTTATTCAAATTTAAATATATAAATTCACCCAATCAACAAATTAAAATTTTTAAATCACACCTTTATCCATGAACCACTAACCATATTATGTTTTGAGAATTTTAATCACAATTAACCTCCTTCAATTTTAAAAAATTGTACAAAAATGTTAAAAAATACTCACTACCAGTGTTGTTTTTCTAAAGAAATAAATAGTTCATATAAATCCATTTATATAATGGAGTATTTTATTTAATTTATAGTGAATTTAATTTGTTTTTTTATGATTTTAACATTTCATAATAAATAATTTTATATCAATGGTATATATTAATATAAATTAAGAAGGTGAATTATGTGAATGCTTTAGAGGGGATAAAAATTGAGAAAAAGATATCAAATAGTAAATTTCTAACTTTTTGAAAACTATAAAAGTATACAGATTGAGATTATAAAATATCACATAACACTATATTATCATAATATCTTTATTGTCTATATAAAGGTACAGTTAGGGTTAAAAATAAAGAAAATATGGTGTTATTTTATCATGAAATATTTAGATATTTTCTTAGTATACATCTTTGTTAAAAATTACATGTGATAAATATGTTTGAATCAACCACTTAAAATATAATTTTATGAGTTGGTATCATTTTTTGAATAATTAATCTATTAAGTCAATATATTTTTTATACACTTGTGTATTATACAATTGGAAACCCCACATATAAGATGATTATTTCAAGGAAATTGTACATCCTAAAAAATGTGTTATGTCATCTACCACTAAATGTTTTGATGTTGAAAGAGGGATCAGTGATGGGTGAGAATCCATACAAGAATGAATAATATGACATTAGTAAAAATTAGGACCCTAATATTTATGATATCAATTAGGAGATTTTATTTTATTCATTAAATTCAATATCAATATTAATTGAAAAAGGGAAAAAAATATTTACACAAATTTAATAAGGTATTGCAAAAAAAATATAGATAAACATGATGTTGTGGTATATAGATTAAACTATATTTTTTATAAGAAATAGAGGACTTAGAGTGATAATAATAAGTTTTCTTGAGTTGGTGTCATATTTTTATTTAGAATAATAAATCCATGATAATTGGATTATTTTTTATTGATAAAACCTCAAGAATGAATTTTTTATTATTGATGGGTTTATCAACAATTAAATACAGCCCTTTGTTCTTTGATTATATTACTCTATTTTATAAATATCTATAGGTGGTTTTATGTAATTTTATGTGGTGTTAATGTAATTTATGGAGGAAAATATTCAAATTCATTAATGTGACTAATTATTAGCAGTTGCTTATGGGTTAGTTGTGAACATGATACCTAGAAGAATATGAGGAAATGTATCTAGAATCTATATCAATATGGTCATAGTTTACCTTAATATATCTAATATAATTTGTTATAAATAATATACAACATATGAGATATATGATCAATATATATGACTAATTTCTTTACAATTATATTTAAATAGCCTATTAGATTTAGGTTACACTATATTTTGTAATGGTTCTTGGGTTTCTATGATCTATGAAAAATTTATATGGATATATATGATGGTAAAAATAAATAACATATGTTGTGGAAATTTATTTTGAGTTTTAAATTTTATTTATAATGTGTAATAAAAAAATTGATGACTGGGTAGTGGAAAATTTTTACTGATCACTATTGTTTGTATTTTGGCTAGAAAGAACATTTGACTAATAGAATAACAATACCACTATATCATTAATCATAATTAATTTCATAGTGAAAAACGTGACGAATACTAAAACTACATCACATTAATTAGAACTGTTTTTGAAAAAAATTTATATGGCAACCAGAGACTCGCTATTATATTGATGATGCACATTTCTTTTAGTGTTGTGACCCTTGAAAAATACCATTACTCATCTGATTAATTTTAACTGAATACAACTACTAACATGAATATAATTTTATAATAAAATCTATAGCAACTATCTTGAAATCCAAAATGAAAATAACCACATATCGATCTATAAATATTTAATATTTTGATATGACTTATTCTTGGTTGTTATCTAAAATATAACATTAAAATATCCTGATCTAGCCATTTTTTTCGTGATTTATATATATGGGTTATAGGCTCAAATTTCATAAAATTCATATAGAATTAAAATTCATGGTAATAAAAATTCTATGTGTCTTGTCATTACTGACACATTATGATATTTTAAAGGATTATTTATTTATTAAATAAATGATATATATTTATAAACCAAATGTTGAATTTAAATAGAAAAAAATATTTGAGGTAATTTCATGATGCACTAGAATCTATATAGATAATTTAGAGAATATTCAAGAGAACTAATAAAATAAAAGTATATTGAATAATATTATAAAGTATGAGTATAATGTTAATAAAAAGTTTATGAGGAATATTTTTTTCCAGACCCATGTAGAAATAATGATATAGAATATCCATATCACCATAACAATGAAATGAGTTTTGAGATCAGTTGATTTTCACATTTAAATGATGAAGAACATCAAATGTTTTAAATGATCTGTCCTTATATTTTAAGATGAAGGAGGAATATCAGATTAGGTGTTATATATCAAACTGGTTGTTTCCACAGATCATCATATATTTAGATAAACATGGAATATAAGTTAGGTGACTGTTGAATATATCATGTTTTTATTAATTCATGGTCATAATAAATCAATATGTGATGATTTTTAATTGGGGAATCCAACAAATCATGTTGGATCTATATTCGGATGGGGTATATTACTATAAACTACTAGATGATAAAAACCATGTAAATTTATTTACTAATTAGTTTATATATTTAATTAATGATAGTTAAATAATAGACATTAATGATTAGATAATTGGGAATGTAACCAATCTTAATTTTTGTTGTCTTAAACGGGGTAGTTTTATAAGAACAAAAATTTATTAAGAATTCCCCTCCTCCCAAACTCATATATGCATGCTGAATTGGAAACATCATTTATCATATATCATTAATCATTATATATTACATTTCTCATAACTAGGAAATTAAGGATTAGAAAATTGGGATAATATAAATAACAATTTACATGCATAAACAATATATTAGTATAAAATAATATGAAAATTTTTAATTTGAATGTTGATCATAAATAATCAGTGAAAATAAAATCTTTTTCCATGGTGCATAGCATTTACCATTATCACAATATCTAATGAGTCCCACAATAAATTATCTTACTCCCCATTCTAATAAACATATTGGATATAGTCAAATTATAGATTGGGTACACTTTATAGAGCCATACATATCATATCATCAAATATATTGCTTTAAGAAACCCATTAATTTGAAAACAAATTCAGATCCCACCATCCCTATTATGAAATTTACAATATTTGTATGCAATGAAAATAAAACATTCAAAAATCAATCATAACATAATTAACATATAAGAAATATATATTATTTAAAAAATTATTACATGACATAATTATAACATTTCTTGATAAATATGTTTGATGGGGCCTTTGATTAAATACCTATGAAAACATATATATTATTGTCGTACATTAAAATTTATTTTAAAAAATTATAAGTGAATTTGAATATTAAATTTCAAAATAAGAAAAATTTAGTTTTTTATTTTGAACGAACTAATTTTAAAATAAAAAAATGTTACAAAATATTTTTTGATATCGAATGAATGAATAATTTTAATGGAAACATTTTAATAAAAAACAATGATATTTATAAGATATTTTTAAAATGTAGAAAAAATTATTAAAAAATATCATTCCTAAAAATAGAAAAAATATAAAATTCATATATTTTTATCATCATCCCACATAGAAATTAATTAACAAGAAATACATAAAATCATATTAAAACATAAATATAGACTATATTATTTCTCAATAGAAATAAAGATGTATTTTTGGATCCACTTATACTCATTCTTTTAGTTGATTTTTTATCTTATTAGAGATGAAATAGTGTGTATAAATATAACACAAAATATGAAAAGGTGGGAATATAAACAAATAGGGTTATAGAGGTAAGTAACATAAAATTTTCATTCATTTTAATTTACTTATAAACTATCTTGATTTCGATGTGATATTAGAAAAGAATTATTTTTCTCAGATTTATTCATGTTATGTTTCTGTATTTAATTGTATATAATTAATTTACATTTATTATTTAAATTTATTAGTTTTTATTATTTTTTATTTTAAAAAATTAATTTCATTTTTAATTTATAGGTTAATAAATATTATTTATATGTGGTTAATATGATGATTTTGGTGTTCATCATTCTATTTTTCATTTCATGAAACATTGTGTTTGTTATAATTATCTATCCATTATTTATCAATTGACCTTATAAGTTTTAAGAACATTTTATCTATGTGTTTGATGTAGTTTTAGGGTCCAATTTTCATTTCATGGAATATATTTAATTGTTTAACATACATGGATTAATAATATCTATTAATAATATTTTTTAAATAAAAAATTAAATGAATTTTATTATGAACATACTGTGATATATTAAAATTAATAATTTATAAAAAATTATATTATATTAGTAATTAATAAATAACATTTAAATTATTTAACATTGATTATATATTCATGAATTAAACATTTTAAAAACATTTTTATTGTCTATAATACCAAAAAATAATGAATCTTCTAACAAATTAAATGATTAATAAAAAATATTCTTATAGTAATATCATTTTAATTAATGATATATTTTTTAAAATTAATTTTAGAAAACTGATAAATAATATATAAAATGTTGTGTATGAAGATGAAAATGAATAAATATTAAGGTAAGGATAATACATTCACAAAATACTTGAATATTCTATTTCACTGCCTCATATAGAAAAAGGATTGGGGACTCCTTCTAATGAATAGTGGCTCCAAAACATGGGAGAGGCTCCTTATATATATTATTTTATCAAAGAATCTTACTAAATTTTAATTAATGTTGTGTAATGATATAAGGAGAGGAGGGGTCCTTTTATTATTGATCATGGGTCGTATTTTTAAAAATAATCATTCATAATGTGTAATTATTTTCATCATACACATAAAATATATCAGCACATGAATATAAAAAAATATTGATTATTTTTAGTTAAACATTCCCATATAAAATAATTTAAATTTTTTTATGATATTATTTACCTTTTACAATTAAAAAATACATTTTTACTACATCTTCAATTTACCATGGTCACAAAATATTACCATGGGTGTATATTTTTTCACATAAATATAAAATTTATTTTACAACATAATTTTCATTAGAATTATAGAATCTTTTATTGTTTATATTATAATTCAATATCGTAATATGAAAAACTTTTCTTATTAAGTAAAACTATATAAAATTTCTAAAATCTAATTTTATTGGATAATTTTTATAAAAATTATTAAATATTTTTTTTATAATATCATAAAAATAAATTATAATCTGGGGGTTATGACATATAATCAAAACAATTTTTTTATTAATCTATTACAGTTGAATAATTGAATTTTTTATGATAAAATTTGATGAAAAAATATACAAAATTTAATTTAAAATTCTAAATTATTAATATTAAATTATTTTCATCACATCCCATTACGTATTAAATTTCATAGAGTCATTAATATATGAATATGATTTTAAATTTTACATATAAATTTGATAATTGATTAAAAATTTTGACAATAGCAACAACAATACCATCTATTTAATAAAAATAATAATAATTTATAGAATTTATTTTAATTAAGTGTTATCCTTTTTTATCTATCCATAATTATTTTTTATATTGTAATTATATTATTTTATATTCATTAGTAACTATTAAACAACAAAAATATACATATTTCATATAAATATATAAAACTATCGTATATTAATGGTCAATAAGACCAACTATAATAAACCAATATTCCTGATAGGAAATAATTATTTAGATTGCCATATAAATCCTTCTAAACAACTCAAATAACATTAAAATTGTTCACAAATTCCATTGTGAAAATTTGTATCAATTTTCTAATGTGTTTCATTCAATTAATAATCATTATTAGTGATATGATATTTAAAATACATCATGATGATGATAGCTTAATCCTTTTAATAGTTTTTATTTATTTTGGTTTAATAACTTTTGTAATTTTTCTATTATTATCCATTTTATTATATTGGAATGTATATAATATTATAATTTAATATTATACTGTAAAAAATCATATATAGGATTTTTGGTGATTCATTTATTCCATGAAATAAAATAAATTTTATTTATTTATGTGAAATAACATACTCATATCCATGCTGATTCCATTTTCAACTATTAAATTAATATTCCCTTGAAATTACATTACATTGATAAAATATTATGAGGATATTATTATCTCATTACATCTTCATGTACCCAAATTTTCTCTTAAATGTAATAATTAAATAGATATCATTAACATAGTGAGTTTTATATTTTCATTTATTTTTTAATGATATATTAATTCTATAGGTGTATCTCATAACAGACATCATGTTCTTGTTTTACTTACTCAATATTAAATTTATATAATTTTTTTCTATGTACTCAAATGGGAACCCAGTATAAATCAAGAACATTATGGTTGTTCATATTATGATCATGTTAAAAATATGTCATCCCTATATGATTGAGATTTTTAGAAGGTCGGATTTTTCTTGGTCAAAAATTTACCATTTTTCAAAATCTCAATACTATATTATATGGTGATATTTAATACAAGAAATTAACATTTACATCATGTTATAATCGTTATGAGGATTATAATCATATAAATTCTATATAAGTTTATATCAATTTAATACTTTTGATGTTATTTTGAATCATATCAAACATTTCATGTGAATTTTCATTTCCAAGTATTAAAAAATATTTAGATTCATAATAACAAGATGGTGTCTCATAATCATTCCAATAAAAAACCATGTATCGATCCATTTGAATGTTATAATTGGAAATATTGTTATATGATAATTTAACTAGTGGATGTTTCTTATTCCATATTCCTTTTAAATAAATTCAATTGGATCATTTCTTATCTACCATTGTTTTAATAGTATATTTAGAATTACCATTTGTATCATGTTAATAATAAATTCAAAATATCATATTTGTTTTAATTTTTTTGATCATTTACATTGAAATAAAATGTAAAACTCAGATGTAAATCATATACAATTATGTGAAATGTTTCAAATAGCCATACTAAATCTATTATGTATTTCATGGCCTCCTGATGAAGTGATAAATATACTCTAATGGAACATAAATGAGTTTTATTTTTAAAGAATGTTGAAGTAAAAATATAATTTAATTATAACTATAAATGATATTAAAAAATTTATAATGATATATATAGTGATATTATCCCACATTATTACTAGTATAGTTATTTGATTTATAATTGCTACAGAATTTTACAACTCTAATTTAACATTCTTGAATAAAAAAAATTGAGACAAATCCTCATTAAAATAACTAATCATATTTAATAAATAATATTCCCCCCATATGAATTTATATATATATATATTATTAATATTTTTGGATTTATATAGAATAATGAGTTATGGGCATAATCTAAGATCTCATTCATCAATAATTTGATTAAGGGCTAACGTATTATTTTATTGAATCCATTAATTTAATAAATATAAATTTAGAATTATTGATTATTATTTTTTTTATTTTGTATCCTAATATTTATTATTTGATCTCCCATGATGATAATATGGATTTGAGGGTAAAAATATGTTTTGTGAAGATATGATTTATTCTATTCATATAAATTTTCATGTAAAATCCTTCAAAAATTCATTACTTTTATGTCACTTTAAATAATAGTCATTTGAGTGTTTTTATTATCCTTCCATTTTATGGAATCAACTTCTTTAATTTACAACATAGGTTTTTAAGGTATTCATAATTCATATTTCATAATAAACTCCAAACCTCAATATTGGAGCATGTGAGAAACACTTTTTTGCGAATTTTTACATTGTTTTCATTTGATATGAAAAAACATCAAACATTCATCCCATAATAACACATATACATATAATTAATAAGTATATAAATATTATTTATATAAAATCATACATTGAGTGTGTTTTATAATAATAAATTAAATACCCTATTTTTCTAATAAATTTTCATTATAAAATATCCAAAACTCTTAATAATTGATTCATTATTTATAGAAAGATATTGTAAGTGGTATGGAAATATGAATGATGAAATAGGGACGAGTAATTGTTCAAGATCTATGAAATTGTAATAAAATTCACTATTACAAATGATAATGACCCCTTTATTATTTAATAAGATTTGTTTATTTTGCTACCAAAGATATTTTCATAAAATACCTCAGTAATATATATGAAATTATGATCAAGATAGATTTTAATCAAAGATGTCAGCCTTGGAAAAAATTCAATTACATACATAATTGAAGGATTCACATAAAATCCCAATCTTATTATTTTATGTACTTGTAATAATATATTTTGTATCCATAATTAAAAATTTCAAAATTTCACATATTATTTCTCTATTCTCACGATTATAAGAAAACAGTAAAATTATTTTATATATGTTATTTATCATTGACTTTAATAGAATAAAATATATAAAAAATCTATAAATTTATTGACGTAATATAGAAATACTTTATTCAAAGGATCAGTTATGATATTTTATGATTTTATTTGATCAAATGGAATTCCTATGAATTCATAGTTTTAATAACATAAATTAATATATCCATTGGGTATATCCACCATTTTTAAAAATAATTTATTATGTCCAAATGAACATTCAACCACTGATAAATGGTAATCCCAACATAAATGATTAAATATAAGATTAATACATGGTATAAATTACTATATTTTTAACGTTATATTTACCAAATAATAATAAGCAATAAAAATTCATATTAGCCCATATTTCTTCTTACCAATAATATGTGGTGCACCGCATTGTGAATCGTAGGGTTATATAGATATCATATCTATGATCACTTGATTCTCTTATAAAATTTATAGAATTTTACCAGTTTTATTCTATAAGGATTCAGAATTATAAGAATAGAATCATCATTTTGTTCTAATAAAAACACAAAATCATGATCTATAGAAGAATATAAAACATGTTTTGAAAAATTGCAATCTAATCATTCTAAATTTTTTTATCCTCATTATATTGTTTTTTCCAATCCTATTAAATGGTTATTCGCAATTTTTACATTACATAGCCCAAACATTTGAATAAACATGAATGATATGTTTTTATTAAAACTTGTAGTTATATATAGTAATGGGGTGATTTGGTATTTGAAATTTTATTCGTACATAGATTAATCTAATACATGATATTTCTAGATGGATATAATAAACTACCAAAAAATAATAAAATTTTCAAAATATGGAATAATAATAGACATATGAAGTCATATCCCCAATATTTATATCCTATATGAGTTATATAATTTGGATTAAATCATCTCAACTTGATTCGATTTTTATGATAATTTAATTATTAATCCACATAGTTTATATTTTATGCATGTATAAAACATTAATGTATAATAGAGTCAGTGTATGAAGAATAATTTAACACGTATAAAATTATTGAGTTTATGTAGATTTAACAATTCACCACTTCATTTCCTAGAAAATTTAATAGTTATGATTGTACATAACATTCATATCTTTTTTGGATTTTGGGTATTTGGATATTGATAGTCATCATTACCCACATGATTTGGTAACTATTTAAAATATTTTGAAAACACATTACAATTAAAGCATTGGTGTATTAGTGTTGAAATATGATAATATATTATTCAATATTTATAATTATTTTCTTCATTTATATCTCCTCGTTGTACATGTTTTCAATAAATTTACATTATAAAAATGGAGAATCTTCCAATTCATTGGATAGATTTCCCCCATAATTAATCATAATTTTTATTATTATAACTATAAGAATATTAATAAAAACATGGGTTTTGTAATTTTAGTTTCCATAATGTTATATTTTATATATGTTTCTCTAAAACCATGATAATAAAGGATGTCCCCAATTTATATTCCCACATAAAAAATACAGAACAAAAAATTTTCTAATATACCATTATCCCATATAAGAAAATATCTGTAGATACGTAGTTCTAATCAAAAAAGGAATTGGTTTATTTTTCCATCCTACTCAATGAAAAAATAACAATTATTCCTCTAAATTCTTTTGAATGTTTCATCCGAATTACAAATAGATTCATCATTATAACTATAAAACAAATTGTATCATGTATGTGTGATCAATTGAATATTTTAGTGGAAGTAGTTATTCAAAATTATATTACTAACCATATTCTATTCCCTTGATAATATTTCTTCCACATTACAGGAATTCAATATGAGAATCTACAATTTACCGTTTTCTCCATAAAAATAATAAACATATAATATAACCATTTCATGCTATTTAAAATGATGGCTAGAAAATATAATTTCTATTTTATTGATACCATATTTTTAAATTAGGGTTTTATAAAAGAACTAATGAATAGTGGAAATTGTCACATAGTGTAATCAATATGTTTTTATACCTTCCATAAAATTCATTGTATTAGAAGATTAATAGCCGCACATAGATATCAATTGAATGAAGAAATAATTTATTGAGATCACAATAATCAATGTTCCGACTAAATTTTATAATAAACTATTTAGGTTCAATAATATGGAAAAGCGAATTTTTTCATTGCAAAGTATAAATAAATCCAAGTAGGTTGAAGATAAAGTCATTTTCAACTTGGAGAATCATATTGTTCACTCAGATAGAATAAAATACATGAAAAATAATTTATGTGAATGATATTATGTCCATAATCTTGAAGAATGATATGGGAAATTAGTTAATTATTTGGTGTGTATCAATGAATAAAAATAAACCTATAGTATAAATTGTTCATTGGATGATGGTTCCATCAGTAATGACATATGTATTTTTTGATGAGTGTTTTCATTTAGAATTGAATTCCTACATTCTAAGGAGAGTTCAAGAAAATTAGGAGGTTATCATAGATATGATACCAATAATAAATTCATTATCAATACTCCATGTTTCTGAGTAATTCCATGTTATTTAGATCCTGATTCTGGGTAGTGAACATAGCCTATTAGGGTTTTAAATTTATCCTATATAAAATCATTGAAAATAAATATTGGTATTCTATATAGAAAAATCATATATTTCTTATAGTTTGACACCAATAATTTGATTATTGTTTTCCCTCCACAATTCATATTATTTGTGTGACTCCCCCCATTACATTTGATTATTTTCTCATGTTAAGGATTTGAAAAATACCTTAAATTATTTAAAAAATGAGTCACAAAGAGATTAGTAACCCTCCATTTAAATGTAATATTGAACTAAATAATGGGTTTTCTAAAGATATAAATATATATGTCGATGTTTCAATAAAAATATAAATTATTATAAACATAATATTGAATTTTTAAATATCTAATAAAATGGATTCAATTATAATTGATATTTAATAGGACATAGTGTAATAACCTAGATTTTCTATAGTCTCTTCCTTTGTGAAAATCATGTCTTGTGGTGTTCCAGGGACCACCGTTGGCTCTTCTTCAAGAGTTTTCCAATATTCCTATTTTTTCATTATCATGTTAATGCATCGTCCTGTCAGTGTGTCGGCATGTCAGCGCGTCATCATGTCAGTATATCATAATGAGAGTGAAATAGTGATTCAAGGGGCATCGATATCGGTAAGTCAGGGGCATTGTAATTGGTGAGTCAAGGGTGTCGAAATCAGTGAGTCAGGTGCGTCGGTATCAGTGAGTCAAGGGTGTTGGAATGTCGAGGTTTCCATAGGTCAGGGCATTTGTATGTTAAGGAGTAGGTTACCCACGTCGGTAGCTCACCCATTAGTGGCTCAACGTCGGTGGCATAGCATTAGAGACTCACCCATTAGTGACTCATTTCCTGTTTTTCCAATTTTTCCTCTATTACTGGTTTTTTCTCTATTTAATGATAATCTATCAACTCATACCCATATTAGTTTCTAACATCATTGTTTTCTAGGGGAATTATTAAATCTCAATTAATACGGATGTTTGAAACTAACATTATATGTGGTTAATCCAAGGTTTGACTATTAAGTACATCAAAATAGTCTCCCTAATTTTAGGATCTTTCCTCTTGTTAAGTTGAGATCCTCTCTTCTTCCTTTTCATTTATCTTGGTGCACCATGGGACTTCCTCCCAAGGTGATTTTTGCAACCATGCTACAACACATTCTACTAATCCATGGATTTTTCCCTGAAAGTCTCACCATTCCATGTTTTTGGCGTAAGAATGAACATTGAACATCGATCATCCAAGTATGGATTTTATTTTCTTATCATTAATTGTGCATCATAAGGGGTGACTATATTAATGATTTTTAAGGAATTTCAAGATAATATTTTTAAAAAGATAATTAAAAAATAATTTAATTTCATCAAAACATAAATAGCACAAATAAAATAATGTGAAGGTTGTTTCTTGTTATTTGATCACATATTTTATTTTTTATCTCGGATTCATTAATGGATTGTTTTTGCAATATGCCTAATGGAAATCACAATTTATGGTGGTCCTGTATTTCAAACTTGTGATATTATATCTTTGATGTGGTGATTTGAAAATTTTCAGTGACATGAAAACTATTTAATCATGTACACATAGTTAAATAATGAGATTCTCCAGGATCAAACATGTTTTGTGATTACCCCATTTATATTAATGTTGAAATTATTGAACCCATATTTGTCAAATTTTAATGCCTTTGGTTTTATGGTTGTGGCTTTGTTTTGTGTGTCTTATTATAGGTTCTATGGGTTTTTTATATGTGGTAGTACAAGGGGTGTTGGTGTCTGAGTCCAAGAGATTGATTGATTTCAGAATGGATGAACTTTTCGGTAGACGAAATGAATTTATGATGTGTTTTTGTTGTGAAAAGACATCGAGATTTGGGGCTTCATTGTGGTTGTGGACAATTTATGTAGTGTGACTACATTTGGGTTTTTTTGGGTAGTGGGGCAGCAGAGATGGGTTGAGAGAGATGTAATTGGAAGTTTTAAATTGAATAATGATAGTTGGTAACAGTCTAACAGGGTAGTGCAGTTGAAGAGAAAGTCTAGTTTTGTTCTCTAGTTTGGTGTTATTGTGTATTTGGTTTTTAGTTATGCTTTGTAAATATCGTTTTGTGGTTATAGTTTTTAGTTCCTCGATAATGACAGAGTAACTTAATGTGAATATCTTTAAATAAATAAATAACTTTTGAAAAAAAGGTATTTTGTTGTGTGATTTAAGTGGTTGATATGTGGTTGTGCATGTAGGGGTAACAGCAAAGCGGTTCTGGTGTGGGAATGTTTTTTTATTCTTGTGAAACCTGTAGGTTCAGGCTTAGTGCTTGTTTACCATGTTTTTATATTTTAGTTCCTCGTGATTTATAAACACACCCCACCCTGGCTGATCATTATGTGCTGAATATCTCTATATCATGGGGGCGGGTGTCTTTCCCAACATCCCATTGGGAGGATAGATGGTTGGTTACTAATTTCCTTCCTTGTACTCTCATCCATATCATGCCCATCGGGCGTATCCGGGCAATATGTAATTCTACGAGGCATCCCATAGTACACGAATCATATGGAATGGGTTTTTTGGACCATGGTCTCAGGTATTTGCTTTCCATGTATGTTATTTAATGTATCTTTTTGATTTTTCCAATGTGTCTTTGGTTATGTTGTGTGGATGTTGAGGCCCAAATGTCATCAGATGCGGTGGTTATTGTTGTGGCCCTATTGTCTATGGGAATGGTTGTGTGAGGTTTAAGGCCCATGTGTGTGTGGGAATGATGTGGTAGTGTGACTGTGTGTGGGAAGAGTGATAGATTCACGATTTCAAATTGTTAGAATGAGAAGTTAACCAGTGGGAAAGTGTTGTCTGAGGTACCCAAATGTATTTGTCCTTACACTATTCATTCACTTGACTTACATAAAATGGGTGATTTTTCCATTGTGAGGATGGGATAGTTAGTGTTCCTTGGAAGGTGCGTAAGGTTCTATTGTTTTCTTATAGGGGAATTAGTATGTTCCCTCACTTGTGCATGATCAGCATTAGTTTCTCTACTGAGATTACTTGTATTCTCATCCTATATATGTAAACATGTTTTCAATTTCTCATAGTATAAAAAATTTAATGGTAATAGTAGTATAAAAATTCCAACTATTGCATCTATATGTGATTCAAGTGTATATGTGTATTTACATTCATGGGATTCTGATGGTCCGAATGAACCATAAATAACACTCCTAGAAGATAGTTCATTTGATTCCCAAGGGTGAATAATTCCACAAAAATATCTAGGTTGTGAGTCTTGTATTTGTTATCAGGGATTCTCAACTACCTTAACCGATATGGGATAATTTATTAACATTACATCAAAAAGTATTAGTGCCAACATCATGAGGAATCAAAATACATTATTAAATCCATGCCATCCTCTAGTTGTATAGGGATTGGATCACTCATCCAGATCATCCACAACACATTAATGGATCCCAAAGACAACTCATTCCAAGAAAATGGATACCCCTACCACACCAGGGAGGTAAAAGATGATTAAATCCTGTAGAAGTATGCCACAAACCACTTATAGTTCACTATTAAATCACTAAAAATTCTCTCCTCCAAGATCCTCATCGGGGGTTCCCACGAAGGACCCGTATTGAACATCTCTAAATCAATGGACAAACAATTATTTGGCAAGTAATTCCCAAAAAAATGAACCTTGTTAATTCATAACTAGAAAATTGAGAGATTACCATAAATCTAGTGCTCCCAATGAAAATTTAAAACCATAATATAGTGTTCTGCATCACCTCCCTATGACACATAGTATATTAGTATTTCAATAAGGAAGAAATCAAATAAATGGTACATGTATAGTTGGAATATTTAGATCATCAAATCTATATGTGCGGTGGGGGAATTCATCACACAAAAGGGAATCACTAGGAACTCATAGCGTCTATAGTGCCATCAAAAGGTGAACATCAAAATATATGATAGAACCATGGTCTTCTATGCATGAATTGATGTATGGTTTAGGTTTGTTTTCAATCCTCAGTGGAAGTTCAGAATTTGTACCAGCAAATTGATCATATAGTTCAAGCAGACAACAAAACTGAAGGTTGTGCGGTTTCCCAGTGTTTGCCAAATTTTTGGGCTTGAAACTCGACAAGTGGATAAAATTGATTTTGGAAAAGAGACATGTGCGCCATGTAATTTAAGGAGAGGGATCTTGCACGCTTAGAGTTTTTCATGATCAGAAAATGGAAAAATTGCAAAGGGATAAGGGTCACGCAAGTATTGGTGTTGTCGCGCAAGTGATCTACCAACTGAGAAAGTACATGCGCACCAGTACCTAGGAGGATTGTAAAGATGCACGCCAGATGTTTTTCAAGATGAAATCGTCAAAATAATGAAAAGGAAAGATGTTCCCATAAGTATTGGTTGGGTCGCGTAAGTGAGAAGCACGATAGAGGCTAGGGCGGATGAGCTGTGTGGTAGAACCTACGTTCCAAGGGAAGACTTGTGTGCCACCGCGTAGGGGGTCTAATTTTCCTATAAATAGAGGACCTCCCCCCCTAATTTGTTATGAAGATCAAGACTTAGAGATTTTTCAAGATCTCGTCACACAAGTGGTAGAGTCACACAAGTTGTTGTTGGGTCGCACAAGTAGAGGTTGTGCACCGGTTGTTGGCTGCGCGACCCAGGCGGTTTGGGAGTTAATGGCACAACGTCGCACAAGATTGGAGTTGAAAGAGGCAGTGTCACGCAGGTGGGTTGGTGACACCTGCATGCCAAATTTTTACCATGCAAGTGACTTGCGCGCATTTCTTGAATCTTGACGCCGGTTTTGGAGTAGCGCTCTAGGAGATATTGGAGTATGTTGTTTTTTTTGGAGCAGTAAGAAATCTGGAAGATTTCCCGATATCTTCAGTACATAGTGATATTAGTCTACGAGTGAAAGTGGGTCTTCAACAGAGCATCTACACACAACAGAAGATAAATTCACTTACAATGATGAAGATACCTCCACGTCTATAAACTGAGTGTGACTTTACCAAGGGAAGTGAGCCAGGGAGAGTAAACGGGAGTGACCCGAGGGACGTTGTGAGCTATCCCTGAACCATTTGTAAAGGCAGTGAGCCTGGGACCGAGTGACTATTCCCAAACCCATGTAATCCGAATCTAGTTATGTTTTGTTGAATTAGGTATGACCGACAACCTATAGGCATATTCTCGTTGTACGTAGCCCTTAGTGGTGAACCATGTAAAAAGTGTTGTGTCTTCTCTGTGCATGTGAAGTATTTTTTTCTGATCATTTTCATCATACAGGTTCAACAAGTTCCTACCAATGTGGGAACAAGATCAATCACATTAAAATAAAAAAAAATTCACCCTGATTCACCCCTCCCCTCTCAGGGTATCCCAGGGTCCATTAATATCAACGTCATAGACTCCCAACATGTTCTAGTTGGATAGGAGATCAATCTTAAATAACTATATCATGTCACAAAAAAATTAAAATAGGTTATAAATCCTAGAAAATGTGCACTTGTTGTTTATCATGACATATTTTATGAATCAATAATAGATTAATGTGAAAATATCCAGTTAAGAGTTTTCATGAACAACATTGGTGCCTCCCATAGTGACACAACTGGTCTTATAATACTCTTATCTTAAATTTTTCTAAACTGCAACTACCACATCTATAGCATGGTATGGACCATATGATATGACATATAAGATATCAGAGTGGTCCAATGATAAATGTCCATACAAAACTCTATTTCCATCCATTGAGTTAGTCTGTGAAAAATAATTCGAGAAGACATCATTATAATACTCCATTACTAAGGGAGTTCATATGGCTAAATATCCAACTACACCATGGTATACACTCTCCAGCTGATTGGTCATTGAATTCATCCTCCTACATGAAATACCAGTTCATCCCTTAATGAGATCTATGTCTCCTACAATGTAGAATTTTGTCCCATTACTGTGAACACAACTGACTCATCTTCGATGACATTAAATCTAAGATCATATCATTAGAAACCAATTCATTCACAAGATAATGGCATATGGTTCTATCCTGGAAATAAAATGTTCACATTTCAATATCTCTCAATAAATAAATATATTTCACTTACTTTATATAAAATATATACAATATTTTTTCCATGTAGAAACCTAAAGATGAAGCTGGTGGTCTAAATCCTCTATTTGGGGTTCCATTTCTCACACCATGAGTAAATATATGATAGAATAAAATGAACATGTGTCCAATAATAGTGATGAAATGTTATATTATATAAATATCATTAATTTAATCATCTTGTGTTCAATCGACTCATAATATTCCATAGAATTCAATTATTCATGGCACCAACCTTCAGCTCCCTAAACCAAATATGGGATGCATGGTGGTGGTGTTGAAAGAATCTCATAGTTCCTTCCACAAAAAATAGATTCTCCTCTTTGAGCTAAACCTTATCCACTATAACATAGGACTCCCTGGGGCCACCCTACCCTCTCTTGGGTTATCCCTAATCATGGGGATTCCTCTAGCTTGGTACTCTATCAAATATTATCCTATGCACCTCAACATGTTTGGTTAGGCATGCATGCTCCATGAGATTTCACCTGCTCCAATCATAACATTTCCCCTCTTAATGATTCCATTTTCTTATTAACTATCAATAGACACATTCCAGATCATAATTCTAGGATGTTCTCCACCGTGGAAATCTTTTTAATTGGTGTCTTCTTTTTGATACATACAAATCATAAATGTTGTTCCTAATGCAAGATCTGAATTCCTAAAGTCCCTCTAAGAAAAAAAATGTGTCCTCATACCCTTCTCCAAAACACGATCAAATGTGGTAAGGAACAATGGTACCATAATGGCCCATATATCTCTACATATTCTATTCCCATTCTAATAAGTAGTCATCTCAGATCAAATCTTGGGATTAGAACATAAGGTTAATAAACATTGATGCATACTCAACCACATCCATCCCTCCCTTATTATCCAAAAGGTCCTAGATATAGGCAAAAACCTGCTCCAATAAAATTATAATATAAAAATATAACTAGTAAATTACAACTCAGAAAAGGGGATCCTTACAAATATGTGTGTAATGAACACCATCTTGAGCATTCCTAACCAAATTGTCACTGTACTTGGGAAAAAAAGACCAACTGGAAATAACCTCCATGATAGCCCTTTTGAAGAGGGAATCAGTAACCTATTTTGCTTCACTATAAACATCAGAAACATCAAGGGATAAACATTCAGCATGACTGAGACAAGAAATCCATAGAGGCAGCATCTTCCATGGATCATTCTGAGATCGATCTTTCAGAATCTGAACAGCAATAGAGGAGTCTGATTAAATCCATACTCTACGCCAACCATATAGAGTCTTGTACCTCATGGCCTTAACCATCACCAACAATTTTGTTTCAATCGCATGAGCATGCCCAATATAATGGAAATAACAGCCTTTAACGAATCCCCTATGGGTTTTGAAGTCTCCACCACACCTAAGATGACTTGGTGCACCAGAAGCTACCCCATCAACATTCACTTTTAACCAGTTAGATATTAGTGAAATCCACTGGATGTATTGCATCACTCTTGGTTGTCTTTCCCTACCACTAACACCAAGAGTCCTCAAAATGTGAAATTAAGATAAAGCATTGTTCATTGAGCCAGTTTGATTCATCGAATCAAGATTGATGCTTCGATGGATCCCCATAACTCCTTCCCAAAAACAGGGCTTGACATTGATAAACACAATGTTGTTTTGAGACTTCCAGATATAAGAGATCACTGATACAGTAGCATCAATAAGAAGAGATTTAATTTGTTCATTAAGAGCCAAATGAAGAACTGAGGACAAAAACAACTCAATTGAGCGTAAATTAAAACAGCAGTGAAAAGTCAATTGTAGATAGACCCATAATCAGCCAGCAAAGGCACACTATATATACAGTTGCAAAACAGATTCATCACCCTTGAGGAAGAAGAGGAATATCGGAGAAATGTTGAGGCTTTTATACTGCAAAGTAGATTGGATGGGAAGATGTTGTTTCCAGATTATCCAGATTAACATGGCATCATTAGGGAATATCTAGGGCCTATGAACAGCCTTCACCCACAAAGGAATTCTAGATGAAACAGAACGCATCAGCTTGGAGTAGTCCCAGCGGGAAAAGGAACCATTAATATAAGGTTTCTAGATTAAAACATCAATATCAACATAGGCATAATTTGTAATATGAATACAAAGATTACTAAGAATGATGTCATAGACAGTAGTGTTCACCTGAATATCATAAATAGGAAGATTTTTCAAGGAAGGTGGAATGGTGATAGAGTCCTTAATTGTAACACCCCAAGCTTCCATGGTACGCTTCTCTTTGAAAAATACAATAGCATGTGTTGTACGCAACACTAAGTTCAAATGCACCACGACTCACCAAAGTAGTCGTTCAAAAATGGTTATGAATAGTATTAACTGAATTTTAAATTTTATACTATCCTTATAATTTTAGAATCCATATTATGAGTTTCTAAGATATAATTTTATAACAAATTCATTTTTTCAGATAAAAGAAGTATTTTTCAAAAATTGAGATTTTACCGCCTTTTAATGGTGAAGCCTTTTTAAATCATGTATTTGAAACTTTTATATATTCAATTTGACAAAATGAACTTCTTGTTTAGAATCCGGACATAAGAATTTAGTTTCAATATTTTTTTGGTGTTTTTCTGATAACTTTGAAATTTGGGTGAATGGTGAAAAATACTATATTTTAACTGAATACAACTTTTTTATTCAAAATAATTTATATTGTTAAATTATAAAATTTAATGGATTGTAAGTATAAATAGTTTAAATTTTTACCATTTAATACAATGATGGTTGTTGTAAGTAATTTCACTTTGAAATTGACATAAACAAGTTTCAAACTTTTGATAGTTATTATTTCTTAAAAATACGCCTTTTGGTTTTGAAAGCGGAAATTAATTTAATAAATGAAACTTTTATGTATTGAATTTGGTAAAATAGACTTCATTTTTGGATTCAGAATATCAAAATTATCTTAGGGTGAATTTTTGGTACTTTTCTGATAACTTTTATATTTTGGTGAATAGTGAAAATTACTAAATTTTAATTAAAAACAACTTTATTAATGGAAATGAGTAGTAGTGATAAATTCAGAAATTTGAGTGATTTTAGAGTTTAATTAGATTATAATTTTACCATTTAATATAATGTTGGTCATTGGACAAAATTTCAAATTTAAACTGGACATAAGAAAGTGTCAATATTTTGATAGTTATTATATCTTAAAAACATGCTTTTTCTTTCGACTGCGGGAAATAATTTTAAATTAATTTCTGCCACTTTTGTGTTTTGAATATGGAAAAATGGATTCCATATTTGGAATTAGGATTTCCAAATTATGTAAATAGATAACTTTTATTTTTAGACATTTTGAATAATTACTTCGGTAAATATTTTATTTACCATGGTTAAAGGGTAAATCCGGTAAATAAGGGTTATAAAATAATATTATTATAATAATAAATTACCCTAAAACGAGTCCTAACCTTATTAGTGGATACAGGTCCGACCATGGGCTTCTTTTGGTCTCTTTTGGGACCCCGTGGATTCACTTTTAAGTGATAATGACACATTATATTAAATAAGCTAAAATAAATACAAAAATGACATAAGCATATATCTTTTATTAAACAATTTTTACATAGGGTTATGTATGTTGGATTGTCGACTATAAATATTCATTATAAAGATAAAAATATTTCCTACATAATTTTTTTTTATTTATAATTTTTAGACATTAAATTATTTAATTTATTTATGACCCAATGATGATGAAGTAATTACCATAATAGTGATAAATTAAATTAATTGATATTATAGACACCCAAATAAATATAATTTTATACTTTATATCAATTAAACTAGTTTTATAGTTTAATATTACATGTTAGGACTGATTTAATTATATTTATTCTATGTAATCATTCTGTTATTATTTTTACAAAAATCAATTATTGAATAGTGTCAAAATTGATTTTGGCAAAGAGACTTTTGCTCCATGTAATTGAAGGAGAGGGAACTTGCGTGCCTAGTGTTTTTCAAGATCAGAAAATGGAAAATTGCAAAGGGATAAGGGTCGTGCAGGTATTGGTGTTGTCGCGCAAGTGATCTGACCACCAAGAAAGTACATGCGCACCGGTACCCAGGAGGATTGGAAAGCTGCACACCAGATGTTTTTAAAGATCAAATCGTCAAAATAATGAAAAGGAAAGATGTTCACATAGGTATTGGTTGGGTCACGCAAGTGAGAAGCACGAAAGAGGCTAGGGTGGATGAGCTGCGTGGTAGAACCTATGTGCCAAGGGAAGACTTGTGTGCCACCGCGCAGGGGGTCTAGTTTGCCTATAAATAGAGGACCTCCCCCCTCATTTGTTACGAAGTTAAAGAATTAGAGATTTTTCGAGATCTTGTCACGCAAGTGGTAGAGTCGCGCAAGTGGTTGTTGGGTCACGCAAGTTGAGGCTATGAACCAGTTGTTGGCTGCGTGACCGAGGCAGTTTGGGAGTTAATGGCACAACGTCGCGCAAGATTGGAGTTTAAATAGGCAGTGTCGCGCAGGTGGGTTGGTGACACCTGTGCGCCAAATTTTTACCATGCAAGTGACTTGCGCGCATTTCGTGAATCTTGACGCCGGTTTTGGAGTAGCGCTCTAGGAGATGTTGGAGTATGTTGTATTTTTGGAGCTGCAAGAAAGCTGGAAGATTTCCCAGTATCTTCATTACAAAGTGAGATTAGTCTAAGAGTGAATGTGGGTCTTCAATAGAGAATCTACACACAACAGCTGATAAATTCTCTTGCAATGATGAAGAGACCTCCACATCTATAAACTGAGTGTTACTTCACCAAGGGCAGTGAGCCAAGGTGAGTAAATGGGAGTGACCCGAGGGACGTTGTGAGTTATCCCTGAACCTTTTGTAAAGGCAGTGATCCGGGGACAGAGTGATTGTTCCCAACCCCATGTAATCCAAATCTAGTTATGTTTTGTGGAATTAGGTACGACCGACAACCTATCGGCGTATGCTCGTTGGACGTAGCCCTTATTGGTGAACCCAGTAAAAAGTGTTCTGTCTTCTTTATGAATGTGAATGATTTCTTTCTGATCTTTTTCATTATACAGGTTCAACAAGTTCCTACCAATGTGGGAACGAGATCAATCACATTAAAATAAAAATTTGTCACCCTGATTCACCCCTCCCCTCTCAGGGTATCCTAGGGTCTTTTAATATCAACATCATAGACTCCCAACAAGTTTTAGTTGGATAGGAGATCTATCTTAAATAACTATATCATGTCACAAAAAAATATAAATAGTTCATAAATCCTAGAAAATGTGAACTTGTTGTTTATCATGACATATTTTAAGAATCAATAATCGATTAATGTGAAAATATCCAGTTAACAGTTTTCATGAACAACATTGCTGCCTCCCATGGTGACACAACAGGTCTAATAATACTATTATCTTACATTTTTCTAAACTGCAACTACCACATCTATAGCTTGGTATGGACCATATGATATACCGTAGAAGATATCAGAGTGGTCCATTGATAAATGTCCATACAAAACACTATTTCCATCCATTGATTTAGTCTGTGAAAAATAATTCGAGAAGACATCATTATAATACTCCATTACTAAGGGAGTTCATATGGATAAATATCCCACTACACCATGGTATACACTCTCCAGCTGATTGGTCATTGAATTCATCCTCCTACATGAAATACCAGTTCATCCCTTATTGAGATATATGTCTCCTACAATGTAGAAACTTGTCCCATTACTGTGAACACAACTGACTCATCTTCGATGACATTAAATCCATGATCAGATCATTAGAAACTAATTCATTCACAAGATAATTTCATAGGGTTCCATCCTGAAAAGAAAATGTTTATATTTCAATCTCTCTCAATAAATAAATATATTCCACTTAATTTATATAAAATATATAAAATATGGATTCCATGTAGAAACCTAAAGATGAAGCTGGTGGACTAAATCCTCTAATGGGGGTTCCATCTCTCACACCATGAGTAAATATATGATAGAATAAAATGAACATGTGTCCAATAATAGTGATTAAATGTTATATTATATAAATATCATTTATTTAATCATCTTGTGTTCAATCGACTCATAATATTCCATAGACATCAATTATTCATGGTACCAACCTCTAGCTCACTAAACCAAATATGGGATGCATGGTGGTGGTGTTGAAAGAATCTCATAGTTCCTTCCACAAAAAATAGATTCTCCTCTTTGAGTTAAACCTTATCCACCACAAGATAGGACTCCTTGGGGCCACCCTATCCTCTCTTGGGTTATCCTTCATCATGGTGATTCCTCTAGCTTGGTGCTCTATCAAATATTATCCTACGCTCCTCAACATGTTTGGTTAGGCATGCATGCTCCATGAGATTTCACCCGCTCCAATCATAACATTTCCCCTCTTAATGATTCCATTTTCTTATTCACTATCAATAGACACATTCCAGATAATAATTCTAGGATGTTCTCCACCATGGAAATCATATTAATTAGTGTATTCTTTTTGTTGCATACAAATCATAAATGTTGTGCCTAATGCAAGCTCTGAATTCCTAAAGTCCCTCTAAGAAAAAAAATATTTCCCCATAACCTTCTCCAAAACACGATCATATGTGGTAAGGCACAGTGGTACCACACTGGCCCATATATCTCTACTTATTCTATTACCATTCTAAGAAGTAGTCATCTCAAATAAAATCTAGGGATTAGAACATAAGGTAAATAAACATTGATGAATACTCAACCACTATCATCCCTCCCTTATTATCCAAAAGGTCCGAGAGATAGGAAAAAACCTACTCCCATAAAATTATAATATAAAAAGATAAGCAGTACATTACAACTCAGAAAAGGGGAGCCTTACAAATATGTGAGTGAAGAACACCATCTTGAGCATTCCTAACAAAAGTTTCACTGTAGTTGGGAAAAAAAGACCAACTGGAATTAACTTCCATGATAGCCCTTTTGAAGAGGGAATCGGTAACCTAGTTTTCTTCACGATAAACATCAAAAACCTCAAGGGATAAACGTTCAGAATGACTGAGACAAGAAATCCATAGAGGCAGCATCTTCCATGGAACATTCTGAGATCGATCTTTCAGAATTTGAAAAGCAATAGAGGAGTCTGATTAAATCCATACTCTATGCCAACCATATAGAGTCATGTACCTGATGGCCTTAACCATCGCCCACAATTTGGTTTCAATTGCATGAGAATGACCAATATAATGGAAAGAACAGCCTTTAATGAATCCCCGATTGGTTTTGAAGACTCCACCACACCTAGGAGGACCTGGTTCACCAGAAGCTACCCCATCAACATTCACTATTAACCAGTCAGATATTAGTGGAATCCACTGGATGTATTGCATCACTCTTGGTTTTCTTTCCCTTCCACTAACACTAAGAGTTCTCAAAATGAGAAATTCAGATAAAGCATTGTTCATTGAGACGGTTTGATACATCGAATCAATATTGATGCTTCGATGGATCACCATAACTCCTTCCCAAAAATAGGGCTTGCCTTTGTTAAACACAATGTTGTTTTGAGACTTCCAGATATAAGAGATCACCGATACATTAGCATCAATAAGCATAGATTAAATTTGTTCACTAAGATCCAACTGAAAAACTGAGGACAACAACAACTCAATTGAGCATAAATTAAAACACCAGTGAAAAGTAGATTGTAGATAGACCCATAATAAGCTAGCAAAGGCGCACTGTATAAACAGTTGCAAAACAGATTCATCACCCTTGAGGTAGAAGAGGAATTCTGGAGCAATGTTGATGCTTTTATACTAAAAAGTAGAATGGATGGGAAGATGTTGTTTCCAGATTATCCAGATTAAAATGGAATCATTGGGGAATATCTAGGGCCTACGAACAGCCTTCACCCAAAAAGGAATTCTAGATGAAACACCACACATATTATTTTAGTAGTCCCAGTGGGAAAAGGAACCATTAATATAAGGTTTCTAGATTAAAACATCAATATCAACAAAGGCATAATTTGTAATCTGAATACAAAGATTACTAAGAATGATGTCATAGCAGTAGTGTTCACCTGAATATCATAAATAGATAGATTTTTCAAGGAAGGTGGAATGGTGATAGAGTCCTTAATTGTAACACCCCATGCTTCCATGGTACGCTTCTCTTTGAAAAATACAATAGCATGTGTTGTACGCAACACTATGTTCAAATGCACCACGACTCACCAAAGTTGCCATTCAAAAAACGGTTATGAATAGTATTAATTGAATTTTAAATTTTATATTATCCTTATAATTTTAGAATCCATATTATGAGTTTCTAAGACATGATTTAAGAATAAATTCATTTTTTCAGATAAAAGAAGTATTTTTCAAAAATTGAAATTTTACCGCCTTTTAATGGAGAAGCCTTTTTAAATCATGTATTTGAAACTTTTATATATTCAATTTGACAAAATGAACTTCTTATTTAGAATCAGAACATATGAATTTAGTTTCAATAATGTTTTGGTGTTCTTCTGATAACTTTGAAATTTGGGTGAATAGTGAAAAATACTATATTTTAAATGAATACAAATTTTTTATTCAAAATTATTTATATTGTTAAATTATAAATTTTAATGGTTTGGAAGTATAAATAGATTTAATTATTACCATTTAATACAATGATGGTTGTTGTATGTAATTTCACTTTGAAATTGACATAAACAAGTGTCAAACTTTTGGTAGTTATTATTTCTTAAAAATACGCCTTTTGGTTTTGAAAGTGGAATTTAATTTAATAAATGAAACTTTTATGTTTTCAATTTGGTAAAATAGACTTCATTTTTGGATTTGGAATATCAAAATTAGCTTAGGGTGAATTTTTGGTACTTTTCTGATAACTTTTATATTTTTGTGAATAGTGAAGATTACTAAATTTTAATTAAAAACAACTTTATTAAGCGTAATGAGTAGTAGTGATAAATTCTGAATTTGAGTGATTTTAAAGTATAATTAGATTATAGTTTTACAATTTAATCCAACGTTGGTCATTGTACATAATTTCAAATTTAAACTGGACATAAGAAAGTGTCAATCTTTTGATAGTTATTATATCTTAAAAACACGTTTTTTGTTTTGACAGCGGGAAATAATTTTAAATTAATTTCTGCCACTTTTTTGTTTTGAATATGGAAAAATGGATTCGATATTTGGAATCAGGATTTCCAAATTGTGTAAATAGATAACTTTTACTTTTAGATATTTTGAATAATTTCTTCGGTAAATATTTTATTTACCATGGTTAAAGGGTAAATCTGTTAAATAAGGGTTATAAAATAATATTATTATAATAATAAATTACCCTAAAATGAGTCTTAACCTCATTGGTGGATACAGGTCCGACCATGGGCTTATTTTGGTCTATTTTGGGACCCCGTGGATCCACTCGTAAGTGATAATGACACATTATATTAATTAAGTTAAAATAAATACAAAAATGGCATAAGCATATATCTTTTTGTAAAACAATTTTTACATAGGGTTATGTATGTTGGATTTTCGACAATAAAAATTCATTAGAAAGATAATAATATTTCCTACATAATTTTATTTTATTTCTTATTTTTAGACATTAAATAATTTAATTTATTTATGACACAATGATGATGATGTAATTACCATAATAGTGATAAATTAAATTAATTGATATTATAGTCACCCGAATAAATATAATTTTATACTTTATATGAATCAATCTAATTTTATAGGTTAAAAATACATGTTAGGATTGATTTAATTAAATTTATTCTATGTAATCATTTTGTTATTATTTTTACAAAAATCAATTATTGAATAGTGTCAAAATTGACATAAAAGAGTTTTTAAAACAAATATTATATTATTAATTGATATTAAATTCCTAAAAATCTAATGTTCGGCCAAGAGACTTATATCATGATATATGTATAATTAATGGACCACTTGGGGGTCTCTTAGATGTATATAGTATGTTTATTAACTATATAAAATAAAAATACAATGTGACATGGTAATTGTTAAACTAATTAACTAAGAGTTAAAAATAAAAAATAAGGTTAATATAGTGACCCAAACCCGTATAAAACCTATTGGTTGAGTGGTTTTCGACCCATCCCAACCTTAAAATTTAATTAATCCACATTGGAGACAATAGAAACTAAATATTAATTTATTATAAAATAATATTTCTAGCTTTTCCAAAGGTGCCCCTCACACCTCCAATAAAAGGGCACTCACCCCTCTCATTAATTCACACCATCAAAGCCTTTTGGTTCAGACAAACCCTACTAAAATACTCTCTCAACATACCTAAAGTTATCCTAGAGGCCTTACTTTTGTCATAAATCCATCCAAATGGGTCCTTTTAATCAAATCAAAATGAAGAACCCGAAGAAGATTTAATGTTTTCACCACCCTTTATCAAGTTCCTTTCTTCTCCTACTTCTTCTTTCATTGTTATTACCATTATAAAATAATAAATACAGTCTATTATATAAACTTTTATGTTATTATAAACATGGTATATCCATATTTCAGTATTCTGTCCATCCTTATAATGAAATGTCACCTTATATGTGTACGTACGGCTTAGCGTCTCCATGTCGTGGTGTAATTGTTATTTAAAACATTATTATTTGGATGGGTATAACAATGATGTGTAATTCATGTAAATAATAAATATTACAAGATAATTATTCTGTATATATGATATACCATCCAATTAAATATTAATTTAATATAAAAAAATCATATTGTTACTCGTGCTTACGTATGGACTACTGTCTCCATGAACGCGATGAGATTCCTTCCCCATCATATCCATTCAAGTCTAAATATAATTTTATGCTTAGTAATAATGTTTAAGGACTTAATATCATTCTAGATATTAATAAGAAACAAACTGTCCATACCAAACATAACATATGTAACAAAACATATAAAACAAAATGAGTAAGTTAACAACCGAAACGACAATAATATTAAGATATTATTAACAATCCAATGTTAAAAAATTAATATATTATATCATATTAATTTATATGATTCTTGTATAATTTAATATCAATTATTTTAACATTATACAGGAGTTTAACCTACCCCCAACCAAGGAAATGTACAATGTAAGGTGTTTTCATCTCATTCCTTATTCCCGTGAGATTCATGACAAATTTCCACTATTATCTTTTGTGTGGTGCATGTACTGCCCATAATTTTATTATTTGTGTAATACACATAATTTATGTGTATTTACATATTCATTGTATGATACCTTTTTCATGGGGTGTAAGATTCGTATGTTACCAAATTGGTAAGGGTTTATTTCGCAATCTCTTCATTATCTGAGGTTGTTTATACGTAATAATCTACTGGGACTTCTTTATCATTCACATTAATGTTTCATAAAAATGTATTTCAAACGATTTTTAATATTTACTATAATATGGGTTAAATTCATTTATACCTTTGTTTTACTTTTATAAGTGGTTTATAAAGAAATATTTCCGTTGTTTTCCAAACAAGGTACTTTTTAACCTTTTCTACGGAATTAAGGTAAGAATGTCTTTTTAACTTATACGGCGGGTGCAGCTATTTTCCACCATTATAAAATCTTTGAATCTTCCCTTACAAGCATATAAGAAAATTTTCAAATTAAATGTTTTATTTTATAATTATGTGACTTTTAAATGATTTAAACAAAAGAGATATTACTCTGAAATAGTTTTGATTTCAACTTTGTCAACATCCTTTGATGGATTTTAATCTTATTTGATGTTGATTTAATATGATACAAAAACTTCCATATTGTATTGAATGTTTTGTGATTTGTTTGACTATGTATGTGTAATTTTATACCATTCATGGTTTATGGGGAAAGTATTGACACTTCTTATGCTAGTTTTAATACGAAGGTTTATGTTATGTTTAAACATGTTCATATGAGGAATGCATTGGACTTAATATGTTATGGGTGGAGCCCGATATATCTCCTCAATGCATTGGTAGGTCTCATGAGACCAAATATTGTTTTGGTATAAGGCCTTGAAAAAATTGTGTTTGTAGTCTTTGCAAGAGGCATTGACTATATGGTTATGATAGTCTGGCATTATTCATTCCATCATTATGAAAGTGATTGTTGATATTGCATGTGATTATTCGACTAGTAGAATATCCATGTGAATAAGTAAATGGAATTATTTCATATTATATTTTCCATATTATGCTAAAGTTCCTGTTTAAATGGATTTTGTTTTAGATATACATTGCCTTAACTGTTTATGCTTATTTATGAATGTTTCTGCTATATTGTTATTATTACTGAGCATCTGAGCTCACCCCTTTCAAGGTTTTATTTATCCCAGGATGTGAAGAGGTAATTTTTGAATGACCTGCAAAGATATTTTTAGGGGATATGAAGACAAGATTTTGTTGTAGTTTTTTTACCTTATGATTTAATGTAAGATTTATGAATTTATCTAGTGTTTCCAAGACTACTAAACTAATAGGTCTTTCAGGACATGATCCTTTTTTATCATGCCAATGTTATGTAATAATTCACTGACTCTGGGTAACTAGGGTCGGGGTTTTACAGTTGGTATCAGTGGATGTTTAGTACAAACCTTGGAAACTAGATTCAGATAAACTCTGATTAGAGAACATATCCATAAGATAGACTTTGAGTATTAGTATAGAATAACTTCCTAGAATTTTGGTATTGTAAATATTTTGTGAGTTTTCTGAGAAATACATCCCTTTTTGAATACGAGCAGGTAGAGGAGGATCTGGACCAGATGTACCTAATGGTAAAACCCGAAAACACCACTTTGAGATTGACTCAAACAAGAACTGGTGCATGACAATGGGCATTGCTGCACTCTTGGTTACGACACTCCCGGGGGATATGCTTAGGATAAATCCCATTTTCTTTACCAAACATTTTGAACGGTTATGAGTATATACTTTTCAAAGAATTCTTTTTTATGATTATCGATTATATCCATAAATAGTTCAATTTATGTTATGTGTTTTACAAGTATGGAATTATGTATTTTGATTCATAAAATGATCTAGTTTATGACATTGTTTATAAATGGCGCCCAATAGAAGGAATGATAACACAAATAATACGCATGATACAAAGAGTAAGAAGGACCATATCATTCATGGACTTAAGCTAGAATTTAGAAGGGAAATAGTATCCCATGTATTATATTCATATAAAGAAATAGTATCATGTGTTGATAAGATAAGTAATTATTTCACAGTGTCCTATGTCTTTGAAGGGAATCCATTGAAGTAAAGGATGGTAGAGAGAAGTATAGATAAAAGGAAGAAGGTAAAGAAGGATTTTCTCGTATGTAATAACTATGGAAATAATCACCATGAAAAATTCATCAAGGGAATTGGAGTATGATATATGTGTGGAGAAAAAGGACACCAAGTACATGACTGAAAAGGTAAGAAAATGGTATCAAATGTACACGGCTTCATCTGCAAGGAGTTTGGACACTATGCGAACCAATTTCTTAGTCATCATACTATGCTTCAAATGATGTTATTGGATAATATTAATGTTATGATACTACCACAAATAAAGAGGAATAAATATTTTTCCTTTGTTGTTATTTTGGAATTATTTCATTAAAGTGTTGTATCAATGATGTACTGGAAATAAATAAGGATTGTACTACATTACTATTTCATTGAGGATTTGAGATTTTATAGTACTAAGAAAAGTGACACTACAACAAGTAAATCTTTTTGGAAACTATATGGTTGAAGGAAAGAGAAACCTTAATATGGTCTTAATATTAACGTACTGATTTTGGAATACGATATGGTTGATTTGGTAAATTATATTGGATATTATTTACTGCCTTGAAACAGATTTAAGATTTGTATATTCCATCATTATTGGAGTTTAGAACATTTTTGGATGGATGATGTATTTCTAGTATTATATAAGGAATGAGGAAGCATGAATGTAATCAATAGGTTTTATGGTAATTCTAGATGTTTCAGTGTTTTAAAAGAATACATGATGAATGTATTCACATTCTACTATGGGATAAAAAGAATATTTATTGTGTCTACCATCCTTATAAAGTTGGGATTATCGGTTTGAACAGAAGTATTTTGGATAATTCTAGTTTGAGATAATTTTTGGATTGCAATAAAAGCACAACCCAGAGTTCGGGCGATAACCCATCGCATCCGGAAAATCCGTGAGACTTGAACCCGCAACCGAAGGGTGATAAGGGTGTATCACCTACCACTAGCCCACGTGATGTCTTGGATTGAATAATGTAGTATTTTTGTAAAAAAATCTGGTTTATGAATTAGAAATTCTATTATTTTAATTTTTTTGAACCCTATAAGAATAGGATTAATAGAATATTATTTAAGTTCTATTATCTTTTATAGTGATAGATGAGTTTGGGATAGAAGTTAGTTAGAGGATGGGAATCTACTTTTCAAGTATATATTTTTCTTCCTATCTTATTCAATGATAAAATTAATTCTTATACTTTAGTGAAGGGATCTTAATACAAAAAAAATGTGTTATCCTAATACCATATGTTTTGTTGAAATGATGGAATTTTGAATCATCATAGATTGATGAATTTAAGGCCCTCAATTTTACACTAGTTTGTGATTGATGACCTCAATGACTACGTATAAATATTTATGTTTTCCTCTAATTATATGTCTCTAATAACAACCAATGTTCTCCTAATCGAGATCATGATTTGGTTGTGACCCTTTAATTTCACTTTCATCTCATTAAGACTAAATTTTATTAACCCAATTTCCTATGTGGGTTTTCCCACAATGATTTTTTCGATTTTAAAACTTTTATTTTCCAAAAAAATATAAAACTGTGAGGATGCAATTTATTTAAGGAGGAGTTAATGTAACACCCCAAACTTCCACGATACGCTTCTCGTTAAATAATACAATAGCATGTGGTGTACGCAACACTAAGTTCAAATGCACCACGACTCACCGAACTAGCCGTTCAAAAATGGTTATGAATATTATTAAATGTATTTTAAATTTCATATTATTCTTATAATTTTAGAACCCATAATACGAGTTTCTAAGACATAATTTAAGAACAAATTTATTTTTTCAGATAAAAGAAGTATTTTTTAAAAATTGCAATTTTACCGCCTTTTAATGGCAAAGCCTTTTTAAATCCAGTATTTGAAACTTTTATATATTTCATTTGACAAAATTAAATTCTTATTTCGAATCGGGACATACGAATTTAGTTTCAATAATGTTTTTGTGTTTTTCGGATTACTTTCAAATTTGGGTGAATAATGAAATATACTATATTTTAACTGAAAACAACTCTTTTAATCAAAATAATTTATACTGTTAAATTATAAATTTTAATGGTTTGGAAGTATAAATATATTAAATTTTAACCATTTAATCCAATGATGGTAATTTTAAGTAATTTCACATTGAAATTGACATAAACAAGTGTGAAACCTTTGATAGTCATTATTTCATAAAAATACACCTTTTGGTTTTGACAGCGGAAATTAATTTAATAAATGATACTTTTATGTTTTGAATTTGGTAAAATAGAATTCATTTTTGGATTCAGAATATCAAAATTATCTTAGGGTGAAATTTTTTAACTTTTCTGATAACTTTCATATTTTGATGAATAGTGAAATTTACTAAATTTTAATTAAAAACAACTTTTTTAATCGAAATAATTAATAGTGATAAATTATGAATTTTTGTGATTTTAAAGTATAATTAGATTATAAATTTACCATTTAATCCAATTTTGGTAATTGGACATAATTTCAAATTTAAACTAGACATAAGAAGATGCCAATCTGTTGATAGTTATTATATCTTAAAAACACGCTTTTGGTTTTGACAGTGGGAAATAATTTTAAATTAATTTCTGCCACTTCAATGTTTTGAATTTGTAAAAATGGATTCCATATTTGGAATCAGGATATCCATATTATTTAATTAATAACTCTTATTTTTAGCCATTTAGAATAATTATTTCGGTAAATATTTTATTTACCATTGTTAAAGGGTAAATCCGGTAAATAAGAGTTAAACACTTATATTATAATAAAACTAAATTATCCAAAAAAGTATCCTAACATTATTTTTGGATACATGTCCGACCATTGGCATCTTTGGGTCGATTTTGGGACCTCGTGGATCCACTTGTAAGTGATAATGACACTTTATATTAATTATGTTAAAATAAATACAAAAATAACATAAGCATATATCTTTTAGAAAAACAATTTTTAAATAGGGTTATATATGTTGGATATTCTACTATAAATATTCATTAGAAATATAAAAATATTTCCTACATAATTTTATTTTATTTATAATTTTTAGAGATTAATTAATTTAATTTATTTATTACACAATGATGATGCAGTAATTACCATAATAGTGATAAATTAAACTAATTGATATTATAGGCACCCACATAAATATAATTTGAGACTTTATATTACTTAAACTAATTTTCAAGGTTAATATGAAATGTTAGGATTGATCTAATTAAATTTTTTCTATGTAATCATTCTGTTATGATTTTTACAAAAATAAATTATTGAATAGTGTCAAAATTGACATAAAAGAGTTTTTAAAACAAATATTATATAATTAATTGATATTAAATTCCTAAAAATCTATGGATCGGAAAAGAGTCTTATATAATGATATGTGTATAATTAATGGACCACTTGGGGGTATCTTAGATGTATATAGTATGTTTATTAACTATATAATATAAAAATACAAAGTTACATGGTAATTGTTAAATTATTTAACTAAGAGTTAAAACTATAAAATAAGGTTAATATAGTGACCCAAACCAATCTAAAACCTATTGGTTGAGTGGTTTTCGAACCATACCCACCTATACATTTAATTAATCCACTTTGGAGCCATTATCAATAGAATATGAATTTATTATATATTAATATTTCTAGCTTTTCCAAAGGTGCCCCTCACCCTTTTTATAAAAGGGAACTCACCCTTCTCATTAATTCACACATTCAAAGCCTTTTAAGTCGGCCAACCCCTACCCAAATACTCTCCTAAATTACCTAACTTCATCATAGAGTCCATCATTTAGTCATAAAGCCATCCTATGGCGTCTTATTGATCAAATCAAAAGGAAGAATCCAAAGAAGATGTGATGTTTTCACCACCATCATTAAAGTTCCTTTTCTCTTCCACTTCTTCATTCTTTGTTATTACCATTCTAAAATATTAACTAAAGTATATTACATATACTTTTATGTTATTATAAATATGGTATAACAATATTTCAGTATTCTATCCATCCTTTGAATGACATGTCACCTTATGTGTGTACTTACGGCTTACCGTCTCCAAGTCATGGTGTAATTGTTATTTAAAACATTATTATTTTATTGGAATATTAATGATGTTTAATTCATGTAAATAAGAAATATTACATGATAATGATTCTGTATATATGATATACCATCCAATTAAATTTTATTTTAATATCAAAATAATGATATTGTCTCTCGTGTATACTGTCACGACCCGTCCTCGGGGCCCGTGTCGTGACCACCCTAAGCCCGCCTTCCATAGGCCAGGGGCGGGCGACTATCACCAAGGCATAATTCCTAGTAAAAAGGGAAGGAATTGCCTTTGTAAAGTAAAAAAACATCACAGAGTAAGAAAGAAGTTAATGTAAACACTACGTAAAAACTGGGTACAACAGTAAGTGCGGAAAAGTAAGTGGGCTAGTATAAAACCCAAACTGAAAGTAAAGTACAACTGGAAATGGAAAACAACAACTGAAAAGTAAAGCCGCAGTGTCGAGCCATCCACTGGAAGTCCCCCTGAAGGGTGAGTAGAGATAGCCTCCACAGCTCCTCAGGTCCAGCCGTCCACTCCGAGTACGTCCCGCCCCGTGGTCCACCTCCGGGTACCGACCTACTCTGCAAGCCTCAACCGCGATCAACATTGTCCGTCGTCTGCAACCAACACAATGTAGTGCGAGTATAGCCCATGCAGGGGTGAGTATATTCTACTCAGTAGGGACCCTAAGACCCCCGAAGGTCTCCCAGAATCCCCAAAGGATAATCCACAAAGGAAAGATACAATCACGAAGTAACATTCGACAATACTTAGGTATATTCCCAAACATATACCTAAGTCATCAATATCAGTTCGCTCCAACCTCCGAGCCTAAGTACAACCCATTCCACACAGGAAAGAAAAACGTAAATCCACACAAGATAGCACAACACAATCCATGTAGGAAAGAAAAATAGGATTCATCTCATACAGGTATACTTCTTTGTATGACGATAGAGATGATCATATATTGCCACTGATTCATCTATGCCGTCGGACCCACAAAGGATCGATAGGTACTAACCCCCGCAATGACCCACAAAGGATCTGACCCACAAAGGATCGATAGGTAACTAACCCCCACAATGACCCACAAATGATCTGACCCACACAGGATCGATATTTAACTAACCCCCGCAATGACCCACAAAGTATTTTACCCACATTGGAACGATAGGTAACTAACCCCCACAAAGACACACACAAGATCGGATCCACATAGGATCTGTAGGCGCTGGCCCACACAGGACCGCTTAGCACTGACCCACCCAGGATTGGACCCACACAGGATCGGTAGCACTGATCCACATAGGATCGCTGAGTGTTGTAGTCTCCACTATCGAATCCACTGAGGATCTCTATACAGTCGTCATCGTCATCGCAGTCGCAGCCATCTCTAGGGTTCCCGCACACAACAAGCTCGTTTGGGAGGGTCTACTCCATGAGCCGAGAGTTTGATACATCAACTAACAAATATTCTATAGTTGGTGTATCCAAAAGATCCGTATTGTCAATAGGAACTCAATGCAACAGACGGCGCGTCAATCGGACGTCTGAAGCTCATGTTATACGTGTTTCCGCTCTGAGGGCCCGGTTGGTTTCGTGTATGAACCAACCCGGCCGAAACCCAAGTTCTTCGAAACCTTAAGTGCGATAAACTGAAACGACCGCCTTGATCCAAGGATCTCATCGCAACTGATGGTGCGTTGATCGGAGGCTCTTAGCTCACATTATGGGCAACCGACCGAAAAAGAATCAGTAATAGGGGGTTCGGGCCCTGTCTGTCCTGGCCCGATACCCCCAGGGTCAGCCCGAACCGGGTCGACCCGAACTGGGTCCGGGCCCGGCCCACTGGGGCGCGGCCCTGACCGGTCCGGTCGGCGCGGCTTGCCGCGCCGGGCACGCTGGCTCTGGCCGGAGGGCCAGGCGACCGGCTCGGCCGTTATGGCCGAGCGCTGCTGGTGGGGGGCGCGCTGCCCCTACGTGAGGAAACTACAACCCCTTAATAGGGCCGCTCATGTCCGGCCAGCCGGGGGTCTCGGACCCCCGGTTCATCCACGGTCCGGCCGGTCCACTCCGGCCAGCCGGCCTCTACCGCCACGGGACCGGCAAGGCTGGTCCCCTTGCTCCGACGCCGGCGGCCCGGTACCGGCTGCCGGTTCCCCTGCATCACAGCGTGCAGGAACCGGCCGTGGCCATGGTTCGTCTGGCGCGGTGCGACAGCACCACACCCTTCTGCATGTACCTGCTCCGGCTGTGGTGCTTCTGAGGTCCTCCGGCGAAGCATGACAGTTTCACGTCTTTTGTTCATCTTCTACGGCGCAGTGTGACGGCGACGCGCTTCTTCGCTCTCCCTTTTTACAGTGTCTGCGCGGTGCTTCGGCACTACGTTGCCTTGCTCGCTGCATCAAAAATCAACAACCAAAAAAAAGGGGAGGATTTTCGGCCGTGTTCATGTGGTCCGAGCTCCTCCCGTTATCACGATAAAAGGTGGTTCAAGGAAGGGAAGATAACGACGGAAGAAAACACAAAACAGAAACGCATAAAACCCCTACCTCAACGTTGTCATCGAACGAGCGTTTGTCGCGCAATTAACCATCGCGGAAAAAGAGGATCGCCATGGAAGTAGAGGATCTCCATGGAAGAAGAGGATTATTGTTGGCTTTAGGTGATCTCCAAGGAAGGCGTCTCTCACCGACGGAGGTTTGCGTTCTTCGTTGGTGGTAGACCGTTCTTCGCTTTCTTCATCGAAGAACGAAGAGTCCTCTCTTTTTCTCCCAAGCTTTTACACAACACAACCCATCCAATGAAATAAAATAAGTTCAACACTTATTTTAATATCATAACCTAAGCTTTTGAAATTCAAAATATAAGAAACGATCAATTAATTCAAGGAATTAATTGTAACGATTTAACCGCTCAATTTAATGAGGCATTTCTTAACAAGAAAAATGTAATTTTTGACTTTCATTAAAAAGGTGGTTGCGTGTGCATTACTTAGGTGGGAAGAAACAGTGGGGATCGTGCGGGCCCCACCTCACAAATATCCTACCATGTGGGTAGGATATTTTGGGTTCCACCTTATCCTCTTAACATAGCTTAAGTGGCTTTAAGTAAAATAAAATAAAGTTTCACACCACTTTTATATTATTTCTTAACATAACCCCAAAAATTAAAAACCCCACCCTAAAAAATAAAACTCCAGAAATGGCATTTCTAAGAAAATACCGGTGTTGCGATTCCACTGGTGCCCTCGGAATTTGATTCCGAGCACCAGTTCAAATGTTAGAAAACCTCGCTCGTTCGTTCACCGAACGTACCCGAGCTAAACTTTGGAAAATGATTCTGGGAACAGCGGGCCTCGGAATCAGGTTCCGTCAGAAACTACATTCTTTTAAAATTCCAAAGAAAATTAAGAAAAATATTTCCTTGAATTTTACGGGTCTTTACACGTACGTATGGACTACCGTCTCCACGAACGCGATGAGATTCATTCCCCATCGTATCCATTCAATTCTAATTATCATTTGATGATTAATATTATTGTTTAAGGACTTAATATCATTCTGGATATGAATAAGAAACAACCTATACATAAAAATCATGTCTTATGTAACAAAACATATAAAATAAAAAGAGTAATTTAACACCCGAAACGACAATAATATAATGATATTATTAACAAACCAATGTTAAAAAAATAATATATGATATCATATTAATGTATATGATTCTTATATAATTTAATAAAAATTATTTTTCCATTATACAGGAGGTTAATCTACCCCCAAACAAGGAAAAGTACAAGGTAAAGGGTTTTCATCTAACACCTTATTCCCGTGAGATTCATGCCAAATATCCACTATTATCTTTTGTGTGTTGCATGTACTACCCATAATTGCATTCATTGTGTAATACACATAATTTATGTGTATTTACATATTCATTGTATGAAACCTCTTTCATGGGGTTTATATTTATTAAGTTACTAAATTGGTAAGAGTTTATTTCATAATCTCTTCATTATCTGAGGTTGTTTATACGTAATAATCTACTGGGGCTTCTTTATCATCCACATCCACATTTCATAAAAATGAATTTCAAAACATTTTTACTATTTACTAGTTTATAAGTTAAAGTCATTTATACCCTTGTTTGACTTTTATATGTTGTTTATAAAGGAATCTTTCCGTAATTTTCCTACCAAGGTCCTTTTTAACCTTTTAGACATAATTAAGGTAAGAATGTATTTCTAACTTATAAGGCGGGAGAAGCCATTTTCCTCCATTATAAAATTGATGAAGCTTCACTTACAAGATTATAACAAAATTTTCAAATTAAATGTTTTATTTTATAATTATGTGACTTTTAAATGATTTCAAAAAAGGAGATATTACTCTAAAATAGTTTTGATTTCATCTATGTCAACATCATTTGATAGATTTGAAGCTTATTTGAAGTGGATTTATTATGATAAAAAACATCCATATTGTATTGATAGTTTTGTGATTTGTTTGACTATAGATGTGTAATTTTATATCATTCATGGTTTATGGAGAAAGTATTGACATTTTTTATGCTAGTTTTAATACGAATTTTAATGTTATGTTTAAACATGTTCATATGAGGAATGCATTGAACTTAATATGAGATGGGTGAAGCCCGCTATAGATCCTCGATGCATCGGTAGGTCTCATGAGACCAACTAGTGTATTGGAACAGGGCCTCAAAAAAAATCTTATTTGTATTCTTGGCACGACGAATTGACTATGTGGTTATGATAGTCTAGCATTATGCATTCCATCATTATGAAAGTGATTGTTGATATTGCATGTGATTATTCGACCAGTAGAATATCCATGTGAATAAGTAAAGGGAATTATTTCATTTTATCATTTCCATATTATGCTAAAGTTCACGTTTAAAAGGCTTTTGTTTAATCAATACATTTACTTAATAGTTTATGCTTATTTATGAATGATTCTGCTATATTGTTACACTTACTGAGCATCTGAGCTCACCCCTTTCAATGTTTTATTTATCCCAAGATGTGAAGAAGTAATTTATGAATGACCTTCCGATATATTATGAGGGGATATGAAGACAAAATGTTGTTGTATTTTTTTACCTTATGATGTAATACAATACTTATGAATGTATCTAGTGTATCCAAGCCTGCAAAACTAATCGGTATTTCAAGACATGATCCTTTGTGATAATGCCAATGCTATGTAATAATGCACTGACTCTGGGTAACTGGGGCCGGGGCGTTACAGTTGGTATCGGTGAAGTTTAGTACAAACCGTGGAAATTAGATTTAGATAAACTCTGATTAAATAACAAAGCCCTAAGATAGACTTTGAGGATTAGTATAGAAGAAATTTATAGAATTTTGGTATTGTAGAGATTTTGTGAGTTTTTTGAGCAATACATCCCTTTCTGGAAACGAGCAGGTAGTGGCGGCTCTGGCATAGATGTACCTAGGGGTAAAACCCGAAAACACCACTTTGAGCTTGAATCAAATGGGAACAAGTGCACGACAATGAGCCTTACTGCACTCTTGGTTACGGCACTCCTGGGGGATATTCTTAGGATAATTATAATTTTATTTACCAACCATTATGAAGGGTTATGAGTATATACTTCAAAGAAATTTTTTTTATGATTATCGATTATATACATAAATAGTTCAATTTATGTTAAGTGTTTTACAAGTGTGGAATTATGTATTTTGATTTATAAAATGATCTAGTTTATGACATTGTGTATAAATGGTTCCCAATAGAATGAATGAGAACTCCATCAATAAGCATGATACAAAGAGTTAGAAGGATCATATCATTCATGGTCTTAAGATATAATTTATAAGGGAAATAGTCTCTGATGTATTATCATCATATGAAGAAATAGTATCATGTGTTGATAAGATAAGTAAAGAATTCTCAGAGTCCTATGGATTTGAAGGGAAGCTAGAGAAGGAAAGGATGGTAGAGAGAAGGAAAGATAAAAGGAAGAAGGTAAAAAAGGATTTCCCCATATGTGATAACTGTGGAAATAATCACCATGAAAAATGTTTTGAAGGGAATGGGAGTATGTTATATGTGTGTAGAAAAAGGACACAAAGTACGTGACTGCAAGGGTAAGAAAATGGTTTCAAATGTACAAAGCTTCATCTGCAAGGAGTTTGGACACTATGTGAACCAATGTCCTAGTCATCAGACTATGCCACAAATTATGTTATTTGATAATATTCAAGTTATGATACTACCACAGATGAAGAGGAATGACTAGTTTTCTTATGTTGTTATTTTGGAATTATTTCATTGAAGTGTTGTATCAATGATGTACTGGAAATAAATAAGGATTGTACTGTAGTACTATTTCATTGAGGATCTAAGATTTTAAGGTACTAAGAAAAGTGACTCTACAGCAAGTTAAACATTTTGGAAACTAGATGGTTTAAGGAACGATAAACCTTAATATGGTCTTAATATTGACGTACTGATTTTGGAATAAGATATGATTGATTTGGTAAATTATATTGTATATCATTGACTGCCTTGAAACTGATTTAAGATTTGTATATTCCATCATTGTTGGTGTTTGAAACCTTTTGGGATGGATGAAGTATTTCCAGTATTTTATAAGGAATGAATAAGCATGAATGTAATCAATAAGTTTTTATGGTAATTCAGGATGTTTTAGTGTTTTAAAAGAATACATGAGAAAGTTATTCACATGCTATTACAGGGTAAAAAGGATCTTTATTGTGTTTACCTTACCTATAAATTTTGGTCTCTAGGTTTGAACATAAGTATTTTGGATCATTCTCGTTTGATATTATTTTTCGAATTCCATAAAAGGACAACCCGAAGGTCGGGCAATAACCCATCGCGTCCGACAAGGCCGCGAGACTTGAACCCGCAACCAAAGGGTGATAAGGGTGTATCACCTACCAGTGGCCAACGTGATGTCCTAAATTGAATAATGTAGTATTTTTTTAAAAATATCTAGTATATGAATTAAAAATTCATTTATTTTAATTTTTTCTACCCTATAAGAATATGTTAAATAGAATATTATTTAACTTCTATTATCTTTTATAGTGACTGATGAGTTTGTGCTAGAATTTAGTTAGAGGATGGGACTCTACTTTTCAAGTGTATATTTTTCTTCTTCTCTTATTCAATTCAGAAATTAATTCTTATACTTTACTGAAGGGATATTAAAACAAAAAAATGTGTTATCCTAATACCATATGTTTTGTTGAAACGATGGCATTTTAAATCATCATAGATTGATAAATTTAAGACCCTCAATTTTTCATTTGTTTTTGATTGATGACCACAATCACTACCTATAAATATTTACGTTTTTCCTCCAATTATATGTCTATAATTTCCACCAATGTTCTCCTAATCGAGATCATGATTTGGTTGTGACCCTTTAATTTTCCTTTCCTCTCATTAAGACTAAATTTTATTAACCCAATTTCCAATGTGGATTTTCCTACAAATATATTTTCGATTTTCAACCTTTTATTTTCGAAAAATAATTTCAAATTGCGAGGATTTATTTTATTGAAGGAGGGGAGAATGTAACACCCCAATAATCCACAGTACACTTCTATTTGAATAATACAATAGCGTGTGTTTTACACAACACTGAGTTCAAATGCACCACGACTCACCAAACTAGCCGTTCAAAAATGGTTATGAATAGTATTAACTGAATTTTAAATATTATATTATCATTAAAATTTTAGAATCCATATTATGAGTTTCTAAGAAATAATTTAAGAAAAAATTCATTTGTTTACATAAAAGAAGTATTTTTTTAAAAATGAAATTTTACCGCATTATAATGGCGAAGCCTTTTTAAATCCATTATTTGAAACTTTTATATATTCAATTTGAAAAAATGAACTTTTTAATTAGAATTGGTACATAAGAATTTAGTTTCAATAATTTTTTGGTGTTTTTCTGATAACTTTTAAATTTTGGTGAATAGTGAAAATTACTATATTTTAACTGAAAACAACTTTTTTAATCAAAATAATTTATATTATTAAATTATAAATTTTAATGGTTTGTAAGTATAAATAGATTAAATTTTTACCATTTAATCCAATGATGGTTATTGTAAGTAATTTCACTTTGAAATTGACATAAAAAAGTGTCAAACTTTTGATAGTTATTATTTCTTAAAAATACGTTATTTGGTTTTGGCAGCGGAAATTAATTTAACAAATGAAACATTAATAATTTGAATTTGGTACAATAGACATCATTTTTGGATTTGGAATATCGAAATTAGCTTAGGGTGAAATTTTGGTAGTTTTCTGATAAATTTCATATTTTGGTGAATAGTGAAATTTATTAAATTTTATTTAAAAACAACTTTTTTAATCGAAATAATTAATAGTGATAAATTATGAATTTGAGTTATTTTAAAGTATAATTAGATTATAATTTTACCATTTAATCCAATTTTGGTCATAGTACATAATTTCAAATTTAAACTGGACATTAGAAAGTGTCAATCTTTTGATAGTTATTATATCTTAAAAACACGCTTTTTGTTTTGACAGCGGGAAATAATTTTATATTAATTTCTACCACTTCTATGTATTGAATTTGTAAAAATGGATTCCATATTTCGAATCAGGATATCGAAATTGTGTAAATTGATAACTTTTATTTTTAACCATTTTGAATAATTATTTCAGCAAATATTTTATTTACCATTGTTAAAGAGTAAATCCGGTAAATAAGGGTTAAAAATAATATTATGATAATATTAAATTATCCTAAAACATGTACTAACCATATTGGTGGATACATGTCCGACCATGGGCATCTTTGTGTCGATTTTGGGACCACGTGGATCCATTTGTAAGTGATAATGACACTTTATATTAATTATGTTAAAATAAATACAAAAATGGCATAAACATATATCTTTTAGAAAAAAAAATTCATAGGGTTATATATGTTGGAAATTCTACTATAAAAATTAATTAGAAAGATAAAACGATTTCGTACATTATTTTATTTTATTTATAATTTTTAGACATTAAATAGTTTAATTTATATATGACACAATGATGATGCAGTAATTATCAGAATAGTGATAAATTAAACTTATTGATATTATAGACACCCAAATAAATATAATATGAGATATTATATGAATTGAACTAATTTTCTAGGTTACTATGAAATGTTATTATTTATTTAATAAAGAAATTTCTATGTAATCATTCAGTTATGATTTTTAAAAAAATCAACTATTGAATAGTGTCAAAATTGAAATAAAACAGTTTTTAAAACAAATATTATATTATTAATTGATATTAAATTCTTAAAAATCTAAGGTTCATCCAAGAGACATATATCATGTTAGTTGTATAATTAATGGACCACTTTGGGGTTTCTTTGAAGTATATAGTAATTTTATTAACTATATAATTTTAAAATACAAAGTGACATGGTAATTGTAAAACTAATTAACTAAGAGTTAAAACTAAACAATAAGGTTAATATAGTGACCCAAACCCATCTAAAACCTATTGGTTTAGGGGTTTTCGACCCATACCCACCTTATCATTTAAATAATCTAATTTAGAGCCATTATAAACCGAATATGAATTTATTATAAAATAATATTTCTAGCTTTCCAAAGGTGCCCCTCACCCCATTTATAAAAGGGCACTCCCTGTTCTCATTAATGCACACCTTCAAAGCCTTCCTGTTCATCCATCCCTTGCCCAAATACTCTCTCAACTTATGAAAATTCATCCTAGAGTCCTTCATTTAGTCTAAAATCCAGCCTAAAGAGTCCATTTGATCAAATCAAAAGGAAGAACCAGAAGAAGAGGTAATGTTTTCACCACCCTTTTTCTAGTTCCTTTCATCTTCCACTTCTTCATTCTTTGTTATTACCATTCTAAAATAATAACACCAGTATATTACATACACTTTGATGTTATTATAAACATGTTATAACCATATTTCGTTATTCTATCCATCCTTTTAATGACATGTCAACATACGTGTGTACGTACGGCTTACTGTCTCCACATCTTGGTGTAATTGTTATTCAAAACATTATTATTTGGATGGGTATAATAATGACGTGTAATTAATGTAAATAATAAGTAGAACATGATAATTATTCTTTATGTATGATATACCATCCAATTAAATATTAATTTAATATCAAAAGAATGATCTTGTCGCTCGTGCGTACGTACGGACTGCCGTCTCCACGAACGCATTGAGATTCATTCCCCATCGTATCTATTCAAGTATAATTCTCTTTTGATTATTAATAATAATGTTTAAGGACTTAATATCATTCTAGATATGAATAAGAAACAACCTATCCATATCAAACATGGCTTACATAATAAAACTTATAAAAGAAAATGAGTAAGCTAACACCTGAAATGACAATAATATTAAGATATTATTAAAAAACAATGCTAAATAAATCATATATGATATCATATTAATGTATATGATTCTTTTATAATTTAATAACAATTATTTCACCATTATACAGGAGGTTAACCTACCCCTATCCAAGGAAAAGTACAAGGTAAGGGGTTTTCATGTCACTCCTTATTCCCGTGAGATTCATGCCATATTTCCAATATTCCCTTTTCTGTGGTGCATGTACTACCCATAATTGTATTATTTATGTAATACACTTAATTTATGTGTATTTACATATTCATTTTATTATACCTCTTTCATGGGGTGTATGTTTTGTAAGTTACCAATTTGGTAAGGGTTTATTTCGCAATCTCTTCATTATCCGAGATTGTTTATACGTAATAATCTACTGGAACATCTTTATCATCCACATATATGTTTCTTAAAAATGTATTTCAAAACATTTTTACTATTACTAGAATATGGTTTAAAGTCATTTATACCTTTTTTTGACTTTTATAAGTGGTTTATAAAGGAATATTTCTTCCATTTTCCAAATAAGGTTCTTTTTAACCTTTTCGGAGGAATTAAGTTAAGAATTACTTTTTAACTTATACGTTGGGTGTGGCTATTATCTGCCATTATAAAATCATCGAATCTTACCTTACAAGTTTAAAAGAAAATTGTCAAAGTATATGGTTTATTTTATAATTATGCGACTTTTAAATTATTTCAAAAATATATATATTACTCTTAAATATTTTTGATTTCATCAATGTTCACATTCATTGATGGATTTTAATCTTATTTGAAGTTGATTTATTATGATACAAAACATCCATATAGTATTGAAGGTTCTGTGATTTGTTTGACTATGGATGTGTTATTTTATACCATGCATGGTTTATGGAAAAATTATTGAAATTTCGTACGATAGTTTTAATACAAATGTTTATGTTATGTTTATACTTGTTCATATGAAAAATTCATTGGACTTAATATGTGATGGGTGGATCCCACTATAGCTCCTCAATGCATCGGTAGGTCTCATGAGACAAACTAGTGTCTTGGAACAAGGCCCTGACAAAAACTTTTTTGTAGTCTCGGCATTAGACATCGACTATGTGGTTATGATAGTCTGGCATTATGCATTCCATCATTATGAAAGTGATTATTGATATTGCATGTAATTATTCAACTAGTAGAATATCCATGTAAATAAGTAAATGTAATTATTTCATTTTATCTTTTCTATATTATGTTGATGTTAATGTTTAAAAGGATTTTGTTTTATCTATAGATTTCCATAAATGTTTATGCTTATTTATGAATGTTTTTTCTATATTGTTATCCTTACTGCGCATCTAACCTCACCCATTTCAAAATTTTATTATCCCAAGATGTGAAAAATTAATTTATGAATGACATGAAGGGATATTATGAGGGTATATGAATACAAGATGTTGTTTTAGTTCTTTTTACCTTATCATTTAATGTATGACTTATGAGTGTATCTATTGTTTACAAGAGTATTAAAATAATTGGTCTTTCAAGACTTGATCCTTTGTGATCATGTCAATGTTATGTAATAATGCACCGACTCTGGGTAACTGGGGTCGAGGTGTTACAATATTGGGAGAGGAAAATCATTGAGTGTTCCATCAATTCAAATGGGATTCAGGATAGACCAACCATATCAATTAAGACATGATTTTCGAATATCTGCTCTTGACTAAAGTCCAAACTGAAGATTTCAAGAGCATTCACTTTATGTTTTGTAGCATGTCAACAAACCTGCCAACAAGAAATTCAAGGGAGTAATCAGGCTTGACCAAAAGTCTCCATGTGAAATTTTGAAGACGATCATCGTTGAATATTCTGATGTCCTTAACTCCATTTACTCCCATATTCACTAGATTTATACAATCTTATCAAGCAACAGTGACACATTTCGTTTGATGGGTTGACCCAGTCCAAATAAAATTACGTATCAATACACTTAATTACATGAGAAGAGATTTTGGCCATTTGTAAACATAAAAGGAATAAAAAAACATAGAAGTGATAACAGAGATGACAAGACAAACTCTGCCAGCCTGAGACATGGTCTTCCCTTTCCAACTTGCCACCTGATTACTAATTTTCAGCGCTATACCTTCCAAGTGGAAAGGTCTCACCCATCCCCAAAACAATGGGATCCCCATATAATTAAAGGGCATAGAACCTTTTTTTACACCATTATTTGAACCATGAGAGTGTCACATCATCTTGCAACGATGTTACAAGACTCCACTTATTCAAAAATACTCCATGGAAAAGGCTATCTTCACGCACAAACACCAGATATGATAGTGTCTAGATTATCCTCATAATATGAACCAATGACTCAATCAAATTATATACTGTAAGGGGATATTTCTTTCTATTGAACCTTAGAGTCTTCTATCACTGGAACACATGGAGTATGATACGCCTTCATGCATTTTTAGTATTCATTAATTATATGATCTACTTCTCAACAGGAAGAGGTGATACTTATTTTTCACCAATATGGGTGATATCATGGGATGAACCCTAAACTAAGACCACATCACTCATCATATCGTCATCACACACTGAAACTGGTAATCTGGCTTGTGGTTTCCAAAGAGGAATTATGATAAATTAATCAAGATGTATCATAGTCTTATGAGCACATATATATATTTATATATATGAATAAATAAGGAATGACAAAGAAAAAAATCATATATGATGCATGTTTCATTTATCCTTACTTCCATTCTCTTGATATACTGATTCAGCAAGTAGCTGTTCAAGGTCCATGTGAATAGATATGTTAGTCACCAAAACAAAACAGGATCCTTTCATTTCGAAAATTCATTCACAACACTTTGTAACTATTTCCTTAAATCCCAAAAAAACACTTAAGGTGAATACTCCAATACACCATCCCATGGATCAAACCACATTTGATGCTAATATTTCAAGACCTGGCATGACAGGGATCTATCTGCAACTTCCCCAATCCCATATCTTTAATCTAGGGGCTGAAAAAAAGAATCAAAAGACATATCTATCCTGAGATTCATTTTATTAACATTTAAAAATGAAAAGACAATCCATGTCAATGAAGAGGATTAAGGGAATAATAACAATATGATGTAATAACTATAATATAACGTTGCATATGAAAACTATAGTATTTACAAGAGTATAAAAGTGTAATATGAAAATAAAGGCAAATACCAATTACCCATCTAGATAGATAACCTACCTTGAAAAAATATATATTTAATAGGTTACATAGTTCCCAACACAAAATATCTATTATTTGACAACCATAATTGGTAAAATGTAGTAGGTATCACTGGGATACTCTGTAATAACAACTGAAATGTCTATCATCCATATAAGACCTAACGCCTTTGGGGAAATCACATGCATGGGTGAGAATATTCATCATAGTCATACACCCCAAAAGCTGAAGTTGTGGTTGTAAGAGACGTGATATGAATAGATAAACTAATAGGTCATCCTAAATATATAGACTATATAGAATCCAACATCATGGATTAAAATATATATATATGCTCAAACCAAATATCCCCATATAAGATTTTATAATATATTAATCTCACAACCTAGAATAATAAGGAGTTCCATCAGTACTAGATGTCCATCAAGGATGGCCAACATCTCGTGCATCGGCCCAGCAGAAAACATCCACGACAAGACAAAACATTCCATTAGTAAATGAAATTGATGGAAAATAATCTCTATATAGAGGAAACATACACTAGTACAAGGGGGTTTTTTCGATCAAAAGATAGCTAGAGGAACAATTACATGCCCTGTTAGGAGGGTCACATAGAAGTAAATGTAAGAGGAACATTCCTAGCCCAGCAGTAGGTTTCCACTCCCACAGTCATTAACCCATACAATGAAATTTTAGGAGGGTTACACTATGATATTAGATTTATGAACCATGACCTACCTTTCTAGAGTGTGATTCTCAATGATTTGGGGGATGATCAATTCCCTATCCATGTAGGGATGTTCTATTCTAATAGTGTATATAGGACCTATGCCTCACTATATGGGAGGTATTCACTCTATAGATAGGTAAAGGATCCTTACCCAACACATCTAGAGGGTTCAACTCTAAATCCAATAGTAATCCTATTTGATGACTACATTTATCGAGAATCACATAAAATAGAATCACACACAAAAAATCTCACATAAAATTTCAAAATCCACTATAAATTCCACCATTATATTCTATGTGTAAAACACTTCATAGAGGCTACAATCAATCCAAAATCTATTTCCAAATGAAATCTATAAGAAATGGTGATGTTTCCTCTAAATGCATGAAGGGGTAAACAGTGTGTAAGGGGACCAACAAGGATTGGGTTCCCACTCTATCACCTAGATATTCCTTACAGATACAAATATTTCTACAGATGTTGTACTAAACAACATTTTCAGGATCTAAAAATCATGTTTGAATCACCTGGGGTCTTATCCATGCTCTGTGGTCATGTCCATGTATCCAACACATGTCTATGTACATCATTATATGGAATGTGTTATCCTTTCCCATTCATGAATACTTTTAAATTATATTTCAGGTCTAAAAAACAAAGTCACAATTCATGTGGGGATGTTACAAGGTTTGTGGTACTAAGAAATATATAAAACCCTATTCTTCATAGACAAGGCCCAACACATCATGTGTTATTCATTTTGAACTACATGTTGTATTGTTATTAATAAATTCAAATACTTTCCATTTGAATAATAGACGTCATTATATTTCTTTGGATCATTCCTTGAAGTGACGTTGAAATGGTGGATCTTTTCTCCGTTCATCATTTTCGACCATTTAGTGGTCAAAAATTTATATCTATTGAGTGGTACAATGGTTGTATGAACCACATCATACCACAGTTCCTTCACCTACCTCCCACAACCTCCAATGTGTATTTCAATACATATTTCAAATATCTATCACCCTCATGTTGTGTATCCTTTAATTTTATCCTTCATTCAATGTTTTATTTTCCACACATTGTTCTATTGAAAATATGATGGACTAGATGGCTCAGTACCACCAAAAAACACTAATCCAAGGCCCTATCTCCCAATGGAGAAGAACATGAAAATCCAGATGAAGAAAATAAAAAAACAATAGTGAATAGTCATTATCCATGTGTTCCTTTTTGATGAACAAAATGGGATATCCATGGTAGAAAAAATTAAATAAACAAATTAATGTCAATGCACGCCCATATGAAATATTAATAAATTGGTGTAGATAAAACAAAGGGATGATCCTAATTAATAAATTTAATCAATAAGGAAATAATACACAAATTATTGAGTATAAACTAGTGATTGTGTTCTTTATCATTGAACAAAATGCATTCCAACGATGATGATTAATCATTTCATAAATTTCGTCTCAGTCTTCATCAATCTTGAGACTCATCATATTCATATTTCAATTCACCAATAAAGGATAAGTAGAATGTATCTCAAGGATCCCAATATTATTTTTTTATCCCAAAAAATATCTATAATAATGTTTTATAATATGAAACATAATTAAGATAATTAATTAAAAAATATATATTTAATTATTTATATTTCTTAAATTCACCCACTGACAATCACAGTATCTGAATGTCCCACACCAACCGACATTAGTTCATTCAAAGGGTAAATATCATGTTATAGAATAAAAAATTATCTCATATCTTTTATTATGGTTTCCTTTAAATATTTGTTTCATTTTATCTATGAAAATTCTTACATGTAATATAAAATATATTTAATATTTTGAAAAAACTAATAATTTTTGGCACACTAGGCCCCAGAAATGATGGATATCTCATATCCTAGCTCTAAAAGAATATATAGAAATATTTTGAATCATTAAAAGGGAAAAAATAAAGTTTATAAAATACCAATACTATTAATTCAATGAATGGTTTATACAATGGTTAAATGATATATTGATTATGAATCCTTGTTCTTTTTACATGGGTTATGAAATGGTTACGTGATGGATTTATTATGAAACCTAACTCTTTTTGATAGGTTATGTAATGATGAGATATTTATGAAACCCATTTCATTTAATGGGATATGATAAGATGAGTGTTGTAAGATCTTATGGTATATATATGTATGACATTAAGAGATGAAAGGTGGAACCTATAACTCAAAAAATGAATTTGATAATGATAAATGTTCATTAATCTAAAATGTTACATGGATGGATAGCCCAATCTAGAATATGAGGGTAAAATGGTGGTTTTCCAAAACGTGAAAAATAGGATACCATATTTATTAGCCCATGTCTGAAATATAGAGAACATGGGGTTTTAGTGATAGCCTAAAATGTAGATCACATTGGTGATTTTCAGAAACCTCAAGGATTTTTCTTGGATAACCATTCAAAGCATGATGTTGGTATATGGGTGGTTGTCCCATTCATAAAATTGTGTAATTTATTACATATGTATACATGAAATAATTATTTCTACGAATATTTACAAGGCACAAATATATGTGTTATTCCAATATTATTATCGCAAGGCTCATTTTCATTGATTCCCTTATCGTTCAGGTCATAAAAAGTTCCAATCCTTATTCCAGGAGTCTTTTGGATAATCTATGATAGGATAGTAATTATTGTCATAAGATATGTTCATTATCAATTAACCTTATGATTTTATTTTTTTTTCTCATACAATCTTAGACTAACATCTCTAATTTTTACCCATACATAGAATATAATCTCTAGCTTTCTTATGTCTCTTTTCCCCAGGACATGAAGAAAGATTTTTTGTCGAAAATATATATGAATAGTAGAAAATGGTCAGATTATTCTTCGAAACATTTGAGATCACTCACCATGTTTGATTTTGTTCCTTGTCTCTAAAGGAACTAAACTATTATGGTCTCATGTGTGTGTTTGTGTAATGTATTAAATATTCAACTTAATCAATTTAATACCTACATATGATATGCCTAGTATTAATATTTTAAAATATTGAATCCATCTATATGTTAATGAGGTTCATGAAATTTATCATATTATTACATAAAAATTCTTATAAATATTTAAATATGATTTTAATCAACACAATATTACACTATACAGGTTATCTCCATCACTAAAGGTGGTATATGTTTCATTATTGGTATTGATCACTTCATAAGGAATCCTACATGTCCTTTTTAAATGATTTATAACCCATGTAGTATTATTCCACATAAAAATACAATTTTTATAGTTCAAGGTCATGTTATTTGGACCAATCCATGGATTTTAACATTATCTGTTAAGGAATAGTAGATGAATTGTGGCTAGAAATGGTTGGTTTTCGATTAATAGACTAGCACACTATTCTAGTAGATCTCATGTGAAATGGGACACTATCTAATTAAATTGTTATTTTATTGAATATGACCTAATTAATATTTATCCCATTAAGAGTATGGATAATTTTTATTATATATTAGGATCTAGAATAAATAAATATCACTATTGGGGATATAATTATATTACAAACATATTTCAATGTGAGTTTGATTCATATATTACATGGTCAAGATGAAAATGATATTAAAACTAGAAGGATAATGGATATAAAATGGAAATAAATAGATAATCACATTAGTGATATTACCCAATGTGATTGGTGATAAATGTATTGATGATTTTATATTGGATCCTTATGGAGTTTTTTTATTTATCTCATTGAGATATAAATCAAATTTCACATAGTTTGATATGAAATAGTTGATGGTCCTATAATAGAATTGTACTGTGCAATTAAATGTCATGTGTTATGAATGTTTGTGTCCTAAATATAATGAAATCATAGAATATAGTATGTCTTATACATTAAATATTCCCTTCTGGATTTAGTCATGGATTATCCTATGGAGGAGGACCATTAAAGGAATTTTGATTATTATAAAAATAAGAAAAACATGAGTTCCTATGACCAAAATTTTCATAAATCATCTAATAAAAATGAACAGTTTAAAATCAATCATAGAGCTTAAAATCAGAATTGGAATAGAATGGGGCCTCTGATTTAATGCTACCCATGATGACTCCACTGCTTGTACACTAATTTATGAGAATGGAGATACATATGGATGAATTTATAAAGAATATATCATGAAATCCTATTGGATAACTATTTTACTATTTCCATATTTAATCTTCCAACAATTTTTTATACGTAGAATTATGATGTTATTGAAATATCATTATTGGAATACCCAATTATTATACATCAGAGTGGAGGAGATAAGGGGAAAATAAGTAAAACTCATTGATAATTCCATAATCTGGGATTAGAAATCCATAGACTGGAAATAAAAAATGTTTATAACCTTCAAAAATTAAATCGCATTTGAGTATGTGGAAAGGAGGTAATTATCATTTCGAGATCATGGGGGTTATAAACAAAGTAAAAATGATTTTCTACATCCATAAAAAGGTGGATCATGATTGAAAATTCCCCATGGACCCCAATAGTTATGTATTATATTTAGATGAAACTATTACCATGGTCTTGAATGATCGAATGGGATCATGTAGGTGTTCTCTAAACACTGGAAATGTGAATCTTGTGGTAATGTTAGGGGACTAATGGAAGGAACAGTAAATATAAAACATTCGTAAAGGGTAATGGTATTTTAATGATATTCTTTTCATGTGATAACATTCACCAATGTGCGTACCACTGATAGAGGGGTCTCCTTGAGTGAAAATCTTATATAATAGGTCACTATTGATGCCAAATGTTGGGATGAAGAAGAACAAGAGGTAAGTCTCTAAGGATACATCGTGATGACCTTTCATGGAGGCTTATTGCCCCATCACCACCACGAAGCAAGGGGGCAGGAGGCCCCATGAACGAATTTGACATTCGCAAGACCACCGAGGAGTAAGGAGGCAGGAGACTCCGTGAATGAATTTGAAGTTCGTGAGCCCATAGAGGATCAAGGAGGAATGAGGCATAGTGAATGAATTTGACGTTTGCAAGACCAGTGTAGAGAAAGGACGTGAGAGGCTTCCTGAAAAAATTTGATGATTGTGAGCCTGCCGTGGAGCAGGGAGACGGGGCACCCCACAAAACACTTTTGAAGTTCGCGACCCGCCATAGAGCATGGAGTCAGGACTCACCACAAATCCATTAGACATTCACAACATGATTTGGATCAAATACAGTCTTCGCACCGAGCGATCTCACCTTCACGGAACCACATTCCTATAAATACAGGGCTCCCCTCGATCCCAACAGATTGATCTTCTGACCTTTCACCTTCTGAGCTGTCAAATCATGAATCACTTTTTTCTATATGAACCATGAGATTTTCAAGGTACTTTTCCATTGTGAAGTTCCTCCCCCTTTCTTTTAATTCAACCCGTCTTCTGAGTGGGATGCCTTTTGTGAATCCCATGGGCCTTCATGAATGAAGGGGATCCCCACGGGGACTCGGGTCATTGCAAAGCATTTATGCTTCGTGAAACACCCTCCATACACACGCGACCCACTTGCTAAAGCAGGGTCACTATTCTTCATGAAGCAAGTTTCTTCACAACACCTTTCTTTGTGAGGCACCCTTGCTTCGCAAGGCATTTCTTTGTGAATGCCTTTCCCCTTCACAAAGCTCTTAACATATGCACCTATACCCTATGCCTAGCCTAGTAGACTTCACATCATGAAGCACATCCCTTCATGAAGCCCCTCCACTTCATGGATCACCAAAGCTACACAAGGCTTCTACCTATGAACCATTTTCACTACAACTCCTTTTCTTGTGTGGCCCTTCTGGTTTTCATAAATAATTTTCAAATTCCCTTAGATGATATTTCTTATTTCGTTGCTTTGCCTCATTCTTATTCGCATAGGCATGCTAACTACTATTTCTTATCCACATATCCATGCTAACATGTACCCCCCGATGGATCTCTCCATAACACCAGCTCACCACGGCATTTCCAATTCCTTCTGTCACCCAAGGTCGGGTGGGTGTTGGTTATGTAAGTCCTAGGGGTGAGGAGCACACCCACCTCATCCAAGCTGCAGGACGTCAAACTAACATGTTCCATCGTCCTCAACACATGACATTAAATTGTCACATCACCTCATGCCTTACACGTAGGTCACACACCTTGGACGTTCTATACGATCACTGGTCTCCACGGGAGTGAGATCATTCCTCACAAGGAATTAAATCCTCTTTATCGGGGTGGCATCCATCCACGAGGAAAGGAAAACAACCCTGGTGTAAGCCTCTATATTTCCTTTATAGATGTATCACCACTACTCCTCCTCTCTTATAGGGTGCCAAATCCCTCTCTTTCCGGGATTTTTCATCACATGGACCTCCCTCCAAGAGTAAGTCCCAATCTCCATCATCTAGTGCTACTAACCACGCGTAGGCCCCTGTTTACTTTTTGGGCTGCTAAATAGGGGTAAGACCCACTCCACATCCCAAGGATGCAACTTTCACGACGTTATCGTCATGTATTTATTGTCTCTTGTTTCTCACGTTGAGCATGACTCATGTGGTCTAAGAGCAAGCATCGAACCAGAAATCCTCTCTGGGCAGCTTAGAGTGTAAGCCCCAAACACACTCCACCTGAACTATGTGGTCTTCTATCCATGCCTAGGTGAGGTACATAGGAATCCTCCTTAAGGTTCAAGATCAACAAACGATCACTCCGGCCCACATCACATATTTTTGTCCACTCCTTCTAAACTACATCATCTTTGATCATTACCACAACGAGGTACGTAGGCAGCCTCTCGGAGGTTCAATCCCAACACCAGATCTCTCTGACCCCATTCATGTCGGTTCTCCCACTCATTTTGTACTACATGGAATTTTATCCATTCCAAGTCAAGGTACGTAGGATTCATTCCTTAGGTCAAAGACCAAAAACCAATATTCCTGACCAACATAACATCGGTTCCCACTCCACCTGAGCTACATGGTCTTTGATCCTCACCATGGTAGGTTACATAAAAATACTCCTTGAGGTTCAATCCCACCATCCATTGGTCCCGATCATCTTCACTTCGGTTCACTAGACCCCCTGGAACTATGTGGACTTTGATCCTTTCCATGTCAAGGTACGTAGGAAGCCTCCCTCAGGATCAAGCCCAACAACCATTGGTCTCAACCATCTTAAATTCATTTCATCAAACAAACCATCTGAACTAAAAGGTCTTTTATCCTTGATATGGAAAGGTATGTAGGATGCCTCCCTGATATTCAGGCCCAACACCTGGTTTCTCCGACCCCCTTCACATCGATTCATCCAAAACAACTATGAACTATGATGTATGTGATCTTTTCCAAGGCTAGGTACGTAGGAAGCCTCCATGAGGTTTAATCCAACCATCCGTTGGTCTCAACCATTTTCACTTAGGCTCAAAAAACCCTCATGAACAACGTGGACATTGATACTAGCCAAGGTAAGGTATGTAGGACGCCTCCCTGATGTTCAAGCCTAACAACCATTTATCCTGGCCATATTCAAGTCGGTTCACCAAATACCCCATCTGACCTATGTGGTCTTTGATCCTTACCAAGGAAAGGTATGTAGGTAGCATCCCTGTGGTTAAAGGCCAATAACCATTGGTACCTACCATCTTCATGTCGATTCACCAAAAACCACTTCAGAACTATGAGGTCTTCGATCCTTGCCAAGGGAAGGTACGTAGGATGCCTCCCTAAGGTTCAAGTCGCACACCTATTGGTTCTGACCCCCTTCACATCAGACTGCCTCCATACCACATGAAGTTAAATTGCATCCAACATATAATGGAAATACATTTTCACCCCATTCAGCAATAAGCCGTTTGCAACCCATATCGTTGATAAGCTGTCTTCAGAGTAACTACATGGATTTTGATTTCCTGCCATAGGCATATATAGGAAGCATCCCTAATGTTCAATCCCATAACTCATTTCTAATCCTGATCTCTCCCTCGAGCCTATGGGTTTTGGGAAAGTCCAGACCCAACATGGATGTTCTATTTCCTCTAGGTCTCATCCATGCATCCATTCTCAAGGGTGGCCAACTCAGTTGTCCCATAGTCCCACCGAACTATGCATACATTGATTCCATGACATGGGGTTACGTAATAGGTCTCTTCAAGACTAAAACACAACATCATTGGCATCCTCAATTCAACTCCTTCTCATTATCCACCTACTTCATTAAACCCTCTATCAGCCATATTGATTCTTACCCGGGCCGCCACATATCGTTCGGATCATGCCACCTCATTCCCCATTCCCCTTAACAACAACCGGGCAAATGACCAGGCATAAGCCCCACTCAATCCATAAGCATCCACCCAAGAGCATCCATATTACGATGGGATGCTACCCATGCATATTTCTTATCATGTATTCGGGTAGTTGTGTTATGTGTACAACTTGATTCATAATCCTGTTGAACTGTGAGGGTTTTGATCCCTGTTGTCTACACAGGCTATGTAGGAAACCTCCACGAGGTTCAATCCTAGATAGTGGTAAACCTTGTTGTTCCCACATTAAGGGTTACACACTCCCTGATCCTCCCTCAGTGGTATCTATATCATCATTCACAATGTGAAATCTTCCCATTATGGGGAACACCATCTTATGTATGCTCTAATGAGGTGTTTTGATCCATCCACTTGGTAAACCTTCCAGATGTTCTCTCCTAGGGATGTACCAATATGATCAATCTCTGTAAGGAATTCTAATCACCCAAATTCTCTCTCCACAATACATAAACTCACGGCCTACCTCCTGTTAAACAAGAGATTCCTGTGAAAAAAATCAGAAGACATACCTTTGGCATAACCATCTCCGCTAGACATTAAAATCGCACAATACCACTTTTTAATCATGGGAAGCTGAGGAAAGCCACTGAGACATGCCTGAAGTATAAGATACTCCATGATTGATGTGGGATTCCTTTTGTTCTGTGCCCTTTTGATGACCTCTTAGGAGGAAGAATACAGGTTCCCTAATGTCCACACATCGAGAAATGCCACGACATTCTTGATGTAATTGTCTACTCCGCTCGAAGTTTTCTACCATATCAAGACCTCGTAAAATGTCCTGATGGATGTATTGTAATTAACCGACATCCACAATCATATGGAACTGGGAATGAGATTCACAAACCTTGACATAATCATTAAAGCATACATGGATTAGGAACTGTGTTCCGAGGAGGAATCCATGGAAGGAAGTTCTGACATCCCATCATCATATTTCGATCAACGAGCAAACATCACTAAATAAGTGATAGATTTCACCCGCCTTTGGAAATAGATAATGTGGGGATATAGTAACATGTACTCCAAATACGGATGTACGATCCCTGGAGAAATAATCAGAAACGAAAATGGTGAACCCGTGGTTAATATCTTCTCCTCAATTGAGAGATTAGTAGTGTTCGAGACATCAGTGGACTAGAATTTCACTGGATCCAGTTATCCGGTGCTGGGTCCCTCCTTGAAAATAGCTAGACAAGTGTTAAAATCACCCGAAGTTTGGGCAGTCAAAATGTTGGATGTCCCAGTCTGCGACGATGTCAGTGTGGATCTATCTTACCAGCCATGGAAGACGGAATGGCATTGGGACACTGGTCATCAAATCCCATTTTCTTTCATCACTGATTATTTAATATCCCTGATTTTATGAACCATGATTCTACACCCTGAACTCGATCACCGCCTACCCACCGACGTAGGGGCAGGGTCTGTACCAGTACTGCAACCGTACGATGTTCTGCCTCTTCTACGATTGTCTCAACAGCCATGAATGATGGGCGCTCCCCTATCAATCCATCAGTTTTCATCCAATTAAGTGTGATCAATGACCTCGTATTCCAGTACGTGGAGGGGGTTATTATCGCGACTCAGGATATGGAACACTTGGATTTGGAGTAATCTACACCTCATCTTCAACGCCACCCCCGAGGGCAGTGCAGTGATCCACTGCTCCCCACTCCATCATAGAACCGTTTTGGGAGCCTCTAACTAGAATATTTTGACTAATCACTACCCTAAAACAATGATGGAGAGGATATCCGGGTCATCCCAGACATGATCCAATTCTAGGGGCTCCCTGCATGGGCTCCCACTAGGTCGCGTTAGCGCCGCCACCCAGTCTTACTGGCCAAATAGCAGGTAATCCATGTACCTACACCACTAGCTTCAGTCCATATAATCCAACTCCAGTGTCAGGAGAAATCCAAAGAAGACGTCCACCAAGTGGAGTCAACGACAACTGCTATGGTGGCCAGAGCCACTGCTGACGCATATCACCAACTCCCTATGTACACATCGTATGTACATTCATATGCCCAACCTAGATCGATGCCCCAACCGCCCCACGGGAAGGCTTGGTCAACCCTCTTGGTCACCAGCATAGGCAGTGGACGCCGCAGACTAAACTCAGTGATTCCACCTAGTATGGAGGTCCTCCCCATTCCGCTACCATGGAGAATGTGGGCCTTCCCTACTTCCAATCTCGTCATGGAGGTCTGCCCTGTTCCACCTTCAATCCAAATAAGGTCCTCCCCATAGTGGTGACACTCAGTACGAAAATCTCACCCATGACCACTACACCAGATATACAGTCATTCCTCCCACCAAAGACCAGTATTTTGGGGTTGTTCCATATCTAGTCTCTTTCCAATGTGGGGACCCTCCATGTGTCCTCGTAGCAGCTGGTGAAGGTCCTCCTCACCTCAGAAATCAGAGGAGTGAGGGCAGGATTCAATTCACTAGTGACCAGTGTGTAGGTCCTACCCGTGTTCATCTCGACTAGTATGAGGACACTCTTCATACTATTGTCACTAGGGGAAACAATCATGGAGTCCCCCCAATGCTCTTACAAGTTCCAGTGGTGATCTTTCCAGCTCCAGCACTACCCACGGAGGTCCTCCCTATGTCTCCTTCAATATATGTCCTCGTGATCCTCACACCTCGGTATACATAGGTGGATACCCTCTCCACCCCATCACTAGTAGGTCTGAAGGACCTACTCATGTCAGAAATATACCATGTCTCGAAGAGCCATCCAGGGACAGGAAGGTGGGTCATCGCTGCAATAAGAAGATTTCTGGGGAGGTAAGGACATAGATCAAAGCAGTCCTCTTCTCAGACTCTAAAGAAGAGTAAGACACTACTCAGGAACCCTCCCCTCACTCCTCTAAGTCAAGGGATGTGGTAGGAATGTGGTGTATAATTTTAGAACTCACATAATGTGAGGCCCATCGGATTCCCACCTCCCTCCATGGTTATATCTAGGAGGAATAAAATTTGGTAACCTTGTAGGTTACTGTGGTGAAATCGCCTCCACCATCACTAGAAGCACTATCTATCTCGACTAGAAATCATAGAGAGCTATTATAGGGACCATTGGAGAGCAAGCAGCAGTGTGGCCCATCGCCATTAGCCCTAGCCCCTATGCCCGGAATTGCAGCTGTCAGCCCATCCTACCATGATGTGATGGCTAAGTCACTGAACTCTTCAGGGTACAACCTGAGATATTGAATATTGTTAGCTTTATCACTATACTCTTCATCAGCATGCCTATCTTCCCAGTAATCTTCTTTGGTACCATTATCAGTTCATCATCCTCCTCTAGTTGATGTGTGGGGTATTGAAGGGCCAGAGCCTAAATCGTTGCCAAGGAGCTTATGTAATATCCTTCTAGTGGACCACTTCCCAAAGATGTTTTGTCCTGTGGTGGTTCCATATTTCTTTGCACTGGAATCCCTCACACATGAGGAAGTTGAGTGTCTCCGTGAAACCCATTGGGTGACAAAATTTTGGATTTGTCATCAATGTGTGGTTTATCCCAGGATCCAAGAGAATTTTGAAGATATTGGAGAAGAATTATGTCTAGTTGATTTGGCCGAACTCCCCATTGCCCAACGCCATGAGTCACCAAGTCTCCATAGGTTCCTCCAAAAACCATGCGTTCAGAGATTCAAGGTACTCCGCAAGATCATCAAAGATCCTACCCCAACCTACTGATCTGTGGATAGGGGCAATATGATTCCCTCCTCTTCAGTCCTATCTGATGGAAACCCGAATTGCTAGGAGGCATTGAGGACATGCCCCTAGGTAGAGTAGAATTCAACATGGCCACCATATCAGAAGTGGAAAATGATATGGATCTCTTAGATAGGTACATCCCCCTGAAGGCATCCCAGAGCTACATGACCCCACAGGGAGGGTTACTCACTAATAGAGGAGCCTACTGGGTCTCCTTGCGCCCACCAATGTATTAGTCCCTCACCGAAATCATGGTAATGGTAATGAGCATCTTGGAGGCGCCAAACCCTCCGACCCATCCGGCACCGTGCAGTAGACCGAGGAATACCTCGAAAAATCCGTTTTCCGTCAGCAACATTCCGAACAGAAGAAGTTGGTCGACGACCTCCTGGCTGAACAGGCTGTAGAGCAATGGCCAGACTACGGAAATCCTACGCTAGGGCAGTAGGGGCCATAACAAATTCCCCTTGGTGAGAAGCCTCTCAGCGACCCTAACCGTCCGGCCCCCATGAATAGGGTTGAAGATGGAACATACGGTAAGAGGGTATTGTATGTCTCTCCAAACCTTCCAAAATGGTACGAAAATCCAAGGGACCCATCTCAGGTTCCCCAAGCTGCCCTGAGGGTTGTGGCACCATCCTGCCCACGAGCCACTGTGCTTATTTACCATGTTGAAGAACTCTCCATGCACTTGGGGTTAGGGATACCCATCTAGACCGGGACCCCCATCCAGATGATCCAATGACGACACTCATTGCCCGCCTTAAGGCATAAGAAATGTGATAGGTGTCACTACCATCTGATGGAAAGGCATATCTAGCATGGGTTGATGATATTTCAGCACCCTTGGGTTTTGAAAATCCCACCTTCTACCCCTTTCATGGGACATGGGACCCACCATAGCACCTAGACCACATCACCTCAAGGTGTGGCCCCATTTTGGGAACTCTAGTGCACCATGAAGCCACCACACTCTGGTGTTTTGTGAAGACTTTGGAAGGCCTTGAGTTTTTCTGGTACATCCAAATCCCTATCGGATTGGTGACCAGTTGGGAGGAACTCTGTTGGTAATTCCTATACCTGCTCAACTCCACCACATGGGAAACGAGTATCACAGATCTCTTCATGTGCAAGCAGAGGCATGATGATCACGTCACTGACATTGTTTCATTGTGGAAAGGAAACACGTATTCCCTTGATATTCCACTGACTCAAGAGAAATTTTAGACGACGTGTGAGTGAAATGTTAAGAGAGAACAGATTCCCTATCTGATCACCCATGACTAACCTAGTGGTTTTTGAGATATCTCTAATAAATTTATTAAAGACCAGCACTTATAGGAAGCCTTACAATAGGCTATGAAAGCACGTCTGTTGCCTCCTGCAATCCTCTAGAGATGGGTCACGAGGACTAATCCCACCATAGTGGCCCAAATAGTGTCTCTCGAGGCTATTTGAGGTTTTTCTGGTAGAGCCACCTCCACAACCTCACAGAGGCCCGCCACCACATGCGCAACCTCCAACCCAGTAGTGGATGCCTCAAAATTGACAGGTACCCCTGTGCAATGTGATGCCACACCCAGGAAGGATAACCAAGTTCCACCACCTTGACAGGATCCTCGATCACCCTATTAGGGTTAGGCTCCACGATCCCCCTTTCCGGACATGAGAAATCAGACCTACTCATTGAATAAGACACAAGTCCTTGGTTACATCCGAAATGCCTTCGAACAAGGGATTGGGTGTTTTCCTAAGTGTAGAACACCATAAGAAGAAAGACTTGTTTTTCTTTCTAAATACTTCCCCAATAAAAGGATCCTAGGGAACTCTCTGAATATCTTCTATGTGTTCAAAGACTTCCTCCAAGAATAGGTCAAAAACAACATAGTTAGGCTATTCCCATCCCCCGTGCAGGTAGAATGCGTATTTTTGAGGCCAGACAACAGAAGCGACAGTGAGGGGGAGTGGCATCAAGTTCCCAATCAAAGATCCCAGAGGTATAATGCCTATATGGCTCAAAAAATAGTCTTTCATTCTCATTGTTTCATCTGAGAATGCCTAAATCGGCTGGATCCTTCAAAAGTTGTAGCCACTACTTCTGCATCATTGTCTCAGCTGGCCTCTACCCAGATGATAAAACACCAGCAACTCAAGGGAATGAAATGTCCCATACTGATGCCATCATCATCCCGTACTCTCAAAAACATCATTCCGACAGAGATGGAAATCACTCCCATAATCCGTCCAGTAGTGGACGAATCATAAAGTGTTGGTCAAGGGTACGCCTTAGTTAACAACATAGAGATGGTAAATCTATACACGATTCCTGACGATGAGGTGTGCCAGGATAATCCTTCCGACATCCGCAGTAATTGCCAGAATCGATGGAGCCATGGATATATGGGCCATCAGAGTGCATCTATCTGAACATCCGGCCAGGCTGTGCATGCTACCGAAACCAAACTACAAGCTCTGCATAGAGCCCAGCATGCCCAACCTTCTCACCTGGTGGCATCAGGCCCGTCTTCACCACTGTTCATGTTGCTGGATCATGCAGAGCCACCTCGTCCATGATGAGACCAACCATGCCCTCCTACATGCCAGTATCATTCATATGGCCCTAATCTGGTAGCCAATGTATATGCCTCAACCAATGGGGAGCAAAAATTTTCCAGTACCAGTCAGTCCTCGGTCTAATCAGCAAGGCCCACTATACCTATAGTCATAGAGCGACTTCCTACAATAGAAGATCATGCCTGGTGTAGAAGTGTGATCTTATTAATAATCTACCTGGTATCCCAACAATTATATCCATCCTTGACGACCTTATCCTATCTTCAGATATGCGTGAGGCCCTCACTGAGGCATTATGTAGCCCCCTTTACTTTTAGACAGAAGTAGCAGCTGCAGAAGCTTTTCATGATGAAGTAGTCAAGAATGCTGAATGGAAGGACATTACCTCTTTCTCTGGATAAGATGAAGGCTCCCCATATAGGGGCACATTTTCCCACTATACATCACCAGCCAGTTCAATGGTGTGGAGGTTCATCATTGTCTAGTAGACAAAGGCTCTGGAATTAACCTAATCCTGACTCGAACACTGTGAAAGTAGTATTGTCTGAAGATTATTTATGTCCCTATGATATATGAATCAATGGTTATGATAGGATGGAACCGATGATGGTTAGTAAGATCCATTTTCTGTCTTAGTTTTGTGGCCTAGTTTCTCAAACTGAATTTATGGTAGACTCCCAGGACACCGCCTACAATGCATTGATGGGAAGGCCATGGATCCACCTGCATGCAGCGGTTCCCCCATCATATCACCGGTGGATCAAGTACTCCCTTAATGGTCGAGTGGGCATGCTTCAAGGTGATACATCTCCCTATGATTCCTGTGAGGCACGCTATCTGGATGACATCTACTACAAGAGAATGGAAAATCATATTTAGACCGATGTGGTGGAGCATGCCAGAACTGTGACCACCCCATGGACCAATCAAGATGATCCCTTCATCTTTCGAATCCACCAATTGGAGGATACAACCCCAGAAACAGGACAATGAATTGTATTGTCTGGGAAGATAGGGGAACACATTCCCAAGTCTATGAGATGGTGCAAAATAACCTTGTACTCATATAAAAATAAGTCTTAGGTTATCCCAATGCCTCCTACCCTCATAAGGTATCAGGGTGTCCGCCCCAGGGAAACAGAAATATGGCATACATGCTTGTTCACCTGGGTTGGAATTAACCAACTGAAGAAAACACGAAATTATTGATTTGATATCATTAATCATGTCCCCTTTGGCCGAAGGCTCGAGGGGATTAGATCAACAGCCTTAATCGCTATGGTTGTGGAAGCACATAGGTCCTCTGATATGGTGTCCATTATTTCTCATGCATGTTCCAACCTCCCGTCGGGATCTGTTGACCCAGAAGAAACTCCTCCTGCCGAGGATTCCCCCTCCACAAGAAATGAATATGGTTTTGAGGATTCTCCTCTTGAATTTTACGAGGGAGTCTCTACCATAGTTGATGAGTTTTTATAGGTAAACCTCATTAGAAAGGTAAAGCTAAGACCCACATTGATCAGTGCCTCCATGTCGCTCGAGGAGAAACATAGTATATAGACATCCTAAAACAACCCCATGATGTATTCTCCTAGAGTTATGATGAGATTACATGACTAGATCCTCAGGTAGTTATCCACCGCCTGAGTCTCCCAGCAAATCATCGTGGGTTCAAGCAGCCTCCCAGAAAGATGCACCGTTCTCACTGTGCCATGGTAGTGGAGAAAATTGAGAAGCTCATCAGAGAAAATTTCATTAAGGAGGTCCATTACCCTAAATGTCTAGCCAATATTGTGCCAGTCAAGAAGAATAACGGACAGATCAGAGTCTACATCAACTTCTAGGATCTCAACTGTCACTATCTGAAGGATGATTTTCCCCTTCCTATGATGAAGTTGGTGATTGATGCCCCACTTGGATTCGAATCCCTCTCTTTCATGGATGGGTACACAAGGTACAAATAGATCTAAATGACCCCCGAGGACGAGTATTCCATAACCAACAGGGGACCACAAGGTAATTTATGTTATGAATACATGCCCTTCAGTTTATTGAATGTGGGTGCCACCTACCAATGAGCTATGAATCACATATTTAAGCTAACCCCTGGAACGATGGTGGAATGCTATGTGGATGATCATGTGGTCAAATATCACCAGCATCACAACCATCTAAAAGACCTTGGGAAATTTTTCATCTTCTTATGTTCCAGTCACCTGAAGATGAACCCATTTAAGTGTGCTTTCGTGTTCACCTCTGGAATGTTTCTCGATCGAATTGTCAGATAAAGGGGCATTGAGATCATCCCAGAGAATATCATGTCCATTAGCCAGATTTCTCCTCTATGCAATATGCAGCAGCTTCAAGGTTTCCAAGGACACTTAGATTACAAACTTAGATTCATCGTGAAACTGGAAGGAATGTGTAATACTTTTTCTATACTCCTGAAGAAAGGAACTTCTTACGAATGGGTAAAATATTTTTAGACTACTTTTGAAAAGTTCAAGCTGTATCTACTCTAACCTCTAATCATAATGACACCCATCTCCAGAAATACATTAGTCCTTTATGTGACCTCTCTGTAACTATCTCTCGGCACCGTTATCGCCTAGAAGAAGAATTAAAGGATGAAGAACAACCTTTACTAACTCAGTCATATTCTCCTTGATATTATGACCAGATACTCCCCCATAGAAAATAGTTTCCTTGTGCTGGTATTCATAGTACATAAATTGAGACATTACTTACAGCATCACGAGGTATAGCTGGTATCTCTGGTAGACCCACTGAGTGGAATTTGAACCTCCCCATGTTGACATGCCGTCTAGGATGGTGGGTGGTAATCCTCCTATAGTTTGACATCATGTTCGTGCCATAGAAAGCAATTAAGGGGAAAGAATTTTCAAGAATCTTTGCTGCCCATACGACACCTACTGACCAGTCCTTGGATAATGATTTTCATGATGAAGTGATTCTCTCGGTGGATCAGCCCTTGTCGTACTGGAAGATACACATTGATGGTGCTTCCAAAGCCCCACCGATAGAAGGCTCAATGATCCTAGACTCAACAGGGTTGGATTGGGTATCATCATTATTACACCGGCATTATCAATTCTTCTGTACTCATTCATGTTGTCAGAAGGCTGCACCAACAATGAGGGAGAGTATCAGGCTCTCATCACTGACCTCGAGCTGGACCTCGAGATTAATGTTCCCTACATACATGTGAAAGGGGACTATGAAGTAGTCGTCAAACAGATACATGGTGACTTCCTTGTTAGAAATCCATAGCTTTTACCGTTTTTGGAGTGCACTCGCCAGCTAATGGCCCAGTTCCTATCTCGGACAGAGGTTACTCATGTTCCTCGATCTTAGAATGGTCGAGTTAATTCCCTAGATGGCCTGGATGCATAACTCAAAATTCCTGAGCAGGATGATCTGATTATCCACTTGGCACATTGGATAGTCATTTCTCCTGTAAACCCTAATGATGACGAAGGCACATGGGTTATCCATTTTACCGTTGGATCCTCCATATCAGGACCCTCAGATCCCTTGGATGCAGTTGTTGAAGTGACCCCTGAATGGAGAGCCCCGTTTATTGAGTATCTCCAGAATGGTAATCTCCCAGTAAGTTGGGCTGAGCGCTGGAGAATCTGACACCGCACGTTACAATTCACCCTCCAGGATGGTTCTAATCATGAGATGATCCTCTACAAGAATGGGTTCGATGGGTTTCTCCTCCACTACATTCAAGGATTTCAGATTTCTCTAGTCCAGCAAGAGATTGATGCCGGTTCCTGTGGGTCTCATCAGACTGGACATATGTTATCTCACCAGATCTAGAGACTGGGATTATTTTCACTGTCAATGATTCATGATGGAATTGAGTTCGCAAAGAGAATCCATGCATTCCAAATTCATACTAACATTATGCATCAGTAGCCAGAGCCTCTCCACTCCACAATGTACTCTTGGCCTATTCTGGTATGGGGACTCGATTTCGTGGGACCATATCCATCGGCGACAACTTTCCAGTGCATATTCATCTTGACGGCTACATATTTCTTCTCCAAGTGGGAAGAGGCAGTGCCCCTCAGGGAGGTCAAGGCCCCGTCCATCATTGACTTTGTGAGTTCCAATATCATCTAACAATTTCGTTTCCCTCACTCCATCCTCACCGGTAACATCACAAACATCTGAGCAGCTGAGATGATGAAATTTTACGCTAAGTAAAACATATTTTCAAACCAAACCTCCCATAATCAAGCACCTAAAAATGGATAGATCGAGGCATTTAAGAAAACCCTCTCTAACATTCTGCAAGATAATAGTTGGTCAGAATAAAAAGAGTTGGCCGAACAAGACCTCTAATGCCCTCTGGGATTATCAGATGACAACTCTTAATTGCTTCTAGGTGAACCCATATTCCATAGTGTATGGAACAGAGGTCATCCTTCCCATCTAGTTCAATTTCCCTCACTTCGTACAACTATCTATGATCATCAAGAGCTTGATAAAGTAGCGAAAACCCATCAGGACAATTTTTTAGGGCTTGATGAGAACAAGATTCATAACCTACACAGTATAGAAAGGCATTAGAACAAGATTACCAGAGCATTCAAAAAAAATCACCTCAACTCCATTTTGTAGGGAAACTTGGTACTAGCCATAAGGGCACCAATGATACCAGGTATGAGCCCACCTAGGTTGGAACCTAAATGTAAAGGACCTTACATCATTCACATGTTTTACTCCAATGGCTCATACTCGATGGTTACTATGGATAGTGAGTGCATAACTCCTCCCACCAATTCCATGTTCCTCATGCAATACTATTCTTGAGCCATAGGGTCCCACATGACCACAAACAGTATGGTCATGCATGACCTTAAACTAGTTTGTCCCGCATGACCCTAAAATGCATGACGGTCCAACATGACCTTAAATTAAATGACGGTCCCGACCGAACCTAAAATGGATGACAGTCTTGCATGAACTTAAACTACATGGTCCTACATATCTTCAAACTGTGCACCATCCTACATGACATTAAAATGCATATCAAGAAATACGTATGGCTTGATTCCCATGCTCATGGGATACGTAGGACCACCAGACATTTCATCCATATGCCTAGCACATGGACATCAGGATCTCCCGTTGGGACAAAACACATGGTGTGGCATAGGCCTTTACCCTTATTCACGTCATGTTCATCATGACTGTACCATGTGTCTCTCCCCCAGAATATCTCTATCTCTTCCCCTATCCTACTTTATTAGGAATTTCATGGGTGCATTTAATGTCCACCCACCCCATCATTTGGGTCCCCATTATTTTTCGCATATGAAGGGGCCCCCGAATGATAAGGATACAATGCCTAAGGGATCTCATATCATTTCAGGCCAACTCGCTCAAGGGTTTCCAAAAACAAATCTATATGAGTCACGTACTTGGAATATGGTCAACGTTCAGCATTCATCTATTTTTCCCATTCTAGGTCACACAATATAGATACTGTGTTTCGAATATGGTCAACAACCACCCTTTTTCGTGGTCACCACCCCCATTTGTCCCAAATATAGAGTGTAGTGGTTCATTCTTCCCCACTGTCTCTCCAAATATCGACCAACCTTGAGTGGGGGGGGGGGTGATTCCAACTTTCAGACCGTTATGTGATGGGGAGAGCCCAGTCCTACTCCTTTTTCCCACACCGAGCATTGCTCACGTGGGTTTAGGAGTTGTTATGTTAATGCGCACATGAGAGTTCATATGGCTACTATTGGCTGGGATGCTCAACCTCAGTTCCTTCAACCCCTTTGGGCCCCTAACTATGTTCCCATTTATGATTGTGTGGTGTGGTACGGAGTCATGTACTCATTCACGTTGGGCTATTTTTCCATGCTACACATATCCCCTTAAGACGACCCTCCCTTCTTTTTTCATCCATCCCGCGTGTATGGTTCCCACCATTCTTCTCAAGATCCATAATTTGGGCTCCAATCACCTTCTATATCTAAAATGGCTCCCAAATGGAATGGATGCTTGGCCCAAGGGATCTCCTACTGTTACGGGCTAACGCCCTTGAGGATTGCGAGTGGAAAGTTGATAAAATTTTCGTGTTGTGAATATGGAGCCATTATACTTCTCAAATGTTCACCCTCTTCTGGTCACATAAGGGAGGATACTATCTTGCGAACCTGGTTGACAATTATGCTCTACCATCATTTCCACTTTGTGGTATTCCTTAGGTACGATGATTCTACAATTCCATCCCATGCATATGAAATTAAACTAGCCATATACAGTCCATGATCTAAGACTCTAAACTAATACCACCTCCGTCCATACTGCCTGACATTAATCTGCAAGCTGGACATGGCATTTTGTCCATACCTAGCCTTAGGCCCCTTGGACTTCTCGAGAACCTGGCCCAAGTTCTAACATATGGCTGTATGGAGAGGTGTGGTATTATGTCCTCGTACACAACGTGTTACTCACAGTGTCATACACTTCCCCAGATGAGATACCCTAACCTTATCTTCTTCCACACTACAAGACGTTAAACAGTGAGCTGGACAAGGAATTCTGTCCAGGGCCCATCCTCTGGCCCCTTGGCTTTTTCAGGCCCTTGGACCATGTTCTCCCTGAGGTTTGAATGGTGTGGTGCAGGATTGTGTCCTCATTCATGTCGGGTTACTCGTCGTGCCATACACACCCCACATTGGGGTATCTAGCCCTTATTAGCATCATCCATTCCTCTAGAACAATGTGTGGCTTGATTCCCATACTATTTTGATATGTAGGTCTGCCTCAATGTCTAGACATTCGTTCTAGCCCCATCTCTTAGAAATCTCCCTATCATTTTGTCCCCTTGGCCCGTGTTCTTCTAGAAGAGGGGTATACAGCGTGGTATGGGTTCATGTCTTCATTCACATTGTACTTATAACAACCATGCCGTATATCTCTCTCTCCTAAGTGGCCTTCGATCCCTTTTCCGACTACCATCTCTTTGAGTCGGCTTCCCTTGAGTAGGGACCCTCTTCCCTCTATGATGATTCCCCAATTGGCCCATGAGTACTCTGGTATAGAACCCGGATAGTCAGATTCTAAGTGGACATGATTTCGCCCATTTTTCAGGCTTTGTGTTCCCCTTCATTTGGACTTCCATAATCTTTCACACCTGAAAGGACCCCCAAATGGAATGGATGTTAGGAATAATGGGTCTCCTACCATTACAGGCCAACGTCCTCAATGGTTTCAGACAACATATCTATATGAGTCTCGCATTGGCAATATGGTCACCGGTTAACACTCATTTTTTGTCCTCATTTTTGGCTAATGTGATATAGAAGCTGTGTTTCAAGTATGATCAACAGTTATCCTCCATTGTCATTCCATCCCCTTCTTTCCTAGAATATAGGTTACATGATTCACATTTTTATCCACCACATCATGTCCAATGGGAATTTTGACACTCATGCCATAATCCCTCAGTGCGCTTTTGCAAGTTATGAGGAAAAAAGCCGATGTAAAACATTCATTCAGGGCTCCACACTGGCATCCCTTTTACATGTGTTCCAGGTATTGGAAAAACCCCTTCAACCCTTGATTCCCACTACGGGTTTGAGTCACGTGGGCTTAGGGATCGGGTTGAGGTCCATGCTTACATAGAAGGATTCCTCCCCTCTACAGTTGAGCTCTACGACCATAAATTATGATCTATTTTATAACAATTTACATCATGATTCCCATTCCCATGGTATAAGTAGGAATGCCTAGACATCATGTCTTTGGGTCCAGCTCAGGTTCCACTAAATTATCTCTTCTATTCTGCCATTGGGGTTTTAACACATACAGGAATTCATGGTGTTGTATGGGATTATGTCCTCATTCACGTCGGGTTTTCATTATCCACACCATGTACGCCACATTCTTGGAGTTGGCCCCCTACTTCCTATCCCAAATGAAATTAAATTGTATATTGTCCCACACGACGTTAAAAGGAACCTTTAAAAGCTACATGTTGCTTGATTACAATTCCCAGGGGATATGTAGGAACACCTGGACATCTCGTATTTGTGTCCAGCTCAACTAGGGGCTAGCATATCTTGTCCCATATCCTGTAATCTTTTCTGGCCCCTCAACCTGAGGTTTCCTACCCAGAATCAAGCACGGTATGATGTGGACCTTGTCCTCATTCACGTCGTTTATGCTTTATCACGAAATGTACATTCTTCGTTGAACCTCATATTTCATATATATGTCAGACCCATATCATATTAAACTATGCTGCCTAGTGCATCATGACATTAATCTATTCCGTCTATACTGCACGAGGTTAAAATGCATGGTAGGTCCCATCATATGACCCTAAACTGTGACATTATCATCTAAACTGCACGAGAAAAAATCGCATTGCACCGTGATATCCTCAATCGAGGGGGAATCATGTTTGGAATATGTCAATCACCATACCATTTGTCAATTTCGGCATACATCTTAATTCTTGAGGTGTATCCAGATTTTCTATATTAGTCTCATCGCATCAAGAAAAACACACATTCATCTTAAAGAAAAAACAAGATCTATCTAATACCGCTTCTTTCTGTGCAAGGGCCAGACCCGCACAACCACAATATCCATGACACTAGTATCCTACCATGTCTCTTGGATAACTACAGATGGCTATATTCCAATCCTCCTAGGATTTGTATCAACACCCAAACACATTTCCTCTAGTTCTATCCCTAGGAATCCAAAATCATGTGCCCCCTCTTTCATCCCCTCAGCCCGAACTCTTTCTGTAACATGTGGCGTGGAAAGTACCGTTTGGGATTTTTCTCTCATTCACGTTGGGTTTTGAAAATGCTGCACCATTTACCTCCCATTTCTTTTCCCCACCTAGTCTGAGTTTTATGACCCAAAATGAAGAGCTCCCTATGGGAATGACGCATCATGTTTGGCAACTTCGTCACCCTACACAAAATTTATTAAATCAATCATTCCTTAATGGATCATTCTATGATAATTGAGATAGAAGAGTGCAACCTCAGGACCCTTGTCATAGGGGATAAGGGACTTGACTCCCTCTAACAGATATTTCTTATAGTCGCATTCAGATGCGTTTTTACCAAGATCCCGAAGTGTGGAGTTTTCACGGGGACATTCCCTCATTCCATGTCAAAGCATTGTTATCCCATCATTAGGATCCTCATTCTCTTCCCTGTTGGATGGGGACCCCTTTTTGGCCTGGTCTCATGCCACACTTTCTTACCAACCTTCCTGGTGAAACGTCCCTGATGACCTCAGACATCATTTTCAATAGGTACCGTGTTTTGAACATGGTCTGCAGTCTACCCTCATTTGTTTGTCCCCATTCCAGGCTAACACGATATGGATACTATGTTTCAAACATATTCAATATCTATCTTCTATCATGATTCCACCATCATTTTGGTCCATATCTCTAGAATCATGATTCATATATGTCCACCCCCTTATGTTCAAGTGAAATTCCAACATACTCAGCTTTACCCCTTCGTGCATCTAGGTGTGTTATATAGGCGGGTCAGCATCATTGGGACGTCATCCACCTTGCATCCCATGACCCCTAAAATTTTCCTTTTTATTCTAGTAATTTACCATAACTACTCTTAATTTCCCACATCGAACATGACTCATATGGTCATAGTAGTTCTGGTATGATGTTTACTGGTGCATCCATGCCACGAATGACTTTCATTATTCTGCATGACGTTAAACTACGACCATAGAACTATGTGCGGCTTGATTCCCATCTTAATGGGGTATGTAGGAACATCCATGAAAATTTTATTGGGCCCAAAATAACATTCAATTTTGGTCCCTTGACCAGAATATCTTTCTCCAGGGATATGTGGTGTGGTGCAGACTCCTTATGTCCTCATTCACATCCTGGTTATAGCTACTGCACTGTGTACTCCCTTCCTGGGATCTACATTTCACTATTCGTCCAACCACATGAATTTGATCTACATGAGTCCTTATGTACTTTATGCATGACACTAAACTACGGTTCTACCTTGAACAAGTTTAGGATATCCCCTGTTAATCGTGGGATGCATCAGATCCCTTGCTAGAGAGGATTTTCCCTATCAGTCTTGGCCCCCAGCCATGCCTTGTTCAAGAACTATGTGTGGCTTCATTTTCATTCCCATGAGATACGTAGAGACACCCATGTGTTACACCTTAGGTCCATCCCAAAGAATCACATGTTTTGTTCCCCCCCCCCTTTTTCTATCCCTTGTCCTGAACTCTTTTGGGGAACCATGAAATTGTAGCCTTACCCAGAACAAGTTCACGATGCCCCACAAATAACAATGGGACATTATAGATTCCTCACCAGATAGGTCCTTTCTAGAAGTAGGATTGATCCATGATCAGACTGATGCACCCACCTAATGTGTCTTCACCCCGGTGGTGCAATTTCAAGAGTGTTGGACTCTATTCGAAGAACCCAACACTCCACACTCCACTCATTGTGTGCCCTTGATTCATACACTCATCCTATTTCTTGTCTAGGTGGACCACCGAATAGTTTGGATGATAGACCTATGGATCGCCTTCTATTCTGGGAAAACATTCTGGAAAACCAATGGATGACATTCTGAGCCAGACCCTGTATTTTTAACATGGTCAGCGGTTGGCCCACGTTTTTTATACGCATTTTAGGCTAATGCGACATGGATAGATCGTTTTGAGCATTGTCAGCAGTTATCCGTTATTATCAATCCATCCCCATAGTTTTCAGAATATGGGGTATCATGATTCACACTTTCCACTCCCTTATATTTTGATTGATTTGTAACGCCCCGATGTTACCCTGCTCGTGCACTACATCACGTTGGGAAAATGGAAATTCGATTGTTCTGAGGTCCTCCTCCTCCTATAGATCCTCTCACCTTTTCTCCAAGGAATTATGATAATCATTTAAAACACTGGGATACATGATGCTTTTGTGGCACACCAACTTTTTAATAGAGTAATAAGGTGGTAATCCCTTTTTTCGCATTAGGACTGAACCACGTGATCATAGGGAATGGTAATTGTACACTCCACGAATGTCACAAGAATATAATAAACAATCAAAAATAAAATAACTCATGCATACAGTTCGCATAAAATTTCCATGCATGAAAGTACATTCAAGGTAATGAAATCATTACAGTTCTTGAAGGTCGATCCCTCCCATGGGGGATTAGCCTAGTCGAAAGAATGTTTCAGCTCCGTCACCCTCTAGATTGTAGTATCCACGATTTTCCATCATTTACTCAGCTCCCATTCCTCCTCTGCTACAATGGGGAACAATTCATTAGTTTCAATCTGGGTCCACTCTATTTCGTTATACATGATGGTCATCTCATAGGAGGTTTTCTCCTTGTGCTCCTAGACCTCTGCATATTGGGCCTTCGATCACAATATTAACTCTGATTGAGAATCGAGGAAGGCTGAGTTCTCATCCACCTAGACGTGCAACCACTGAATCTCATCTTCAGAATCCCGAAGCCTATTTATGTTCACCGCTTTCCTCCGCTTGCAGCCCACACCAAGGCTATGGCCATACTCTCTAATCTTCTCCGCCATAAGATCTCAGATGAGAATATGGGGAAATCTGACATCCACTCCCACATCACACAGTTCATGCAGTCGTGAGAGAAGTATTCCCATCTCATGTAGCCATTATGTTTGGGGGGTTCCATCGATGATGCACTTGATAAGCTTCCATGATCAGCGATAGACTATTTTGCAATCCTCTTCATCAGAGTTCGTCTCATCCCAGTCAGTGTGGTTGGTAAGAAAATATGTGGGGATCACCCCCAAGAACTCATCAGCTGGGTCCACATCTCGCATTTGATCGGGTATGGAGGGACCCAGGTTGTCAGATCAATCCTCATCATTGGAACCCACCTCAATAATCTCGGGCTCAACCCTACTGGTCATCCCACTAGTTATTGGGAGTGTCGCATCATGGTTAGTCTGGGTATCCGCCACTATGAGCACCAGCATACCTCACGAAAAGATTCCACCAGAAGCCCTGAACAGCCTCTCCAAGGTAGCTGATGCCATTTTAAGAACTGTGCGCACCAAAAAGGGTCTCGGACATCAGTTGACATAGTAAATGGGTGACAATCATGAATTGGGTATAGGAGACTTGCAGTTGTCAAATTCATCATCTTGTTCGTAGGTTGACGTCACTAGGACCCTGAGGCGTGGCCCCCGTAAATGGTAAGAAGGTCGTAAAGCTCTACAGAAGCCACCTCGGGGGTCCTATCCCCACCAGATGTGGTAATCAATACAGCCACAGGTCTAGATCCTGATGGTCCCACATCTGTATCTATTGAGGGATGATAATGGGTTCTCTATATGAGTCTCTCCTGCACAGTTCAAGTATTTGTATGGAGTCTAGATCAACCTGGGATCAGACCCTAAGGAAAGGACTTGGGATTTTACCTCAACGACCTATACAAATTATTCAATGTCCGAGTCTTGATCACCAACTTCTCCCTCCTCCAATGGGATCCCTCTTCTTGAATCTCCGCTAGGAAGACTCATCTGATTCCTCCAGCAAAAGAATGCACTACCTCAGTTCAAATGCTAACAACTGCGGAGGTGTTGTCAAATTCAAAAACACCTTCACCTGGTATGTCATTGGATTCAGGGTACCCATGGAGTGTAAAAAATACTCTAGCTCAATCATCTATCACTCTACCTCCTAATAATATATTGTGAATCTGTCCATGATAGGGCCAATTCCCGACAAGTCCATCCCAAGAAGGGTCAAGTGTTCCCACATCTCATACGGGCAGAGGAATTGCCGGTTGACTTCCCATATTTCCTAGGCCTCCAAGAAGATAGCATTCTCCGACATATCTATATAACGCAAAATATTCCCTAGGGCAATGGTGGATATCATATGGAATTCACTTGCTGGCCTCCCCTCTAGATAACCCTATACTTCTGGGACAACTGGGTCTGCTACCGCTGATGGATCTGATGCCACTTCCTCCCCCTCAATTGGTGCAGGCCTCCTCTCCACTACAACCCCGCCACCAAGATATTCCCTTTCCAACTTCCATCCCCGACCCTGAGGTTGGGAAGGATCACCATCACCGTCCCAAATGGTTGACTACTTTAGTATCTCCCCAATGTAGGCCACCTCCCATCATGGGGCATACTCTATTAACATCTCGAAAACAACAGTTGGAAGAGGCAGCTCATTCCACATCTTATAATCTTCTTGTGTGAGCTTGAGCCGCATCTTCCTCAAAAAACACGGGTGTTCCTCGTGGAGCACCCCTAGATAGACATGTGGGGTCAGTCACTACATACACGGAAATTGCCTGGAAAATCGAGGTGTGGTGTATGGCTCGTAGAGTGGATCACTGTCCACCGTTTCCACTAGCACACAAACTCGATAGGCTAGGATATAGGTCCACTGCTCTTTCGTTCCATGGTAGTCATCATTAAAATTACCTTTTGGAAATAGAAACAGTTGAAATAGGAATTCCTCCACCTTCATCAACTGGTTCAGTACCAACGGTGTGGTCAGGTTGGCCGAAAAGCATCCCGTGGAATTCATGATCAATGGAAGTATGTTCAATCCTGGAGGTGAGATGGGGTTCGTGTATTCATAAACCCCACTAACATGCACCGCTATCCACTCATACCAGAGTTGGAATGACCCGCATATCCTCTACAGCCTGTTCCCCTCACTGATGTGCCACAAAATCTTGTATAGCTTGATGAGAATTGGAATCCTGTGGTTGAATTTCTCTCATGTCGCTAGTAAGGATTCCATGATGATTGTGATTGTTTGCACGCCCATGTTTTTATTCCTCATAGGTAGGATCCAACCACAGATGAGAGCCATGATAAATGCCTCCAGCCTGACTATCAGCTGGGACTCAGTGCTGACACTAAATCCCCAGGTTTTCCACTAGAATTCCTCTAAGAGAAGCAAGTACAAGTGATTCTTTGTCCATTGATCCACCTTTAGGTAAGTCCAAGGCGTCATGAGAAATAGCCTCTATTTCTGAAAAAACCGAAACTGCTTGAACCACTACATAAAATGGATATCCCTCACTGCATCCTTGTCCTCTCCTGGCACCAGCTTCATCAACGCCATCGCCAGCGGTGACATCTTCTATGTATCCTCCCACGTTCCCATAACAGGTACGAATTCATAGTACATCCCCCTCAATATTAGGACCCCTGAGATCAGTTTCACATCCCAAAAGATAATTCCAACCTCCTAGTGGTACTAGTAGAAGTTATTGGTCCACGATGACCAACAGCTCAACAATTCTGGCATCAACTACTTCGGTTGGTAAATGTGGAATTGGGAGGACCAAGCGGCCACATACTGACCTTTTATTTTCAGTTATACCCTGAACTCCTCACACGAGGCACGTACCATGTATGCCCAAGCCTCGTCATCTGTGATGTTGCCGCCCTGGCACAGGTCCCACTCCTCAGACCAACCCTTCCTCGAGTTCCTCTAGGCTACCTTCAAAATTGTATGGTATAGAGGGGGGACATATCTAGCTGAAGTGCCTTCCCATACACATTTTTTAGGTGGTTATATAGTAATTCAGTATTGAAGGGCACGATATCTTCTCGGGCATGGCTTTCAGCTTCCTGAACCATTGGTGCTGACACAATGTACTCCTGAACTAGTAAGCCAACACGTCCCTACTTACTCTAGGAATGAAGACTCCATCCCTCAGCCTGAAGCCATACAAAGGTATCCTCTCACATAGTGGATAGTTCCTCTAGAACTCCGATAGTAGCTCCACCAACGAACCGTGGTCAGAATGGATTTGTATTGATTCCACTAGGCTCAAGCTATTCTCCATCTCTTCCCTTCGGATAGGATCGACATGGACCCCCTGGGAGCCTCTCAATGATCCATTCAGTTTGGAGTTTGGGTGATTTTTTTGTTTCAGTTCGTGAATCTCATTTGTGGGGTGCATTCACATATCACATTGAGAAGATTTTCCATGGTACCCTGCCCCAACATACCAACACAAAGAGAAAAAATGCTCCAATGCAAAGTCAAAGACTCGTTATGCACTGTGAATCAGAAGACACAATTCACGGAGAGAAATCACTAATTAAGTGGGAACATTGTGAATAAAGAGTGCTAAAACCAAAATTCATTGATGAATAGGAATAATAAAGAGAGTTCAACTCCCCTATTTGTAGGAGATGACCTTTGGAGCTTCATAGTGCGTCCATTTGACACCAAGATTCAAAGCACGCTAAGCCAGCACATCACCGATCCACCTCGCAACCCCTCTTCGTGAAATAACTTCATGGAAGGCTAAGTTATTTTTAGCGATTGACCCTCATACTTTGACCCTTTATTTCTCCTCAACTCCATCTTTGAGGGTGGAATTTGATGATGCCAAAATTTTTGAAGAATAAGAACAAGAGGGAAGTATCTGGGGCTACCTCACGAAGAAATTTCATGGAGCCCCATGGCCCCACACCCACCGCTGAGAAAAGAGGAGGGATGCCCCACCAACGAATTTGACATTCATGATCCCTCCATGGAGCATGGAGGCAGGAGGCTACATGAATGAATTTGACATTGGTGACCCCACCACAGAGAAAGGAGGCAGGAGTCTCTGTGAACGAATTTGACGTTTGTGAGGCCACCGGGGAGAAATGATGAAGGAGGATCTGTGAATGATTTTGATGTTCGTGAGCCTACCAAGGAGGAAGGAGGATGGATTCCCCATGAACCCATTTGTCATTCATGACCCACTGTGGAGCAAGGAGCCGAAAAGCCCTAGGAACCCCTTTGACATTCGCAACCCACCGTGGAGAAAACTCAGTCTTCACATTGAGCGAGCTCTGTTTTGCAACACCAATTGCCTATAGATACATGGCTCCTCTCAAGCCCAACAAACATATCATCCAAACATTCACCTTCTGAGATCTAAAATCATGAAGCTCTTCTTTCTATGTGAAATACGAGATTCTCAATGTACTTTCTCATTATGAAGTGCCTCCCCCTTTTATTTAATTCGACCCCACTTCTTAGTGGGATCTCTTTCTCAATGCCCACGGGCCATCAAAATGAAGGGGATCCCCATGGGGACTCAGGTCATTGTGAATCATTTATTCTTCGTGAAACAACCTCCATACACATGCGACCCACTTGCTAAGGCATGTCACTGTGATTCATGAAGTACATTGCTTCACAACACTATTCTTTGTATGGAACCCTTTATTTGTGATGAATTGCATTGAGAATGCCAACCCCCTTCATGTCATGTATCCCACTCCTTCTAAACTATGTGGTCTTTGATCCTTTCCAAGGAAGGTTTTTTAGGAAGCCTCACTATGGATCAGGCCCAACACCTGGTCGGTCCAACTCCCTTCACACATGCTTTCCCACTCATTTTAAACTATGTGGTTTTCGATCATTACTATAGAAACCCGAAGCTTGACGTACATGAATATTACATTACTTTTGAGAAATACTTAATACATAAGAAAAACAAACACACAAGGACCGTAATAGTTTAGTGTCTTTGGAAACTCGGAATAAAATCTTCTAATCGTGGTGAATGATCTTCAATATCTCCCAATAAATATCTTCCTTTTTTTCTAACCTAAAACCATTATTTATATCCTGGGGAATAGAAAACAAAAAAAGGTGAGATCAAATTCTCAGTAAGGGTAAACAAAAGAAATATCAATCACATCATATTCATAAGAACATATCTTTTGGAAATCTTAACCTGCAAAAGAGATCATGATTTCATAACATGGGATAAATCATAGTAGTGAAATGTAATCCCAATAATAATAACTTAAAACATGAAACTTTGTGGCATACATACATAATCATATAGAATCATTTATTATTAGTGAAGACTCATTTCCAAGACTATCTTAGTGGACAAAGTCCCTTTCTGAACAGAGTTCACTCCACATTTCAGTCCTGTTTCACTAAACCGGTATAACTTACCGTTCTAGCCATGTCTATCTCATGAGATATAAAATCTTTACCCAATGCATTGGAGGGAGATATAGGTCCCACCCATATCATAATGATACCATTCTTATGTGTGCAACAAAATCATAAACCATACATCATAGAATAACCCATGTAATAAAAATGGGAATCTTAAACATTGTGACATCATAAAACAATTCATATAAGATAAAGCAATTCCTAAAAATAATTCCATCACAACATAATCAAATCAATGTAATAATAGGGATATAAACAGAACACTTTATTATCATAGATGGAAAATAATTTTGATTAATCACTTGAACTCCATTCTTGAGGAAAATATCATTTCTACTTCAAAAACTTTTTTCCTTTCTTAACATGTCATACAATTTTAAACTAAAAGAATTTAATTAAAAATAAACATGCAAACTTGTAAAGGAAGATTCTTGGAAATAATGTTTTAAAAATCCATTCATGCCGTATAAGTTAAAAAAACATTCTTCTCATACTTTTTTCGGAAAAGTCAAAAAGTACCTCGTATGAAAAATGACAAAAGATTCCTTTCATATCTTTTACTAAAAACTCACTTAAGGGTAAAATTGGATATTAACTATTGTAGAAGTATATTAATATCACATATTGAGGAAACATGTACGTGGATGATAAAATACACCCCAATAAATACCAAAGTACAAACAATCTCAGATAAAAATGAGATTGTGATATTTCCCATACCTTAGGTCTGATTTGCTTAGTAAGTGTCCAAACCTCCTCTTCTTTGAAGCGCCTCTTTTAGATTTCCTTTTAGGGAAATAAAATAGTTCTTTGAGGAAGACCAGTACCTCTAGGATATTTCTAGGTAAGTGGAGAAGATAATTTGGTAGGGGTTGTCCGATCCTGAAGGCTCAAAGTTGTGTGAGGAAGAGAGGGAGGAGGTTTCATTTTATAAGGGAGGAGAGGGGTACCTTTGGAATAACTAAAACTATTATTTTATTATAAAGTCAAATCCGGTTTTAAATAACTAAAAATTGATTTATTTCTAAGATAAGGTGGGGATGGGTCGAAATAATATCATCCAATAGAATTTAGACAAGTTTAGGTTCCTGTTTTAACCTTATCATTTAGCTTTAACATTAAGTTAAATAATTTTACTTTTATCGTGTCTTCTTGTGTTATTATACTATAAGGTTAATAAACTTAATATAAGCAGCCAAACGAACCCCAAGTTGTTTATTATTAATATATATAACCTTATCTAAGTCATTTGGCCGAACCTTAGATTTTTAAGAATAAAATAACAATTAATAATATAATATTTGTTTTAAAAACTTTTTTATGTCAATTTTGATACTATTTAGTAATTGATTTCTGTGAAAATCATAACAGAATGATTATTTCGAACAAAGTTAATTAAATCAATAATAACATGTCATATTAACCTAGAAAATTAGTGGAATTCATAAAAAGTTTCAAAGTACATTTATTTGGTTATTTATAACATCAATTATGTCAATATTTCATTAATAATATAATTACTGCATCATCATTGTGTCATAAATAAATTAAATTATTTAATGTCTAAAAATTACAAATAATGTAATATTATGTAGAAAATCAATTTATATTTCTAATGAATATTTATAGTCGAATTTATCTTATGTATAACCCTAAATTAATAATTATTTACTTATTAAACTTTGATTTTAACTATTTTAACCCTTCTTTAAATAAATTAATAATAAATGTTCTAATCTAATCCAAGTGGGCCTAAATGGTCATATTTTGTTCCTAAGGTTGTTTTTGGTCGAATTACACTTATCCAATAGAATTAGGACTTGTTTTAGGGTAATAATAATATCATTTTTACCCTTAATTACCCTATTTACTTTTAACCGTGGTAAAAAAAAGTAAAAAGTTACTATTCACCAAAAATTATTTTCATCTCATTGAACCACATTTTAGTCCTTGATATTAACCATGTCTCTCGGATTTTTCGAAATTCCACTCATAGAAGTGGTAAAATTAAGTTTTATGAAAATTCAGTTTTTTAACTACCACTTAGTGGTTTCACTATTTATCAAAAAATGAAAGTTTATAGAAAAATACCAAAAATTAGGCCAAAGCTATATTTGATATTAAGAATTCAAAAATTATGTCTATTTTACCAAATTCTGAACATATCAATTGCATTAATTATTTTAAAAATTAGTTCCCGTCGTCAAAACAAATAGCGTGTTTTTATGAGATAATAACTATCAAAAGATTGACACTTGTTTATAACTGGTTTAAATGTGAAATTACATCCAATGACCAACATTGTATTAAATTGTAAAAATATATTCTAAATATACTTTAAAACCACTCAAATTAATAATTTATCACTATTAATTATTTCTATTAAAAAAGTTCTTTTTAATTAAAATTTAGTAATTTTCACTATTCATCAGAATATGAAAGTAATCCGAAAAATACCAAAATTTCAACCTATGCTAATTTTGATATTCCGAATCCAGAAATTAATTCCATTTTGAAAAATAAAATTTAAAAAATTTCAAAAAGTGCTTATTACTATTCATAACAGCTAGTTTTAATAATTTTTTAATAGCATGTTGTTGTTTAGTGAAACTCGGTATTGCGTACTACACACGCTATCGAGGAAGGTCGCGATTGCGTGTAATGCAAGGAAAGCCAAGGATTCGGGTTTTGCAAGCTCCTTTTGGTGTAGCGTACAACACAAGACATTAATGAAAAGAATATTTTTCATAAAATCTCATGGTGTTACATTCTACCCCCCTTAAAATGAATTTCGCCCTCAAAATTCGTCGGGGTTATAAATGGTTTACTACTTGAAAGATTCTTTAATAGAAACCCTCATAGTAAAATGGAATACCAAAACAATTCTTTAAAAACAAAAGTAAGAAACGTAACGGTTACCCAAATAAACTAATCACTAGGTTTCCACATATGTGAAAATATGGATATGGAAGAGAAATCTAACCATCATGTTCTGATGGAGAGTGGTAGATAACATGGCTACGGAAATTCCAGCAATCACACAGCCATAAATTTGTGACGATCTAAGGTATCATCTAATTCATCAGATATAAGAGCACTAGGAAAACATTTTTGGTTTTCAAGATCATTTCCCTAAAGTTGATGAAATTGTAATTAAAAGAAATACTTTCTTGATTTTGGTACTATGTCACCGTTGGTAATTCTTTGGACAATTTCCACTTCATCTCTTAAATAAATGAAGTTGGATTTGTCATTTGTGATGTGTTAGCAGATCATGTGATAAAATGATGGGTTATTCCATCTGTCTCAAACAAAAGGTTACAAAAGTTATCAAAAATACATAAGACCATATATGGTGATGTAAATCATATAAGATTCCAAAAATGAACTTCTACTTCATATATCATACATCGTAATAAAATAAAACTAGTTTCTACTAACCAGGGACTTCCTGTAGTCCAGTGGTAGGTGATAAAGGCCAGTCACACTTTGGTTGTGGGTTTGATTCCCACATCCTTGTCCGACGCGATGGGCTGTCGACCGTCCTTCAGGTTGTCCTTTTTCTAAAACTACATTACTATAACATCCCATCAATAATATCGAAGAAACTTTTATCCTTAAACAATACTAACTTATGTCCAACATTGTTCATTCCAATATTTAGGCTTATCCATAATACTATTGTCCAATCTCATATTATAGTGAAAATGATTACCAAAGAGTACATATAACAAGCATGTTAATACCATCGTTGATCCCCGTATATCATGAGATACGTCTTGTTGGTCACATTCCAAACATTCGAAGCCCCTAATCATGTATTATCTTGAAAAATGAATACCCATTGAACTTTCGTGAAAATATTAATGCTGTTAAAAGTTAACACTTTCCATATACCAAAATCTTCAAAATTCTATATACTCAAACCATGATATCACTTAGTCCTTATATCAATCATGAGCTCATGAATACTGCAAAATATGTCATTTTCTCGTATTCCCTTCATTATGCGCATATCAGCTTTTTTCCAAAAAAATCTCAATCACTTTCCATGGTTACCAGTATAAAATTATTGAAAAACACAATAGAAAAATACATAAATATTCCAATAGTCAACATTATTTTGGAATCCCATTACATAAACACTTAATCATTCCACCACATCGTTTTCATATTCAACATCACCAGTGGTGATCGCATGTGACTTCCCTTTGTCCTTTGCCTTAAGTGGTTGCTCATGTCGATCATCACTATACCATGGATTAGGGCATTTATTGTCATAATGTCCCATCTCCATTCACTTGAAACATTGAAGTGTAGTAGGTTCATTTTGTGTATCCCTTCCTTTGTTTGCATCATTAGACATCTTCTTCCCATCATTGCGGCATTCCAACGCCCGATGACCTTCCTTTCCACATTTGAAACATTTACTTTTCCCTTTAAGACAATATCCACCATGCTTCTTTCCACATGTTGAGCATAAGGAAACATTCATCTTCTTTTCACCATTATTCTGAGATTTCTCCTTGAAATCCATCTTTCGTTTCTTGTCAAAACTACTAGATGGATATGTAACACAAACTTCTATTTCTACCTTGATAGCACAGTGCACAATTTCTTCATAGCTACTGATGTCTCTTATAGCTAATTCCCTTCGAAGATTTGGTTTTAAGCCACTGAAGAATCGATCAACTTTACTTTCAGGTTGGATGATAAAGCCAGATGCATACCTTTCAAGCCTTGTAAAATTTTCTTCGTATACACCAATAGATTCATCATCATTTTTCTTTAGTTCATGAAACTCCTTCTCCATCATTGTTCGAAGAATACGAGGGAGGTACTTATTGAAAAATAAGTTCTTGAACTCGTCCCATTCCATGGACTCAATTTCATCTCTTTGCCTCGTATTCCTGATAAGATTCCACCATTGATCACCTTCACCTTCCAAACGATATACTACTAAGATGACTTTATCATGTTCAGAACATTGAAGAACTGAAAAAATATTTTCAGTGGTACTGATCCATTGTTCAGCAACAAGTGGATCAGAAGACCCACGGAAAGAAGGTGTACGTTGCCTCATGAAGGACTCAGTAGAATATTGTTCCCTTCTCTGCTCATTTGGAAGTCCATAATGATTCATAGCTTGTGTAATTATAACTATAATATTTTGCACTCCATCTCCCATAACATTTGTTTGTTCAGGAGGACAATCATTGCATTTTCCATTGCATTGATCAACACGGTTCGTTCGGGTTCCAACCATCGTCTAAAACCCAAAAAGAATAGTGTGAGAGGCAAAAATCTTGCTAGGTAAAAAACATAATAAAGGGGGAGTACCTTCAATATCTAACATCTTAGGTTTAATTATATGATCGTTAGCGTAATTCTAGGACTATAACCTATACATATACTTAACCTTAGGGACATCCCTAGACATACCTTAGAAATATCTCTAGGGATCTCACAAAATTTCTCGCATCCTAGTTTCCAAAGGTTGACTAAACCTTTCCTTTGATACCAACTGTAGAGAACTGAAGCTTGACGTACATGAATATTACATTACTTTTTCGGAATACTTAATACATAAGAAAAACAAACACACAAGGACCATAATAGTTTAGTGTCTTTGGATACTCGGAATAAAATCTTCTAATCGTGGTGAAAGATCTTCAATATCTCACAACAAAGATCTTCATTTTTTCTTACCTAAAACCTTTATTTATATCCTGGGGAATAGAAAACATAAAAGGGTGAGCTCAAATGCTCATTAAGGGTAAAAAAAAGAAATATTAATCACATCATATTCATAAGAACATATCTTTTCGAAATCTTAACCTGCAAAAGAGATCATGATTTCATAACATGGGATAAATCATAGTAGTGAAATGTAATCCCAATAATCACAAATTAAAACATGAAACATTGTGTCATACACACATAATCATATAGAATCATTTCTTATTAGTCAAGACTCATTGCCAAGCCTATCTTAGTGGACAATGTCCCTTTCTGAACCGAGTTCACTCCTCGTTTCAGTCCTATTTCACTGAACCGGTATAACCTACCGTTCCAGCCATGTCTATCTCATGAGATATAAAATCTTCACCCATTACATTGGAGGGAGATATTGGTCCCACCCATCTCATAATGATACCATTCTTATGTGTGCCACAAAATCATAAACCATACATCATAGCATAACCCATGTAACAAAAATGGGAATCTTAAACAACGTGACATCATAAAACAATTCATATAAGATAAAATAATTCCTAAAAATAATTCCATCACAACAAAATCAAATCAATGTAATAATAGGGATAGAAATAGAACCCTTTATTATCTTAGATGGAAAATAATTTTGATAAATCAATTGAACTCCATTCTTGAAGAAAATATCCTTTCTACATCAAAAACATTTTTCCATTCTTAACATGTCATACAATTTTAATCTAAAAGAAGTTGAGTAAAAATAAACTTGAAAATTTTTAAAGGAAGCTTCTTGGAAATAATGTTTTAAAAATCCATTCATGTCGTATAAGTTAAAAAAACATTCTTCTCATACTTTTTTTGGAAAAGTCAAAAAGTACCTCGTATGAAAAACGACAAAAGATTTCTTTCATATCTTTTACTAAAAACTCACCGAAGGGTAAAATTGGATATTAACTATTGTAGAAGTATATTAATATCACATATTGAGGAAACATGGATGTGGATGATAAAATACACCCTAGTAAATACCAAAGTACAAAAAATCGTGGATAAAAATTAGATTGTGATATTTCCCTTACCTTAGGTCCTATTTTCTTCATAAGTGTCTGAACCTCCTCTTTTTTGAAGCGCCTCTTTGAGATCTCATTTTAGGGCCCTAAAATTGGTCTTTGAGGAAGACCAGAACCAATAGGATATTTCTAGGTAAGTGGAGAAGTGAATTTGGCAGCAGTTGGCCGAGCATGAAGGCTCAAAGTTGTGTGAGGAAGAGAGGGAGGAGGTGCCCTTTTATAAAGGAGGTGAGGGGTACCTTTGGAATAACTAAAAATATTATTTTATTATAAAGTCAAATTCGGTTTTAAATAGATCCAATTTGATTTATTTCGAATCTAAGGTGGGGATGGGTCTAAATACTCTTATCCAATATAATTTAGACAAGTTTAGGTTCTTATTTTAACCTTATCATTTAGCTTTAACATTAAGCTAAATAATTTTACTTTTATCGTGTATTCTTGTGTTCTTATACTATAAGGTTAATAAACTTACTATAAGTAGCCAAACGAACCCCAAGTTGTTTATTATTAATATATATAACCTTATATAAGTCATTTGTCCTAACCTTATATTTTTATGAATAAAATAACAATTAATAATATAATATTTGTTTTAAAAACTATTTTATGTCAATTTTGATACTATTTAGTAATTTATTTTTGTGAAAATCATAACAGAATGATTAGTTATAAAAAAGTTAATTATATAAATACTAACATGTCATATTAACCTAGAAAATTAGTGGAATTCATAAAAAGTTTCAAATTACATTTATTTGGGTATTTATAACATCAATTTTGTCAATATTTCATTAATAAGATAATTACTGCATCATCGTTGTGTCATAAATAAATTAAATTAATTAATTTTTAAAAATTACAAATAAAATACTATTATGTAGGAAATATATTTATCTTTCCAATGAATATTTATAGTAGAATTTATCTTATGTATAACCCTATATTAAAAATTATTTACTTATTAAACTTTGATTTTAACTATTTTAATGCTTCTTTAAATAAATTAATAATAAATGTCCTAATCTAATCCAAATGGCCCTAAATGGTCATATTTTATTCCTAATGTTGTTTTTGGTCGAATTACACTTATACAATAGAATTATGACATGTGTTAGTGCAATAATAATATCATTTTTACCCTTAATTAACCTATTTACTTTTAATCGTGGTAAAAAAAAGTAAAAAGTTACTATTCACCAAAAATTATTTTCATCTCATTGAACCACATTTTAGTCCTTGATATTATCCGTGTCTCTAGTATTTCTCAAAATTCCACTCATATAAGTGGTAAAATTATGTTTTATGAAAAATTCAGTTTTTTAACTACCACTTAGTGGTTTCACTATTCATCAAAAAAATGAATGTTTCCAGAAAAATACCAAAAATTAGGCCTAAGTTATATTTGATATTAAGAATTAAAAAATGATGTCTATTTTAACAAATTAAGAACATATCAGTTGTATTAATTAATTTAAAAATTAGTTCTTGTCGTCAAAACAAATAGCGTGTTTTTAAGAGATCATAACTATCAAAAGATTGACACTTGTTTATTACTGGTTTAAATGTGAAATTACATCCAATGACCAACATTGTATTAAATTGTAAAAATATATTCTAAATATACTTTAAAACCACTCAAATTAATAATTTATCACTATTAATTATTTCAATTAAAAAATTTCTTTTTAATTAAAATTTAGTAATTTTCACTATTCCTCATAATATGAAAGTTATCCAAAAAGTACCAAAATTTCAACCTAAGCTAATTTAGATATTCATAATCAAAAAATGAAGTCCATTTTGAAAAATAAAATTTACAAAATTTCAAAAAGTGGTTATTACTATTCATAACGGCTAGTTTAAATAATATTTTAATAGCATATCGTTGTTTAGTGAAACTCGGTATTGCGTACTACACACACTATCGAGGAAGGTAACGATTGCGTGTAATGCAAGGAAAGTCAAGGATGTGTGCTGTGAAAGCTCCTTTTGGTGTAGCGTACAACACAAGACATTAATGAAAAAAATATTTTTCATAAAATCTCGGGGTGTTACAATTACCAAGGCAAGGTACATAGGAAGTCATCATAATGTCCAAGCCCAACAAACATTGATACCAACAATCTTCATGTTAGTTCCCACTCCATATGAACTATGTGATCTTTGATCCTTTGCAAGGTAGGGTACGTTGGAAGCCTCCAGGAGGTTTAATCCCACCATCCATGGGTCCCGATCATCTTCACGTCGGTTCACTAGAACCTCATTAACAACATGGACTTTGATCATTTCCATGGTAAGGTATGTAGGAAGCCTTCTTGAGGTTAAAGCCCAATAACCATTGGTCCCATCCATATTCATGTCGGTTCATAAAACACCTCATATGTACTATGAGGTCTTCGATCATTGTGAAGGAAAGGAATGTAGGAAGCCTCCATGAGGTTCAATACCAACAACCGATCGCTCCAACCACCTTCACATCAGGTTTACCAAAACCACCATGAAATACAAGGGCTTTGATCCATGCCAAGTCCAGGTGTGTGGGATGCCTCCCTAAGGTTCAATCCCACCATCTATTGGTCCCGAAAGTCTTCACATCGGTTCACCAGACCCTCCTGATCAATATAAACATTGATCCGTGCCAAGGTAAGGTACGTCAGAAGCATCTCTAAGGGTCAATACCAACAACCATTGGTTCCAAACATCTTCACATCAGTTCACAAAAAACCCCATTTGAACTACATGGTCTTTGATCCTTGCCAAGTCAAGGTACATATCAAACCTCCCTGAGATTGAAGCCCAACAACCGTTGGTCCCGACCATCCTCACTTAGGTTCACCAAACACCCAATCTGAACTATGAGGTGTTTGATCCTTGCCAAGGTTGGGTATGTCGGAAGCCTCTATGAGGTTCAATACCAACACCCATTGGTTACAATCCCCCTTCACGTCATACAACCTTCGTCCCACATGATGTTAAACTATATCCCCCATTTAGTCATAAGTTGTTGTCACCCCATTAAGTGGTAGGACGTTGTCAACCAATTTCGACCGTAATCCGTCTCGATATGATCTATGTGGAAATTGATTCCCTACCCTAGTGAAACGTAGGAATACCCCCAGAGTTTCAAGCCCATCTATAATGTCTTATTCTGATCTTTCCCCGAGCCTGTGTGTTTCGGGAAGGTCATGACTCAATCTAGAGTTTCTATTTCTTCTAGGTCCCATCTATGTGTTCAATCTCAAGGGTCGTCTCCTCAGGTGTCACATCATCCCACCGAACTACACATACTTTGATTCCCTACCATAGAGATACGTAGGAGGTATCGTTGAGACTCAATCCCCACATCATTGTCATTATCAAGTTGACTCCATATCAATATCCACCTATTTAATTAAACCCTCTATCATCTATCCAGAATCATACATGGGCCGCCACTTCCTAGTGGGATCATGCCACCTCATTCCCCATTACCCATAACAACAGTCGAGCAGCTGACCAGGAATAAGCGACACTCAATCCAAAACCGTCCACCCAAGATTATCCCTCTGAATATGGGCCGTTTTCCATGCATAATACCCATCAGGTATTTGGGTCGTTTTCCTCTGTGTACACCCGGATTCATCAACCCATCGAACTGCACGTGTTTTGATCCATGTTGTCTACACATGGTACGTAGGAAATCTCCATAAGGTTCTATCTAAGCTAATGGTAAACCTTTGTGTTCCCCCATTCTGTAGTGCACACTACCTAATCCTCCCTCAGTCCTGTCGAAATCAGCCATCAGAGTGTGACATCATCCATTTATTTTACACAACCTCTTGGTTATGCTCTTATGGAGTGTTCTAATCCATCCATCCGGTAAACCATCCTGTTTTTCCCTCCGAGGGATTTACCAATATGATTTGTCTCTATGGGATGTTCTTATCACCCTCATATCGTCTCTACATGATGTTATCCTTGTGGCCTAACTCATATTAAACATGAGATGCCTGAGGAAAACCTATAAAGGCATGTCGTTGGGGTATCCATATCTGCTAGATGTTAAACTCATTGAATACCCCTTTTTAATCATGGTTATCTGACGAAAACCTCAGACAAATTCCTCCAGTATAAGATACCCAACGACTGTCGTGGTATAACTCATGTTTTTCACCCTTGAGATGCCCTCTTATGAGGAAGAATAATGGTTCCCCAATGTCCACACATCCAGAGATGCCCTGACATGACTGATGTTACCATCTACTCCGACTGAAGTTTTCTACCATATCAAGACATCATGGAATGTCTTGACAGAAATAGCGTAATTGCCTGGCGTCCATAATGATATGGCCCGGAGAACAACATTCACAATCAATGACTTAATCATTAAAGGATACCCAGACTAGGTAATGAGTTCTGAGGAGGAATATACAGAAGAAAGAACCAATATCCCATCATCACATTTCTATCAAGGAGAAAACATCCATGAATAATCTATAGATCTTACATTCCTTTGGAAAGTGGGAATGTTTTGAAACAACTGTGCATCATCCATAGATGGATGCACACGCCCGAGTGAAAGCATCAGAAATCATCTCTATGGTCTGAAACCCTTGGTTTTGCATCTCATAGATGATATTCTTTGAGTAATGGGTCTCCCAGAAAATGAAACCTTGGAAATGGGTCACCAATGTGATGTTCCCTTGTTGAATGGTCACTAAGGTGATGATCCCACTTGGATTGGTCTTCGAGGTAATGATCCCAAGTTGATGAGTCACCTTAGTAATGATCCTTGAGTGATGGGACTACTAGAAATTTTCCACTGGGATGTCGATCTCCAAGGATATGGATCCCTAGTGATTTGTTTCCCTATGTATGTTTCCCATGAGACGAGTGACATAGTTATTGTTACATAGAAATGTGTATCCCTGTTGATGTGCTTCCCATAATGGATCACCTAGGTAACATGCCCAAGGTGATGGTTCACCCCAGAAATGATCCTATTTGATGGTTAACCTTGATTATGTTTTTGAAAACACTTCTAAAACATATTGTTATTTCATTTGTAATATAGATTCATAGGATCTCTTGTGGATCCATTGGGTGTATGGTGAACTAATTTTTAATATAATTAAAATGGATGTCTAATAATTGTAAAAATAGTGTCATATATATAAAAGTTTCAAATTTGTAATGTGGTGTATAAAAGTGACACAAGTGACATAGGTTGGGAAAAAGAAGGACATATACATGAGGCATACTAACAAAACATATGGGACCTGTAAAATACCTATTAGGAGACCATGAGGCTCCTAGATGTTGTTGTATTTTAATTATAAGGGACACTATGTGATGTATAAGAAAAACCCTAGTGTTTCATTGTCTCTTCTTTCTATTAAAAGTTTCCAAAAATTCCATCTACAACTAAATCCACCATAAGGGCCCGAAACATGCAAAATGATGTAGATTGTATTATATGGACCACCCCTACACATTGATCCATGAGGAAGATGTTATTAATATAATTCCTTAAAATTAATTTGGGGTGAGAAATGATTTTTTTATTAGTGGGTCACACTGATAAGTATTGGTGAAGTGATTGGATTCCCTATTAAAAAATTTGGTCACCTCATCACTATTTTATGCAATCATAATTATTTTCATTCCATCATCTGATTATTTTTAATATATTTAGTGATTTCACTATTTCCCATTAGAATTTCCACTATATAGAGGGGGCTTAGTGGGGCCATCCTATTGAGGGGACCTTAGTTAGGCTTCCCTAGTGTTTGGAACATAGAGGGACCGCCTTTCTTAGGGGGACATAGAGTTTAGTTACTTCTTTTTTCTATAGGGTACCTTTTTCTATGTTTTTGACAATGCATGTTTTGTTCATTTTCAATTTCTTTTTAATAAACTTACTTATAGCATAGGAATAATTTGTATATGTAATTGAGACTCAAATTATACCTACATTTTCACTTTGTGGTATTTCAAATTTGTATAACATACGACTCTTACCATATAAAACTAAAGGATGTGAATTTCATACCAATATTGTTAATTTTTATTGTCCAACAACTTTTATAGTTAATTTATATAGATTAATATTGAATTGAATTGACTTATGGATTTGTGTGACTTATTCAATGGAATGGGTAGGGTTGAAAGGATATAAAATAATTATTTCTAATTGTATAGATGTAGGAAACCTTGTTGATATGTAAAAAGAATTAATAGAATGATGCCCATATAGACTGTTCATAATCATCATGATAATAAAATTATGTTAGCTAAATTATTCTAGAGAATGTTAATTTTAATTATGAAGGAATACATGATCTGGTAATTTTTTATAATTGAGAAAGGGAAATGTATTTTATATAATTAAATATCAAACCATTGGTCCATTTGGATTATGGTTTTTTGATGAGTACTGGTCAATTTTATCATATAGAAAATGTGTTTTATTATAAGTGTAATGGGAATGATATATAATTATATAACATGAAGCGTTGTGAATGCACATGAATAATTTGATTAATAATTTAGTAAATCACCACCCAAGATGATTGAATTGTTGTGGATGTAATGATATACTCATGTCAAGAATAACTACATACTATATTAAAAATACTATTTAACTGTATTAATGTCAAAGATTACATATAAAATAGTGACTTATCCTCAAAACATAGATGCCTTTAGTCGACCTTCCATATATGGGGAGCTACTGTTGATCCAAATCAAAGGTGTTGTATGCATAGTCAAAATGAAATTTCTACTTAGAGTTATATATTATTATAATTGAATTTTTTGATTATTTGTGAGGGATAAATAATTTAGGAATTGTGGTGGATTTATGAGGAAATAAGTTTTGAGTAATTTTTAAATAACTACCATTTTTATTTGATTATATGTGAATATAAATAGGGTAGGATGATTTCATATAATACTAATACCATTAAGTTGTGTGCATCGTATTTTTTTACAGAGCATGTACTAATTTAATGGGAATAATGAAATGAATAGTGATATTTTGTGAACAATTTCCCATTATATATTAGAAAATTTTCGGAAATATTTTAAATCATAACCTAATACTCTTATATCTAATATGTTGTCATCGAATATTTATGTAATTTTTGACCACATAACATATTCAGAATGTTTGATTCTATGTGATGTGATCCAAGTATGTTATTATTATACAAATTTTTCATTATAAAAAATATAACACTCATTTATTTTTGATATGTAGAGATTATATTTAGTTCTATATCTATCATGTTAGATAAAATTTTAAAAAAATGTTTCTGTCTTAGTTATGAACACTCATCACTAATAGTTAATGATGAATTCTAAATAAATAAGTCACTAAAGACATGATTTTTGGATTACAAAAAAATGTTTTTAAAAAGAAAATGGAGGTAATTGCAGTTGATGTTAGGGTGAACGTTTTTCTAAGATCTTATATCGGGGTAGGGACTATACCTCATGTGGCTCTCATAAAATTTTATATGAAGATATCTACATCATATAGAGGGTGGGGAATTTAAAATTTCATTTTATATTTAATACTCAAATGAGTTCATTGGTTTTCATTAAGATAGTTATATACCATATATCGAGAAACAATTACCTTATCTAATCATACAATAATGTCATAAATAATATGATAACAATATAAAATAGTTTTTACCCAACAGTGAAACATCCATGTCAAACTCTTCTATGTGTATCTCATTTTCTAGAAATGAAAATGTTCAATGATGGGTACATTTTTTTGTATAGCATGATTTTTAATACATAACAATTCAAAAGGAATATTCCTCCAATTTTTTTAATGTACTAAAAAATAGCACTTCCTAGACATAATTTATTTCATGTGTCAAATGAGAAAAACATTTCAGTGTGAATGTTGGAATTAGTTGTGTGGACATTAATATTTTTACCATGGATAAATGATCTAGGTGTTACAATTTAACACAAAATAAATTGAAATGAAGACACATGTAATTATATAGAAATTATTTCCATAGAACCTTCTCATAATAAAAGAGTGGAAATATTTATTATTTTTTACTATTTGGAAAAGTATAAAGGATCTAAGAATAACGATATATAACATTATAATGATAATCAATCCACATATAGCTCTGGTAACATTTATTTTTGAAATTTTTAGGTTCAACTAGGGTATAAGATTACAACGTTATTATATATTTATTATTTATTGATAATCAAGACACATGTAGTTCTATTTATTTTTCATTATACATATATTATTGTTACCAAAATTTAGATTCGATTTTTTTATCCTATTCATGAATGTTTAATTGAATTATTAATTAACCATATTTTACTATTTTTTTGGGAAGAAATTCATGAAAAATTCGATATTCAATGTAGTTTTGTGTATAGTAGGATATACAATAGTTTTCCTAACCATGGATGCATTACGTCTAAGACATGATAATTGGAGTAGTAATCTAACAAATCAAATAACAAATTATTCCGAATTAATTTGAATTACAAAAGGTTCTTAGATGATTGTCCAATTCAAGGAAATAATATTTTGTGGGATAATTATAATGAATATAATGGTATTTAACTTTTACGGTGGGAGTGGTTTTTTGATGTTTATTTTAATGTGACAAGGACATCAATAGCATGTATTTTTATATTATAAATTCAAGATGATGACCATTTTGATTAATATATTTTGTATGTATGTTAACATATAACCATACAGATTGTATTTATGATGATAAATATGATATTTAATTGAATTCAACTTATAGTATTTCTATTGAAATAATGAGATTTTTTTAATAAATAAATTATAGGTTACCAACATGATAACATATATATCCATTGATACCATGAAATATGCCATATTTATGTTAACCGAATGTGTTTCATAATGTCCTTCCCACATTGTTGAATGTTATAGTATTTTGACCTATTGTTTTATTGGGGATATAATATAATATTCCAATTACCCATCTTTTAAGGAATAGATGTGAAAATTCTTTTTGAAGTCATTCATTACATTGTTTTGATAATATTCCATGTTTTAGATAGAATATATATATTTATCATCAAGTTATTCCAAATCACACCATTACTTTTTGGACATATTATCATATAATAACCTATTTAAAATAGTATTGTCTGTAGAATATAATTATTACTCAATCAATATAACCCCTTTTGTCTCATATAAATTAAAATAAGGGGTTATCTTGTGTATACATATTTGGTGGGGTTAAATTAGACCACAAAAAATATAGACTTTTTTAGTACATATTTTATGATATTTGACAACAATATTTTTTAGTATGATGGATATGGATTTATATATAATGTTTACATATTAATTTTAATCTAGGTGATGGAATGATGAATGATTCGATTAAAACCCATATTCAGTGTATAACATATCGGATTAGAATAGCCATTGTTGACATAATTGTCTATTGAAATCAATTGGGGAATTAAATTATGGTAACAATGATTGTGTTGAAATATATGATGATATACCAAATCCCTACATCATTTAGTGATATCCTTCCCCCATTAATAATAAATTTTTGGCATAAAAATGTACTCTAAGAACTAAGTTGATTAAAGGGGATATAGCCCCAATAAATTAATTCCTAAAATAGAAATGAAAAATACATTTTTGCTGGTATAAAATTACTATGGTTATTGACGAATGATATTGGAATATATCAAACATGAACGATGTATCTAGATGAAATTAATATTTTCTTATCTTTTTTACAACCAATCATATCTAAGAATCATTTTATAATGTGAAATCCTTGTCCCGTACTAATTAGAACTACATGTTCCTAATTTTCATCATGTGTGATTATTAAAGATTCACCTCATTAAATATATATGGGTATAACTCCATCAAATCCTCTCTATTGTATAAATTAAATTTAACATAGGCCTTCAAAAATAGTACTTTTGACTACCCGTCGTTTTATTTTTCTTGTTTCATTTTTTATATAATGGATGAATCCCATTTCAAAACTAATATAAGTGGGTGAATAATCATTAATTCACAAAATCATATTTTTCATTGATTAAGTTGAACTTATTGATCTCTTCCATGTTGTTTAAAATTAATTTTCACCCCACCCTATGATGTATAATGTAGATGAAGGTAGTATCGTCATCTAGATCTTTTAGAGATATATCAAATTTTTTCAATGAATCTACATAAGTATTCTGTGAAGGTAGGATCTCACTAAGAATTATATTTGAGGGGATTATCACCATTAAGACACATATATATTCATTTATAAGAATACAATTTACCATTTTATGGCATAAAAATCACTAGTATATTTTTTTATAAATAAAGAAACATATTTGATTTTTCATTGGACTAATGTTATCACTTGTGATATTTCCAAGCCTATAATGACGGAATTTTACTATAACACTTATTTATTAATGAAATAAAATAAAAATACCAAATATGTAAAAAAATTATACTATATGGATAGATATATATGACAACAAAATTGACAGTACTGGTTTTTTGGTCGTCTATTATTTTCCTTGTTGGGAATCCAAAAGAACCATTGATGTACATTTCTCATTTCAAGGGTCATTCTTGAATAGAGAAATCTTTATTGTTAGGATACATAGTATGTAGTGTTTGTTTCTTATAAGAGTATTTTCTTCATGAAAATTTACTAATTGATCTAACATTATACATTTTTCGTATAAATTTTTTATTAAATTATTTTAAAATGACCCCCTACCATAACAAACATCTAGTTAACCCTAATTTATTTTATATATTTGATAAACTTATTAGAATTTACCTTGTGGACCTAATGGAGATTCAGGCAGTTCATCAATATCTAATATTATTATATTATCATAATTAAATTCTTCTACATATTTGAATATTTATTCTCAGTATTAAGTATTGTTTCTCTAGGATATAAGAAAATATCTTCATTACCCATCTAATTTTCATATGCATTAATTGAATGTAATTAATGATCTAAGGCTATAACATATAAAATTAATGGTGTTACTTCATTCAAGGGAATCTTTAATGGTGGTCTCAAATGATATTTCCTGATACAATCCAAATTATCCTTTAAATTATCAATACATTGATAGTTTACTACCTTCATCATCAATTAAAATATTTCTATATGCTTTTATATGGGTTATTATATGATATTAAATAATTATATGAAACATTACTGAACTTATCTAATCTCATATTTTTTTAGTAGAAAAATGTGATGGATTGCAATTATTTTTCTAATAATTGAAATCAATTCCATGATGGGAAACTATGAATTCAAGGATCATTCCTACGGTATCCCCAAAAGCACATTTTAATGGGTATCTCTTCATAATTTACAATGATAGATTGTTGAAATTTATCTAAATATTGGAAAGATTTTCATAATTATATTATATAACAAAAATAATATAGTATACAAAAAATTAAATATTATTTTCAATGAATATTTTGATAACATAGCACAGTGAACATGGATACGTGGAACCATCAATTATTAAACAAATTGAAATCTCATGATTTTATTAAATTCTCGGTGGTTTCTTAATGTAGTGGAATATTTATATTCATTATTAGTTCAGAATTTCTAGTATCATGACTATATATCACTAATGTAAGGGTAATTATATATGATAGATACGTTAATCAAGTGTCTTGTAATTATGAATCAGAAGTCATCATTTAGACATTATTGATCTACATGTACTTTATCATTAATATAAATATGATAGAAATATATTTCAATAATTGAGCCTCCCAAAATATAATTGTTTTCATGAAATTATTAACCTCATAATATACATTTTTACCATAATTTTTGTGTACCTTTTTTACTGTCATCTTTCAACGATAGAGATCCAATGTAAGGCTCAAGTGGTTGGTGAAAAAACTCGGATTATGTTTTTTTATTTCTATAAAATCAAAAATATGAAATATTATCGTTGGTATTGTAGATACAATATAAGTGATCAATATGTTTCATGGATATTCCATTCTCCCCATATTTATTTTCATGAGATCATTTATTGTACAGAAGACTAGTAATGAAATTTCTGTATGAGTGACATTGAGTTTATTTTTTTCTTAATTATATAAATACATATAATTATAAATAGATTACCAAGGACCATAATCATATATTGATGATATGGTCATATAAATTAATATCCATATAGATATTTATTATCATTACACAAATTCTATGTGTGTCACTATAATTATTAGCGAGACCCTTGTTTTACACTCATTTTACCTTCTTTTTCAGGGTCACTTTGGAATGAATATGTGTTGAAATACAAATATTCAGGATATGATGTAGGGGGATTTTCTTGTTCTATTTGTGATATAGGATTATATCTAAACCATATAATAAGACAGGGAAATTTTGAGACATGAGGGACCAAGGGAGGTAATTTTCACACTAGATAGTGTCATTATTTAAAATATAAAATACACCTTCTATGTTATTTTGTTTTATAGATGTGACTGATATAATGATGATTAATTAGGGGATACCCAAGTCCACAGCTTATACCATAATTTGAATGATAGAAAATATATATTAATCTCCATTCTATTTAAAATTATTAATCAAGGTAATTTTTAAATTATTTGGAGTTAAAACTCTAGAGAGATCATCAATCATGTTTTTCATTCCATTTCATTAGTAAATTATTATATAGTTTACTTGCTACATTTATTACACAAGTGTGGTCATATCAATGTGAAATTTCATGATTTTTATACCAACACAATATTTGTTTAATTATTGGTATGAGGATGGAATTTTTTCATGTTTTTGAATCAATTCCCCCCCCCCCAAGATGAAATTGAAATGTGTGTCTTGCATTAAAAACATTTCTCCATATATGAGGTCCCAAAAATTAATCAATGATATTGACTTGTAAAAGATGTTTCCAAAAACATTTTTCATAAATATAATGTGTTAATCACTATGGTGAAAAATCACCATTATCATAACACAACTATTGTATTAAATTTACTATGATGATATTGGTTATCAGGAAATTATATATGTAAAAACATTTAAATTGAATGTAATATGGTATTATATGAAACTTGATTTATATTTTTCTCCATTTTTGATAAGTACATTACCTACACAACATAGGATTTCACTATCTTAAATTATGTGGGATTAATCTCTACAATATAAATATTAATATAAGTAAAATATTCATTGAACACTTGAGTGATAATCTAGGCCTCTTATAGTTATTCAAAGAATAATATTGATGAATTTAAGGTTTTAATGATTTAAATATTATCTAAAACCCTATCCCACTATTTCTATATTTAAAATTTTGTTAGTAAGAGTTTTATTCTTCCAACCATTAGTTTTTACTCTACTTGGGTAATGAGTTGGGGATTTGTATTTTCATGGATCCATTTCATCTAATTAAAATTATTGGACCATTACATGAAATATGTGTAACTGTTTTGCTTCCTCCTAGTGTTTTTATGATTAAAAGGTAATTATATATTTTCTAATATATTCTCAAATATGATTATATAAGATCAACCCTTCAATGAATGAGAGGTACAATGATTTTATTATTTTTAATCTTATTAAGTCTATCACCATGAATTGATTTCACATATAGTTTTAGTAGTGATAAACCCTAAATCATGAAATTCGATCCTACAAACCTTCCATCACTCCATAATCTCTAATGAACTCTTGTTTCTTCTATTATTTAGAGAGTAAATACATATTCATATCACTCTATTTCTTCATTGGTGAAATGAGTCATACTATTATTGAAATTAATTCATTTAAAAAAAATATCTAGTGTTGTTTCATTTAAGGGGATAGTTCTTCTTTCTCCAATTCTTATAGTATGATTTTTTAAAGGGTTTGAACTAGCATGGTCATTGAAAATGGTTTACCTTGTTGTGCATTATTCTATAAAAAATTATATTTATGGCATTTTTGGGATGATTATTTAGAGGCCATGATATCATAGATGTTGATTTAGAATTTATATAGGGATTCAAGGATATAGAATTCAGATTATGTTGTTCTCAGAGATTACCATAAGATTGATTGACTTCCAATATTGTTTTATAGTTAATAAACTTCACTACACCATTATAATGAGATTCTAGCTATCTAGTTTCTTCTTCTAGAGTTATAGAAACACATTGAACTAACGTTGATGGCTTACTCAATTTAACGTATCAAGAATTAAATATGTGCAAGGGGTGTATTTAAAGTCAAATAACTATTACATTGTGTGGATAAATGTCCTTTGATAGTGTAATTATTTATTCAGATTTATATGTCCATAATTATTTTTTTCCTATAATATAATGATGTCTAAAAATAATTTTCCATAATTGTGATGATGTATCCAATTACTTCTTCATCTTATAAATAATGAACATTTTTCTTCTGCTCCTCATACTGTGGTAACATCCCAATATTTCTACAATCTTGACTATTTTGATGATGTTATTTTTATATCATAATAGAATTTATCATGTGACACTATGATGTCATAGATCTTGTAGAAGGAATAATTTTTTTATTGTTTAACTATTATAGTTTTCACTTTTTCAGTTTGTGTCCCACAAGTTTCTAGTTTTCGTTGTTACTTATAGATTATTCTAATATTTTTGAAACATGGACATCTTTACTATGTCGACACATATATTTTGTTGTAATATGTATCTCTTGTCTATATTCTTATTAGTTCCCCATACACATGCCCAGAAACTCTTTATTGGAGAGTTGAAGTTTTATAGAGTAGGTTAGACCCTTCCACCTAGAAACGGAATATGTAATTATATTTTTCACACGTTTTTCACTATTATATATCAATAATATTTTGATAGATTATTAAAGAATTAAATGATAAATGAATGTTGGATGCTGGTTTTCCTATTCTTCAACTAACTTGGATAGAAACATGGTTTACCTGAAAAAAAAAAGTGAGTCTATCATAATTCTACATGTATTATCTAATTTTTTATTCTTATTTCATCCAATGGTTTACCCAAAAAAATAATTCATCAAGACAAGAAATGCATTGAGTTTTATTTCAAGTCCTTAGTTCCATTTAATGTTGGGTCAATTTTCTTTTTAAAGATGTGTCCGGGATGTTTTTCAACCAACATTTTGTGGTCTGGATTTTCGCTTATTGATAATAGTGAACACCATCAATCTATATTAAAATGATGGAACTCTAAAAATGAATTCTGGTCAATATGAAAACACTACGAATGATACACTTTTGTGAATTAATTAATTAACTTTCAATGATTTATTAGGATATAAAAACATTCTATATCATTATCTAAATCTATAATAGGTTGTTTCGGATGAAGTGATTTCACTATGAATATGAATTATTCTCAATTAAACAAACCCCTAAAGGATAAACCTTCTCAATTAATTTCTCATGAAATTATGATAATGGATATATTTTAGCCTATTTGACTTTCTATAGAGAATATTCCAGTGAGAATCGCCATTATTACAAAAAATAACAGCAGTCATATATTGGACTCAATATTAATTGAATGAAAAATGGAATGAAGTTTTTGATATGATACAATAATCATATATATAAATATAACGCCTCTACACTGGAAACTGAAAATAAACCTGGAAATTTAATCTCTGGAGATAGTACTAAGACCACTATTGTGGTCATACATTTCCATGTTTTGAACATATATTTAGATAAAAATCATGAGGTGGGATATCTTAGTCCTAAAATTAAATGTAAGAAAAAAAATTATAGTCAAGGTTAGAATGAGAAAAAATGAGTTGGAATCTGGATATGAGCTCAAAATAAAAGAATTATTTGAAATAAAAAATGGGCTCTTTTTCCAAACACATGTTTAAATGAAAACCCGTTTTTCGGAATTGTGGAGGATTATAAAAAAAATTCATATGATTTATTCCATTCATAATATATGTTAAAAACTCATCAGAGAAAATCTACCCAATAATGACATCAAAGTGATTAGGGACATTTTTCACATGATGTGGAATTGTATATCAAATATAATTTATTAAATTGAAATAGTGACTATCAATTATAACTGTATGGGTATAAATAATCCATGATTCTTAATTATAGCTGAAAATGTATATCAATACAGAAGATACTTTTGGCATAATATCTTGATTCTGAGATGCTCAATATATACATAAAGGAATCTTTTTTGAGAAAACTATGATATTCATAATCTAGATGATAGGATTGGAAAGTTCAATTCATCCACAAAAAGTAGATAATATGGGGATTTAATTGAGAATACTATCCTTTATGAGGTCTTCCTGGTTGGTAAAAATTTATCTTGTTGTAGTAAAAATCTAAACACCAATGTATCTTTAAAATTGGATATTATTTTTATTAATGACTATTCAATGGATTCTTAGGCCTACATTTATTACACTAATCTTTCCAAAGTGTACTCTAATCATCATCCTTTTTTTAAATCATTTCAACTAGAGTGGATTGAATCTCATCTTCCTATATTTTTAACAATACAAGAGTTTTACATCCAAATTGTATGAATCTAGTAAAAGAATCATGGATTTTTGTGAAATATATGCATTATTAATTGGCGTGTCTTTTCATGATGAATCTGATAAAAAAGATTCATGTTTTTATTCATGATTTATAAAGTCATATAGTTTGAAATATTGACCAGTTGTAATCCTTACTTCACATCATATAAGAGAATACCACTGGATGTGATTTTTTTACAGGACTTGAGCTATAAAATTCTATCGAACATGATCTCAATATACCTCTAAATCACAATGAATATATCCAAAGAGATGTATAGAAATTTAAATGTCCTAAATAGGGTGATATAACTAACATGATATTTAATACTATTTTATGGTTTATAAAATTTATTATACCCTTGGTGGATTTCAATGATAATGGGTAGTTTTTTTACAATAGTGATGATATGTATGCCCATGTTGTCTCTTTCTACATAAACCTCTTTGGTTCTATGAACACTAACATTGATCTAATGGAGAAAATCATTCATAGTCGTTATAATAAAGAGTATAATTTATGTCATATTGAATTTTTTTTGTGATATTGATTTTAAATAGTCTTTTCCGACTAAATTCTAGAATCTCCCTTGAACGTAATGGGTTCACAACCTTTATCTAGAATCCTTTACTGACATTATACACCATGATGTCTATAGACTTGTCTTTCTTTTTCTCAATTTTGGTCATCTTCTATAAGGTATCAATGCTCAGTTTATTTCTAATATTCAAAATGTGGATAATAACAATGTGATTCATCCTTTTTATGCATGTTTATTTTTTTAACAAAATATCTAAAATCATAGGTAAAATATATTCCAACAGACTGGTAAATATTTACAATAAGATCATGTATTAAAATTAGTTTGTATTCATTAATGGATGAACTACTATAGATTTGACGCTCACTACTTCCGAATGTGTCAATATTCTCATGAAATATACTAATAATGTAAATATTTATGAAAATATAGTTATGAAAAAAAAAGAATTTGATACATTATACCATCGATTAATTTTAAAGGTTCTTACGAATTTTGGATTTGATTACTTTTTTTATTAAATAGGGAAAAATTCATCTGAGATCAACATATATTTCAACACCAATGAATGGGACAAGATAATGATACATCACATAGTTGAACCTCACTCAACCATTATATTCCCTATCACATTAGATTAATTCAGAAGATTTTTTCTCAAAATGGTCGATAAAAAATAACCCAAACGAATCATAGCTTCTAGAGGTCTATCCACTACCACTAATCTATCATTTACTGATGATATTATTATTTTTACTAAAATGGATAAAATAATTTCAATATTATAAAAAAATCAATTAATTAATTATAAAACATTTTATGGAAGTTGATCAGTTGGAATAAACCATATATTTTCGTCAGAAATAATATTTCTCTAATTTAGAAGAGTTCATGTCATTAAATAGTTAGGGAAGAGGGAATTAATGATTACTTTTTTATCATGGTGTCCCTATGATTTTTGGTAAATCCATGATCTCCTCATTTTTCTCACATTATGAATGAGATTATAAATTAGCTATCTCCCTATAAGTAATGACCCTTTGGAAAGTTTGTTTGAAAACCCTTTCGAAAGATATTATTTTTCCACTATTTGTTTACTCAATCATGTTTTATAAATAAAAGATTGAACTCATAAATTATTTCAGTACATCAATTAAAATATTTTTGGAGAGGAATTATCCTATAATGAAATATTTTTCCCATTCCATGGAAAAAATGTTGTCAGTGATTTTTTATGGGGGTCTCGATATAAACAAATCAACACAATTTCAATCGATATTTTTATGACACCATCATGTGAATATATATTGATGTGAAATAATAAGTATATAACTTTTTGAGATGTACATTATTGAGAAATATCAAATCTATAAAATTAAACTATTTGGATTCTTTTACATAGGCTAACGTCAATGATTTTTATGCTACCATTTTTTAGAATTCTCAATGAAAAAATTATATCAAATCAACTCTAAATTTCTGGACATAAAATTGGATATATACTCATATACATAATATCAAAAACTCTCTACATACATCACTAGACATAAATGTTCCTATGAAATATTAAATGGATAATCAAATGGTCTTTATTCATACTGAAATATGAGAAATGGATATGAACTAAAAATTTATAAATGGTTATGACTTATTGGTTTTTCATCCTTCCTATAATAGAATACACTCCACTAAATATATATACTATGAGGATTTTCGATGGAAAAAATAATTTGGGATGTGAATTTGAATAGAATATAGATCATTGCATATATATTCCCATTTATTTGGATGACGATATATTCCAAATTACACCATGTTATTTTTATATAATAATATTTCATTACCTATGGTTGAGGTTTTCTTTATTAAATCAACGCATGGATGATATTCATTATTATTTCATTAGTTATTCATCCTTTACATCCCAATGGAAATCTGATGATACTATATTTGAATTGGTAATCTCATACACAAAAAAATACAAGTGAACCTTATGGAATATATCAAGAGTCCTATTTTAGTGAAGATATTGAATATATTTATAATGTATTTCCATAAAATTATACACATCTACTGTGTTATCCAGAACAAGAAATGTAATAGTAATGTTTCTACTTGTTTACGGTCATCCCAATCATGAATTATCATTTCTCTCAATAATAATAAATCCTCGAATATTGTTATTGTGATAAATATATTAAGGATATTATAGTGCTTAAAATTCATGAAATTATAGGTAATTATTATTATGTTTTTTGAACCATTGATTTCATATTGATCCTCTAATTCTAAGGCTAGATCAAATGTAAAATAGATTGAGATTTGAGATGGTATCCAAGACCTTATGGATATTGTGCAGTTTTCCATAATCACAATGGTGATGTAATGGTATGACTCTATGATCCAAGAAGAATAATTACATCTCATTATTCCGAAATTTTTTATATTATCACTATGGTTGACATAGTAAAAAAATTGATAGTTCAACATATGCAATGGATTTGATTCTACCACTATGGTGAAAGTTTTTAGAGATTGAACTATTAATATTTCATAGATGTTGAATGATAAATAGATGACCAAATGGTATCTCCCATGTCCATGAAATTTATTATCAAACATTTATATCATGAACAAAATTATTTGTTTGATAGGTTGGACAAAGAGGGAGATGATTCCCTAGAGATGTCTTGTCTCAATGAAGTTCCTAATTATCACTCATATTTTGTACAAAAGAAAATTTGAAAAAAATTATTTTTTTAAAATTTTCTGTCATTTGTCTTATTCAATAAATGGGGATATCATATATTGGAAAATATCCCATTTTTTAAAAAAAAATATTGATAGAGGTAATGAAAAATATATCTAGTCATTTCATTAAGATAAGAGTACGTAGGAATACATGAATGGCATTTTCATTTTTATATAGGGTGGAATAGAAAAATATATGTTAAATATTTAATTTTGAAAATTAAAAAAAAATAGAAATGTTATATTTATGAATTATTTCCAATTATATGACCATTGTTGTACATTGGTAATTATAATTGATCACATGTCTTTTTGAAGTTGGTATCCTACACATACGCACAAGAAAAATTATTAGTATTTAGTAGAAAGAAAAGGAAGGTAAGATTAATATTTTAATTATAGGATTAATATTATGTCACAGATATCGATGATATTCATCTAGTCAATATTTTTTCTTAATAATGTAATCTAGTTATGTCAAATTAAAAGCAACATTTTGTAGATTTTTTAGTAAATATACATGCACAAATGATTATCATTTACCATATGATGAAAAATAGTATTTAAAAGGGAAGTGAATAAATCAAGATTATATATCAAAATCTTCATGAAATTGATGTTGTTATTTAATCATGGATAAGGATGATTTTAATGACTTATAAAATTAATTTAAATTAAAACTACTGATTAAGGGTTATAAATATTCTTTTGGAAACCACCTTCTACATAGAAGTTAATACATATAGATTGGGTATTTGGGATATATTGGGACATCTAAGACATGGAATAGGACAATTGGGAGAGATTTAGAATGATATTTATTTATTTGGATTTCTTAATATATATTTATAAGAGTATAAAGGATGTCATATTTTATAACTGATGGGAGTAGAACACTTGTAATTTTTCTATGAATTATAAAATTATAAATATCTTATTAATGTTAAATCTACTCAACAATTATACAATTTAAATGATATGCTGATATTAAAATAAGATAAATCATCTTGTTTTATTTATCGTTTAATTTTTTTCCATAACATTATTTATATTTGTTAATTAACTATATTTACCCTTTATATTGATGAAACATTTTTTATAAGGTTACAATTAATAATGAACTCAAATGAAGTTGGCTTGATTACTTATGTTTAACCATGTGATTCCATAAATATAATCCATTTTTCAAAATTTAATTTATGGATGTGTTAGAATTTACATTTATCATATGGGTGGAAAAATAAAGTGAAAATGTTTTTTAGGATATTTTCTTTTTTTATTATAAATAAAATCATACATAAATATCTAATTTATTATTTCTTCCAATGGAATTGTTTTGATAATTTATAATCAATTGGATATTATTTTATTTTTGAAAAAAATAAAAAATGGTACCTTTTCAATTACACAATTTTAAGAAAATAAATAATAATGTAACAAATATCTGTATTTCTCATTGTTCACTCAAAATCAAACATTTTAGTAGTGTCCCTTAAATAAATACTAATAAAATTATGATATTATTATAAAAAATATTGATTTGTTTTTATCATATTAGTATTATAAAAAATTATATTAACAATTTAATTAAACAATATAATATATGGAATAATAATTTAGTAAAATAAAACCACCCATTTTACGATTAGAAATTTATATAATACTTTTTTATAACATTGATGAATATATTTATATAAAATCAATACTCATAATAATAATATTTATTTCTATTTAGTAATAGATTAATTTTCATAGTTTTATATCATTATTGGTGTTATTATTTCATTAACCATTATAGAGATAAAAAAAATATATGATTATCCAAACATACATTGGAAATTAATGAAATTAAGATGAATTGGAATTTTTTATGATGTAATCCCACTATTTCTAGATTAGTTAGAATATGAGATTTTATTAATATAAACAATTAAATAAATAAAATAAATTTTACATAATTAAATAATACGAAAAAAATGAATTACCTCTTAATTCATTAACAAGTTTTTATAAATATAAAAATGAATAAAACAAATATTGATTATCAAATAAATATTATGTTTTCATAGTTCATTGAATAACTCTATTTTTTATAAGATAATTTAATCGGTAAAAAATCATGATACATGTTAGACTGTTAAATTTGATGAAAGAACATCTAGTAAATTTAAGATCTATTAAATAATTCATATATTTTATGAAATATATAAAATATTGTTGATCTTTTTTCATTGTGTGTTAAAGAAAATTTTAAATATATAAAAAATTCTATATAAACTAGTTTTTTATATACGTATAATATTATTATTGGTATATATTAATCATTAAAACTCACATGAATTATCACAAAAAAATATAGAGAGACTTACGTGAAATATTAAGATAAGTTAGATCAAATATTTGAAGATTGACTATTTTGCTTAAAAAATCATGAATTCATCCTAAATAATATAGTTTTAAAATAAAAGAGTATTAGCTACCATGATCATTATATTAATATATTATGTTCCTATTTGTTTTATAATATTTGATACATGTTTTGTTCTAACATGTGCAACACACTCAAAATAAGATAAACAATTTTTGATATTTCTATCAAATGAGTTATTATTCAACATAATTTGGCATAAAGTAATTAAATTACTTATGATTCATGCTGATTTTTGAATAAATCAATGAAAAATTTATTTAATAATTTATTTAGTAAAAAACATTCAATTTACTTCTATCTTGTTTATATTACACACTTTCTTGAATTATATTGAATCAAAGCTGTGTTATGAATTTGTAAATAGAATATTCAAATAAAATTGATATGTTTCATGTAGAGATTTTTGGTACTGTACTGAAAAATTAATTTTTGTTTCATTGGATTTAGTATTAACAAGAGACACCATTATTATGATTTAGAATGGATTATAAAAATTCATGATTTTTTTTCATGCATAAAATATATTGTGTGTAATGAATAATGGTTAATTTTTTTTAATATATAGTGATGTGGCCCCCAAATTCCCTCATCATACCTAGTAAATAATTGATCATGGGGTTGGTTTGGGTTCTTCCACCCTTAAAAAGAATCATGGGGTTTAAGGTTTTTTATATAAAAAATTAAATTATAAAATGTGTAATGTGAGGGATCCTAATAGTCAAACCATATGGTAATTTTTATCACTCTTAGGGAAGATGTTGTTTTATGGTGTTCTCATATGTTTAATACTGGTTTAATAAGAGATATCATATATGAATATTAATCCACATTATGGATTATAAAAGGCCATAATGTCAATTCACTCCTTGTGACTATAGATGTGGGGCATAATAGTTTTCATAGCACACATTTCCCATTATTGATGTCTTGATTAATCCCCCATCATCAAATATCATACTAAAAGGCCCACAATTGATTTATTATCATACACATGTTAAATGTTTCATGGAATCAAACACATAATGAATCCAAAGTGATATAGAGTAGGACCTTACATCATCACCTACTCATAGGGATCACATTATGAATTATAGATATTTATATCTAACTTGTTTTATAGTGAAAATGTCTAAATAATATTCCTATAACACTTTAGTTATAATTCCATTCATAAAAAGGATATTTTTCATTGATTTCCAAATGAATATTAATCTAAGGATTTCTATTATTATATGATATTAATGATGTTCGGGACTCGAGGAAAAATAAGAATTCTTGGATAACAAATTCAATAATAATATCTTTAATTTAGTTATTTACAATTAACATAAATAAAAGGAAAAATGAATTTCAAATTTTTCTTCTAGGATATGGATGTTGGATTACATTCCTAACAATCCAAAAAAAATGGAATTTTTATTTTCCAAGAAGATGACTATGTATTTTGAAAACATAGAAATATATCATGTATATTTTTCTATAAATTATAATTTCTCTAATGGTATTTAAATATTTATAAAATTATGTTTCAAATGTAATGCGTTAGATAGGGGTAATATATTGAAATACTTCTCATCCTTCATCGTACTCAGTTTACTATGGGTTTTTTTGGGAAACATCTATCTTTCCATGGACACACCCATATAATGGGTTGAAATATATAATCAAAAACATTTACCCAATGAATCATATCATTTTATACATTCTATAATTAAAGTAAAATTTTTTCATAGGTAAAAATTCTAAATAGAGAAACAATAATAGAGGTATAATAATCAAAGAGATAAGTCTTATAAATTTTATCATCAATATAGAATGGATGTATTCTATTCCTTTCTCATACGTGGTTGAAATTTATATTTTGTTCTACAATGAATTTCGTTTACTTATAAATAAATAAAAACCCTCTAACCTAAATTGGCTATTATTATCCATTATGTGGACACAAGTACCAATATTAATCATGTGGTAGGTTAATTGAGGAATAAATTGTATCTAGGGTATTCATACAAAGAATTTACCAAAAAAATAATATAATAATAATATAACATATGTGCAGTAGTATTATAGAATAGAATAACTCTAATATGGGGGGACTAGGATAGATATAAATCATCAATATATATTCCAATTCATAATCAATGGGAATATTAAACCTATGTTATCATAGTGAATAAAAAAATGAATCCTTATAAAAATTTATCGATTAGGTGAGGATTTGTTGAAAAAACACTGAATATCACGGGTAGACATAGGGTTGTTAGAATAATTCACTTTTCCTAGACTTCATTTAATAAAGGATGGTTATGATAAAACCCAACATTCTTAATGGAGACAATTTGTAAATATGTGTTGTATAAATGATGGATAAACACTTCTAGTGTCACATTAAATCATTTATTCGACAAAATATGCTTATTACAACATATATCACCTTATGATGAATTTTGATAAATATTAATTAAGATATATTCCATAAAAATAGTATTAATTTTAATTAATTTATCTTTTCAAATTCAATTATAGTAATTTAGATTTTATTTTTAATGAAAAAACTATAAAATTAACATAATAAAATTCAAGAATGTTGCTAAAAACTGAAATAAAAAAATTAAAATCTATTAAATGGATATAAATTTTAAATAAAATCTCTAAATTTGTCATCAAATTAAATTATTTCATCTTTCTAAAATTATTATTTTTTATTCAGTAGTTAACAATAATAAATTCATTAAAAAAATTCATTCATGTATTTAAAAAATTCTATTTTTCATTAATTTCTATTAATTTCATTATTTTCTTTATTAAAAATGTTTCAATTAATGTCATTTGAATCCATATTTTCCTTAATTTTTTTATGGACACATTTGTATGCTTCAAAAATCATTTTATTAAAAATGTGTTTCCATATCATTTTTAAACATATGTTAAAAATAATTTATAACACTTATAGGTTTTGAATTTTATAAAATGTATTCCATATTTGTATGTAAAATATATAATATTAATTAATAATGCAATGTTCTTTTTTTGTCAAAATGTATTATAACCATGGTAAATAATTATCACCTCGGTTAAAGGTAAAATGTGTTTGAAGATATAAAAATACATTGGATATGGAATAAAAATGAAAAAAATACTTGGATAAATCATTGGGGTTGGTCGGCTTCCAACCATAACCTTATTATCATATATTATATGTTTGATTTTTTCATGACTCGCCCCCAGGGCTCATACCGTGACTACCCAAAGCCCGCCTTCCATTGGCCAGGGGCAGGTGACTGGCACCAAAAGGTGTATTCCCTATAACTGAGAAGGTGTTGCCTTTATAACCTGTAAACTCACACAACTAATCACAAAGCATTATACAAAACAGAATTAAATTGTATAGTAAAAAGAGTGTTTAATGTATGAAAAAGGGGCCAGAATACAATCCAAACTAGAAATTACATGAAAACTAAAATGTAAAAGTAAACTAAAAAAACTCTTATGAACTCCTACCAAGTACCCTACCTGAAGGGTAGGTAAAGAACTCGAACGGTCATCACTGTGGTATGCCTCATCTAATGTCCACCTCCGAGCAAACTCTAGTACTTGTTCTCTCGTCCTAAGTCAGCGTTTTACATCATCTTCACCAAACACAGCAAGGTCCAGGCATAGCCCATGTTGGGGTGAGTATAACAAAACTCAATAGGGACCCCAAGACCCTCGATGGTCTCAAAAAACCCACAATGGATAAACCAGAAAGCATTAAAACATCTGACAACCCTACATAGGTATATTCCCATACATATAGCTATGTTATTAAGTATACCCATGTCATTCATGAGGAAACTTAAGGCCCAAATCCTTATCTCAAAGCTCAACTTCCCTACAAAGAAAGGAATTCCATGAAGGTAACACCACAAGGGTATGTACCATGAGGGTAACGCCACAAAGAAGAATACCACTAAGGTATCACCATGTAGATATGTACTAAAAATGTATTCCACATATTAGTATACTATGAAGGTATGTACCACAAAGTACACAACACTGAAGAATACCACAAACTTATTACCACGAAGGTAAGTACCACAAAGGTAAGCCACATAGAAGAATACCAAAAAGGTATTACCTCAAATGTAAGTTCCAAAAAAGTACACCACAGAGAAGAATACCACAAATGTATTAACATGAATTTAATGACTCATGTGACACTAGTTATAACTTATTTATGGTTGTAATGATGATTAGATGTAACTATTGATTCATCGTACTATGTTAAGAGGCAGACCCACATAGGATCTTAAATCATCATACCCACGTAGGATCCAAGTGCAGTAGACCCACATAGGATCCTAGTAAATAAGACACATGAAGGATTCTAGAGTAGTTTCACATGAATTCCTATAGTGGATCCATGTGGGTTCCTCAAACTCAAACACTAAAAAGATCCTAAAGCACAGACCCACATATGATCCCTTTCTCACGTTACAGCCAGCTACAAGGATCCCTCACTAAGATTGATTGATTATGGGAGGTTCATTTCTTCAATACACATTTCAATACCCCAACCACTACCGTGTCCCTCAAAAAATTATCTCAAAGGACCTTCACAAAAAAGGTGTCTCAACACAACAGACGGTGCGTCAATCGGGCGCTCGGTCTATTAGTTATTATCCTTTTAGTCCCAAGGGCCCAATTGGATTCGTCACCAATCCAACATAGACATACCCAAAACTGTCCTAGGCCGACATGAGCCGCTGGTTCTGGCCTGGCACGCGGTATAGCGGCCCTCCGTCTCTAGATAGATGGCCAACCTCCCCCACGCGGTGCTGTCGAGCACCACACCTCCACAGGCGGTCTGCTCTGCCGGCGGCCCTCCCTTCACTGTCGAGGCCTCACGCCACGACCCTTGCATGTCGGGCGGCACATACACATGCCTTTGCCTCCCCATCATGTGGCCGGCCTTTTCTGGCCGTCGCATGTGCTCTGAAATAGCTGATAGGCCGCAACCCTTCGTCGGAGGCACGGTCATGCCGTCACCTTTTTCGCGGCTGACCAGAGTGTCGGCCACAGTTCCCTAGCCCAAAGAGTGTATGTTGTCAACATGGTGGTCGGAGAGGTTCATTAGGTCACCGAGAGTGCCCCGGTGTCTTGTTCATAAATATACAGACATCTACACTCATCTTAGGACGACACGAGGAAGAATAAGAAGATTGTACCAACGATCATTGCTTACAAAACATGGTTCCAAAGTTGTGCTTGTGCGTCGTCCTCATTCTTCATTCCAAATCATGTTCTTCATTGGAGATGGAATTCTTCGTTTGGAGGAAATTTGTCTACAATGATCACCAAGGATCTCTCCCAATTCTCATTTTACTTCCAATCCTCTACAAGGTATAGAGGAGATAATATAATAGAAATATTGTTATCAATTTAATTACACATTGGTCCAATTAAATTTGACACATTTAATTAATTGTAGTTGGATCAATTAATTAAATGAAGAGTTGAAAGGGTTTTCTCCCATTAAGAGTTGTTCGGGTTGTCCCCCCATTAATTTCAAATTAGGTGGTTTTAAGCTCGGATGGTCCCCACCACTACACATCCAAATGGGATGTCTAAAATAAAATAAATTTTTGGTCTTTATTTTATTTTAATTTTCATCAAAAACACGAAAACTAACATTCTCCATCATTCTATAGTAGTAGAGGTGAAAGTCTCCTTAAGCAAATACTGGCACTATGTGTTCAACAGTACACTCAGATTTCATTTCTGATCACTATTACAAAATTTACAAAAACCCACTCACATGTTTAATGAATGTACGTAAAAAAATATTCATAAATTCATTATGAGCACACCAGGCCTCAGAATCACGCGCCATGAATATTCACAGACTCGTAAAATTCCCATATAATTAATAAAATTTACATTGAATTTCTAGGTCTTTACAGTCTCCCCACCTCATGGATTTACATCCATGAAATCCACATTACATAAACTAGGAAAACCAGTGGGGGTACTAGGCACAAATATGAGCCTCCCGCTCCCATGTGCTTTCCTGGAGGTTCTCATGCTTTCAACGTACATGAACCAAAGGAATCAACCACCCTCAAAGGACTCGCTCTTATAGACCCACAATCTCTACTAGAACCTCCGTAAACGTCTCCCCATCATCGATGTCCATCTCGACCTAGTCAATGACATGAGATGAGTCGTGCACGTACCTCCTCAGCTGGGATATGTGGAAGACGTTGTGCACCTAGTGCAACTGAGGAGGGAGAGCTAAGTGGTGAGACATCTCACCAACTCTACTAAGGACCTGAATGGGTCCAATGATCCTTAGACATTACTTTCCACCTTGGCCAAATCATCTCAATCCTCATCGGGGTGAGACCCATAAAAAAGACATCGTCACCATCCTTGAACTCTATAGTTCTCCATTTCCTGTCGGCATAAGTCTTCTGCCTCCTCTGTGCAGCCTTCATCTAATCATGGATGATCTAAACCTTCTCTGTGGTATCTCATACCATTTCTAGTCCCATGATTACTGACTCCCCTGGGTCAGTCCAACGCAATGGCGATCTATAAGGTCGGTCGTACAACGCCACGAATGGTGACATCCCAATAGTAGATTGGTAGCTATTTCTGTATGCAAACACCACCAAAATAAAGTGATCCTACCAGATATAACCGAAGACAAGGACACAAGCATTTACCATCTTCTCAAGGGTCTGAATGGTCTACTTAGTCTAGCCTTCCTTCTGAGGAAGGATGGCTGTGCTGAAATGAAGTTGTGTCCCAAAAGCCTCCTCCAACCCCTTTCATAGGCAGGATGTGAAACGTTCATAACAATCAAAGACAATCATCGAAGGTAGTCCATGTATACACACAATCTACTACACATATAGGCGTCTCATGCTCTCTACTAAACCCTACTCTCTGATAGGTAGGAAGTGGGACGACATGGTGAGTCGGTCGATGATCACACAAATAGAATCATGAACCCTAGATGTAAGTGGAAGCCCTATCGTGGAGTCCCAATATATTCTATCACACATCCACTATGGGACCTCTAATGGCTGAACTAAGCCTATTGGTACCTGATGCTCTGCCTTCACTTGCAGACAAGTGAGTCCCCGAGAAACAAACTTTGGTACTACTTTCTTCATTCCCGGCCACCAGAGTTGTCATTGGAGAACCTGGTACATCTTTGCCACTCCAGGATGTACCACTAAAGGGGTTTTTTTGGAACTTCCTCAGCAATACCTCCTGATCAGACAATGGTAGCATGGTATGTCCACTGAAAAGGATGACATGCTCCCCACCATCAGAAAATCCATCAGGTGCATTCCCTGTGGATATCTGAACGTGCCAAGCCTTTTAGTCAGTGTCCCCACAATGTGCTTCCCTAAATCGCTCAAGAAGTGGGGGAGTGACTGTAAGAGACTAAAAAAAATCTATTCTATCTCGATCCACAAAGGTTATCTGCAAAGCAGCCAGCTACTCCGTCACCTCCCCGAGTAGTTGTATACCAGATTTCCTGCAGAGTGCATCTACTACAATGATCCTCTTCCCATGAGTATAGACTATCATGAATTCATAGTCCTGGGGGAACTCAAGAATAAGTCGTTGTCTCAAGATCAGGTCCTTCAGGGAAAAGATATACCTGAGACTGTTATGATCAGAGTAGACTGTAAAATGTTCTATCATCATGTAATGTTTCACATCATCAAGGAAAAGACCACTACTGCTAACTCCGAGTCATGGGTAGCATAGTTATACTAATGATGTCATAGCTGTCGAGAACCATATGTGATAACTTCTTCCTCTTGCATCAGGACACATCCACGCTTGGTCTAGGATGTGTTGCAGTAGACATCATACCCAATGAGCTCCTCCAGAAGACTCAAGATGGGGTCCCCAGTCAGCCTCTGCCTCAGCTTCTGAAAAAACTACTAGTATCTCTCCGAATACATGAAGGGTTTCCCTTATTCATCAACAATGATAAAGGTGATGCAAAACATGAGAAATTTGGCACAAACCTCTAATAGTATCCGGGGAAACCTAGGATACTCCATACCTCTATCGAACTCATGTGTGGCTCCCAAACAAGTATCGCCTCAATCTGTACTAGATCTGCCACAAATCCCGCCTAAGAGATGACATGTCCTATTATTAAAACCTATCAAATCCAGAACTAGCAGTTCATAAGATTACCATAATGATGGTGCTCTCGGAGTGTGTCCAGAACTATCTACAAGTGATAGGAAATATACTCCTTAGTAACTGAGTAGATCAGAATGTCGTCATTGAAGACTACTACTAAGAAATACATGTACAACTGGATGATCGGGTTCATGAGTCCCATGAACACTACTGGAGCACAGGTTACATCGAACGGAATGACGAAAAACTTATAATGTCCTTATAGACATCTTAAAGTCATATTATATGCATCCTTATCTCATAATCTGAGATGATGATATCCTGATCTAAGGCCTTTCATTGAGAACAACCATGCTCCCTTCAGGTGATCAAAGATATCGACAATCCAAGGAAGTATGTACTTGTCTTCACAATCTCATGGTTTAGGTGTTGATTGTCAACACAATGTCTAAAGCTCCCATATGCATTTTTTGTGAACAAAACCAGGGCTTCCCAAGGAGAAACACCGGGCCGGATGAATCTCTTCCCCTATAAGTCCTCTAGCAATACCCACATCTCACGAAGCTCTGGGGGAGCCTTCCGACATGTGGGTGAAGATATTGATGATGTCATAGGGTATGAATCAACATAAAAGTCCACCACTCTGTGGTGACCATTAACTGGAACATCATCAGAACAGACATCCATGTACTGGTCCACCACCACAGGATAGCTCAGACTCTCCACATCAACTGCTCTGAGGGTAAGGCTAGCCAACTAATGAGTGATCAGTTGCACTCTCCTCCGGGTAATTCCAACTTGTGCTGCAAAGGATCCCTTATCTTTAGTGAAGGTAAACCTAGTACCATTAGTGAGGGCACACTGTACATTTCTCCTAATACAGTCAATCTGAGCATATACTATAGATAACCAGTTCATTCCAAAGATGATGTCATAAGGCCTCAATGCCGCTACTAGGAGATCCTAGTCGAACCTCTCGCCTCCTATAGTAAGCTCACACTGCCTACAACAGTGTGTAATCATAGAATCCACTCTTGTAAGAGTCTGTAGCCAGAAGGATTAAGCCAATGGCTCCGTTGAAATTTCTGCGCTCTGAGAAAGTGTAGTGGAAATAAAATAATGATTGTAACCTATGTCTTTAAGTACTGCAAATAAGGATAAGTAGACACAAATCGTACTTCAAATCATTTCCGGAGCACCACGGTCATAGGCGTCAGCTACCTGGAGCTGAGCTCGCCCCTGTCTACTTTCTCCCTGTGGTCAGGGTGGTCCACCTGGTGGTGGTGGAGGTAACATCTCGAATCATCGCCCACCACCAGTTGCATGACCAGCTCCTCTCCCACATCCTTCTGCTCACTGTGGACATCCTTGGTCGAACCATTGTCTCTTCTTGGGAATTCCTTTGAGCATTTTCTGATCATCCATATGGCAGGTCGGACAGTCATGAGCTATATGACCCTGCCCGCCACAAGTGTAACAATGTCTACTCCTCATATGACGGGCTCTGTATCCGGTGCCTCACAAAAACAACCCTAAATCATGTTGTCGTCCACCTGTAGGTATGGTCCTCTTAGAACTCTTTGACATATATTTATTTACTACTATATAAGAAACTTCTACATGAAAACTTGTTGTTGGTCTTACTTCTGTTGACTACTCAACAAGAAAAATCCCCACTAAGAGGGCCCACACTAACACCGTCGCCTACGTCGGGATGCTGAGAGAAATCATCGAAGCCCTAATCTCCCTCACGAGTCCCTGATCAAAGATCTGGGCCTGAATGAATGGGTCTCACACCATATCAGTGGAGTAGTGTAAAAGTTCGGTGAACCTCACTGAGTACTGAGCCACATTCATGTTTTCCTGCTGTAGATGAAGATGCTCATTTTTGTGTACTATGTGTAGAGTCTCTAGGACAAACTGTGCTCAAAATAGACACTCAAAGTCTTCCTAGAGAAGCGTAACCTCATCGTGAACCTCTAGAATCATGCTCCACCATCTTCTTGTTGCTGCCTGTAGAGGTCTGGAGGAATTTATCACTATGAGATCAACTGGTGTCCCTACTAGTTGGATGACTCTCACCACGACCTCCATACAATCCTTAGCCACATGTGGCTGCATCTCACCCACTAAGCATTAGTGTCATCTTGCACTGGAACCCATGAAACGCGTTCAAATGGTGTGCACCCTCTTCTGTTGGGGCTAGTGGCATAGGTGTCCCAACAGGTAATGGTACTACTACTGCCTCCATTGGCGCCTCTACTGATAAAGGGCCCTGCACTGAGGCATCATTTCTAGATGGGCTATAATCGCGTACTATACCCAAAACCCTAGTAGGTTGTCTGTGTGGAGGCATCCTAAAAGAGAACAGGTGCGCCATATTCAATAAGTTATACTTGTTGAGCTGACTCAAAATGTTCACAATGAAAACTTTTCGAAACACACACGCAATAAGTGTTTTCATGAACTTAGTCTAAAATTAGAAGTCAGGGTCTTGTTGTGTGGGTACGTCGGCCACTACTCCAACACTAGATTCTCTAAACTGATAATGACACTCACTACACTTAGCACTATTGTCGTTAAAAGATCAAATTCTAATGTTTTATGTTTGAACTGACTCCTATGAATCCATTTTGTCACAACCCTTCTTCTGGGGCATGTGTCGTGACTACCCCAAGCCCACCATTCATTGGCCAGGGGTTGGTGAGTAGCACCAAAAGTCGTATTCCCAAAAAGTGTGAAGGCTTTTCATTTATAACCTGTAAACTCACAAAACTAAGAACAATGAAGGATACGAACAAAAGTAAACTGTATAGTAAAAAGAGTGTGTACATTAAAAAAAGGGGCCAGAATACTAGCTCAACTAGAAAGTACAAGAAATCTAAAAAGTACATACAAACTGAAACAAATCCCGTGAACTCCCCATAAGGACCCTACCTGAAGGGTAGGTACAGATCAAAAATGGTCATCACTACAATATGCCTTGCCTAATTTCCACCTCTGAGCTACCCCCAGTCCTGGTACTCTCATCCTCAGTCAGCATTGTACTTCTTCTATATCAAACACAACATGGTGCAGGAATAGACCGTGTAGTGGTGAGTATAATTATACTTAGTAGGGACCTGATATCCTCAATGGTCTCACAAAACCCACAAAGGATAAAACACAATGAATGAAAACAGCTGACAACCCTACTTTGGTACATGCCCAATCATATACCTATGTTATCACGTATACCCATCTCATTCATGAGTAAACTCAAGGCCCAAATCCTTATCTCAATGATCAATTGTCCCATTAAGGATGGAATACCAGGAAGGTAACACCACAAAGGTAAGTACAACGAGGGTAATGCCACAAAGAAGAATACAATGATGATATCACCATGAAGTTATGTACAACAAAGGTACGCCACACATAAGAATACAACAAAGGTATCACCATGAAGGTAAATACCACAACAGTATGCCAAAAAGAAGAATACGAAAAAGGTATTACCACAAAGGTAAGTACCACAATGGTATGCCACATAAAAGAACACCACAAAGGGGTTACCATGAAGGTATGCACCACAAAGGAACACCACAAAGAAGAATACCACAAAGGTATTACCACGAAGTTAAGAACCACAAAGGTATGCCAAACAGTAGAATACCCCAAAGGAATTATCACGAAGGTAAGGACTCATCTCACACATGGTATAATAGAAGTATGGTAGTAAAAATGATTAGATTTAATTAGTATATCATCTTACTCTACTAAGAGGTAGACCCAGGTAGCATCATAAATCCTTAGACCCACCTAGGATCCTAAATCATCGGACCCACGTAGGATCCCAGTATAACAGACCAACATATGTTCCTATAAAAGCAGACCCATGTAGGTTCCTAGAGTACTCCCACATGCATTAGAATATTGATCCATGTGAGATCTTCAAACTGAGAGTGATGGAGTATCCCAAAGCACAGACCCACATAGGATCTCTTTCTCATGTAAAAGATAGCTACAGGGTAACCACACAAAGCTCACAAGATTCCGAGAGGGTATGCACCCCAAGCCACATGTTGATGCTACAACTGTCACAAAGTCCCATGAAGATGTATCCCAAAAGACTGCCACAAAAAGGGGTCTCAATGAAATAGATAGTGCATCAATCAAACACACGGTCTGTAAGTTATTAGCCTTTTAGTCCCAAGGGCCCAGTTGGATTCATGTTCTATCAAACCCGGTTGTACCCCAACATTATCCAAAACTCATGTAGGGTATACCAAAAGGAACATCTCAGTCCAAGGTTTCTGGCACCGTAATGCTCGTAGTTCAAGATATTGATGAAAGAACAAAAAGGGGTTCTGAGTTGGTTCGGGTCCAGTCCGACTCGGACTGACCTGCGTATGGGCATGGGTCTGACCCGACCCACTGGGTTTAAATGGCATGCGGTGCGGCGGCCTGCCATGGCTGGAAAGATGGAAAACGCCCTCTACGCGGCGCGGTCACGCACCGTGCCCCCACCAGCGGCTGGCTCTTCTTGTTTCCCTCCTTTCACCGATTTGGCCTCGTGTTGCGGGCCTTACATGCTGGGCAACGTGGACACACGCCGCCGCCTCCCCATCATTGGGCAGGCCTCTACCAGCAACCTCCATTGCTCAGCCACGTCCCTTCTCCAGTGACGTGGTCGCACCACCGCATTCGTCGCGGCCGTCCGGAGTGTCGGCTGCCATTCTCAAGACCCACCAATGTCGGTCGCCAGAAAAGTTTTCAGCGAAATTCTTCAGGTCACCGGGCATGCCCCAGTGTCTCGTCATCAATCTACAGACATCCTCACTTATCTCGGGACGTCTCCATTGATTTAAAACCACCAATAAATTCACATAGGTTGCAGATAGGTCGGGTCGTTTCTTTTGGTTGGCACCCTCTATTGTAGAATGGTAGCCAGATGCTTATTCATTCTTGAATCATGTAGAACGTCAATAATGAGTAAGGGGGTATTTAAAACAATAATAAACCCTACCGTGATTTCTCATTGGATGAATATGTGAGGAAGAAGACGATGAGGGTGGAAAAAATCGTCGCTTCCGCAACATGATCCCGAAGTCAGGCTCGTGCATCGTCCTCTTTCTTGATTCTGAAGCACATTCTTCGTTGGAGAGGGCATTTTTCATTTGGAGGAAATTTTTCTCTAATTTTTTCCAAGGCTCTCTTCCAATTCTCCTTTTCCAACCAATCCTTTTAAAAGTAATTTATATCCAATATAATATAAATAAGTTTTACAATTTGATTCCACGTTGGCACAATTAAATGTGACACATTTAATTAATTTTAGTTGGATGAATTATTTAAATGGAGAGTCGAAAGTGTTTTCCCTCATTAAGATGTGTTCATGTGGTCCCCACCATTAATTTTAAATTACAAGGTTTTAAGATCAGGTGGTCTCCACCACTGCACATACCATTGATAGGTTAAAAATAAAATAAAAGATTGTTCTTTATTTCATTTTTATTTCTAAGAAAAACCCCAAAACTAACATTCACCATCGTCCTACTGCAGTCGAGGTGAAAGTCTCCTTAAGTGGATACTGGCACTACAAGTTCAACGGTGACCTCAAATTTCAATTCCATGTACCGGTTCAAAAGTTACAAAAACCCACATGCATGTTTACTGAACAATCCTAATAAAAGCCCAAAAATTCATTCCAGGCACACTGGGTCTCGAAATCAAGGGCCGTCAATTTTCCCAGATTCATAAATTTCCAATATAATTAAAAATAATACATGTAATTTCTGGGTCTTTACTTATTTGACAAATTTACATTGATTAATATTTTAATATATTTAAAAATTTTGGATAAATAATAATGTTTCTTATCTCTTACATATAAAAAAACCACCACTCCCACCATACTCAAACATAATACAATAATAGAATATATTATACACATCCAAATCATTTCCTAATATATGTCCCAATATTTTATTGATCATGGATTTATCATATTAAAACCTCATGAAAGATTTATCTATAACCTGTAGAAGTTTTCTGAATAAGTTTTATAATACTTATCTGAGTGTTTCCTTTTTATTTAATCTTCTCCGAACATTATATTTTTTATAACCATTCAAAATTAAAAAATAATTATCTTCAATATACATAAATATAATAATGACATTTTTTAATAAATATTCATTTCCATTCAATGCAATATAAAATGAAAACATCCCTCAATCAAACATATAACAAATCGTCTCCACATACCAGGGAAATTCATTCATCATCACCACATTAATATAATTTTTATAACAATAGAAATTCTGAATATATATTATATTTATATAATTATTATGATTCTGAAAATAAATCATATTAGTTAAATTCATACCATTTCACTTGTTGTTAAATGATAATGTCTCTCAGGCATAACTTTGGATTATTACTTCCACGAAGATATGTTATTCAGTTTTAATATCCCATTTTCTTGTATTAAATTAAATAAATATATGTATAATGAATATATATGGTATTTTTTTATTTCCATATTTTTAGAAAATTGGACCACCATCAAGATTCTAGTTCCAAAACTATGGAATGAAAATATACTCGATAAATGATAAAAATAGCACTTGTAAATGATGTTTTTAATAAAAATTTATTACCAAAAATATATTTTGGTTTAATAAATGGATAATATTTGATATAAAAATTAAAAATGTATTTGAGAAATATAAATATAATGATTATATTATTATTCTACATAAGGATAATATAACTTTTAGAACTAGTGAGACTTTATATTAGGTTTTCTTTTACAAACTCATTTTTTTAGTATTTGTTTAGTATAAGAGTAAATTAGAAAATTAGAAAATATTTAAAATCTTGAACTCCTCATATTTCTTTTCCTATGGTTATTTCATTGGTTTTCCTATTTTATGTCTTATTTTTAATTTTTTATGCACTCAAAAATAAAAATTAATTTTTCTAATGAAACATGACATACATTGTTCTATTCATTCACAAATCTTATTCAACTAGGTCCATATTTTTTAAAAAAAATAAATATTGTTTTTACTATTATGAAATGATATAATTAATCCATTTTATCAATATTTTAATTTTTTAAAAAAGGTAAAACAATATTTTTCAAATCATTTAATACAAGAGGTACTTTTTACCGATTATGTGAAAAAAATTATATTTTAATTACCAAAATAATAAATTCTATCATGAGCATGATAGCTATTTTAATTTACAATTATATTAAATATACATAACGGTTAATTTTAATGGTAATTATTTTCCAAATATTCTAGGTTTTGTTAAAAAATATTTCACTATGAAAATGTTCTTTTTCATAAGAATTCTTTCAGTGATATTTTAAAATCATTTTCATCAATTTCATCATATTTAGGTTGATTTTATTCATTTATGGGAATATAATTTAGTTTTATTAAAAATATTAATTTGGATGGCTTACGATATTTTAGTTTTATTTATTTATTTTGGTATGATAACCATTTCAAAATATAGTTTTTTAATACATTTTTTTTATTTTTTGTATTTATGGTATATTTATTCTTTCATTTAATATGATTAATTCATTGGAAATTTTATATGATGGTATGTTATGGCTATACACTATACATGAATCAAAATCACTCATAATGAAAATCCATTTTTATCCTTTGCGAAATGTGTTTCATAATTATATAATACATAATACCATAAGGACATGACAATAATAATATGTTTTTTGATATCATCAATTATATAATTACTTAACAAAATATAGTTATCTATGTTTTTATTTATATTATTTTCATCTTATGTTTTTACCAAATTCTTTCTATAATATAAATATCTAATAGTTGGTTACTTTTTATCTTCTGTATTACACATGTGTTAATTTTTGATGGAATTTATTTATTCATTCCTTTAATGAGAATCTACAACCACCCATTATTATGTATTAATATGTTTTGGATACTAGTAAGGGATATATGAATGATTTTGGAGGATTTTCTAGAATAAATAATACATATATATAATGAATTTATTTGTTTTATTTAATTGTTACCTGTTTAATCTATGAGTCAAATCTCTATCTATTCTCCTAATATTACTAAAAAATCCAATCCATTGTGAAATTTTGCCTTGAATTTTCCCCATATATATAATATTTACCACTGTCTCTATGTTTTTATAGTCATGGTGATGTTGTGGGTGTTGATGTAATATTAGTAAAACACATCTTCACAGTATTATAAAAAACATATATTATAGAAAATAGCCTTATAGAAGAGTCTAATGATAATTTTGTGTATTTAATAATAGAATTATCCATTCTTAATGTAGACATTTCTTGTTTTTACTAAAAAACATTTATGTATAGATTTTAGATATTTCCTCTAAATGAGGCAGATATGCATCTATGGGTAATAAATCTAAATGGTTGGATTTAGTATTAGATTGATCATCAATGGTACATCATGATTTGGGTTGATATTTCACACTGTCAAAACAATCGAAATTGATATGAATTTGTCTATAAACTAATTTATAAAAACTGTAACACCCCGACCCCAGTTACACATAGTTGGTGCATTATTACATAACATTGGAATGATCACAAAATATCAAGTCTCTAAAGACCTACCGATGCATAGAGGAGCTATATTGGGCTCCACCTGTCACTTATTAAGTCCAATTCATTTCTCATATGAAAAGGTTTAATCATAACATAAGCATTCGTATTAAAACTAGCATATGAAATGTCAATTCATTATCCGTAAACCATAAATGGTATAAAAATAACACATCCACAGAAAAAAATATCACAATACATTCAATACAATATGAATGTTTTGTATCATAATAAATCAACTTCAAATAATCTTAAAATCCATCATATGTTGTTGACATAGATGAAATCAAAACTCTTTTTGAGAAATTTTACATTTTTTTAAATCCTTTAAAAGTCACAGAATTATAAAATAAAACATTTAATTTGAAAATATTATTTTAAGATTTTAAGGGAAGATTCAACGATTTTATAATGGTAGAAAATAGCCGCACAGGCCGTATAAGTTAAAAATACATTGTTACCTTAATTCTGTAGAAAAGTTTAAAAAAGGACCTTGTTTGGAAAACGAAAGAAAGATTCCTTTATAAAAATCTTATAAAAAGTCAAGAAGGTTATAAATGACTTTTACCCATAGTCTATATAATAGTAATAATGATTTGGAATACATTTATAAGAAACGTGGATGTGGATGATAAAGATGCCCCAGTAGATAATTACTTAAAAACAACCTCGAATAATAAAGAGATTGTGAAATTAACCCTTACCCTGTACTTTTCCTTAGTTGATGGTATGTTAAACTCTTGTATAACATTTATAAAATTTTTATTAAATTATACATGAATAATATACAAAAATATGATATCATATATGATCTTTTAATATTGCATTGTTAATAAAACTTTAGTATTATCGTCGTTTCGGGTGTTAACTTACTCGTTTTATTTTATATGTTTTCTTACATAAGCCATGTATTTTAGGGATAGGTTGTATATTATTCATATCCAGAATGATATCAAGTCCTTAAACATTATTTATAATCATAAAAATAGAATTATACTTGAATGGATACGATGTGGAATGAATCTCATCGCGTTCGTGGAGACGGTAGACCGTATGTACGCACGAGCGACAATATCATTATTTTGATATTAAAATAATATATAATTGATGGTGTATAATATATACAGAATAATTATCATGTTATATTAATTATTTAAATCAATTAAATATCATTATTATACCCATCCAAATAATAATGTATTGAATAACAATTACACAACGACGTGAAGACGGTAAGCCGTACGTACGCACGTATGGTGACATGTAATTCAAGGGATGGATAGAATAATGAATTTGGTTGTTCCATATTTATAATAACATTATAGTATAAATAGGATACTAGATTTAATATTTTAGAATGGAAAAAAATGAAAAAGGAAGTGGAATAAGAATAGAACTTGAATGAATGTGGTGAAAAACTTACATCTTCTTCGGGTTCGTCCTTTTGATTTGATCAAAAGGGATACATTGGTTGGATATATGATGAAACTAAGGACTCTATGATGAATTTAGGGAAGTTTAGAAAATATTTGGGTAGGGTTTGGAGATCCAAAAGGCTTTTAAGGTATGAATTTGAGAGAAGGGCGAGTTCCCTTTTATAAGAGGGGTGAGGGGCACCTTATGAAAAGATAAAAATATTATTTTATAATAAATTAATAATCAGTTTCTAATGGCTCAAAACATATTTTTTCGATGATAAGGTGGATATGGGTCGAAAAAAAGTCAACCAATAGGTTTTAGACAGGTTTGGGTCACTTTATTAACCTTATTATTTAGTTGTAACTCTTAGTTAATTAGTTTGACATTTACCATATCTCTTTGTATTTTTATATTATATGGTTAATAAAATTACTCTATAAATTCAAAATAACCCCAAGTGGTCCAAAAATAATAAACATATCATTATATATTTCCTTTGGATGAACCATATATTTTTAGGAACATAAAATAAATTAATAATATAATATTTTTTTTAAAACTCCTTTATGTGAATTTGGACACTATTTGGTATATGATATTTGTGATAATGATAAAAATAAGATTACTACGAAAAAAGATAATTAAGTCAATACTAACATGTCATATTAACCAAAAAATTAGTGATATTAATAAGAAGCCTCAAATTACTTTTATTTTGATATTTATAATATCAATTATTTTAATATTTCATTAAATAGGTAACAACTGCATCACCATTGTGTCATAAATAAATTATGTTATTTAATGTCTAAAAATTATAACAAAATAAAATTATGTAGTAAATAATTATATATTTATATCAATTTTTATAGTTGTAAAGATAACATATTTAATCCTATGTTAGAATTGTATTTCTAAATGATATATAATTATATAATTTTGGTATTTAATTTAACGTAATTAATTTAAAGAGTCATTTTCATTTACAAGTGGCTCCATGGTGTCCAATAATCGACTTAAAGATGCCCATTTTTGGGAATGTATCATCCAATAGTGATATGACACGTTTTAGAGTTATTGAATATTATTATAATATTATTTTTTACCCCTTTTTACCAGGTTTACCCTTTAACCATGGTAAATAAAATATTTACCGAAGTAATTATTCAAAATGCCTAAAAATAATAGTTTTTTATTTATACAATTTGGACCTCCAGATTCTAAATATGGAATAAATTTTTCTAAATTCAAAACACTAAACTGGTAGAAATTAATTTAAAATTAATTCTCGTTGTTAAAACAAAAAGCGTGTTTTTATGAAATAATAACTATTAGAAGATTGACACTTGTTTATGTCTAGTCTAAATGTGAAATTATGTCCAATGACCAAAATTGGATTAAATGGTAAAAATATAATCTAATTATACCTTAAAATCACTCAAATTCATAATTTATCACTATTAATTATTTCGATTAAAAAAGTTGTTTTTAATTAAAAATTATTTATTTTCACTATTCGTCAAAATATGAACGTTATTGGAAAAGTACCAAAAATTATCCCTACGTTAATTTTCATATTATGAGTCCAGAAATAAAGTACATTTTGAATGATACAATGTATAAAATTTTAAAAAGTGTGTATTACTATTCATAACGGCTACTATGATTGGTTGTGGTGTGTGTTAAAACTCGAAGTTGGGTACAACACACGCTACTGTATTATTCAAAGGGAAGCATACCATGGAATCTTGGGGTGTCATATTATCCTCTCCTTAAAATAATTTCATCCTCAAAATTTCTAGAATACATCTGCATGAAAAGACTCGGGTGGTTCTTCATCATAATTTCCTCGGGTTCCCGTGTTGCCTCTTCAATCTTATGGTTTCTTTATAGAACTTTTACCAGATGAGTCGTTAGGTTTCTAAGCACTTTTTCTTTAGTATCAGGAGTCTGTAGGGGCTCTTCACAATAAACAGATCAGGTTCCAGTTCTAATTCCTAAAAAGTGATTACATGCATTGGGTCATGCATGTATTTTCTCAATAGTGATACATGGAACTCATCGTGAATTTTTGAGAGATTTGGTGGGAATACCAAATGGTAAACTACAACCCCAATTCGTTGAAGAATTTCTAAAGGTCCTATATACCTGGGACATAGTTTACCTTTCTTTCTAAAATGTATAACTCCTTTCCATGGAGATACCTTTATGGAATCAAGATCTCCTACCTGAAATTCCAAATCCTCATTCAGTTGTCAACATAGCACTTCTGCCTACTTTATGGTTCTTTGATGTGGTTTTGGATCGCCTTCACCTTTTCCACCATTTCCTCCACTAGTTATGGGCCTATGAGTTTTCTTTCACCAACATCATCCCAACAGGTTGGTGTGGGACATCTCTTTCTGTATAACTCTTCATATGGTGCCATCCGAATAATTGAATGGAAGCTATTGTTATAAGAAAAATCTGACAGAGGTAATTATTGATACCACATACCCAGAAAGTCAAGTGAGAAAGACCTCAAAATGTCTTCAAGGATTGAATATCCCATTCTGATTGTCCATCAGTTTGGGGGTGGAATGAAGTTCTCAAATGAAGTTCAGTATCAAGGGAATTCTAAAGACTGTTCTAGAATCTTGAAGTAAAATGGGGATCACGATCTGAAAAAATCGATATGGGTACTCCATGACGTCACACTGCTTCATTAACATATATTATTACTAGACGTTCATGTGGTAGATCTTCTCTTATAGAAAAAATATGTGATGACTTGGTAAGATGATCAAGAAAGACCCATATTGCATCATTCCTTATAGAAGTCTTCGGTAGTCCCATTACAAAGACCATCGTAATATTATCCCATTTCCACTCTGGTGTGGGAAGAGGTTTCATGACTCTTCCAGGCTGTTGTCTTCCAGATTTCACTTGTTGAAAAACCATAAATCTTGACACAACATCAGAAATCTCCCTCTTCATGATGTCCCACCAAAAATGTTCCTTCAAATCTCTATACATTTTGGTTCTCCCAGGGTGTACAGAGAAATTGGAACTATGAGAATCTTCTAAAAATTACCTTTTTAGATCAGGTATAATGGGAACACAAAGTCTCTTCCCAAATTTCAAAATTCATTCTATATACAAAAAGTCGATCAATATGCCATCATTCACAGTTTTAATCTTTATTAGAAATATTTCATCAATGGTCTGAGAACTCTTAATACTTTATAGTAATGATTGTTTGGAAACCATTTTAAAAAGTATAGATGTTTCACCTTCCATGGTTATTCCCACATCCAACATTACTAGAACCCTGAAAATTGGATTCCTTTCAACTCTCATTTTGATGAAAACTCCATGTTCTTTTCTGCTGAAATAATTTTCCACCTTATTTTCCTTCCCCAGGTGGTAGTGTATCATGAAATCATAATCCTTGGGTAGTTCAAGACATCACCTTTTCCTTATGTTGAGTTCATTCTATGAGAAAATATACTTCAAACTCTTGTGATCTGTTTAAATATCACCTTTTTCACCATAGAGATAGTGTCTACGAATCTTTAAAGAATTGATTATAGCTGCTAACTCAATATCATGAGTAGGATAGTTTTTCTCATTAATTTTCAGTTGTAGTGATGCATAGGCAATTACTTGATCATTCTGCATAAGGACACAACCAAGTCCTTTCATCTATGCATCACTATAAATAACGATCCCATCATTCTCTGATGGTAGATTTAATATGGAAGCATTGACTAATATTATCTTCAGTTCTTAAAAAAATTCTTCACACCCCTTTTTCCAAATAAATTTAGACCCTTGACGTGTACGCTTCATTAATGGGTTAGACAATTAGGAAATATTCTAGACAAAACACCGATAATAACCTGCAAAACCAATAAAACTATGTTCCTAAGTTATATTCATCAGTGTTGGCCATTCTTGGATTTCATTGGTCATAGAATGTTCAACGGAAATTCCATCCTTATAGAAAATATGGCCGAGAAAAGAAATATCATGGAGCTAGAATTGACACATGCTAAACATCCCATATAGTTCATGTCTTCTTAGAGTCTTCAAGATAATGCGCAAGTGGATTTCATGATCATCGTAGATTTTGGAGTATACCAAGATATAATTAATAGGTACCACTACAAAATCATAGAGATATTCCTTGAAAACATTGGTCATCAGATCCATGAATATAGAGGGTGAATTAGTCAATCCAAAAGGCATAACTGTACACTCATAATGCATGTACCTGGTTCGAAATGATGTCTTAAGAATGTCTTCCTTCATCACACACAACTAATGGTATCCAGATCGAAGGTAAATCATTGAATAGTTTTGAGCTCCATGCATTTGGTCAAATAAATAATCAATGTGAGGCATGGGATACTTTTCATTATTGTTATAGCACAGATCTCCCTGTAGTCAATACATAACCTCATAGATCCATCTTTCTTCTGAAAAAAAGGATAGGGGATCCCCATGGAGAAACACTAGGGTGAATAAATCCATTATTACTCAATTACTATAGTTTATTTATTTCAACTAATTCAATAGTGGACATTCTATAAGGGGTCTTCAATAGAGTCCTTGAACCATGAATTAAATCAATGGAAAACTCAATTACTTGTTCTGGAGGATGTCCAGGTAAATCTTCCTGAAACAAATCTATATATTTTTTCACAATAGGTATATCCTCTATTTGAATTATCCTTTCCTCACCTATAGTAATTTCATTCTCTTCGAACCCAATAATTGAATTTAGTTGAGCTACTGGGGGTGCATCTAGATAAGAATTAGGTGGTCAAAATTCATCTCTAAAGATAATGTGTTCATTATCATCATCATCAAAAATTCTAACCTCCTTATTCTTACAATAAATATTTGCATCATTGTCTGAAACCCATTACATACCAATGATTATATCAAATTCAATCATGGGTATGATGATGAGATTAGTAGATAAAGAACATATGTATTCCATAATGGGAACTGATTCACAAAACATTGTTGCAATGATACTTCCCTTTTGAGTTTTGAATGATAACTCCCTTGTCAAATCAAATTGGAAATATCTAATTTTCATAGAAAACTGGGAAGATATGAAACAATGCTATGATCCAAAATCAAATAAATCATTTGCAAAACATGAGGAAACCATTAAATTTCCTTCCACCACGTCTTTCGGAGCTTCTACCTCAGTAGTAATAATAGCATAAGTTTGGACTTGATCCTTTGGTATTTTCTGAGGTAAGTTCCCATGATGCTTAGGAAATTCATTTTCATAATATCCCATCTCCCTGCAATTGTAGAATTGAACATCAGTAGCTTCTTTTTTCCCCTTGTAGTCACAAGCTTGGTGGCCTTTTTCAACACACTTGTAACAGACTCTCATTCCTTTCAAGAAAGTACCAGGGTGTTTCTTCCCACATTTAATACAGGATGGATATGGAAATTTTCCATTCTTCCTCTTATTTCTATTCCTAGAGTTATAGATAGATCTCTTCTTCTCTTTATTTTCTTTAAAGTCATAAGAGTTAGAGAATTTCTTTTTTGTCTTAATATCACATGAAACAATATCATTGTACAACGAGATGGATTGTGAGACTAATGATCGACAGAGAAATGTTTTTAACCAGTCAATGAAAAGATAAATATAACTCCATGGGTTATGTATATAATCTTATTCATGCATCTCTATCCATGTAATGTTAGCCTCATACTTTGTGACATTCTCATCCCCTTTTTTTCTCAGACTAAAAAATTTCGTTTCTATATCACTCGATGGTCATGAGGAAAGTATTTTTCCTTGAAAATATCTTTGAACTCCCTCCATTCCATATTTGATACTTAATTATCCTACTTTGTGTTTTGAATCAATGACCACCATTGGTCAGCATCTCCATTGAGGCAGTAAACTTCCATGATATCTTTTTCCCTTTCACTACTCCCCAATGCATGGAATATTTTTTCTAATGAATATATCCATTTCTTAGCTTCTAATGTATTTGTACTACAATTGAATGTTGGTGGTTTTTTCCTCATTAAGAGATCTAGCATTGATCATCCACGTTGTGGATCTGGGTGCTCTATACGGGTAAGGTTATTATTCATAACCTGAGTGAGTTGTCCCAATATGGTGATTAGCTGATCAGCACCACTTACATCACCATCTCCACTATAATTATCTTGAGCTGGAGGGAAATCCCTACGTGGAGTTTATGCATTGATAATGTTTCCATTTCATCCACTAGGTTCCATTTCTAAAAAATGGAATACACTAGAATATTTTATGAATCACAATACATAAATCCAAACTTGTAAAAGACATAACATGAATTGAACTGTTTTTTGATATAACCCATAATAAAAAAAATGTTTTCATTGAAGAAGTATATAATCATAAACCCTTCATAATGGTTTTTAAATAAAATGATAATTATCCTAAGAATATCCCCCGGGAGTGTCGTAACCCAGAGTGCAGCAAGGCCCATTGTCTTGGAGCAGTTTTTGTTCAAGTCTTCATCAAAGCGGTGTTTTCAGGTTTTACCCCTAGGTAAATCTGTGCCAGAGCAGCCTCTACATGAATATATCCAGATATGGATGTATTTCTTGGAAAAATCAGAAAATCACTACAATACCAAAAATTCTAGGAAATTATTCTATTCTAGTCCTCAATGTATATCTTAGGGATATGTGCTCTAATCAAAGTTTATCTAAGCCTAGCTTCCAAGGTTTGTACTAAACATCTTCTGATAGAAACTGTATCCCCCCGACCATAGTTACCCAGAGTCGGGGCATTATTACATATATTTTCATGATCACAAAAGATCATGTCTGGAATGACCGATTACTTTAGTAACTTTGGAATCTCTAGATACATTCACCAGTCTTACATTAATTTATAAAATGAAAACTACGACAACATAGTCTCCATAGTGCACACTCATATCCCCCCATACTATCTCTACAGGTCATTCATAAAATACTTCTTCACAACCTGGGAAAAATAAAACATAGAAATGGGTGAGATCAGATGCCCATTAAGGATAACAATATAGTTGAAACTTTCATAAATAAGCATATAAATTTAAGGAAATTTATAACTAAAACAAAAGACTTTTAAACATTAACTTCACAAAAATATTGAAAAAATAAAATGAAATAATTCCATTTACTTATTCACATCTATATTCTACTAGTGGAAAAATCACATGCAATATCAATAACCACTTTCATAATGATGGAATGCATAATTCCAGACTATAATAACCACATAGTCAAGGACTTGTTCCAAGACTACATATAAGATTTTGTCATGTCCTTGTGCCAAGACATTATTTTGTCTCAATAGACCTACCGATGCATCGAGGAACTATAGCGGGCTCCACCCATCACATGCTAAGTCCAATGCATTCACCATATGAAAAGTTTTAAACATAACATAAACTTTCGTATTAAAACGAGCATAAAAAATTTCAATACGTTTTCCATAAACCATCAATGGTATAAAAATAAAAAATCCTTAGTCAGACATAAAACAATACGTTCAATAAATTATGAATTTTTTGTATCATAATAAATAAAATTCAAATAAGCTTTAAATCCATCAAAGGCTGTTGACAAAGATGAAATCAGAACTATTTGAGAGAAATATATCTTTTTTGAAAATACTTTACAAGTCACATAATTATAAAATAAAACATTTACATTGAAAATATTATTCTTATATTATAATGGAAGCTTCAACGATTTTATAATGGCAGAAAATAGCTTCACAATTCGTATAAGTTATAAAGACATTTTTACCTTAATTCTGCCGAAAAGGTTAAAAAGGACCTTATTACGAAAACGAAGGAAATATTCCTTTATAAAAATCTAATAAAAATAAACAAGGGTATAAATGACATTAACCCATAGTCTATAAAATAGTAAAAATGATTCGAAATACATTTTTAAGAAACATGGATGTGGATGATAAAGAGGTCATAGAAGATACTTACGTAAAAACAACCTCGAATAATAAAAAGATTGTGAAATTAACCATTACCTTATAGTTTTCCTTGGTCGATGGTATGTTATACTCATGTATAATAGTAAAAAATTGTTATTATATTATACAAGAATCATATACATTAATATGATATCATATATGATCTTCTAATATTTCATTGTTAATAATATATTAGTATTATTGTTGTTTCGGTTGTTAACATACCCATTTTCTTTTATATGTTTTGTTACATAAGCCATGTTTTTTATGGATTGGTTTTATCATATTCATATCTAGAATGATATAAAGGCCTTAAAAATTATTTTTAATCATCAAAAGATAATTATACTTGAATTGATACGATGGTGAATGAATCTCATCGTGTTCATGGAGACGGTAGACCGTACGTACGCATGAGCGACAATATCATTCATTTGATATTAAAACTATATATAATTGGATGGTGTATCATATATACAGAATAATTGTCATGTTATATTAATTATTTACATCAATTACACATCATTATTATACCCATTCAAATAATAACATATTGAAAAACAATTACACCACTACGTGGAGACTGTAAGCTATACGTACACAAACATGGTGACATGTCATTCAAGGGATGGATATAATAATGAATTTGGTTGTTCAATATATATAATAACATCATAGTATATATAATATAATAGAGTTATTATTTTATAATGGAAAGATAAAATAAAAAGGAACTGGAAGAAGAAAGGAACTTGAAAGAGGGTGGTGAAAACCTTACCTCTTATTCGGGTTCTTCCTTTTGATTTGATCAAAAGCGATCCATAGGTTGGCTTTCAGATCAATCTAAGGCCTCTATTTTGATTTGATGGAAGTTGAGAGAATATTTGGGTAGGGTTTGGCTGAACCAAAAGGATTTGAAGGTATGAATTTGAAATTGGGTGGTTCCATTTTATAAGAGGGGTGAGGGGAAACTTAAGAAAAGATAGCAATAATATTTTTTAATAAATTCATATTTGGTTTTTGGTGGCTCCAAACAGATTTATTTCAAGGATACGGTGGGGATGGGTTGCAAACAACTCATCCAATTGGTTTTAGACATGTCTGGGTATCATTATTAACCTTATCTTTTAGTTTTAACTATTAGTTATTTAGTTTGACATTTATCATGCCTCATTTTATTTTTATATTATATGGTTAATAAACATAATATACACTTCCAATCAAACCCCAAGTGGTCCAATAATGATACACTTATCATTATATAAGTCCTCTGTCAAAAACATAGATTTTTATGAATATAATATCAATTAATAATATATTATTTGTTTAAAAACTTCATCATGTAAATTTTGACACTATTTTGTATTTGATTTTTGTGAAAATTATAAAAACATGATTATTTCGAAATAAGTTAATTAAATCAATAATAACATGTCATATTAACATATAAAATTAGTTTAATTCATAAAAATCCTCATATTACATTTATTTTGATATTTATAATATCAATTATTATAATATTTCATTAATTATGTAATTACTGAATCATCATTGTGTCGTAAATAAATTAAATTATTTAAGGTCTAAAAATTATAAATAAAGTATCGTTATATAGGAAATCGATTTATATTTCTAATTAACATTTATAGTATAAATGATAACAAATATAACCATATGTAATAATTGTTTCTCTAATAGATATATGCTTTTATTATTTTTTGTTTTTACTTTAACATAATTAATTTAATGAGTCCTTATCATTTACAAGTGGCTCCATGGGGTCCCAAAATCTACCCAAATATGCCCATGGTCTAAAATGTATCATCCAATAGGATTAGGAAACATTTTAGTGTAATATAATATTATTATAATATTAATTTTTTACCCTTATTTACCAGATTCACCCTTTAACCATGGAAAATGAAATATTGACCAAAGTAACTATTCAAAATATCTAAAAATAAAATTTACCTATTTACACAATTTGGACCTCATGATTATAAATATGGAATTTATTTTTATAGATTTTAAACACAGAAGTGGCAGAAATTAATTTAAAATTAATTCACATTGTTAATATAAAAAGCATGTTTTATGAAATAATAACTATCAAAAGATTGAAACTTGTTTAAGTATATTTTAAATTTGAAATTATATCCAATTACCAACATTGGATTAAATAGTAAAAATAAAATCTAATTGTACTTTAAAATCACTCAAATTTTAAATTTATCACTATTAATTATTTCGATTAAAAATGTTGTCTTTAATTAAAATTTATTAATTTTCACTATTAATAAAAAATTTAAAGTTAGCAAATAAGTACCAAAAAATCACCCTAAGATAATTTTGATATTAAAAATCTACAAATAAAGTCCATTTTTAATGATAAAATGTATAAAATTTTAAATACTGTGGATTACTATTCAGAACTGCTACTTTGATTGGTTGTGGTGTGTGTTAGAACTCGAAGTTGCTTACAACAAACGCGACTATATTATTCAAAGGGAAGAAAACAGTGGAATCATGGGGTGTTAAAAAACCAATATGAATGATTGATAAGATTTTTATGATTTTAGTATATTCCAAATTAAAATATGTCTATAATTTTTACATTATCTATGAATTTTATCTGTTTATTATAAATGTTACATAATATTTATAATCATACACATTGATTTCAATTTCATAATTTTATAAGATAATTTAATATATAATTTTATTTTAAATTATTCCTAATGTAAGGAATATATGAATTATATATATATGTATTATATATAGGAATTTTTGTTTTTTTCAATGAAAATTATTCTAGAGTTTTATATTGTCTAGGATAATAATAAACTATAACTATATAAGCGTAGTTGACTATTGTAATTATTAATAAATTTACCCATATAGACGAGCATGTTGGACACCATCCTTTCCTAATAATATTAGACCACTTCATTCATTTGAAAAATACATCGTTATTTTAAATTATAACAGTGTTTTAGTGTTTAATCTATTAAATTCCAAGGAAAACATCATTCTCTATTTTGTAAATGAAAGAAGATAATAATTTATCATAGTAGATTATCTCATTAAAAGATATTATATTCAATGTTGTATGTTGATGCATATTATTATGTAGTCGGAATAAATAAATTGTATAGAGTGATATACTCTCAAATATATTTTAATTTAAAAATAATTTTCACATTTGAAATGAGTTGATATGGATAGTCAATTCCATTATATAATGTAAAACAAAAGATATAATGTCACAATATATATATATTATTGTACATCTCTAACAAAAAATTTGTGATTTATGTTGGTAATATATGGAGTATTATTTATTTTCTTATTTATATAATAAAATCCAATCCTTCATTGGTAATTATCATATTAGGAATTTTCCATACATATTTATATAGTATTATATTACATCAAGAACGAAAACACTTCCCAAATTCATAATTTTATAAAGAAAAAATTAACATAGGTTGGAAGATAAGTACTCTATAAAGAAAAATATGGAATCATGAATGAATGGATGGGCCTAAATAAAAAAATATAATAATTATTTAATGAAACCCCATGAAAATTGTTTAATGGGAATTTGTATTTTCATCAAATTTAGAGAGAATTTAAATAAGGTTAATGAATGAATTGAAATGAAATATTCTACCATTTTTCATGATACAACTATAAGGATACTGAATACTATGTGAGTGAATTCTCTAGGTGTAACATCCCAGATAAATAATGAAATATGATATTTTAATATTTATTAATATTTTTGAATTAAATATTAATTTTACATTAAAGGGGGTTCTATGTTCGATGGCATACATGATATGCAACAACGGGTTTCTTTGAAATCTTATGTTAGACACAGTGCTGAGTCATACTATAAAATAATAATATAATATTATTTGAAAAGGTAGTTAAAACCAAGATATTGTATTGGTGAGAATGACTATAACTAAATAAAATATTATTATAAATGTTTTCTAAATGTTTTTACATTTATCCAATAAATTTTAGGGGATTAAAAGAAGAAAAATCTGTTATCAAGCATAAATAATCTATTATTCCTTAAAAGGTCAATTTTCAAACTTTTGATGGAGAAATTTTATCAAATATAGTTTTCTAAACTTTTATATGTTCTATTTAACAAAATAATATTTTTCTTTAATATCAGGACATCAAAATTTACTTTGGATGAAATTTTGGTATTTTTCTTAATAGATTTTATTTTTTAAGGAATAGTGAAATGTATAGTAATTTAATTCAAAATTTTCTGTTAATATAATTTTTTATATCGTTATATTATCTTTGTAATTGGTTTTAAAGTTTAATTATATTACATTTTTACCATTTAATCTAATTCTGGTCATTGGAAGTAATTTCACTTTCAAATTGGAAATAAATATGTGTCAATGTTTTGATAGATATTATTTCTTAAAAACATGATTATAGTTTTGACAATGGGATTTAATTTAAAATTAAATTAATGAAACATCAATGTATTTAATTTGGAAAAATAGAAATTATTTTTTAATTTGGAATATCAAATATAACTTAGGTTGATTTTTTGGAATTGTTCTGAAAATACATTAATTTTGGATTTATAGTGAAAACAATAGGTAGTAGTTTTTAAACCGAATTTTTCATTTAAATGAAATTTTACCTCTTCTGTGAATTGAATATCAAAAATATGAAATACATGGTTTTTATTAATATTTATAATGAGGTTCAATAAAATGAAAATAATTTTTGGATAATAGTAGCTTTTGACTTTTATTAAACGCGATTAAAGGTAAATATGGATATTCAAGGTTAAAAATAATATTATAATAATATTAAATTACCCTAACATATGTCCTAATACTATTGGTTGATACATGTCTGACTGTGGGCATCTGTCGGTCGATTTTGGGACCCCATGAAGCCACTTGGGTGGGATAATGAAACTTTATATTAATTAATTTAATGTAATAACATAAATGACTTAAACATATACCTTTTAGTAAATAAATTTTTACATAGAATTTTATAAGTTATCTCTTCAACAAAAAATGATAATTTAAAATATAAAAATATTAATCAAATTATGGTATTTTTTATAATTTATAGAACTAAAATAAATAAAATTATTTATCACACAATAATGATGTAGTGTTTACCTCATTAATGAATAATTTAAATAAATGAGATTATAGAAATTAAAAAAATATACAAAACCATTCCAATTCATATTGGATGATTGTATTTAAAACAAGGGTCATATTATTTTTTGTTTTAATATGTTTTGGACATTTAGAAATCAATAATCATTATATAATAAAATAATATATTCAGTCTTTCCTAAAGAGTCCCTCCTCCCCCTTATAAAAATCCATAACATATATCCCATTCCTCACAAATCTCCATCCTCTTGGATCATACAAAACGATCCCAAATAATCTCCCTACATCCCTCTCTTACTCCTAGATGATTTACCATAGGCATAATGCACTTCAAATAAACCTTTTCGTTCAAACTAAAGAGAGATACCTGATTTAAAGGCAACATCTTCACATAAGTTCTTTTATTTTATTTTACTTATCCAACCTCCTTAACTATTTTTATTCATTTATTTTATATCAATTGCAGTATCCTCAGTATATTGCATTATTTTTATGAGATTTATTCTTTTTACACTTTCACACACCTCCATCTAATGGGTGAAGAACATATTGTTTCTTTGGATGAAAAACTACTTCCTCACAAAATGATGATTGTTCAATATTCTTCTATAACCTATTATGGTGGCCATTTTTATAGAAGTATACTTATTTGTAATATATGTTCTATTTATATTATTTATATGCTTTTCAATATTTCATATATATAATACCATTATTGTTTCCATATGGGGTAAACTCAATAATTTCACTGGAAAAAGTGTGTACTACCACCCCCTCAAAGTTATATGAATCATTAATGCCATATGTGGGAAATATATTAGATTGAGTTAATGAAATTATACATTATATTATAATTTAATTATTATATACATATGTACCACTATTTTTTCATTCCATTAAATATGAAATAGAAGTGAATGTAGCGTTCAAGTGTACGTACGACCTACCATCTCAATGAACTATGCATTTAATTTCTTATCTCTAAATGTTATGTACTATTATAAATGCATATATATAGTGGATATATATGATATATATGATGTATAAATCATTAATATCATTCTAGATATAATGGAATTTTGACCATATGGACAACTTGTAATTATAAGGAGTTTATTTTTTACTCAAGTACCAAAAATCCACAAAATGACCAGTATTAACTTAAATTATTACATATTGTTTATAACAAGGAAATAACTGATATAAAATGAATAATAATATTATAAAAGATTCTTAATAATGTATAAATTAAATTTAGTTTATTATTCAGGAGATTTAAAAACAAACAGGACAAGTAATACACGAGGTAAGGGAAAATCTTAACCCAATTTCCATTCATTGTTTTAATCATCTGCATTTAAATTATGTTGTGCTTGGAATATGAAAGAAATAAAATTTGAAGTATTATAATGTATTAATACATTGTCTATGTGTACATATATTATATACACATACTTGATCTTTTTTATTTACAAAATGATCTTTGTAGGGGACTTCGCCTAAATATCCTTTCATTGAAGCATATTTTGTTTTATACACGACTTTATTTTATAAGGTGCATAAACACCATTGACTTTTCATATCATTCAAATGGAGTATTTTTCTACGAATCATTTTACTAAATGACAAAAACTGAATGTTTCTTTTTAATGTAAGCAGTGACAGGGACCTTTCGGCCACCATGAGTATTATTTGATCTTTGACTTCCTTAACAAGATGTAATGTTTTTAAAGGAAAATAAATACCATTTACTCTATTTACATATTCTGGTATTGAAAATGGTTATTATAATGGATGGATTATACTAATATATTTGATTGATATATTCTGATAGTAATGTGGAATTGTTATCTTTTATTTTTTCATGTGTTATGTTTTATGACTATGTTATGGTTCGTGGGAATTGTTTATGTAGATGGGAAATAAGGTGATTAACCTAGGGTGGTGATCCCAAGATATATCTCTAGTGCATTGGGTAATGTGATTGAGGTAAACTTGAATTTATCTCCTATAATATTTAGTAAACATACTCTGAGGGGGATTCTAAATGTAACGCCCTATATGGCTGTGAAAGCTACAAAGTATGTTTGTTATGGTTGCCACAAGTTTTCTTTATGATTTGGGATTACAATATGTTATTCATAAATATTATGATTTCCTGAGTTTTGTAATAGATTTTAGGTTCTGTATGTATTTATGGATAAATGATTTCTTTTATTATTTTATAACCCTTACTGAACTTTAAATGCTCATCCCATGTTTTTGAAATGTTTTTCATAAGACTTGAAGATGAATATAGTGAAGAATGAGATCAAGGAAAAATCATGCATTCTAAAGCATGGAATTATACGTGACTCTCTTTTTTGAAGTGTTTTTATTTTATGAAAAAATAGAAACTAAGTATAAGTGTTTACTTTGTAATTTTTGAAATGTAATGTAATAGTTATGACCTAATTTTCTAAAACTCTAATAAATAAAATAAGTTTAATGTGAATTATCCATTTAATTCCACATAATGTAATGTTTTAAGGCTGGATTTTTATAGTTGGTACCACATGTTGTTTTAGATAACATTAGGAGTTAGAGTATTGTTAAAATAATATCCATAAATTAATTAATTTTAATGATTTGGCATTTACATAATACCATATTGCTTCACCTATAAAATTTTTGTGTTGAGAATGGTTTTTCATAGAGGAAAAAGATAATTTCAGATGGGAAGGATTACAGAGGGAAATGACATTCAAAATCAGCATACTGAGAAGGTCCAAATTAGAATTGAACTTCTTGTTGAAATGATAGCTCAGCCGACTCAGGTTATAAGGCCCCGGCCTGAAACCTTACTTAATGTTGAATTATATGAATAATTCACATTGAGGATCTTTTCAGGTTTAGTGTTTTAGAGAATTAGATCATAAATCATGAATTACATTCCACATTTAGACAAAGTGGTTACATAAAAGATATTATTGGTTTTTCCCCATCAACAGAAACATATTTAAAATAAAACATGGTTTCATTCTTGACACATCCTTGAAACTATCATCATATCATACACCTTTCCCTTGACATGTGAATAACATTTCAAAAACATGGGATGAGCATAAAAATCTCAGTAAGGGATATAAACGTACAAAAATAGAACATTAGTCCATGTATGAAATCATACATTACTCATATAACATAAGTTTTTTAACATACATCATCAAATCATGAATAAATCATAGAAACCATAAGACATAAAGGTAACTTGAGGCATTCATAACATTCTTACATAGGGAGTAACCCTCTTGGGTACATTTGGAATACCCATATCAATATATTCCCTAAATCTCTTCGGAGAAACCTTAACGTTTAACTCCTTCACGTTACCCAATGCATTGGAGAGCTATATCGGGCTCACCTGGCCTTAGTTTATCATGGAACCACCTATCTTCATAATATTTTCCATGAACCATAATATAATCGTATCACATATAACATGCATAAAGGAAACATAACATTTCCACTTTTCAATCAGAAGATATCAATACAACACATTGATATAAAAACATTATGAAAACCATTTTCAATACCAAAATAAAAGAAAATTAAAATAGGGTATTTATTTTTCTTTTAAAAAAATTTATGGATTGTAGAGGAAGATGAAACTCAAACAATGGTCACGGCGGCGGAGAAGTCGTTGTCGCCACATACGTACAACAAAACATTCCCTTTTGTCATTTAGTAAAACTCTTCGTATAAAAAAGATTTCATTTGGATAAATGTAAAAGTCAAAGGGGTTTATACACCGTATAAAAGAATGTTGTGTATAAAACAGGATATGCCTCAAAGAAAGGATATTGAGACGGATTCCCTTACAAAGACGGTATCCATGGATTAAGGATAAATCAATTACATAATTATGTGTGACAAACGAATACAAAAAATATATGTGGATATTAAGTGTAAATCAATCATAGGTTATTCACACATATTCATATAATGACATATTCAAGGAGTGCAAGCTTATCCCAAAGAATCAAAATTGGGTTAAGAAGTTCCCTTGCAAAAATTCGACAGCCTAATGGTGTAACTTAAAAATTCAAAAAATTAGGTGATGAGAGATAAAAATGGTATATAATCACTTGGACATAAAATTTACATCAATAAGAAAATATCCCAACATAACAATATGTAAATTAGAAGACCCAACAAAAGAAGTCTTTTAAAAAGAGGAGGGTGAAAGGTTCCCTTACCGACTTGATTATCTTTTGAAACATACACCCCATGAAAGAAGGACAATACAAAATTGATGTAAATAATCATAAACATAAGTATATTACACAAATAGTATAATAATGGGAAGTATATATACCACTCAATGGGAATGGTGGAAAATGTAGCATAAATATCATGGGAATAAAAGTGAGATGAAAAATCCCTTACGAAAACTCTGTAGCCTAACGGCGCCACTTAAACCTTCCAAAAATGGATTGATGAGATCAAAAAGGGTCTCTCATCATATTAAAATAAAATTTTCATCAATAGGAATATAAAAGAACATCCCCCAACATAACAAAGATGATCTTAAAAGAAGTGACATAAAGGAGGGTACTTAAAAAGAAAGAGAGAGGTTGGATCTCTTACAAAAATTCGGCACTATAACGACACCACTCAAAACTTCCAAAATTTATTGACGAGATAAATTAGGGACTCTAATCATATGAACATAAAAAATATAGTAAGGGTAATATAAAATAACATCCCAATCATAAGAAATATTAGCTTAAAAGTAATGACATAAAAGAGTGTGCTTAAAAAGATGGAGAGGGGTAGGATCCCTTACCTCAAGCCTGACTTGTCTTGTTCGTTTCTTTATATTCCAGAAAAATAAACATTTTTCAATTTATAATTGCTTAATTAACTCCTTTAAATATTAATATTCATTTAATATAACATATTATAATGTTATAATAGTTGTTTAATAATGTTAGTTCATATCAAATGTTTTTGCCGATGTTTGGTACATGAGTAAACAAAATGAACTTGTTTGAAAATGATTACCCATGTCGTTATAAGTAAATAATTTACTGAATATTTTCAATGATTAAAATATAATATATATTAAGTACATATTCATTTTATACTATTCTATAACATTTGGAGAAAAAAAATGAAAAGCACCGTTCATGGAGACGGTAGGCTGTACGTACGCATGAAGGCTACTTTCATTTTTTTGTCATATTAATGGAATTAATAATAAATTAGAGAGAGATATATATATATATATATAAATTACATTATAATATATATGTTATATAGGTCACATATGTTCATTAATTTCATTCTTTATACATTCAATGTATTGCTTTAACACGTCACATCACTTGAGGGGGCGGTAGTCCATACTTCCTCATATGAAATTATAACATTTGCACGACATGAAATGACTAAAGGTGTGTTTTAAATATAAAATACAAAAGAATATAGTAAACATAAATACCGTATATATCATATATAAAATACATTTACATCATAATGGCCACTTTTAAAGGTGTTAAAAGAATATTGAACAATCATCATTTCGTGAGGCAGAAAATCGCCAACCACAGAAACAATATGTTCTTTAACCATTAGACGAAGGTGTGTGTAAGTGTATCTTGAATAATTCACATAACAACATCCTGGTATATTTAATATACTATTGTTGTTACAAAAGAAAAGAATAAAAAGATTTTAGGGGGTTTGAGAAGCAAAATAAAACGTAAGAACGCAAGAGAAAACACTACCTTTAAAACGGGTAACCCTCTTTGATTTAAGCTCAAAGGCTTCCTTGGAACGAATTCTGCCCAATGTGAGGCTTCAATGATGAGTATAGGGATGTGTAGAGATGAAATGGGCAGGGGTTGGACGAGCTAATGGATTTGGAAGTGTGGGTAAGGTGGTAGAGGTGGGGTCTTTTATATGAGGAGAGGAGGGGCACTCTTGGAAAGTTATAAAAGAATACATTATTACAATATGATTTTCGGATTTTAAAGGCCCAAAAATTATATATTTCAAGGATACGGTTATAAGAGTTCTAAATCCACCCATCCAATAGGTTTTTTACAAGTTTAGGTCATATATTTTACATTATATTTTCATTTTATTAAAATCGTTATATAATGAGGTAATCGCTGCATCATCATGGTGTCATAACTAATTTAATTTATTTAATTTATAGAAATCATAAATAAAATATCATGATGTATTAAATAATTTTATCCTTATAAAAAATATTTTTATTAAAAAATCTGACTTGTATAACCCCATGTAAAAAATTATATTAATAAAACAACTAATGTTTGTGCCATATATACTTTTACATTAAATAAAAGGCATTAATGTCATTATCTTACCCAAGTGGCTCCATGGGGTCCCAAAAGTCGACCCATGGGTTTTCATGGTCGTCCATGACACATCCAACAAGGTTAGGACATGTTTCTAGGTCATTTCATATTATTAAAACATTATTTTTACCTAAAACTACACTAATTATCTTTAATCGAGATTAAAAACATAAAAGATACTATTCCCCAAAAAAATATTTTAATCCCATTGAACCAAATTTTACATCCTAATGAAAAACATGTATGTTGGGTTTTTTAAATTCAAAACATATAGGTGGTAAAATTCTATTTAAACAAAAAATTAGTTTTTTAAGTACCACTTAGTGGTTTCACTATTAATCAAAAATTGATGTTTTTCAGAAAAATACCAAAACTTCACCCTAAGCTATATTTGATATTCCGAATTTAAAAATGATGTCTATTTTAAAAAATTCAAAACATATAAGTTACATTAATTAATTTAATAATTAATTCCCTCTCTCAGAGAAAATAGTGTGTTTTTATGAAACAATAAGTATCAAAAGATTGACACTAGTTTATGTCTAATTTCAAAGTAAAATTAATTCCAACGACCACTATTGGATCAAATGGTAAAAATATATTCTAATTTCACTTTAAAACCAATTAAAAAGATAATCTAATCATATAAATAAATGAGATTAAAAAAAGGTTTTGAATTAAAATACAACATTTTTCACTATTCATTAAAAAATGAACATTATCGGAAAAATACCAAAAATTTACACAAAGTAAATTTTGATGTCCCGATTCTAAAGAAGAATTTTATTTTGTCAAATATAACACATAAAAATGTCAAAAAGTGGATTTAAAAGAGTTTCTCCATCAAAAGGCTGTTAATCGTCCATTTCAAGAATATTATAATGTTTATGCTTAAAATTGGATTCATTCACATTTTTAATCCTCTAACATTTATTGTAAAGAGTAAAACTATTTTAAAAATGTATATAATCATTTTCTAGTTAGTTCTGTTCATTCCCTCCATTAAAATAGCTAGGCGTTAACTACCATTTAAAATAATATTATTTTATTATTAGAGTGGAACGTAAGATTCCCAAGAAACTCATTGTTGCGTATTGGGTATGCCATCGGGCATAGCGTCCACATTAAAGTAATATTAATATTTTATTCAAAAATATGGATAAATGTGAAAATGACATATTCTTTATTTACCTGGGGTGTTACATCCTTCCACCCTTTTGGGAATTGCGTCCTCGTAATTTTAAAATTGGTCTTGCAAACTTTATTGAAAATCCCACATCGGAACAAGAGTCAGTAAAACAATCACTTTACAATAACAAAACTGAAGTACAAAGGTCACCTGAGTTAACCCATACTAGGATTCCATGTAGGAAAACATGGATATGGAGGAAAAAACAAAGGGTAATGTTCCGAGTGAGATTGATAGAAAACATGTTTAAGATAAAGTTAACCACAAGAAAATCAATACTTGTTGTGGGTTAAACAGTATTCAATTCCCCCGCATGAAAAGTTAATAGACAACATTTTTGTTTTAAGTTACTTTTCATTGAGGAATTTATATTTGATCTTAAGGAAACATACTTACTTGTCATGTTGACTTTCAAATATTACTAGATTTCTTACACAAACTCGTACTTTCCCCAAATGATGAGTATATAGGAAGACTTTTTTTACATTAAGAGAGATATAATAAACTACTATAAAATCACCTAATCCACAAACGAGAACTATATGCTTCCCATGTATTTATACCTTAAACAAAACAAAAACCTAAAAGGTTAGTATGTGATCAGCTAATACCCAAAAAGGATAATCCTTTATAAAAAAAATCTATTCTTAATCTCCAAAATTTGTCAAACAATACCCAAAGTTCAAAAAATACCATTCAATAAACAATTTTTCCATAAAATTCTTCAATGTAAACCAAACGAAGATTGAAACCCAAATATTTTAAGGATTTAATCACATAGTCTTCCAAGGTACAAATTAACACTTATCTCCAAATAACATCAGTTGCTCTTAAAGTCTCATATTGAAATGTAATTAATCTAATCACATATCCTCCATGATAGGTTAATAATTTCCATAGATAACCCAAAATCAACATAATATTAATTCATAAAATCATCTAACTAAAAGGAATAATTCATACTAACCAGGGACTTCATGTAGTCCAGTGGTACACGATAAATATCAGTCGCACTTTGGTTGTGGGTTCGATTCCCGCAGCTTTGTCCGACGCGACGGGTTGTCACACGGTCTGCGTGTTGTCCATTATATAAAACTCCAAAAATATCCCAAACATTATTAACCTCTATAGTTTTCTTATACCTCTCATTTTCATCCAAATTCATTATGATCTCAACATCATAATTATTGAAGTCTTATTTCACCACCATAAGATAAAATAAATCTATTCCCAAAATGAATAACAGCATACCATGATCATGTCGTCCACTCAGTTTCATTGTCATCTTGCTCACGTAGGTATAAGTCCCATGTATTACAACAATGATTTAGAGATACTTCAAAATAATTTGCTTCCTCCATCCAAATACACCATGTAAAAAATGGGTCATATGGGTGTTAAAAAAACAGTTTTGGAAAATAATCCTGTATGACATATAATTCCAAAACATCTGATAAAACATGATTTCTATAAAATAGTCGGCCATAATTTGAGTTGAAACATTCTAATATTGGTCCTTTTAAAATATCATAAGTATGTGCTGAGAGACTATATTTTAAAAGCAAATATAAATAGGTTGTAGAAGGGTCTCCTTCCTCAGCACCATTTTCAAAATCATAATATTCCTCAAATTATTGTGATAAGGTAAAAAATTTGAAAATACCTTGATAATATTTACCTTTCTTGAAAAAATGATAATATTGTGAAAATAGTATTTTTCTAAACACAACCCATGATCCACGATGATAACGAGGTATAGTGGAGGTGTTTGATATGTCAAAAAACTTCTTGCATGTGAGTTGTATACTAGAAAAAGTTTCACAATCATCCGAACATGACTTTGAAATAATTATTGCAAGAATGTCATCAGGAAGAGATTGGAATGTCGTTTGAGATCCTTCTCCTTCCATTCGTAACCGACTTTACTTGAGCTGAAAAAAGTTATAAAACAAGGATTTAACCGAAATAAAAGATATGTGGACTAATCATGTGTCTAAAAAAACTCATAATCCCTAACGTTGTCCAAACTAACCTCTGATACCAACTATAAGGCCCCGACCTTAAACCTTACTTAATGTTGAATTAAATTAATAATTCACATTGAGGATCTTTTCAGGTTTAGAGTTTTAGATAATTAGATCATAAATCATGAAATACATTCCACATTTAAACAAAGTGGTTACATAAAAGATAGTATTGGTTTTTCCCCATCAACGAAAACATATTTAAAATAAAACATGGTTTATTTCTTGACACATCCTTGAGACTATCATCATATCATGAACCTTTCCATTGACCATTGAAAAACATTTCAAAAACATGGGATGATCATAAAAAACTCAGTAAGGGATATAAAAGTAGGAAAATAGTACATTAGTCCATGTATGAAATCATACTTTACTCATATAACATACTCATTTTTACATACCTCATCAAATCATGAATAAATCATATAAATTAGAATACATAAAGGTAACGTGACACATTCATAACATTCATACGTAGGGAGTAAGCCTCTTGGTTACGTTTGGAATACCCATCATAGTATATTCCCTAAATATCTTCGGAGAAACCTTAATGTTTAACTCCTTCACATTACCCAATGCATTGGAGAGCTATATCGGGCTCACTCAACCTTAGTTTATCACGGAACCACCCGTCTTCATAATAATTTTGAAGAAACATAACATAATCGTGTCACATAAAACATGCATAATGGATACATAACATTTCCATTTTTCATTCACAAGATATCAATACAAAACATTGATATAAAAACATTATGAAATCCATTTTCAATAAAAAAATAAAAAAAAAATTAAAATAGTGTATTTATATTTCTTTTTAAAAAAATTTATGGCTTGTAGAGGAAGCTAAAACTCAAATAATGGTCACGGTGGTGGAGAATTCATTATCGCCGCATACGTATGACAAATCATTCCCTTTTTTCGTTTAGTAAAATGCTTCATATAAAAAAGGATTCCTTTTGGATAAACGTAAAAGTCAATGGGGTTTATACACCATATAAAATAAAGTTGTTTATAAAACAAGATTTTCCTCAAAGAAAGGAGATTGAGACAGATTCCCTTACAAAGTCGTTATCCTTGGATTAAGGATAAATAAATTACATAATTATGTGTGAAAAACTAATACACCAAATATAAGTGAATATTAAGTGTAAAACAATCAGAGGTTATTCACACAGATTCATAGAACGACATATTCAAGGAGTGAAAAATTATCCCAATGATTCAAAATTGGGATAAGAAGTTCCCTTGCATAAATTCGACAGCCTAACTACGTCACTTCAAAATTTAGAGAATGAGTTGATGAGAGATAAAATGGGTATATTATCACTTGGAAATAAAATTTACATCAACAAGAACATACCCCAACAGAAAAATATGTAAATTAAGAGACCCAACAAAATAAGTCTTTTAAAAAGTGGAGGGTGAAAGGTTCCCTTACTAACTTGGGTATCTTTCGAAACATACATCCCATAAAAGAAGGACAATACAAAATTGATGTAAATACTCATAAATGAAAGTATATTACACAAAGAGTAGAATAATTGGAATTATATATAACACTCAACGGGAATGGTGGAAAATGTAGCAAAAAACTCACGTGACTAAAAGTGAGATGAAAAATCCCTTACGAAAACTCTGCAGCCTAACGACACCACTTAAAACTTCCAAAAATGGATTGATGAGATCAAATAGGGGATCTAATCAAATTAAAATAAAATTTACATAAAAAGGAATATAAAAGAACATCCCCCAACATAACAAAGATGAGCTTAAAATAAGTGACATAAAGGATATCATTTAAATAGAAAGAGAGAGGTTGGATCTCTTACAAAAATTTCGGCAGCCTAACGGCGCCACTCAAAACATCCAAAATTGATTGATTAGAAAAATTAGGGTCTCTCATCCTATAAACATAAAAATTACAGTAAGAGTAGTATAAAATAACACCCCAGTCATATGAAAGATGATATTAAAAGGAATGACATAAAACAATGTACTTAAAAAGAAGGAGAGGGGTAGGATCCCTTACCTCAAGCCCGACTTGTTTTGTTCATTTATTTATATTCCTGAATAATAAACATTGGTCAATTTATAATTTCATAAGTACATCATTAAAAATTATTTTTCATATCATATCACATATTATAATGTTATAATAATTGTTTAATAATGTTAGTTCATATGAGATGTTTCTGTCGATGTTTGGTACATGAGTAAAAAATGAACTTGTTTGAAAATGATTTCCCATGTAGTTATAATTAAATCAATTAAATAATAGTATTAATTATTAAAATATCATATATATCCAGAAAATATTCATTTTATACTTTTCCAAAACATTTGGAGATAAAAAATGAAAAACACCATTCATGGAGACGGTAGGCTGTACGAACGCATGAACGCTACTTTCATTTTTTTGTCATATTAATGGAATTAAAAATAAATGAGATATATATATATTATAATTAAATTGTAATATATATGTTATATAGGTCACATGTTTTCATTAATTTCATTCTTTATACATTCCATGTATTTCATTAACAAGTCACATCACTTGAGGGGGCGGTAGTCCACAGTTCCTCATATGAAATGATCGCATTTTCACAACATGAAAATAATAAAGGTATGTATTAAATATAAAATACAGAAGCTTATAGTAATTGTAAATACCATATGTATCATATATAAAATACATTTACATCATAATGTCCACCTTTAAAGGTGTTAAAAGAATATTGAACAATCATCGTTTCGTGAGGAAGAAAATCGTCAACCACAGAAACAGTTTGTTCTTTAACCATTAGACGAAGGTGTGTATAAGTGTAGCTCGAATCCATCACATAAAAACATCCTATTATATTTAATATACTGGTGTTTTTACAAAAATAAAATAATAATAAGAGTTTAGGGGATTGGAGAAGCAAAATAAAACATAAGAACTCAAGAGAAAGAAGTACCTTTAAAACGGGTAACTCTCTTTGATTTAAGCTCAAAGGCTTCCTTGGAAAGAATTATGCCCACAATGAGGCTTCAATGATGAAGATAGGTATGTGTAGAGATGAAATGGACAGGGTTTGGCCGATCTAAAGGCTTTAGAAGTGTGGGTAAGGTTGTAGAGGTGGGGGGGCCTTTTATAAGAGGAGAGGAGGGGCACTCTTGGAATGTTATAAAAGAATACTTTGTTACAATATTTTTTTCAGATTTTAATGGTCCCAAAATTATATATTTTAAGGATAAGGTTATAATAGTTATAAATCCACTCATTCAATAGGTTTTTTACAAGTTTAGTTCTAATATTTTACATTATATTTTCTTTTTATTTAAATCATTAAATAATGAGGTAATCGCTGCATCATCATGGTGTCATAAATAACATAATTTATTTAATGTCTAAAAATCATAAAAAAAATATCATGATGTAGTAAATAGTTTTATCTTTCTAATTACTATTTATAGTAAAAAATATGACTTGTATAACCCCCATGTAATTTTTGTTTAGTAAAAAAACTCATGTTTGTGACATTTTTACTTTTACATTAAATGAAAGGCATTAATGTCATTATCTTACACGAGTGGCTCCATGGGGTCCCAAAAATCGACCCATGGGTTTTATGGTTCGGGCATGAAATATCCAATAAGCTTAGGACATGTGTCTAGGTAATTTCATATTATTAAAACATTATTTTTACCTTAAACTACACTAATTATCTCTAATCGCGATTAAAAACTTAAAAGTTACTATTCACCAAAAAAATTATTTTAATCCCATTGAACCACATTTTACTTCCTAATGAAAACCATGTATGTTGGATTTTTTAAATTCAAAACACAGAGGTAGTAAAATTCCATTTAAACAAAAAATCGGTTTTTTAAGTACCACTTAGTGGTTTCACTATTCATCAAAAATTGAAGTTTTTCAGAAAAATACCAAAACATCACCCTAAGAAATATTTGATATTCTGAACTCAAAAATGATTAATATTTTACAAAATTCAAAACATATAAGTTACATTAAATAATTTATTTATTAATTACCGATGTCAGAGCAAATAGCGTGTTTTTATGAAATAATAATTATCAAAATATTTACACTAGTTTAAGTCCAATTTCAATGTGAAATTATTTCCAACGTCCACTATTGTATTAAATGATAAAAATATATTATAACTGAACATTAAAACCAATTCAAAAGATAATATAATCATACAAATAAATTAGATTAAAAAAAGTTTTTGAATTAAAATACAACATTTTTAACTATTTATTAAAAAATGAACTTTATCGGAAAAATACCAAAAATTTATAGAAAGTAAATTATGATGTCCCGATTATAAAGAAGAATATTATTTTATAAAATATAACACATAAAATTGTCAAAATGTGGATTTAAACGAGGTTCGCCATCAAAAGGCGTTTAATCGACCTTTTAAAGAATATTAGAATGTTTACGCTTAAAATTGGATTCATTTTCATTTTTAATCTTCTATCATTTTTTGTAAAGAGTAAAAATATTTGACAAACATATATAATCATTTTTTAGTTAGTTATTTTCATTCCCTTCATTACAACAGCGAGGCGTTAACTACCATTTAAAATAATATTATTTTATTATTAGAGTGCAACGTAAGATTCCCAAGAAACTCATTTTTGCGTATTGGGTACTCCATCGAGAATAGCGTCCCCTATGAAGTAATATTAATATTTTATTCACAAATATGGATAAATCTGAACATTTCATATTCTTTATTTACCCGGTGTGTTACACAGGTGGTAAATGGTGTTTTTGTTTTTTGATGATATTTTCTATTATTAAAAAATTATATAGGAACAGAAAACTCATTTGAGGGTAGTCTTGAAGACATTAAATGAAATGAAACTGCATGAGAAATTCATCATGTGTGAGTTTTGGTTATAAAATAATTCTTTACATGGTCACACTATTTTCTAAAATAGCATAACTATTGATCCTACTAAAACAAAGGTTTTTGAAGAGTGTCCAAGACCCACAAATATATTTTTGATTCATAGTTTCCATGGATTTGATGGTTATTACAGAAGGGTTGTTGAAATTTTTCATGGTTATCTAGTCCAATGAATATTTTAACTTGAAAAGGTGTTTCGTTCACAAGGACAAAGGAATGTGATGATTGTTTTTGGGAATTGAAATGTAGCTTGCTGAATGCTCCCGTTTTGGCACTGCCTTCCAGAAATGGTGAGTTTGTAATCTCCAGTGATGCGTCATTGAAAGGGCTCGGTTGTTTCCTTAAGAATAATGATTAGTTAATTGTTTGTCCTTCGTGTCAGTTGAAACCTCATGAGTTATATTAACTAACACTTGATTTGGAATTAGCTGCACTTGTTTTTGTTTTAAACTTTTGGATGCATCATTTGTATGGAGAATAGTGTGAAATATATACTGATCAAAAAAGACTAAAGTATATATTCACTCATAAATAATTGTACATGAGACAGAGGAAATGGATGGAATTAATCAAGGATTATGATTTCACAATCCACTACCATCCGGGAAATGCAAATAAAGTGGCTGATTCATTGGGTCGAATGTGTAATGCTACATTAACATTGTTACATTTGGAACAAGATCCATTGATTAGGGACTTGATAAACATTGGAATATAAGTTGTTGGTGAAGGAAATTCATTTGTTTTGTTTCAGATGTTAGTTAAATCATCTCTAGAAGATAAAATTAAGCGATCAGAAAAGGAAGACAGTGAGTTGTAGAAAAAGGAAGAGTTGGTTCTAAAGGGTAATTTGCCTGATTTTAATATTGATAATGATTGTGTTTTGATATTTGGAAAGAGATTATTTGTTCCTTATTATTCATAGTTTATGAATTATTTGTTATGTGACACTCATAGTTCTCCATTTTCAGTTTATCCTAGCATTACTAAGATTTACAATGATCTTCAAGAGAATTACTAGGGGGATAGAATAAAGAGAGATATTGATGATTTTATTGTGAAGTATTTGACTTGTCAATAGGTTAAAGAAGAGAGGTAGTTAAGAAAAGGGATGCTACAGTCTTTACCAGTTCTATAGTGGAAATGGGAAAATTTATTCATAGACTAGGGTGTGGAATTACCAAATACATCTTGAGGTAATGATAAAATCTAATTTATTGTTGATCGACTAGCTAAATCTTGTTATTTCCTTCCTATTAATGATACTTTTTCTATAGATTAAATTTCTTGGTTGTATGCTAAAGAGATAGTCAGGTTGCATAGGCTTCCCCTCTCCATTGTATCTGATCATGATTCTAGGGTTACTTATAACATTGGTAAAAGCCTTCAGAAGTCATTGGGTACTGAATTATATTTTAGTATAGCATTTCTTCCTCAATAAGATGGTAGTCAGAATGAACAATTCAGATGTTGGAGGATCTTCTACGTAATTGTTCCCTAGATTACCAGGGTAGTTGGGACCAACATCTTTCTTTGGTGGAGTTTTCATATAATAATAATTTTCATTCCAGTATACATATGGCTCCATTTGAGTCATAATATGGAAAGCGGCGACAAACTATATCTTTTCGGGATGATGTAGGTGAATGGAAACTGATTGGGACAAACTTTATAGAAGAGATGGTAGAAAAATTTTAGTTGATTTAGAATAAGATGAGAACCGCACGGAGAAGGCAGAAAAGATATGCAGGTAACCGGAGGACGGATCATTTTTTGAGGTAGGTGATCATGTCTTTCTAAATGTTTCTATATCGAAAAGTGTGAAGAGTTTTTGAAAGAAGGGAAAGATGAGTTCAAGGTTCATTTGACCATATGAAATCCTTAATAATGTTGGTTCAACTGCATACAGAATATCCTTACCACTATGTTTATCTGATGTACACAATTTTTTACATGTTTCAATGTTGTGAAATAATATGACAGATCTATATCATTTTTTGAACATAGAGGTAGTTACGTTGGAAGAGAATATCTATTATGAGGAATAGCCAGTCTAGACTCATGACTAAATTGAAAAAGTGTTGCGGAATAAGGTAATTCATGGGGTAAATGTGTTGTGTAAAACCAATATGGTTGAAGAGGAAACATGGGAATATAAAAATTCTATGAGGGATCAATAACCCTATTTATTTCATAAGTGAATATAAATTATGAGGACATAATTTCCAAAAGGGGGAATGGATGTAAACACCTAGGTAAATAAACAAAATATGATATTTTCATATTTATTAATATTTGTGAATTAAATATTAATATTAGTTTTAATGGGATTCTATGTATAATGGTGTACCTGATACACAACCATTGGTTTCTTTAAATCTTATGTAGCTCACAATGCTGAGTCATATAGAAAAATAATAATATAATATTATTTCAAAAGGTAGCTAACACATAGTTGTTGTATTGGCGAGAATGAATATAAAAAAAATAAATTTTATTATAATTGTTTTTTAATGTTTTTAAATTTATACAATTAATTTTAGAGGCGTAAATTAAGAAAGAATATTATTTAAAACACAATATTATAATATTCATTAAAATGTCAATTTACCACCTTTTGATAGAAAACTTTTTTTAAATCTTGTTTTTGTCCATTTCATATGTTCTATTTGAGAAAATAATATTCTTATTTAATATTGGGACATCAAAATTAACATTCATTGAAATTTTGTTATTTTTCACATAATGTTCATTTTTTTAATGAATAGTGAAAAATTTTGGTTTTTTATTTCCAAACTACCTTTTAATATAATTTATTTATATGGTTATATTACCTTTTTAAATGGTTTTAAAGTTTAAGTAGATTACATTTTTATCATTTAATCTATTTTTTCTAATTGGAAGTAAATTTACATTGAAATTGGTCATTAACAAATGTCAATCTTTTGATAGTTATTATTTTATAAAAACATGGTTATATTTTTGACAATGTCAATTAATTTGAAATTTAATTAAAGAAAATTCTAGTTTTTTAATTTTTTCAAATAGACGTAATTTTTGAATTTGGAATACTAAATATAGCATAGGCATAATTTTTGGTATTTTTTCTGAAGAACATCAATTTTTGATGAATAGTGAAAACACTGAGTAATAGTTAAAAAACCGACTTTTTCATTTAAATGAAATTTTTCCACTATTGTGAATTGAATATTGAAAATTTTATATACATGGTTGTAATAAATATGTAAACTCTGGTTTAATTAGATCAATATAATTTTTGTTGAATTGATACTTTTGACTTTTATTTACTGTGCTTAAAGGTAAATAGGGTAATTCAAGCTAACAAATAGTATTATAATAATATTAAATTACCATAACATGTTATCTAATACTATTTATTGATTCATGACCGACCATGGCCATCTATGGGTCGATTTTGGGATGCCATGTAGCCACATGAATGTTATAATGACAGTTTATATTAATTAATTTAATGTAAAGGAAAATATGACATTAAAATATATCTTTTAGTAAATAAAATTTTACATGGGGTTATATAAGTTATCTCTTCTACTATAAATATACATTTGAATGGAAAATGTTTTTCCAAAATCCTGGTTTTTTTAATTTTTAGACATCATATAAATAAATTTATTTATGACACAATAATGATGTAGTGTTTACATCATTAATGATTGATTTAAATAAATGAGATCATAAAAATTAAAACAATATTTGAAACCTGTCCAATTATTATTGGATGATTTTATTTCAAAAAAGAGTCACCTTGTCCTGATCTTTAAAAAGTTCTGGACCTTTATAAACCAAAAATCATTATATAATATGATAATATTACCAAACATTCCAAAAAGAGCCATGTGTCCCCTTACAAAAAGACATCACTTCAAACACATTTCTCACAACTCTCAAGCCCCTTGGTTCTTCCAAAAACTACCAACTAAATCTCCCTACATCCATATCTTCTTCCTAGAGGAATTTCCTTAGACATAAGGCACTTCAAGTAAATATTTTGGTTAAACCCAAAGGGAGATACCCTATTTAAAGGTAACACCTTCTCTTATGATATTTTCTTTTATTTTACTTCTCCTACCCCATAAAATATTTTTATTCTTTTATTTTATAACAGCACAAATATCCTATATATACTAGGTTTTTTTATGAGAAATATTCTAACTACACTTACACACACCTCCATCTGATGGGTATAGAACATATAATTTCTGTGGATAGTGAACTACTGCCTCACGAAACAATGATTTTTCAATATTCCCCTACTACCTTTTATAGTAGACATTATGATTGAACTATATTTATATGTAATATATTATATATATATATATATTGTTTCTATTATTCTATATATTTCATTTATATCATACCTTTATGGTTTCCATTACGGGTAAACGTGATAATTTCATTTAAAGAAGTGGGGACTAACGCCCCCTCAATGTGATATGACTAGTTCATGATATACATGGGACATATAAAGTATGGATTTAATGAAATTATATTTTATATTATACAATAATTATAATATAAATATCTTTCATTATGTTTTCATTCTATTAAATATGAAATAGAAATGAAAGTAGCGTCCCTGCGTACGTATGGCTTACCGTCTCCATGAACGGTGAATTTTTAATTTCTTATCTCAAAATGTTATGTACTATTATAAACACAATTATATACTGGATATATATGATATATATGATATCTAAATCATGAATATAATTCTAAATATAATAAACTTTTGACCACGTGGAAAACTTGTAATTATAAGGAGTTCATTTTGGACTGAAGTACCAAATATTGACAAAACAACCATTATTAACGTAAATGATTGAATAGTAATTGTAACATTGTAATTAGTGTTATAAAAGAAATAATATAATTAAAAAAAGTTATGAATCTAGTTGAAATTAACATTAGTTTATTATTTATGAGATTAAATAATGAATAATTCAAGTCAGACACAAGGTAAGGGAATTTCTTAACACCATTTCTATTCATCGGGTTAATCTTCTACTTGTAAATTATGTTGTTCTATGATTTTGTAAGAAATGAATTTTTATTTCCTGTCTTTTATTTATACATTATATATTTTTACTTATAGTAAATACATATAATTTATCAATTTTATTGACAAAATGATCTTTTTAAGGGACTTCACCTCAATCTCCATTCATTGAGGCATATTTTGTTTTATTCAAGAATTTATTTTATATAGTGTATCAACACTTAGACTTTTCATTTATTTCAAATGGAATCCTTTTATACGAATCAATATACTATACATAAAAAAATTAATGAATCTTTTTGATGTAAGTGGTAACAACAACCATTCTATCGCCGAAAGTATTATTTTACCAGTTGATACTTTAACAATCTGAAATTTTTTTAAATGAAAATAAATACCATTTATTATTTTTACATTTTTTGGAATTAAAAATGGTTTTGATAATGGATTGAATATGTCAATATATTTAAAAGATATATTGGGATGAAAATATACATTTTTTATCTTTCCATTATTTTTTTTATGTTTTTTTGACTATGTTATGGTTCTTGGTAAATGTTTACATATACGGGTGGTTAAGTGATTAACCTAGGGTTGGTGATCCCAAGATAGCTCTCCAATGCATTGGGTTATGTGAAGAATGTAAATGTGAATGTTTCTCCTAGGATATTTATAGAATATACTCAGATGGAAATTCCATATGTAACTCCCTATGTGGCTCTGAAACCTACAACATAAGTATGTTATGGATGCCAAAAGTTACCTTTATGATTTGTGATTACTATATGTTATTCATTAATATTATGATTTCATGAGTTAAATAAAAGAGTTTATGTTATATATCTGTTTATGGACTTATGGTTTATTTCTTTATTTTACAATCCTTATTGAGCATTTTATGCACATCCCATGTTTTTTAAATGTTTTTCACAAGACATATAGATAGATAGGGTTGTGGATTGGATCATGGAAAATTTATATTGTCTAAAACATGGATCTAGACATGAATCTCTTTTTTTCAAGAGTTTTTATTTTATGAAAAAATTCATACTTAGTAGATGTGTCTACTTAGTAATTTTTTATATGTAATGTAATAGTGATGGATTAATTCTCTAAAACAATAAACCTGAAAATATCTTCAATGTGAATTATCCATTGAATTCCAGATTATGTAATGGGTTAAGGCTTTTCCCTTATACTAGGTATCAATGTAATTAATCTTTAAAAAGGATAATATAACATGTAAAATCTATTTTGATCAATACAACTAATCTGTGTTTTGTTAAAAAGTGTGGTGTAATCTATGTTGATCATAGCATCAAATTTCGATAATGTATTATTTGATTTTTTATATTCACACAATTTTATATATTCTAGGATTTCCTTGATAATTAGATAGTTCTATAGCACCTTATGAATAGTGTTGTCAATCAAATATCAAAATAAAAATAATACCACAACCATAATTCATTACCCAATCCCAATTATGACACATTAAATCTACCTATTTTTAGATATTATTATTTTACATATAGTTAATTTTGAAATAATATTTACTATGGTTTGGAAATCGAATCATAATGTGAAAATTTTATTCCTAGTGTGTGTGATTATGATTCGTGATAGATTATTTGAATCAAATTTTATTAGAATAGAGACTGAATCTTTTTAATAAAGACTAAATGAGCATCTACAGTCTCCAATTTATGAAATTCATATAGAAAAATAACATACAAAAACTCTAAATGTGAAAGGTATTCCAATAATAGATTTTATACATAGTATGCTTCATTCCATTAATTTTATTCTTGAACAAATACTTGGAAGACCGCCTGAGTGTGATAATGATTATTTCATAGAACAAATTTATGAAATAAAACTTATATCTAAGAAACACTATAGTATATCTATAGTGGATTTAATAGAATTAAAGAAAGTACTATAGGAGTTTTTTTATAAGTGATTTATATCGCAAGGTTCTTCACCAGGGGGGCCTATTTTATTTTTGTTATGAATATTGATTTTCTTATGATGTTCGACATCAATTATATAATAATCCTTTCCATTAATATAAATAGTATTATTTGTACTATATTGATACAATATGTTCTCTAATTTATGTGTAACAATATATATTATTTCTTGATCATAATTCTGGGTATCATCTACTTTGATTAAATATTGTTAATATTCAAAAGATTAGATTTCTTTTGAGATTTTGACCTTATGAATTTATATTAATACTGTTTGTTTTGACTAAATCACCATTTTTTTGAATCTGATGAACAAAACATTGATCGATTAACAAGATGATTTCGTTAGAGTATTTACATGGGATACAATGATATACATTAATAGTTGTGATGAGAATAATAGTCATTTATCTATTATTATAAATATACATAGTGAAAATAAATTATATGAAGAAAAAAATTAAATATAAATTATTATTTCTGAAATATTTATGTTAACTATATTGTCTATATGGATGCAATACCCATTAATCTTTCAAAGAAAACAAATAATTGATGGAATGTTAAATTACATTGAGTATAACTATGGTATGTAGTATACTTGTATTATTAGGATACTATCAGTGATTTTTTGAAAATTTTAATTGATTAAATAACTCATTAACAAGGTTTATAGTCATCAATTTATGTGAAAATGGTAACTCGAATTTATGGAATATTTTAAAAAATAAAACTGGATATTTTTTTAATATAATGATATTGACCATACCATATTGAATGGGAATAATTGTGGTATCTAGTGATTTATCGAAGAGGGGACATGAATTAGTCCTTATATAGAATGATAAAGTTGAGGGAAATTTATTATTGTCATCAATGATTTTTCAAATAAAATCCATTGTCCTAGTATCTTGATTTTATAGAGGCAATGACATTATAGTTAAAGATATTAAATTTTAAATGATCTTAAATGTGTGAAATTAATATTCTCACAGACATATATAAACCTTAGGAAAATTTTATGGTTATAACTACTCAAGGATTATGATTTCTTATTAAACTATCTTTATTGGTTGTACATGAGTTGATTGATTCATTAAGTACATATGATCATGGTTTTTTTCTTCAATAATGATTGGAAAAGCTCCCATAATAAATTATTTAGTAAATATGGATTTTTTTAATTATTTAATAAGGTGAACAATAACTTCAATTCCAAAATATTTCTAGAAAATTATTATTAGAGAAAATAAAAAAAATTGTAGCTAGAAGATGAGAATATAGAAAAGAATATAAATGTAATAAATGATGGTTTTTCAGAAGAACTCATATTTTAATATATTATTTTGAAATTTAGAATATTAATATGTTTTCAATCTATTAATTGTTTTTTAATAGGATTATTTGTTTAAAATCATAGCTCAAATTTCCCTAAACATCTAGGTTGAATCAAAATGTTTCAATATTTGAATGAATTATTTTATAGAAATATGTAATTGGAATGTATATTTGATTTCTAGGAATTTTTTTCAATATCTTAATCTTAAAATAATACTTCCAAATTCAGTATTATAACATCAGCCTATTTATTTTACTAAATTTTATGAAATTACTATATACTATTTCAAATTATTTACAAGGACTCCAATAAATAATTATTATATATGTGTAATTGTTGATTATGTCACCTTTTATATACATTTCGCATCTATATGTAATGGTTAACATCATTGTAAGACAAAAAATCACTATATTAATGAACTTTTGAAGTATTATGTTTAAATGCATTAAATTGTATCTTATTGTGATTCATAGTTTACATAAAAATAATGGATGATTTTTTAAAAGGATCTTCACATAAATATATGACTGTAAACCTTGCATCATCCAAAAACTAAAGGGTATTTTAAATTTAGTCTTTTTATAATATTATATATTTTGAGGCCATGAATGATTGGGTTCGATGCTATTAGGGATTAATATTAATAATTTGTTAAATTTTTTTGACAACTCAGATATACCAGGATATATTTTTTGAAAATTATTTGGAACATTATGAGTGTAGGTGCAGAGATAGTGTGAAATTCCGAGGCCCATATTTCCTTAATGATTTTTTGAAAAAAATGGTTCCTTTAAATAGCATGTGTGGGTTATTTTTATGAAAAAATGTAATAGATCTTAAATGGGTTATCATATCAGAAATTTGAGGGCATTGTTGTGTTCGAGATGGCGGGTTTACCCAAGGTGTGACATAACATTAGTCGAAATGGATCTCACTTAAGAAGACCCAAAATGGAATTATAATAAATAATATAATTAAATTATTTTATTTTATTTTTAAAATCCTTATATCTCATGAATGGTGGAACAGATTGATAACCCAAGATAACCATGAAGCTCATGAGGGCATTATTTGTTTATGCAATTCCTAAAACTGGCTAGCATGGGCCAACCATAAAAAATAGCTTATTGGACTTGAATGAAAAAAAAAATTAATAAACAAATAAATTTATTTTTCAAATTTTTATAACTCATAAAAAATAACTCGTTTTATAAATATGACGGTTTCACTGATCTCATGAGAATGTTATTTCTTTTAGTGGATCTTAACATCGACATGCGCGGGTCGAGGGTAAAAGATAATTATTGGAAATATTAATGGAAAATAAAAAAAACATAAAGTGGTTTATTTTATTTCCATTTAACGTTTCTTAGAATGGATGTGTTGTGACGTAGCGATGGAGGAACCTATTCTCCTTTTATAAAAGAAGCAGTGTGGCCACGCTGTTTCAAAGACAAAATGTAACGCTGAAAGGCTTAAATGATTTTATGGGTTTCCTCCATAATTTGGGGGGTAGGGTCCCACTATATAATTCATAACTCTGGACATTTCACTAGAACCATAGAGTTTCTATAAGGAGGAGGACGAGACTCTCTCTCTGGCGACGATGAATTGGAGGTAGGGATTCGATCACTCCGTAACGAATCGACGAACTCCAATGGAAGAAGGTTCGACATAATAAAATTACATCAATATACATCTATAATCTATCCAAATTGAGGTAGGGATTTTAATTTTAATATTGTCTTTCCCTATTTATAATTTAAATGAAAAACATCAATCAACCCATAGAGAGGTTGACCCGTAGTTCGATCGCTATTATGAGAGGGTTTGATTTTCATGGTTTTAAAGGGAGATTATCTTGGTAATTTTTTTCTAACCATTTTAATGGTAATGAACCCTGATTGACACGATCATCGATCAAGGCCCATTCATATTTTTTGAATCTTGCCTTTCCTCCCTATATTCTTTGTTCATCTCAAGCATTCATTGTTTGGACCATGACTCAACATCTGGGGGCTGATCAATTATTTCTCAACAGATCCATAGAGCAGTGATCCAACATTACAGTACCATGATAGACTAGACACAAGATAAGTGTGATGAAGATGATGGTGAGAAGAATGATGTAGTGTGGGAGATATCGCTAATAGAATAGTTGTGCAACATAAAGGATCATGGCATATTTTGAAGCCAGTGACAGAGAATATGGGGACTCGAGGATTCCAAAACCACTTTTGGATCAATGAATGGACCACTATATCACAATTGGTGGCCAAGAAAAGGTCCCTGGAGCACACTGATGCTAGAAGAAGCCGTGTGACAGTGTGGATGATGTGGCATGCTCCAAAGGTATTCCACAATGGGAGAAGCTGGACCTGCAGCTTAGTCCATGGGGTGTCTGTCAAAACAGTGTCTAGATGAGACAACCACATGACATGGATGGACATGGCCACTTACCACATCCGGGGAGGTTTGGTGGACACCGCTGGCAAGCCATGTCATGCAGCTGGTGGCCCCAGTCCAGAAAGACTGTTGTAGCGACACTCGGTATTGGTCATGGGAGGGATACATGGTCTGTTATGTCCTGGGTGGAGAAGATAAGCCCTCTGTATAGGGCTAGGTTGGTTAGGTGGTATGACCCTGGGTAATGCACAACGACTTAGGTCGGGCCTCCATAGCGGGATGGGCCGACCCAGTGGGTCGGGTTGGATCCAATGGGCTGGATCGGATCTTGGTGGGTCAATGGATAAGGTAGGGTCGAAAGATCCTAGGCCAAGTTGGGTTGGGTCGGTCTGACCCTATCAGACCAGACCCAGACCGACCATGATCCTTTTCACTAAAGGCTCATATATTTCAAACAACATATCTTATTTACATTTCTTCTAGGACTGTGGGATCCATACGATGAGGAGGTCCTTTTGAAAGAGCTTGTTGGTGTTTTAGTTGGACCAATAGGGGCTGGATTCATTCTCTTTTTCTTTTTAATGAAGGGTCGATGTAGGATATGGATCCCATCATAGAAGGTGCCAATATAGATTTAGATGATACCCTTGGGATTATTTTGTATGGTGAAATTCAAGATCACATTCCAATCATAGAGATTTTATCAGGTTCTAAAGTTAGTTGGAACAAAGAAAATCTTATTGACCCAACAAGCCTATGTTATGAGTGAATCTATGTGACCCAGCTGGCCTAAATGAATCTATGGGTATATTGTCCCAATGGATTAATTATTAGCATTAACAACACTAAGAGGATGAGTCGGTCCTTAGTACTCTTCATGGTACCTTATATAGGGTTTGTGGCATGGGTGTGATAAACATTTACATAGGCACTCATTCCTATCTAGGTTGATAATTCTAGTAGGGTCAACATGTCTCCTAGTGAGCCCAAGGTGCAGGACCCCATATCTATTAATCAAGATCTTTCCTTCCTTCTTTTCGTCACCATATTAGTGTTTACTGATTAGTTCTCAATGTGATTCCTTTTTATGGGTCCCAAATAATAGGTCCATCTCATTGAGGGTCCATGATGACTTCATATCTCAAGGAGCGAGTTCTCCTGTAATGAGCATGCTTTGAGAAGAATCGTGTGACCATGGATCTACTACAATATCAATAATCGTTCTCTTAGTGATACAAAACTTATCAGGGAATCATCATGAGGTAATGAGACCAGATTTTCCCTATGATACTTTTTTTAGACTTATTCTACGTGGTTGCTATCAGATACCATGAGGAGTGGGATCTCCTAGAATCAAGAATGCTACGAGAGGAACCAGTTTTCTAGTAGTGGATGAGACAATGAATCTTGGAATCACTTGTGAGTATACATGATTATACCTCTTATATGAGTTATTAACATATACCTATGTTGAGATAGTTATACCTTTGTAGTGTTTTTTCCTTAGTGGTATTTTATATTTTTTAGTGTCCCCAACTGAGTATTGTTTTACTCAACCCTACACGGGATTTTCTAGCATGTGTCATGTCTTGTACAGTTGATTGATGATTTGATGGAGTCCTACGAAGAGAAAGGCCAGGTCTGGGACCGGATGTTGCATTGTGAGATCAATGAAGATGAGGTTTTTTTAGTATCTTACTACAAATTCATTACTAGATGTGTTTACAGGTCAGACTTTTGTGTTGTCTTCCTTTTAGTAGGCTAGTATTCTGGCTCTGTTGTACATTACTTCTTTACTTTTTGTCTTACTCATTTGTTGGTTTGTAGTGGTATGCATTCATTTTCAATAATTATTGTTATCATTCTCTATCCATATTGCTTGGAGTTCGTCAGTATGTACATATTCTTATGTAAATACCTCACATTTGTTTTATATGACTACTCAAACCTAGTCGCCAGCCCATATCTTATCAGAGGTAGAATTAGTGTAGTAATGACACGGACCCTATGGGAAGTGTCAAAAATAAAAGGTATCATAGGAGGTTCGGTGAGACATTAGGACTAACATTCTATGAGATTACTTTGGGGTAAATGTGTTAGCTATTTTGAGTTAGTATTTCAAGCTAGGGAGTCAAATATTTGTGTGGTTGTGGATGTATCCTAACACCATGAAAATGGGAACCAGATTTCTAAATTAGTACATGAAAATATTGGTTTTTGGGAAATAAATGCACATGCATCATATATGAATGGTTTGTGTTTTCCATGTCCTTTTTGAGTAATCTCACCAGGTGTACTCTTTTAACTAGGATAGATCAGGTTATCTTATGATGTGTTCAGGACCCCAGCTAGTGATGTTTTTGCAGCATTATCGGGTGTTTGGCCTGATACTCGATGAGGCCTCTTGGATGGGAGCCACTAATAGTGTAGTTTCTCGTGAGCATGGTCCACTAGTGATGATTTCTTCTAATAATTAGTCAGTAGACCCAACATCAGTGGTTAAGCATGATTTGAATTTCAAAACATAGCCATGGATGACCCTATTGGAACTAGATGATGAAGCATAGAGTTATAATGTGTATCACAAGAATCCTAGGGAGAAATATCCCAGGATGTAAGGTCAGTAGGACCTATCGATATCAGGGTCAAAAGATAAGCTTCTAAGCCAGTAGTTTTGTCTGATATTCTAGGGACTCCCTTATTCTCGGATGAAAAAGAATTTTTATGGTTTCCAAAAATGGTTGAATCTCACTTGAGATTTTATAACTATTCATGATGTATTTAGAGAGTATTTTGATGAACCCTAAAGAAAAAGGTAGAGGAAAGAGCGGATATATCTATCATTCAGTGGACATGCAATGTGTTTTGGGGAAATGGTAGAAGGTGGGTTATATTTGGACGTGATACCCCCACCACCTCTAGGTGGTCCATGTCAGACTATGGGATTTTGAGGAATAGAGAGGAGACAGTGGAAAGATATCGAGACTTATGAACCCATGACTCTAATAATGATTCAATACACTATTTGTGTCATTCTACATTAATTTTATTATTGATAGAAACTTTTTATGTCGATATAATTTCTTGCCACATTTCTTATTGGATACATAGATGTTCCGGTTAAACTGTTGACTTGATCTAATGAATAATAATGTTGATTTCATAGATGGTCTTAATCCATTTTTTATAATGGAATAGGTATCTTAAAAATTATAATCAAATGTAGATATAATATCATGTTATTTCAAAAATGATAAATAATTATCTATGTATTATGGCTTTAAATGTATGAAATAAATGAAGAGGATGATATAGGAAAAAAATGACTAAGGTGATTAAGGTAAGTAATGTATTTTCTAAAACTAGTCATATTAATCAGCCTAAATCCTTTTCATAAAATGGTTATACCCCAAAGCTAGATTTTCTTTTATCTTATTTTATAATCCAAAGTAGAATAGTTTTCTCTTAAATTTAAATAATGTTGGATTATTTTTTACAATATACAATGTTCTTTTTCATTCTCAACAATATCAAGAATTTTTTTCATCTCAAATTCCTTTTTAGTCATTTGAAGACTAATAAATGATCAGGCTGAATGATTCTAGATCTTTTACCTAAAAAAATCATAAGATAAGTGCATCTAGTTGAATAATTTTGTTATTTCTTTTATCTGATGAATATATTAGGTGTGTCTTTTTTTACTTTTTCTCATGTCACTAACAATCTATCTTACATTCTTATATCCAATGAAGCTATATTAGATACTCAATATGAAGTTTCTCTGAGTGATGATGAAATTTATATAGGTGTTCCTCATTAGATAATAAAGAATCATGATCAGTAACCCTCATTATTTGTCTAATAAATCTCAATCAAACAATCTTGTGTTTCAATCAGCATTATCCAATTCTTATCCATCAACTATGTAGCATACCTTTTAGAAACTCATGATGTAATGTAATTAGTACTTTCACTACTCCATGGTTATTTACATTATCCCACATTATCAATGTTTTTAAATCCCATTATATAGGATAGTTTTAAAATGATTTTTAATGAACGGAAATTCATTTTCAAACAACATAAATCAATATAAAATGATTATTTTCACATAATTCAATATCACTACGAGATTCTCAAAAATTATGGAGCATTCATCAACACAATTGATTTTTATTGAATGATATACCATTATTTAAACATCCATAAACATTATGTTATGGAACATTTTAAAGTTTCATCTACCATATAAAGATAAAAATGTACAATTGATTATATCAACAATGTCATGTTATGGAAATTACATTATTTATGTAATGCTCATTAGATCTAATTTATCACGTTCATGTTTATCTGGTTCCTTTTTTAGGTATTTTTTCTTTAATGGTACACCTTTGTCATTCTATATATGATTATATTATAGAAATTTGTTATCTGATTGATCTTTTTTTTCTATAGTTATTTAGAAACATTCAACCATAACCTCAAAATATATTTCTCTTGTGTCATCTCAAATCACTATCTACTGGATATTTGTACTATTATATAACTGGTGTTCTTCATATAAAAATAAATATATTACTCAGAAAACATCCATCATATCATTATAAAATAAATACATTGTATGGTGCGTTTTAATAATATTGTATACCTGATAACATCATATATACCTATCTGATATTTGTATGTAAAATTATAAACTAATTTTATCAAAATTTGTAGTCCCTAATCATCTTCGAGATCCCAAAATTTCATTACCCATTGAAATCAGAAATATCAATACATTAGATATTTCATTGGATTATATGATGGAAATTCATTTAGTGATTCTTCATAGTAATCACATTATAGTGATATATATGGTTTTCTTTCAAAAATAGTACATTTTTGTTATCTTTTATCTTGTATGCTTTACACCAACCACCAACGGATGAACACCATAGATTTACACCATCTAGTAATTCATTTTATGATCATGATAAAATAAATAATCAATTATCATATAGATTCATATTTGATAATAATGACATAGACTCTATACATATTCATATGATCACATTTGACATGTCCATCTGATCACATTGTTCTATCCCTCAAATAATTTTTTTTATATTATACTATCTACCTATCTGGTAACTCTAAAATGATCATTTTACATCTTCTTCAACATTCACATTTTGACATTATACTTCCCTTCATTTGGAATTCTTCCAATTTTTTAAAATGAATATGAACTATTCCTGGATCATGATAAACTTCATGGCTATTAAAAATTAGAGAATTTTATATAATCATCTTAATTATATGGAATCTTTTTGAAAATCCATATAGAATGTTTCTTACCCTTCACGAGGAAACAACAGTATCCTCCACAACAAAATATACCTAAATAAATTGAAAAATGGCTTATATACACATTACCTATAATCACATATTGACATATTTTTAAAAACATGATCGAAACATAAATTTTTATAACACTATTAATCTCTCATCCATATAGAAGTATTATGTCACTCGTAGAAACATATAAAAATCCATTTCCATGATAAAATATGTCTTATATTCCAATACACTTTCAAATTATTGGTCATGAGGATGGACTTAATGAATAAATTGAATACTGATACTATTTTTATAAATATATATATATAATCCTTTTTTACATTACTTTATATTCATCCATTATAAAAATTAAAATGTTTTTCTTGTGAACTAGTAGACTACCATCACCATGAAATGATATATTTTATTTTATTACCACATTACATGGGTGGTACTATAATTATATTTAATAAAAAAATTATTATTATAAAAATTTCATGATTATAATAAAGATTGAACTATGTCATCATTGACCATGGTCAACATAATGATTATATTTTAGAACAAATTACCTAATCTTATATAACATAAACATATCAAATTTAGTAACTAAATATAATATGGTAATTCGGTAAATAAAAGGGATAATGTTAATAGAACTAATTGGATAATGTTTTTTATTCGGTAAAATAAATAGTTAATTTTATTATTTCATTTTTATAAAATGTTTTTATTAAGATGGGAAAAATATGGTAAATTTGTTAAAAACATTTTTTAAAAGTTATTGTTGTGAAATATATTAATTCTATATCCATGTTCATAAAAATAATTTAATTAATGTTAGTATTTTTCATTCAAGAGATATTAAAGGACATAACTGAACTAATACATACGTCATTACCATTTTATTAAAATTTAATGTTATTCAATATTATCTTTATGGATTTATTTTGAATCATTTTACTAAAGTATATAATAATATATTTTATAATATTTACTAGTTTACCACATTTTCCCACTATCATCACTACTATTTTTCATCAAGATTACTCTATAATATTTCATTATTTTTTATTTTAGATCATTTTCTATATAATCCTATAATTTTTACTTTTAATACCTCATCAATTTAAAATAAATATTCTCCCCAGTTGTTTGAGATAACTAATTGTGATATTTCATATTTGTTCAATTGATATTTTTTTTTGGGATTTATGATAAAAAATGTGTATAAATATATTGTATACTTGAAATTAAACATGTGAATTTTATATGTTGGGAGGTAATCCTAATATAACTCATAAAAATGGTGAGCCTGATATATAATTCCAATGAATTTGGTATTGATTTCTTATAGAATGTATCCAATTTGAGAGATAACGGGGTTAGTTAATCTTATGGAATTAACAATGAGTTATTTACTAAACATGGGATAAAAATATCTGAATCAGGGATATTAATAGGCTTCTGCCAGATACATATTTTATTCATGTTATGGGATTTTAGGGAAATAATTTATTTTCATAAGGGATGAAATGATGGTAATATTATATAGGTGAATGATTCTTTTTAAATAAATTTATGCATCAGTTATCATGTTCCAACTATTTCATTCATGGTATTACTATGTATTAAAAATGTGTCTAAAAAGATTTTGATTAGTAAAAATTTATTTTCATGTCTGTTTTTGTTTTATTTATGTGTTCAGTGTTTTATTTTTGAAAAGGTAAATAATATTTTCATTTTTTATTGTTTTTCAATGAACAAATAAGTATCTTTTTCTTTGTTATTCATTATTGAGTTTTTGAGATCATTTAATTTTTTAAAATGATTTCCAAAGGATCAATCCGGGATTATTAATTATATAAATATCAATAATTCATTCGTGTTATGTCTTATTATATAAATTAAATGGGTTTTGATAAAATAACGATGTACAAATAAAACCATGTTTTGTGGAAAAAATATAAAGTGTGTGTAATTGTCTACATTATTATGTTATGTTATTTCTAATTCATTAAAAATAAAAACATAAACTTTTTTGAGAAATATAAATTTTTTTAATAATATATATTAAAAATATATTTATTTTATATTGTTTTATGTTCTATTATATTTAGTATCAATGCATGTGTGTCAAGAATATGATTTTTGAAATTGATCTGTGTGATTAAGTTTATGGTCATAAATTTAGTATAATATAAAATTAGCACGTAAATTTGAAAGTTAGTTTGTTATTTGAGAAAATTTTATAATTCGTATATAAATATAATTCATATTATGTTAATGATAAATGTATTTATTGTTACAATAATTAAAATAGGTGAATCTAATATGAAAAAGTTATAGATATCATAGTAGTTATCCTCCCTATAATATTGAATATTGTAATATTATTTCTTTTACTCAAACTAACCATTTTAGTATTAGAAAATAAATGGTACTAGATTAAGTATATTTATAGTATATATGAAATACAATATGTTTTTTTTTCAAATGAGAAACATCTGAGGATTACTTTTGGAGTAAAAACTCTTATTGTTATATAGAACTAACTCTTTCGAGAAGGGAATAACAACTGGAACTTATGATATTTAATAAAAGCCCAAATAAAAGAGATATTTATTTTCATGGGAGTTCAATAGATATATGAAAATGAATAATGAATGTACATATTTATACATAGTAAGAATTTCTGTTGAAAATCTCATAGAAACATCAAAAAAGAATATTTGGTTGTTGTAATTTTTGGGTGTCTATAAGTTTTTAAAAGATATTTCCTATTTGATTAATATAGAGATAGAAACCCTAGAACCCAAAGTTAGTGTCTTACATTATTAAATTATCATTGATACAATGGTTTTAATCCCAATGGTCTGAACCATTTTGTTTTTTTAGAGATATATATATATACATGATGCACATTTTACATTAGGAATGGAAAAAAATAATATATAAAACCATAAAATTAAATGAAACCTTAAAATATCATTTAGATGTCACTTATTCGTATATTTTGGAATGAAAATAAGATAAGGGTGACCTCAAATTCTTAGTAATGGTTAATATAAAATATAAGCTATTATGATTCAATATAAATAACCAATATGTAATGGTAGGTAATTGATGGACAATCCATTTAATGAATAAACAAAAAAATAAACGAATTTATAGATAATTTCATAGTATAATACTCATGTATAAAAATAATAAATGAAATCTAAATGAAGGAAATAATTTTTTATTGGATTCTATGTTTCCCATTTTCATGACACCTTTACATTTAATAACATTCCAATGGATGATTGAAATCGTATTGGTAAAAAATACTAATTATTAGAATAAATAATTCACCTCAAGAGAATATTAATACACTGAGGGTCTTACATTAACATTACCCAAATTAATGTTTTATAAATAAAAATAATACCTCATAAATCAAATAACGATAAATTCATAAATAGGGAACATTATAAAATATCCATATTCAGTAAAGGATACAAATTTATCAATATTTCCCTAGTTCACAAAATAACTTTTATTGTAAACACCACATGTAAAAATAGAATATATTTTATGAAATAATGATATAAATTACACAAGAATATGGATTATTAAAATAAATATATTTTACAATGAAAAATTGTTACAATAATGTTATTGTTTCATGATAGAGATATAAATCTCAAAAGAAAGTAAGAATTCACCATAACTTTTACCATTTTTTTGTTTTCATGTCATGTCAACATGGATGATAAATTTAATATTTATTTATAAAATGACATGAATAATGAATTATTTTTTATATTACATGTCAAATTTGAAGTATATTCACCACAAAAATTTGAATTGATGAATAAATACAAATAAATCACAGTGGAATGTAAATTAATATGAAATCCCTTACCTTATACTTTAATTTCTTTTTAAATTATTTAAATTAAATTATAATGGTTTTAAGTATGATAATAATTTATAATAGGCCCATAATAATATTTATAAAATAATTTATTATCCTCTTATAACATTTTACCAACCATTTGTTTATAATATTTCATTACTTTTAATTATTTAATGTTTTAATCAACTTGTATTGTCATAATGAATGATTGAAATCATACACATATTATATAGTTATATTTTTTATATAATTTAAATAATTAAAAATATATAATATTTATACAATAATTTATCTTTTAGAGAAAATTTTATGTGATGTTAATGGAAAATGATGTACGTTACGATCATAGATATGATAGGTCATATGTACGCAAGAGTACCATTTCCATTTTCCAAAAATCATTATAGAAAGAAGGTGAATAACATTTTACCTTTATATAATGATCATAATAACCTAAACATAATATTATTTAGTTATATATATCATCCATGTGGTGTGGTGATTTATAGAGAGTTATATCACATTGTGACAGTGAGATTTCAAACACACGCGAACAATGTTATCGCATTTATGTGGGTGAAAATGTAAGAAATATATATATTATATTATATTAAAATAATTAAAATATATAATTATTATAATTATTATTTCATGTTTGTAAAATATAATTATTAATATTATTCATTATCACCTTAAATATAAATTGTCCATGAATGATGAATCACATCGTTTTGTGAGGTGGTAGTCCTCCATACAGATGAGAGACATTATTGTGTCTCCTATGAAATGGAAGATAATAATTAATATATTATATAATGTCTAAATATGTTTAATAATATTTTAAATATCATATATATACTTTATATAAATCATAACACCCAACCATCATAGGTAGAAATGGACAGAAAAACGACATCGGTTCGTAAGACGGTTTCCCACCTAGCATTTGAATAAAGATTTCATAACATGTTTGATGGAAGTGGATATGTTTTTTTATAATTAATGTTTTATAAAAACATTCAATTATATGTTTTATAACATGGTTTTTATATTATAATGGTTTTTTATAAATTTAATGAGGTTTAGAAGGAAATAAAATTATGATACTTATAGAATTACATTACATCTTATTCAGGTATGTTCATTTGATTTCCAATAAATGTTTCCTATGTTCACTATCATTAAAAAAATAACTCTTATTAGAGGATGGTAGAAATGTTATGGATCGATTTGGATTAGTTTTGGATAATCCAAATTTCTTTACTGTTGTGAATAAGTGAGGGGAGGGACTTCCATTTTATAGTCAAAGAGTAGTTTTATTTTCATTACCAAAAAGTATTCAATATTGGGAGGTAAATATTAAAAAAATGTGGCAAAAAAATTTAAAATATAAGGTTTTTAGGGATTATGTGGGTGAAAAATAAATATAAAACCCAATTAATAACATTTTTTAATGATTTTTTCCTTTACTTCATAGTATCCTTATTTTTATGATTTGGGGTTTTCACTACAATATTTAATTTTATAACCTAGGTAATTTATCCATTAACACATAATTAAATTGAGAAATATTATATAATAAGAACCAATGATTCTAAATATGTTAAATAATTTATAAATCAATTATCTCAAGTGTCTTGAAAATTAATTTTAACATAAGATCATTTATCTTGTTAAAACACTAAATTAACCCAAACCATGAAAAAAAAGATTTTCATAAATTTGGCGTTAATATGTTCACTGTGGAGGACAAATTGTTCCCTTAATGGACTATATATAAAATTTATTAATATTTATAAATAACATTTAAGAGGATATTATGTTTAGTAATATTAAATCAATTAGTAAAATAAAATTTCATATAGAATATCTTTCATGTCTCTTTTATAGTATTTATTTAATTTAAATTTAAAAATATCAAGAAAATATAATAATTGAAATATATTAACATTAAACCAGTGTAACATGATATTTTTTTTCTAAAAATTTAATTAAACACAATAATCCATTCAATTTTCATGAACTTTAATTTTTTTGTTTCATTTATTATAGTTAATTATTTAAAAAATAATTACTTCGTCTACTTTCCTATTTATTTAAGGTAACTAATTCATCCCTAAAATTTAAAAATATATTAATATTGTAAAAATAAATAATTTTTAATTCAATATAATATGTATAACTTTCTAATGTTTTTTCTAACATCATTCCAAAAAATTATTGATATTAAATGGAATAATATAAACTTTTTTAATTTTTCAATACATAACATATTATATAGAACATATTCAAAGTAAAGTGGAAATAAATATCCATACATCATAAAATATTATATCAATTTTAGAAATAAACTCATTAAATAAAATTTTTCTAAATTTTTATGTCATTTTCATACTTAAAATTCTAGTTAAACTACAATGTAAACACATTTTTACCTAAATAGTTGAAATTAATTGTAATTGTTTTTGCTAATCAATATTGTATAAATTTACATCTACAATATTAAATTATTTTTATTTTCATTTATGAATATTAAATCCATTTGTCCTGATTCAATCAACTAAATTATCATAAATTAATTTAAAATTTATTCCATAAACATGATGAGAAAAGATGGGTTTTAATGTGAAAATATTAAAATGTTCACAACATTGTATATCAAAAATAAATTTTAAAATTATAAATATTAAAAAAATTGTATTAATATATTTTCATTTAAATATTACTTCTATAAATAAAATTCAAATTATTAATTTAATATATAAATATTTTAGACCAAATGTATGTTTTTAGTTAAAATCCATAATTTTTAACTATTCATATAAAAATTGAACGTTTCAGAATAAAATCAAAAAATCAACCTAAGATAATTTAGTTTTTTTTTTTGACTTAAAATATAATATTTTGTAACTCACTTAAATTTCAGAAATTATTCATAATATATTTTTAAACTATTAGGGGAATGTGTGATTAAACCATCTTTTATTAAAATAAAATTTTACTGAAAAAATTTCTTTTTTCCATTTAAATGATATTTATGTTATTTATAATTAATAGTTAGACAATTAAAAAACAGGAAGTAAATATTTAACAAATTTCCAAAATCATATTCTCACACATCATTCTAATTTTTAGGTTATAACTGTCATATTCAAAATTAATATTAATAATATTTTTTCTGTAAAATAATGTCTTGCGTGGAACAAAAGCTTACTCAGTTTTGTATGTGACACAAACTATTGAATATATTGAATTTATTTTGGAATATAAATATATATTGAGATCTCAGAATGTTATATTCCCGTAAAATATGTTCATTACTATCACATACTTTAATAAATAAAATGTAACTCTTTAGAAATTATTGGCTCTGACATTCTCTCCTTCTAATATAATTTATGTCCTCGTAGTTTAAAATTGATCTCGATAGTCCATGTTTTATTATTTTATAATTCATTTATTGAAACCCCCATATTATAAATTTTTTAACACAATTTATTCTAAATAATTGTGTAAGGAGAGTATATCTTCCATCTCTAATAATCATATAATTACGTTTCTGATTTGGATAAAATTTGTGGGAAATTAAAACATGGGAATAGAATAGAATTCATACACCAAAATACTACTGGATATTAATAAATTATGCTGACCACAATAATGGGTGTTAAATATTGAAGGATAAATACCAAAAATCCATAATACAAATAGGTTTAAAAACATCCTTGATATAATAATAAATAAGGTTTATATGATAAATTATATTTCAATATCCTTTTCCAAAATATTTTGTGCTTTCTTGAGAAAATATATATTCTTTATTTACTTCTATTATATAAGAAGAATATCATCCTATAGTTTTTCCTTAATCAATTATATTATCATCTCCAACACTACTAAATAAAGATAAATTTTTTATTCCTAATCTAGTAACAAATCTCAAGATCAACATTAAAATGATATTCCATACCTTTTATCACTTGTTGTCATTATAAAAGATTGGTTAGTAAAGGTTATAAAAATATTCATAAGACTAAACATAGTGATGAAATATTTTAATCATTAATATTTTATCCAATGTTAAATATAACCCATTTCATTAATTGTAAAAATAATGACCCTCCATAATATTATGATCCATAACATTATAAACACGGTCTTTGGATTTACGAAATGCTCTTACATTAATTCCCAAACAACATGATGTAGTATTTACTAGTCACATAAAAACATGTGCATACATTCATCAATTATTATCTTAAAACATGTTAATTACCCAAAAAACTATAAAACCCTATCGAAATCATGAATGCTTCCATAATCCATAACAAATCACAAAATATTGGATATATTTTATAAATCCAAAAATTTTATAAACTCCATTAATGATATCATGACAATATTTTCAAAAAATTATTATTCAGTTCCATGGTAGTCAGTGCTATCCAATTTACCATATCTATATCAATCATATCATTATACAAAACTCATCATCTCAAAATCAAGAACATCTTCAGAGTCTTTATTCATGTTTTTCTATGAAGTTAAACATTCCAGTGAATATTGTTTCTTGGTCATTGATACCTTTAAATATTTGATTTGAAATCGTTAATGGAAATTTACTATAATAAAATAATTTTATATTTCATAATTATTATGAAAATGATTTCAATGATAAAATAATTGAATGACATAATACATGAATCAAAACTCCACAACATTATTTATTCCATTTTGTCTATTGTAATCAAATACTCTTGGAACAGATCAATTATCTAATTTTTTGATATATTCATTTAACACTTGATACCTTGATTTGTATAGAGGATCAATTACTTGAAATTGATTCATTGTACCTTATAAAAGTTCTTCATTCCCTTAAATCATAAGAATGGTGGAATTTCTCTAAAAAAATTTATAAAACATCCATTCCTTTTATGAAATTAAATGGGTGTAACATTCTTAATTATCACAAGTGGGAAAATATTTCTCTTTTTTCATTCCAATATCAATATTTCTTCATGTCATTTTCACATTACCAATATTATCTTTTAAATCATAATACAAAAAAAAATTATTTCCTTTTAGTATTATTAGATGATACTATGTCATTCTATGGTGATATCATTTGGGAGACCAGTCTCTATCAATATACTAGATTTAGAGTATCATGGAAATTATCAATCATACTCCTTGGATTATGTGAATTAATTTGGTTCTCATTAATTCTATAATAATCCATTTATAATTGATGGAATAAATTGGATAAAATTATAAAATTGTGAATTTAAATAAGAATTTATAACTCTAAACATGGTTAAATGATAAATATTAATTACAAATTTTATTCATTATTAATAACAAAATCATAAACTCTCTATAATAAAAGATGAAGAAGATTTGTTTTTTCTGTATATTGGGTTATGCACAACCACCTCTAAATTCATTATGTGTATAAAATAGATGGAGATATTCACATACTTTTTAATCATTTTATGTAGAGGGGTTTATAATTCACTCTAAAATTTTTGTCATTTTTTTAATATTTGGTTTTATTTTTCGGTGGTTATGCCAAAATCGTTGAAAATTTATTAATTAGTGGTGATACATATTTTTTTAGATGTTATATATATATATATATATATGTATATATTCCTTTAGTTTTTTGAGGTGTTATATATATAAATATGTATTTGGTTTTTAAAAAAACCCCTTGATCTCTTAAATTAATGGTTGTTTTGAAACCCCACTAAAATAATATATTAAACGTTTTTTGTAAACCTGATATAATATCTTACATTATAAGTGGTTCACAACCTCCTATAATTTAAGAGATCATAGGGTTGGTGAACACCTTTTGTTTTATTAAAAAGAATAATATATATATAATTAAAACAAAATATATCAATGTATTTTAATATATTCTGACATAGTATATAAATATACTTATATGAATAATTTATATGATTCCATTTAGACATATTTATATGTATATATAAATAAAATAGTGTAATGTTTATATTCATTAATATATACTTTTTTATTAAATTTTATTTGATATCAAATTATAAATATATACAAAAATATCATTTATTTATGAAATCATATAAAACCTTTTTTATTTATAATAATACTAATAATAGATTATAAATGTATATATACTTTCACAAATATCAATATAATTATATGGGGTTTTAAAGACTTTCTAATTTATGAAATTAGAAGATGTTTATAACCTCCAAATAGAGGGGGTTTTAACCACTTCTATTATTATTTATTATTTTTTTAAAATATCTCAAACTATAGAATGTTTATATATTTTTATTATAAAGACAATATATAAATTTATTTCAATACATTTAAAACTTATTATATAAATACATTAAATATATTATTAAACATATAAAACCATAAATGTATCTATATATAAATAATTAAATAAATATGTATTTGTATATATTACATGTACTAAATATATATAGATATTCCATTATTAAATATATATATATACAAAATATATATATAGATAAATATTGACATATAAATAAATTTATATTAATATAAAAATAGGTATTAAAGAATGATGTATTAAATATATAGGTCTATATATGAAATAAATATATAAATATATTTATAAATATTCGTATAAGTTTAACTATATAAAAATAGTATATTTTTTCATAAGTAAACATATAATATAAATATTTTATATATAATATATAAACTTCTATGTATATAAATGTATTCATAAAATATATAATATGTTGTATTCTTAATAATACGTAATATATATATATATATATATATTTAATTGTATAGATATAAATATTATATATATATATATATATGTAATATATATGTGTAATATATATACATATACACGTGTAATATATACGTGTATTCAAATAGGTATAAATAATTACAAATAAATATATAAAATACACATTTCGGTTTTTATGTGTGTTTGATAAAAATGTATTTATAAATACACACATATATATTTCTCTTTAAATATATCTATATATATAATTAATAGAGTGGAAAAAATATATTTGTACATTCATATTACACATATATATTTATATTTATATTAATATGAAAATATTTATTTATATAAATGTACACATATAATTTATTTAACTGTATATATATGTTATATATTTAATGTGTTTAAATTTGCTTTATAGATACTATTGATTTTAAAAAACATATTAACATTTATAAATACAATGATATTCATAAAATAAATTAATATAGCAAATATATAATATATTATTTAATTATAATACATTTTTTCAATTGTATAACTGTATTAAATTTTGTGTGTATATATACTTGTATACATTATATAATATAAATGTATATAATTAGATACATAAATATATTTTATAAATTTATTTAATATAATATATTTATGATATAAATCATAAAATAAATGTATAGTATTCATAAAACCGTCATAAAATTTTTATATTTTAAAAAATATTTTTTATAATAAAAATTTTATTAGAATTGTTATTATTGTTATTATAAACACACACACATATCTATAAGTATATAAAAATTATTACATAAATATATATATATATATTATATATTATATATATTATATACATATATATTATACACTAATAGAAATATAAGTGTATTTATAAATATTTGTATAATGTTTATTTATATACGAAATACAATTATATATATATATTTTATAAATAATCAAGTATATAATAAATAAATATGTATTATTTAAATAATTTGTATAAATATATTTATAAATATTCATATATATATGTGCATATTCCAAATATAAATATAATTCTAAATATATGTGAAAATATTTTTACTCAAAAATATATATAAATAATGTCATGGGTGTCTAAAAAATAGAATTTGTTTAGTGGGAGAACCTCCACTATTGGGAGCAGAAATGATGGACTGTAACCCACCTATGACATAGAATATCATGGATACATGGATATTTCTCATTATTTGCATTTTTCTTGGAGGAAATGGACGTGTAACGGGATATGGGGATCACGAGGAACCCTTAGATTTTATAAGGATCCTTGGGAATACAAGATCTGGGTGGTGGGAAACATGATGTTTCAGGATGCAAGATCAAGATGGAACTGGGAACAGGAATGGATCACCGAGGTCTTGGTGGTTGGGAATAGAATGGCCTTTGGGTGGGATTTGAAAATCTGGAAAATGAAAAATTAAATATTAGAAATGATGGAAAAATGACCCCTAAATGTTTTTCATTAGAGGCCATACATAACAACTTCTAAAAGTATAGGTCTCTATAATTTTAAATTATATTATATGGGTCTTAAATCTGCTTTAAATTTATCAATGATTATAGGTGTTTCTAAACCACCTCTAAATGAGTTATTTATGGAAATTTATTGTGTAAATTAAAAGGTGTTTTGTCAACTACTAATACTAAACAAACATTATAGGAGGTTCATTAAAATCTAACCTAACAACATTTTGGGAATGATTTAGTTATGATTATTGATAATAGTGTATAAGTCATTAAAGAGGTTATAACCCCCTGTAAACACAATGATAACCCCTTTTGATCTATAATTTTTTTAGTGAATTTAGTTTCTTTAGGAATGAATTTGCATTGAAATCTTTCATAATTGTTTTTCATAAAATATGATTTGTCATATATAGACCCCCTAACATTTCATGCTAGGTTTGTAGTAAGGACAATTGATAGGTACCATGTAATGATCGAGTGAATCCCAAAATATCTTTTTCAGAGTCATTACCCCTTAGGTTTCTTTATGATAGAACCCAGTCCACTTGTAGTATCCATACATGTAAGTAATGCTAGGAATATCCATATACTCTCTTATTTACCAAAACATTAGTGTATTATTTTACACTTATACTAAAATTATATCATAGGGTTATGTTCCCTAATCTGAATTGAACTAATTCTAGTTCCCATGTTTCCTATTAAACATTATCTGATTGAAACTACAGTGACCTCAACCCCATCAACATCGAGTTGGCACATTACTTTATTAAATTGGAATAGATACAATTGTTTGAATCCTAATGGTCAAACCAGTTTAGTGTATTTGGGGAACCATACATATATGTTAAACCCATTTTACATTGTGAGTAAAAAATAAATCATAAAACATCACAAATAAAAAAAACAACATCCTTGAAACATTATTCAAATGTCTCTTCTAATATAATAAGGAAATGAAAAAAATTGTGTGATCTAAAATTCTCAATAATGCTTAACCATAGTGTTAGATATCATGAATCAACAATCAAAACCAACATAAGGACCCACCCTTATTAGAATATATAATATTGAATTTTTTTTCAAGAGTTATCATCCACTCACATTGAGGATATTTCCAAGTTTGGAGTTTTAGATATTTGGGATATAATACATACATGAAATTTCAAATCTATATATAGTGGATACCACAAAGACAGTATCCATATCTTCCAAAATGTATGACTTTTGAAATAAAACAAGTTCTATTTGAAAAATCTTCATATAATTTAACTTATCTTCTTTATTTATATCATAAATACTTATAACCTATGAATATCATTTAAAATTTAGGGCTGAGAACATAAATCATAGTAAGGGATATCAAAATAATCAATTAAAACATTAGTACAAGAATACTTTTAAGCATATTAAATCATTTTCAAAAAGAAATACTTCTCACACACATATAATCAATTGGTGGAGCATGAGATTCATAAGATATTTCCACAAAAAATATATAACATAAATAGAACCATAATAGTATTTATGGCATCACATACTTATGTTTCATCCCACTTGGATACCTTATGTTTTGTAAAGCTCATGGATACCTTACAATGTAACCCCCACGACTACCTTATGGTGTAACCATCATAGCTACACATGGAGTCAGCATACAGCCGACCACCAAAATAAAAATGCCCAATGAATTTTAGGGACATATTTGTCCCACCATTCTCTATAAAAACTTCCCAACAACCATAACATAATAATAATACAATAATACTTACCTAAAAACATTAACATTCAATTTGTAAAATTGGATATTAATAAAAATATTTTCTATGAAAAATGACCTATAAATAACATATAATTGATTTGATAATCAGTAAGTTGAAAGTAATATATGTATAAAATATAGATAAAAATAATAAAACCTAATATAAACAAAAACACATCACATATATGATAATAAAACCACAAAATTAATTTTTTTTAAGGATAACCCGACGAATGCAAATTGGGTTAAGAATTCCCTTACCTCGGGTTCATCTTACGTCAATGTTGTTTAAACCTCATGTATAATGGTTAAATTATTGTTATTAATATATTATTGAAATATATTAATGTTTATAAAACATTATATTATAATTTTAAAAATAATTATATACATTAATTAATAATACTACTTTCTTAACATTGTTTTGGGTGAGGTCCTTACAAGATTTCCATAGTCAGTACGAATTTTATTTTCTTGTCGAATGGAAATGAATTTAAAGAAGGGTAATGAAATTCAAGAAGTGTAATGAAATTTTATACATGTGTTTCTTGAATATTTAAAGATACCATAAATCATTTTTTATCATATATGATGATAAATCAAAAGATAAAATATTAATGATATTTGTTTGGATCATTTTAGCGTTTCTTCAATAATAATGAACTTGTTTCATTATATAATTAAACATCATGCATTAATTATAATTAATTACAAATAAATAGGTTATATCATACACTTTATAAAATATTTTTTTATGATTAAAATTGGATTTAGATCAGCTTTGAAGTATGTAATGGAATTAGAAAACACACATTCCATGATTTTGGTAAATCATTACATCACAAATGTTGTTTTTAATTTGAGAATATGTGAGAGAGGATAAGAAGAATGATTATTAATTTTCCCATAAACATAATGAAATCTAGAATATATTAAATTATTGAGATTTTATGCCTCTTGGATAAAATGAGTTGAATAGATTATAAGAAAAGAAAAATAATTGAAAAATGCAAAAGGAAAGAATGATAATTTTTACTTATTGATCTCATCTCCTTTAGAACCTCCATAAAGACAATGTGTTTTTACATTTGGTTAGATTAGAAGGTTTAGTAAGTGGGTAAGAGACTTAATAAAGGGATTAGATATAACTTATAATCTGATCACAACTTGTGATTTGTTATAGGAAGAGGGGGCATGGTGATATTTATAATAAAGAAGAGGAGGTGTTTCACATTTTTTTAATATTTTCCTCAACAATATGAATATTATTTATTCATGTGACCAAAATCAATAAAGAGAGAAAGTGAGTTTGAACCATGTGTTCTTACAACATCCATGATTCTAGGAATAGTGTATTTAACATAAATTTATATGTACAGTATAGTATTGTATTTCACTCTTCCTCAAAAATTCATGTATTTAAGAAAATTACCAAAAAATCATCAAAACCATTATTCAACATGTCTAATTCAAAAATAAACACCATTTTGGAAAAAAAATCTAATAATTTGAAATATTAATTTTAAATAAAATAAAAATTAATTCAAAAAATTTCAATTTTAAAACTATAACTCATTTTATAATACATTGAAAAAATTATCAAGGTATCTTAAATTAATAGAAATACATTCATTGGCGAGGTTAATATTAATTTTTTCATATTATAATTCATAATTGTTGGTTAATATTAATAATGGTTGGAAAATATTCATAAGGGCAGATCACTATTCACCAAAAATTATGTTTTTCATTTTAGACTCCAAATAACGGACTAATCACAACCCTGTATGTATGTTTTTGAAATTCAATACAGATAGGCATAAAAATTATTTTTAATTTCCATGTAAAAATTGTATCCTAAAGAAAAATTCTATTTTTATATAGACATATTTTTTCAATCTTATATTTTTAAAACGATTGTGTGTAACATTCTCCCTACCTTGTAGAAATTGCACCCTCACAATTTTAATTTACTTATTTACTTGTAAATAAATGAGGGTACCTTCCCCTTAGAGCATTATCAGATTACCACGTTTCTCCTTTAACCATTTGAATTTTCCACAAAACCGTTACCTAGAGTATTACCTTATTTTTTTATACATGTTTACTTATATCATGAATCTAAACAGGTTTCTCTTCCAACGAAATTGCTACTGGGCCAAAAAAATGAGATCAATATGGAACTTATTTTCTAATCATCGAAACATGAAAAAAAAATGTGTTCTTGAGATAAAATCAGAGGAAAATCTACTTGTAAGATACCATTCCACCTTTCTGGATGATTTCAGAAGATCTAAAGAACTTTAGACATAGATTTCCTTTCATACCAAAACATACAACAATTTTCCATGGTGAGATTCTAAGAAAAAAATGATCACCTATCTGAAAACAAATTTCATTACTCTTGTAATGTACATAAATTTTCTTCCTGCTCCGATCTTTCCTCATGTGTTGCTGGATCAAAATTCTCTTTCTCTGCCACTTCCTCTACTAATTTTGGCCCCATAAACTCCTTTTTCCCCATCATCATCCCAAAATGATGTAGTTCAACACCACTTCCCATTTAATTCCAAAAACGTTTCCATCTATATGCTGGAATGAAAACATTTATTATACGAAAAATCAAATAAGGGAAATTTTTTATACTAACTTCTATGATATTCTATTGAACAAGCTGGATGCATATCCTCTAATGTCTAAATCATTCTTTTTGACTGCCCATTTAATTGAGGAAAAAAAGTTGTACTGAAATTTATTTATGTTCCCAACAACTATTGAAGGCACTTCCAAAAGTTATAAGTGATCTAGAGATCCTAGTCAGATACAATAAAAAGTGGAACTCCTTGTTTGATGACAATATCCTTGAGGTACAGATGAGATAGCAGATCCAAATGCATAAGATCTTGAATTTGAAGCAAATGTGAAAATTTAGTCCATCAGTCAACAATCAGAAAAATTTCATTATTTCTTCTATATGTATTTGGTAGTCCCACTATGATGTACATGGATAAATTTTCTTATTTCTACTAGTTCATTGGAAATGGAGGAATTATCCCATTTGGTAATTGCTACTCTGATTTAACATATATACATGAAAAACAATTTATGGTAAAATCTACAATATCATTATCCATTCCATCCCACCAATATAACTAATTAAGTTCTCTATACATCTTTTTACTATCAATATGAACTGAAATTGGAGAACTATGAGCTTCACATAATAAATCTTTCATTAACTGGGAATCACAATACACACTTAATAATATTCCAAATATTAAAACACAATATTTATCAATGATTAATTTTGTCATCATACCCACTTTAATCCATTCAATATTTTTTGGTAGCTCCCCATTTCCCTTCCTTGATTTCATAGTTCTATTTGATAAATATGACTACACTGAATCTGGAAACAGAACAGAGGACTTTCATGCACCAACAACTTCTAAGACAAAAATAATTAAATCATTAATCCAAGGATCATATTTCGAATGTTACATGGTTAATGATGCATGATGTTTTTGAATTAAGGAATTTGGAACATTTTTTTCTTTTCCAAGATGGAATTTCTCTTGAAATCATAATCCTTTATCAGTTCAAGCCATATTCTCTTTGTCATGATTAATTCCATCTGAGTGAATATAACATTTAAACATTAATATTTTTTTTATATTTGACATTTTCATCCATATAACTGACACCTCCAATTTTTTTTAAAAAAAACAATGCATATAATTCAAAATAATGAAAGGGATAATTAAACACATGAGTTTTTAGATGTCTCAAAGAATAATCAATTACCTAATCATTCTATATCAGAACATAATGATGTCCCTTCAATGAAGCATAAATGTAGATGAAAAATAACCATTTCCATAAGGCATGGAAAAAACAGAAACATTCACCAATCTCATATTCGTTTCTAGAGAAAAAACCTCAAATTATTCCATGAAAACAAATTTAACCCCTTTTTGTGTTATCTTAGTTAGATGGCTAAATAATTGTGCAATGTTTTTTATCAAATCATCGGTAATAACCTGATAATTTAGGAAAATTGTTAATCTATTTAACATTTTTTGGTCTTTGTCATTCCCCAACCACTTTTGTTTTGGTAGGTGCAATTTTTATTCCATAAAAATTTACAATATTCCCAATAAAATTAATCTATTTCTACAGAAAATCACACTTTTTGAATTTTCTATATAGTTTCTTTTCCTCTATGGCATGAAAAAACCCCTAGTTTTTTAAAAACTCTTATTTACCATTATAAAATACTATAATTTCATAAGTAAAAACAATTACATACTTTTCAAAACAATCCTGAAATATTATATTCATATGATTTAGTAATATTGCAGGGGAATTAGTTACCCAAAAATAATAACACCAAACTCATAAAGTCCATATCTATTACAAAAATTTATTTCCTGGTTTTCATCATACTTCACCTTCAGCTAATGGTATCACGATCTCAAGTCAACAGTGGAAAATTTTTACTTCATCTAGAGCTAATCAAAAAATTCATTAATATGTGGAATAGGATAATTGTTTTTAAGAGTGATGTTATTGAAACCTCTATAATCAATGAAAAGTCTCACAGAACCATCTTTATTTTAAAAGATCAAAATAGTATCACACCGTGGTAAAGTTCTAGGATGAATGAAGTATTTATCAAGCAAATCCTACAACTAATTTTTCAATTCAAGAAGTTACATTTGATCCATTAGATAAGGGTTTTTTTAAAATTTCTTCGCATCGAAAACTATGTCAATTATAAATTCAACATCTCGCTCAGGTATAATACTAGGTACCTTATTGGAAAAAATATCATGTTTTTCACTTTTCACTGGCACATCATTATTCAGTATAATACCCTTATTTTCAGCAATATTAGAATGTTGACATTCATTTCCATAATTCCACATTTACATAGCTTCACGATATATTATCAATTTTATATGTTTATTTTTCTAAAAAAACTGAAACACTTTCTAAAAGAACATCTTTAGCTCTACATACAATCTCAGCATGATTAAAATTATGCCAATACAATCTCAGAATTACATCAAACTCTACTAAGTGAAAAACAACATGGTTTATATGTAATTTCTTTACAAAGATAACAATAAGAGTATTATTATGATTCCACATTTCTATCATATTTTTCCTTAGTATTTTAATAATATGTTCGAGTCTCATTTGTTGAGGTTATATTTCTAATTAACCAAAAAATCCCCCATAAATAATGGAATGTGTAGACCACATATCAAACAAGACTTTAGAAAAATATGAGTGAACAAATAATGTACATGATAACAATTCGTTGGATAGCCTGACTTCAAACGATGTAGTCACAAATGATCTCACTAAACCATTATTTGTATATTCTAGCTTCATAGAATCATTATGATATTTACTAGTGCAAGTATTTCCATAGTGACCCATCTTACAACATTTAAAAAAATTTATAGTTTTCTTATCATTATTTGTTTTAAGATCATTTTCATTGTAATCTCGAGCTATATGTCCAAACTTATCACATCAAAAACCCTTCCCAATTATTGTAATGTATTACTCAGGGTAGTTTTTGACACACATTTCACAAACTTTAAACCAAACATTCTTACTATTAGATTTCTTTGACTGATTCTTAACCATTTCATTCCATCTGTACCTCTTCTTATTGTTGTTTTTAATGATCACATTATTATCATCAAACTCCATTTCAACCTTCTCATCACATCTGACATGCTTCTAACAAAATTTCAATTCTTATGAGGCTAATCACCTTTAGTATCATGTCTTCAATCCTATGTAAAAACTATTTATTATTTTATCAAGATCCAGGATACAATTCAGATCGTACCTTTCCAATTGGGTGATGTTTTGTTCATATATGGCCACTGAATCTTCCTCATTTTTATTCAATTCATGGAATTTTTTTCTATCCTATGTCGAAAAAACTTTTTATTATTAGGAAATTCCATAAAATTGAATATATTTTCAAGGGATTTAATACATCATTTAGCAGCTTCTAGGTCAGAATATCCACTGAAACTATGGGAGAGTTTCCTTATAAAATTTTACACTATCAACATTTTTCTTTTTCATAAGTCCGGTATTTATCGTCAATGGATTACACTGCCATTAATTTTCTACCTCATCTATTCCATTACTATATCAATTTTCTCAGTTCAAATCACAACAAGTCTTGGCAGTAGATTCAAAAGGATATCATTCTTTCAATTCCTTTCCACTTCAGCTTCCATGTTTCTTTTGAGAAAAATGATTATAAACAAACATATATTTATAATAGATACATTGTAATATTTAAATTATATTTTATTTCAATTTAAAATGGATTAAAAAAAATTATGGTATTATATTAACATCATCCTACCAATAAATTTGTCTAAACCATCCTCCAATACTATATGTATGGACCCAACCTTATTACATTGTATAATCTCGGATTTTAATCAAGAACTCACTTCCTTGAACATTAAAGATCATTTCATGTTTAGAGTATTTTATATTTGGGATATAATAAATACATTACCATTATCATTTATACAGAGTAGAAATTACAAGACGATAATCCATTTCTTCAAAAATCATAATCATTTCAAATAAAGCATGATTTATTTGAAAATTCTTCATAACATTTGACTTTGCATTCTTATTTATCGTAAACATCCTTATAACAAGTAAAAAACATTTAAAAAATTTATGAGTGAAAAATTATTCATAAGGGATATATAAATTGGAAATAAAACATTTGAATGTGAATACTTGTAAACATTTCAAATCATTTTCAAAAAGACAAACTCGTCACCCATTAATACTTACATTGTGACAGTTGATATTTCTATAGGACTTCCATAAAACATAGAGAATATAAATAGAACCATAAAGGTATATTGGGAAATAAATTTCTTATATTGTAACCATTATGGATACCTTATGATTTTAACCCTCATGAATACCTTATAATGTAACCCTCATAGCTTTCTTATGATGTAACCATCGCAACTACATATGGAAGTAACCATATTGATGACCTCCAACATATAAATAAATATTGTATTGGAGTAGATATCAGTCCCAACCTTTTTCATTGATAATTATGAATAAAAATATCATAATCATCAAACAATAATACTTGCATAAAAACATTATCATTAAATTTTTTAAAACTGGATGTTTAAAATATATTTTATAAGAAAAGTCACTTACAAATTATATATAATTGAATTGATAATCAATAGATCAAAAAGAATATTTTTATAAATTAATAATACTCATAATAAAAACTAATATAAATATTAAATCATCACCCAAATGATCATATAACCTCACAATCAATTGATTATAAGGTTATCCCAAATAATGGAAAATGGGTTAAGAATTCCCTTCCCTCAGGTACATCTTACATAATACTTTTTTAACCATATTTTATAATGGGTAAAAGAGTGTTTTTATGTCATAAAAAACATATTCATGTTTATCACACCTTATATAATAATTTTATAAAATAATTCGTTCTATTAATTAATAATATTGTATTCCCTACATTGTTTCACATGAGTTCCTTACATGATTTCCATGGTCGGTTCGAATTTTATTTTTTTGTCACAATTAAATGAAGTTATAAAAGTGGAAGGAAATTATATTAATATATTTTTCTAATATTTGTTGATAAAATAAATCAATTTTTTATCATATATGATAATAAAACCATAGATAAAACATTTATGATATTTATTTAGTTCATTTTTTTAGTTCTTTTATAATCATGAACTTGTTTCACAATAGAATTTAATATCATGCACACATGTTAATTCCATAACATGAAATATGTAATATAATTCAATTTAAAATATTTATCAACCAATAAAAACGATTTATGAACATCTTTTGTGGATGTAATGAAATTTGAAAACACATCTTTCACAATTCATGTAAATTATCCCATCTATGATGATGTTTTTATTTTAAGAATTAGTAGTACTGGATAAGAACAGTGATAATGATTTTTTTCCACAAAGATGATAACATCAAAAATATTTTTTATTATGTATCGTTAAAGAATCTTGGATAAAATGAGGTTAAACGAGTATATGAAAATAAAAATAATTAAATAGAAAAAACATGAATGAAATAGGATTTTTACCTCTTTATAACTTCTCCTTCAGATCCTTCTTATTGCCTTTATTTTTGGGCATTTGGTGAGACCAGAGGTCTTTAATGTGGGAAAGATACTTGGGAAGGGTATTAGATAAAACATAGAAAATTATCAATTCATTAGAGGTGTGATAGGAAGAGGGGGTAATGGTCGTATTTATAGTAGATAAGAGGAGATGTTTTACATTATTTTTATCATTAGATATATATTTGATCTCAAGATTATGAATAGTATTTATTAATGTGACAAAAAATAGTAAATAGAGCATGTGTGTTCGAATTATGTGTGTTTACATCAGCTGTGATGCTAGGAATAGTTTATTTAAAATGTAATATATATATATATACAATATTTTATCGTATTTCACTATTCATAAAAATTCAATTATTTCAGAAAAATCCCAAAAATTCAACCTACCCATTTTTTGATGTGTATAATTCAAAAATAGCTCCATTTTTTAAAAATAATTTTATAATTTTGAAAAATATAACATTTAAATAAAATAATAATTTATTTTTAAAATAATAATTTTTAAACTATAACTCGTTTTTTAATAAATTGAATAAAGTATCAAGATCCCATTAATTATTAGAAATACATTAATTGGTGAGGTTAATTTTAATTTAGTCATTTTAGTATTTAAAAGGTACGGTTAATGTTCAACAAATATTAAGTTTGTCCAATCAGACTCCAAATAACTTATTGATTGCAACCATTTTTTTCCATTTTTTAAAATTCAAAACACAGAAGTTGAAAATTGTTGTTAGATAACATTTTGAAAATTATGCCCTTAAGACAAGGTAGATTTTCATAAGGACATAGTGTATCACGAATTTATTTATGAATCATTGGGGTGTTATAATCAACATGGAAATGTAGGTAGAAAAACCACATTCTATTTAATAAAATAACTATGAATGAAATATATCAATAGATAATTCCATAGAAAAACATATAATGGATAACTATAATAATAATTTAGTTATAAATTAATTAAATTATTTATTATAGTACATTATGTTTCATAGGTATATGATATATTTCCCACAAGAACATCCAATAAATACTTTAAAACGTACTGAGTAAAGACCTATATAATATGGCCTAATGATTCATCTCACATTGATATATTGTGGTCCTTAAATTAACTAGTCAAGAACTTGTTTCACACTTTTCTAAATAATTCTAAATAAATCAAATTATATATTTTATTCATGAACTATGATCTTTAACAAATATCTATATTATTCTAATGATAAAGATGTATCAATATTTACCTAGTTAATAAAATATGACATTGAGTAAAAAATGTTTATAATAATTGTATACTATTTAATAAGTAATCATATATATTACATAGGAATGAGGATATTTAGAATAAATTTATTTTAAAATGAAAAATTATTATAAAAAAGTGATTTCTAAAAGGGAATGTTAACAGTAACACTCTAAAGTGAGATTGCACAATAATGTTTACCGTATATTAATTAAAAATTTAAATCTTCTTAGATGATATAATTCATAATTAAATTTGAAATACCAAAAGAAATTAATTATTTATGATTTTTCATGTCAATGAGGAATTATATACACCACATAAAGGTAAATTGGTTCATAATAACACATAATTCTCAATGGAATGCAAAATGAGATAAAATCCATCAACATGTGATTCCATTTGGTAATACATGAATTCAACCACTTTAGATTTATTTTAGAAATTTTATTTATTTATACCATAATAGTAGAAATATTAATTATATCACCTATGGTACTATTATAACATTTTACAGCTTATTTTTTAGTAATGTTTCATTTGTTTCATTATGTCGTGTGTTAATTACCATATTGTCTCATGTCTGTTTCATCATGAATGATCTATTTCTTGAAGATATTATATTGATCTATTATTTTTAGAATAATAATAATAACATAATTATTTGATTTATATAAAAATAATTCATAAAAACTAATCATGAATAATGGATTTGAAAAATGAAGTGCGTTGTGATTATTGAGATTGTAGTAAGTACATGCCTGTGAGTAACAATTCCATTTTTCAGAGATAATTAATGAAAGAAGAAAATAAATATTTAAACATTTATTATGGATAATAATAAAATCAATTTCATATTATTTTGAAATATAAATCATCTATATGGTATTGTGATACAAACAGAGTCACATCGCTTCATGAATTGATAATCTTAGACGTAAAAAAATGTTGTTATCATCATTACATAGGAGAAAAATGAACAAAATAAAATGATATATATTTTATTTCAAAATTTATAAATATTTCATTAATGTCATAATTATTTCATTTTTATTAAACATAATCAATTTCGTTATTCATTATTACATTTCAGGATAAATGATTGTGAAAGATGAATCACATCACATACTGAGGTAGTTTTCAACTGTACATATAAGGGAAACTATCTTGTCTCCTGAGGAATATAATATACCAATAAATATATGATATAATTACTAAATTTATATAATAATGTGAAAAATATTATATATATATATATATAATTTATATACATTATCAAACCCAACCCGGAGAGGTGGACGTGTAAAAAATGAATTACATTAGTTTGTGAGGTGGAAGATCGCCATAAACATAAACAATGAATTTGTATGCCATTTGATGATAGGAAATATGATTTTATATCAATAAATTATTTTAAATTTATCCTATTATATGTATTATAATGATTTCCATATATTATCATGGTGTAATAAAAATATTGGTCGAGGAGATGGAAATAAAATAAAAAATCTTGTTTAAGAATAATCACAATTCTTCAGGTATATAGTTTGGTTTTCACTAAAACCAATATAGGATTGATTTATTCAAAAAATAATGATTTAATGATTAATAGATGGTTGTTTTGGAGTGATTTTGATATGTTTTTATGAACCAACTATTTTGAGATGTTTTAAAAAGTGAGGATTGCGAGTACCCTTTAATAGATGAAGAGGAGTCTCATTATTGTAAATACTCAAAGGAATTCAATATTAAGAGGATAGTATTTCCGAATGTTCTACAAAATTTGATATTTAAAGTTTTTTAAGGATTATATGTTCTATAAATTCTTTCAAAACCCAATAAAAGACTTTTTTTAAACACATTTTTACTTAACATCCATGTTTCCCAGTTTTTATTATTATGGGGTTTCACAACAATATTAAATTTTCTATCCTAGGTAATTAATCTAGTAAGACTAAATTAAAGTGAAAATATTTATATTGTTTAGATCCACTTATAGTAAATATGATATACAATTTATTAAAATCTATATCACATGTGTGATGGTAAATAATTTTAATAGAATTGCATGTAACACGCAAAAACCCTACTTTACCCTATCTTCCCTTATAATGATTCTTACAATTTAGGGATAAATATGGTCATTAAAAATTATTAAATTGATAAAATAATTAACAATATTTTACATTAATTGAAAATTAACAATTTCTGTTTAGACTTTGAATGTTTTAGTAACTTCTAATCGTTTAATAAAATAACATTTATTATAAAATAATATTAATTTCTATTTTCAAAATAATAATATAATTTATTGTTAAAATTATTGATAAAATAAATGGATATTAATATATTTTTTAAAAAATATGTAAGATGGTATATTCATCTAAAAATTTATTTTAAGACAATATTTTATTCAATTTAATTTAATTTTAATATTTTTAAATTCATATATATTTTATTTTAATATTAAGGTAATAATTACAATGTTATAGTTTCTTAAAAAATTTATATTACTACATAATCTATAATAATAAAAAATATTATGATACAAATAAAAACATTATATTTAAAAATAATATTTATCACCTAACCATTTTTTTGTCCCTTACCTAAATCATTATAGATAACAATGGAATATATAGTAAAATTTGTAACATTGTCTTTATATAACTTATTATATGAGTCATATTCAAAGGAAAGTGGGAAGAAATTTCTATGTTTTAGAGAATATTTGGTAAAAATTATAAATAAAATCATTCAAACAAATATTGAAAATATTTTTTTTTAATTTTCACTTTTATCAATCTAGTTTATCCTCTATGTAAACTAATTTTACCTTAATCATTATAATGAACCATAACTATTTTCACTATTCGTTATAGTAAAAAATTTGTTACCCATATAAGATCATTTAAATTATTAAAATTACAAATAATTAACACATTTTTTAAAAATTTATCTATAATAATTGGCATATGGAAATTTAAAATTAATTTATCACAATCAATAAGAACACATGTTCTTAAAGGGAATTAGTTCAAAAGACCACAATATTTTTATTTCAAAATTAAATATAAAAATGATTAAAATGACTTAAATGGTATTAATATATATATATATATATATATATATTAACAATTGTGATATTAAAACCATTTTAATATATAATTTATCATTATAAATTATTATGAAAAAAATATAGTTTTCAATTAAAATACAGTATTTTTCACTATTCATAAAAAATTTAATTTTTTTAAAAAATATCATATATTAACACTATAAAACATGTTTAATTAAAATTTAAAAAATCAATTTTAATTTTTTATATATATTTTCTATAATTGGTAAAAATCGGTTTCAATTTTTTTACAGAGTATGTTTAAACTGTATATTAGGAAAATATTGTTTTCAGGAAAAACTTTTATTTTCTATTTTAAATGATACTTATTTTATGTATAACTAGAAGATAGATAATTGATATGTGTAAAATATATATTTTAATCATTTACCTAATCCAATTCAAACTCATCAGTCTAACATACAAGTGATAATTGCCTAATAAAATTGTAATAATAAAAAAAAAATTTCATTAGAATCGAAGTATCATGCATGAAACAAAAGATAAATTTGTTATTCATATGACATAAGAAAATTAATTGGTTTAATTTTTATAAAATAATGAATATATAGGTACCTCTTGGTATTTTTTATTCCATTCTATAATTTGTTTTTTATATATTCTTTTCAATAAAATTTTATTTCATTAAAATATTTTGTTATTAAAATAAACTCTAAAATGATATTATCATAGTCATAAAAATAATTTTTTATTATAGAATATTTTGTAACTACTAACAATATATAAAAGTTTAGAATTAAAAAAATTATATTGAAAGAATTAATCATAAATATTTTTCATTTAATGAATTTTTTTAAATGATTTAATTTTTTTGAATAAATGGAAATATTGTATAAACATGAAAAATCATTGTTAAAGGGTACAAAAAATTATTAATTCATATAAAATCATGATTTACATTTTCAAGAGTAAATTTATTTTGTAATTTTATTTATTCATTAACAATCTTCAATAATGATCATAATATCAAATTATATATTCCATTTTGTTATCATTTGTGATTGTATTCAAATGCAAATAATTATATATTTTGGACATTTATTGTGTTTATGTTAATGATAGAGGGATATAAATCCCTTACGTATAACATATCATATAAATTTAAGGTGATTTATAAAGAATTATATTATATTGGGGATAACATATATAAGTTAAATATAACCTTTAGTATTAATTTTATTTTTTTATAATTTCCACTGATAGGTATAAAGAGTTGTTACATTTTAGGGAACACATCTTCCATTGTATTTATTATAATATGAACGAAATTGTTTTTATGAAAGTAGAAATAAATTATTTTTTAATAAAATCCCTTATTTTAGGAAAATTATATTATTAAGGTAAATTAAATTTTAGGAAACAAATTTGAATTAATTAATGGATTAATATGTGATAATACAATGAATTTACGATGAATCGGGTTATTTTTTAAACATTAAGAGAATCAACAGAAAATATGATGTTATTATTTACAATTTTTGCTTTACAGTGTATGTGATTAATGTCGTTTAAAAATAATTTGGATTTTTACTTTGGAACACTATGTCATCAAATCATTTTAATCTAAAGAATTAAAATTTTGATCTAGAACTATTTGAAGTTACTTTAGATATAGTTATTTGTATAAATATTTAAATAGATCATTATTTGGTAAAGCATATGTTTTGATGATTACAGTGTTGTTTTTATATTATTTACTATTCATGTATGTAACACCTTAACATGTGGTTGAAAATAAGGTTTTGGTTAATGGATATAATTCGGAGTGAATATTAACCGTATTGTGGATCATATGATCTGTAAAAATATAAATTTATTATTGTATGCATGAAAAAATATACATGGGTATTTATCAAAAATAGTTTTCAATGATGTAGATGTTAGTAACTATAATAATTACAAATAAAGGATGATATTACTAAAATAAATCAAATAATTTTGTTTACTAATATTATTTATTTCAATGTTTTACAGAGTTACTCAAATCAAGAATGAGGAGAAAAAATATCAAGTCATAACATATGATAAAATTGTATGATTATTAAATTAGTTGAAAAGTATAATATTTGAAATATTTATTTGACCTAGAAATTAGTTTTCATCCAAAATTTTAAATCTTATTTTATTTAGTATGTCTTGATACACACATTTCATGTGGATAAATTACAAAATATCATGATAAATCATCATTAAGGGAGGATGAGGTAACACGGTGAGTAATCTAGATATAATGAACATTTTCAATGGTAATTAAATTATCATACATACAATATCATGAGATGTCAAATTGAATTTGGGAATTAATTTTACATTATTTTCAAATTTTTTATTAGTGTCACCTAACACATTATCTTCTAGACATACAAAATCCTTATAATTTTAACCAAACTTTTATAAGATATTTTTCTTTAAAAGAACTTTTTATTGAATTTCAATATTAAAATTATTTAAATCTATATTTAATTATATTCAGTTCATTAAAATTTTATTTCATATCAATCATCTTCTAAATATTTCATCAAAAATTTCTATTTTATATTAATGTTATTCTTAACATAAAAAATCATCAATTTTATATAGGGATTTTTCAACCATTTATATTATTTCTATGAATTCTTTGATTAATTTAACATATTTCTAAAAGTTATTCCTATAAAATATTAATATAGATTTTATCCCCAAATTAAAATAGAATAAAATGTAGAATCACATTTTTTATTTCCCATTAAAAGTATATTCTAAATCCTCAATAAACTTAATTAAATAGTAATGTAACACTATAAAATCATTGTTCACATTTATTAATTCTAACTACTATAAATCATTGAAAATCAGTATTCATTGAATTTTTCTGACCTTACAACATATATACATTTTAATTTGAAAATTATTTAATATAAAAAGGATAATGATTCGGTTTCCATCTAAAAAAATTATCTTAATTTTTCCCATTTTCAACGCAAAGATATTCACAACTTTTGAACTTTTTATCATGAAATTTATAGATAAATAATTTCAAATATAAAAAAAATGTTTTAAAATAATTTTCATCCATGCTATAAACATCATCATTATTAAAGGAAAATGAATTTCTAATTTCTAATTTTTGAGAAATGAATACCATTGATTTTATAAGATAACTACAACCTTATAACATTAATGCTTTACCATTTAAGAAACCCCTTAATAATTTGTCATTATAATAACATTACTATTTCTTAAAAAGTAGTCAAATGGATAAAAAATTAGTAGATTCAAATTTTAAACACTGCAATGGAATGATTAATCGATATATAAATTTTAAAATCTAAACACATATTGAGAAAAAAATATCAATTAGTCATATTTTATCTCAACATAATTTTTATCCTCAAAGTTTTCATATTTCAATTTTAATTCATTATAATTCTACTCACTAATTATTTGTAATAAGGATATATCATTTTTGGATTTTAAATGTTATTTAGTTGTAAATATTTTATTTAATTTATAATAAATCTATTTTTTATAATATTGAATTAATAAAATAATGTGAGATCATCTTTTTCCATATTTGAAAAAATAGTGTCAAATATGTCTTGAATGAAATAAATAATGTATTTAAAAATATATAATATTCATGATTTTCTGAATAATTATAATAGTACTCTTCAAATAATTAACTCTAATGAATAACTCTTGAAGACAGTCATCATAATGCAATCAAGAATATTAATAAATCAAATAATTAATTTGTAACTTATGTAATTAAATTATTATATTCTTTTTATGTATATTATTAATATTGCCGATGTTATCTATAACATTCAAAAACCTTTATGAATAAGATAAATAATTTCTCTGATATTAGGGAATGAATATTTATACCTAAACAACCATCATTCATAATTTATTTTTATTCAAATTTATCTACCATATAACCTTTTTAATATTTAATTTATCCACTTCTAAAAACAACAAGGAAAGCTAAACTATTAGATAATAGGTTTTTCAGCATCCTATTCTACCAAATATTATGGTTCATTCTATCAAATATTAGAACAACCATTATATATTCTATATTAATGAAATACATTTTAAAATAAATTTCAAAACCATGAGTGCATAAAAAGTAGCCAATATTAAACTAATTCAATCAATAAAAACTTATGTTATCTTTGAAAGTAACCTAAAACACATTTATGTATCTTTTTATTGATTCTAAAATTCCATATAATATAAGGATCCAAAATAATTCATTTTTTGTGTGGAGAATGACGTAATAATTATCATTTATATTTAATTACTGGATACACTTTGTTAAAAAATAATGTGATTTAATTTCTTATTATTTTGGATGTATTCCTTCTTAACTACAAAATATTAATTTAATATTTCACTCAATTAATAAAACATTGTTCCAAAAAAATAACTTAGAGAAATAAAATATTTTTGTTTTACCAGTGAATAATATTGGTTACATGCTTATTAATATATAAAAATGTGTTGATCACAATATCAACTAACAATTATAGATAAAAAATAGTGGTTTATGCTTTGACTCTTGTTATATAATTTTTGATAAAAAATTATCATAATACTATTACATAAAAGTAATAATTGATTTCAAATTCATAAATCTATATATATAAATACTTAGTGAAAGATGATTTCATTATAGTAAAACTATTAATTATATTCTCTTCCTTATACACTGATATTTTCGTCAAACTATTAGTTAATCGATTATTTGATAACCCAAAATAATATTTAAGTCCTTACATTGTTAGATTGGTAAAATAGTAAGCACATAAACATTAACATAAATAATTATTCAACATAATTTCATAAACTATTATATTCCACTAAAACATTATGAAATATAACATTTTTTGAAATATATGTAATTTTTTTAAATATTTGAATAAACAAAATACTTTACAGATCCTTTGTCTTATTGGTCATCATCCTCTATTACATCATTTTTTTTGCGGAGATATAGTCAAATATAGTGTCATATTCCCCTAACAATTTCATAGGATTTCATAATTTAACATTTAATATCCCAAATATATTTCGACTATAAACATGTTTTACTATATTTTTAACCAATACATCAGTTCTTCCCTCATATAGACCCTTCAAATGAATTATAAACATCAATAATATTTTTGTAATAGATCATGTGTCATTTATTATACTACATAAACTAATACTCTAAAATATTTATTTCCACATAGATCAAGACAATGCCATTATTTCATTAATACATAATGATTCTCCCCCGATTATGAACTATTTTTATCAAATTGGGATTCTAGTTTAATTAAAATTATCCATGACATATTGTAATTCAATTTTATATACATATTATGATCCATGAAATGATTATTATTATAATACATTTTTTATTTTCATAGACCATGTATCATTACTTTAAATTCTTCATTAAATGGATGTATCACATATACCCTGAATATTATACTCTTAATGTTTCTATAATGTACCAATAACCACATCTGATTCACACATGACCACTATATAGTATACACTACTGTTGTTGAAAACATATTCTCTAAAAATTACCCAAAAAACATGACATCAAAAGTGTCCATTTCGCAATCCAGACAAGACATTTTCATTAAGATATATAATCACGTCATGGTTTGGACTACAACATGACATTTACATCTCTTCTATCTTATCAAACCACATATTACCTGGTGACCATTTTCAACTCTTTTTAAATTTATTCCATTAATACAACAACCATTGTGTGGTCAGATAATAAAAATAACTGAAACATTCTATTCAACCTTAATTACTCTATAGATAAACTTTTCACTTCTATTCCTATGACAAGTACTTCTATTCATGTAAATTTTATTTATATTTACTAAACAACCTTGATGTTAATATCTATAAATATTATTATTATATTGAAAAATCATAACATAAAATACTTTAATGACAAAAAATTACATTCATCATCAATAAAATATTTCTATATTTTTAAACAAATATTTCTTATGGATAATCACCCTCAAACATTATTCTATTCATAATATAACCCTTAATGATTTTTACATCACTCATTAAATTGTTTCCCAACATCCATAGGATTCGAGAAAAAATATACTTCTTATCGAATGATATTAATGCGTGACTTATAATGGTTTTATATATTGGTAAAATGAAAATTATGTTTCATAATTTTATATAATGTTAATTGGTAATTTTTGCCTCAGTAATTTATAAAAAAAAAATAGATATAATATATTATGATACATTTTGTTCTGTTCATCCAAAAATCATGGAAACTAAATTATTTGTTTAAAAAATATCATGAAATGAGTGTTCATGTACAAAATGTGAAAAATTATATGATATAGGGTATATTGTCGAACTAGTATCCATATGTTTCTTTATGAAGATAAAATTTAATGATCCAAATTCTAAATTAGTTATAATATTTATGAAAGTAAGATTAGAAAAGATTCTATACAATATTCAAGTGCATAATTTTCTTCTATAGCATGATAGTTCTACCCAGATAAAGTGTCATATATCATCAATTTATTTCTTAAATAAACAATTTTTGTAAATATAAATGAAGTTATATAGCTACCACATGGGGATAAATTTACCATAAAATTGTACATCATGATAAAATAATAATAATAAATACAATAATCCTAATTTAGGGAAATTTGAGATATAAGCATCAAAAAATGATTAAATTATTTTGTAAAACATCATGGTGAGAACATTTAACCAAAAATAGAAAAAAAAATTAATCCCAATCATAAAGGTTATAAATTTTATAATAGATATATCTTGAAAAAAATAAGGACAAACCCTCAATGTTTAAAAATAATAATAAATAAACTCCATTATGTAATAATACATCAACATCCATTTCTAAAGAATGATTTACCTTTAACAACATCACTATGAATATATTAGATAAGAACATAACTTTTGTATGTACGAAGGTAGAGAAATTATCTATATAGATCCACTACAATGAGAAGAATCTCATAGAGTATAATGTGATTATATATGAATGTGGTAGAGATATGATATTATTTGAATAAATAATATAAAAATTTAATTTTATGATGTTTGAGTTATGATATTTAACATATAAAACTCATAATGTACATTTAGAAAATATTTGTGGATGATTTGAAAAAAACTGTTTAATATAGTATAAATATACATGAATCATATGGATTTTACACCAATCCAAAGGATTAATGTATGAATCTTACAAATAAATGGAATAGTTTAAAATACAAATACTAAAATAAAGCTAAGATAAACTCAAGGACCATATTTTTATATATAACATCATATTCTATCCCATGGATCAATAAATGTTATATATACTCTTGGAATTCATATAATAAAATGTGTTCCATCATTATGTCGCGAATACTCATTCCAATTAAATTGAAATTCAGTATATTTATATGTTATTAGAATATATGAAAATATATATTTATTTGAAAAATTTAAATAAAATAATTACAACCCACACATGTGTTTTTTTCAACAATTCATCCACGATATTTTCTATTTTCAGTAAAAATCTTATTCTTAACCTTAAATTTCATACTAAACTATTTTCTATAAATATATATGTAATTTCATTATAATAATGATTCATATTTGATTAAAATATTCTTTAATATTATTAAACATAAACAACTAATATAAAATATTCAATAAAATATTTATTTGATAAATAAATGATTTATTTTAACGTACATTTTAAAATGATGCATGGTATTGAATTTTATAAATGTAGAGATAAAACATTCTAATATTTATACAGAATCCAATACATGAACCTTCCACCCAAATTATTCTCAATAAATTATCAAATAACATAAAACTATAATGTTAAATTATATAGAATAAAACACTTCACAATAAAAAATAATTTATAATTTATAATTATGGGAATAAAAATATTTATTAATTTGAAAAATAATTACATCATTAGAATCATGGTTTCTGTTAACATAAAATACAAAATATTAATCACTTAATCAATGAGAAAAAATTATTTCAATATTTATTGAAATTAATGAAATCTATTGAAATAATATTTATCTAAAATAAGTCTTATTTGGATACCTTTAATTCAAATTCCATTAATGTTACACACAATGTAAAATCATAGTAGAAAATTAAAAACCATACATGAAATGTTAATTAACATATTACTAAATGATACAGATAACCTAAATTTTGAGTAATGAACAATTAATTCCATTTAATGAAGCTAAAATCAATTAAAACCGTACCCAATTTTTAAGAATCATATGATAATAGAAGTTAAAATATTCCCATAAAAAAAATGAATCCTCTTAATAATTGTTAAATATTATAATACATTTATTACTATGGATATTAATTTATTGATGGGTTTTAAAACTAAAATAATTATGTTTATAAATAATATGAGGAGTCTATAGATAGTGAAATTGATTATAGAGGTAATATTATATTAAAACGTCTACTAAGATTGTAAATGAAAATATATTATTAAAATTTATAGATAAACATATTACCAAAATACATATGATAAAATGGGGTCAGTCAAAGAATTAAATAACCTTTTGAACCCATTAGAAATTGAGTGTCCCGACATATCATTGATGTCTATCACCAGCATTCCAATGTAATAACCTAGAGTTGGGCCCATGTAAAATATTTATGAACACTAATATGGTCTGAACTGACAGACAATTAAAAAAAATTAATACATTTATTCATGTGGTTATAGATGTGTTGTATTAAAAAATGTGGCCATGAAATTAATATGGAAGTATATATATAATGAGAGAGAGAAAAGACATTGACATCATAAAAATTATTTTTTGTATTATTCTACAACTGTTATTTTTATAATTTAGTGAATTCATTTTTATTATTAGTATTGAAATGTTTTCCAAAAAGATAATTTATTATAATAAATCACATAGTATATTGAGAAATAATATTCTTCAAAACTTTAATATAATCTAGTTAAAATCATACTAACTCGTCAAATAGTTTCATATAACAATTCTCATGATATATAAATATTTAATCAAGTGGGAACATTTTTTTTATTATCCTAAATCCCAGATATGATAATCCTAAAATTTAATAATTCAGTTTTCACTAGTCCTTCTGAAGACTAAGAACACATTGATTAGAAAATATCCATTTCTAAATACTCCATTTGAATCTAAGTGTGAAACTATAAATTATGGAATGGAATCTGGTAAAATTTTTATTTTTATTTCCTAGTTAATGTTTGAAAGATTATATTCTAAAATCATCAATAATATCTTGAAATATCATTTTGATTTCACATGAACTTTTCTATGATAACTTATCTCATGTTATATTGTTTTTAGATAGTCAAATCCCCTTTAAATTGCAACATATAATTATATTGTGACCAATAAATCTATGGGATGAAATGTACCCTAAAAAATATAGTGACAAAATAAATATTAGGTTTCCTTTAAAATAGAAGGTGGAAGGTAATGAGATAAATTGTAATATTTAAATCTATATTGACAAACTTTATTTAATAATGGTAAAATATTCTCTATTCTGTTAATCACTAAAATAATATTAATTAGGTCCTTGAATCGTATAATGATACTTACATATGAAATAAATCATAATCATGAAAAAGTTATTATAAAAATAATGAATAATGTGGTCATATTTTAAATTATATGAAAAACACATTACATTTTTAGCCTATTGTAATGTATTAAACATTACATACAGGCATGATTTTATAAAACTATAGAGAAAACAATTCACATATGTCAAAATCAATAATTATCATCCTCTATCTCATCCATCATTAAATATAATATAAAAACCAAAACCCATCATCAAAACATCAAAATAAATGTGACAATGAAACCTGTCAAAAATTACTCCCAATTATAGATTTATCTAAAATCTAGATCATTGGGTACGATATTTTTTTATGATTTCTCTCACCCTCAACATAAAAATAAATACTCTATTAACCATGTATTTATAATAAAATTTTCATCTCATTTAGAAACAGAGCATATAATATATACTTATTACATAAATTGACAAGAATATTAAATACAATTTAAAATAATACATAACCTATAACATAATAGTTTAATGACTTTGAAACTAGATAAATAATCGCCCGATATCGAAAATTTTCCACTAAATAACTCATATATATTCATCAAATTTGATACCCTTATAAGCATATTACACATAATACTTTACATCGCAACCTATGGAATAGAAATAAATGAAAGAGTAATATCAGTTTAACAATAAGGAAAAACATTGGGCACACCAATAAAATATTATGACTAAGCATGACATGATCATACAGTTCTTATAAACTAATAAAAATGAATCAATATAACACATGAGAATAAAAATAAATCAAAAATAGATCAAAAACACTAATTTTTGGGGAAAAAAATTTTGTAGAATAAAAATTATTTGTAAAAGAGTGGTCAATAAAGAAATTATTATAAATATTCCATGAATAGTAAAAAAATTCATAATAAAGTTGAATTTGAATGTGTAAAATAACTAAACAATAATAATTATTTTATTCGTCTGTTTGAACATAATGTACATCATCATGTTGTCAATAGATTCCCTTAGTGGATTAGTTTCACTCCCCATTTCCATTAACCAGTAATGGACTAATTTCTCTACAAAATCTCAAATAGATCATTTCATGATATATAAAGAACTAAATAATTAATTATATGCATATATAATTCTGACTACACCTTTCATAAAATTAAAACCACATATTCATATTCCACAAAAACATGAAAACATTAATAATTTTTACAAACCATCCTTATAAAAGTATACAATTCATAAAATATTTTCAACCACATGTTGATGTCTAAAAAACAACACAAGACTCATGTGTTACTGAAGAAAAAATAGATTACATTGTTTAAGAATGATTACATATCCATTAGACATATAATTTCATTCAAAAATTATAAACTGGAATATAAAACAAGGAAATCTATATTATGAAACTTCATTTTACTATCCATCGCCACAAAACTAGACTATAAACATGGTGATGTAATCCAAGAGAAGAAAATAAAAAATATAGATTTCCATCATTATAACAGAGTCATATAGAACCACATCTACAAATGCCTAATGGAAAAGTAGTAAGTAAGAATAAATCCTAGTAGGATTTCACCAAATAATGTATACAATGTCTAATAATCTGTAATAATTAATTTTAGTATTAAATAAAATCCATTTTATAAAAAAAAATCAAAAAATCATGCATGTTTGTTAAAATTATTGTCCTTTTCCAAAAAATCATTCAATATCCTCACACACCAGTAAATTTTCAATTACATTATATAAATATGGTGAACATAAAAAAATAAACCATGCATATAAAATAAGACAAAAATGTGTGTAGAAAACCATGAAATATACCATCATTTTTAAAAACAATCATAAATGAAAAATAAAAATATATGTGTTAAAAATCATTCAATAAAAAAACCTAATATGGATGTATTTTTTTAGGGTTCATGTGAATGTAGATGATATCAAGTAATATCATATAACATGTCAATATCATTAAACCTTTAGAGGCATTACTAACAAAAAAGTGACATATTCTTTTCATTATTATCATGTGGATAATAATTTGATAAACATTTGAAAAATAATTCAAACCGAAGATGATTTTTAAAAATCATTTTCAATGTGATTCATTACCACTCCTGTGATTTAAATCACATTTTAGAAACAAAATCACCATTACTATACATTGAAAACCCCATACTATGCACTAAACAATTTTTAATGTGTGGCCCCTTAAAAACATAGATATCAAGATGAAAATAAAACTTGATATCAATTAAAACAATTAAACAAAAAAACCATCATCATTTAACAAGAACATATACTTTTTCAATAATTAGAAACATTGTATTGAAACACCTACCTCATGAATTGAGAGGTATCATCAATAAATAATCTCTCAATGTTGGGGTATAATGAAAACAAAAAGGGGGAATAAAATATCTTAATGTATTTCTCATGGAAGACGATGGTTCAAGAGATAATGGTTTATAATCCCCAATATTTTATGGTATTTAAATAAAAAATGGAAGTCTAGAAGATAAATGTCTACAACACAGGCTCCAAGACCATGCTGCATAGCCCACAAACCACACCACATGTACCCTTTCCACATGGTAGTTTACCCATGAACCATGGTGTAGAACTCTCCCACATCATATTCAACCTATTAAACGACATAAACAATTCATTGAAAGCATATCATAGAACAATTACACTAGAAAAGTGGGATATAATGCATCTTAGATCCACACCCCGACGGTTCGGAATTTGGTAGAGATGACCAAATCCCACCCCTTCCCAACTACATTGTAACATCTCACTCCACAATTTTTAAGACATATTACCTACACAATTCCCTACCTATATGTCATAAATGTCCCAAAATAGGTTATAAAACTAAAAAATTGCCTCCACAAAATTATTTCATAGCCATTTCTGTCATATCATAGCTAATGGCCTCAATGGGACCATCCCATTAAATATGACATGGATAACATTAAATAAATATAAAATTCCTAATTCAACACATACTATCTATAAACCAATAAAATATATCACACCAAAAACTAAAGGATGGAAATTTTCCCCTCATCCTTAAGTATTTCCATCCCTAATAAGTTCTTATTTCATTAAATTAAAATCCAAAATGAAAATGATTCCTCGTCATTGGTAATCATTCATTCATCTAATTACAATCCCATCTGAACATCCATAGAACATAAACTAGGGGGTTTTTTTAAAAACCTTATGTTTCATAATGTCTATAATCAAAACCAGTAGCTCATCCATTTTGGTATCAAGATCAATAACAACATCATCACATTTAATAAAACAGGTGTGGTTCAACTGAATCCTTATCCTATCGAAATCATGATACATATTTTAAATTTATGAAAAATGTCTTGAAATGTTTAACCATTAATACCATATTCCAGTTTGATAAATAACCTCAAAATAGGAACAATTATATGTGCCAACATACATTGATTACCCAACTGATGTTTTCCCAAGAGAGGAAATACTTGATGAAAAGTCATGATCACCAACCTCAAACTCTAGAGGCCAATGAAAATGGTCCACATTGGATTTAAAAATTCTCGGTTTCATGTTGAATCTCTTCTATATCAACTAGACCATCTCTACTATATCTTGAACAACTCTCAACCCAGTTGCAGACCATTATTTCGGCTCTACTCGGCTCAATGAAGATCTACATGGTTTTCTATTCAATACATGAAAGTGTTCCTTATAAATCAAAGCATGGAAAATCCTATTACAAGAAAAGTATACCAGGGGAAGATATATTTCCCTAGACCAACTAAAATATGGAATAAATTTTCTATGAATATACACTAGAACAAGGAAATCCTTCTTGATATGTACATTAATCTACAGATGATATGTCGTTCCTAATTTATACTTGGAAAAAATCACCCCTTAAAAACGATTCTGAAACATGGATGTGAAATGTGGGAACCAATCAAAAATAATCATATATTAAAGCCTGTTATTTATTGTAACATCCTTCTAATTGAAGTTCCTAATATGTTCCACCTCTATTGACTTATTAATAGGGAAAAAAGAGATGATTTCATATGTCTATTAATAATCACACATATAACATCATTCCACTTATGATACCTTGGATGTCCACTATTAATATACATGGAAACATCATCCCACATCCATATGTCAATATTCAATTGTTAAAATATGACTGTGGTTCCTTGGAGTTTCACATTAATTATCTTACATGTAAGGTGTTGAGACCTGCAATCTGCAATTTACCTCATCATCCCCTGACATCAATACAACCATAACATAGCATGATAGGTCATTGTATCCCAATGGTGTTTTTACCAATAAGTCTTGTTTTTAGTGTCTAAAAATTCTAAATTTTGCAGTATATAAACAACCAATCTACATCAAACACAGAATAGACACATGGGATATAAAGATCACTCACTCAAGGTCTCCACATTATTTAATATTTTACTATAGTGTTAGAAATCATTATATTCATCGTGATAGAGATACATGTAGTCATCAAATGATGATTTAGCATTCACAATAGTAGAGATAACCTACCCACCATCATTTTCCACTCCCAATATCATCATTTCAAACAAACACATCAAATACCACTTCTATAATGATTATTTTGAGTCTTAAGTTAGATGATTCCTACTCATTGGATCAGGGACCATATTATCTTTCCCATGTGTATAAGAAACATAAAAATAAATTTTTTTATAGATACATAACCTATATTCTCTATCAAAAATTTGTTTCCAACTCAGAATAACTATACTTCTAAAACATGTTATTAAAATTTACAATAAACATATCCATGACCAGATAATGATTCCATATTTTGATTGAAGAAATAACATTGAAGAACTAATGAAAATTGTAATTAAATTTTATTTAATGATAGATTTGTTGGTTTGAGGCATAGAAAACTACCAAATTTCCATATATTGTGACACATCCCAAAACCTTATCATAAGAATCATATAAAGCATAATAACCTATACATTATTCAAGAAGAATCATAATTTGAGATGAAGTCATTATTAATTTCTATTTTTCCAAAGACCCTGCATATTTTCAATTTCACTAAAACATTACACACAGAACAAGTAATAATATCATCATAGATACAAAATTGGAAAAAAATTAACAAATGAACTTTAATACCCATACAAACTCAAAAAATTACATATACTAATCCCAAATATATATTCTCTATTAAAATTATTTATTTTACATTTTTTGGATACAATGTGATGCTTCTCTCACTTATGGCAAGACTAGAAACATTACTCCATGAATCTTGTATTCAAATTTTTATATGATTAATGTATAAGTGATGTTATCTAAAGGTTTTCAGCATGGTGCTGGAATAATATTTGGGTGTACCAACTGACCTAGAGTACACCGATGTATAATCTAAATACATGACCATGAACGAGTCCAAAAATTAATGGAAGAAGCATTTTATCTATTCCATGAATATCGTAGGAGAATCAGTGAGACGGAATGGAATAACCAAAAACTAAAAATATCCCTAAAATCTTCTAAATTATGTCTAATTTATATCCTACTATACGAAACATGTATGAAGGTACCTCAATTAGCAGCTAATCATTTAAAAATAACCCACACCCTCAATGAGAATAACAATGATATCCTTGATTATCTACATTCGATATATTTTCATTTTAGTTTCCAAATCATAAAATTAGATAATAAAAAAAATATTTGAAGTTATAATCACACTTCATAGAAAAATGAATAGGTGGATACCGAACTGATAGGAAAGGGATAATAAATCCCTTAGCCTCATGTTTATGAAATTAAACATTATGTTCCCTTAACTCATTAGGTGTTATGTGAGAAGGTGGAATTAAACTAGGAATCATACCAAGGAGTATCACATTAGTAAATTTAAACACATTCTATGGAGTTTATCTATAAAAACCATTAGAAAAATTCTCAAGATGTGAATATAAAAATATGGGATGTGGACTTCTCAAGAGATAAACAATAAAATCCATGAACATATCTAAATATTTTCATGACATTATTCTTTCATAAGGTGTAATAGAACCAACCTTCCAAGATATATAATCCCAGTCACCCTAAATGATATGAGTGACCCAATCTGGTGATCAAAAATGATCATTCCAAAGATAATAATTTGGATTGTCCATAAATGTACTCATCCAATCCATGTCAATGATCTAGTTAATGAAATATATATCAATACACATGAAATATCTCACCACCTCAAAGTCATATATCATTATCAGACACACGATATATTAGAAATCATCTTCTAACTACTTCCCAATAGTGAGGAAGGATCCAACAAGATTGTAATAAGACTTGAATGAAATATAAACACATAAATTAATATTTATGATATAAAAAACTTATTATTAGTTTTATAAAATATATTTTATTATAAAGGATTACATAATCATAGTACCTATAATAATATTTTTTCCTACCTCATATTTATTTTCCACATAATCGAGTGCATGATGATTTCTATTCTCATATCCTCCCTAATCATTGTTATCTTCAAGAACATCCCCCCTTTCCTAATATTATGACCCACCAACCACAGAAGAATCATATGAAATGGATAACCATTGGTGATATTGGACCAAGGTATTAAAAACTAGGAAATCCTTTAAGAAAATGGAGGTTGACTAGATTGCCTATAATGATTCCATTTTGGCTGTGCTTTCAAATAGTTAGTCTTATTAAGATATAGCCTTCAACATTAAAGATAATAGCATGTAGTTTCATAATAAAAATCTATAAATTGTCTCTAACAAAATTTTATCATCATTGTATTTACTTTTCTATCCACAATAAACACACTATAAAATAGATTTAATAACAGAAGTAGAACAGGAAAATGTTATCCCACCAATTTTTTACACCTCTATGTAATCATTGTTGACGACATTCATAATGCTTTAAAGGAACAAAAGATTTACCAGAAACCTGATATCAACCCTCGGACCCATCTAAAATCACCTATATATATGTTAATAATTTGAAACAGTAATGGGTCATAGGCTCACTAACTCAGTAAAACTAGTGGAATATTCAAAAATAATAATTTTCTCTTTGATATGGTTAGAATTTTTTCAAACTATTATACACAGAAAAATTTCTGATAAAACTATTGATTGAATATTCTCTTTAAATAGTATAGTTATGATCCCCATGAAACATGGATTTAAATAAATTCTTACAAAATAACTATAACTGTCCCTAAAGAATTTGAGTAGAAAACACCAAAATAAATTCTTTATGATTTTTCAAAAAATATAATAATATTTCATTATGATCAATCTGTTCTGCATATTTTTTGGATTCCTTTATATCAATTAATATGGGGGGATTATACATAGTAAATTTTTATCCATCATCTAATACATGTCCCTAGTGTCTAACACCCACCTGACCCATATTATGACTAATGTATAATACAACTTCCTCCAAAGCAGGGTCCAATAGGGGAATCTCTGAAAAAATGATTTGATTCTTCCTCTCTTGGTTTTTCAAAATATCTTCTTTTTTTATGTCCCACTTTTTCTATGTGTAACGTTTTACTTCAGTTTCTACTAAAACCTTGTTGATTTCATGTTTTGGGTCAGAACTTAGTGACCCGATCACTAGCCTAGTTGATTCATTTCTAAAAATGAGTTATAAGGTGGTATAAAGCCACCCATATGTAAAATACAGGGCATCTATTAAGTCAATTGTTTGTATTTAAAATACAAGGTGTGTATTAAATATATGACATGTAATAGGTTGGATAGACCCATGACACATTTTCTATTTCATTTTCCATGGGACGGGAAATACGAAGCATTACACGAAATTAAATTATTAAATTCCATTTAAATATTAATGATCATTTTTTCTAAAAAGTGGGTAGGGGATAATTTCTGAAAAAACATCATCTTTATTAATAATGATACAAACAAGGGTACCCCTCCATGAATACACTAGGATCATCAAGACCTCTACTTTTTGAGTTCTATTTTTTTCATCTGGTGAGTTGGATCCATATTTGTAAAATCATAGTTACTATTACATAATTTCATTATTATCATTCAATACTATACACTATGATTGCTTAAGATAATATATTATATTTTTACTATTTTTTATAGTTCTTTTGATTTCCCCCATTCTAGCTTGATTATAGGGTCGATACTATATAATGACTGTCTTACAGTTTTTGGTATGTGGTCTAGTTCACCCCCCCCCCCCAATTCCTAGTTGTATTTTATCATTCTTTATTTTTCCATGAGATGGAACATAAACAATAACAGCCATATTTTTTAATTAATTTAGTAAAATTTTATTCATAATTGAAAAGAGTCCCTACCTACCCATGAATCAATGACATGAGGTGCTCACCTTAACATGATTCACCCCTTTAGGTATACCCCTCTTTAAATGCCTAAGAGACTTAGGTTTTGGAAATGAGTTGTTAACTAATAGTTGTGGTGTATGATTTACATTATAAAAACATTTAATGAAATTTTTAATTTCAAAACATAAATTTTAGGTCATGTGTTTATTTTTAGGTCGGAGTATAAAAAGTAACAAACAATAGTGGAGAAATTTGTTTTTTCAAAAACTAAAAAAATTCTAGATTTTGAATCCCAATGTAATTAAGGTACATACAATGTGTTTTTTTTCTATATGATAATATGTTGTGGATAAATATAAATAAATAAAATAGATTTTTATAGTGGTTCCCAGCATATTAATCCCCTAGTCTACTCCACCAAATGCTCTCTCTACGAGCCTGGTGAATTTCACTAGTCTGGTCTACTTATCGTAAGACCAAAATCTACAATTATGTGCATGTAGTTAAAATGATTATAAACAATACTAATAAAAAAATTATTCAAATTATATAATATATAACTAGTTATCTACAACTCAGATCAAGAAGCTGATTCTCCACCAAAATAGAGCATGGGCTATTGAAATTGAAAACAATCAAAAGACATTGATTTATGGAAACTGGTTGATCTTCATAATTGCATCATTAAAAATTGATAGATAATGTATCTTATTCATTAAAAGATATATTATTCAAGAAATAGTGATTATTAAGAAATCCTTTTTTCACATAAGAAGTTAAATTTAATACCAACAACAGAATAGAGCAGTCGCAAACTTATAGTATACCATGATAGAATATGTATATCTCCAAAGTGTAGTACTTATTTGATTAAATCATTATTTGTATCATTGTACGCATTTTTTCAATAGTATAATTGAGTATATGAAAGAAAATATAAGACCCAAGATATGACCCCGTAAGAAAAATGATAAAATGATAGAATATATAATGAAAAATAATTTTCCTTAGAATTCTAGATCCACAAAATATTCTTGATAAATCATATAAATTCATGTTCAAATTAAAAATGGATGTCATAACATCCCTTAAGAATATGAGTGAAAATATATATTAAATACGGTTCTTTGTATCAAATATAAGGAGCTTTAATTCAATCCAAAAAAATATAAAGTAGAATGTATATCTATCAAGCCTATTGTAGATATTCCAAAAAATATCATAGATTTAAATCTATGATGTTGAAAAGTAAATTGCAGGTTTCTTCATAAAATGACAAAATTCCAAACATAGGGTACAACTACATAGAGATCATTATTAAAATGTTAGGTTAATAGTGTAAGGTTGTTCACCACTGTAAAGATGGTGATTCATACATTTTTTTCTTAAAAGGTATGGTATATTACTTACGTAGTGATATTTAACCATAGTTTTCCTCTCTTGAAAAATGTTAGGTTCCTTCGGAATATAAGGTTCTTTAACATAAATTTTGGATAAGGTAGGGTTGATTAACCATACATACTATTTTTAACATAGGGTAGAAATAAAATGCAATTTCCTTCCAGCGTAATGTTGAAAAAAATATAGGATTCATGATCCATACATGCATTACAAAATTTTGTTTTTATTCCTTATGTTATTCTTATCCACTTTGGGTATGAATAGTGTTTCCAAAATTCATTAAAATGCATACTGAAAACTATAAAAAATATTCCTCAAAAAATAATATCTAGAAAATATTTGGAGAATAAATATAATGAAATATTAGTTCCATAAAATACACATAAGGTAAAATCATTAGTAAAATGGGTAGGGGTATTTATGAACATAAAAGACAAAATAAATTATAGATTATTATTGAGACAATACATGACTGACAATCCTCCCCATATTTATAATCAAAAAAACCATTAATTATTATCACATTATATAATATTATAAACATTCTAATGGAAAATATATATAACTATATTTTAATGTTAATGTATTATTTCAAAGAAATGAAATGATGTACTTATCCAATTTTCTCCCCCTTTTTTGATAAAAAAAATAAATTATTTAAAGAAAATTAAACACGTTTAATTTCTCAAAGAACAGTAAACAAATGTTAGAATATATTTTGTGGATAAATAAATTAAGGATTATAGAAATTAAGTAAATAGAAAATTATAAAAATCAAAGAACATAAAATAAGAATATTAGAATTTTTATTAATAAAATATACATAGATATAATAGATAGTTTCTACTTAGGAAATAAAATAGGAAAATGGACGAGTTTTGTTAGGGTTGGGCCCAGTTACAAGTTCTATAGAGATTTGAGCTTCTTGAAACACTTCTTTCATCTATTTATTTGTACATATAATCCCTGATCAAGATTATCTCCCAATTTCAATATCAAAACACTAGAATCCTGATTCACAAAATGACTACCAACTAAACTGACATTCAAAAATTCATGAATACATTCTTCATGCTACATGAACTCTACCAAATTATCACTTAACTAGTTGAGAAGTAGATGAATTTTTGGTTCACTACTAGTCAAGTAATAAATAAGATAACTCTGATTGTCCAAAAAGACAAAAAAAGGGGCACTCTTTCACTAACAGTTCTATAATAATTCGTTCATATCAGCCATAAAATTTTTGATTGGTTGAATTATTTTTTTTAAATCTGGTGGGGTTGAAGTGGTATAGGATGTATTAATGTTTTGAGTAACACTTCACTTGATGGACTCAAACGGTCTTCCCATATACCACTTCAGATCTCAAAAAAATGTTTTGTAAACAAAATAGTACTTGATTTTTTGCATTTTGATCTTGCATATCCCCCTAAAGAAAATCAAAATCCATTTTGACATAGAATTTTCATGAATTTCGTAAAGATGAGTTAGAAAAGGTTCAAACTCCATCCTTGGGGATGATGAATTCTGAAAATCAATAAAATATTTACCATCGCCTCCAAATCATTTCTAGGAATATAATTATCTTCTTGAACCTTATTCAACATAACCAAAATATCTTAAATTTTGTTTGTAAAATAATTATAAGTCCTTTTTTCTGGATTTTTGGACTAAAAAATAGCCACAATGGAAATGGAAAGAACCATATACTTCTCAAATAAAATTTCCCTCAAACATGAAATATTATCAAGAACTTCTATATTTTTTCCAAATATAGATCCAGGTCTCTCCAATGTGTGGACAAAGGCTAAGATAACCTAATGCTCAGCAAGATGTGTAACCTCAGTCTCTAATTTTATCACTTGATGTTCTTCTTTTTAATTCTCTTCGTGAACATCTTCATCTTATAAAGCCTTATTTTGTTCTTAAAAAATATCTTACAGATCTAGAATATGACTATCAGTGGATTGATCTTGTTCTTGAATTGGTTCTTCCAAATGAACCGAATGGTAAGATTATCCTGATCCTAAAACTGTTTCATTAGCTAGTGGTTATTCATTCTTCATTGGTTTCATTAACATATCCTTTATAACTTCTTATTCTTCTTCCACTTCAGCTACATGATTAAATCTCAATTTTATCTTAGTATATTTGGAAACTCCTTCGGTCATGGATTCTTTAATTTCATCATTTATGATAACACTTTTCACCCCCATAAAAACGATCTGGATATATGTTGGTCATATGAACTAGCTGTAATATTCGTTTCTTCTTATAGTAATCTTGTAAAAACCAATATTCCTATGATTATTATCATTTATAACATTACAGTGATGAGACATTACTCTTGAGATGAACAAAAAATTAAGATTTTTCATGAACATAGTCAAGTTATATGTACATCTATAGGGATAAAAAGACATATGAGTCTCTTCTTGACAAAAATAATTCAAAAAACCTAACATGTATCATGGAAAGATAAAAGTTATTTCAATTATGAATTGGATCATTATATACATGTATCGATATAAAATTTTACCCATTTCTACGACTCTGGATGAAATTAGAGTTTTAATGAACATAACCAAAACATTATGATCTACCTAAAGATCCTTAAAAAAATCTTCTTAAGTTTTTTCATCCAAAAAAAGATATAATATCCACATACTTATGATAATTATTACCAATACATTTAATTTAAAAATTAAATACTCATTCATGAGGGAATTTCAAAATATAAGGTGTTTTTATATAAGAAATTGAAAATTACTTATCTTCTATTTTGGTAGATACAATATAATCTATTTCACCATAATCGAATTGTAAACTACTAAATAAATTCTATATTTCTAATTCATAATCAAACTCTATATTCACTTCATTGAATAAAAATTTTAATCTATGAAATTCTTGTTATTTATTAAGCAATAGATTCGTCTCATATATCCACTCAAAATATATGACTTTCCCATGAAGAATATACCTTTTTGGAACTTGATAACGCATCGGGTCACTGGGTTCATCCACATTAATTCTCATGCTATTCACCATTTTTTGAGAATCGAATGATCTATGTTTTCATATTCTAGGGTTTTGAAGGTAGAAAATGGTTTGGGTAGACGAAACAGTTTGAGAAACAAAGGGGTAAGGTATGTCGAAAGGTTTCTGATAGATAATGGTGTTGCCTTGGATTCCTATTCAAATTACAAAGGGTAATTATTACTCATTTTTAAAACACATGACATAAAATGTTAAATCTAATATATTAAAACAAATAAACATCGAGATTAAAATAAATAGTAAAAAAATTAATCGAAATATATATATAATATTCTTTAAAAATTAAATAACTTAAGAATTACTTGTTTAAACTTGAATAAACATTCATCCCACTTAATAAAACTAGAACTAGCTGTGGGATGTGGCTTAGTGAAAATATTTTCTAATTGATATTCAGTATTTACAAATTTTTAAGATATATCCTTTTTTAGAAAAATATCACTGCGAAAATGTTTCTATATAACAATATTCTTAGTCCTTGAATGACTTATATGATTTTTTGAAATATTTTTTTCACTAGTATTATCACATAAAACAGGAATACTATAAAATTATAATGAAATGTCTAGTAAAGTGTTTTTCATCCATAATACTTGTGCACATCAACATCCAGCAGACACAAATTCAGCCGTAGTGGTTGATAGGAAAACAAATTATTGTTTCTTACTAGACCATGAAACTAAAGATTTTCCTAAAAAGTGATTGGTTCCTAAGTTATATATTTTATCTAATCTAAACCTCTTAAGTCAGTACCTAACTATGAAATTAAATTAAAATCATTATAATATGTGTAAAAAATATATTGAAAAATAGTTCATTTTAAATATCTAATAATACTTTCAGTAGTAGTAAGATGGGATTATCTTGGATTTGATTTAAATATACCACAATGAAATAAAAACATAATGTATAGTCTGCTAGTAGTAAGATATAACAAGATAAAAATCATACCTCTATATAAATTATTGTGCCCTGGTTTTCTAGCCTCTTCTAAATCATGTTTTATATTGGTATAGATCGGGGTTATATATTTCCTGTTATTTTCATGTCGAATCTTTTTCAACAAATCAATAATATCCATGCTATAAATTAAAAAGTTTCCAAAATATTTTTGAAATATTTTAAATCTTGAAACAAAATTCAGTTCATCTATAATACTCATTTAAAATTATTTTTCATTATATTTTAAAAATTGTGACAAATATTTTTATTATAAAACATAAAAATAGCATCATCAACAAAAATTTGAACTAATAAAATTTTAGAACAAACTATTTTCTTAAAGAGTGTTGGATCTTCCAGAACAATAGTAAAACCGTTTTTTAAAACAATATACCTTAATAATTTATTCCAAGATATAATTTAATATTTAAGACTCTAAAGAGCATTAGTAAGTTTGAAAATAGAATTATATTTTTTAGGATTCTAAAAACTTGGGGTTGTTCAACATAATCTTCTTCTATCAAATAACAATTTAAAAAGACAGATTTGACGTCTATTTTATATCATTTAAAATTAATATGTGATGCATAATCTAAAAGAATTATAATGGATTCTAGTCTATCTACTAAATCAAAGGTATCATCATAATTTATACCTTCTTCGTTATTATATCCTTTATTAAATAATCTAGATTTATTCATGGATATGATTCCTTCATCATCCTGTTTGTTTTTAAAAACCCACTTAGTTCCTATTAATGGGTAGTTTTTTGGTCTATCTACTAGTTCCCAAACATTAATTATTTTAAATGGGTTTATCTATTATTTCATTGTTAACATGAAGCCTTTATCTACAAAGGCTTCTTCAATAGTCTTAGGTTCTAACTGAGATAGACGGGAATAGATTTCTTCTAGGTTCCTTAAATTTCTTATAGTTATAACTTCTGTTTCTAGGCCTCCAATACAAGTTTCTAAAGGTCGGTTATTTATGTTTATATACTGTTTAGGAAGAAAAATTTTAAATTCTTCAATTTCATGTTATTTTTAACTGAAATTAATTTTGTTAATATCATTATCAAAATCATTTTTAGGGGTTTCGATCCTCATGTTGTCAAAAGAGTTAGTAACTTCATCATCTTGATCAGTATTCCTAATGAATGTGTCAGTTTCATCAAACTACACATAAAAAGATTCTTCAAAAATACTTGAATTTTTATTATACACTCTATATGAATTAGAGGTAGTATAATGTCCTAGAGGTATTCCTTCATCGTATTTTGGTTCGAACATTCCATGATTATCGTTGGTGTTCAACATATACACGTCGGTTCCAAAAGATATTATTGTATTTTTTTTAGTCTTTCTATTATTCTAATGTTCATATGGTGTCCTTTATAAAATAAGCCAAATTAAAACACTTTTCATGATAAAATAGGTTTTTATTACATCTTATGAAAAACAAATATGTAGGAATATTGTATTCATTTAACAAAGTCATATCCATTTCTTGAATAGTTCGATTTATCCATTCAACAATTTCATTTTTTAGGAGTTCTTGGTGTAGATAAGGTGTGTTTAATATAAAAATTTCAAAAAAAAAGAATTAAATTCATGATTCCAAAATTCTTCACCATTATCACTTCTCAATTAAATTATTTTAAAGCGTTTTTCATTTTGAAAATTTTTACAAAAGATTTCAAAAATAGATTAAACATCACTCTCAATTTTTAGAAAATATACCTATGTAAATTTAGAATAATTGTCAACTAAAAAATAAACTTATATTTTTCCATATAAATTTCTACTCTTTATGCTCCATATAGATCCATGTGGATAAGTTATGGATTTTTTGATATAGAAATTTTGTTAATCAATTTGAAAAAAGATATATGTTTCTTGCCAATTTGGAATGAATCACAAAATTTATAATCAAATTTAATAATATGTAAATAATAAACTTATTATTTATTTAAATATTTGTTTAATTAATAAATATTACAATGACCAGGTCTCATACTCAAGATCCTCGACTCGTTTTTCTTTTCATTTAATCAATTCTATTTACTCAAGGAATTTATGTCTATTTTAATATCATTATTATTACATGGTGCTATAAATATATGAAATTTATCATTAAAAATTGAGCAAGAATCTCAAGAAAATACAAATAACAACCAATTTCGTAAATTTGATAAATTCATATCAAATTGTACTTTATCCCATCTAGATACAATAGTTTTTTTATTGAAAAGAACTTCAGATCACCAACAGTTCCAAATCCAACTATTTTCCCATTGTCATTATCACCAAAAGTTAAATTACCTCTATCCATTTGGGTCAATGAGTCAAACATTTATGGATCTACAATCATTTTCCTTGAATAGCCAATATCTATATACCATATAACATTTCTGTTCATGTGTAATGTTACCTACTAAAGTATTTAATCAAATGTCTGTTTTGCTACCCAAGCATTCCTGGGTCCACTAGTGTTAGCTAGCAGAGATCTGTTAATACAGACCTACTTTTTATCAATATCTTATATCATTAGTTTCAGATAAAATATATGAAATAAGTTCCCTTTTAAATCAACTAATTTGAGGATTTATCAAATAAAATTTATTTGTCACATGCGATTTTGTTGCACAGAAATTACAAGTTTCATTTTCAGTATTGAGGAAAAAAATAATTCTTCTATAGTTTAGATTTATCACCCTTACATCCTATATGAAATCATTCCCTTTTAATAACATTAATTTTCAGGATTTCAATAAATATATTTTCTCCTTCTGTAAAAATAATTTCAGTACCCTTATATGATTTTACTTCATCCTTTAAGGATTTGACCTTATTTTCAGTACCCTTATTTTCTTTATCATTCGTGGACTATTTGGTCTGATATAACCCAATATCATGCATTCATAGAATATTATTTATTTTCACCTATTCTCATCCTTCATGAAGGATTTTATAAATCCTCTTTTCATCTTATAAAATATGCTAATCTTTTTGGATAACTGAGGTACTTCTATTTCAAAATCATATGATTTAGAATTATTCTCCCATTTATATTCTTCTTGGACTCTATGATGTTACCTTTAGAGTAGTATTCTCGGTTTTTACAATTTTCCCTCATTATCAACATAGGATTTCATTTCAACTTCATATATCATCAGTGTCCCAATTATTTCATTCAATTTTTGAACTTTGACAACTGATGATTGCTGAATAGAAGAAGATATACTATTCCATTAAAAATGTAGTACTCTCAATAATGTCAATGCATGATCAGATTGTTTGATAGGTTCACCTATGTTTTTAATATTGTTGATAATTTTAGTAATACTTCATTAATCTTTGTGATAATTTATGCATCAAATATTCTATTCCTTCATAGGAAACTGCAATAGTTTTCCACATTTCATAAGTAGTAGGATATTGTGAAACAAGATTGAAATCAACTGGGACAAGAACACATATAATTACTTTCATAGATTTTTAATTCACAAAGTATTTGTCTTTAATTGAAGAATCACATGTTTATGGGTTCTTTGGAATTATATAAGGAGTATTGATTAAAAATAAACACTTAATCCATGATACTTTAGATATATAACCATCCATGATTTCAAGAAATGTTAATTTCCACCATTGAAGTACAGAGCACGAACCATGAACATCCCTTCTCTCGTATGATCCTTTTCCATCAGTATATAGTCTTTTAAATTCAAATTTCAATAACTTTATCCAAAAATATCCCCTTTAATACAAATTTTAAGGTCGAAATTTAAAAATTAAAACACATGAGGGCGGAGAATTATGTCTTTTCAAAAACATCCACAATTCTGGAATTCAACACCCTCTATAATTATGGTTGATATAAATAATTTTTCTCCAATTTGATAATATGAATCTAATAAATAGATCAAAAGAACACATATTTTTTTAGTTTTTTAAGGAACAATGATCGCCTAGTCCAATCCATAAAATGCTCTCTCTACGAGCTTGGTGAATTTCGCTAGTCTGGTCCCCTTATCAGAGGACCAAAATCCACAAATAAGAGTAGCCACTTTACACATTTACCAACATGAATAATAACAAAATCATTTGGTTCTATAATACATAACAGGTTATCAACATCTTAGAACATGAATCTGATACTCTTCCATAACTGAGTTAGAGATGTTGAAACACAAATAATTTTGAAAGACATTGTTCTGCTAAAACTGAATGATCTTCACAATTATAGAAAACATATTTGACATTTGATGGATCTTCTTATTCAAAAAATATAGTCTTCGCGAAAGAATCAATCTTATGTGTTCTCAGTTGAACATTAGATCTTTGATTTATGAACAACTGCAAAATAGGGCAGTTTCAATCTTATAGTAGAAAATGATAGAACATGTATATCTCTAAATTTTAGTACTTTATTGATTTAATCATTCACTTTAGTAATATATAGATTTTTTACTAGATATTATTGATTATCTGAATGAAAATTCAAGTCACTTACAAAGATCAATTATGAAAAAAGATACAATATTAGAATATATAAACCAAAAATCTTGCTTTAGAATTATAGAGCCACAAATGAGGTCTGAAAATTTTTATTTTTTAAATTTGAAATAAAACATGGGATTCATAAATTCCCATAATAATATGAGTGAATATATTCATTGAATAAGGATTTTTGAATCAAATATAACAAACATAAAATAAATCAAAAATGATATTTAAAACATCCTATAACAATGTTAAGTCCACTGCAGATATTGCACAAAATATCACAGATATAAATCTATGACATTGAAAAGTCAAAAATAGGGTTCCTTCAAAAAACAAAAAAAAATAAAAAAACATATGTTTCAACTATGTATTATTCATTCTTAGAATGTACATTTGAAAATGTAAGGCTGATACTAAAATTAATGTTGATGATCCCAACATTTTTCTCTTAAAAATTATGGTATAATACTTATGTAGGTTTATTTAACAATATTTCACTCTCTTGAAAATTTTAAGGTACCTTTAAAGCATAATGTTCTTTAGCCATATATTTTAGATAATGTATGGTCGATTAACTATAGGTACAGTTTTTAATATAGGGTTGACATACCATAGTTTTTCATATTACGTAAGTTTGAATATAAAGTAAGGGATCAGAATCCATATGTGTTATAAAAAATGTAAGGATTATTTCTTATGTTACCCTTGTCCAAGTAGGGTAGAAACAATTTTCCAGAATTATTGAAAATGTGTCCCAAACACTTTAATAAATTTTCCATCTTAATTAAATTCTTGATAATTATTTTAGAATAAATATAAAGAAATAATAATTCATAGAAATAAATTTAAATTAAAATCATTAGTAAAATTTAAAAGGATATTTTTGAGAATCAAAATCATAATAAATTATAGTGTATTGTTGAGACACTATATTACCAACATTTCACCCCCAATTTTATATGCTAAAATTTGAATAGCTTGAATTAAATTAATTGGCCAACTTGTTATAAATTCATTTGGGTATGGTATAATTTATTATTTTTTGAAACCTTCCCTTCAATTTAAATAGAGGGATATTCAAGAGTCCACTTTACGATTTCCATGGGTAGGAACATCATTTATTATGATTACAGTCTATAAATAATTCATAATACATTGGGAGGGATTCTTATATCCATTTAATTGATTTTATTTGATGAGCTCACACGGTAGATTACAAACATACCCATGAGTTAGAATGGATCCCTTGTGCAGATACCTTGTATGGTTTTGATGGGTGAAATTATTACACAATAAATGAAAAATAAACGTTCTATTATGTGATATAGTTGGGATGGGATCATAGTGTTATGATTTACACCACTCTAAGAGTGATACCAGGGAAACCTTCTTGGATCGCCTAGGATTGACTCTTATAGTCTAGGGAATTTGTAGTTCTCCTAGTGAGGCACATGGGTCCCTCTGTATATTTTTTCATAAATGATATGAGGATGACACCTTATTAAATTAATGATATTACATCTATAAAATTCTATTGATATTGATACATTGAATCAATCGACTTTTCTTCCAATCTAAATAACATGCCTGGCTTTGGTCCATACATGTTATATTCCCTTTTTAAAAGAATATTTGTTCATCGATACATGAATCCAGAGGAAATTTGATACACCCATATGATATATGTACCAATTTACTTTTATTCGATGTTATTTTGACTAGGTCTATAAAGGTATTGTCAGTTGAGAATCCTTGAGGAACCTGATCTAACAAGGTTTATTTATTTATTTAATTCTACACTTTTATTATAATTGGCACACTGTTAATTTTATCAACATATAAAATTTTATATATAACTATTGGTTGTATCATACTATGTGTATGTCACACCCTACTAAGTTTTAACATGGTACTCAAGAAGAGATTAATATTTTAGGTACAGATAAATGGAATAATCCATATTCCATTGTCTAGTTTTGATTATTCAGATGGTGTATTGAAGCATAGGACCAAGCCAATGTTGATGATTCTAGTCATTGAATATTTTGGTCTTTTTTATAGCATGTGGTAAATGGTTATTTCCCCAATTTCTCATTTACCTCATTTTTTGTATAGAAAAATGAAATCATCATCATAAATATTTTCTATTCATTTATGATTCAACTTCATCCTTCTTATTTATATAAGGTGACATATTATTCTTATTTTTCAGCTACTTTTTAATTTTTATTTATACTTCATGTCATTATTATTAAAAAAAATTCATAATCTTTTTTACGATGGAATATTCTCCCCATATTCACACCCTAGTGCGTTGATATAATTTAGTTTCCACTTGTATATGGGGATTCATGTTTGAGGTAATGTGATAAACCATGTTAGGGCATCACTTAGTGGAAAATAGTGTGTGTTGTTACAATGTGGTATTAGAGGTCCTTTTTTCCTTTTATCTTATATTTTAGGAAAGTACCAGTATTGGGTAATTATCTTATTCAAAGGAGTAGGAAGACCAAATATAGGGGACATACTATTTACCTGGGATAGGTTATTGTTCTTATTGGTTTGTTCCTATTATATTTGTACTAAATTCACCATTGGGTGATGCACAAGTGTGGTGATGATATTATTACTGATATTATTATTATGTATTTTAATATTCCTCAATCTGATAAGGAAAAGTTGTATCTTCTCATGCATCATTATAAGAACACTCTCACATATATTACAAATATTTTTTTGTGTTAGTTTTACATCATATGATCATTCTCTATTTTATATAGATAGTGTACGATGAATTGTATATATATGGAATTTTGGTATCATTTCTTGTAGGGATTTCATAATTTTATTAGTTAATGTTACTATATCAATCTAAATAGTTTTTCCCAAGTAGATTGATGATGGATACTTAATTAACTATGTATTCCATGTTTGATCCTTGAACCTCTTGTTCTATGTACTAAATCATTATGTCATTATCTTTATCGAATAAAAAGTGTACATTATATAGCATGTGCTCTTATAAATGGGTAATGGTAGTTAACTCAATCAAATCAATATATATTACATGTTACATTATTTAACTAGATATAAAGGTTAAGTCAATATTATATGATGTTCCTATTGAAATTTATAAAGATTACAAGACTTTATAAATTAGAAATTGTGGTGTACCTACTAATACTATGATATCTTTATACAGGTAAATATGTATGATCATAAATAATTTTAAATTATAAATAAAAGGGTTACCACTAAATGGGGATACAAATTTCAAAATTAAAGGAAATTTTCCTCTATACCATAAAATTGATAATCTATATACTAGGTTCTCTACAATGTTATGCGATACAATGACACTAACCTAATAATAGTAGTTTATAGTAGGATATGTATTTTATGCTCTTTCATGGCCTATTTTATCACCTATACCAAGAATTTTGAGAATTTATATAGGTGAGACACATTAATATTAAGGTTTTATACATATATTTCTTGCTTTCATAGTTTCTGATCTATAATTAATTATTATCTGAGGAATGTATATAGATATTATAGAGTTATGTTGCAATAAAATCCTAATGTCCTACTGAAAGTTGGGGCTGAAGACTTTTATCTAGAGGTAGTGGGCCCTAATACAATAGTATTACCTCTTTGATTTCCACTTACGGACCTCCTATTTATCTTTCACTCAGGTCAATGCTTAGTTTGGAGATAGATTCTTATACATTATTCAGTCTATTCTAGGAGCTATGATGGCAACCCGTAAAATGGCATAATAGACATGGGAATTCTATATGAATATCCTTCCATCATTTTTTGGGATAACAGTCTTCAGGATACTGAGTCATGGAAGGCATGCATGTTTTCAATCATTGAACATATAAATATGCCTCCTGAGATGAGTGTAAAGTGTTCCACCTATAAGTTTTATTGGTCCACTAATTGTTGTATGGAGTTTATGTATCATGATAATCTTCATTAGTCTATGGTCAAGGTGGACATGAGAACAACCTTCTATGACTACTTCCTTCCAATAACATTGATAGAAGACCACAATATAGACTTCATTCACTTATATTAGGGATCTATATTAGTGATGGAGTATTCAACTCCTTTTAATGAGATTCTGATCTTCCCTTTGACATTAAACGATGATGAGTTTAAATATAGCATATGGTTTGAGAATAGGATTTCATAAACAATCAAAATAGATCTGAATATCACTCGGTTTATACTCCATTTAGTTATAGTAAACCATTAAATCCTAACTAAGAGGAACCTGATGAATCCTAGTTTTGTGTGTTTGGGAGGTTCAATATATAGGATTGTAGGAGATATGTATTGTGTTATAAAATGTTTCATCGAGTCTAGGAGTTGTGAATGAAAAGGTTAGATGACATGGATTGATGGTTATGTTGTGTCCAACCAGTGTGGAAGGACTATAAATAATAATCACTTCTTTATAAGGGTCCTGATCGAGTGATGATCATGTCGATGGATGGTTCACCTTCATTGAATCTTTCAAAATATTCAACAAATTTCTGATTAGAATGGATTTGTACAGACAATGAAAATACATACATGATTTGTAGCTCCATGTTATGTTTTGATATGGTTTATTACAAGAAGATATGGTCAAAAGGATAGTCATGGAGCTAGAAATTATAGGTATGTTACTAGTAGAGTGAACCTTCCAAGGGTAGACACGTTTAATCATAGGGATAATGATTTGGCCTTATCTATATAGTTAATCCTTCACATAAAGAGATGAGTCCATGGACTATTAAAATATAAGTTTCTATTCTAGTAAAAACAAAATTATCTTATTCCATTCTTGATATATGTGCTTTACACTCTTAAACATATTTTGAAATTATGGAATATTTTGGCCTACAGTTGGAGCAATTTTATGGTGGGATGAATCCTTATGAAAAAATAGGGATTTGAGAAAATATTATACACTAGTATAAATAGTGTCCCCATAAGGATGGTGGGTAATGATTCCATTGGAATTTCATTATTCCAAAGATAATGGTCTTCAATGTAATTTTGGAGATGGACTGGTTGGTTTCATACCACGCCCTAATTATTTTTATTATTGAATACTATATTTTAACTCAACTGAGTGTAGTCCATACATTCATAAAGGGTAAATGTGATGTCCAAGTGAGAGGATATGGACCCAAGCATCATGGTATTGTTGGAATGACATATTGTATGTATTGTATCATTATGACTCATCTAGGAATGAAAAATGTGTAATTTTTTCATGCGGTGGATCATCTTACATAGTTATTCCATGATGATTCTTTCTTATTACCTATTATGAGAGAGGTATAGTACACCATTGAGATAGTTCTTGCAATGGAAACCATCTCCATTTCTCCTTATATGATATCACCTACTAAGATCTATGAACTCATGAATCACTTAGATTACATAGAGAAAAAGTGTTTTTATGACACAATACTTTTCCGTGGAGTTCACTTATCCTTTTTTCAAGAAGGTGGATAGGTACATCAGTTTCTCAATGGATTACTCTATGATGAACCATCTTATGTTCATGAAATGATATTAACTACCACATATAGATGACATATTCAACAACCTCTACGAAGTGTTGGTTTTCTCTATGATCTATTTTTGATAATTCTACCATCACATGCGTCTGACATGATCTGATATACCATGTACATCATTCTAGAGTATATATGTCTTTTATGAGTAATTGGTTATTTTGTTCAAACTAACTAACATGCCCACAATTTTTGTGTCTCTAATGAATTTTTTTCCACCTATATCTGAATTTTTTAGTTTTAGTCTTCATGGATGTTGTCTTGTTGTAGAGTCACATTCTACAAAACCCTGAAAAAATATTGAGATTGTTGTTATTACACCAAGTGAACATCGTCTTTATGTTAAGCTCACTGAATGCATCATTTGGATCAATATGATTTACAATGTGGGTCATGTTATTTTAGATTTAGGTGTAATTATTGACTCTGGGAAGGTCAACACCATAGTTTCCATGGAGCATCCTTTGAATGTCTGGGACATACATAGCTTTATTGGGAAACATGGATATTATATGACTATAATTTAGTAAATATCACAACCAGATAATACCATATATGATTTACTAAAAAGTTTGTGAATTTATCATAACTTCAAGCATGAAATAAATCAATTCATTAGTTGAATAAATTACTAACTTTAGAAATTATCGTGATTCTTCCAGAGTCAGGTATATGTCATACTATTTTCTGTGATTCTTTAAAAATTGGGCTAAGATTAGTTACAATGTAGGGAGATCATGATTTATTTTATGGGTCTCTCTGGTTGAGACCTCGTGATCGGAATTATGCTACACATGGCCTCAATATAGAATCCATGGTACATTCATTGTATCGTTGGGGGAATTATCTATTTGGTGAGGAGTTCATTTTTTACATGGGTCAGGAAATCTCAAATATATTTTCAAACAGAATGATGTTAATCTTATGCAGCATAGGTGTGAAGAATACCAGTAGTATTCTGACATTGATATTTCTTATACACCAGGAAATGGAAGTGTAGTAGTTGACTCACATTGAATCAATAATCAGGCACATGAAATTCAGGATGCTAGTTATGAGTAGTGGTAGATGGACCTATTTGATTAGATGCACCTAGTTGTTCAAAAATAGTACATGCAACCTGTTTTAGAAGCTTTTGTGGTGAAATCCACCATTTTAGAATGTGGGTGGAGAATAAATATTTTTCATAATTATATCATACTCTTAAATGAATGTGTCTATGGTGTGGACCCAGATCCTTGTTGGGTTGTTGATGAGGATTATATTATGTACTTCCAACGAACTATCTAGGTCCCTACATACAGATATGAGGTTTATAATTCGGAATATCCTACAGCTATTTGTGCTATTTTTAAACATGGATTATCAAGACATATTAAGATATTCATAATTATTATAGGTGTCCTTGTATGATGAGGAATATTTTAGTATTCATCAAGATATGTTCCACTATTCACAAGGGCACGGTCGAGTAATAGTGACCTATTGGACTTATAAAACTTTTTTTCATCCCTTGTTTGAAATGGGAAAACATCACTATGTATGTTATGATGGGATTGGTGAGATCCCCTTTAGGAAGTGACGCACTATGGGTGATTGTCAAAAGGTTATCCAATGTTTTACACTTACTACATATCATAAATTCTTTCTTAGTTGATGATCTTCATAGGTTTTATATTATAGAAATTTAGATCATACATGGTGCTCCCCATTCAATCATATCATATCAAACTTCTCATTTTTTGTCAGGGTTCTTGATGGGGATATAGAAATAACTAGTTTCATAGGTTGTACTTTGTACAACATATCACAAATGAGAAAATAGTAGTCAGATATCACAAGACAGGTGTCAGAGTACATACCCCATTCAAGTTTCAGGGATATTGGATGTCATGGAAAAATAAATATGTTATGTTGATTGTACCTACCATAATAGCTTCCAAAAAATTATTTAAATAGTATAATATGATTCATCAATTGGTTTTTCATTCCATTCAACTTCGTTATGGTTATAGATAGATGAGGTAGAATTAATGGGTCCTCATCTATTTTATGAGACTTTAGAGCAGGTATAGTTAATTCAAAAATCTATGGATATATCATTGTATAGAAATAATTCTTCTTCCAACTTTCCATGTAGACCTCAGAAGTTTGAGGTGGGGCATCTGGTCTTTTATAAAGTATAGCTAATATTGGGTTATATGCAAATATAGATATATGGAAATAATTCACCTAGTTACATCATGCCTTCTGATATCATAGATATATTTTGGTCGATAGCCTATAGGTTGCAATTAGCATAAGGGTATCTATCCATGCATGATGTCTTCAATATATCACAACTTTTAAATTATCATTGTCACGTTTCTCTTTCATTTAATCTAGATGATAATGATCTGGTGGAAAATGAATCCTTTGAGTATCATCTGATATGTATCTTTGACTGGATAATGAAGGATATTCAAGACATTTTAATTATTCTAGTATGGGTGTCATGGTAGCACCACCGTATATAGGATGAGACCCGGAAGAGAGAGGCCAACATATTTGCATAGTGGCTAAAACATTTCTCAAACATTATTTGGCCACTGTCGGATTGGAAAATTTGGGATGAGTTATTTTATGGAGTGGATGTTGTAATTTCCATACATTCCAAAGAGGCACAATTTATTTTCGTGTCTCCTCAACCCTTGTTGAGTATTACTTTAGGCATTAACCGAAGTATCCTAGAAATTTTTTCGATTAATTCATTCCAATAATAGTGGTAGAAGGTGGGAGGGAGGAATAAGCCAAATAAATGGAAGGTATTTTAAATATACAATGTGAATAGAATATGTAGAATGAAATGGCTAATCCAGACCCCTTTCACATTATGAATTAAGATTTCCCTAGGATGTAAATTTCTTATAATTACATGGTGTGTTAATTTTACATTCTGTGTAAATATGTTGGATCATTTTAAAATAAATGGTGTAAGGGGATAATATTATATTGAACACCCTCATTCATAATCAGGATCCACATGATAGAACCCCTCTTTGACTAACCTGGTTTCTTCCAACTCTCTTTCATCTGAGCTCTACATTATTTGTTTATTGGTTTGTTTTATCCAAAATGATAATATTATCATTCCTCTTCATTCCATTCATTGTTTATATTTGCACATTAAATTCTATTTTGGGCGAGATCATCTACTATATTTTTTTATTCTTTATCCATTCTCCAAATTTCTCACATTCTAGTTTGGTTCATGGGTTGATTCTAGACGAGGAGAGTGAAATAGACATACATTAGGTGGCCAAGTTCTTTTCCCACAATGTCTAAATATATTTTATCGTGCATGTTGTGAAACATGTTAAACCTTCCATTATCGCTTCCATTTAATTTATTTTTTTAAATATTTTATTCTTATCTGTAATGAAACCCAAAAAACTCTCTAATAAACACTTTGAGGTCCATATCATGATATTATCCAACCATTTTTTTCCCTCTTTCATGGTCTAATTTACATATACATTGGAAATATTTTATTAGTTATTAATCGGAGTGTATGATTTAACTCGATGTAAATGTAAATTAATAGATAATTTCATAAGAGTAATGTTATTACTCATGTTTTGGCCCTATACATTATGTGAAATAGTGGATTTCATGAAGTATGTGAATTTTAAAACAGGTTATAAATCCTTGGGGTATAGTATGAATTAGTGTAATCCATGACATTCTAATCACTTTACGTTGATTGTGGTTCAAGGTTATTGACTTAAGGAATCCATGGATGAGCACATCGTGATCAATATTGAGAATATACAAATGAGAGTTAATATATAAGGATTGATACAAGAATATGTTTTATAGATTTCCTTTTCAGATCTCTCCAAGTGGATTACTTACTTACAAATGACTGATAGTAGTTCCATAATCAATATACCATGGATGGGATTAGTGGTCGATATGGTTACAACATCCATGAGAGACAATTGGTCTCATTAGTAGTATGACTAGGATATCATCATAGGGTTTTTCATTACACCATAACAAGATTGATACATGGGATACCCTCTGGGATCTCTTTGGATAAGCTCTTATGGTTTTGGGTAAATCTAGTGACCCTGATCTGATACATGGATTCATCAATATAACTCACTTCAGAGGATCCCATTTTTTAGGATTATTTATATTGGTTGATTTATTAGTCATATTCAAAAAATAATAATTTCAATTTTTTATGGCTTACATTATTATTTAACATTATTCCATTATTTAATTTATGAGGGCGTAGTTTCCTGGAAAAATACAATGTAGTCCTCCCTTGCTAGTCACTAGCCTATGGTGTACGAGGAGTCATTCTTGAAGTCATGTGGCAAATGATATCGGGGAACTACATAGTGGATCATAGGTAAGGATGGAACAACTATGGGAAATTTTCTAATTAATATAATGTAATAACCAATAAAATTATTTGATGATTCCCTAATCGTAAGGATGAATTCTAGAATCTATATTACTTACATTAAGAAACAATAATTTAAATAAATAATATGTCCTAGGACATAAAAAAATCAAAATAAAAAGGATCATATCCATTTAAATAATACCCTCATCCAATTCATTAATATTACCTCAGACACCATGTCTTATGGTTGGTAAAATTTATTCAATACCTATGCTACCATATATTTAAAAATATATGTGAACTTGATTGGAACCAATCAACAATTACTACCTGAATTCTAATGGTACTAGCTCTTATCTACAAAGACCTTATAATAATACATTGGAAGTATAATGATACATCATGTTAGTAAATTATATATTTATGTAATATAATGAATGAACTTGATTCCACTAGACAAGTCACCCATGAAGTAATACCACATGCTGAGTTATAATTAAACAAGACATGTCAAGTGTGTGTCTATAGAAAACAATAAATTTAATAAATAGATTAAATATCCTATTATAATTATATTAATAAAATAACCTTTCTATCCTTTCCATAATATTATAGGTCATGTTTTTTAAATATGGATTAATAATCAACACGTTTATTAGTATCTGTCATTATGTTTTAATAACCATCACCCTTAATAGAAGTATCGTAATTGGAACCTTTATTCATAACATGGTAAAAGGAAACACAAAAAATGGTTAGATAAAATTATATGTAATGGTAAATAAAGGAAATATAAATGATCAAAAAATTAAATTGAGTATAAAGGTATGATAACAATATAATTACATTTTATAACCATAACATTCATAAATATGATTTTAATATTGATTAATGGAACAAATATTTCCAATTCATAAAATTCAAAAAAATAATGTAATAAATGAACATGAGCGACGACTAATTAATATTTCGATATAAGATTGAAGTATACCATCAACATAATAATATAAAAAAAATTCATAAGTAGTCAAGGATTTTTAATAATACTATCATAGTGGATTTGGTTTACTCCAAATTATATCAACGTAGTGGAGGTTAACTCCAAATAATATCATACAAGACTAACACCATTACTGTAGTTGTTTCAATCCCTCTAGAAAAACAATTATGTCATGAGATATCAATCATTATCCAGTGCATTTGAGTGATATATAATATCAGACATATCTTTACTAGGTTGAAATGTAACAACCCTATATGATAAAAACAAAACTATTATCCATAGTTATAAAAAAATGAAATTTCTAGAATTATAATTTATCACTATTCATTGTTTATAAGTTTACCACCCATCACAAAATTACATCTAAACATATGTTTTCAAAAATATTCCAAAACCTTCATCACATAATCACATCATATCCTTTACAAATAAAATGTTTTTATAAACATTTCATCAAATATTCATAGTATAACACATTGAAAATTAATGGGTTTCATAATCATTTCATCTACACAAATATTCACCATCATTATACTGTGTAAAAATGGTATAATTTAATCATACTACAAGTAAATTATAGTTTTTCATTAAAGGATGTTATCATATATTAAAATTACATTATATAAAAAATTAACTATTTATTTATGAAATTAAACATTGCACTTACAAAATTGCATCATAATAAAAAAAATTAAATATTATGGGAAAACGTTCATTAAAAATAATCTTGGGACCACATTAAGAATGATTAAAAATATTTTAAATTCAAGTCGGCATGAAATTCCATTAACTCCATACAATTCTTAATAATCATTCTTTTCCTATTTAGGTAATAAGTCAAAAAGATACTTATTTTTAAAGCGGTTTGTAGGTTATATTTAAAAAATTTATTAACATTCAGAAAATGTAGAAATAAATATTTACAATCATATAATAATATCCAAACCATTATTTTAAAAATTATAAAAAAACATTGATATAGAATAAAATGTTTTCTTATCAAATAGAAAAACATATTATGTTTTCTTTAAAACATTTTTCGATATCATTAGAACCTACATTTAGAAAAATTTGAGTGTGAAATGAATTAATTAAATGTTACAAGTTTATAGTGAAAATTAAATGTATTTATCAGATAGGGATCAAATAATTTTCCCGAAGGAAATTTAGGTATAAATAATTCTGATCAATATTACATTAAAATTCAATCCTCTTACTTCATTGGAAACATTTGAATCTTGAATAACATGAAATAAAAATCGATATATGGATTTGGAATCACCCATAAAATATATATGAATAATAAAAAAACACAATCATGGAAATTATATCACATATATAAAATAAATATATTATGAATATGGAATTCTTCACACATATACAAAAGTTATCTAAAAATTCCACAGCTTACGTATGAAAACATTTCTACAAGTTAAAATGTAATTTATAAAAAATATATATTTATAATAAATATATTTAAAAAAAATTCGCAAATATAACATCACATATTTTATAATATCTCTGAAAATTCCATTTTTTTTCTTTATAATTATTTGGGATTATCACAAGATTGTGAAATCTGACAGCACATGATTCTCAAACCTGGAGTGCCCAGAATGATACATCTAAAAAGTGATAAGTTTAAAATAGAATGTGTGAGTTGTTTCATGATAAATTAAAAAAACTATATATTGGGTGTCCAGATCAGAAATATCAGGGGCACTATTACGTTCATGTTGGTAGGTTTACCCTAGTCGAGAGTTATGTTTAGTTGGCACAAGCCTCTAATGAGAAAACCGGAGAATGGAATAACTGTAAATAAAATAATTAAATAAAATTATTTAATTCTTCATATTTATATAAATCATGAATAGTTACTCATATTAAAAATTTGAGACCATTGCTAAACATTTTAGGGGATTCTTTCCTTTGGCAGATACAAACATTGGCCAGAACTAGTTAAAAGTGGTATTTAGTTTTTGGCCACAAATAAAATAATTATGTAAGAATTATTTAATTGTTAAATTAATAAATCTTAAACTATATCTTGGATTGGAAATCCAAGAGTATTGTTGCTCTCAAAAGGCCATCCTTCTTATAGGCAGAGCCTAAACATGACCAGTGTGGGTCGAGGGTGGCTGTTAATAATTATTCAACTTCTTTTAAAAGTATGTTTAGTAAACGCACGGGTGGAATTTTGTATCTTTTGAACCGGTGTAGAGAATTGAAATCTAAGAGTATTGTTGAATCTAAAATGCCAGTATTCTCTAAATGGGGGGTTAATATAGACCGTAGTAGGCTAGGTATAAAATTTATCTTTTTCAACTTTTAAATAATTAATTAAATAACAATACAGATATATTATTTTAATCCTACCACCTCTTGAGTGGCGGTGGCGGGGACCACAAAGGTGGTCCGACTTTTAATATGGGATATTAATTTCCCAATTACACACTTTTTGTGTAACCACCCCTCATATAATTAATTTTTTATATTAATACGTCAACTAATGAATCTCATTAAATCCCAGGTGCGTTACTCACCATTTTCCCAATCTATATAAATGGGGCACGATGTAGAGTTTTCTAGATGGCTTCAATAAGCGAGAAACCTTTGGCGATGTGACGTGACGCCTTCCAACGATGGAGGCGGAAGATCCGATGGAAAAAAACATTGAGTGACAAAAACCGACAGCTTCATCAAAGTGTGGATTCTCCTCTCTCCACTATGATGACTCCAACAGTTCTTGAGGTAGAGGTTGAATAATAATTCAAAAATTCCCTTTTTCTATTCCTATTTCATGAGTTTTCGGGAGGTTGTTGTGGGGGATTTAAACTAGGATTATCTTTATTTTTTTTTGATGTATAAATTCCTACCACTTTTAATAAAGCTAACAAGGATGGTGTTTTCCAAACAAACAAGGCTCAGAACCTCCAACGCTTGATTTTCATTACATTTTTCTGAGGTGGGTTGTTCGAACATGACCTAACATAGATACTGAGAGGCGTACAATGATGGAGTCAACCCGGGTGGATTGTAGGCTTATCTGAAAGGAAGAACAGACAACTAGAGCTCACCTGGTGGAACGTAGAAGATTATCTAGCACAACACCAACATGGCAATAAAAGAAAATGGTGTCGGGGATGAAGGCGGTGGTCGGTGCTCACCATCCACAGAATAGGGCAGCGCCTCTAGGAACATACCAACAGCAGAAGAGGCAGCACCACGGCGGCCCAGAATAGGTGGCCGATAATCGTTCGGCTGTGTTGGAGAGGTGGCACACCATCTTGCGTTGTGATGAAGGTGTTGGGGCATCAAAGATGCAATAGGAGGGGGACCTGCTCCCCATGGGTCTAGTGGACCACATGGAACCACTAATGGGAGAGTTGAACAGCTCTTCTTGAGCCGTTTGGGGAGTTGGTGGCCACACGACTGGGTAGTCCTGCCAGTGCTCCCGGCCGCATTGCCAGGCGAGCAGCGCCTAGCCGGTGGGCCGATCTACGGCCCAGCGGGCCGAGCCCACCTAGTCTGGTTCGGACCGGGCTAGGTGAGAACTGATCCAGATCCCTCTCAGCCACAAATATGCTTCAGTTACCCTAACTTGTGAACCAGACATTTTTTTGTGAACCGTCTACGACACTGTGATCCTTGGAGTTAGACAATCCTTTTGAGATACACCATAAGAGTTTTGGAGAATGTTGGAGTACGTGAGTTTTGGATCGACTCCAAATCCAACCGGGCCCTCAACGTAAAAATCACAATAACATACAGATTGAGTGTCTGGTGAACGCGCTGTCTATTGTGTTGGAACCCTTATGATGTGATAGTTCATCAGGTTACATCTTCATGGAAAATTATGGTAATTGAAATACAACCAATGGATTGAGGAGTGGTTCTCCCATATTCAATTGTTCTATGGGAGGGGATATGTTGACTGGCAGGGAGGCGAAGGCTAGAGACAGATCATACAAAGGTTAGTACCGAGGTATACAATGTGGGTCAGCACATACCGATAATGTGTGGGTCAAATCATCTGAGGGTTAGTAGGGGTTATTAACTGTCGATCATGGGCGGGTCAGATCCTATGTGGGTCAGCGGGGGTAATACCTATGGATCCTATGAGGTCCATTCACCATATAGTCATCAATGGTGTATCTTGAAAGAATAATATGATAAAGCTTCAAAACTATTCATCTGTACAAATTTGATTTACTAATAACTAGTTTGATCTGTGTCTATTGATTTTTGTTTTCTGATTGAGATCATGCTTTGTTGTTTTCTATTGTGGAATTCAGAAATACCTTTGAGGGTCCTGGGGTCCCTACATGATATTGTTATACTCACCCATGCACGGGTATCACTAGCACCATGTTGTGTCTTATGTAGGTGATGAGAATCTAGGATAAGACCTGAGGGAGCAGGGACAGGCAGTACATGGGGCAGATTGGCTGATGTGGTGACCAGTGGAGACGAGTTGTACCTACCCTTCAGGTAGGATCCTAAATGGATGATTCCTAGATTTTTTTTATGTTTTCGGGTTGTAGTTGTACCGTTTAGTTGGGCTTGTATTCTGGCCCCTTAACTATCCTTACCCAACTTTACCTTTTCAGTTGTAATTCATGGTTTCATCTTTTTGTGTTCTTGGGCTGCTTGTTTGTACAGTATTAACGGTAGTGCCATCCAATTTTAGGGATACGTCTTTCCGGTGCTAGTCTTCAACACCTGGCATATAAAAGGCATCCTTGGGGTAGTCACGACATAGACCCCATGGGACGGGTCATGACATATATGAATTAAATATAACCATTTATCACACATTAAATGAAAATTCCTTATCAAAATTATTATTTTGGATGATAAATTCTTCCTTTTTCATGTGGGTTTTGGTTCGGGAGTTTTAATCCTTGTTCATTTATCCCAGTTCCATCATCTCTATAGTTTTAATCATTAAATAAATTTTATATATATACATTATATGAATATTTATAGTTATCAATATTATTTATATATATATAAATTGTTTTCAATATTGCTATAAATGGTATGCCTTACATAAGCATGAACATTGTTTCAATTTTTCAACAAATTGAATTAATAAATGTTAATTAACAGAGAAAATTAAAATGATAACATATTATTTGAAATATTAATATATATTCATTAAATTATACCTTATTACCATAGAAATATAACGGAAATGAAAAAAATCACCCCACCTCAAAGATGCAGTAGTTCATATATACGAATAGACAACATTATCGTCATATAAATTTTCGGAATGTATTAATATTGATATTATATTATCTTAAAAAATAATAAATATGTCATAAATAACATATATAACCCTTAATTACATCATAATGACCTCATGTTCATGATAATGATGCAAAATTAATTTTATAGCTACATGGGGATGGTATGTCATGCGTAGGTATGAGCAATACATTAACATCCCATTTTATTTAAAGTGGGTGCAGTATATTCATAATAAAAATTAAATTTTATTATATTGGGGATACTGAAGATATTATTTTATAAATAATGTAATATATTTTGAGGAGTTAAAACATATTTTAAAACAATGTGTTCTGTAATGGTGAATATTATTTCATTGAAATAACTCATGTAGATCTCCTCATATAAGATATTGGGTTTTTATTTCGAGAAGACCAAAAACACAATAATGCGTCTTGGTGAGTTTATAAGTGTCCTAGGAACTGTTTTTTCAATCTAGAAAACTCTATAAGGTGAGAAGAAGATAAAGGATGAGTTGAAATTTTAAAATTTAGTGTCGGGTAACTTTTAGTATTTCCGGAACATTTAAAATATATCAATTTTTTTTTAATTAAAATTTTTGAAAATAGATTATAAATGGTAAATGGTTAAAATTAATGTCCATATCATATCCAAATTTTCCTATTTTAATATTTTTTAATTATTTAAAAATAATTTAATAAAATATTATTTTGATAAGATATCATTAATGAAAATTTTTATAATATTCATTTAATTTGTGTAAAAATATATATGAAGAAAAGAATTAGTTTAATTGTAATCATTTTAAATGACACATATATTTCATATACATATTATATATTATTGTCACAAAATATACTAATTTATTTATTTTACTTTTATTATTTTTAAATTCAATTACTATATTTGTTTTATTACTTATAGAAAAACATCATCGATGTTCTATAATAATTTATGGTTATTATATAACAACTAAAAAATATAAATAATATAAAATTAAAATATATTAGTTATTATCAATATTGAAAATTTTATACATTAATAACATAGATTAAGCTAAATCACCCTATACCAAGGTAATATATTTTACCTCAATTACTATTCATATTAACTACAAAAGGGGAATATTTACCAAATTTCAAATACCTCATTTAAAATTTGGAATCTAGTTTATAAAATTAAATATAATTAGGAGTCATAAATTTACATTAATATTTGTTTACAAAACACGATGAAAAACTCTTTTTAGTGAAATTTATGTTTTTCAGCATAAAACATAAAATATAATTATCTCATGAGTAGAAAAAATAATATGACCATAAAACTGTTTTAGATTAACTATATAATATATTATTTTAATAAATATAAATAACCAATATTTTTTAATTTAATATATTAAGAATAAATCATTAAGTGCATAAAAATTATTTTCCCCAGAAAATTTATTTCTCAGTATAAAAATACTATTTAATAAATTTAAAAATAAATTTTATCATAGATAAAATAATTGTATTATTTAAAATAAAATTGATGTAATTTTACATTGATATAATTTAAAATCAAAATGTATCTTATTATATGCCTAAAAGTACAGTTTTCAATAATAGTCTGTATTTGTCACTGTTAACTAAATAATCAATCCATTCATAAAATTCTAAAACAGTCATCATTAAATAATTCTAAGTATCTCATTTAAATTTTTTAGTTTAAATTTATAAAGTAATATATATATATATATATATATATATTCCAAAAATAATCATAATAGTTTCTTAGAAAAAAATTAAAAAATGTATTTTTGAAAAACGAAATTAATTTAAAAACAATTCTGTTATTATTTACTCAGCATTAATCAATATATTTTTGATAAGGAGGAAATATGTATATATATATATATCATAATGTATTCAATCTTATTCACACCCACCTAATTAATCGATATGACATAAATTTCACATTAAATAATAACATTTATGTTGTATTTCACAGTTCATTTTAACATAATGATTCATGTAAGGCAAGATATCGACGAAATTAAATTTAATTAAGGAAAATATTTTGTAAAATATCCTTGTGATAAATTATTTCTCTTCCCTAATATTTTAAATACATTAAATTTTATCTTATTCATAGAAATTAATTGTTTGGAATTGGAAAATTTACATTTATGAAACCTACATAATTAAAAATATTTGTATACATTCCTCTTTATAAGAGATAATTTGAAAAATAAATGTCATCTAGAATAACAAAAGAATGTGTCTCGGAATAGGATTCCATAAATTAGAGGCTAAATATGGATATTAAACTGAAATCTAATTCCCTAGTTTTAAAATATAGTTATGAAGAACATGGTATCAAAAATATTAACGACACTAAACCATTAATCAGCACAGATTTAAAATACCATTAATTCATTGAATTTATGGTTATTAGACATCATTTTTTTTCTTAACACTTTTTTCTAGATTTGAATCATTCCATTACCATCTAGACTATTAATATAGAAAATGTGAATATAGGAATAGTATAATATTAACCTTTAATAAATTTTCACCAAAATCTCTCCTTTTTTCTCCATATTATGTGTATAAATATTTTAATCATAAAGATATAATGTAAAATTATAATGTATCAAAAAGGGATACCAATAAATTCATATTATCTTTATTTATTTACTAAAACAAAAAATTATTATCACATGGTAAAATAATATAAAAAATATATAAACCATAAAATAAAACATTAAACAACAAAATTTTCTTTAATAACAACAATGTTTCCACTTAGATAATTTTATAAAAAACCTACAACCAAAATAAACATAATAACCTCTATATAAAATAATTTTTTAACGTTGAAAAAGATCTCATACCTTTCGTCGTACAGCTCTAAAAAAATTATTTCATTATTCCAATTTAATTTTTCATTTTAATATACATATAAAAAAATATTACATATACCTAAACTCATTAAAATTTATAAAAAAAATTTAATTAATCACCATTATATATTTCTATATTGTATTTTAATGATGAATAGTTCATCAATATATAATTAAAACTATTTTGAAATTAACCTGAAATATAATTCTTAACATGAACATAAATATATTATAAAATTTCTACCATTCAGTGAATCAATTTTTAGTCACTAATACTCTACATATTGAATTACCCAATATTATATAATTAAACTACAATTAAATCATACAATAACCCAATGGTTTATTAAAAACATAATATAGTATTCTTCTAACAACCGGATAAATGTTTTAATTCACCTCAAACTCGCATCATATGAAACCTCAAAAGGTTGTTGATGCCATTTCTCTTATGATCAACTCAAAATCAATAAATCCATGATGGTATCCGTACATCAAAATTTATCCACATATTAATAAATAATCATTTTTATTCCGAAAAAACCTACAAACCATTTCCATAAAATAAAGACATATAAATTCAATCAATGTTACTCAAAATCACATTATCATCAGATCAAAAACCAACTGTAAGGTCTCCAATACAATCCCATTAATGTAAATTATACCATTAACATAAATAAATTGTATCCTTTTTTTATTCATACTATTCATCATATGTTTTCAAATCCTTAATCAAAACTAACGTGGAACAATACATATATTTTTTTATACTTAATATATATATATATGATATAATTATTTTTTCCGTATAAAAACCCTTAATCCTTTAAATTCAAATATTAATATAAAATAAGCCCTTCCATGGTCATGGATTTTGCTTTTAAATTCATTTCATGGATCAAATAATGTTTAGGTCCTCGTATATAAGACATTAAATTTCATATAAAATCATTTATACAACACATTTATATTCAAATAATAATAATTGACCAATTAATTTTGAAATCAATCATTGTGATTATTCCTACTTTCATTATTAGAAGAAAATTTTGCATTCATTATTCCATTATCATTTCCACCTAATCATCAATAAATTTAAATTATACAAATATTTAATATATATGAAACTGTCACAATTTTATATCGTTAATCATATATCATGTTAATTTATTAAAAATATCCTTATGTTTTTACATTCTTATTCCAATATCATTTAGTTGATCATAGCAGAATCAATTCATTTTACATAATAATCATTATTATCTCATGGTCTTTTGGTTCCATCCATACTCTAAAAACAAAAAACATTATCTGAGTAACAATAATCATAGTTTAAAAAATACATAATTCGAAAAAATAATTTTTTGGTTGTCAAAATAAAATCACTTCATAAAAATATATAAACACACTTGTACTTATATAGGTCATACAAGATCATTACCAAAACATGAAATCATATTCATTTAATTATCCTTACAGTTATTTTAAATTTTTCACTTCCATGTTTCCATTGAATAAATAATACTTTCTTAAATAATAACTATATTAAAACATAGTTTACATAGACACATTTCTTATTATAGTATTATGTTAATTATATAACATTATGCTCCATGATAGGATATTAAAATTCTAGAATATTTGGAATACAATTTTCATAAAAAATCATATTCATAATTGTATCCAATTATATTCTATATAACCAGAACACTTCTTATATATATCATACATACTATCATTATTCATAACCTGGGGAAAGATAACATAATAAAGGGTTATAACATATTCATGGTAATGATAAATAGGGATTAAACCAATTACCACCTAAATATAACATTAACATAAGTGTTTGAGAACATGATAATAACATTTGAAATCCATAACCATCATATCATATAAAATAATCTTATTTCATTTCATAATTCTTTGATTTTAACAACATAAGAACTGTAAATGAATAAAAGACCATGATCCATGAGACTATATCATTGGAGTAATGAATTGAATTATGCCATATATATAATCATAGAAATTAATGTCTTTTGTAATCATGGTTCATTTCCTATAATATCTTTAAGGATTAGATTTACTCACCAACCAATCATAGTAGTTAAGGTTCACACCCAGGACTATCATAGTGGACAAAGTACCCTACAGAACTAGTTTCAATCCCATTTCCTATTAATTTTATTTAATTAGTTTTCAATCATTACCCAATGAATTATACAACTATATAATTCTAGACCCACCATTCATCAAATAAAACATCACCACTTTCATTATTAATAATTTAACCCATGTAAATATTATTAATGTAAAAACCATAATTTTATTATTACATAAAAATAATCATTATTTTAATGATAAAAACCATATAAAAACTAATCCACACTTATCTGTGCCAAAAAATCATAAATAATTCATCATATCACCTCATCAAAAACTTTGAAAATAAAAACGGATTCATAAATATTTCATAAATTCATCAAAGCATATTTTATAGAAGATAAATGGGTTTTATAAAAATATAAAAGACATAAAAATTGAAAATAACGATAATGTTTAAAAAATATTTCATTCGATCATATACCAGTTTAATAAAATTTATCATAAAAATATGTTATCTTTAATTAAAATATCATAATATAATCAGTAAAATATTTCTTCATGAAAATAACCTTTCCACTTTGAAAATAAAATTTCTGATACAAATATTTCTAAAATAAAATGGAATAAATTTCATTGAAAATGAAGTTGGGAATATATAAAGGAATTATCAGAATATTTATTCCTTATTATGGTGGAAATTTTAATTCATGTCGTGTTATGTTAAAATAAAAAATTTTAATCACAATTTAAATAAAAATTCAATAATATCTTTATACATGCAAGGAGAAGAATATTTCTTTTGAATATCTTTTTAAAACCCATATTGGTAAAATGTTTTTCCTAATAATTCATAGAATAATACTGAAATATTCCATTAATTTTTTATAAAATCATGGATATGGATAGAATATGTTCCCACCCGAATTGTGAATCATAGTCAGCTTTCCTTAATAATATTTTTTTATGCCATGACTATATAAATAATGAATAATGAAAAAAAACATGAACCATTTTTATCTAAATAGAGGTTAAGAAAAATGACATGGTTTCATCAACAATGAAAAATAAATTTTATATATGGAAATTTAATCAACAACAGTCCCGATTAAAATACGATTGAAACATAAATCCCTAACTACTTTGGTAAAAATTTAATGGTAATCCTCATGAATGATAGATTCATATATGTATATTTAAATAAAAATATTATTAATATTATTAATATTACTATAAATTCACGGTTAATATATACATCACATAAAAATAAACATTTGTTGTATATGAAATGTGAGTCTTAGAAATAAAAGTGATAAAAAAATCCCTCACCTCAAGTCTAACTTCATTTGAACATGTTTGAAAATAATGTATAATGAAATTATATTTATAATAAATTTAGATTTTTTAAATATTAATATATTTAATACCATTTATGATTTACTATTAACCATTTATCAACTGTTTATTAACAACTCTTTATTAAAATCTCTATTTTCAGGGGATAACATCTTTCTTTTTCATGATGTTTTGGTGGGGTAGTTTTGGTACTTTTCCCATGATCATAGATCCATCATATCCATATTGTTAATATTTACATAAAAATTAAATATATAAATATTTATAATTATACATAGAATTTATATATAGAAATCTAAATTGCACCATTCGTGGAGATGATATGTATCACGCACCAATAAACATTGTTTCTATTTTTTGATGGATGGAACTAAAGATTTTAAAATAATGATTCACCATATTAGATTAATTATTAACTAATATATATAATACAAAACCATGTAATCAATCAATTTTACAGAAAAACATTTAATATAAATAACAAACAAATCACATTACATCTTAAAGGTTGTATTCCACACGTATTCACGAATAGAATAATAGTTTTAGAACATTTTGGATGGTAAGAATGTTGAAAATATATTATCATTATAAATGATTGAAAATGATATATATATCATTTATAAAAAATTAAAAATATCATAATAACCACCCATTAATTTTGGTGATGGAAAAAGAATTGTGTCACTATGTGAAGACGGTAAGTTGTATATACACATGTTGGATACATTCATATACCATTTGATGGAAAGATGTTTAATAATGTTTCGTTAAAAATAATAACATTTAAATAATTTTGGGATATTAATTTTCTTATTTTAGGAATAATATAAAAGTTTTATAGAATGAAAAATGAATAATTAAAGAAATTGTTATCAATTAACATGATAACCTATTCATAGAGTCTCCTTTAGTTTACCTGTAAATAAATATTTGGATGAATGTTTTGAAATGACATCACCTATATACTTTAATTACGTGAGTCTAAATGAGATATTGTTATAATTTATTCAATCTATAAGGATCAACTTGGGATAAAAAATAGGAAATATAGGATCCATTTTATAATTCATGGAGGTGTGCTATTTTTAGTTCCTAAAATATTAATATATATTAAATTCATTTTCATGACCAATGGTCTCAAATAGAATATAAATTAGAAATATAAGAAATTATTTAAACCAAATTATCACAATTTTTATCTATTATTTTTTATCATTTTAATATAAATTCAAAAAATACTATTTTGATACGGAGTCATTATTTTTATTTAGACTCTATTAATATAACATGACATATAAAACATGAATAAAAATTCAGAATTTTAATATAATCATATAACATAACAAAAATATGTGATATTAATTTCCAATATTAATGGAACACATTACCCAAATCAAATTATATTAATATTAGAATTTTAAAAAAAATGGAAGACATATATAGGTCTACTCACCACAGAATTGGTGCATAGGGTGTTAGAAGACATGCTCATAAGATCCCACCCAGGTGTCCCATAAAAAGTATCTATATAAAAAATTATGTATATTCATTTCAAATAAAAAATGGTATGATAAGCATTAATTTAGTTTTATATTAATTTTGGTAAACATTTCTCTTTTTCACAGTTATGAAACAAAAGTTGGTATCTCTATTTCAATGAACATTTTTTTTGTCATCCTTCAGAAGAAAAAACATGAAAATTCATGGATACAACAACATAGATAAGAAATAAATAAATAATCATATGTATCAACACTGACGATCACTATCAGTCAGAAATGAAGAATAATCATACCACAATCAATCAAGTTCACAATATGGTTCCTAGAATGCAGGCAATGAATATAGAGGAATACCCCATGAGTAAGACCCCCTAACAATGTGGGTATCAGTCCCTTAGAATAATGGTCATATAAATATTGGAAATCCCTGAGGAAAAAAAATTGATGATCATAAAAAAATGGATTATGGCCTAATGATAAAAATTCTACCCAAATACACAAGGTAACCCATATAAAAATTTTCCCAATTTATTCCAATTCTTCCAAAACCATTTCACAAACCCATTCCAATTCTTTAAATAAACCCATATTATTTCAATTTATCAATAACCATGGAAACACCATTATTCATTAAAAAGTATTATCCACAAACCCAAAACAATCATGCCAATTATATTTATTGATTAGTTTATAAAATATGAATAATAAGGTTTATCAACATAGGAAAGGGATAGAACCACCAACCTCAATGCTCGAGATTCACAAGCCCACACTGAAATTCAGTAAAAATTAGAACTGTAATATTTCAACTATGTCACTAGAACCCAATCTAACCATCTTATAATTCATCAAATTGATATATAGAGTCAGTAGAGAAGATAAAACACAACATACCTCAAGAAAAAACACCTGATACACCACAACCGACTAAGTAATGTCCTCCAGAATGAGATCGTACAATGGATCTAGAATAATATATGATGAAGCAGCAAGTTAGATCAATGAATATGATAATACAACTCAAGGTAACTATCACAATAAATTGAAATGAATAATAATAATGATATCTCTCTTGTAGTGTTGTACCATAACCAGAATGAGGATAGAATGCCAAAACATATCGATCCGAAAGGAATGATGTCTCCAAATTTATCAATGAGGAACCATTGGTCGAGATCAAGGGATAACCGACATCCCAAATGTGTTGAAAACCCATAAGATTCCATAATAATTCTTGCTTAGGAAATTACATGATGATTATCAACATTACATTCCTTCAAATCCATGATGTCCAAATATGAAAAAAAACATGTTACCGAATATTAAAATCTGATCATTAAATAACTAACAACTTGTAAAATATCATTACGTCATGTAGCCTTTCAAAAAATGAATCCCCCTCCCAAAATTCAACCAGCAACCAGTACACAGTATTTGTCCTAATTACACAGCCTGAAAAACTCTAATAGCCTATAGAAAATCTTGAAACCAACATATAAAAACTACATGACAAAAGGGAGTTTTGAGAGGGTGAAAAACATGAATGATCAAGGTAATGAGATGTTACAAACTCCGAACAATAAATACATTAAATCTCTAGTATGGTATATGGATCATTTAATCCCTAGAAAGTGGTCAGGCCACTTCTCCCTCAACATATAATCACATTCCCATGTCTCATAATCTGGGGATTCAAAAAAACATATCAATTAAATCAACATCCCATAAAATAAATTCACCTGAGATTCAATGATCTCAACTATTTTCTCTAAAATGTAAACATCTAGATCAAACTCGATTTCGTCCAAAATCATAAGGTGAGAGGGTTCAGATGGTATTTCATGAGTTGATATATATGGAAAAAATCATGTATTATATCCAAATAAACTGGAAATGATAACCATTATGAAACCTTTATGGGCCACATAATGATATAATGTAGTCAAAATTATCTCATAGTTGATGTTCCTAGTTTTCTAATCCAATGGTGGCCCAATCACGGATAAATATTAACGAAAAGAAATTCACCAACAAAAAACTCCAATATATGATGATGCTGATCTGCATATGATTTTTTTCAACTCTAGGTCATAATTATTGATCAATTTACATCATTAATCTTCAATGATGTCTCATGGACCAATCATGGTACAACCAAATATACATATTGGACCTCATCCCACCAAAGAGGTGTTTTTCATGGGTGACCATACCACTCCTCAAAAGGATCCATTCTGATTGATGACAAATAACAATTATTATAAAAAAATCATTCTACCCCAGATGGTTATCCCATAATCCATCGAAATTCAAGACATGGGAATGAATAATTCCCTTAGGATGTGAATCACACACTTTGTCTGACTGTCTTTTTGAGGATGGTATGTTGTCATCAACCTGACCTGAGTTCCCATTGCTTCATAGAGACTCCTCCAAAACCATTAGGAAAACCCAGGATCCCTAACCAAAAAATGGCATAAGGACACCCATGTATCCTCAATATAACTTTCACTTATATCTTAAATAAATATTTAAACATAGTGGAATCCTTTATCAGGATGAAATGAGAATACATAATAAACTGATTAACAGCTACAAAAATTGAATTCCTCCCCATTGGAATCAGTGGTAATCAAAATGAATCCATGGATACGGAATTCCTCCTATTAGATGGGACTTGATGTTTTTTATAAAAAAAGTGTATTTCAAGTGCTCTTCCATTATCTATTGGTTGTTGCAACTACGAGACACATAATATATAGTATCACTCTTCATACCAAGCCACTATAATATTCATATCAAGTCATAAAAACTCTTTAGAGTGCCTGGATTAATGAGATATGTAGATCTATTATAATTAATCAAGACTAAACTCCTCACATATGTTTGGATGAAAACCTTCTTCACAAAATGATGCATTTCATCTGAAGAGAGAGAACAATTAGAAATGATCTTCCAAATATAATCTATTTCTCTAACTCCACTGAAATCTTCATATAACTCCAGAATCTAGAAAATAGAATCAAGGTGGTATTTTGTTATCTAAACAGTAGTCAGAACCATACCTGAAATATCGTACTGATCATCTAGGTTCAACTAAGAAAAAATTTGCATAAGTTTTTACTCCTCCTGCAATTCCAGAATATCCTGTGATGGTAAATTCTTTCTATGAGAATATAAAATGAAAATATCCTTCCCTAGGGTATAGGTGATAATGAATTAAAATTAAAAAGGTATTATACCCAAATATCTTTCAGATATTGAATGGTTTTTGATAAAATATATACCTCAAACTCTTATAATCATAAAATACTATGAACATTTCCCCAAAATGATACTGCCTCTAACATTTATGAGCTTTTACATCTGAAAAATGATCTAAATCATGAGAGGAGACATTATTCTCATGCATTTTAATCTAACGAGAGTCGTAATATACCACAAGGTAATAATGTATAAGCCAGTATCCCAAACCACCACCAGAAGCATTAGAAAAAACCATGTATCCATTACTAGGCTGGCGTAAGATCAAAATAATATTTGATGTTATAATTCACTTCATTTCATCAAAACAACACTAAAACTTTGCATCCCACATTAATCATACTTCTTTCATGGTAATATTAGTCAAATATGACTCCATCATAGAGAAATCCATAAAAACTATCGGTAGTATCCAACATTACTAAAGAAGATTCATATCTTGAAGATGTAATGTGGTTCTCTCCATGACATGATAGCATCAAAATTTTCAACAAATATTGATAAGACATTCTTATAAATCTATTTCCCGAAGAACATCACTTTCTAAATTCAAAAACTATATTTTGATAGACTTCCAAAAAATGGTGTCATATAAGGACCTAGCGTTAAACATTACATAATATTGAATTAAGTTAATAATTCACATTGAGGATGTTTTCAGGTATACAAATTTAGATAATTAGGTCATAAAATATACATACAACTTGAATATTACATGTAGACATTTCTTCCCAGTATCCATTTAAAAAAACTAAAAACTCTTAAAAAAATTAACTTAGTTAGTTCTATGGTTTAAATAGAATGATTTTTCTTTAATCCAATCCTCGACCCTATTCATCATTATGTACTACGAAAAACATTTCATAAATAGGGGATGATGATAAAAAAAGCATATTAAGGGTTATAAAATAAGGAAAGAATACAATTGAACATTAATACATATATATCAATGAGATCATATTTTTAAATCATAAAACATACGATCATTAACATAACTCAAGAAATCATAAGATTTATGAATAACTCATAAAAATCATAAATCATAAAAGGTAACTTGTGGATTCCATATCATACATGAATTGTATCATTCACTAATACATAGAACGTTATTTTTGGAATACCAATCACATTATATTCCTGAAATTTATCAGGATAAACATTAACATTTACCGCTATCACGTTACCCAATTCATTAGAGTGTTATCTTGGGCTCACCATCCCTAGTTTTATCACAGAACCACTCATATACATAAATAATTCCTAGTAACCCTAACATAATCAAAACATATAAAACAAACATAAAGATAAGATAACATTTCCTAATTTTATTCTTAAGATATCTTTTAAGATATTGATATAATCATTTCATATAAAACATTTGAAAAAAATATTTTTGAATTTAAAGTGTCACATCCCACTTTGAATCATTTGAAATTAATTTACACTATAAAACATTCATGTCCATAAAATAAATCCATAAATTTTTTCTAAAACATGTACATGAATGTGAATAATTTAGAAGATTAAATCTTCAAAACTTTTAAAATGTTTTTTTATTTAATGAATCTCGTAACACATGAGGAGAACATAAATAATAATAATTAAAGAATAAAATCTAAAAATCTTTAAATATCCTAAAATTTTAGATATTCATGATATAAAAATTCAAAATGGTTTTATATAAATCTTAATTGATAATAAAGGCGCACAATATAACGATATCCCTCAATGAAATGAGATTGAGACCTAGTTCCATAAAAAAATTTGGTAGCCTAATGAAGTCATTTTAAAATTCATAAAATGATTTGATCGGAGAGAAAAATGGTATCATTTCACTTCGAAATAAAATTTACAACAATAAGGATATATAATACCATATCCAAATATATGAAAATGGATATTAATATATATAATATAATGAAGAATGTAACTAAAAGAGGAGGCTGAAAGGATCCCTTGCAAAGATTATTTTGTAAATAAAATAGATATATAATGTGTATTCACAATAATTACACATAAATTAAGTATAAATACAAGTTATGATAACAAAAGTTATTTCTCACATAATCATATCACAACATATTCATAAAGTATAATTTTTACCCAATCAATGGAAATTGGGTTAAAGAGTTCCCTTACCTTGAGTCTGACATGTCTCGTATGTTCCCTGATCTTCCTAAATAATAAACTTCTGTTAATTTCTACATTCATCCTAACATTTTAATTTTTTATTATTATTTTTATATCACTTATTACCTTGCTACAACAATTAGTTAATGTTGATGTCACCTATTTTGATAATCCCATTTATGCTTTCACGTACTTAGATAATCCCAAATATTGGGTATCTATATATTAATTCATTTAATCTATGATGAAGATGGTAATAATATTAAAATAATCCATAAAATATGTTAATCAATGTTTATCTATATTTATATGAGTTTGGAATTAATTCTAACTCAATCGGATGTGTTTTGAATAAAACAGATAAGTATTAAAGTCACTAGTCTTCTTATAGCTACTGATACAGATCTACCGGTACTTAGTCACCCGATAGACTTAGTCTACCGATAAACAAAGTTTAAAGATAGACCGAATAGACAGAGTCACTGATATGCAGAGCTTCGGATATATGTAAATCTAATGATACAAATAGCTACTTATAGAATCTACTGTTAGAAGCTACTGATAGAAGCTACTGATAGATGATAACCGATAGAACAAGTCTTCTGGTATGCATAAGTCTACCGATACACTCCATTGGTATAGACCAGAGCTACCGATATGAAACAACTAAAAGTATACTGATACAAGCTATCGTTACACCAGAGTTACTGATAGAGTAAGTCTGTCGAGATGAACAAGTCTACCTTTATGAAGCTACCGATACAAAACGAGCTACCAATAGAAGCGAGGTCTACCGATAGAAGCAAAGCCTAGAGATATATGAAGTCACCAGTATATAGAGATACTGATAGACAGAGTAACAGCTAATGATACCAGGATCTATCGATACATGATCCAAGAGCTACCGATAAATGATTTAAGAGCTACCGATACAGAAAGAGCTACTGATAGACCAAGAGCTACCGCCAGAAGGTCACTGCTACACAAAGTCCATCGTAACACATTACAAATAGAAGGCTACTAATGAAAGATTGACCAGTAAATCTCTATACTATCAATACTATTTATTTATTATGCAATGGTCATATATGTTGTTTTTAATTCAATTAATGATATTTAATGATAGTTGATGGCATGTCAGGGAACCATACCTTGTTCCCATAAAAAAGGTAATCATTCTTTTTACTAAAGCTGAAAGCTAAAAAAGGATGGAAAAAAACTGAATAGTAGAAGAGGAGAACTAAGAAGGCATGTGAAAGGTGTAAAGGGAAGGGAAGAACTGCATTGAAAAGTGGTGCCTTCACAGTAAATAAAAAAAAATCTACATTCATACTAGATGAGAACTGGGCATACACGAAGCCACTCATTCTAGAGGGGAACACAAACTGCATCTTGAGTGAAGAACTGCATCAAACTTTTCATGCACTCAAGATGATAAATATTAACCAGACAACCAAGGATGAAATCGACACTTTATTTTTAGACAAAAACTAGAGAAGGACTCATAAGCTTTTTGATAAATCAAAAGAGTTCAGAGCTTCACTTCACATCACTAAGAGAATTCTGAACTCTTATTTATTCTTTTAGTGATTATTTTGATTACATTTCGAGAAGTGTGTATACTCTGTATATTTCTTACACACACTGTCTACTATGCCAAGCTGGTGGATTTTTAAATCCTCATTCAAAGTCTATAACTCACTTGTTTTCCACTATGGATAGTGATAGAGGTCATGTAAGATTTGGAGAGCCTATAAGATGTTGTTGGTTTTCCCACGTAGAACTGTGGTAGAGGTCTTTGTACCAAGATATGGATTTCACTATTGATTAACCTAATCCAGGGTATGGATCAAATTTATATAAATTGTTTGAGAGGACTAGGTCTCAGCTTGATACTGAACCTCTTGAATATATCTACTGTGCATTTTAGTTTATGTCTAAAGTATTCTATATATTTTATATTCGGTTTCAAATAAATTTGAAATATAATTTGTTTTAATGTTACTTTGATAGTTAAATTAGCAAGTGTTTATACCTACTGTGAACTAGTAAGTTAGATTCAAAAGATATTTTAATCATCTGATTAAATTAACTGAGACCTAATCATTCTTTGAGAAACTAATTGAACTTTTACAATCAGTTTAAATTCCCTATAGTTTATATTGTTTTTAAAATAGGTGGATTTTAAGAGAAATAATTTTAAAAGAAATTTTTATTGGAACACAACTCACCCCCCCCCCCCCTATTGAGGATCCACTCCATCCATCATTTTTTATCATAGGTAGGTTGTCTTTATTATTACAATATTTTAAAAACACTCTATTTTCCAACTGTGATTTTAGTTGCATCTTTAAATATCATAAATATCTGTTAGTTCTAAATTTTATCTCTTTAAATATATTTTCTAAAATCTATTTATGGATAATATATTAGAAGGTTGTGCTACAAACATTCCACCCTTATTTAATGGTACAAATTAGGCTCAGTGGATGGTTAAAATGAAAATTCATTTAGAAAGTATGGGATTTGATATCTAGACTGCAATAGAGAATCAATATAAAATTCTTGAAACTGATATAACTACATGGGATGAGCCTTCTAAAACAAATTTAAGTAATAACTGTAAAGCTATGAATGCCATGTATTTTTTTCTAGGAGATGAAGAGTTTAACAGAATATCTGCTTGTAAAACTGCTTATGAAATCTAGGACACTTTGGTTATTTCCCATTAGGGAACAACCAATGTTAATGAAATTAGGCTGAATACTTATACTATTAAATATGATAACATTAAAATGATTCATGATGAAACCATTTCTGACATGTATCTCATGTTCAATGAGATAGTTAATACTATGAGCTCACTTCGAAAGGTTGTTCTAGAAAAGGAACAAATGATGAGGATATTATGATTTCTACCAGAAAGATGGAGAGGCATATCTGTTTCTATTAGAGAGTCGTGCGACATAAGAAAACTGTCTGTTAAAGAATTAATAGGTAAGCTTATGATGTATGAGGAAGAACTCATGGTGAATAAGAAAGAAGGCGATGAACCTAAAAGAAAGTGAGTGGCTTTTAATTCTACTTCATCAATGATCAAGGACAAGGAGAAAGTTAACATACAAACTGAAAGCTTAATAAGTGAATGTTCAGACTCTGACAATAATGCTGAGATGGCTCAAATAGAATGAAGATTTATGAAATTCAATAGTAAGAATAAATTAATCATAGAATCAAACTACAAAGGTATATATGAAAAAAAATCATTGGATGAAGTACTAGAAGAAGCCTGATAATGGTGATGAAATTATCTGCTATGAGTGAAAAAGGAAAGGACATGTTAAAGTTGACTCTCCAGAAATGATTTTCAGAAAGAAACATGACTAAAAGGACAATAAGTACAAGAATTCCATGAAGGATACCTAGAGTGATTCAGAAGACAGTTAAAGTGATTCTGATTCTTCTAAGGATGAAGATTCTCATAAAGCTAACATATGTCTTATGACAAACACATCTAGGGTAACACTAGACCCTCCTGTTTTAAACTCATACTATTCTAGAGTTGATTTTGATTCTGATTCTGAATCTGAAAATATGACTAGTGAAGAATTATTTCAATATTGTAATATGATATAACAGACCTGTAATCAACTTAAGGACATGTACAAATCCTTAAATAAACAACATGCTTTATCTAGCACTGTTAAATCTACCTTTGAAATTGAAAAAGAAAAGAATGATCAATTGGTGAAGGAAAATACTGAACTAAAATTGTCTAATGATCAATTAATAAAGTACTTATAAAACATAACAAATTGAAAATATACTCTCACTCAAATTCTAGGAAAAAAAGAGGCACCATAGTATACCACTGGAATAGGCTATCAACCTGGACAGAGATAGTTTACTAATACTAGATTTATTTCTAAATCTGGACAGAATATTGCTAGCTATAGCTCTGAAAATTTGTATGCTTCAACTAGTTATTCACATTGTTATAGATCAAAAAAAGTTTATATTTCATGGTCAATTGATTCTGTGAATTATATGGAACCCATAAGACAAATTTGGGAACCTAAAACATTACTTGCTAACCTGTCTGGACCCAAGAAGATCTGGGTACCAAAATCATTTTCCATCTAAAACTGTTTTGTAGGAAACCATCTTGAAGAGTTCTCATAAAAAGGTATGGTACTTGGACAGTGGATGTTCAAGACACATGTATGGGATCTACTAATTCATTAAGAGTTTAATCAAGGTTTATGGAGGCTATGTCACCTTTGGTGATAACTTTAAAGGAAATATTATCGGCATAGGCCATATTGGAATCATTAAATCAGATTTAATTTCTAAAGTGTTATTTGTTGATGGACATAAATATAATCTGTTTAGTATTTCTCAGTTATGTATTGATGGTTTCAATGTTATGTTTAAAAATTATTCTTTTAATGTTTTTAACTCTAAAAATCCTTTTGTATTTTCTTCCTTGAGAAATGAAAATATTTATGCTGTTGATTTTAATCTTATATCCAAGAAAAATGTTACTGGTTTAAATTCTTTTCATAAATAATCATGACTTTGGCCCATAAGATTAGGACACCGCAACATGTATTCACATAGAAGACTAACTAGGAAGAACTTTATTAGAGACCAACCTAAACCTGAATTTCCAACTAACAGTGTTTGTAATCCTTGTTAAAAGAGAAAGCTACATAAAGTTTCTTTTAAATCAATGAAAAAATTTCATCTTATCAACCTCTCAAGTTGGTTCACACGGAATTGTTTGGACATTCTAGAGTTTCTAGTTTAAATGGGAAGCACTATGAATATATCCTATTAGATGGATTTTCTAGATATACATGGGTATACTTCTTAACTCACAAAAGTGAAGCTTGTTCTTATTTTTTCAAATACTCCAAGTCTGTAGAGAACCTTAGTGGTCTTAAGATTAAAAACCTATGACTTGATCATGGTTGTGAGTTTGAAAACCATGACTTTTATTCTTATTTCCAACATAATGGCTATAGTCATAACTTTTCTTCCCCTAGGACACCTCAACAAAATGGTTTAGTAGAAAGATGAAATAGAACCCTTCATGAAATTGAAAGAACTATGGATAATGAGTATAACCTGCCGATTTATTTCTGGGATGAAGGTGTCAATACAACATGTTATATTATCAATAGAGTCATAATAAGACTTGTTCTTAAGAAGACCCCTAATGAACTGTGTGACAAAAGGAATCCTAATGTTAGTTACATTAGAGTCTTTGGATGCAAAGTCTTTATCCTCAATACAAAGGATAATCTATACAAGTTTTCCACTAATATTGATGATGAAATTTTAATTGTATATTATTTAACTAGAAAATAGTATAGAGTCTTTAATTAAAGAACCAAATTTGTTGAAAAATCTGTTAACATCAAGTTTGATGAAACTTATCCACATGTACCTAACTCTTCTCTTGAAAATCTTGAAGAAGATTTGACTGTTCTGGACCTTAATGATAAAACTAAATAACCTACTGTAAAAACATCCAGTTCTAGAAACATTCTAGAATCTGCTTCTGGTGAACCCAAACCTATAGATAAACCTAAAATTTCTAGTCCTACCTTTACGAGATCAACTAGGATTCTAAAGAATCATCCTTTGGATTCGGTTGTTGGTAATCTTGATAGAGGGACAAGGACTACAACTTCTCTAAGAAACTAGGTTGAACCTCAAGACTTTCTTTCACTACTAGAACATATAAATGTCAATTATGCAATCAATGATGAATTCTTGGTAATGGCTTTGTAATAAGAGTTAAATCAATTCGAAAGAAACAAAGTCTATGAATTAGAAGAAAGACGAACACCTTGACAAATGCCAATAAATGGGTTTTTAGAAACCATCTTGATGAATCCGGTACTATAATTAGGAACAAAGATAGGTTATTTGCACAAAGATATAGTCAAGATGAAGTAATAGACTATGAGGAATCCTATTCCCCTGTTGCTATATTAGAAGCTATTAAGATCTTAATTGCCTATGCTGCTCATCTGAATTTCACGTTATATCAAATGAATGTAAAAAGTTCTTTTCTAAATAGTTTTATAAATGTAGATGTTTTTGTTGAACAACCATCTAGATTTACTAATCCTCATCTTCCAAATCACTTTATTAAGCTATCTAACGCTTTATATGGTTCAAAACTATATCCAAGAGCTTGATACGATAGACTTAGTAATTTTCTTATTTCAAGAAGTTTTATTAAAGGGATTGCTGATCCAAATCATTTTTTTAAAATAATTTCTAAAGATGTTTTGATAGTACAAATATATGTTGATGAATTTTTTTTGGATCTTCATAACATTTTTTATGTACTAATTTTTCAAATAGTATGCAAAATGAATTTGAAATGAGTTTAATTGGAGAACACAAATATTTTCTTGGATTTCATGTTTTTAAATTGAAAATTGTATTATTTTGAATCAAATTAAATATAAAATGGTTCTTTTAAAACGTTTTGGTCTGGATAGTATTAATTAATGTGATACTCCTATGTGTATAATCTTTAAATTGGATATAGATGAAATTGGGATACTGGTGGATCCATCCAAATATAGGGCTATGGTTGGAAGCATACTTTACCTTACTTCTAGTTGAGAAGATATTATTTTTAGTGTGTGTATGTGTACAAGATTTCAAGATAATACAAAATAATCGAATTTAATTATTTTTAATATAATTTTTAAGTATCTAAAACACACTGTAAATTTACGTTTCTTTTACGCAAATGGATAATATTTTGAGCTAATGAGTTATTCAGATGCTGACTTTGCTGGTTGCATGTTGGATTGAAAAAAGAACATCCAGAACATGTCATTTTCTATGTAAGTCTGTAATATCTTGGTGTAGTAAAAAGAATAATTTTGTAGCTTTTTCCACTGCCGAATGAGATTATATAGCTGCTGGTAGTTGCTGGGCACAAAATTTTGTGGATGAAACACACTCTTTTGGACTATGGATATAATTTTAAACATGTTTCTATCAACTGTGATAACACTAGTGTAATAAACATTTCTACGAACCCTGTATCACACTCTAGGACAAAACACCTTGATTTACGACACCACTTTTTGAGAGATCATTATCAAAGAAATGATATTACTCTTGAATTTATATGTACTGAACATCAATTAACAAACATCTTCACCAAACATTAATGTTTGGACAGGTTATGTTACATTAGACATGAGTTATGAATGATTATCCTTGATCGGTAGGTACCTCACCGATGTGAAAAACTCACTGATGTGAAAACCACACCGATGTGAAAACCTCGCCGATGTGAAAACCTCATCGATGTGAAAACTTCACTAATGTTAAAACCTCACCGATGTCAAAACCTCAACGATGGACCTCGCTGATAGGAATTCTCATCGATAAACCCAACCAATGAGTACACACAGTTTTAAACATCATTCTTCCGCCACAATATGAATCGTTTATACTTATGATATTTTAAATATTTATTTTATGATTTCTATATGATAAAACTAAGTCTTAGTTACTTCTCAATCCACCGAGCCTCAAACCCTTTACCATCAATCCCTAGCTCCCGAATCTCTCGAAAAAACTAAATCCCTTGAACCAGAGATGAAAAAAACCAAACATTCTACCATCAAAGATGACCTGGATGAGCCAAATGAAAATAAGAAGAAGTCTGAGCCAAAAGCAAGTGGTAGTATTGGTAGATTATGATCAGGGAGGCGATCAATGAACCCAGATTTTCAAAATAGGGTTATTGTGATCGAAAAGGAGTTGTGCGTGGAATGTTTGTTGGATATAAAATCAATAGTACCCGAGGTTTAAGAAGATAAAATGTTGGTAGATTGCTTTTAGAACAACAATGGCCCCCATTATATGAATCCAGTGAAACAATTTTATGATTTTTTGAGCTTTGAGATGTCAGAAGATGAGAATAGAATGATTTCTTTTGTGAATGGAATAGAGATATTTTTTTCATCTGTATAGTGTGCAGAATTCCTGAAGGATCTACACAAATGTGTTTCTGGATATGTCTCGAAATAAATACCACCAAAAAGTGATATATTCGATTATGAAACTACCCTAGAGGATCTCAAGGGTATTGGAAATCAAAGACAAGTGGTGGCAGCTAAAATGGATGGAGAGACCAGATTGTTGTTCAAATTTTTTCAACATGTCTTAATACCATGGAGAGGGGAATTTGTGAGTTTATGATATCCAGATATTTATCTCCAATAACTCTTGAGAAATTGTGTGAATGTGAATCTGTGTAGATTGTTAATGTTTCAAATGGTGGGCTTGACCAAGACAAAATCAAAAACCAATGCCCTATTCTTTTCCAAGATGATCTCAGTGATGATCAAAGTGAATGAGGTAGCTGAGTCTCAAGATGAGACAATGGTAGTAAAGAATAAATTTTTTATCACAAGCATAGTTTGCAAATATATGAAGATAAACTATAACCCATGGAGAGGAGAATGTTTTAATGATCAAAAGAAGGTGTATGATAATTTCAATCATGTGAATCATCCTTCAAGGCCTAAAAATGTGATGGATCCAGGTTTAGGACCTGATGAAGAAGAACCTGAATGTTGTGATGATGCTGATGAAGAGGAGACTTTTATGGCTGATGGAAGGGATCCAGACATGCCCCCATGTCCTGCTGCTGAATTTGTATCTTTAAAAAAGGAAGCCTTAGAAGAAGAAAAAACTCCTCCTAATATGGAAGACCAGCCAGTCCTATATAATGAAGAAGAAAGTGAAAATTACTCTGAAGTATATGATTCTTCTTGGTTTAGTCTGATTGCATTGAATAGATTCTTAGTTGTGCCTGTTGAAGAAGTGGTGGGTGAGATAGAAAGACATGTGCCTAATAAAGAGGAGCCTCCTACTGTTGCATCTGTTGCAGAGATGGATTTGATAGTAGAATATTCTTCTGAAGAAGAAATACCTACTGAGAATTCTCTTGCTATATAAGAGAATGCACTAGTTGAGGGGGAGCATCAACCCAAATTTTGTAGTGTGTCAGTGGCTGTTGAAATTTTGGATTTGGCAGAAGACCGAGGTTTTGTGGTTTTTTGTTTAGACTATCCCGATTCAGATAATGAGGCATCCCTCTACAGACCAAAAAAATTATGATATTCAGACTGAGCTGTTACTTTATGATGTGGTCAGAATGCATTATCTGGACAAGATCAAGTCTGATCTCAAAATCAGTTTTGTGGAAGAAATAAGAAAAATGTAAACTTCTCTAGTGTCATCCATTCAGTCGATTATGAATGACTCAGTGACCAGTATAGCATCTGAAAGAGCACCTTTTGTGGTTTCACCTGCTGATATGATCACCAGGGGTGATCTTGAATCCTTCAAGAATGATCTTAATGAGTCTTTTAGCGCTTCTGTTGTCGAGTTCAAGCATTTATTTTTTGAAGAGATAAGAAATTTGGAATAGTCTTTCAAACTCTCTCTTGGTGGTAATATGTCAACCTTTATGGTAGAGATAGTGGATGATGTTACAGCTTCCCAAAATCAGCTGTCTAGAATGGAAGAGGATGTTAAAGCTCTTAAGAAATCTGTTATCTCTTTAGAATGTTATATGATTTCTAAATTCCAAGCAGATAAAGATTTAGCTTATGTCAAGGGTTTTGTGATCCAGATGGTGTCAGTCTTTGAAGGTTTTAAAACAACTATGAAAGACCATGTCAGCACCCAGGATTCCCAAGTCAAAAATCATATCAGTGGGATGACAAAAAACATCAAGGAAACTGTTACCTTATTAATTGGTTCTATTACTTCTATTCCATCAATGGATTTGGATCAGTTTCGAGCTTTGATGAAGGAGGAGCTTGGTTCAGCATCAACTAGTGGCTCTGTGGACTCATCCGACATAAGAAATTTGGTGATTTCCACTAGATATTTATCTAGAGAGATAATGAAGAATGTTCAAGACTATATGAGAGTAGATTTTGCCTCTCAGAAAGAAGTGAAAGAAAAGGAAGACTACTCTTTTCAATGGATTAATACCAAACATCAACTCAACAATCACTTCAAACTTCTGTTAGAAAACATGATGTTACCTCTTGTTACTCAAGCCTTCACAGAGAATGTCAGCAAGCTAATAGAACTAACTCCAGCCTTGGACAAATTCATAGAGAACAAGGATAATTACATATCTTCTATGGAGAGAGGAGGATGAATAATTATGGATTTAAAAAATATCTTCATGCCTTTCTTTCATGTGGATGCTAGACCGGTGATTATACCCCCAGTTTTTCCAACCTCTACCTCTACTTTTTCTTCTGTTCAGATGACTCCACCCCAAGACATTCGAAGCCTTACTTCTATGATCACTCAAATAACTGCTCAGTACATGCTAGGCACAGTTTCAGTGGCTCAGCCTCCTGTGATCATTTCTGGAATTCCTAAGCCTTCACTTGCCTCCACACAGTCTGAATCAGCTTCTGATCCAAAGGGAATGTCTTACATTGAGGATGTGGATTGAATAGGTGGATAAGATGTTTGATTGGAATCCCTTGTATTTTGTTTTATTTTCTTGTACCTTTTTGCAACATGAAATATAAATGGATTTCTTTTATTTATCATTTTGTTCCTTTTCTGTTTGTTGTTTCCCTCTTTTTAATTATCACAAAGGAGGTGAAATATTATAAGGGGAGAAACATTATATCTGGGAATCATCACTTTTATGATAAAGGGGAGAACTATTACTTAAGGGGGAGATAATATTCTAATGGAATGCTATTATGCCTTGTACCTTTGATACCATTGCATTTAATTCTACCTCTGGTACATTTCATATTTCAAACCTTATATTGTTTTCACTAATACAATTGAATTTAATGATATATCCTCTAATACAATTACACATTATTTTGATATTGTAATATCATATGTTTTGATTATCAAAAGGGGGAGATTGTTGACCTCACCTGTTTTGATAATCCCAATTTTGATTTCACATACTTTGATAATCCAAAATATTTTGTATCTATATATTAACTATTTTCATCTATGATCAAGTTGATAATAATATTAAAATAATCCTTGAAATATGTTAATCAATTTTTATCTATGTTTATATGAGTTTTGAATTAATTTTTACTCAATCAGATGTGTTTTGAATAAAATAGATAAGTATTAAAGTCACTAATCTGCTAATAGCTACTGATACAGATCATCCGGTACTTAGTTTACCAATAGACACAGTCTAATGATAAACAAAAATTACCGATTGACTAAATATACAGAGTCACCGATATGCAGAGCTACCGATATATATAAATCTACCGATACAAACATCTACTGATAGACACTACTGATAGAAGCTACCGATAGATGCTAACTGATGGAATATCTCTTCCAGTATGCATAAGTCTACTGATTCACTTCATTGGTACAGAACGGAGATACCCATATGCACAGACTAAAATTCAACTAAAATAAGCAGCGATTACACCAGAGTTATTGATAGAGTAATTCATACGATATGAACAAGTCTACCGCTATGAAGCTATCGATACAAAACGACATTCTGATAGATGCGATGTCTACCGATAGAAGCAAAGTATACCGATAGATGATGTCACCGGTATATAGAGCTACTGATATACAGAGTATCATCTACCAATACCAGGAGCTACCGATACATGATCCAAGAGATACTGTTACATGATTCAAGAGCTATCGATATAGAAAGAGCTACCGATAGACCAAGAGATACCAACAGAAGGTCACTCCAACAAAAAGTCCACTATGATGCATCTACCAACAAGAGTCTACTAATGAAATACTAACCAGTAAAACTCTATACTCTCAATACGATTTATTAATTATGCAACGGTCATATATGTTGTTTTTAATGCAATAAATGAAATTTAACGATAGTTATTGGAATGGCAGGGAACCGTACCTATTACCCATTAAAAAATTAATCATTCCATTTAACAGAGCTGAATTCTATAAAAGGAATGACCATGTACAAACATAAGAAGAGAAGAACTAAGAAGGCACATGAAGGGTCTAAAAGGCAGGGCTGAACAACATCTGAAATGTGGTGCATTCACGCAAAAGAAAAAAAGATACATTCATACTAGAAGAGCACTAGACATACAAGAAGCCACTCATTTTAGAGGGGAACATAGGGAGAATCTTGATTGAACAACTACAACGAACTTTTCATGCACTCTATATGATAAAGATGAACCTGAATACCAAGGAATAAAACGAAACTCTATTTTTCAGACAAAAACCAGAGAAGGACATAGAAGCATTTTTGATAAATCAAAGGAGTCCAGAGATGCACTTTACATCACTAAGAGAATTCTAAACTCATATCTATTCTTTTAGTGATACTTTTGTTTACATTTCAATAAATGTGTATACTTTGTATATTTCTTACACACACTATATCCAATGCTAATCTAGAGGATTTCTAAATCCTCATTCAAACTCAATAACTACCTTGTTCCCACTCTAGATAGAGGTAGAGGTCAGGTAAGATCTACACAGCCTTTGAGCTGTTGTTAGATTTTCCACGTAGAACTGTGGTAAAGGTCTTTGTAACTAGATAGTGTTTTCAATGTTTTTTACCCTGATCCAGGTTGTGGATCAAAATTATATAAATTGTTTGAGAGGACTATTACTCGGCTTGAGACAGAACCCCTTGGTTACATCTTCTATGCATTTTAGTTTAAGTCTAAAGGATTCTATATCATTTATATTCTGCTGCTAATTACTTGGAAATACAATTTGTTTTAAATTTACTTTGATAGTTAAATTAGAAAGTGTTTATACATATTTTTAACAAGTAATTTAGTTTCAAAAGTTAATTTAATCTTCTGATTATGTTAACTGAGAATAATCTGTCTTTGAGAAACTAATTTAACTTTTACAATCTGTAAGAATTCACTACAGTTTAACTTTTTTTTAAAATAGGGGGATTTTAAGAGAAATAATTTGAATAGAAATTTTTATTAGAACTCAATTAGCCCCCCCCCCCCCCCTCTTGAGTATCCACTCCGTCCAACAGTTAATTATTTGAATTCATATTCCGAATTTTGTGTGTATGCATGAACTCTACTTTCATTTATATTTCATATTTAATGGAATGAAAATAGAATTATACAGACTTATATTATAATTCTTGTATAATATCATATTTTATATATGTTACATAATTTCATTAACTCCAATTTTTATACATTACATATATATGTAATGAATGAGTTATATCACATTGATGGAGCGGTAGTCGGCGCTTCCTCAAATGAAATTATTGTATTTACCCAATATTGAAACCATAATGGTATGATATAAATGGAAAATATAGAAACATAGAAAATATAAATAACATATATATATCACATATAAATAATGTTCCATCATAATAGACACCATGAGAGGTGGTACAGATAAATCGAGCAATCCTTAGTGCGTGATGTAGTACTCTGTCATCCACAGAAATAGTATGTTTTAAATCCATTAGATGGTGGTGTGTCTAAGTTTAGTTCAAATACTTATCATAAAAACATCCTATTATATTTTTTATACTCTTTTTTATATAATCATTGAATAAGTATAGAATATGGAGTGATGAAGTAAAATAAAAAAGGGAGTGTGATTGAAGACGTTACCTCTAAATCGGGTAACTCTCATTGGTCTGAACCAAAGGCTTTCTTGAAGTGACCTTCTCCCAAGTTAAGGATTCTAGGAGAAATATTGGGATTTATTCAGCATATTTGGGAAGTGTTAGGACAAGGCAAGTGGCATGATAGGATTCATTAAATGGGTTGTGTTGAAGCCTTGTTATAAGAGGGAGGAGGTACTATTTAGAAGAGTCTAGAAATATTTTTTATTATATTTTCATTTTCAGTTTATGAAGTTTAAAAGTAATTTAAGCCAAAGTTAATATGTTTATGGATATAAATCATCTCAATAAATAGGTTTTAGATAAGTTTAGTTCATAAATATAACATTATCTTTTAGATTTAACCCTTAGTTAACTAATTTATCTTTTACCATGTCTTCTTGTATATTCATATTATATGGTAAATATACATACTATAAAATGAAAAAAGAATATCCATTTGTTCATTAATGATATTTTTTACATTTTATAAGTCATTTGGACGAATATTAGTTTTTTTGGATTATTATATCATTTATTAAAATAATATTTTATTTAAATTTTTTTTTGTAAATTTATAATCTATTCATATGATGAAATATAAAAAATCAATAACAACATTATTATTTAGAAAATACAAAATTAATTAAAATATAAAAAGTCATTATCAATCAAAAAATTCATGTATTCCATAAAATTTTCAATGTAATTTTATTTTAATATTTATAGTATTATTTATTTAAATATTTCCTTAAAAAGAAAATCACAACATCAACATTTAGTCTTAAATAAATTTACTTATTTAATTTATATAATTATAAATAAAATACCATGTTGTAGGTAATCTTTTTACATTTCAAATGACTATTTATAGTCATAAATATCAATTATATAACCACATATGATAATTGTTTTACAAAAAGATATATGTTTATTTACATTTTCCATAACTATGAATTAATTCTTATAAAATGACATTTTCACTTACAAGTTGTTCCATGGGGTCCCTAAATTGACCCAAATATTACGATGCATGGAAATATATCATCCAATTAGGTCAGGATAAGTATAAGGTTAATTTAATATTATTATAATATTATTTTTTACCCTTATTTAGTAGATTTACCATGTAACCATGGGAAATAAAATTTTTACTGAAGTTACTTTTCATAATGTCTAAAAATAAAAGTTACCTATTTACAAAATTTGGACCTCCTTATTTCAAATATGGAATCCTTTTTTCATAATTCAAATCATATATGTTTCATAAATTAATTTAAAATTAATTACCCTCATTAAAACCAAAAATGATGTTTTTAAGAAATAATAACTATCAAATGATTGACAATTGTTTATGTTTAATTATAAAGTTAAATTACTTCCAATGACCAACATTAGATTAAATGGTAAAAATATTATCTAATTAAACTTTAAAATAAATTAAAATGATAATCTAAACATATAAAAAAATTAGTTAAAAAGACAGTTTTAACATAAAACGCAGTTTTTTTCACTATTCATTAAAAATGAACTTTATCAGAAAAATACCAAAAATTTACCCAATTTAAATTCCAATGCTCCGCTTATAAATAAGAATGATATTTTTTTCAAATAAGACATATAAATGTTTCAAAAACGATATTTAAAAATGGTTCTCCCTCAAAAAAGGGAAAATTGGCCTTTTAAATAATATTAGAGTATTTCATACTTAAAATCAGATTCATTCGTATTTTAAGCCACTAAAATTTATTGGATAAAAGTTAAAAAATTTAACAAACATGTTTAATAATATTTTAGTTCGTTTTATTCATTCAAACCAATAAAATGGTTATTCATTAACTACCATTTAATATAATAATATTAATAAATTATTTTTTGGTATAACTCAAAGTTGTGTGCCACATAAGATTTCGAAGAAACCCATTGTTGTATGTTGAGTATGCTATCGAATAAAGAATCACCTTGAAATTTAAATTAATATTTAATTCAAAAATATTAATAAATATGAAAATATCATATTCTTTATTTACCTGGTATGTTTCATCCTTCCCCTTTTGGGAATTGTGACCTCACAATTTTAAAATTAGGCATTGAAAATTCATTGAAAGCCCTACATCGGAAAAAGAGTCAATAATACTATCACATTAAATTACAGAAAGAGAAGTACAAAAATCACCCAAGAAAACACATACTAGGATTCCATGTATGAAAATAAAGATATGGAGGAGAAAATAAGTTCCATGTTTGGATGGAGACTAAGGGAAAACATGATCAGGAGAAATTTAACCACTACCAAAACCCAAACATATGATTTGTTAAATGGTCCTTGATTCCCCAGCAAGAAAACTAAATGGAACAAAAATGGTTTTAAGTTCCCTTTAATAATTTTGTAAAATGTATTTATGATATTGACTACGAACATAAGGAAATGTACATAAGTTTCAAGTAGAGTTTCATCTTTTAATAAATTCCTACCACAAACTCATATTTTCTCCAAACAATGATTATTCAATATGACATGGTCATGCCAAAAGTTATAGAATCAACTTCTTAATAATCACATAATCCATGAACGATGAATTATTTATTTACCATATCCTTATACATTAAAAAACCAAAATGGTTACTACTATACTAGAAAATCCCAAAAAGTATAATATTTTACAAAAACCAAATACTACTCTTAATCTCTAAAATTGAACAAACAATACCCAAAGTTCAACAATGACCATTAAATAAAAAATTTCCCATTATATTAATAAATATTATCAAAACTATGATTGAAACCCAAAATTAAGAAGAATATGATCACATAATGTTCTATATAAAATCATAACATTTATTTCTAAGTAACATTCACTACTCATAAAGTCTCATACTAATGTGTAATTAAACTAATCGGATATTCACTATGATAGGATAATCATTTTCATAAATAACCTAAATTTATATATGTCTATAATAAAAACCTATATTCTTTCAAAACCAAATTTCAACTGTTACTCCACATATGAAATCTAAAAGTATTCTATTTTCTTTTGGAATATAGTATTCCCAAAAGAGCCAATATTTTCCAAAATAACGTGTATCACATAATAAAAAAATAATTATCATATTCTAAGGATATCTATTGGATAAAAAATTAGTTTCCAAAATAAACTTATAAATGATCCACAAAATCATTCAAAAAATAATAATAAGTCATAATAACAAGATACTTCACGTAGGCTAGTGGTAGACAATAAATCTCAATCACACTTTGGTTATATGATCGATTCTTGTAGCTTTGTCTAATGAATAGGATTGTCAATTGGTCAGTCTGTTGTCCTTTAAAAAAATAATTTTATAACATTCCCAAAAATGAGATAAATTCTTCAGTAATAATAATAATATATTTATCCACTATGGTTATATCATACCTCACATTTTCATCCTAAAAAGTAATAACATCTAATTTCCTTAAATTCAAGGATCATATAATCCCAAATGGTTATATATAACTATATCCACAAAATAAAATAAAATTCATGCTTGATTATCATTTTCACATATCAAACTTCATGTTTAAATATACTAGAAAAATTTATCCAATGTTATCCCATAATCAAAAGATCATTAATATTTTTAAGCATTTCATCTTCCAAAAAAGTACAATAACTCTTAAATACCTTATATGTAGACTTATTATTCATTTAATGTTATTTATGATCCAATAACCAATATTTTACAACTTATTCCATAATACCTCTTTCCTACAAAAAAATCATCATCCATATCCTATTATTAAATAATGTCCTAATTCAGCTAAGAAATAATACATACCATTCATTGGTCATTGTCAGTTTCCTCAATCTTCGATTGAAATGGAATTCAGAATTGGTAAACATTTATTTCTATGATCCAACTAATCCCATTACCCAACCTTCTTCATAAGATATCTATTTTTTAATTACCATGAAAAGTACATTTAAAACATTAAATTGATCCTTCTAAAAGAACTTCTTTTCCTTTCCATGATTCAACGAATAGATTCCATTTTCTATAGAAGGTTCTTGATTTATTACATTCATTACCACATCTATGGTATCTTTCTGTCACTTTAAAGAATTTTATTATGTGTTTCTTTCTATATCCCTGACACATAGTTTTGTTAATATATTTACCATTATGATTATTACCTAAACATCCGTCGTGATTTTGTTCTTGCATATATGATGCCTTATAAAAACCCCAAGGTTTAGGTGGTCAATTGTGACTCCATATAGTGGGTTGAGATTAATAACCAGAGTTTCCATTGAATCTCCCATTTAATTTGGTTTCTCATATAAAAAGCCACCATAGTATCCTTTACATACATTTTTACTTTGGTACCTACTAGATCCATCCATTTACAAAAACCTAAAAGTACAATGTGAGTATATAATAAAAATCATCATATATTATCTTATGTGGAGGGTAAAATCTAATATATACTTATTAATGTTTTCTTAAAATCATTTGATATATCTAATATAGTTAAGACTCTTTATAATATTCTAACCAGTGTGGTTATGTTAGTTATGCCTGCATAACACCATAACCACTAATGTTATCTCTACCTCCCTCTACTGCCAACTTTGAGGACCCTACCTTAAACATTGCATAATAGTTGATTATGATAATAATTCACATTAAATATATTTTTCATTTTAAATAATTGGAGAATTAGTTCATAACTTATACATACAACTTGAATATTACATGTAGATAATTCTACAAAGTATCCTTAAAAAACTCTTAAAAGAAAAGAAACATTTTTAGTTACTTGTTTTAAACAACATGACATTTCATTGATCGCATCGTTGTCCCTATTCGACTTTAATTATTGTGAAAAAACGTTCAAAAACATGGAATGAGCATAAAAATGTCATTAAGGGTTATAAAATAAGGAATGAAAACATTTTCCCATCAATACATATAAATCAGTGATATCATAATTTTCAATCATAAAACATATTCTCATTAATATAACTCATGAAATCATAAGATTTATGAATAAAAAATAGAAATCATATATCATAAAGGTAACTTGTGGCATCCAAATGATACTTACATTGTAGTTTTCATAGCTATATAGGAATTTATATTTGGAATACCCATCACAATATATTCCTTAAATCACTAAAGACAAACATTGACATTAGATATATCTTGGGCTCACCCAGCCTAGGTTTATCATGGAACCACTCATATCCAAAACAATCCCAAGAACCATAACATAATTATGAAACATCAGAAAATCATAAAGGAAAGATATCATTTCCACATTCAATATCAATATATCTATCATTATATTGATATAATCGATTTTTATAAAACATTTGGAAAGAATAGTTTTGAATTCAATTTTTCCCATACCACTTTGAAACATTTTAAATGAATTTACACTATAAAACACTCATGTACATAAAATAAATCCTCTAAATCATTCCTAATATATGGAAATGATAGATAATGATTTATAAGATTAAAATTTTAATACTTTTAAAACAATGTTTTCGTTAGAGTGTCATGTAACACATGAGAAACACTTAAATAAAAATAATTAACAAATTACATCAAAAAAACAGTAAATATAATCATTATTTAAAAATTCATCATATAAAAATTCAAAATCGTTGTATATACACCTTTTAGGATAATAAAGGTTCACAATATCAAGATATGCCTCAATGAAAAGATATTAAGACATATTCTCTTATGAAAATTCGGCAGCCTAACAACATCACTTTAAAATTAAGAAAATGAGTTGATGGGCGATAAAATGGCATTTCATCACATGGACGTAACATTTATAGAAATACGGATATATAAGAACACATCCAAACATAATAAAATGGAAATAAAAATACATAAAATAAAGAATCCTTTGATCAAAAGAGGTCGGTGAATGGTTTCCTTACCAAGATCATTTTATAAGTACAATAGATCGATTACGTGTATTAACTATTAGTACACATAATTCAATTATAAATACAATATATGATAAAAAAATTTATTTCTTACATAATCATAGCACAAACTAATCATGTAGTATAATTTTATCCCAATTAATGGAATTTGGGTTAAGATGTTCCCTTACCTCAAGTCTGACTTTTCTCATATGTTCCATGTTCTTCCAAAATAATAAACTATAGATAATTTCTAATCTATTCAACACAATTTTAATTTTAATTATTACTTTTATATCACTTATTAACTTTCTAAAATAATTAGTTAATTATTTGAGTTCATATCGAACATTTTGTGAATGTTTGGAAGTGAAGTAAAAAATGAACTCGTTATAATTACACATTGTCCATGTGGTCCAAAGACCTTTATCACTAGAATTTTATTCATATATATATATATAATATATATCCATTATATATATATATAAATAATATATATCCATTATATATATATATATATAATATTACATAAGATTTGGATATATGAAATGAAATGCATCATTCATGGAGACGGTAAGCCATACGTACGCGTGAACACTACATTCATTTCTATTTCATATTTAATGGAATGAAAACATAATGATAAATAGGTATATTTTAATTATAGTATAATATCATATTTTATATACGTTACATAATTTCATAAACACCATCCTTTATACATTCCACATATTTCGTGAATGAGTCATATCACTTTGAGGGGGCTGTAGTCCGCACTTCTTCAAATGAAATTATTGTATTTACCCATTATGAAAACCATGAAGATATTATATAAATTAAAAATACAGAAATATAGAGACAATATAAATATAATATATATCACATATAAATATAGATTCATCATAATGGACACCATGAGATGTGGTAAAGAAAAATTGGACAATCATCGTTTCATGAGGCAATAGTTCGATGTACACAAAAACATTACGTTCTAAATCCATTCGATGGAGGTGTGTGTAAAATTATTTATATTACTTTCCAGAAAAACTACTAGTATGTTGTGTATCATGGAGTTTTTATGTAATAAAATAATATGAATTGAATATATAGAAACTAAGTAAATTAAAAAAAGATAACTTTAGAGAAGACGTCACCTCTAAATATGGTAACTCCCTTTGGTTTAAACCAAAAGGATTTCTTGAAGTGCCTTATGCCTAAGGTAATGCTTCTAGGATGAAAATTTTGATGTTTAGATCTTATTTAGGAAGCTTTTGGATGAGATAAGGGTCTTTAGATGAGTGATTAAATGGGTTGGGGTGAATCCATTTTATAAGTGAGAGGATGTACTATTTAAAAGAGTTTAGAAAAATTATTTTATTATAATTTCATTTTTGGTTTCTAAAGGCTAGAAAGTTAGTTGGGTATATGATAAGATGAGTATGGATATAAATAATCTCAAACAATATGTTTTAGAAATGTTTAGATCAGATAATCTACCTTATCTTTTATCATTAACCCTTAGTTTACTAATTTAACATTTACCACGTCTTCTTGTATATTCATTCATATGAAAAATATATGTAATATAAAATGCCAAAAGAATCTCAATTTGTTAATTATTTATATTTTTTAAATTATATATGTCACTAATATTGAATCTATTATTTTTAGGATTACTATATCATTTAATTAAAAAATATTTTTAAAATAAACTCATTTATGTCAATTTATAAACTATTCATATCAAGACTTCTAAAACATCTATAAAAACATTATTATATTGAAAAATCTAAATTAATTCAAAGATAAAATGTTATAATCATCCAAAAAATTCAAGGATGGCATAAAAAGTATCAATAGAAATTTAATTAAAAAATTATAATAGAATTTATTTAAATCATTCATTATCAACGTAATCACTACGACACCATTTTGTAATAATTTTTTTAATTTATTGTCTAAAAATTTTAAACAAAATATAATGATTTAGTAAATACTTTTAGAATTCTAATCACTATTTATAGTAGAAAATTTCACTCTTATAACTGTATATAATTTTTTTTACTAAAATAAATATGATTATGTTTCATTTTTTTAAACATTATATTAATTTTTATAAAATGCCATTTTTACTTAAATGTGGATCCATGGGGTCCCCAAATTGAACCATGGATGCCCATGGTCGGATATTTATCTTCTATTAGGGTTATAACAAGTGCAAGGATAATTGAATATTCTTATAATATTATTTTTTTACCCTTATTAATCAGATTTACTCTTTAACCATGGTAAATAAAATATTTACTGAAGCAACAATTCATAATGTCTAAAACTAAAACTTACCAATTTAAAAAATTTCAACTCATAATTCCAAATTTGGAATAAATTTTTTCAAATTCAAACCATATAAGTTGCATAAGATAATATTAAATTAATTAATTTTTTCAAAACCAAAATACATGTTTTTAAAAAATAATAACTATCAAAAGATTGACACGTTTTTTTGTTTAATTTAAATGTTAAAATTCTTCCAATTACCAAAATTTGATGAAATGGTAAAAACATAATCTAATTAAACATTAAAAAAAATTAAAATGATAATATTTCCATTTAAATAAATGTGATGAAAATATAGTTTTGACTTAAAACCCAATATTTTTTACTATTCATTAAAAATGAACATTTTGTAAAAAATACCACAAATTTATCCAAAGTAAATTTTAATGTAACCCTTCTAAAGAAGAATTTTACTTTGTAAAATAGGACAAATAAAAGTAATAAAAACATGATTTAAAAAAGCATTGTTCATTAAAAGGTGGAAAATCAACATTTTAACGAATATTAGAGTATTACATGCTTAAAATCAGATTCATTCTTATTTTAAGAATCCAAAATTTATTGGATAAAGTTAGAAAACAATTAACAAAAATGTGTAACCGTATTTTAGTTATTTTTTCATTCTTGAAAATACAATGGCTAGGTATTAACTACCATTTAATATAATAATAATTGTATATTATTTATTGGTGTAACTCAATGTTGTTTGCAACGTAAGATTTCCAAGAAAGTAATTATTGCGTGTTGAGTACGATATCAGACATAACATCTCCTTGAATGTAAAATTAATATTTAATTGATAAATATTTATAAATATGTTAATTTCATATTCATTATTTACTAGGTATGTTACATTGTATCTCGAAAATTCTAGAAGCAAACAATGATGGTGTCCAAGCTCAAACTCGGATTTTGATTAATGCACTATATAATCCAAGAACACTAACAAAAAAATTTCCATGTTGTTGATGGAATATATTATTAATCAAATCCATATAAACCTCAAGGGCATTAGTTAGACAAAAAATCACAAGATATTTATTATGGTCAAACCTTATGCTGAAAGTTATCTTTGGTATATCAGATTCTAGAACTCTAATTGATGACGACCAGACTGAAGAACAGTCATCAAAAACCACTTTTCCCCTATCAAGTGACCAATAAAATCATCTAAAAAGGAAATATATATTTTTTACTATTAGATAGTTCACTTTCTATATGTTACCACACAATCGAAGTGAACCTTTCTCATTCTGGGAAAAGAGAACAGTGACTGCCCAAGGTGAAACACTAGAGAGAAAAAAAACCTTTTTCCTATAGGACATCCTTCAGAATCATAAAATATTTTCAGTCAGATGGTTCCATATGGTTAGAAGTTATTGGTATGAGATGTGTACCTATGATTAGGTCAATTGTAAACTTCAAATCCCTCTAGAGTAAGACTTGATAAGTCTTATAGGAAAATATCAGAAAATTCCCAAAAAAAATGGAGGGATGAACTATAAAAGAATGGTTATCAGCCTTAATAACAACAATGTAAAACAAACCCCTATGATATTAAAGTGATTTTCTTACATGAACAATCCTTAGTTCCAACTCCACCTAAAACATAAGAGTGCTCTCATAAATTGAATGAAAAAAACATGCTGACGATAACAATCAATATCACTCGATTAGTGACAATAAAATAAATACTGACAATGATGCTAAATATATCCAAATCATGAATAAGAAATTACGATACCAACCATACATAATATATCATTAATGAATAATAAGGAAAGTAAAATTCAGACTCTTTAATCTTACCATTATTCATTTCTAACTCCATTACAAATGGCATAAGATTCATTTTATGTTTAATAATATCAAAAAAATGCACAGATGTAAACATGTGGGAGGAACCTGTATCAAACATAGCAAATTATATGGAAGATGGAATAAAGATTGTATGTCTCAATATTATTTTTCTTATAACAACCTCCACTTTAAACTCATATACTACAATAAATATCATCACTAATGAGGCCCATGGCTAGAGAATTTTTGTCTTTGAACCATCTATATTCCCCATAGTAGCCTTTAGAGATGACAAAACCTAACCCAAATAAGGCGTAGTCATAGCCGGATAGAATCATTGTAATTGACCAATGTATTGATAGTTGTTTCACGTCTTCATAGGTAATGGAAACGAAAATCTTGGGTGTCTTTCCTTTCTATTGTGAAATAAATTTAGAGGCACATTGCTAGCTATAGGAGATGGTCTGGAAGAAGCTTGTTACTGAGCCCCACCTTCATCACTCCTATGATGATGCTTCGACTTACTCTTCATCCCATGTGTGCCACAAAATTTTACACTAGATGGATGAGAAGTGGAGGAAAATAAAACATTTCTGAACATATTCGCCTCTTCTATAATTTCTCTGTCTACCGCCTCAGCGTAGGTAAAAGGTATTAAAATAAATACTTATGATCAGATATGTAGTCTCATATCCTGAAAGTAATTTTCAGGTTTCAACTAGTCATTCTATACCACATATGATGAAAAAGGGAAAAATCAGAAAACTTATTAGTGTATATTTATAATAAACACTCTCCTCACTAAACAGATAGTTACTCTCATAAAATTTACAACATCAGGGAAAATGGTAAAAACTACTGGAATAAATGGGCATTGAAACTCTTGGAATAAAAGTAAAAGAGTATATATGGATATATTATATAATCCCATAATCACATAACAAAACACTCTAGACTAATAATTCCAAAATTCACCTTGATAAACTCAATTGTCTACAGTAATTCAAATATTTGATCGATCTAATCCATACAGTCCTCCACCTCTTGAGGTTCATTCATTATTTTATAGGATATTGACTTCTCATGAAAAAAATAAGGAGATCGATCACTCCCTCCTCTAGATCCAAGAAGTACATCAACAACTTTTTTTTAACACATGGTACATTCTGATCAATAACTTGATCCACCGATACTATATTCTCGATGTGATTCTAATCTACAGGTGGATTTTCTTGAGGATCATCAACAAAAACCTCTTGTGTAACTCATGGAAGAATTCTTAGAGGCTTATTGTTACACACCAAAACTATAGAATGATTGGACAATATAATAAAACTGAGTTCAAAAAATAAAAACCCAAAAGTTGAAACAAATATTTGAAAGAAAACCGATCACCATATAATGATATCCTAAAATCCCATGGAAACATGAGTCTCATCACAATATGAACTAGTGAGAAACTTAATGTGACATACATCCCATGTCCAGGAAATCATATATCCAATCTAATCGATATCCAAAGACAAGGAATATTGAAGAAATACCTCATTTGATAACAATTTGTAATGAACCCACCAGAGTTACCCTCAAACATGGCACCCGACACGTTTTGTCACATACCTAATGTGGATTTTTGATCCCCATGGGATGGAGACAAGCACATGGGAATCGAACAATAATACAAAAGGAAGGATTTCACCCATCCATAACAATTACACAGCATATATATATTTAAATATATTGTAAGAAGGAACAACTAAATGAAAATAATAATATGACATAACTATAATAATATTGAAGAAAAAAATAATTGTAATAGTATCCAAAATCTCCAATAGAGAAGTCCTATACCAAAGGACCAAAACCCAATAGATACTTAATGTGATGGAATGGATTAACTCCCTACATCTCCCCACTATCTACCCAACTCAGCTAACATGAAACCTCACTGCCTCACTATGGTGCAATTCCTTTCCCTCCATTGAAAGACAAATATAGTTCTACACACCACGGAAGATGTGCACAAGGTATGAAGGAATAGGCTCAATAGTATCCCACCCTAAGGTCCCATAATAATTCTCTATATATGAATTCTTGTATGAATGTTTCAAATAAAACATGGCATGGTAAAAATTAATCGTGTTTTATAGAAAACATGGTAAACATTTCCCTTTTCACGATTCTAAAACCAAATCTGATATAACAATTTCAAAGCACATTTTCCATATCATCATTCATTATCATAAACATGAATATCAATGATAGAAAAATTAATAAAAGAATCACAAAAGAGAATCATAGTTATCTGTACAATGGATCACAGTGGATTATACAAGCAGACTACATGTACCACAATCAATCAAGTGCGAAATTTGGTCCCTTGTACAAAGGAATAAAAAGGAAAGTAATACCGCATGATTAAACACCCCATAAAAATTTCAATGTCAGTCCCCTAGAACAATAGTCCTAATAAATAGAGAAAATAACCATCATAAAACATCTCATTAGACACAAAATTGTGGACAAAGGACCCAGGACAAATCTTCGACATGGGAATCCAAGGTAGAAAATGTTGTCATTAGCATGATTCTTTGAAATTCAATCAAACCCAGTTCAAAGATACATTTAATTTAGTTGAAAATACCCATATTCTTTCCATTTTTCAATAACCATGGAAAATTCATTTTCCATTAAAAAACACTTTTCGACACACAAAAAATAATTATAAAAATAGTTTTTTAAAAAGTTTATTAAATTGAAACAATATGTTTCACCAACATATGTAAGATATGGAACCACCTACATCATTCCTTGGGTAGGAATACCCTATAGTGGAATCCACCAATAACAAAACCCAAATAATTCCAATGAAGACCCTAGAACCCAATCTACGCATCTCTGAATTGATCCAATTGAGAAAGAGGTTCATCGGGGAAGAAGAAACACCACATGCCTCAAAAAATAAAACCTTCCACACCATAACCAACAATGGAATATCCTTTGAAATAGTATCTCACAACCGATCTAGAAGAAGAAACAAATAAGCCTGTATTCAGTCTAATAAATCTAATAACATAACTAAATAGCACTATAGTGATGAATGGGAAGGAATGCGTAAAATGGTCACTCACCTAGAGAGACTCCCCACAAGATCAAAAAAGATTAATCCCCAAACTGATTGATTAGGACGGGTTGATGTTTCTAAAAATCATCATAGAGGAACCTTTTATGGATTTCAAAGGACAATTTGTATAAAAATTGAGTACACAAACTTGTTTGGTGCCGTATAAATTCATTCTCTAGAAATTACTAGACTTGTAATACCATTAAATGTCATGAAATCGGTGATGTAAAAATATGCTAAAACCTCATCATCTCATAATAAAATATTATTTTTAATTAACATATGACCTTTAAAGGCTTGTCACATCATTAAACCATACACAATGTGGATCCTTCTAATGGCATGAACCTAACAACAATTACATGTCATGTGACCTATTTACAGAGCATAAAATTATCCTCTAACCTATAGAAAATCAAGAAACCAACATTTAAAAACTCAACTCCAAAAAGGAATCTCATATAGGTGGAAAAATAAACCCGATCATGTTAGATGTATGGTAAAATGATTGTTATGAAAAATAAATAATACTACAATCATAGTGATCATAGTTCATACATAATTCAAAAAACTGTTTCATATTCCAATTAATAGAAGAGAATTAATATCAGTTTTATATATCCATATAAAAATAATGAGTGCATCCTAAATATATAATTATCTAATTGAATACATTTTATATACTAGCAATGTGATTGAGTGATGAATAATTAATTGCATCGCTTCGTGGTTATGGTAATAAACATGTCCACCTAAAAGAAATTATTAATTTTTAATCAATGGATTTATTAGAAAATAATTACTATTTTATCTTAATAGAATAATAATTATGTTCTTAATATCATATATATTGTATAAAAACATATTTGAAACCATCCATATGATATTTTGAAGTAAAAAAAATTTCAATGGTTCTCAAGATGTTTGTCTATACACAAGAAAGATGGTTTCATTTCCCATTAATTGGAAGAGGATAATTGATATAGGTTATTCAACTAACATAATGACATATATGTATATGGAATATATTGATTTTATTATTTCATAATGATTTAAAAAAATTTACTGTAGTTATACTATGATGTAATGACAAAAAGTTTTTTATAAGTTATATAAATTCATTAAAAAACCTCCTTTCCATTACACCATAGGCCCTCTATGACTGGTATTGTAACCAAATGAATACCATAAAAAATATAATGGTAATTTATTAGTGAATTATGGTAGTGTTTGTAAATAAAAAATTGATCTTGATTTGTGAATAAGAGAAGATAGGTTGTTCCATTTTATAAGTGATCTGAGTGGTATTCTTGGAATTTCCAAAATTATTAAATTAATATAAATTAAATTTCATGTAAAGGTCGATAAAATTTAAAATAGTTCATATAACATGTTATCAAGATCCTATTACCTCTCATAAACTTAAATATTAATATTTTTAGTTTATTTATCACCATTATCTATTTTTAACACTCCCCCCACACGGTTTTACCAATTACCATCAAATATTTTTTTTAATATCTAGGGTGTTGGAAAGTTATGATAAAATAATACATGACACATGAATTGACCATGGTTGATATTTGAGACCATATTTTTTCAATTGTCTAACTATATTCTATTTATTAATTTTATATTATTTATAATTTTTTTTGTCAAACGTCATTAATGCCATTTTTTCAAAATATATAAAATATTATATCATAATATGTTCCAGACATAATTTAACTAGTCCCAAAATGACATTAATAATACTATAAGCAGTTTTTGGTCTCAAAATAATCATTCGAACAAATTTTTTCTATTTTTTATAAAATACTATACATTATTGTTTTGATTAACCCCTTAGATAATCAATTTTCTCCATAACATAGTTCATAAATGTTTAAATATTGAATGGTTATAATATTAAATAAAATGATATAATTTCGAAAAATTATTATATTTTATGATGTTTTAAACCATTTTTTATTATAATTGTCATATTTCAGAACATTAATGAATTTTGTATTATTTAATAAAATAAAATATTTCATAAAATTTCAATAATTTCATTTTTCCAACAATTCATTTAAATGGAATTTGAAAACAACATGAATAAAAATTATTTATAGTATAAATAATTCTAAAAATAATAAGATTATAAATATATATATAATTAATTTTTATAATACAATATAACTAACCCAATGAAAATCAATTTTATTTTATTGAAAATCATTTACTCTATTTGTTTTCTACATTCACAAACACTGTTTCAAGATTGTGTGTGAATTTAAGGAACCAAAATAATTTATTAAAAAATGGTAAAAATTTATTAATATTCATAATAAATCATTATATTCATACAATATTTATATTTATTCACATCTATGTCATGAAAAATAATTTAATATGTTATTATTACTTATTTATCATTAGAAAACGATTTTATAAGAATATAGAAATGATTCTTGTAATAGGATTCCAAAAAAAGAAACAATCAATCTAAGTCATTATTTATAAAAAAAATATGAACCAAAAAATATTCTAAAAACACGTATATATTATTTTTTATAATTTATACAAAATATTTTACATTTCTAGATCTGTTGAAGCACTAGGTCAACAACACAAAGAATTTTTATAATTATCATGAAAACATTATATTTAAATTGGATTGAATTAATTTAATATTATATTTTAATTATATTATCAAAAATTGTTTATTAAAAGGGAAGAATAATTTTTTATATCATATGTATGGCTTGGATATTGTCTATAATATATCACATTTCCTAAAAATAAGTATTTTTTTGCTATTCCCTAAAAATTTACTTCTTCATTAACATAACAAAAATTTATTCAGGTAAAAATATTTGGTGATTATTCCAAAAGGGATTTCCAAGTAATCAATTTAAATTAATATAAGTGTAATTAATGTTATATATATATATATGCATGTGAGAATGAAAATAGTTCATAGAAAAATATCTTTTTAATCTAAAAACATTACATATGTAGAAAATAATGTATAAAAGAGAGTAAAATATAATTAATTATATTATTTATAAATAAGTTAATCATCTGATGTATAATAGAATTATGATCATAATAGTAAATTTTAATGAAATAATATGATTGGTTAAAATGTTATTTTTCACTTATCACTGAGTGATAAATATTTTCTTAAAAATCAAAAAATTTAAATTTAGGATAATTTTGTAGTGGTGATTTAAAAAAATATTTCCTATTTATATTAACAAAATTAAAAAAATTATATAAATTTATTTTTTTTATTTTTTATAAAAAAATTTAACAATAATTTTTTTTAATACAAGTTCTTAAATAATAGTTATTTTATTTCTTAATAATTAATTAATATATTTTAACTTGGTATAACCATGTTACATATTTTATATTGTTTTCAATAGTGTTCATACAATTAAATTTAAGGTCTATGTGATAATTATAAAATATTAATATTTTAAGGTTTGTTTATTCTTGTAATTTCATTCTATGTATGCTGATAAACATGTCAATATATTAAAAATCTATGGGTCTCACACTCTACCCCCTTCTTAAATTGCCTCTTCTTAATTGGAACTCAAGATTAAAATTCAAGGGATTGACATTGGAAAACACCTTTTATAAATTCCTATAATGTAAAAAGGGTTGATGAAACATCCTCTTGAGAAGATAGAAAAGTAAATATGAACATCACGTGGAATAACATGGTGCTTAGTTTCTAAATAATATAACATTAGAGGGAAGTGAAAATATGGAAATAATGTAAATATTAAATATCTAAATAATGATATAGAGTGTTATATGACATTGATCATAATATATTTAATGATCATTATAATTTTAATGAACACAAAACCATAAGTCAATGAGTTAGAAAATAAACCCTCAGTTTATCGAAATTAGAGGTTCCGGGATATCATGTTTATTTTATGATCCTTTTCCTAGAGTTGAGGAATTTAATAACCATCTTTATTGAAAACATAATAAAATAATGATACATGATTGTTATTTTTTCATACATTAATAATTTCAAACCACAATCTCATCTTTTTATCAAAGTGTTGTGTAATGAATATGAATTTATCATTCCTAATGAACAAAAATTGATGTTCAATTTACTATAACGTAAATAAGTGAATGAAAATATATTATTCATTTTATTATAAATTAATACAATCAATAAAATTCATTGATTAAAATAATATAACAAATATATAATTTTTTTAAAAAAAATTACTCAAATATTTAAATTACTTACCACGGTTCAAAAAATCGTTCAAAAAAATATCCTTATATTTCATCAAAACATTTTTGACTAATGTTAGATCCAAGAGAATAGATTCATTTGATCACATAATTTTATTATATAACTATAAAAATTATCTCAAAATAACATCAGTGGATCTTAAAGTACTATATCATAAGTTTATATATATTTTTCATCTATTTTAAATAATATCTTATTCATTTCCAAAATTTATTTCAAAAAAATGATTTATGTATCCAAAAAAATAATTAATCATTTATTCTTAAAATGAATAACCAATCATGTGTAAAATTATGTATATTATACATAATAATATAATTTTCCCACAATAGATAACTTCTTAACATTAATACATTAGAATGATTATATGGAATCAAGTCCCAAAGGGCTGATCAGTTAATCATTAATGGAAAATAAAATACATACAAGAACATCACATTTCAATTTCAAACATAAAATACAACAGAGATAATCCTTTGAAAATTACATAATTAATCTAGCTTGAACCTACATATAAATCATAATACATTTTTTTAATCCTGTAAAAATTAAACAAATGAAAGGGGTGAGCTTAGATGCTCAATAAGGATAAACAATATAGCAGAAGCTATCATAAATAATCATAAACTTTTTTGTCAAGTTATAAAATTGAATCATATGCCCTTTAAACATAAAATTCATTATAATATAAAAAAGTTAAATTAAATAATTCCATTTACATATTCACATTGATATTATACTAGTTTAATAATCACATGAATCATTAATAACTAACCTTATAATGAGGTAACGCATAATGTCAGACATCTTAACCATAAAGTCAATGCCTAGTACCAAGACCCTAAATATGAATTTTTTCTTGGCCTTGTGCCAAGACACTAGTTTTCCTCATGAGACCTACCAATGCATCAAGGATCTATAATGGGCACCACCGGACACTAACTAAGTCCAATTCATTCCTCATATGAAAATGGTGAATCATAGAAAAAAAATTTGTATTAAAACTAGTGTACAAAATTTCAAAAAATTATCCATAAACCATTATTGGTATAAAAATAAAACAACCATTGTCAAACATATCATAACTCATTTAATATAATATATAATATTTTATTACAAAAAATTAACCTCAATCAAGAATAATTTCCACAAAAGCATGTTAACATTGTTGAAAATGATAACTAAAACCCTTAGAATAAAATTTCTGTTTTTCATGAAATCATTCAAATTCACAACATTTATAAAGTAACATATATAAAATATATTTTTGAAGAAAATTTTCACATACCACATCTAAAATTTTGAATGTAATTAAAATTTTAAAACATTCATGTCTATATAAATATATCCATCAAACCATTTTGAAAACATGGACATTAATATGATCGGTTTAGAAGAATAAATATTTAAAACATTTAAATTTTTTTGTTATAGAGTCCATTAAAATGAATACTTTTGAAAAGTATTTTATGAAACATGGAAATGAATGATAAATATGTCCCAGGAAATACAAACACATAAATAATCTCAGATAATAATGAGATTAAGGAAATAACCCTTACCTTGTACATTCTTTTAGTCGAGTGTATATCTAACTTCTTTTATAATGACTGTAGTATGTTATTAAATTATAACAGAACCATATTAATAAATATGGTATCATTTATTATTCATTTATTACTTTATACTACACATTTAACAATAACTTCCATGTTAAATTAACATTTTGGGTAATAATCATTTTCTTTGTGGTGCGTGTTTTAACATGTTATTCTTAATCGTATCGCATAGATCAGGATTTAAAAACATAAAAAATATAAAAATTTATCTATATATAATTTATATTTATAATATAATAATGTATAATAGATAGATATATGAAATGGAATCACTGTTCATGGAGACGGTTGTCCATACGTAGGCATGAACATTGTTTCCATTTTCATATCGTATATTATGGAAGTAAGTAAAGAAAATATATTTACCTATGTGAAATTTATATAATTCCAATAGAAAACGTATTTCATATACCTCATAATTAATCAATATATATATTTTTATAAAATTTCTTGAATGGTTATCGTTGAAGATGAATCTCATCACGTCGTGGAGACAGTAACAGATACGTACGCATGAGCGACAATATCATTATATTTATGGTAAAATAGTTTTTAAATGTATGTTATATTATATATAAAAAATCATTGACATGTTATATTTATTATTTACATCAATTATACTCATTATTATACCCATCCATATGATGAAGTGTTGAATAACAAACTACCACACGACATTGAGATAGTAAGCCCTGTGTACACACATATGGTGACTTTGTCATTCATATGATGGATATAATAATTAATATAGTTTAAACATATTTATAATAGAACATACATATGTATAAGGCACTTTATTTATTGCTTTAATATGTTATAAAAAATAGAGGGGATGTAGAAGAAAAAAATAACATTGAAAGTGGAGATAAAATAATGACCTCTTTTTCAGGTGCTTCCTTTTGATTTGAAAAAAATGGCTCCATAAGTTGAGTTTATAATCAAATTAAGGCCTCTAGTTTTAATTGAGGTCAGTTATGATGATATTTCAGTAGGTTTTGGCTTATCCAAATGGCTTTGTATGTGTGAACATCATAGAAGTTGAAGTATCCTTTTATAAGAGAGGTGAGGGGCACTTTCGGAAGAGCATGAAATATTATTTTATTATAAAATAATATTACTTTTATAATGTCTTAAAATAAATTTATTCATAGGATAAGGTGGGTATTGGAAGAAATATTCTCAACCAATTGGTTTTATATGAGTTTAGGTCACCATATTATCCTTATCTTTTAGATTTAACCCATAGTTAAAAGTGTAACTCTTACCATGTTTTATTGTAATCTTACACTATATGGTTGATAAACATATTGTAAAATATCAAGAGGACCTAATGTTATTACATAATGACATATGAAACATTAATTAATTTTATTGGATGAATTTTAAATTTTTAAGAATTTTATACCATTTTATAAAATAGTATTTGTTTTAAAAACTCAATTATGTCAATTTGACAATATTTACTATTTGATTTTTCTATAAAAGTCATAAAAACGTGATTACATTGAAAAAATTACATTGAATCAACCCAAAAATGTCATATTGAACTATAAAATTCCTTGATGGATCCATAAGCATTAATTGAAATTTATTTTAAAATTTATAATATTGATCATTTTAATCTTTCTTCATCGTGGTGTCATAAACAAATATAATTATTTCACGTATAAAAATTATATATATAAAAAATATGATATAGGAAATCTTTTTAGATTTCTAATGAATAAATATATTTCAATTTATCTAATTTATAACCCACTAATAAAAATTATTTTTTTATTAAAATTTGAATTTATCACTTTTAACACTTCTTTAAATAAAATATAATAAATGTCATAATCATACCCAAGTAAATAATAAATGATCACTTTATTGTCTAAAGGATGACTTTGGTCATAAAAACATATCCCAAATAATTTGGACATGTGTTTGGGTAATTTTATATAATTATAATATAATATTTACCTTTAATTACACTATTTTATTTTTAACTGTGGTCAATAAAATTAAAAGGTTACTATTCATAAAAAATTATTTTCATCCAATTTAACCAAATTTTATATACTGAGATCAACTATGTCTCATGGATTTTTGAAATTAAATTCACAGAAGTATTAAAATTATGTTTTTTTCAAATTTGCAAATGTTCATAGAAGGTGCTAAAAACGTTAAAAAAGTTCAATAAAATTTTATATATCTAATATTATTATAAAATGAATTCAATGAATTAAATTATACTAATATAGGTATTATATATATATATATTTATTTATTTTAAAATAAATTTAAATTTAAAATAATTATTTAAATAAAAATCGCTTTTTATGTACAATGGAGTATTTTTCAATTTTCATCAAAAATTGTATATTTTCTGAAAAATACCAAAACTTTAGCCAAAACAAATTTTGATATTAAAAATTCAAAAATTAATTCTATTTTACCAAGTTCAATTATCAGTAGTGTCTAAAAATAATAATATTATTGTTCACAAAAGAACATATAAAGTAGTTTTTTATGAAAACGGTTTTTCAAAATATATAACTATTTTAACAAAACATATAAATTTAATTATAAATATGTTTTATTCATATGTTAATAATATAAGTTTCATTTAAATTTTATTTTATACAATTAATATCAAAATATTTAATTGATAGATAAATATATCGTTTAATTAATTATAATACTAATGTGTTGTTTTCCAGAATCACAATCTCGTGTATAACGCAAGACATGTCGGTGTTGCCTGCAATATAAGTAATTAAATTACTTTGTATAGATAATTTACTATGAAATTTTACGTTGTCACATTTTACCCTCCTTCAATAAATTTCATCCTCACAATTTAAAATTTTTCTTCGAAAATATAAGGTTGAAAAAAAATACCTTTGTGGAAAATCCACATAAAAAATTGGGTTGATAAAAGGTATAATATAAAATACAGAAATATATGTACAAAATCTATCATAGATAACATATACAAGGGTTATATGTATTAAAACATGGACATGGAATAAAAATATAACTATTATTGTTCCGAAAGATATCATGATTAAGAGAAATTGAGAAATCAAAAGTCTAGAAGTTAGTGATGATCTACTAGACCATTTAATTAATCAAAAAAATTACAAAGATAAAAATTTTATTTTCAAGATTCTTTATAGGTGAATAATTAATTTTACTTTATATATTAAGAATATAAGGAATCATATTTTCTTTCCTAATTCCAACCACAACTCATATTTCTCTTCAATATATTATAAAACTCAAAAACATTCTATTTATCCAAACCATATATGGTTTAAAAAACAATTTAGACTTAATCATTCACAATTTTTAAATAAAAAAATATGTTATAAAAAACAAGGAAATCTCATAGGAAAGTGGTAGTTGATGCACCCTTGTTTTCCTTTTGTTGCCGATTCACATCTCGCATCCTTGCCGTACGTGACAAGTTGTCGCCCGACCTCTAGATTGTCCTTTTCATTAAATTAGAAAATTCTAAAAACAATATTAAGAAATTTATTATCCTTAAACAATAGTATCTAATTTCTAAATTAATCAATTCCAACCATTAGTATTATACAAATTATGTTTTCTAAACTCGTAGTCCAAAGATGTATAAGGAAGGTCACATAATTAAGATCTCTTTTTTCCATATAATAATTTGTGAATACCTTTATCACGTATTCTCTTAACAAATGTTAAAAACAAAAATTAACATAAAACCTCATTGAATGCATTCATTTTCCCTTATTTATTATAGAATAATATATATACTCTTTATATCCAAAAAATTGAATACTCCTACAATGATGGAATAAACATACCATTAATCAATTTCTTAGCGATCAAGAATATCAAATATAATTTATCCAAATCAACAACATATTATTTAAAAAACACTACCTTAGTATCAAAACCCTATTAAGTATAATCATTCCTTAAACCATGTATTTCCCAAAATATTTTACATTCTATTTAGTCACTTTCTTAGTAACATATAATATTAAATCCTCTATGAAATATTACTGTAGTACAATCCTTCTTTATTTCTATAACTTATATAACCAGAACATTATTGATACAACACTCAAATGAAATAAATCATTAATTATAATATAAGAACCCTAATTTTTTCCACTTCATTGGTGGTATTATAATTACATGATTAATATCCGACTACATCATTTTAGGTATACACTGACTATTGGTACATTGATTCATGTAGAGTCACAACTCCTTTCAGATGAAGCATTTTACATTTTAAGCCTTTTTCTTACCATTTCAATCAAATAATTTGTGTCCTTTTTCACCACACTTGTTATAAACTCTCACTCCCTTCAAGATTTTACCAAGGTGATTATTTATATAGTTATCACATGTAGGAAAATCCTTCTTTCCCTTCTTCTATTAATCCATATTTTTCACTGCCATCCCCTTCATCTCTTTCTCCACTTCAAATCCATAGGACTCAGTGAATTCATTACATATCATTTTAACATGTTATAATTTTACATCATATGATGAGAATATATGGGAGTCTTTTTCACTTATAAATGATTAATTAATACCATAAAATATAACATCTTTCTTACTCTTTGTATAATGTGTATTTCTAGAGTTCTCATTCCTTCTACTGGGTGCCATTTCTAAATGATGACATACACTAGGTTAGATCATAACATAATTTATAATCCAAAACTATAAAAATTCACAACATTAATTGAATATTTTCACACATCATGTATCGTAATCATAAAAATGGTTTCTTTGCTGACATGTTTACTCATAAATCCATCATAATGGTTTTTAATGAAAATGTTAATTTTACTAGGCATGTCCCCTAGGAGTGTCAAACCAGGTGTGTAGTAATGCCCACTATTGTGTACCAGGATACCCTGTGTCAAACCCAAAACACCTTGTCGATGTTTTCACTCCAAGGTGTATCTCTCCTAGAACCACATCCACTTATAGTATCTAGATAAGGATGGATTTCTTTTAAATCCCACATAATTTCTACATTAACAAAAATTTTGGATGTTCACTAACACTAATTCTCAAATTATATCATAGGGTAATGATTTTAATCATAGATTATGTAAATCTATTTTTAAGATTATTATTAAGATTCCTTTGATACTAGCTGTAATTCCTCGAGCCCATTTACCTAGAACTGATGAATTATGTTAACACATTGGCATGATCACAAGGGATCAAGTCCCTAAGGATCGATTAGTTTAGCATTCATGGAAAATAGATTACATACATGAACATAATGATAAAATTTCAAACATAAAATAAAACATAAATGTTATTTTTAGCATTATATTATTATCCTATCATAAACTAACATATAAAATGAAATTCACTTCTTGGCATCATGGGAAAATAGAACATAAGAAAGGGGTGAGCTCAGAAGCTAAATGAGGACAAACAATATAGTGGAAGCTATTATAAAAATCATAAACTTTTTTTGAATGGTATAAAATAGAAACACAAGCCAATTAAACATAAACTTATTCATAATATGGAAAAGATGAATTAAATAATTCCATTTTCATATTCACATGGATATTCTAGTAGTCAAATATTCACATGTAACATTAATAACTAATTTCATAATGATAGAATGTATAATGTCTGAAATATTTTCCACAAAGTCAAGGACTAGTGACAAGACCCTAAATATAAATTTTATCAAGCCCTTTTACTAGGAGAAAAGTTTGTTTCATGAAACATATTGATGCATCGAGGGTTTGTGGTGAGCCCCACCCATCACATACAAATTCCAACGCTTCCCTCATATGAAAATATTGAAACTAAGAATAAATATTCATATTGAAACTACCATATGAAATATCAAAAATTTAACCATTAAAAATGAATGGTATAAAAGTAGCACATCTATATTCAAAAATATCATAACTCATCCAATAAAATATCGAAGATTGTATTATAATAGATCAACCTCAATCAATAATAATAACTGGGAAAGGATGTTGATATAGTTGAAAATGATCCGTAAAATTTTTGAGAGAAATATCATTTTTTCATGAAATCATTAAAATGTCACACAATTTATAGAGGAAGACATTTAAAATATCGTTTTGAATCAATTTTTACCATACCACTTTGAAACGTTTAAAAGGAATTATCATTTTAAATAATTCTTTTCTAGATAAATATACCCTTAAAAACATTATAAAAAATGGACATTGATGAAAACGGTTGAGAAGATTAAATATTTAAAACATTTAAAATGATGCTTTTGTTAAGGATCCCCTTAGAATAAAAATTTTTAAAACACTTTTATGAAACATTTACATGGCTGATAAATTTATCCCAGTAAATACATACACATAAACAATCTTGGATAATAATGAGATTGAGTAATTAACCCTTACCTTATATATTCTATTAGTTGAGGGTATGTTTAACATCCAATATAATGACCATAGTATTTTAATAAATTATAGAGAAACCATATTAATAGTTTTGATATCATATATGATTCATTTAATTCTTTATACTACCAATGTAATAATAATTTTCATGATAATGTAACATCTCGAGTAATAGTCACTTTTTTTATCGTATGTGTTTTGACTTGTTATTCTGGATCATATAGCTTAAATAATGATTTAAAAAGATGCATAATATAAAACATGATTTATATATCATATATATTAAGAATATAATTATTTATAACAGATAGATATATGAAATGGAATCATCGTTCATAGAGAAGGTAGATTGTACGTACGAACGAACGTTGTTTTCATTTTCTTATTGTATATTGTAGAATTAAGTAAAAGAAATATATTTATCTAACTAAATATATATTATTCCAATAGTGATATTATTTCAAATATCACATAATTATTGAATATATATATATAAATTATTGAATTGTGATCCTTGAAAATTAGTCCCATCGCATTATGGAGATGGTAAGTTATATAAACGCACGAGTGATAATATCATTTTATTGATAGCAAAATGGTTTTTAATTGTATTTCATAATAAATATAAATTACCATTTACAAGTTATATATATTATTTACAACAATTATACTCATTATTATACCCATAAAAATAATAATGTGTTAAATAACAAACTGCCTCCCGACGTGAAGACGAGAATTCGTACATACGCATGTTTTCTAATATTGTAATTCATTGGATAGATAGAATAATGAATATGGTTATACCACATTTTAAAAAAAATATCAGTATTTATAAGGTACGAGATTTATTATTTTTGTATGCAAATAATAAAAAGTGGATGTAGAAGAACAAAATAAAATTTAAAGAGGTGGTGAAATAATTACCTCTTCATCAGGTGTTTCCTTTTGATTTTAACAATACTGCTCCATAGGTTGACTTTCTGATAAATGTAAGGTATCTTGGTGGATTAGAGGGTAATAATTGGATACTTGAAAAGGTTTTGGGAGAGCAAAATGGATTTTGATGTTTTAATTTTATAGAAGGGGAAGTACCTATTTATATGAGAGGTGAGGGGCACTTTTGAATAGATTGAAATATAATTTTATTATAAAATTATGTTCGTTTTCTAATGGCTCAAAATGGACTAATTTAAAGGATAAAAATTGGATGTATATAAATCCTATCAACCAATAGGTTTTTGAAAATTTTATGTCACCATATTAACATTATCTTTTATATTTCACCCTTAGTTGAATGGTTTAATTCTTACATCATCTTATTGTATACTTACACAATATGGTAAATAAACATACTATAAAATGCCAAGAGAACATAAATTTGTTAATTAATGACATATATAACATTTTTTAAGTCCTTTCGATGAAATTTATATTTTTAGGAATATTATATCATTTAATAAAATATTATGTGTTTTTCAAACTCATTTTTTTCAATTCTGACACAATTTAGTATTTCATTTTTTTTTGAAAGTCATAACAACTTTATTACATTGAAAAAATATATTGAATCAACCCTAAAATGTCATATTAAACTATAAAATTATTTTATTGCATCATAAGTTTTAATTTATGGTTATTTTAGTTTTTATAATATCGATTATTTTAATCGTTCATTAATAAGGTAATTAGTACATCACCATTATATCATTAATAAATTTAATTATTTAATGTCTAAAAATTATAAATAAAATAATATGATGCCTGAACAAAAATTTTATATTTAATGAATATTTATAGTATAAATTATCTTATTTATAAAACTATATTAAAATTTATTTAGTTCATAAAATTTGAATTTAAAATTTTAAACTTTTATTTAAATAAAATATAATAAATGTCATCATCTAACCCAAGTAATTAAAAATGGAACACATTTTTTTCAGAAGGATTATTTTCATCGAAGAAAAATTATCCAATAGAATTAAGACATGTGTTGGGATAATTTTATATTATTATAATATTATTTTAACTTTTAATTGCCCTATTTTCTTTTAACTATATAAAATGAAATTAAAAAAATATCTATTCACAAAAAATTATTTTCATCCTAGTGAACCACATTTTACATACTGATTTCAACCATGACAATCATATTTTTGAAATTATATTCATAGAAATAATAAAATTACGTTTTATGCAAATTTGCAAATGTGCCTAAAAGGTGGGTAAAAGATGTTAAAAGGTTCAATCAAATATTATATATTTAATCTTATTATAAAATGACCCAAATTAATTAAATTAATCTAATATATGTATTATGTATCAACTTTTACTTTAAAATTAATTTATTTTAAAAATAATTATTTAAATAAAATGTTCGATTATTATGTACTATGTAGTATTTTTCACTACTCATCAAAATTGTATTTTTTCAGAAATATACCAAAAAACCAGACTAAGCTAATTTTGATATTCCTAAATAAAAAATAAAGTCTAATTTACCAAATTAAATTCATATGAGTGTCAAATATAAATTTTATTATTGATTAAAAAATGTCATATAATGTATTTATTTTAATGAAATAGTTTTCCAAAATATATAACAATTTTAACAAAAATTATACATTTCATTAAAAATATTTTTTATTTTTATGAAAAATTTATAAATAAATTTTAAAAATTATTTGTTACAGTTCATATCAGAATATTTATTTGATAAATAAATATATCATTTAAGTAATTTTAATACTAACATGTTGTTTCACAGAAACTCAATCTTGCATATAAATCAATCCAAATCGACATTGCGTGAAAAATAAGATATTAAATTACATTAAAGATATAAAGTACTATAAATCTTGAGGTGTTATTGTTGTAATTTTTCGTTTCTTCTGAAATTGTAGTAACCAATAATTACATCAACAGTAAAGATAATATAAACACATAAGGTTACTAATACATTCAAAATTATGTCTAGAAAATTTAAATGTCTTTTTGATAAACTAAATTTTCCAATAATTTTATACTAATCCAAGTTGTAATATTGCATTGATTTTCTTCCAAAATATTCTTAATAATCTATTAATAAAATCACTAAATAAACGTAACAGGGGTGTCTACTTCTTTAAACATATGATGAATATTTTACTTATAAACACATGATGGTTTTAAAAAATATTTTTTTAACCTATCATGATAAATTCATAATATCAAAAATTACATAAACCCTACACTGATACCAATTATATAGACCAATTCCAATCATCCTAAATCTAGTGAAAAATATACATCTTTATATTTATAGATTATATACCAATATAAATTACCATATATCAATCTTATAAAACATATGGCCTCAGAACTAAATATTTGAATACATATATATCTTAGGACCACATAGATTTAGGAATTTAAATAATTTTTAAAAACTCTTATATAATAATATTGATAATTAAAAAATTAGTTAATGGAAATCCACATCAACTCCAACTATAGTCATTACATCTTGAATCCTTATTAAGCATAAAAAACTTCAATTATTTCATCACAACTTATATAAATAAAACCTAGGATGGGTGACCTCAAATGCTCAATAATGGTAAACAAAGTCATTATCAACTGAATATAATTAGATATCATTATATTTGAATAAGGATAAGATAACATAACCAAATTGAATAAACATATCATAGTAGAACCCATTCCCCTAAAAACCTATATTATAGAGAATAATTCATGAAATAAAATTTAATGACTCAAACATTTATAAATAAACTTCACCTTGTTAATTAATTTGTATCTAAATTTATCTATTATGGTTATAAAAATCCAAGTTGTTTTTATTATATCAGATCACATTTAAAATACAATTAATAATCCTAACCATTGATAATATATATAATTTATTAGTATCAAATCATTTTTAAAAATATTTTATTTGAATAAATCTAATTGGATCATACTAATGAAGTGGTGGCCCTTAACAATAGGATCATACCCTATAAATGCCATTTATAAGAGTGAGAGAGGGAGATAATATTATTGGTATTTCTTTTTTATCGATCGAAAGATAGTATCCAATAACTTAAAAATGAGTGAGACAATTTTGGGAGAATTTCAAGCTCCTCAAGATCATGTCTCAAACCATATAATTTGTTCCATCCCATGAATGTCTCAATATCACACACCTAACCCTTTGGGATTTTATTGGTGTATTAAAAAGATATGTATCGATAACCGTGAAATATTAAAATGTATATTGTATTTTCTATACAATAATGGGTTTATTTAATTCTACATTTTGTAAATTTATAATATATTTTTATTTTTATACAATTAAATAATAAATTATATTTTTTTATTAATATTAAAATTAAATAAAGGAATTTATTTTTATGAAGAAATAGATTTTTAAAAAAATTAATACTCTAATAAAATAATATTATTAATTTTTTTATAAAATATAAATGATCATATAATTTTTTTGAAGTCAAGTGAAAATTTTATATGTGTTGAAAAATGTTATTCTGAAAAAACACAGAACTTTTCAATATATGATGAATATATTTTAAAACTGAAAATTTGTTTATTTAGAAAATTATTTTGATAATATATATTAAATTTGGTAATCATTATTTTGAAATTTGAAACTGTTTAATTTTTCATAATTTTCTTAGGGAGTACAATTTTCTGGTAAAAATTAAATACAGTATACATATACTGTGTGTATTATCAAATCTTGATAAAAAATAAGTGATCTAATATATGTTAAAATTGGTATCTATGGAAAAATATAATTTCCACCTTTAATATAACTTCTTTTTAAAATATTTGATTAATTTTATTAAGTATTTATGAATCCTACAAGACCAACAATTTATTTTATTTTTTTAAAATCAATTTTTATGGACATGATTCACTTGTAAATTAAAAAGGAAAATATTATAACATGTATGGACCTTGTAATTATAATAAAATGAAAACATATTCCATTTTTTAGAAATAATTAGGACAAACCATGGGATGGGTTTTTTTTATTTATTACTTTAATATAAATAGTCCAAACCCTAATTATAAGAAATAATAAATCAATATTCCATTTTTTATATATAAACAGACATAATATTTAATCACTCTCCACTCAATAACATTGGAGAACATCATTACTCTTACCTCCCGACTCTATATTCATCCCAATGTGCCAGTAATCTCTAATGAAGCTCTTTCCTAGCATCTGGAATAACACTCTCAATGTACGAGATCTTATCCTTGTCTACTTTATTCATGTGTTTGTATTATATTATGACATTTTTATCAAATTACTAATGTTGGGATATCATTTAAATATTTCCATTACATTCCATATGATTTCTAAATTATTATTGTACCATTTATCTCTCAATAATCTCTCCCATGAAATTTTATACACCTTTATTTTATTCCCAAATTTCATTGTGATTTTCCATACCAATTAAATTGAGTAGTGAATACCCATACCAATTTTATGTACCAATAAATTTAGTAGTTAATTTCTATACCCATTTCATATAAAGGGTGTTCACCATTAATCATTTATACATATTTTATTTCGTATATACATTTATGTATTAAAAAATTCTTGATTGTGGAATAGTATGCCATGAAAAAGGAATCCATCTTATATAACCTATGTAGCACATATATTCATGTGAATGAAGGTTGTTCATGAAAACTATATTTCACTCCAATGCATGCAGTGGTTCTTTAGTCACATGATGATTCCTAAAATTGATTTCTGACAAAACATAATTTATTATATTACATTTTCCACTGTGATTTCCTAGTAGTTATCCTTAACCAATTTATTTGATACCATGTTTGAATTTTTCTTCCACGTTTACATTTTTTCCAATATGTTGTCATGCTATATAATGTCTCACTATTCATGTTTACTATTTGAAGATAATTTTTTGTCATTGATATTCTTATTTTATACAATGTAATTAATCCTTAATTTTAATCATTGTTTAGTCCCTTACTGAGAATTATAGATGACTCCATTTATTTGTATGTCCCTAGTTCATCCAATGTAGATTAAAATACAATGTAATAATATCATCATGTTAAGGAAGATTTCAATAATTTATATTTATTTTGTGTTTTATTTTGTTATTAAATCTACCTAATTACAAAATACAAAAGTACTCTCAATCTTTGGTGGTGTATTACGTGTAATCCTATATAACAACTCATGGATTAATGATTAATAATTAAATTGATTTTATAGTTAGTATCAAAGGAATGTTTAGTTATTTGGGATTAGGATTAGAAAAACTCAAGATAAAGTCTTTGGGATAAGGATAATCAAAATAATACATCCCAATTTTTTTGAAATATATATTAAGTGGTTTCCATGAATATACATACAGTTTTAGATACTACATAAAGATGTGGCTCTATAACATATGTAGATAGAGGTTAAATATGAAAACACAAAATTGAGAAAGACTCGATCAAGAATAGGTGAATGGAAAATGGGCCTTGATTCATACCTAGTTTAGAATTCCCATGGGATATGATTTTATAAATTCACAAGCTCATTACAAACCATTATTATGGGAATTAAAATTCCAATAATTTTCTCTATTAGAAAATAGATAATGGATAACATACATTTAATCCTATAAATTCATATGTTAACGAACTAAATGTAATTTATAAACTATCTCATTAATTTCATTTGATCCCCATTTATCTATTTAATATTTTAAAAGCACTCATACCTAATATTATTTTCAATAAATTAATTGCTTATAACTAGAACCAAATAGTGAAATGTTCGGTTATCACCCATAATTATACCAATTCCTTTATATCATGAATGTTTAGTAGAACTATTAAAACCCCACAAAATAGAATGGTAGTGTGTCACTTACTAAAAATGGAAAATGTTTAAATAGTTTCATCCCAAGTATATAATTCCTTCCCAATAAAATATTATGTGCTAAACTTATAAGTGAACCATTTGATACACACTTTGGTGGAATTTGGTGAAATTATTGGTACATTTTTTTAAAAAATATATAACCAACACACATTTTTGTGATAAGGAAATCACTCATTGTACCAAACTAAACCTCTAATTCATAAAAAAATTCAAGGAGAATGATTGATCTTCTTTAGCATTAACATATAAAGAATGAATATTATTTCTTTACAAGTAAGGGTATCTTGTTAAAATTATTGAGTCTATGGAAAATATCATCCCTGAAGACATGCCCATCATGAAAGAATATGTTCATGTGTTTCCTAATGAATTGTCTATTTTTCCTCTGAGATGAGATGTTTAATTTTCAATTGAGATTATATTAGGTGAATTTATACTATCCATGTATATCTATTGAATAGATATTGTGGAACTGGAGGAGATGAATAAGAAACTTCAAGAGAATCTTAAAAAATGGTTCATATTACCATGTTCTTCAACAATGAGTGCATTAGTCATCTTCATCAAAAATAAGGTTGTTCCAATGTGCATTTCCATTGATTATAATGAAATTAACATTTTCACAATAAATAATAAGCATTTTTTATAGATGAATGATGACTTTTTCAATTAGCAATGTAAATGAACAATACTTCTACAAGGTGGATCTACAGTTGGGGTATTACCATGTAATCGTTATGAAGTATGATATCCCCATGAATGGATTTTGTACAACATATGGGCCCTATGATTTCATAGTAATGCCATTTATACTCACTAAATCTCTACAATAATTCACAGACATGATGAATTGTGTATTTAAAGATTGCCTTGAAAAAATCTTGCTTGTATTTGAATATGATATTCTAATATACTCTAAATGAAATAAGTATAATGAAGATCATATATGTAATGTAATAAAGGAATTTAAAAAGGATAAACGTTATGAAAATTAAATAAAATATGAGTTCGGGTTGAAGGAAGTCTCATTAGTGGGGAATATTATCAAAATTAATGGGATATATGTAGACCCTTATAAGAAATTTTATATTAAAATATGGCCATGAGAAACATATGAAAAATAAATATATATTTTGTATATACTATAAGGTTATTGATGATGATTTTTAGGAGATTTATACTCGTTGTCAAACACACTAACCAATCTATCATGGAAGGGATTCATGTTTTTTTTGAATAATCAATACAAAGAGATATATAAGTTGTTTAAAAAGTGTCTTATCACTACACGTGTACTTACGCTACACACAAGTAGGGAAATATTCCTACTATAAATTTAGGATTCAAGGAAGGGCTTAGGTATTGTGATAGTGAAGAATGAAAATGTGACAGAATATTTCTCAAGAAAATTGAAATTAAAGGAATAGATCTAGAAAAATATTTATCTGTATTTGGATGCACTGATCTTTTTTTAAAATATGGTTCCATTATCTCTTTTGGTAGAAGTGTGAAATATATATAGATTATATGAGTCTCTTCTATATATAAACATAGAAAAATGTAAATATTCACAATGATGATGGATTGAGAAAATCAATGACTTTGACTACTCAACACACTACCATTATTAGAAAATATAATATAAAATTTAATCTAAGTATAATGGATCCATTAATGTAATCATTCATGGTAATTGAGGGGGATCTGATATTCATATACAGTAAAATGATGGATATGAGATTCATAAAAGGAGGAACATATTCAATCCTTTCAGAATTTATTTATCAATAGTCTCTTCTAGATAATGTATTCTCATAGAGATGATGTGGGAATTCCGAAAAAAAAATGGAATCTATATGAATAAATAAATCCTTAGAGTTCAAATTTAATGAAGGAGTTATATGACTTGGACCAAGAAAATGTATAGTATCAAATAATGAGTTTAAAAAGGATCTATTAGATCATTCACATATCTCGACCTAATCCATACATCTAGGGCGCATAATGATTTTGGTAGATCAATGAGAGAACGGTTGGTTATATAGTATGATGAAGGATATCATTGAATATACATCAATAATTATTATATGTCAATAAGATAAAGAAGAAATACAAGAATTCTAATGTATGATGAAACCATTACACATACATTCATGTATATTAGAATAAATCACCATGTAATTTTACACTGGTAATCTAAAGACCTCAAGTGGAAATAATTCTATATGGGTTTTGGTGGACCATCTTACTACGAAATCATATTTAATTATAATTCTAGGGTACTTATCACTTTATAAACTAGAGAGGACATATATTTGGGAAGTGGTAAGGTTGTGTAGAGAAAAACTATTGATTATAACTAATTGGGATCCAAGATTTACCTACATGTTCTGTAAGAGTCACCAATACTATCTACTCTTAATTTTATCTTCAACATGGCATGTCACCATAAAACTGAGGGAAAATATGAGTGAACTATCAAAACACACAAGTACATGTTCTGTTTATGCTCAATTGACATAAAATGATTATGGGAATTACATATTCCATTGGTTTATTCCTAGTATAATAATTTTTTCTCCACTCAAGAATCCAAATGGATCCATATGAATCCCTTTATAATAATATGCTCATGACACGTGTATGATGGGATGAAGTGAGGTAATGAAAACTTCTAGGTCATGAAATACATGAGGAAATAGTGGAAAATATCAAGATAATATAGTATAACATCAAGGGTGCTGATAATAGAGAATCATATTTACTGATGATCATTTAAAAATATACATTTTGAAGTTTAATAAAATTTATTCCTTTATATATCTCCATGGAATAAATTCATGATGTTTGGGAAGAAGGGAAAGCTTAGTCCAACATACATCCGTCCCTTAGACATCCTTGATTGTATCGGAGTGGTGTAATGTCCAATAGAACCCCCACCGAACCTATCTCAATTAAATTATGTATTCCTTGTATCCCACTTGAATAAGTATATACCATAACCCTCAAATGTACTCAATCTAGAGGATAAACCATTACAAAATGATCTGTTATTGGAGGAGAATTTAGTGAAGATCTCAGATCATAGAGACAATGTTATACTAAATAAGATAATGAACCTTGTCAAAGAGATATTGAAAAATAAAAATATTTATGTAGTGATGTGGGAACAAGAGAATGTGATCAAACATAATTATCATTATTTATTTTACCGTGTCAGATGATAACTTAAAAGGTGACATTTCTGATGGAAGGTAGATTGTGACAACCCGGACTTTTATAAATAAAATTTTCATATTAAATTAATTATATAAATTATTATATTTTAATTTTATACAAAAAAAATTCAATTAATTAGTTTTGTTACATCCTATTGGAAATAAAATACTATTTACCATCATAACTTTTTACCACTTATTTTTTGAATAGTGATAATATGATAAGTATAAATATTCGGCATTTAGACATCCAATTGACATAAAAAATTAAGGGCATCAACCAATAGGATTATACCCTTTGAAGATAATTTATCTTATATTCTGAGGTAGATAGAATCACTTTTTTATTACCTTTATCAAGTCCAAGAAAATATCCAATATCTTAATCAATATAAAAACTCATGATGGGACTTGTTCATGATCACTAAGATCTCGGACCAAACCATGTACATTAAACCTCTAACAAACCAAGAGATTATAGAGTAAGTATTATTTTTTATTTATAAATATTTATGAATTATATAGTAATTTTAATTAAAATTGGAGATATGTTCAAAATCATATATTACATGAAAGAATGAGTTTCTGAAAAATCTTGCATTGCACGTAGGACTAAGTTATACAAGAAAATAATATATAGTTAATATTATTATAGTAGTTATATACCAGTCATTACATTAGTGGTCATGAATAGTAATAATTTTTTAGGGTTTACACACACTCATAAAATGCCTTAACACTCACCCATTATATTAGATATCAATAATATGTGAACAAATCCATTTTTATGCTTAAAATCTCTATTTTTCTAAAAAAATGGTTTCCAAAAATTTATTAGTGAAACTATTATAAAACTAAATTTTTAAACGTTTATAATATTTATATGATAAAATAAACTTCTTTTTTAAAATTTTAAAGTGGAAATTTACTTTCTGTTTATTTTTTATATTTTTTCGTGAAGTTTCATTTTATGATATTCACTTTAAAAACATTCATTGATGTCTCGTCAATGGGATTAATTTTATATTATTGTATAAAAATTGTGTGATAATGAATTGAAAAATTTAATTCCATATTAAAAATAATAAAAATTTATAATTTCAAATAATTTAAACATAGCTTATATAAAAAAAATACTAAAACTTTTACAACTTAATTATAGCGAATAAAGTAAAAACGAGTTCACATAGAGATTAAAAAAACATTTAAAGGGTTTAAATGACTAATAATCATATAAATATTTCATTGGATTGAATTAATTAGAAAATATCCCATATTTTATATAATTATAAAAAAATTTAGGTATATGATGTAAGGGATACCTCTTAATAATTTTTACCTTTTTATATTTACAAGAATTTCAATCTCCGCAAGAAATGGCACTCGACATACCCAAATGAAAACAACTATGAAATCCTTCTTCAACATAAAAAACATACCAAATATCTTCCAAAAATCCATAATTTTTTTTATACTCCTCACATTTTGATGAAATAAAACCCAAGAAGTCCTTTGGTGAAAACCAATTGGAGTTACCCAAAGAAGAGGTAATGCTCATCACCGTACATTTCTATTTTATCTCTTTCCCAAACCATTAAATTATTTTTATTCCATAAATATAGAATTAAATCAGTATATAAAATATATTATTATATCTTTATGTTAATGATATAACCATGACCTACCCAAACAATAATAAAATGAGTAACGAAATCATCGTTTGTGTGTATGATGAACTATTTCTTCATAAAACGATGTTGCTAGACTTTCTTTTACAACCTCTCATGGATGATAATTATGATGGAAATAATTATTTTATATAATTTTTATGGTATTTATGTATATTTTAATAATTTAATACAATAGTTACCAACATGCTTTCCATTTTTTTGGCATGCAATAACACCATTTTTTTATGTGTGTATTACCGCCTCCTAAAAGCGATGTGATACAATCACAGATTACATTGAATTTGTTATGGATGGTTTTAATAAAAATATGTTATATAAATGAAAAATATATGATATTAATGACATAATTAACTTTATGGAAATATAATATATCATTTTTGTTTATTAACATTACACAAACTGAAATAGTGACAACGTCGTTCGTGAACGTGTGGATTACCACCTCCTCGAAGTGACATGATATATTTTACATAAAAATAATTATATATATATATATATATATTATTTAATAATATATTATTTATTTTATAATCATAATTAATTAGAGATAAATTTTACTTACCTTCTTTCAATAACGATCACTGAAAAATGGGAATGTTAATCATTCATAGGTATGACTTATCATCTTCTTGATAGTAATGTTTGTTAATTTTATATAACCTTATCTTATAATTGGTTTTAAATTTATATTGAATGTTTAAATGTGATATTTATGTACAGATTATTATTCTTTTTATGGTTAAATAATAACCCAATTGACTATTGACAACCAAACTTATTTGTTTGGAGACATAAACCATATATGGTTAAAACAGCCGACTAAAAAATAATTGATTATATTTTTGAATAAAAAATTGATATATATAAAATAACAGTTGTAGTTAATTTGAAATTTTTATCAAGAAATTAAATATTTACAATAATTTCAATTTCCAAGAATATAAATAAACATGTAACAAGTTAGACTCAAGGTACAAGACTTAAACTCAATATCCTTTGATTGAGCCATAACATCATGTTATACACCCAACATGTTCTATGAATCATATATAGAGCCACATTGACATATCATATCGCTATATTATTTACCCTATTATTAGTTAATTTTTTTATAATTTTTATTCATTTATAATATTAAGATTCAACTGTTTCAAAGTGGTATGTGAGGCTTTGATTTAAAAATATCCTTATTTTCCACTTTGTTAATATTCATGGTATTATTATAGATATTTATATATAGATTAAAATGTATTATAAATGAAATTTTATGTTAATTTTTATTATTGGATTGTACTACAAGCCTTAATATTTTAACAATATAAAGAAACAAACCTTTTCCTTTTTTCTATATATTTTTATTAGAATTTGGGTTTGAAAATGGGTTGATTATTTCAAAAACAAGGAATGTTTTCTTATGATTGAAAGTGAAATGTTATGATTGATGTGTTAAAATTTTTATTTTTTGTTTTTTTTATTATATAATGGTACATGGATATTTGACAAGTTATATTATGATAAACCAATGATAGGTAGTTCCATAGTAATCCAATTATGGTTGAATCCATGATACAACAACGATTGGTCTTTCTGTGATATCCCTCTAATGCATTGGGTATGAAAGTTGATTGTATTATTATTCTACTTGTAAGAGTGGTGTGTATGGAAGTCTACATAATTTTATTCCTTTTATTTGAATGATATGCATAATGACATCCTAATATACCATTATGTGTTTTCTATGATTTCTACAGGTTCTATGGTAATATTGTGATTAAAAAAGGGTATGTTGTTAGCTTATTTTCAAAGTAATGTATTTACAATGTATTAAGGGTGAAAATTATTAAATTATTGTAAATTTTTCTTTGGTTTTCATTTTTTTAGAGAACTAATTTTTTTCATTATTTTTTAACTCTTACCGATGTTTTTATTCTCGTCACATATTTTTTAAATTATTTTCATAGGACATATGGATGGGTAAGGGAAAGGAAGAAGTGAAGTTGAAAGTCTTTCATAATATCCATGTAATTAAATCATGATTCATTTTAAAAGTATTATATTATTTAAAAATTGGATACTTATTGAATGTGTTCAATTTTTATTATATGATGTTGTAATTTACAATTTATGAACAATTCTATAAAACTCTAGAACTGTAAAGATCCATAAATAGAAAAAAAATCGTTAATAAAGCTCAAGATTATGTAATAATTAAGGTAGTGTTCTTATATATGGTATAGATTAATGTATTGGTTAATATATAGGTTGTGATTGTTTTAAAAGAGTAACCTTTGAATAGTTTACTTTATGTTTATGATAAAATGATATAGAATTTCAATACTATCATGTTTCTTCACATAAAGTAAGTATGTTTTGAATGTTTCACCATAGAGGAAACAAGGAATCTGTAGTGTAAAGGAACCATGAGGGAAATATCCTTTTGAATAAACATCTTGAGATGGATGTAATTGAAACTAAGATGTTTTTCATGGGAGATCTAAATTAAAAAAGGATATAAATGGTTGTGCTTTCTATGCTAGAGGGAATGAAAATATACTACAGAGGAATGTGATGATAGTGGATTGTTTTATGAGACAACATCCCCCATCATTCATAGGGTCATCTAATAATATTTTAGAAAAAGGATTGATTAAATCCCTAGAATGTATATTCGATTCCATGGGAAATTTATGTCACCAAAAATAAACTCTTACAATTTATAGTTTTGATGGTGAAGCTAGCCATTGGTGGTCAATTGATTAGTATATCAGTGAAAGTGAATATATGTATTCATTGAAATGGGATTAATTTTTTAATATATTCATGAGAAATAATTTCCAGATGTTTTTGAATTAAAATGGATATACAATTCTTGGAATTGAGACAAAAGGATGATGTTTTGGTGGCTTCACATGAAGATAACATCAACTGATTTGAAAGGTAAGTCCCAATTTTTATTTGTTATCTTTATTGTAAGATAAATATATTTCACTAAGGATAGAAGATAATAAATCATAGGGTATTATCCTATTATGAGTTCAAATGATTTGAGAAACTTATTTGATGCCCGAAAAAGGTAAATTTGAGTTTTTTGATGATCAAGCATCTCATGAGAACAATCAAAATAAGTTTTTGAGCTCACATGATAGGGGAAAACCTTCATAAAATATTTTAGAGGTCAAAAAACACATATTTTGAGATGTTTAGTAAAAATAATCCTAGATAATGTATTTTTGACGTTTAAAACTTTTTTCTAAGGTGGTAATATTAGTTATATGGATCTGGACTACAAAAAATATGATCAGGCAAGTAATAAAAATACAATGGTAAGATGTTTTATTTTTAATGACTTAGGAAATTATGGCTATGTGTGTCTGAATCTGATTAACCTAGGTGGAAACCACATTATGGAATTAAAATGGTTGTGGAAATGTCTCTTTCTACTATAACATTTTATTTTAGTACATCAAATGAAGTGGTGAACAATATATCACTAGTATATTAAAATTACTTCCAAACTCTCTTTGACTCTAGATCATCACAATGGTTAATTTCTGGGAAATTTTCTAGTAATTTTTGAATATCCCATCCAAATTTTAAGATATAAATTTTTGTAAAAAAATTTTGTGAGATTATTATAGAAAAAAATATATACAGTAATATTCATATTTCTGTTATAGGGATGGCCTTTCCTGCAAATATTGTTGAATATAAAATAAGGGAGTTTTATATTGTTTTGGGTATAAATTTTATATTTTTTATCATTATTGAGTTGTTTTTTGTTCTAATAAAGTATTATGAAATTATTTAATTCCTTAAAGAACATAATAATAAGGTGATTAATTGATTAATTATTGTAGTGAATGTTATCAGCCTCATGTTGTGGAAAGGAACGAAACAGTTCTTATTAGTGACATCCCAATAGTGAATGAATTTATAGAGGTTTTTCTAGAAAAAATTTCAAATATAATTAATTCCTAGGAATTTGAATATATAATTGGCATATTACATTTTTATAATACTCATTATAAATCCCCTTATCAAATGGCTGATGTTGAACTTGTATAATTTAAAAATTAGTTGCAAGTATTTCATGATATAGGATAATTCAACCTAGCACATCACCACGGTGTACACCAATTATAATTTTGAAAAAATAAGGATAGTTCTATGAGACATTGAATTGATTACAGTTCCTTTAAATACATCACTGTTGGGAACAATTATAATTTTCCTCAAATTAATGATTTGATTTATTATCTATTTGGATATCAATATTTTTCAATGGTTGATATGAGGTTTGGGAACCATTAACTGAATATGAAGGAGTATGAAATTTTTAAGACAATGTTTCATATATGATATGGTAATTAAATGTTTCTTAATTATTCTGTTTGGGTTATCTAATTCACTATCTTTATTTGTGAATATCCTAAAAAGAGTTTTCCATCCATTTTTTGGATTTGTTTTTTGTTGTGTTTATATATGATATTTTGATATTTTTTAATATACAAGAGGATCATGAAAGGCACATAATGATTTATTCGGAAAACATAATGTAAAAAACTATATGTAATGTTTATTAAGAAAATAAAATTATTTTTAGAAAATTGTATACTTTTAAAATATTTTTTCTAAAGATTGCATAACTATTTACCATGCTAAAATAAAATTTGTATAAAGGGAATACAATACCTAACAATTTCACTATGAATCGTAGTTTTTTGTATTATTGGGTTATTATTGATGGTTTCTTGAAAATTTTTATCAGATATCCTTCCCACTAACTAATTTTACACGATGTTATATTGGTTCATCTGGAAAATTAATGTGATTTTTGTTTTTAATAACTGAAAGGATGATTTGTCAATGATACAATTTTGGTATTGACTTATATTAATGTTGAATTATTTAGCTATATTTAAGCTTCAATAAAAATACGTGGTTGTGTCATAATGAATAAGGAAAAGGTAATCACTTTTGTGTCATGAAAGTTGAACAGTCATGTGTAAAATTACGCTACAGAATATTTTAAATTATCTATTTTTTTAATTAAAAATTTGGGGACATCATTTGTATGGAATAAAGTGTGAGATGTATACTTATCTCTAATGTTTGAATTCTATATTCACTCAAAAAGAGTTGAACATGATATAATTAATATAACTAGAACTTATCATGTATTATGATTGCATGATTCATTATCGTCCTGGAAAAGTAAACATCATGATGATGCTTTGAGTTGAAAAAATAATTGTACAGTAAACATGTTATATCTGGAACACTACCCTTTTGTTAATGATTTAATGAATTTTTTCTTACATTTTGGGGATAATGATAAATCCACTATTTGTTTAGGTTTTAGTGCAGTAGACATTGTTAGAAATATTTAATGAACCTTTTAAAGAGAATCATTCATTGAAGGAAAAGGTAGAATCTATTAAGAAGGGTGTATTACCTTATCTAAATATGGTTAAAGAAGGTGTTTTATGATTTGGAAGAAGATTATGTGTTACTTGGGATTTCTAATTGAGGAATGATTTATTCTAAAAATGTGAAAATTATTTTTTTCCCATTCACATGAGAAGAACTAATATATATATATATACATTTTGAAATATTGCTTGTGGGATTGAATAAATATAGATGTTGGGAACTTGATCATGAAGTGTTTTAATTTTACATAGGTAAAAGTTGAGTAAAATTTACCAAAGGGGATACATATACCTTTTCTAGTGTTGTAGCGGAAATAATAGGATATATAAATTAATTTTCTAGTAGGATTTCCAAATACATCTCAAGGTAATAATTTGATATGGGTAATTATTTAATTATTAAAAAAGTATTCAAAATTTCATCTCATTAGGAATACAATGTATTTAGATATTCTTTCTCGACTTTATCTAAATGATGATTTCCAATTACATGGGGTTCATCTCCTCGTTGTATTATAAGATTATCTAATATTCACATACAATTTGTAACACCCCATAAATTTAAAAGGAGTAACATTTATTCAATAGTGTGTATTCCATGGAACACAAAATGTAAAATAGAATATATCCACTCATGATATTATGATATATTTAATATTTTATTTAAAATTAATATATTATATATCTTGTAGTGCATTAAATACTTAGTTATCTTAAATAATATAGAAAAAAATTCATTATGTGATAGTTTGTTCCACACACAAGTCAATGTTATACAAAACAACAATATATTACTAAAATATTGTTATTTAATATAATAATACAAAACCAATAATTAAATTTGGTGTTATGAGTATTATTAACTAACTCATGAAAATATATTATTTTTAAAAATATAAATGAATTCATAGGATGAAAACTAATTAAAATGAATATATAAACCAATATAATATAAAGAAAATGTTTATTATTCCCACAAAGGATTTTATACTAGTAAAATTAATTAATTCCAATTAGTATATGTCATTAATGAAATATATATAATATATATTCATCAAATATTTTTTACATATATCAAATATACATGATAAGTGTACGATAAAAATAAATACTATTTTACACAAAAAAAGTATTTTCATAATGAAAATTTTAAATGGAAAACCTATTTTAAAATAGGATTATAAAATTTTTTAAAAAATTATATTTCAGGATTAAATTCATTTTTTAAATCATTACGTTAAAATTAGCTTATGGTGAATTTTTTATATTTTTCTGAAATATTTCTCTTTTCTATGAATAATGAAAAATATAAAATTTTAATTTGAAGCGGGTTTTTATAATTTATTTATAAGGATAAAGTATCGTTGTCCTTATTTATGAAGTATAATTATATATATATTTTAAAAACATAGCAAACATATTAACATTTTTACTTTGAATACATGATTATTTGTTCCAACTATATGATTAAATTTAAATTAATTGCGACCACTTCTATAATTGTATTTTTTGAAAATTGGATTCAATATTTTGAATCATCATAATTTAGAAATCTTTAATATTTTCCCATTGGTTTTTTCCAAAAATATTAATGAAAGTGGATAAAAAAACAATACCGATTCAGGAAAAAAAATAAGTTCACAAAGGACTAAACATTAAATAAAAGGCCCGATATTTTGAATAAAACTTGTCCAAAATCTATTTTATATTTCTATTTAGACCCTATTCATAATTTGAACTAATATTATTATTATTGTATCCACATGACATGATAAGAATGTGGGTGGAATTCCCTTTTCAAAATATTACATGAATGCCACTCCCACTCCATTATAAAACACCACTCACCACTCCCACTTATTCCCACTTCTAAAGCCATTATACTTACATAATATCTACCCCAATAATCTCAAAACATTAATACACTTATCATAGAATCCTAAAATGCGAATAAAGGAAACCAAGGAAGTTATTTGGTAGAAAGCATAAGGAGTTACCTAAATAAGAGGTAACGTTCTTCAATGATCACTTTGGTTTAATTTACTTATCCACCCCTTAATAAATTATTATTGAATGATTATACAATAAATTAAGTATATTAAAAATATTTTTTTATTTTTTTTGTCAATTTATATAACTAAACCTAACCACAATTCTATAAAGTGTGTAATGATCTTACTATTCAAGTAAGGAGAACTACAACCTCATGAAACAAGGATATTCATTTTCCTATTACCACCTCTATTGGTTAGATATTATAACGAAGACACTATTTCTATATGGTATATATGATATTTATTTTGACTTAATATATATTTAATAATTATTTATCAAATAACTTCATGCTTTACATCTTGTTGGAATATGATAACATCGTTTGTGGACTTGTGGACTACTAACACCTCAAAGCGATGTGATTTATTAACTTTATACATGGATTGTATTAAGTATTTTAATAACAAAAATATGTGAAATATATCACATAAATATGGTATATTATTTATAATATATATATATATAATTTACTTTACATTTTTTAAAATATGAACAAGAAATGAAAGTAATCTTCATGTATTTGTAGGGGCTATCGTCTCCATGAACAATGCATTGCATTTGCTTTCTCTAAATATTATGGATCATACTAAATACATATATAATAAATATATGTGATATATAAATATCATTTTAAATTATATGGATGAATAAATTAGGATAAAAATAATATAAACATCAACTAACAAGTCAAAACATATTTAAAAAACCAAGCAACTAACAACATAAATAGTGAAAATAATTAATCATTATAAACAAAAGTGCGATGAGATATTATAAAAAGATAGTATATGAAATTATAAATATGGGTATGGTTATTTAATATGTTATTTAAATTATTAAATATACTATACATGATGATAATGGATGTTCACCCAAAAAGAAACACAATATAAGCGATTTTAATCTCACTTTTTCACTTGTGAGGGAAATGTAATATTCACCAATTATATCTTTCTGTGGTGTATCAACTATATATTTTGATATATTATATCATTAATTATTTTATATTAATTATATTTTGAGTCTCAATTTTACTTATTACTCTTAAGGGTATTTGAATTAAATGTTTCCAAGCATTAATGAATTTCATAACCTGATTATTTTTCATTAAGGTATATTACTTTCTCGTTGTTGTTAATATTATACGGTTAATTTTTCAATAACTTTTTACTATATATTTTTGTAATTACACTTGTTTAATGTCAATTTACCTTTGACACACATAATCTATTCATTTATTTATTCTCATATTTACTTAATTTTGTTTTCAAGTGTTTTCATTACAATATGATTTTATTCGGGATTTTTTAGACATGAATTTACATTGGAAGAAACTATTGAATAATTATTTAATACATACATTCATTTTAATTACCATTGGTTATTGATTTATTTTTTCATGTAATTGTTCATTTTTTCTTATCATTGGTTCGCAAAATGTTCTAAAATATGTTTTTAATGAAATCCTTACTTTATTTCCCTTTTTTACTCAGAGAACATATTTTCTTCTAAAGGAAATATTTATAAACAATTTCTTAAAATAAATTAAACTTTCTCAAATGATTTATTAAATAGATTTTTAAACTTTTTTATTTTAATTTTTTTTTAATAAAATCTTATTTTGGGCTTCCAGACAAGCCACATTTCTAACCATTTTTTCCTACAAAAGGAATTCTCTTTTTACCTTGTATAGATTCTATGAATTTACCCTCTATAAATTCATTCATAAATAGTTTTCATGAATAAAGTTTATATTTATTTTCAAATTTTTTTATGTTATTTTCAAAGAAAATTATTTTCAATATTCAAAGGATACATTTGAAACAAAAAGTTTTAAAAGTAAATTGTATATTGTCTACATTAGTAATTGATAATAATAATTTTTATTAATACACTAGGATTATGTGGTATTTATACCATCATTATTATTCCTCTAGATGGTTAATTATTTCTTTAACTAAGGATGGAATTGACATCCTCTTACTTTATTCATTTTGGTCAATATGAAATATTCAATTTTCAATGATCATTATACATTTAATGTATCTTAATTATCAATTCCATTTGTTATAGATATATTTATTCAAAAACCTTATATAATTTATACATATGGTTTTTAACTGGAAAGTTATTTTATTTTTTGGGGAAAATTTGAAAGATATTTATATTTTATTTAATACCTATATTTGATAAGTAATGTTGTTTACTAATTAAATCAACTACATTATATATATCGAATGCTTTGGACATGGAAGACTTGGGTCAGGGGCTATTTAAAGCAAGCCTAATATGTTGGATACCATTTAATGTAAGCCCTATGATGAATCATTAGTCTCATGAGATGAAATTAGATGGAGAAAAACCCCTCAAGTTAGTTAAAAAGTAAAAAATATGGGTTTCTACCCATATACATAAATTGTTCTGAGGATAGATATTGATAGTATAGTGGTTCATGTTCTAGAAACATGCCATCCAATAATTAAACAATGCCTTTATTGAGAATTAAATTTTTACTATTATCCTTGAGGTTATTGTTCTTAAATTTTCTATGTATCCACTATCATTCTCATTTTATCGCTTACATGGAATGTGAGTTTAATTATTTACCATGGAATATTTTTTTTGAACATCCTACTAAAATTGTTGATTACATTAAATGGGTGTTCTTTTTTTACCATTCAATATTTATTGTGGTCAATGATTTATTATTTCTTCTAACGAACTTTACCATTATAGAACATTTATTCTCACCCTTATCTAATTTAATCTCCCAATGATTCTCTAATGTTTAATAAAAACATATGAAATGGTAATCTTGATGGAATAAAGTTATTACCCACAAAAAAAATTATTTTTTAATTTTTGAATTTATATATAATACCAGACTCGTGTATGTATCTATTTTAAAAAGACTGATAAACTATTGTATCCTTTGGGATTAGATTTTATTTTATATTATTCTAATATAATTGTAGAACAACACCCATTCTGTGTTGTTGTAGTCATTTCACTACTATTAGTATCGGAGAATATACACCAACAACTGGGGGAACTATATTTAGGAAAAAATATATTAGGGAACATATCCCTAATCTAGAATTTGATTATCAGTATATAAGAACATCCTAATGTTTTAGTTGGATAGAGATTCTGTGGTTTTATAAGTAATAAAACCCTATCTAGGTAATACAATTGAATATCGTTCTAGAACAATTGTAACTAGTGGAAATATCTCTGAAAATGGATGTCAGAATTGACCCGAATGTAACCTAGTAAACAACAATAGGCCTTACTACATTCTCGTTTTGACCCTATTTTGGTATTTACATAGTATAATTAACATTTTCATTACAAACCATTATTATGAATTTGAATAAAAAAATGACAATTAAAGACCTAGGTTAAAACATAGACAAAGGAAATACCTATGTTGGAATAAAATGAATGATTTATTTTTGTATTGAGGTTCTATTGAAATCCTTTGTAAAAATGATATTTAGTGATTTAACATATTTCAAAAATTTCCATCATATTTTTTGGAACATCATATGAATTATAATAATATAGATTATAAAAAATTCAACCCACAGGTTGGGTGAAAACTATAAAAATCAATCAATGTAATGGGGCTTGAACCCATGACTAATGGACAATAAGGGTTTTTACCATACCATTGTCTTACATGATGTTCTAGTTAATACGTAATGATTTTTAGCAATAAATTTTGATGAATAATTATTAATAATGAACCAGTAGTGTTACGATTTTGTTTTATAGATTATTATATAAACCATAATGGTTTCAGAAAATAGTTAGTGGAAATTATTATAACATTTTTTAAGCATATTTAAGATGATATTAGTGCTTCCATAAAAAGTTCTATTCTAGGATATTCATTTCACGGTTCAAGGGATGTATTATAATTTTATGGAAGAAATACAAAAGTATATAATTGTTCATTTAAAATTAAAATGTATGAATTATGTTCATTTCCTTATATTACTAGGATGTAAAATAATAGAAAAAATTATGAAAATGATCATAAAAATTACTTTCTAGTACCTTAACATTTATTGAACCATTAGTCATTTAAATCATCCAGAATTTATTGATTTTTTTCCCTCAAATTCTAATAGATCATTAAATTTTTTGTGATAATTTAATTGAATCACTCTATATATATTTATGATTTTAAAAAAATTTCATATCTCTACTTTCCACTAATATACTTCTACTAAGAAACACAGTTTTGTGTTATTCAATGTAAACTTTTTAGTTCCAATTCTCCCTTTTCAGAGAGATGTTCTACAAAACATTCTCATGATGCAGGTTTTAAACATAAGAAATATTAAAAATATTTATTATCATGACCAAGTTTAAATTGTGAGGATGAAATTTATCTATAGTGGAGAGAATGTAACACCAATAAAATTATAAAAGAGTAACTTATATTTGATAGTGTATAAGACACAAAACAACAATCATAGAAAGGAATATAACCTCTCAATAAGTTATGGTATATTTAATATTTTAAATACAATTAATATATTCCATATCATGTAATGAAAATAATACCATGTAAGATTTCAACACATCCAATTAATACATTCATCGACATCTTGTGAGACACATAACATCGTGTTTCAACAAACTAAAATATACAAATAAAATATTATTATTTAATATAATAATATATAACCTAAATATTAAATATGCCATTATTAATTATATTAAATAACTTATTAAAATATATAGATTATAAAAATATAAAATGAATTCACATGTTACCAATTAATTAGAAATTAATATAAATACCTATTTAATATAAAAAAGAAATGTTTTTATACTCAAAAAGGTGTTTCATCCTAATAATGTAAATTAATTAAAATTTCTAAATTATAATAAAGAAATATATTTTTTATATATTCAATAAAATATTTTTTACATTCATATAATAGATTTTATAATCATAAGTTAATAATGAAATCATTTTTATACGTAAAAAGAAATTTTTCTATCAAAGCACTTTTATGAGATTTTAAAGGAGCCCCTATTTGAAAACTAATATTTTAATCATTTATAAATTTTATATTTCCAAAAAAAATAGTTTCTTAAAGAGGAACATTAAATTATCATAGGGTGAATATTTATTTTCTTCCATAAATGATTCTTTTCTTGATAAATAGTCAAAAATACAGAATTATAAATAAAAACTCATTTTTCATATAATTTATTTATATGGATAAAATATGATATTAATTTGTTTTAAATTTTTATTAAATTAATTTTATATGTGATAATCTAATTTAGGTTGTTGTAAAAAATTTCATGTTGAAATTTTATATACAAACATACCAATCTTTTGATCATTTTTACTATAAAAGCCTTTTTTGTTGATAGATCTACATGATTAAATTTAAATTTAATTATTACACATCTCTGATTGGAATATTTAAAAATTTATTTTGAATTTTTAATATGAATAATTAATAATTTATATTAAGTATTTAGTTTTAAAAAAAACAATTAGTGAAAGTGAATAAAATTATTTACTGTGATTAAAAGGAAAATTAACCTAACAAAAAACTAAACCTTAATCTTAAGGCCCAAAATTTACTATAAACTAGTCAGAAATACATCTTAAGTTAATATTTAAACTATAAAATCAATTTTATATATGTTTTTCCATTATTGGTCCCACTTAACGTAGGAAAATAATTGTGGAATTCTTGTTTTTGAAATTTATGAGAATATCACTCCTCCATTATAAAAAGGTACTCAACCCTACCAATTACTAAAACCTCTAAAAAAAATTTTATCACCCAAACTTAAACCAGATAACCTTCAAATAACCATCACTTCATACTAGATTCCTCATCATTGGTATAATGTAATCATGTAATTCTTTTTCTATAATCCAAAAAGATCTACTAGGATTATTAGTAACGTTCTTCAATGACCACTTTAGTCTCATTTACATCAACACCCATTAATTTATTATTATTCCATTATTATATTATAACATATATCCAAAATATAATGATATTTTTTATTATAGGGTTTCTAACTACACCTAAACGCACTTCAATAAAATGGGTAACGAACTTATCATTCATGTACGGTGAACTATCGCGTCACAAAATGATTTCATTCGTTTTTCCATTACCTCCTCTTATGGATGGTAATTATAATAGACTCACTATTTTTATATGATATTTATGATATTTATGTTATATTAATACGTATTCCATTTTTATAAAACATGTACCTTTATGCTTTTTTTATTTTAGGAATACGATAACATCATTTGTTGACGTGTGGACTATTGCCTCCTCAAAGTGATTTGATTTGTTCATTATTTACCTGGAATGTATTAAATATGGTATTAATAAAAATATATGTAATATATTAGGTAAATTATATACTATAATTATAAAAAACATATACCATTTACTTCGGATTCTTCTAAATACAAAAATGGAATGGATTTAGCGTTCATGTGTATGTATGGCATATCGTCTTTGTGAACATTTCATTTCATTTTCTATTCCTAAATATTATAATTTATAATAAATACATATTTAAATAATATATATGATATTTAAATAGTGTTTACATTCTTGATATGATTAAATCATGAAAACTTTAATAGGGATAACATGTATCAATTCAAAATGTACTCGAAATACTAGGAAATTAACAACTGAAATCGTGAAAATAAATAAACAATTTAACAAACATGTAATGAGATATTAGAAATATATATATATATATATATATATATATATATGAAATTAAAAATTTCATTATTGTTCTAGTATTAGTTACTGACATGTTTAAAATAGGTATACCTGAGGTTAAAGGGAATTCACTCAAAAGGAATCTCAAGGTAAGGGATTTTCATCTCCCATTTTAAAAATGTGAGATAAATGTCATATTCACCACATAGTTGTTAAGTGTGGTGTATCTACATAAAATTTTTATATATATCATGAATCATTTTAAATTGATTATATTTTGATTCTAGAAATGAATTATTTATTTTAAGGGGATTTGAATTAAATGTTAACATGATGTCAATAATTTCATGACATGAATCTTTTTAATTAGATTATATTACATCATAATTGTCATTAATATTACAATATTATGTGTGTAATAGAATTTTACTATCTCTTATTATATTTACAATTTTTTACGTGGGCTTAAATTGGGATACATAATCAATTAATTTATTTATTCTCACATCAACATTACTGTCTTTTCAATGGTTTTCTTCACAATCTCATGTCGGTCTGGACTGTTTGCACATTCATTTTTATTGGAGGATATTATTGAATAATTATTTAAATTATCCTTAAATTATCTTTTACAGTGCTTATTAATGTCCTTTTCAAGTCATAATACCATTTGTCAACACCTTGGCACTCAAAATGGTTTAAATTTTTTTAAAGAAAACCTGACTTCATTCCTCTCTTTTTTTGGAGAACATGGTTTCTTATAAAAACCATTTTTTCAAAAAAAATGTATTCAAAAATAGATTATAAAATTCCAAAATGATTTATCAAATAAATTTTTACACTATTTGTTCTTTTAAAAAACTCAATGGAATTTTCTTGCCGATTTATGAAGAATGAACTTTTCATGAAATTTTACCTCGATAAGGAAATTTTATTTCTTATTGTATGAAATGTATGGATTTACTGACCACTGTTTATTCAAAGGTAACTTTTAATGTTTAGATGTTTAATTCTTCAATAAATTTTTTTAAAATTTATTTTCAAAGAAAAGAATTTTTAATATGTATTTGAAAATTAAAAATATATTTTCTTCAAGAATTTTTTTAAAATATCTTTTTATAGTGATTTCATTCATCAATGATAAGAAACCATTATTTTAATCCATGTGGTATATTTTTTATTGACACCATCATTATTATTCCTATATATTTTTTATGATTTATTTGAAAACAGATGGTATTGAAATTCACATCCACTATTCCTTTTAGTCTCTTTGAAATAATCACTTTTCGATAACCATTAGAAAATTTATTTACCCTAATTATCCATATCATTTACCATAGATATGTTTATTTAATATTTCATAAATAATTTCTACATATGATGTTAAAATTTATAGTTATTTTATTTTATGGGTAAATAATGAAAAATATGTATCTTCATTTCAATATAGATATTTGAAGAGGAATGTGGTTCATTAATTAAATCAATTAATCGATATATAAGGAATACTTTGGAAATTCAATACACATGTTAGGGATTATTTAATTCAATCCCTATGGGTTGGGTATTATTTAATGAAATCCCCATAATTCATAGGTGGTATCATGAGATGAAATTACTTGGAGACAAGCTATTCGATTTTGTTTCCAAGCATAGTATATTGGTTTTTACCCATATACATAAGCATTCTTAAGGATAGATTTTGAATGTATAATGGTTTACGTTCTTGATAAATGGTGTTAAATAATTGAAAATTAATTTTTTAGGAATCCATTTATTATTATTATAGAATATAATATTTTATTGAAATTATCTATAGATGAAATTTTATTCTCAGTTTATTGACTCTATGGAATATCTATTCAGTAATTTTCCATTATATAATATTTTTTCAAATCTAATAGTGTTTATGGATTATATGGAATGTGTGTCCTTTTATCATCATTCCATATTTATTATTTCTATTAATTAAATATTTTTTTGATATACTTTACCCTTAATAGGCATTTGAGAACACCCTTATTTGGATTCCTTCCCTTAAGATTTATTATAGTGTAATAAGAATGATATGCAATAATATAATTTATTTTTGTGTTTTGAAATCATTTAATTATGTAAATTAATCAATTTCACATTAAAAATGAAAATATTTTATTCAGTTCGGAACTTTTACTTATAAAATAATTAAATTAAATGCCCATTTGAAAAAACAATGGGAGAAACTATGGGAAGGATTCGGGTTTTGATTATTTTATTATATTGTGTCCAAAACCTTATATTCAGATATAATAAATATATAATATGTCTTTACTAATAAATACCCACCAAATATCTCATTTTAGTCCAATAAAAAACCAGGTATCATGTCTTTAATCTGGCTGTAACTCTCTATAGTCCTCCCAAGGTTCCCCGAGATCTCATGAAACTCCTTCCTAGAATTTGGAAGCATTCTCTCAAGGTAATGGATATCTTATTTATCCTATTTTTTCAAGTATCATCATTTCATTATTACCATTTATATATTTCCTAATGCAGGGATATGTTCTTCTATATTCTCATTACATCCCATATGACGTATCAATGACTATAGATATCTATCTCTCCCATTTATCCCTCCCCTTAATATTTATTCACTCCCTTTACACTGTTCAAATTTCACTATGGTTTTCCATGCCCAAAAATGTGTATGTTATAACCCTAACATTTTCTTATAAATGGTATTAACATTTATGAACATACACTTATTTTATTGGGGAGATTGGTCTATGTATTCCCCAATACTTGCTCAATGAATAAAATGTGATAAACAAATTCCATTATTCATGATTTTTGGGGAACACGTATGCATTTAAAAGAAATAAAAGAGATGGGTGTGTCAAAAATTATATAATTCTTGAATGTATTGGGAAATGTTTTAGACTAATGAGACATATTGAAAGGGATTGGGGTGTAAACCTAATTAATCACATGAATTTTTACACAATGATTTCATATTTGTTAAACATACCCTATGTTTATGATCCATGTTTAAGGTTGTTTCCACATGAACCATGCTATATTTATATTATCATGTTATATTAGGTCTCATTGTTCATTTTTATGATTATCACCCCTTTTATGTCTCATTTATGTTACTATTTTCTACATTTTAATGATATCATCATGTTATTTCATGATTATTCCCTTACATTTCTTTATAGGACAACTATTTCTTATGTATATCACAAGGTTATCCCATGAAAGTTTATTTATGATGTAATAATATCAGCATGTGAAGGAATTTTTCAATAATGAAGATGTATTTCATGTTTTTGATATTATGTAATGTAAATAATTCTCAAATACCCTAGAACAATCAATATTATACATTATTTTTTATTTAATCTTATGTAATAAATCATCGAATAATGTGTAATAAATAAAGGGGTTGTCATATAAATAATACTTGTAAGAGATTAGTCATATTAGAATAAATATTCATAATTTATATAGGGTAAATAATGATCAAATGATCCACTTGAAACTCATACGAAAACATTACATCATGTACTCGTATCTTAGAATATTATTGGAATAAATCCGTAAAATATATATTTTATATTGGATGAAAATAAATAGTAAATAACCATAATATCATAAGAGTAATAGTTTAAATGGTCTACTCCATAATCTCATTTTTGTAACCTATATACAGTCATCTCATTCTTCTTTACCTAATGAATTGGTGTTATAAAATGAAAACACCCATAGAATATCATAAAATATTACATAAGGATTGGGTTCAATCAAAAATATGAATTTTATAAATAATTCTCATGTACTATATTATGTTAAAATATTTATAATCATAAACCTTTCAGCATAACAATAAGAATTATTCTATTATATATTGAATGACCCATTTAAGATGAATATTTTACATTAAAATTTATTGAAATAATATTTATAAATACATATAAAATTATATGATGGAATAATTAAAATATTTCCCCAATTAATCATGAGTAACATTAGGGTTTGTGGGCATTAGAAAATAGAATAACTGTTAAAAGATCATTAAAAACATTTATGATGAAAGTATAGTTTTCATAATTATAATATATTTAAAAAACTAAAAAATAAGAAAATATCCATAATATTTTTATTTTTAAATAACCATCTAACTAATTATATGATATTCAAATCAAATAGTAGTTGTGATTATGGTAAAAACATTTATTTCATAAATGTTAAAATAAAAAAAATTCAAACTTTTTTTCAGGTATATAAATATAACCCATGATGAAATATTTATGAAAATATTATTTAAAAAAATTTATTAGATAGTCCTAAACAATGTAAATTAACTTTTTTGAATCAAAATTATAGATAATGCATTATAAAACATGGATAATTAAATGAAACATTCACAATATTAATGAATATACATTATCAGAATCATAAAAAACAATTTAGTTGTTTCACTAATCAATATTGGATTAAATGGAAACAAAAATATAGAAAAAATTAAAAATGGAAAATAATATTATCTTACCTAATTAAGAAACATCATATTATTTCACTAAAACATCATTGAATGTAAAAGAATCAATTAAATAAAGAAGATTGTAAAAAAATCCTGCATAGATTTTGTAATTTTTTAAACAAAAGTCATTGACTATATAGTATGATATCATTATATTAATTCTATGAATAGATTTATATAATATTTTATAATTAAATCATTTGTATTTTGGTATAATAACCCCTGGAATCATCGTAGATGACCTGAATCAATATATAGGAAATTGATATTGACATAAAAACCCTTGTAAAGTTCTTAACTATTTATGTGATAATGAATCAATGAAGTGGTTGTGTTCAAATTGTTAAATAAATAGAAAATATGTATAAATATTTAATGAAAATTTTTAGATTAATTACTATTAAATAATGGAATAATATGGTCAATGGAGAATTGATGTGACCCAATGGAAGAACATTATTAAATGAAAACCCTTTATGATTTGTAACATTCATGTCAAATGAACTCAGAAGAAATAATTTAAATTTCAACATAAAATACCATGATTTAATAAGTATTATTGATTAAACATTTAAATGTTAGTTTATATAGAACATATAAATTACATTAGGTTCATAACATTTTAATTTTCCTTAATGATGGAAAAAATGAGATGAAATCTCTTACCTCATGTCAAGACTTAATATATATGTCTGTTAAAACATTTTTAATAAAAATATATATAATATTTTATTTCATAAATATAATTTATAGTATTAAAAAACTGTAATTTATTGGTTTAATTTATTTTTATTAAATAATTATTTACTTATTCTATTATGTCCATGTTTAGTGTTTTGAGTTGATTAGTTCATAATTTTGAAATGACTTTGGTATGTTGAACATGGTCAACGTGGTCTTTATTCTATAATCTCCAAAATAATAATAATGACCAAAATATAATTTTCATATATTAATTTTTCATTTAATACAAGCTATGAATGATGTTTATTAAAAATTATTTATGTTATAATCATGTAGATGGTAGGAATTACGTAGCTGTGATAAACATTTTCATTATTCAATTAACATGAGAGAATATATGTAAGTATTATTTTATCATTCTATAATTATTATTATATAATATATTTTATATTATCTCATTATTTTTATTATATATAGCTTCAATGTGTTGCATTGATGAAAAACATATCTCATCACTTCATACTGGTGGTAGTCCACAAGTACACATCAATAACGATATCATTTTTTAGTGGATGGAACTGTAGGAAAATAGGTATTATATTTTACGTAAAAAATAATACACATGCCATTAATATCATATATATATACACATTAAATAAATTATTTTCAAAACCCATAAGATGAAATGATGAAAATTAATTATATCAGATCATGATGCGGTAATTCATCGAACACCTGAATGATGAGTTCATTTCACATTTTATAGAAGTTAATTTGGATTTATGTTATGAAATTACCAAATAATATATAAATGAAGTCAATATAATTATTTTATTATATCATCATAATTTGAAAATGTCATTATGAGGTAGAAGAATAAATAAATTTGAAACATTTCTTTAAAATAAATATATTTTATTTATAAAACCTCATTTTTACACCATATACACTCTAATAATGGTATTATAACCAAACATAGTCGTCTAGAACACTGTAAGGGAGGTAAAAAAGTGGTCTTCTTATATATTATTTTAACCAAATGTTACATGATATGTGTATAGGATAGGAGAGGGTGTTTCCTTTTATAAGTGAATGGTGGGATTCTTAAAAATTAATAAATTATTAGATAAGTATTAATTTAATTTCACGAATAATTTTCACCAAATAATTATAGTTATAGAATAAGGTTCTTATTAGTTTAAATCCTATAGTACAACAAAAATTTTCATGTTTAGGTGATTTGTCACCAATTTTTTTCTTTTTAACGCCACATGAACCCATTTGACCATTAATGTGATATCAATATTTTTTACACTTGAAATGTAAATAATGTTATAATAAAGGGAAAAATAATATATTAATTGTCCCTGGGATATATTATCTACTATATATAGTTATATTTCCTAATCATTAGTCTTTTATAAATTTGAAATAATATAATAAAATATGTTTTATTCTACAATATCATCAATATAATTTTTGGAAATATATGAAATATTATAATATATAATCTCTCAAACTATTAAAATTGATATAAAATTAAATGTATTAGAATTAAAGGATGATTTTTTCTTAATATAGTGTTCCAATTAAATTTTTTCAGGTTTTGATATCATTTAAAACCTTATCTTTTGGATTAACCCCTTGTTTAACCTATTTTATCCTCAAAAATGATATTGAAATTATAAATTTTAAAGGGATATAAATATATTTATATGTTTAAAATTTTATCATAAATTACCAAGGTAGGAAATTTGTCATTATTTACCATTCTAAATTTTCTTATTTTTATATTTTTAAAATTTATAAATAATAAAATAAAATATCAATTTACAAAGAATATATTCTATGTTATTTTGACTCTATTCATTCAATTTGAGTTTAAAAATGTAATGATAAAAAATAGATTAAAATAAAAAAAGCCCACACATCTTTAATTTGATATCTTAATATATAAAATTAATATATAACTATTAATCACCAATAAAAAATTATTTTACAGTTTTTTTTTATTCATTTACTTGATTTTTATAATGGATTTACTGGAAGTTTGTTGATGTTGTGTAATCATTTAAGGAAACTATGTTAATTTTTAAAACTATAAAAATTAACATTATAAAAAAATGTCAAAATAAATCTTTAATGTCATTAAATAAATTTATTAAATCAAATATATCACATAAATAATTTTTTAATAGGTTATTTTTAATTACATTTTCTTACACTAGCATTGCACACTAATATGGAAAAAATTCTGTTAATATTGATCTAAAATTAGAGAATATTTTTATAAATCATCATTAATACATAATGTTGACTAAAGATGTCATGAAATCCACATTAAAATTTCTATTTTAGTCATTATTAAACCAAATTTTACTTTTTTACTAATGTGCAAGAACTATATTAACATAGAAATTTATTTTCATAACTATCATGAAATAAATTACAATTTTTATTTATTAAATTATTTTTATATGATATGAGTATTATATTCTCATAAATTATTCATTATTTAGTGAAAATATTCTTGAATAATAAATATAATTTAATTATTTGCATTCATAAAAACCTTTCAAAATTTTATTATTTACATTTATTTTATTAATTATCAAGTTATACTCGATTAATCAATCTATTAAGATCACGTCGATCATTTTGATGATATTCATATCATATATTAAAAATGATTATGGTATGTTGACTATGGTAAAAGAGGTCATTATTCCATCATCCCTAGAATTTCAACAAGTACATTGTTACCATATTTATACACCAATTATTATTTTAAAACCAATTATCAAATATGATAATGAAAAAATACCTATGTTATAATCATTGAGATGTTAGTCCATACATAATCATGTATAAAATTTCAATTTTTCAATGATAATAAAAGAAAGAATGAAAGTATAATATTATATTTCTATATTTATCATTACATCATTAATATCATATTTTTTTCATTAAATATAATTATATATATCATTCATTTAATGTTGTTAAGAAAAAATTCACATCACTTCATGGAGGTTTTTGTCCACATATCCTTATAAATGACTTTATAATTTAATGCAGAGTGAATACGTAGAAAATTAAATTATCTATTATCTACTAAAAATTACCATTATGTTAGGAATATAATATATATAAAATAATTAAATTATTATAACTAGTCATGAGAATCAATGATAAAAAATAGAATTACATCGGTTCATGGGATTATTGTCCACCGTACACTTGAATAATTGTTTTGTATCATACATGTTTGAAGGTAATATGGATGTAGGTTATGAAATTTACCTTATAATATATATTTTTATATATAATTATTTTTATTATATCATCATGGTTTATTAATATTTCATGTAGGAGGAAATGGAAACAAATAAAAAACCTTGAGTTATGAATGATAACTATTCTTTGGAAAACATCTACAGAATTTTAAATAAAGCTTTAATTTTTTCAGTAGTTATCAATAAAAGGAATATATAATGTCGGGAAAAGAGTAATGAAGTTATTTTTGTAGGTATCAGAAAAACCATAACACTTTTAATGTGATAATAAGAGAGGATAGGGGTGGTCTTTTATATGTGGGAGAGATGACACACTTGCAATACATGAAAATAAAAAGATTTAAACATGTTAAACACATTGAAGAATGATTAAAATGTACCATTATTCAGAATTAGATTATATGGGGTGTAAATATTGGACAAAAAATAATTTTTACACGTTTTTATGACATTTTTATAGTCATTATTTTAAATTAACCAACCCTAAACCCATTTTTACCAAAACCACAATAAAATATTGTTACTATATTCAATATTAAATATGTAAAAATATATTATAAATTTAATAAATAATAAAAAATATTCTTATTCCATATGTGGAATAAATGTTATGAAATGTAATTCATTGAAGTGTAAGGTATTATTTAAAAATTACACCCGCGTATGTGATGAAAAAGTGGTTTTTCTAAGAAATGTATCTCTCAACCATCTGAAAATTTTATATTAAATATATGTCTTATAATATTCATTATATGTATTAAAATAAATATTTATATATATTTAATATATAAATTTCATCTAAATCATTCCCTATTATTGTCATTTTAACGAAATAAATTTATACTAAACTCCAGTATAAAAATGATTCTAATGTAATTAATTGGATTAATTATAACAGAATAATGCCACTGCTACTTGAAATAAAATTCAAATAATTATGTGTAATTTATGTTACATAGATTATTTAAAATAAATTAATGTCTTAAATATGTGTATTTTTCACTATTCACAATGAACTCAATAATTTCCAAAAAATCATAAAATTTATCCTTAAAATGTTTTTGATATATTTATTTCTAAATTTTAATTAATATTTCAAATTCAAATAAAATAATTTCAAAAAATGAAATTTTAAACAAATACTATATAAGAAATTGTTTTAATTAAAAAAATTTCCACTTTGTTTTTAAATTTACTTTATATTTTTATAACGAATTATATTATATAATTCATCAATGTTAACAAACATAAAAATATATATTCAGTCATTTCCGTGGTTTTTAGACATTCTCCAATACTATATTCTTTTTATCTATCATATGTGACCCAAAAAAATTTAAATAACATGAAAATGATAATCGAATAGAGGTGTAAGGTAATAATCTAATGAAAATTGATAACATCATTATTTAATGTGTCCATAAATAAGGGGTAAACTATTTAACAAAAATTATTTTATTTATTTTAATTTTTTATATTATCCACTATAACTTATACAATTTTTTAGTGAATAGATCTATATTCCTTCTCCCCTATCTTATAGTAGTTATTTAAAAATATATAAATAGAAAAAAATTAGAACAATAACATAAGAATTATTGATTTTGTCTACATCCATATAGAAGACCATTCAATTTGTGACATATGGATATTCTCTAATGAACACTGCATACTTATTATTATCCCAAAAAAATGAAAATGGTATATCCTTAAACACATTTATCTTATAACCCACCAAGTAAAAATAAAATAAAGGTTTCATATTCTATAAGAAATTTTGAATATATGTTTTTTCCTTCTCTTTATGATGTAGAAAAATAATGAATATTTTGTGTCCCTAAAGGATAGTATGGATGATTTTCACCCTCAATCTCACCAATAAAATGATAAACTAAAACATTCAATATATTTTGTATTACATGAATATAGAAAGGACCTCCTATGTGCATAGATTTTAATATAATTTATAAAAGGTTATCTAAATTAAATTTTATTCTTCTTCTTATTATAATTATGTCCATACAAATAACACTTTCTATACCTTATAACATTGAAACATAAGACCTAAAATTTTATGTATTATTATGTCGAATAATATTTATTTTATACATAGATATAATCCTTGAACATATACAATAACAATATCAATTAATTTTCAACATCCCTAAATATATATTTACAAGAGTATGTCTATGATATTTCAATAAATTATTTTTGTTTTAATCTCCACAAATATCATTGCGCAACATACATAATTCATAGTGGTCAAATTCTTCTAGACAGACATTGAATTCTGATTAAAAAGTATAATTTTTTATTCTCATTAGAATTCTCCACAAAAATAATCTAAAAATAGGACACCTTATTCCTTTAAAAGTTTAATATAATTATTTTTCCTTCATGTTTATTATATGATATAGAACATCTCATTCATATTTCCCTATCAATGTATGCATCAATCATTTCGAAACATGAAGATTTATATGATGTTGTGTATCCCTTGATGAAGCATATAAAATATCATGAATTGATAGATTCTCAAAATGGTATCCATGTTTTGATCACAGGTGGTAATTGTTGTTTTTACTCTTACTCTTCAATTCACATGAGACCCCCACATTATCACTATAAATAAAATAATACCTCTTTAATAACAAATATTCATATTTTATAATATGATCAATGTTAGGTCTCAGTGATTTTATAATGCATATGTTTTCTCCATAATAATTAATACATTCTATGAAATATTTTTTATTCTATTTTTTACCATTGGATTATATGTTTTACACATAATGAACAATTACACTACTTTTTAGAGAACAACCTTAATCTAGAAAACATGATTATCACCCAATTCATTTGATATTATATCTATTAACGGATCAATGTAAATAAGATACTACAATATATACACATTTATAAATAAAATAAAATAATCATCTTGATTTTTAATATATATATATATATATATATATATATATATTAACACAATTAATGGCCATTAACAATTTCATGATCTCCTCTTAAAATAATCCTTATGATCTTTTTATATACCCATGGATTTCAGTAATACCATGATGTATCTACTACACTTCTTCATAACACAAATGTAGTTAGAACACTTACCTTTACAATTCTATAATAATTCCACAATGAATCTGATAGAAGTCCATATAACTATGTTGTATCTTTTTTAGAAGACATAAATTTATTCAAATCATCATTTCAAATGACCAAATATTTATGATTCATTTTATTCATTCTTCCTCTGACACCATACTCACTTTTGAATAGATTTTGTGTTTTATAAAGCATTGGCATTCTCTATCATGGATATTTTATTTTGATTTCACACATTAAATATTTTCATAGAATGTTTTATTTTATCACATATTTTACTATGTTATGTTTTATATGTCCAAGTTTATCTCGTCAATTGAGGTTCATTATATCAAAAAAACATCATCTAGCATAAAAATCATGTTGTTGTACGTATTATTAAAGTACGAATATTACCACAAATTGAAAATCCCACATTTATATTTTCATCAGGATTTCACATCATTATAAAAAAAATATTCAATTTTCTACATGAGGTTGTATGATAATATTTAATGCTCCCCCACAATCCATTGTTCCCTCCCAAATTTGTGGATTCTATATATGATTCACCAACATGTTCACTCAGATCTACAACATTATATGTAGGAACTATGCATACTTCCAAATGCCAATTTTTTCTACCTTTAATTAAATAATCTTTTGTGTCTCCTGGATTCATGGATAATCATGTATGTTGTCAACATAGATAAATATATAATTATTTATTGATCATAAAAATTACCCAATACTAAATATTAGTCATAGAAAAAATTACTCATTAATGTATATCACTTAACACTGTATAAAAATATCTATCTAATTCATATAATAATATTATTCTATAATATTTTATTAATAATTTTTATTTTTAATCAAAAGGAATATATGCCATCACTATCATATCAATAAATGTTTTCATAATTAGATGTATCATAAGAACTCCATTGGTATAACATTCATTAAAACATCATCTTTTTAATTGACATGGTTGGTCACTTCATTCATAACATGACTAGGAACATCATGAAAAATATACACACTTATTTATAAATATATTATCTTGAGTCATATTTTCCCCCATGTTAAACATAATAAAATAACAATATCGGGTCTAGTCATGTATCTATATTATCTCATGTAAATCATACAAAATAAAAATGAATGTAAAAAACAAATCATGGATAACAAATGATGATTTTACATGATACCAGAGAAATTAACAATTAGAGTATATATTAACTATGTTTCATTTTAATGACACCAATTTTCCTTTTTTATCTTTTAGAAATTTTCTAGGAAAATTTCGAGACTAGGCACTGAGACGACATGTGATTTTGAGGCCCGCTGCACCCGCAACTGTTTATCAAAAAATTGTTACTTCTTAAAATAACACATCTGAGATGTTTTCCTTGAAATGTTGTATTACTCTTAAATAGCTACTCAAATATGAATTATGGTGGAATTTTTGTGTTCAAAATGAAAATTTTACCCTCGGTACAACTTAAGTTTAGTCGGCATGGACCTCCTATGAGAATATCTGAAAATGGAATAACCTTAAATAAAATTATTTTATAAAATTATTTTATTTTTTAAATTCCTATAACATAGGAACAATGAATCAGATTAAAAATATGCAACCATCTTTCAACTCATAAAAGCATGCTTTCTATAGGTGTAGCCTAACATTTGTTGTCCCATGCCAACTGTGGAATGTAGTTTTTGGGATGTGACCATAAGTAAAATAATTAATTAAAAATTATTTTATTTCCAATAACTCATAAATGGTAACTTGGAATAAAAATCTGAGAGTACTATTGAGATTTTGAGGGTGTTATTTCCTTAGGTGGGGCATAAGATCGACCAGTGTGGGTCAAGGGTAATAGTAAATTTTCAGGAATTTTAGGGGAAAAATAAAATAAAAATATGTTATTTTATTCAAAAAAAAATTTTGTAACCCAAATATGAGGAAACTATTTCATTTCACAAATGAAACAACCTAATGACAATGTAACTCAGCATAATGGAATCATTGGAATATGTTTCCTCTATTAAGTGGATTAAAAGAGATACATCATCAGGGGTCAACCCAGGGAATTACTATGTGGTCGTGGAGGGATTCTATAGGAATTAAATGAACGAAAACAAATGATGAATTTCCAATGATGAAAGATCACAGATCGACAGTCTATGAGACAAAGAATATTGATTTCTCTAAACATTTCACCAATGGTGATCTAACCACAACACTGATCGATATTCTTTCCAGGTAGGGGTTTTTTTTTAATTTTTTCCCTCATTCTAGATTTCTAAACGACGAATGCATATCAACACAAAAATTGGTTGACCCACAACTCGATCATTCTAGCAGGATGTTTTGACTTCGGGATGATCTAGGGATAAATTATTTTTTCCCTTTGTATCGTTTAACTTGATCCTTCCAGTGGATTGAATCGAGGCCGGAATGAAAAAATGTCCAAGGTTTGATCCTAAGGTAACATCATGCACTTCACTCCCTCATGATCTCCACGTTCTTTAGAGGATGCTGAACAGTCGATCATTGGGAAAAATTTTTATTACTCTATGATCCTACATCAAGGATCTGGGATACACAAGGCATAATGGAGGTGTGATGATGATAGGGATGATTATATCGGTGTAGTGTGGGAGATATTTCATGATAATGGTTTTCATCGGAAATAGATCATGTCATGGTTTTGAATACCTGGAAATGAAGAGTGTGACCCAAGGACTCTGGATCTTCTTCTACATCAAATAATGGACCACTAAAGCATGTCTGGTGGCCCCCATATGGGACTTCCAATGTTCAAGCATAGGCAGTGGCCGTCGTGTTCCAGATATCTAAGGCGGCATTCCGTGGTGTCGACATCATTTGTGTCTATGCGGAAACCCCTATAGAGGAGGCTCTAGCTTTGAGGCATAGGAGGGTCAGATATACCCACAAATCATGTTGCGGGTAGGATAAATAGTCAACTGAGCTGGCCACATGGTGTGGAGTATACGTGGTAGGCCACTGCATCTAGTTTGGTGAACTGACCAGCATTTGAGTGAGCCGGGTAGGACCAGATAGGTCGGTCCTTCCATAGTGGGCTGGTTGTGGCACAGTGGGCCGGTCCCAGTGCAGTGGGTCGGGCCAATGCAGTGGGCTAGGTTAAACCATGTCTGGCCAAGTGGGATATAGCTAGTCCTGGTTAGGCCAAATGGTCCATGTCATCCCAACTGGCCGGTTCAGACCTAGCGGACCATGATGGACCCTGGTGAGGTCGGGTCTTATTGGACCCAGACCTGACCATCCTTTTTTTATCAAAACACCCATAACATTTAAACAGTGCTTTCGTTTGATGGTCCTTCAATGGAATTGGGACCCTTGAAAAGAGAAAGTACCTTTAAAATACTCCCAGTGAGTTTTGTGTATTTTGATAGGTGGAATTATGTTTTGAGGAGTAGGTCCTCTTGGTGAAAGAAAAATTCAGTGGGAATCGGTGTGTTCTGTAATGTTTGAACTCCCCATGTTATGGGATAAGGTTCATTTACTTTGGATAGATTCCTCTAAGGGTGTTAATTCTTGAGGAACTAGGGTGTGGGTTCCCAGATAATTTCTGGAAAGAATAGTAGGTTCTCCCCTATGGAACCCAAGAGCGATTCCTCTATCGGTGGATTTGGTACTACCCTATAGGACTTGGGCATGGGTCCTTTATATATAACATACATAGAGTCAGAACTCCCCTATAGAATAGCATGTGGATCCTCTATAATAGGATTTAGTACTACTCTGTTGTTCTAGGATGCAGGTCTTCAACACATGAACTAAAAGAGTCTGTACTCCTCAGTTGTACTAGGGAGTGAGTCCTCTAGTCACAGAGTAGTACTTCGCTATTGGGTAGGGCTCAAGCCCTCAACATACGAAGTCGTACTATCCTGTGGGATCAGGGTGTGGGACCTCTATGAATTGTACTCCCATGTGGGATCAGGGATTGTGTCCCCACATATGTAATTACACTCCCTTATCCAATGTAGTAGTGCAGAGGGTGTCCTCCATTCTAGTAGGATCTCCCTCGGCTTTCAAACACAGTTCTGAGGAGAGGGCTCATCCACTTGATGAGAATGTTACCTAGATAAGAGAATGTTCTCCCCTAATGGACTAAGGTCTTGGAAACTCATTATTGTAGTGAAGGAAGTTTCATGATATGGTTAACATTAGGGATCCCTCGTCTATGTATAGTGGGGAGGGAAGGAAACTCAACTTGGGTCTCCTTATTCTTGCTTTGGGCACTAGACAACGATGAATGAACATCCAGTGCTCAGCACTGTAGATGGTCTAAATAGGATGGTCCAGAAATAGCACATTATTAAGGATGTTTCATTAAGAATGGTAGATTTTTTCTTTATCAATTATACCTATCAGATAGGTTCCATCTTGGATGGATAAGAACATGGTGTTTGTTTCTCCTAGTTTTATGTGTTTCCTTTCAAACCTACAATGTGGACCCTATTGTTGGCTATAAAGATGGAACCTTATGATTATTTGTTTTTCATGCAAGTATATCTAGGTGTTCTTGGTATATGTATGGGAAGATACCCATTTGGAGTTGACATTTCATTTCATTTTGGTTTTTCCCTTCTAATTTACCTTTGTGGTTTCATATTTTTCTACTTAGTATTGTTTTACTCACCCCTACACGGTCCTTACCCACATGTTCCATGTATTGTGAAGATGTTTAGTGCTTGGAAAATGTATTGGGAGGGCGAGGAATAGGTGGTTATTTGTGGTATTAAATAGAATAGGCATATTCCTACGACTTTAGGTAGCTTCCTTTTGTCTACTCTTTAGTTTGGGTTCTCGACGAATGAGATTCAGGGACTTTGGGTTTTACTTGGGATCTGTCGCTATTTTTGTGGTCTTGTATACTGGCTTGGTTTTCCAGAAAATACTTTACATTCTATCACAATTAGGTTTGTTTTTAATTAGTGGCCTTCATGCATATATTCCTTGTCTATTTTACTTCTCAACATCATTGGATTGGAGTTTTTTCTGTGCAGGTACTTACCCCAATGCCTCCCATTTGTGGGATATGCTGACATGGAGCTACTCGCCATCCCCTGGCCTATCAAAGGCATTCTTTGGTAGTCACTTCATGTGCCCCAGTTGATGGGATGTGGCATTCATGATCTAAAATAGTACAACAAGGCACTTTATATTTAATTTTTTTTATAAAGGTAAATTGTTGATCAACGAAAAAACCCTTTCAGGTGTTTTTTTTTATTTTAATAAAAATAAGGATTGGAATTTTTATAAAATTTATAGTGTTAAATAAATATTTATGGTTATGGTGGTGAATTTTTATTCAACGTGAAACTTTGATTACATCTTAGATCCAGATTTTATACTCCATTTAACATTCTTATATTATACAGTCCTTCAAAAAATAAAAATACAATCAAAAACCAATATGAGAGAGACGATTCCCCATATTTCCTAAAGTATTAGAATTAAAAAATCCTTCTTCTATATTAAGATAATTTAAGAATTGGATTTTTATTATTTATATCAGTACTTATCAACATGTTTTTGTGATTTATTTCCTTTTTATCCATAAAAAAGAAAAATCTCATCATATTTTGGAATAAACGTCCATAGATCTCACCAAAATGAATGTTTCTCTATGAAACTAAGAAAGAGGGAGAAGTAAACCTATGGAAAACCAAGTAAACCCACTATGAATGATGACTTACCAAAAGAATCAGTCTTCAACGAACCAATAGAAGCCTTCGAAACACCTCTAAATTGATGGGATAATAACATTAATCCTTTAAGATGAAGAATTCCCAAGTTATTATAGTTTAGGGGAAAACTATTGGTAAAATCTTAATCCAAACCAAAATACACTTTTGTGGATCTATATTTTAAACCACACATGGTTATTCGTACTTTTAGACAAACCATATGCTAACCATGTGCCAGCAACAACCTCAAGGGGGATCCTCACACAGTTATCTCACTAGGATTCCAAACCACGTTCCAACCATTCCAAATACCACAATCTAGCATTTCATGGTTTCTACTTTGTGGAAACATGATTTGGTAAAAATTTGATCCATAACCATGCACCTACCCAAAGCCATTAGTCTCATTATACAATTTTTGCAGAGGAAGTTTCATGGTTTCCACTAACTATGCACCAACAATGCACAATTATGAAACCACAAAAATATTTCAAGATTCTTCCAAACCCTACAAAAAACACAAAAAACACATTATATAAATAAAAAGAAAAATATAGGTGTTACTAACTTGAATCCAATGGTGATAAATTCACCCCATCATTGGCCTTTCCTTTTGTAGAATGTAGAAAACCAACACTGCTCTGAAAGAGTTCTAGATATCACTTTTTCATTTCCTTCTACCCCTCCCATTTGGCTAGAAAACCCATAATAGATTAATTATATTTACATGAAAGACATTATATTACCTATCCACAGTCCCCATTGGCATGTGAACCAATGACGTATCCAGTTGTAGTTCAATGTTATCTGATCTGGTTAAATGTTCAGGATCAAAAGGATACATTTCCCAATGATATACATAAAAACACATTATGCATAGGACTAAAACATGATGGTAATTCCAGACAATATTCCACCTCACCAACCCATTCATGTATCTCAAAAGGGACTATATATCAAGTATACAACTTTCCCGGCATCCCAAAATGATGATTTCCAAGACATTGAATGATCCTTAAGAACACATGATCAATCACATCGATGTTCAAGAACCGTCGACAATGATATGCATATGATTTCTGACAGAATTTTGATATCTCCATCCATTTTATGGATCAATTTAAAATTATATATAGTTTCTTGTATAAGGATTGGCCCAATAAGTGAAGAATTTTAGGTTTCCACCAAATAAAGTGGAGAGGAACAATGATTCCCACACAATAGTTCAAATAGATCCATATGTGTTGAGTCCTAGTAAATTTTTTTATATGAGAAATCCAATAATAGCACATTCCCTTCCCATGATCCACCATAATCCATTTCAAAATCCCACATCATATCTTCCAATTTTTTTATTATCATTTCAGATTTCCCATCCTTCAGAGAATGATACACCATTCCCATTATCAATTTCATCCCCTGGTATTTTCATAATGATTTCGAAAAATGATACATAATCCTTGGATCTCTATCTGAGACTATTGATAATGGAATTCCATACCTCTTTACCACTTTATAGATATTGATTTTTGATAAGTCATTCACCATGTTTGATTCTCAAATATGAATGAAATGAGATAACGCTATGAGACGGTTCACTATCACCCATATGGAATAATGTTTTTCGACAATTCATTAGAAAAAAATTACAAAATTGATAGAAATTTGATCCCATTTGGAAATTGTAATAAGTGATTATGACCACACACCTTATGGCCACAAATTATATTCCATAACATTCTAACTTGTAAATCACCTTGACACCCACTTAGCCACCTTTATTTTCATTCAAACCGACAAAAACACTTCTTTCAAATCCATATAAATCTTTTGTATTCCATGTTGATCATACCATCAAGAATGGTGTTACGCATGATGAATTTGTTCTTGAAATACTATAGGTATTTCCATATAATATCAGATCCATGGCACTAAAATATCATTTAGCCTCCATCCCTCAATGTTCTCCTCACAATTGAGTTATTTACCTAATTTCAATTCATTCTGAATCGGATTTTTGTGCCTCCTTAACCATCTTCACCAAATCCGGATCATCCAAAACTGGAATAAAATAAACAACTTCACCTCATTCATCAAATTCTAAGTTCATGTCGGCTAGAAAATAAATGAACTTACATTTTACCAAAGCATATTTTACCAACTGACCATAAGAATTTTTGCATCATTAATTTTCCACCAATTTTCTTTTCCCAGTGTATACATCAATTTATATTCAAAAATTTGGAGATACTTTATCCATATTCATTGTCTCATATTCAAATACATTTCTGATAATAATATGATACAAGATCTTATGATCCACAAACACTGTAAATTTATCACCATAGAGGTAACGATGTTGGTTCTTCAAAGCGTGGACTATAGCATCTAGCTCTAAATCATGTGTTTGGTGGTACTTATAATCCACCCATAACTACTGTGATCTCAAGGAAACAACATGATATCCTTTATTTTTTACACATCCCAAACCATATCCTGATGCATCACAATACCCCACATACCCTTGTCTTGATTCAGGTAAGATTAATACTGGTTCTAAAATAAGGTGATATTTCATCTCTTTAAAATAATTTTTACATTTCATGGTTCAGTAGAATAGATCATTATGCTTTATAAAAGATATAATTGGTGAATATAGTACTAAAAATTAATGAAAAATGTTTCAGTATTAACAAGATAGACCAAGGAAGCTACGTATCTCAAAGACATTTGTTGGTGGTTTCCTAAATATAACACCCTCTACCATTTCCAGATCCACGTAAAAAAAATTAATATATTACATGGCCAAGGATATATAACACTTTCAACCAAAAATTACACTTTGAAATTTTTAAATACATACGATGATTCCACAAGATTCACAAAACATTATCCAAGTGTTGATCATGTTCATCCTATGTCCGTGAATATACAAATATGGAATCCACAAACACCATAATAAATGAATTCAGATATTCTATAAATATCTAATTCATCAAATCCTTAAAGACCATTAGTTAATTCGTAAGACCAAAAGGTATAACCATATATTCATAATGGCCATATCAACTCTTGAAATAATTTTTTGTAGTATCCTCCTTTTGAAACTGTAATTACTGATATCTAGAGAGTAAGTTAATTTTATAGAAATATTAAGATCCCCACAATTTATGGAACAGAACATCAATGTATTGAAGTGGATACTTATTCTTTATCATATCTTAGTTAAACTTCTGATAATCTACACATCGTTGAAGATTTCCATCTGTATTTTTGAGAAACAGGATTGGTGCATCCCACATAGGTGTGCTAGACTAAATAATTCCATTTTTTATCTCTCCTCTAAATGAACATTCAATTCCCGTAATTCTTTATTGAAATCTGATAAGACAGAAGGGAAATAGGATTGGTATCCAGGAGGAGATCAATCGTAAACTCTACTTCTCTCACAGGTGGTAACCCTAATAATTTTTTGGAAACACACCAATACACTAATAAACCATTTTTAGAAAAATATTATTAATGATCATCACTATAAATAAAAAATGATTCTAATTAGTACAAGATCATTCTATTTGTCGGTCCCAACAAACCTGTTGCAACTGCCTTTACATTTTGGTCTCTTAAAAAAAATGATCCAGGTCATCAACTATTGTAAAACTGATTTTTCTTGTGTAACAATCGATGAGATCCATCAACATTTTAAACAAATCCATACCCAATATTGTATCATAGATATAAATATCAAGAAAAAATAAATCCCATTTTATCTTAGATCTATAAAAAGATATAGAAAAAGATCATGAAATAAATGAATGACACACTCTTTGACTGAGATGAGTTTTAAGTTACATCATAAAAGAAATATTCTCAACTTTAAAATGAAAAAAATAAATAGAAGAAGAAGAAATAAAGTAATGGGAATCACCCATATCAAACAACACTTTCATGAGTTTATAATTCAAAACATTCATAACTTGCAAAGTTGATTTTCTATACTGATCATCCATAATATCCAGCACAGCTTCATATAATTTCTTACTCCCAAAATAATGTTCTTTGTTTCCCTATAAATATTTTCCATGATGAGGATTCATGGTATACCAATAATAAACAAGGATAAATCGTTACTACAAATGATATTTATTTGAATTTACTCTCCCCATCAAGTCATATAAGGCCTGCGACACCTGAAAAGTGTCCCAAACAGAAGACATTGGAGCACTTTGACAATAGCAGTAAAAATGTACATATGATTATAGTAGTCAAATGCTTGATGTTCTTTAATACAATATACCATTTATTTTGTCAAGAAAACCACTTTGGATACATAAAAAATTATTCATGGGCCTCCGATTATAATTCCATGATCTATCCATCTGATTTTGATTCATGCTTCAACATTGGAAAGAAGTATCACTCTTTTTCTTGATCCCATCATTATAGTTACCTCCATTTCCTATGGGTAACAAAATGCATCATCATCCCATATCTAGAAATAATTATATTTCATCAACTATCAATCTATTTTCTATCTTTTTATAATATATTATATATATCACAACAATATTTATGAAAATATATTCCCTTAGCACTTATCCAAAGATTTGTTCCTTCAAACACATAGTAGTAGAAACTTCGGGTAAAAATCACACTGAATCCAAAAAGTTAGCCACATACTCGTTGAAAAAAAAGCTATACCCAGTTATAGATGAATATATCATTCATTCATTGAATTTCAGGAATATTAGGATATAATGTTTTGTTAAAAATTTTCTCTATATCCTTTAATGAAAGGTCATGGTCTAATTAACTTGACCAGATAAATCCAACCATTGACATGAAAACTATTCCAACATATAAATTGGAAACTCACCATTCATAAATTCTAGTGTGTTGACGAAATTTAATATATGATTCTTCCAATTCAACCACACCTATGCCTTTTCCTGTTCAGAATCACCAAGAAATATGGGTGGATTCTACTTCAAGATTTGGATGTAATGATCCAATTTACATGGCTCATCCCCCCCTCCGGTTCTCATTGTAAATAACATAAAATTATTGTAAAATACTCTAATCTAGCTATTAGCTCACATTTGGCTCTCATGCAACCATATTCTCAGTAGATTATTTTGTATGATTCTTATGACCCCTATCAGGTTCCATTATCTAAGAAAAGATAGTTCCATAAATAAAACTCTATATCAACTTAAGGCCAAATAATTTCAAATTATACCATATTATATTTTCATAACAGTGAATTTAAAAATTATCATTTTCCACATGTTACCATTTTTGAATAAAACATCATAATGCTTTTGAAAATCCAACCATTTTCAAGTCACTATAACCATGCCCTTTTCAAAATACCACATTTGAAAAAAAAATTAACATATTTAATAAATCAACATATTTTTACCCAAAATATTAAATCATTAATAAAAATGAAACTTTCACTTTTATTGGAATGTCATTTATATAATTCATGCCATGCTCATATCATTGGCCTAACCCATTACATTGACATTCAAATTCAAATTATTGTCTCTAAGACACTCATGTACCGAAAACTTTGGTAAGATGATATTCTGCATAAAAATGTTAGCTACATCTTTTTTTACTCTACATTTCACATCATCATAATCCTAGTCCTCTATACCAAACCGACACAAGTAATACACATGAATGAATATCAACACCAAGTCCGAAAACACTGAATACCTCTTATTCCCTAATATTTTTGTATGGACCAAAACTGATACCACTAATGACATACCTCCCATCCACATTATCTTGAGAAGTTATTGGAAAATTACTTGGCCTTAAGAGACATCCCCATGATGACAAAGGCTTCCAACAAATTCCAAGGCATTCATTTAAAATTGGGGGATGATTTTCCATTTGAAAATAAAATAACCAACCAATATTCCATAAGAAAATAAATAACAATGTGATGCATGAGAAAAATGAATGATAGATCAATATTTAATTTATATTGAAACAAATTACAAAGAGTACCATAATGGAAGAATATAAAACAAAAAAGTAAACTATGAAAGACAAACCCATGAAAGCTAAAAGATAACCACCACTCCCAAGATCCAACATGTTCTATGTCGTATTTCACAAAACATACCATTTGTCCCAATGAAAAACTAGAGAAGTGTGATGCATTACCATTTCTTGTGGCCTAATAAAAAAATCTAGAAATAGAATAATGATATAATGAAGGGTTTGTAATCAAATATAGTAGGTTTCCCCTGTAAAAATTCCCTAGTAACGCCACTAGTACTAAACATGTTATCACATTTATATAAAATAGTTCATATAAAAAATATTTAAAATAGTTTGTATCAGAATATAAAAAAGTTAAATAACCATGAAGTTATCAAAAAACAACACCAAAATACAAATAAAGAAATAAAAAATGTTTTCCCAAACAAATCACAAACCATTGGGTACATCCCATTGTAAACCACACATCCACACATCCACACTTGCATACATAATTATTATAGTTACGTACATATGTTTTTTTCTCATCAATCTATGAACTCATTATAGGTTAATTAAATCCCTTGTTCCCTTTCACCATTGATATTATGTAAAATGTCATATTTCAACCAGTACTAATATTTCAACTTGAATAGACACCAAAAAGTATCTCAACAACAACCCCACTATAATCATTCCAAAACCATGTCAATTCTAAAAAAAATTCAATGACAAAATCATTTAAAATCCAATTATATAAATAAAAAATTTACGAAAATCATTTTAAATAAATAAAACCAAGAAAAAAGTTTAAAATAAAAAAATTTAAATGATATTATCAAATTAAATTACAAAATAATTCCACAATTTTAAACAAATCCACAATCGATCACTAAATAATGTTCCTAAAATGATTTTTCCTAATAATTTCACAATAAATTTCAATAAATTTAATCAATATGAATCTAATACTTCATGTTCTAAATAGAGTAGTTGGTAGGAAAGCCACATACCTGAAAAATTTGGAAAAAAATGATAAACAAATTGAATAACATCCATAAAATATGGTCAAAACTCAAAAAACCCATCATAGATCTCTTCCCTTGAAATAAAAAAAGAAAAATATCATAATATTTTGCCTCAAATACCATAGAATGCTCTAAAATGGATGTAGATCTTTGGAACTAACAGAGGAGTAGTCGATCTAAGGAAAACCAAAGAAAACCACTAAAAATGATGACTTTCAACAAGAATATGACTTTAACGCACCAAAAAAATCTTTAGTATCCCCGATGAATTGATGTAAGAAACCTTATTAGAATTTTAGATGAATGATTCCTGAGTTAGGGTCATATTGGGGGGGAATGAGGGGTCAAATATTAATCCAAACCTAGATCCACTTTTTGTGAATCCTGTTTTTAAATCACGCACTGTAAGTCGCATGGTTAACCAACTATGTGCTAACCGTGTTCCAGCTAATATATTAAGGGGGAGGCTCATATGGTTTTCTCACATGGTTTCCAACCCTTGTACCATCCATGAAAAATTCCATTATCCATAATTGCACGATTTTTTTTGGGTGGTCATACATTTTGGACAACTGGTGCTCCATAAACATTCACCAACCCAGATCCATTTGTCACATTTTTTATTGTTTATTAAGGAATTATCATTGTTTCCACTAACCATTCACAAACTCTAAACCATTATAAAATACCTAAAACAATTAAAAAATTCTTCCAAACCCTCCCAAATTTCATCCATACTCTTTATATACATAAAATGCATAAAAAAATTGTTAGCTACATGAAATTTGGTGGAGGGGTGAAACAAGAATCAATAAATACGATATGAAAATCCATCATAGCACTACATCAGTATCTTTGATCAAATGATAATAATCATATTTTATGATATTATAACATGAAACATGATCCATACTACATGGTACATGATACTAACATCATAAAATACTAATATATTCATAATCCTCCATTGGGATGATATGTCCATGTCACTATATGTACCAAATATAACAACATTTGATGAAGAACAAAATAATTCATAAAATCCAAATTCCAAAAATATAAGATAGCATTCAATCAAATTTTTTTACAATTATATTCTACACATTTTATTAAAAAATAATTTAAAATTTTTATTGTGGCCATTAGAATCACAGTATGATCATTTATAAAGTTCCAGATTCATTGAATTCATCAAAACACCATCCATGAATATGCTCAGGTCATCGATTTAATGAATATTAAATCTTCATCCACTGTTCATTGCCACTTAATTGAAATAAAATAACTCTTATATTATTTCACCAATAAAATTACACTTATTATCTATTAAATAATTTTTATTTACATATTTAGTGTCCCTTAATACATTAAATAATTTTATCAGCTTCAAATTCTATTCACGAAATGGAAATGTAATCTCTAGGATTAATATTTCTAGTATGTTTAAAATTAGAATTCTAATTTTTTTTTATAAATTACCTCATATAAGATCCATTTAGGTTGTATTCATTAATATTCATGCTCCAAATTAGAAAACTATGACATTAATATATTTTAATGTTGGGATTTTTCTATTCATTTCCTAATAAATGCATCTATATTAACCACTTCTCTAAATATACATTGAATATCCTCTATTATTCTGGTTTTTCTCAAAACATCTACCTAAAATGTCACCTTTAGTTCTAACATTATCCTATATTCATGATTGAAAAAAAATTCATCTCAAACTATTCCTTTCGTTAAAAAATTATACTAGATAATAAGTCCCACCACCCACAAATTACGGATAATCTCTACATTGTATCTTGACATAGATTCATTGAAAAAGACCTCATGTTAGGAGGAGCTCCAATATGGTATTTAAATAAATCACAGAAATCCTTTTTGACTCATGTTGTACATAGAATTCATCATCCAATCAATATAGAATAGACTCATGGTGCGATGCTAGATAGCCAAATATGATATCAATTAACATTATCGAAAAACATGAGAGTGATGAAAAATTAAAAAATTGATTGATATGATCAGACCTAAAAAATACGATTTTATACGAGCTTACATATAATTCCACCCAAAAATAAATGATAAATTCTACTTTGGATCACTCTATCAGGTGTTTTTAAAATGACTTGTATTGGGGGTGACCTCTCATGTGTAATTTATTTGAACATTGTAAATCACATCTAGCGGTGTTGGGATTAAAATTCATGATAACAATAAAATTATGTGTAAGGGTCAAGGAAGGACACATGAAATATAGATATAATAGATATTAATCCAATTTCAAAAACTATGCAGAATGATGAAAATGCCTTTATGAAACTATATGAGTCATATATGATTATATATGAGAAAAAACACTTGAAATTAGATTTTTTTCACTTACCACAGTTTACTGATGATGACCCAATAGAATAAGCATTCATTATTAATTTTCAACCGTTTTTAAATTTGTATATGTCTATGAATTGATTCGGATTTTAAATATAAGATTTTTTTTGTATTTTTCATTCCATACATGAACCATGAATATCTCCATATTTCTTTTTGGTTTTTCATAACCCTTGATCCAAAACATGACCATTTAAAAATATCAATCTATGACCTCTTCTCATGTAATATGTAATAATAAATCTCGTTTCCCATATACCATGACTAACCATATTTGAATACAAAGTAGGGTACTTATGATTATAATTTAACCATTAAAAATTTAGACACTCCTCAAAGGTACAAAACTTAATAGTTACAACAAATGTATAAATTATTTTTCGTAATTTCTCCAATAAAATAGGTTTTTATAATAGATATTTAAAAATATAAAAAATCATTTTTTATTGATATGTATGAATAAAATGTTATTTTGAGAACAATATAACATAAATATGGATTAATTTTATAGGAAATAATGATTCTACAATTAATCATTCCATATTTTATCAATATATAACCATTAATACAATATTTATATTTTAATTAAACAACCACAACAATGTAAACTGGGTTTAAAACCATAACATAGAACCAATATTCAATATTTTATGTCTAATATTATTTAAATCACTTTCAAACTACTAAAATTACAACCATCATCAATAAATGACCATGATCTTAAATATTTATAATATGGGTGATTGAAATAATTATTTATTATTGTCTAGGATCATCATTCCATATTTTTTTTGGTAATATTAATAATAAAGTATCCAAATTTTTAAACAGAACTAAATAAAAAATTTTGAAAATAGCCACTGATCATAATCATTTTAGACAAACAATAAATGGGTAATCCATTAGGATACGAATAATATTCTTCATATTTATTATAATTTTATTTTTTTTTAATGTAAATTTTTATAACATAAATAGATATGTTAATATATGTAATTTATTGGTTAAAAACTCAAATTTCATGTGGTACTATATTTTTATATAATATAGTTTTTTTTTCAAAAAATAAAATAGTTAATATTAATTTTATGAAAATATTTTTAATGTTAATTAATATTCTATTTCATCATATAGACCAATAAATATATAATATAGAATATTTTTGAATCAATTTTATGATCTTACATTAAATATTATCATAAACAGATCGATAGTTTTTAGACTGGTCCAAATATGATTTTACTTCTATTCCATAATCTAAGCCTTTTAAAACCCATGTTACAAAATATCATTCATATTTTCATTATCTTGTTTACAAAAAAAATATATCCATAAATCATAGTTGTTTTACATCATCATAAACCCTTAATCTCCACCTTTATTAAAAAAAACCTCCCCTCGAGTGTCTTCATTAATAAAAATCCTTCTTGTCCCATAAATATCCCTCTATGGATTTGGATTTCAACCACTGAAAATAAATCTCTCTCACCCATATTAATAATTCATCATAAAATTACATTAATGTTATATTTTTGGAATGTATCTAAAAAACTATAATAAATAATGAAAATAACATATATGGTTGTCATTGATCCCACTTTCACTTCAAAACAATAACATTAAGTTCTATTATTACTTAATAATTTTAAAATTATTAATATATGTGCTCACACAAAACATTTAACACAAATAGTTAATAATCTAATTATATTTGATCATATATTCATCAATACGCACAATGAATTAATATATTTACACTATTCAAAAAACTACTTTGATATATATTTTCTCCCATAAAGAAAATTATATTCATTGAGTTTATGATGTTATCATTTTATTTGGTAGAATGAATCATCAGAATACGTAAATGATGGGATAGAACACTATTTGATATCCTTTAAATTAATAACTTTTAACTCCAATAATATAAAATCACCATTCTAAAATAATCATTTAGAAATTTTCTGAAAAATACATCAAGAACATGCGACATTCTAGGAATAATTTCCAACTTCATCATCATTGATTGTAACATTCCATTATAATGTAGTGTTTTAAAACTATGTAAATCCACATTATATTTTGAAATCTATTTCATGAAATATTAATATTCATTATATTATCACCATTTACTAACTATTTAAAACTTACATTTACATTATCATCCATATTATTACGTTATCTAAACGTTAGTTGGTTTTCAATATATATTTATTGACATATTTTTCATCTATTTTAATAAATGTAATTCAAATCTTCTCTCTAGGGGACTAGACACAAATCTAAATCCCTAGAATAATACTCTAATGAACATAAAATATATGTTATCAATACATTCAATCCAATCAATATCAAAAAATCCATATTGATCTAGGTTTCCAATATAGTATTTTTTCCACAAAATTTAATAATACCTTATCTATTAAATATAGTTAACATTATATTATGGTTTTTATCCTTCATCATAGAAGTTTGATTAAGAGGAAATAATGATATATAATGTATGATGTTTTATTTTTATGAAATTAGATACTATTAACTCTATATGGGTATTTTGAACATTATTTTATTCAGTTCATTTCCATAAACATCAATATATAAATTGGTTCCCACAACTATATGAGTAGAAACTACATTTCATCCCTCATTACATTCATTAATTGTAATTTTTATGCCTAATTCCCTCTATAAAGAAATATTTAATCGTTTTTAATTAAAATTTTAACTCCAATGCAATAATTTATTTACCATAGTTCTCACATCCCAGACCACATTTTCAACAAAATAGATAACTCCATGAAATTAGCTTCTCCATTTTGTGTAAATATGATGTCATTAAAATAGACGAATGTGATGATATATACATGATCACTTTATATAATGTTGTGTTTATATCAAAAATATTGTTTTTAAAATAATTGATGTTAAAAAATTAGTATATCATTAAATACTAATTAATCAGAGCACTTTCTAATCAATATTGATTATTCATCAACTTAGAACACTCCTTTAACTATATATAATCATGAATCCTTTTTGTTATATATATATATATATATATATATCAATTCCATGTTTTAATTTTAATTATTCCATCATTAAATCAATTTGGATTATCATGTAACAACAATGACAAATGATATTAAGATAAATACTTTTCTATCATTCATTTAAACATGATAATATTACACATTAATATTTTTCCCATATATATAATAATATTCTTTCTAATAAAGAATTTGGTTTTAGTCACCTTGAATTAAAATTATCCTCCAACATTTTTTGGAAAACAACATTACTATAGAAAAATTCTAATGAATATCCATAGGTAAAACATATAATGTATTATTCTCATCAATTTTATCTCACTATTCATACATAAACTCATCCCCTTCTTGATAAATCAATGCATCACTCACAATGTATACTTAAACTATGGAAAAAATTATGTATGCATTGATTTCCTCATAATTATCCAATTTTGATATGGTTGTACATGGACACCAATAATACACTCAACCAATACTTTCTATATCAACATGATATTAACTGGTTTTTTATCAACGTTGGATAATTATAAATTATAACCTTTCTCATGAATATAAATTAAATATTCTATATATATAAAATTGTTTGAATTATGTTCAACAAATTTTATTTAATATCTAATTATATTATTTTACTTCGACATTTGAGTGGAAAAATCATATAAAATTTATCAAAAATCATAAATAAATTTTTATAATATTTCTAATATAATTTTCCATTAAAAGTATTACTAAGATAAATTATATCAAAAAGTATTTTTTCAATCATTAACATTTTTTATATAAACACAATTTTAGTACAAATGATTTTAAACACCCAAATATATTTTAGGATGTCAATTTTCTTATCGTAAATGATAAATGTACACATTATTAATTATATATAGTAAAAAATATATTATTGAATATAAAATTATGTATTAATCCTATTACTTCAAATGTATTGTGATATTATATCCTCCAGCGACATTATTTGAGCTATATTTTTATATATTATTGTTTTTTAATTAGTGAATATCTTTTTTATGGGTATGTATAGTTTAATAAATTCATTTTGGAAACTATATTTTGTTGTATAATCAATAATAATTTTGTATGTGTACTCAACTCCATGATCAATTAGATATTTCATAATAGATTACCAAAAAATGCATTCTACATTATTCTAATGTTATTAAACAATATATTGAGAATTGGTTTATATATCGAAAACATTAAATATATAATATTTATTATTTTAGGAATGTTCCCCCAAACCTGTGATCCCAGATCTGGGGATAAAAGATCATTAAATACAATAAAATTTTTTATGATCATGTTTTCACATTCACACTTTTCTATGGAAGGAAACATATCATGAATATTGGGATATAGATAATCCACATAAAATGACATATTCTTCATTTTCATGAAACTATTTGATCCATGAACATGACACATATAAATGGAAATTCATACAAGATCCCTTGGAAATATCTAAAAGTCGTTGTAAGATTCATCATTGAACACAAGACATGTAATAGGAAAGAAAAATGACTTTCCATGGATATGTCTTCCAGACATTTTAAGACCCATCAATGAACATGTCATGCATCAAATTCAATCCAAGTCATTTTACACGAAAACATATACATATCATTGCAAGATCAATCAATAATCATCAAACATTCGATAAAATTACTAACCAATATAATGCATGTATTCTATCACAAGATCCAATATTGATCATGATACACACTCACAGAAAATCAGTGAGCACCCCAAGGCACATGGATTGTAATTGGAATGTTCCTGACAAACCATCAGAAATATTTGAAAAATAAGGGGGTATGATATCCAAAGGGAGATAACCCCAGTGCTCTCAAATCCCATGCTCCAAATCATAATTGTAAAGGATAAAACTATTTGACGATATGTAAGAAAAATAACTAATTCCTTTGACTACTATAAAATAAAATGAAAGATATAATGTGGAAAAGGTGAGAGATATTTGTGTTTGCTGAAAGACATGTGGTGTTCCTATGGTGGTCCGCAAGGCACCCTGGGTCCCTGAAAACCTGTATTCCTATTCTCACGAATGCCTTTTGACCTGTCATCCTAGTCACATGAAGTGCCTCCAGTTTCCCCATAAAACCATGTGCTTCCATTCGATGCACTAAGGAAGAAAATATAGATTTTTCCATGACATGCTCACATACCCTCGTATAGACCATGGTGAAAGATATGTGATGCACCATTGTTTTTTCGCAAGTAAACGTGAGTCCTTGGAGACATGTTCACCTCATCTCACTAAAGACATTCAGATTGTTATCCACTCTACACCAAAGCCTTTTTTTATATCCTAGAAACACAGTGATTTCCTATTGGCACCCTTAGGATAAAATAACAAAAATTTCTATGAAATTTTTTTACATCTCCACAGGACCATTATTGGTTACCAAAAAAATCACCAAAAAATAGAGTAATTTCCTTCACTTTAATCATGAAATCTCCCATGACTCCCAACCATTGTCAAATAAGACAAATTATTCAAAGAGGTAGGAGATGGATGGTACTCATAGTCACTAAAGAAAATACAACCTGCCCCAAGGCACCCACAAAACGATCTCATGAGACCCATGGACTAACCATCCTAGTCTCATGAATGACCCTAGAAAAGTCATAAAGAATCTCATGTAAACAATCAAATAAGAACTTTGATCATGTGACGGTAGAAGGAAATCTTAACATGACAATGTGGGAGTACTTCTACATGTCTTCATGATCAAACAACTATCCATTAAATGTAAATAATTACATTATAAATGATTTGATATATGATAATTACGACCACTGAAAATCCAGAAACACACTCAGTAAATTCTATGATAGAAGTTCGTGAAGCTATGTGGTCCAAAACCCCTTTGCTGACTCTATCTTGGTCTCTATATAGATATGCCACACAATGTACAGAGAAACATCCATGGTGATGTCTATAAATTCATCACACCAACATGAAGAAAGGGTTAGACATAGATAATTTGGATGACTCAACTCATAACCTATGTGCACTTCTCATAGTGACAGATCTCTTAACCAGCAAGCATTTAGCCTGGTAATGTACCGACACACAGTTGGAGAAATATTAATCCAACGAAAAGGTACATCTCACGGTTGTTCAAAAATGACATGAAGGGTTGCGGGAAAGATATGTGAAGAAAAAAACACATGTCCTCCAAATCGCGTGATATTTAAGATTAACTGACACTAAATAAATCCAGGGCATCTGAAATTACTTGCGACAACACCATAACTAATCACCCGAATCTCAAAATGCTCCCCTATCATGTTTTATAAGAGATACATAGTCCTCCAAACATGTCAAGTAAAAGTAACATGGACCCTATGGTCATGTTACCATATACTCACAGGTTTCCTCATCGACTCATTGCCCAATACTTGAAATGTAACGTTCTAGTTCCGGAATCCACCCAGAGGCACCCCGTACCCGGTTGGTCACATGGCCTCAAGAGTATTTCCCCAAATTCCAGAGGCTTCCATCTAGTACTGAGGGCCTTGGGTGTGTACTGTAGAAACTATCCCCTCATTGGTAGAGTACACAACTGAAGTAAACAAATACATACAAGATCGTAAGAAATAATGATATCATTGAAAAAATAAACAACGAAAATCTAATAACATAAACATGAGCACATATATATAATGATGCATGATACACATGTCTAGGAAAATAGTGAAACAAAGAATAATGTTGAAATACAGTACTAATCCAAGTACAAAATAAAACAGTAATCAACTCCAAAACATCTCAATTCTAACCTTGGTCTCATGCTCTCCAGCTTCACAGCATGTCATGTACCTAAAGTAGAAGGGTGTATTCCCTTGTCTAGACCTGTAACAATATATTCTGTTTGTGCCAAAAAGCATGGCCAAAATATGGTGGGAGACTAAATCCCATTATGAAACCACTAATAGATTGGTTCCTAAATGTCAAAGTTTATATGGTAGGTAAAATTACAATAAGCAGTAAACATGAAGTAATAAACAGTAAAAAATCCACAGTTCAATATCAAGCAGCATCCAACAAATAGATAAAACACTATAGGTAACCCTCTGGGCAGTACACTCAGTATACCCCTCTAGTACTACCCAAAAAGTAAAAGTAAGTAGCTAAACCCAAGTCAACCCTCTTGGAATTACTCACAGCCTATCCCATATGGTCATACCTAACAACTACAAGCAATCCTCTGGGAAGTACAATCAGTATAACCCCTCTGTTACAGCTTAAGAATAGACTCTCTGAGGAAGCACTCACTGTCAATTCCCCCTATAGTCTTGTATCATAATTAAAGGTTATATACGGAAGAAATTACATCACATTACATATGTGTCCTATATCGAGAAACTAAAAACACTCTAAGGACGCACTCAACATCAATTCCCCATGTGGTCTCGCATCGTAACTACAAAGACACTCTGGAGTATCCCTCAACGTCTATTCTCCCTATGGTCTATACACCATGTTCTCAGGGCTATGTATCAGAAAAGAATGTGTATCATCATGTAACAAACAAGGTAACCTCATGAAAAACATGGCTAGCATTCTATATCACATCATCATAACAGAACAATAGCCACACCAACCTACAATACTAGGAATGGGAAAGTAAATAGCTGCCTAATAAGAAAATCAAGACCCAAAGGTCCAAACAGGAAAAACATGCTTGGGATAAACATCCAAAGCACAAAAATTTACCCTATTCACCAACAATAATCATTTACTCAGCCATACTAGTATTGAAAAGAAACAATAGGTCTAGAATGGTAAGCACACAATACACCGTTAATGGGTATTGTTAAATTTTGCACACAAAACTCAAAGACTATCTATGAAAAATCACAAACCAACTACCTCGGTATTGGGAGAACAAGATAATTGAACCCTGAGGCTTGAATCTCATTAAAATCCCATAGATCTACGAAAATCTATAAAACATTCAACCCATGATAATTCACAAAAGATGAGAAATCAGGGAAAAGTTCTCTAGGAGAAGAGGGAACTCACCGTTGTGATTCCAATGCAACCATCAGTATTTGATCCAGAGAATGGATTCTTGGTCGAGGTCTCATCAAATATCTGTAGTTGCTCGATGCTCTAAAACAAACTAGGTTGAGAGGGAGGGAATTCTATCGGTCAGACACAACCCCAGTGTGTTTAATGAAAAAAAAAGTACATAGCGTGTGTTTTTAAAGTACACAGCTTGTACTCATCTTTTCTGTTCTCCACATTATGTGGCCTCCAGGACACCCCACATGGTTGTGTGTAAGGCCGCTACAAGGCCAGCACACAACTACCCATGGTAACCGAGTACAGGGAGTGTACTCATAAATTACACGGCGTATACTTCAACAATTTCCAAAAACTAATTTTTTTCTCAAAAAATCTAGAAAAAGAAAACCAAACCTGAAAAATAGACCCTGGTTCATAAAAACTTCCCAACATAATGAAATTAATCCTCGAATTTCCCTAGCGCGGGGTAGAAGAAGAAACCCCAAACAACTCTGGCCATTGGGCTCGTACATCGGCCTCCCAATCACAAGTCTCGTCTTGTACCCAAATGTGATGCCATAACACTCGTACTAGAGGAACGTACCAGCCACGAAGAACCTTTGTACTGTGATCAACAATCCAGATAGGATTCTCCTTGAATGATTCATAAATCTTGAGCTCAACCATCTCAGGTTTAAATACATGACATGGGTATGAAAAGTAAAGTTAGAGTAGAGAAACGTGAAAAACGTCCTACATAGCCCGGTACCTCTGAGGTAACTGCAACTGATAGGCAACTAGACCAACTCTCTCTAACAACTCAAATGGCCTGACATACCTCAGTGAAAGCTTACCGTGTCTCATGATCCTTCTGTGCCCCATCCTTGGTGTGACACGTAGAAATACTTGATCCCTAACCTCGAACTCCAAAGGTCGTCTCTGCTGATCAACATAAGACTTCTGTCGAGATTTTGTAATAACCATACACTTCTTAATCATCTCTATCTACTCTATGGTTACCTGGACAAGACGAGGTCCCAGCAAAGCTGGCTCTCCTGTATCCAGCCAACATAAGGGCGATCGGCATGGCCTACCTTACAAGGCCCCATAATGTGCCATGTGAATAGTTTCTTGAAAATTATTGTTTGTAGGAATAATCCACAATAGGTATATGTTTCTCCCAAGATCCTCCAAAATCTAGGATGCATGCTCAGAGCATTTCCTCAAGCACCTGAATCATATGCTCAGACTGGACATCTTTCTGGGGGTGGTAAGATGTACTCAAAATTACATGTGTACCCAATGCCTTCTGAATCCCCTACCAGGCCCGATAAGTAAAACGTCTATCCCTGTCTGAAATAATGGAGTGTGGAACTCCATGAAGACGTAAAATATAATTGATGTACAGACATCCCATCTCATCAACACTAATGGTCTCCTTGATTGGAATGAATTGTGCGACCTTCACGAGTCTGTCTCTGACCAGCCATAAAGCATCATTTCCTCATGGAGACCTCAGAAAACCGGTCACAATGTCCATTGATAAATCCTTCCTCTTGCCCTTGGGAATGAGTAACTGCTGTAAGATCCCTGATGACCGCTGATGTTCTGCTCTCTCCTGCTGATAGGTGGAACACCTCATTACAAAACCATCAAAGTCCATCTTCATACCCGGCTACCAATACTAATGGTGTAGATCACGATACATCTTGGTGATGCCAGGATGAACTGACCAAACTAAATAATAAATGTCCTGCATTTGATACTAGCGTATGTCTACTGGCACCCATACACACCCCTAGATATAGAAACTTTCAACCTCTACTGTGGTCCATCCAAGAATAGGGTCCTCTCCCGACACATTCTTCCTAATGACTAGGCCTTCAGAATATAATAGTTCCCTCATTCAAACTTGATCAAGAAGAGTAGAGGTAACATCTAGAGATGATTGAAAGGTATTCCTCTGTCTATCGTGCACCTCCAAATGCATCTCATAGAATAGATCCATTACCTACCACTCACTGTTGGCATCCTAAACTCCATGCATCTGAGTCATTTTGCACAACGCATCAGCCATTGCGTTTCCTTTTCCAGGCATATAGGCAAGCTCAAAGTCAAAGGAATGTAGATACTCTACCCACCTATGTTGTCTCAAATTTAGATCGTGTTTAGAGAATATGTACTTGAGACTTTTGTGGTTGGTGAAAACCACAAAATTCTCTCCCAGAAGATAATGTCTCCAATAGCATAAAGCATGAACAATAGCTGCCAACTCCAGATCGTGCATCAGGAAGTTCCACTCAGGTGGCCTCAACTGCGGAGACCTGTACGCAACAACTCCATCACCCTGCATAAGCACAACTCCCAAACTGATACCTAACGCATAACAGTAAACAATATAGCTCTTTCCTAGCTCTGGAAAGACTAGTATCAGTGCTGAAGTCAACCTCCCTTTTATCTCCTAGAAGGCTGACTCACAAGAATCTGACCTTAATAACTTTTCCCCCTTCTTAGTCTGACCCATCAGTGGTGCTTCTGAGCGTGAAAAGTCTTGTATGAAGTTTATGTAGTATCCATCCAGCCCTAGAAAACATCATACCTCAACAACATTCGTCCGTTATTCCCAGAAAACAACTACTCTCACTTTCTCTGGGTCTACTAACACTCCTTTCTCTGAGATAACATGACCCAATAAGTGAATATGACCCATCCAAAAGTGGCATTTTGAGATCATAACATATAACTAATTCCCTCTCTGTGTACTCAAAATGATCTCAATGTGGTTAGAATGGTCGGGTTGAGTGTGAGAGTACACCAATATATCATCCATGAAGACCACATCGAAGGAATCTATGTATGGATGGAACACTCGGTTAATCAGTGCCATGAAAACTTTTGGTGCATTTAGGAGACCGAACGACATAACTATATATTAGTATAGACCATACCAGCTTCGGAATTCTGTGAGAGATATATCTGATGGTCTAACGCGCAACTAATGATAACCAGATTTCAAGTCAATCTTCGAGAACACACTGGAACATCCACGATGATCAAAGAGTTCATCAATCCTTGGTAAAGTATATCGGTTATTGACTACCAACAAGTTCAACATCTGATAATCCACACATAACATAAGGTTATCGTCATCCTTCTTCTCAAACAGGACAGGCGAAACCCAAGGAGAAGTACTGGGTCAGATGAAACCCATTTCCTGCAACTACTCCAACTGCTTCTTGAGCTCTTGAAACTCTATTGTAGCCATCCTGTATGTAGGAATGTACACTAGAGACAACCCTGGAAGAAGCTAAATAGAAAATTATACCTCATTCTTTGGAGGAAAACCTGTAAATTCTTCTAGAAATACATCCATGAAATGATACACCACTGGAGGAAAATCTAATTGTGAGGTCCCCTAATAATCCTAATATAGTCTAGAAATCTGGGCTATAACTCCTCCCAACCCATGATGTTTTGGACCCACTATGCTCTCCTGGAAATTCCATTCACCCTTATTAAGAAAGGTTTCTCCTTCTGGTGATGTGAAACTCACCCTGCAGCAATAACAGTCGATAACTACCTAGAAGGGAACTAGGCAGTCCATTACGGGAATGACATCATATCCTGTCATCTATAGGACATAGAGGTCCCATAAAAATTGACACCCACAAACCTCTTGAGGGCACTCCTTACACAGACATACACTCACCATTCTAGTCCCCAACGGAGTGTCTAGTGTTGAGATATCAGCAGAAGAAAAGATGTAGAGCCCAAGACTCTCCACAACCACAACAGATATAAATCTATAGGAAGCCCCTATTTCAAAAAGTGAAGAATCTAAAACTGATGCAACTAAGATCATACATCTTACTATAGAAGGTTCGGGATCCTCTCATACTGGGTCTACTCAACTGCAAATGTCTGGCCTACACCACGACCCTGTGACCCTACCTAACCACTCTGAGTTGATCCACTTTTCTGTCACTGAATGGCTGGCGACTGAACACCACGGCCATAAACTCCACCTCGGCCTGATCGTCTAGAAGAACTCCAGTTCACTAACTGGTGAGAAATTGTTGGTGCAGCTCCCGAATGCGGAGTCATAGAAGAACACCTATCACCATCTCATAGTGAGAAGATTTGACAGAAGCGCTGAAGGTGACCCAACTTGTCGCATGATAGACACTCCATTGGGTCTCTTGTGCAGTGTGGCCTTATATTAATGCTCCTTCTGCACTGGTATCACACCACCTGTCTACAAGAAGAATTTTCTCGGCCCTTGTAATAACTGCGCGAAGACTCCTTGTGGCACTTCTTACTATCAGTAGGAGGGATGGTGCTGCTAAAAGACCTGCGTCAAATTAGCCATCGACGGGGCAGGAGTCATCACACCCTAAAAGTTTTGTATCATCCTCTGAATTCACTCCCTGAACTATGAATATGCACCTATATCAGGTACAACGGCTGGTGCCAAGGCTGGTATAACTGGAGGATCTGCAGGTTTTCCCAGATCAGCCATGTTCGGTTTCTCATCATCGTCTAGCAACTGGTTCCCAACTGGAGGTTGTCTCTATGGCATGACTCTTCTAATTCATGAACACACTTTAGATCAAGGTTATCAATGACTGAAAACTATTATTTTAAGATTGGAACAGGATAATTAAATCATTAAAGTCTTACAAAATATAACTACACAGTGTGTACATTTCATATACGGTGTCTTCCTTTAAGTCATTCACATGGGCGTGTAATCCTGCATAAACTGGTTGTGTAACACCCCAAACACACGGTGTGTTGTCTTAACACATGGCATGTACTTGAATCCTCTTTACCTACCCGAGTCCTTCTACATGGTTAAGCCAGATAGGTCTCCTAAGGCAAGACTACACGACATGCACAATATAGACACAACGTGTACTTGACAAGCTTCACATGGCCCTTGTTGTTAGTGACACAGCCTGACACAAGGCTTAACCTACACTGCGTGTTCATGATGGACACAAGTTGTAAGTGAAAGGATAAACAAACCCATGTTGTTCGTGACACGTCCAGGTACCTAGGTCAAATTACGCAGTGTGTTTAATACTAACACAGCATGTATAGCTTATGGTTTTATCCATCCATGTTGTTAGTTATATGGGTAGACAGAGAGTTGACATGACACAGCGTGTTCGTCGGGTACACGGTATATTCCCACAGGACCTTCCCCATACCATGTCTTTGCCCTCATGGCATACGACACAGTCAGAGACTACATGGTGTGTACATAGAGTACACAACATGTACTTAACAAAAACAGTTTCTTCCCTAAAAGAAGGACACATGGCGTGTACTTAACATTACGCGGTGTGTAATCTGGGTTTTTCCAGGAAGTAAGCATCAAAAACTACTTCAGAACCCTGAAAACACTGAAACAAACATTGAATGTGCAATATTCTGATCTGTGAGGGCCCATAATCCCCACGAATCAAATCTTGGAATCTCAAACATGTTATAACAATATAAGAAGACAAATATCCACCAAATTCTAGTCCATGAGGGCCCATAACACATCAAGAACCAAATTTTGGCGTTCATTCAATGAAAACCTTACACAAACAATACCCTATCAAACAACATGTATTTTATCAAAACATCTATCACAATAGAATTCATATTCTACACAACATCTATCACAACAACATGTAATCAATAATGCACCCTAAATGGCATGGCAAGATTGCTTGGCATGTGATTTCTAAAAAGTGTATATATAATGCATGAGATGGAATACCCTCACCTCCTAGGTTTGTGAAAAAAATATAACCTTAATAAAATCAAAAATAACAAAACAAATCATGTGAATCACTCAAGTGAAAATCAAATCAATTGTAAACATGAGAAACCAGAAAATTTCCACAAACAAGGTAGGTTGGCATATCCCTGTACATGGGTTAGTTAATCCCGAAAACAACCTATTACCAAGTAACTATTCCTTCCTATCCCAGGATAAAGGCTCCAAACAGTAAGTCAATAGAAAATAATTCATCTGATTCCACTTTGTAACATTCCGGTTCTGGAATCCACACAGAGGCATCATGTACCTTGTTGGTCACATGGCCTCAAGTGCATTTCCCAAAACTCCAGAGGCTATCGACTAGTAGCGAGGGCATTGGGTGTGATTGTGGGGAAACTATTCCCTAATTTGTATAGTACATAGAGGAAGTAAAAAATACATAAAAGGGAAGAATCAATAATGATATTATACCAAAAATAAACAACAAAAAACTGATAGAATAAATTGGAGCACACATATATAATGATGCATGATACATATGTCTAGGAAAACAGAGAAATAATGAAAAATGATGAAATACAGTACTAAACCATGTACAAAAAAATCAGTAATCAACTCCACAACATCGCAAGCCTAAGCTTGGTCCTGTGCTCTCCAACTCCATAAAATTCCAGGTTCCTAAAGTAGAAGGCCGCTTGCCCTTGTTTAGACAAGCAACAATATAATCAGCTTGGGCCAAAAAGCATCACCCAAACATGGTGTGAGACTAAATACCAAGGGTCAACCGCCACGATATATGTGCCTAACAGTCAATGAGTATATGGTAGTTAAGAGTACAGGAACCGGTAAACAGGAATTACTCAACAGTAAACAATCCATAGTTCAATATCACGCAACAACCAACAAGTAGATAAAACACAACAGGTAACCCTCTGAGAAGTACACGCAGTCTACCCCTCTAATTCTACTCAACTAGTACACGAAAGATGAAAAACACAAGGAAAACCTTTGGGATATACTCATATCCTATCCCCTATAGTCCTACCTAACTAGTACAATACACCCACTGGGTAGTACACTCAGTCTAACCCCTCTAGTTCAGCTTAAGCATAGAATCTCTTAGAAATCACTCACCATCAATTCCCTCTATAGTCTCGTATCGTAACTAAAGGCACTCTAGGGAAGAAACTACATCACATTCCCTCAATGGACATGTTGAGGAACTACATACACTCTGAGGAATCACTTAATGGAAATTCACTATGTGGTCTTGCATCTTAACTACAAAGACACTATGGAGAAGCCCTAAACGTCCATTTTCCCTATGGTTTATACACCAAATTATCACTGCCCCGTGTCAGTGAAGAAAGTATAACAACATGTAACAGATAAGGAAACCTCAAGAGCTACTTTTCTAGAATTCTACAATAAAACATCACAACAGAACAACAGTAACACTATCTTACAATACTAGGTATGGGAAATTATACAGCAGCCTAATAGAAAAATCAAGACCCAAAGGTCCAAAGAGGCAAAACATGCATGGGAAAAACATCCAAATCAAAAAAAAATTACCCTATTCACAAAAAATAATCATCATCATAGTCATACCATCATAAAAGAGAAACAATAGGGCTAGAGTGGAAAACTCCCAATACCTCGTTCATGGGTATTGGAAAATTTTGCACAGAAAACTCAAAGACTATCTATGGAAACTCACAAAACACCTAACTCAGTGTTGGGAGATCACGATACTTGAACCATGAGGATTGAATAACCTCCGTTCAACATTAATCTATGAAAATGTATAAAACATTCAACCCATAATAACTCACAAAAGAAGAGAAATCATGGAAATCTTATCTAGTAGAAGAGAGAACTCACTGATGTGATTCCAAGGCAACTATAGATGATTGATTCAATGAATGGATGCTCAGCTGGGGGATCTTCAATGATTTGCAGCTGCTCGGAACTCTCGGACCAACTAGGTTGAGATGAAGGGTGTTTTTCCGTCAAAAGAAACCATGGTGCATTTAATTTAAAAAAATAATGTACACGATGTGTACTTTTAAAGTACACAGCATGTACTTGCCTTTTCTTACTCTGCTTTAAGCATCCTCCAGGTCACCCCACATGGCCGTTTGTAAGGCCACTACATGGCCAGCACAATGATACCTATGGTAACCAAGTACATGGTGTAAACTCATAAAGTACACAGCATGTACATCAAAAATTTACAAAAACACTTTTTTCTCAAAAACTCTAGAAAAATAAAAACATACCTGAAAAGAAGATCTTGGTTCTTACATGAAACTTCCTTCACATATGTCACCTGACTCAAAAAACAGTTCCCTATCATGTCAAATGAGTCTTGTGAATGTAAATGGGTATATCAAAAGGCACTAGTGATACCCTCCAAACATGTCATCCTTTCCTTGTCACACCATTTGGAAAAGTCCTTCATGTCCCATGATTCCCTCAAAACATGATGGTTAGGTCACGTTATTCCTTCTAGGGATGTTAAGTAAGATATTATACATCTTTTGAACCATGTTTTAGTGGCTCTTGAGACACCCCTCATATGTCTCAAGCCGGCCCTCTCAAATGAAACCAAGTCACATCAAACAATTCAGGAGACACCCACATTAATGTGTCTGTGATAATCCATTCTAATCATGAAAATCACCATGGAATTGCATACCATGTTCGTGTGGATACAAAATATACAATGCACTCTAATAAACAGATGGTGTCATTAACAAGTTAGAATGACTATGTGATTTTCCATAGACATGTCAATATCGACGTGCGATAGTCAAATAATAAGTCAAGTTGGTCATGAGAAAGTATATGGTCATGTTTTCTTTGATCATGTGAAAGAATCTAGACATTTTCACTTTGATCAGGAGAGGACATCTGATAAAAGTCAGTTGATCATGAACAAGACCCCAAACAAGTCAGTTTTGGCAATGCGAAGCATCCTGGATATGATTCTTCACCCATCCAAAGGAATCCAAGGCATGACAACTTATTATGTAGGCACCCTTGGATATGTCTGTGATGTCATATTGATGCCCCCAAATGTATTGGGTATACAATCATGATATATCCATCATACATCGAAGACATTTCAAGAAAATCCCCTACAACATTCCTTCTTTGTATGGAGGGTCTACGTGGACCCATGACATGTGGATCCTGGAGATGAATCCATGGTTGCATACTTGGTTTATAAGTGATGTATCCATGACAAGCTAGGTTCATGACCTCAAGTGATCCTCCTGATGTCATGCTCTCGTATAGACCATCATGATCATCACCAACACTCTTCAATCCAAAAAAAGATGATGAATGAGTATACCTAACGGGAAGCCTCATAGTGTAATCCCTGACCAAGTACATGATATGAGTATACATGTTTTAAATCCTTAAAGTGTATTCCCTGACCGATCGGGTAGCCTTAGATCATAAGACCAGACCAATCGGGCACCCTTAGAGTGTAATCCCTAACCAATTGGGATGCTTCAATTCATAATTACCTATAACACCATGACATTTCATGATATAGTGACTTTTTAATTTCATTTATATCTTTTGTTACACTCTACACCAACAATAGATTGTGCAATATGCAACACTGCATTATCTTGATGTATATACAACACTACTCTTAGCTTTTGTTACACACAATCTCATGTTTTTTTAGATAGAATTCATTTCATGAACCATTGAATATAGATTTTATTTGATGTATAAAAAACTATTTTTGTATTATGTTATATGCAACTCCAACGAAAGCTTTCACTCTAGGAAACACTAACTTGGCTTGCATTACACGTAAGAGAGACATTCTTTTATAGCGTGCTTTGTATGCAATACCGAGTTTCACTAAACAACAATATATAGTTAAAATATTATTATTTAATGGGATATAAAGTATCCATTATGGATGGTATTAAACTTTTTCATTGCAATTGGAATATAAAAATTTTCTTATATTGATTTTTTTGGTCATTTTCATATAATGTTCATTTTGAAAGAATATTGAAAACAAGGCATTTTAAGTCAAAACTGCATTTTCATCTAATTTATTTATATTTTTAGATAGTAAATTTAATTGTTTTTAATGTATAATTAGATTCTATTTTTATAAATGAAGCCAATTTTTCCATTGGAATTAATTTCTCTTTTAAAATGGAAATAAATTAACATCAATCTTTTGATAGTTATTATGTTTGAAAACCCCACTTTTGGATTTTGAAAACTAGAATTACTTTTAAATTAAGTACTGAAAAATATTTTTTTTGAATTTAGAAAAATTGATTACATATTTTGAATTAAATGGTTCAAAATTTTAATATAGGTTCCTTTTATTTTTGGACATTTAGAATTGTAACTTCAATGATTATTTAATTTACCATAGATTAAAGGTAGATCTGGTAGATAAGTTTAAAAAAATAATATTATAAAAATATAAAAATAACCTAACACAAGTAATTATGTAAAGAACTAGATATTCCATATAATTGTTTTTTAAAAAATTTATATTATTTTGAATCTGTGAAAAATGATGGTGCATGATTCCAAGGCTCCATGTGTCTGGAAAAGAGTTTTGAACTTTTTTTATGGTATGTTTAGTAAACATGCGGGAAAATTTTTACATCATTTGAACTGGTGCTTGGATTAAAAATATGAGGGCACCGTTGAATCCATAGTGCTAAGATTCACTTAATAGATGCTTAACTTCTAACGTAGTGGGTCTGGTGATAAAGTAAGTTTTTGCGACATTTAAAGAAATAATAAAATTTCAAAATAATTGTTATTTTATTTTCCAACCCCCTGTTGAGTAGTGGTGGTGGGACTGATGGGTTGTCATGCCATTTAGTGGATGGAATCTTCAGTTTTTAACCTCAATATTGAGTGATTAAGAGGTTAATTCATTAATGAGCCTCATTAATCTCTTATTGCGCTAACCACATTTTCTCCTCTATTTAATTATGTCTTGCGATGGGTTTTTTGAAATGGTTGTGAGGAAACTTAGGAAAATTAAAATGAAATATTCCACTAATAGAGGATGAAATATTTGTTGGAAATCATATTGGATCGATGAATTTCAGTGACATCATCCTACAAGGACTCTTCTCATGACACAACCGCAGCATCACCCAACAGATCTCATGGTAGGGGATTTGTTATTAAATTAATGTGAAATTTTTCCATCCCTTGTTCTTGAAAATAATGACAAGACATATAATTTATTAATGGGTTTAAATTTATTTATTTTTGATGAATTTTCTATTAACCTCTTACTATAATGCTAATGTAGAGGGCGTGTGCCAAACGAACAAGTCCTTGACCCTTCATCGCTTGATTTTTTTTGTTGCGTTATTTCAGGGCAGATTTCTCAACATGATGGAACCTTGAAATAGGGAGGCATGAAGTGACGGTGGCATCCCAGGAGTCCCGTAGGCACATTCAGAAGGGAATATCAACCATCAAAACTCACCTGGTAACCCGCAAAAGACCCTCTAGCACAGCGTGCCGAAAGAGGAAGGTGGTTGCCATCATGCGCCGCAGGTGGATGTCACGTTTTCTAACTCACGACGTAGGGGGACCCACTCTCTATTGGTCCTGTGGATAGTGAGTCGGTGCCTCGTGTCACCCACAGTTAAAGAGCTGGATGTCTATTTGAGAAATTCAGGAAGGAGGGGTTGTGTGGGTCGCACCCTGCCAGTGGGCTAGGCTAGTCCGCTGACCACCAATCCAAGCCCATCGTAGCCTAGCCCAGCCAGTTCCGGCTGGTCCATGTTGGACCCTGGTCGAACTTGGACCGAGTCCGGTCGACCCAAACCGGGTTGGGCTAGCCCAAGACCATAGGGTCCGGTCGGTCCGACCGGGTCGAACCGGAATGGGACCCATTTCAGCCCAAATATGCTAAAAATCTTATATCACACATACAAGATGTATATTTGATGAAAATTACATGGAGTTGGAACCATTGGGATGATATGGTACTTTTGAAATACTCCACCTATGTTTTAGAGAAATTTGGAGTATGGACGGGTTGGATCGTACTGGATTCTAACCAGGCTCTTGGCACTAAATTTCCTATAACTCCAAGACCGGGTGTCCAATTGATGTGTCATATGTTTAGTTGGTACCATTATGACATGAAATATCATTGGGTTACTTATTCAAGGGATTTAGGGATAGTTCAATTAAAACTGATGGCTTGAGAGGAGGATCCTCCCAAAATCATATGTACTGTGTACGGGAATACAGTGGCTAGCTGAGATGTGAAGAATGAATAGCAATAATTTGTGGATCAAAAACAAGTGATCCTGGGTGGATCATAACCTAAAAATCCTATGTAGATTAGAACCAACTGATCCTATGTGGATCAGCACCTAGTGATCCTATGTGGATCAGCATCGAGCGATCATGTGTGGATCAGCAGCAGAACCCTTGATAGAATAATATGATTTTGATTTATGACTAATCATATGTACTACTATAATTAAGTTATACCTGGTTTGATCTAATTATTTTATTTTTTCTTTTTGATTGATATCATGCTTTTTTTGTTTTCCTTTGTAGAATTCTATGAAACCTTCAGGGGACTCGGGTTCCCTACATGTTATTGTTATACTCACCCCTATAAGTACATCTTCAACACCTTGTTGTGTCTTCTGATTATGATAAGAAGCTCGACTGAGAATAGAGAATCTAGGACCAGGGGGTACATATAGGTGACTAGCTTACGTGGAGAGATGTCGTGGCGAGTTGTACCAACCCTTCAGGTTGGATCCTTAGTGGAAAATCTCAGGAGCAATTTAATATTTTCTTATGTAGTTGTATCATTCATTTGGGCTTGTATTCCGACCCCTTTACATTCTATAAAAACATTTAATACTACAATTTTACTTCATGATTGAATCTTATTGTGTTCTTTGACTGTGTTTTGTACATGTTTAAATACAATGCCTTCCCATTTTGGAGACATGCCTTTCTAGTTCTAGTCACCAACCCGTGGCCTATGGATGGCGGGTTTCAGGTAGTCATAGCATGGGCCCTGGGGATGTGTCGTGACAAATTTGTGTCAGAGTAGTTGGTTCTACCAAAAAAATGAAGACACTTGTCTTTCTAATGGAGTAAAAATGTTAAGTGTTTTGAGTGTTTTATCCAGTTTGGGGTGTCCAGAGTTGGTGCGGAAGCTGACGTATCCATACTCCATGACCATGAATTTTAATTTCTGACTCAGCGCACGAAAACAAAGATTCTGTGTGTTTTGAAAAAAAATTTACTTTTGATCTTTTTTGAGTCCCCTCGCCTAGTATAAATATTTGACTGTGGTGCACCTGTTTCTTTTCAAGAGGCCTCCGCGTAGACAACCATCCAGGATTCCAGAGTGAGTACATGGTGATGGCCCACTAAGTGAAGAGGCTTCAGTGGAGGGACCTATTATTATGTTGGCACCTTCAGGTGGTGTACAAACACCCCCACCACCGATTGCGTAGTAGTTTCCACCCACCCTGCTAGCAGACTGTGAAATTCGATTGAGCACATTGCATGAGTTCCAAAGATAGAGACCTCTAAGGATTCAAGGCCAGACATATCCCTATGGAGCTGAGGACTGGCTGGAGGTTCTTGCATGATTTTTTCATTTAGTTGAGACACCAGCAGATCATATAGTAATCCTAGAAACTAGCCTTTTATAAGGCACAACAGGGAGATGGTGGAGTCTGACGCTCTAGACGTACAAGGATGTGACAATACCTTAGTTGGACTTTGAGACCCACTTTTTGGAAGAGTCCATACCAGTGACATCACTCACAGTTCATATCCAAGAGAGGCTGCACTTACAACAGGGTAGCCTATCAGTGGCCTAGTACTTGGTGGGAATCCATGAACTCTCATTCATTTCAACTGACATGGTATAGGACCCATTCTATAGGTCTTGGACCATTGAGAAGGGCCTTCGGTGGGAGATTAGAGCATTGATGATATCACTCAATATCCTGATATTGGCTAGAGTTCTTGACTGAGCATTATTGGTGGAGAACATATTTTTTGAGCATCACTGACGATGAGAGAGAACTCCAGATGATAGGTAGTTGAATCATCTACAAAAGGCATTATGTATATGAAGTAGAGGTCCAAGCTTTCCAAGCCTTCCAGTGGACGACCCAATGATGCAGGGTCGGTGGTACAGAGCTCGCAAGGAAGAAGAGGTCTTTTGATAACAAAATTCTATTACTCTTGTGGCAGATAGGGACACATGGATCGAAATTGTCTGAATCCCCACATAGATAATCAGTAGATAATCAAGGGACTACTGAGGCAGTGGCTGAGGTTCGAGAAAAGGGGTTTTCAGGTCAGAGGATGTGGTAGGAGAGATGTTCGTGTAGCAGGTGGCAGACGATGGTTTGAGGTTCTACCACCACCACCCCCATGTGGTCCACCCTGACCAAAGGGAGAAAGTGCATAGTGGAAAGCTATGCTTTTGAAAGCAACGACCTATGAACATGGTGCCCCCGATATTATTAGAGGTATGATCTATGTCTATTCCACCCTAGCTTCATTTCGTATAGACATAGGTACTGTTCACTCATTTTTTACCGTGACACGCGTTCCGATATCAGAGATTCTATTTGAGTTGTTGTGTTAGTACTTATGATTAGAGACTCCAATAGGAGAATATTCGACGATTACACACTGGGGTAAAAAGTGTGAGCTCACTCTTGGTGGCGATATTTTCATATAGGATCTCCTAGTAGTAGTGTCGAGGCCTTATGACATCATCTTGGGTATGGAATAGCTATCCATAACCCATGATCAGATCTACAGTTTTAGATATAATGTGCATTGTGTTTGTGAGGATGGGATCAGGATTTCTTTCACCATCAAGAAGGGATCCTTTTAGATTAGGATAGAATTTCTTGGAGGATGGTAAATCTTATAACACAATATATAGCTAGCATTACCCCCAGAGAAGTTGATGTCAAGAGTCCAAGTTATCCTATAGTGGGGGACCAGTATGTTGATGTATTTCCTGATGATGTTCTAGGACTACCTCCTCGAAGAGAGGTATACTTCTACATCAACCATTACCTCCAGATGACACTATTATCAACACCATAATATCCAATGGATCTTGAAGATCTTTTTGAGTTATGGTTACAGTTGGAGGACTTGTAGAGGAAGGCATTCATAAGGCCCAATTTTTCTCCATGGGCCTCCCCGATTTTGTTTTCCAAGAAGGAAAATTGGATTTTGAGACTTTGTGTGTATTATTAGTTCCATAACCATGTGACCATGATGAAAAACCATCCACACCCAAGGATTGATGATCTCTTAGTACTGCTAATGGGAGATTGATAGTTTTCAATGATATACCTCAGATCAGGCTATCCCTATCTTAGGGTTTGGGATGAGGATGTACTGAATACATTATTCAGATGTTGATATTTTCATTATGATTTCCTGGTAGGTGCTTCATCCTAACCAATGCTTTGGCAGTGTTCATGGGGCTCATGAATAGGATCTTACATCATTTCCTCAATCACATTATGGTGATCTTCATGGATAACATCTTGATATACTCAGCGTCGGAGGAGGAGCACACCACGCACCTACAGATAGTTATGGATACACTTATATAACACCAGCATTATAGAAATATCTTGATGTGAACGTTCTAGATATGGGAAGTCCACTTTCATGGTCACATGATCTTGGAGTCTTTAGTTATAGTGGATCTGGTGAAGATAGAGGCAGTTCATTCTTGGGAGCCACCCAGAAGTATGGCTGAGGTGTGGAGTTTCCTAGGATTTCCTCGGTACTAAAGGAGATTTGAACCTGTCTTTTCTAGAGTTATGACATTGTTTTCATCATTGAAAATAAAGGGACATCCCTTCATGTGGATGGAGAGATTCATGCATTGTTTTCAGGATATGAAGCAGTGACTGACGAGTGCCCCTGTACTGAAGCTTCCATAAGAGGACATGTGGTATGTAGTCTACTACAATGCACCAAGGACTAGTATGGATTGTATTATAATGTAGGATTGAGAAGTTATCTTCTACAGCTCATGAAAATTGAGATAACATGAGTAGAACTACGCTACCCATGACCTAGAATTATCATTAGTTGTCTTTCTGTTGAAGATTTGGGGGAACTACATGATGAAAAACGTTTTACAGTCTACTCTGGTAACTAGGGTCTCAAGAATATCTTCTCATAGAATGAAATAAACCTATGGAAGAGATGATGGATAGAGTTCCTCCAGTACAAAGACTTTGTGATAGTCTGCACTGCTAAAAATGGGAACATAGTAGAAGACGCAATCCGTAGGAATTTTGGTCTACAGTTTCTGAGTGAGGTGACATAGTATATATCTGCATTGAAATTATCCTTTGTGGAATGTGATGAAGTATCTGACCACCAGTGTATCATAGTTACTCCCCCACTCCTTCAGTGAGTTAAGGAGGCACATCTTGGTGACGTATACTGTGGGGCCAGACATTCTCATATATCTTCATGACATGCTCCTGAGGAATTTTGTGAAGTTGGGGAGAAAATCATCCTTTTTATAGGACACACTATTGTACAAGTAATGATACATGATGAGGTGTGAAGGGAGTTCTATACATCCCCTTTTAAGGTACATCCTTGTGTGGAGAAGATGTAGCAGGTCCTTCGCTGTCAGTACTGGTGGCCAGGGATGAAGAAGGCATTGGTAGAGTTCATATCAAGATTCGTCACTTGTCATCATGTGAAGTTTGAGCAACAAGTACAAGTAGCCTTAGCTCTTCCACATGGGGTACCAAAGTGGAAGTGGGAGGGTATATCTTTGGAAATCATGATAGGGATACCATGTACGTCCATGGTCCACAATTCCATCTGGCTGATCGTTAACCAGCTCACAAATTAGTCCCACATCCTACCCATCTAAGACCAGGGATCAAAATAGTTCTTGAGAAGCCTCTATATAAAAGAGATTGTATGAATTCACGAGGTTCCATCAGTGATCGTCTCAGATCTTGAATCATGTTTTACATCCTGCTTATAGAAAGGGTTGTAGGAAGTGTTCGGGACTCAGCTACACATCAGCACCGCCTTCAATCCTCAGACATACAGTCAGATGGAGCAGACCATATAGACACTTAAAGATATAATTTGTGCTTGGGTCCTTGATTTTTGTAGTAGTTGCGAGGACCACATGTCACTGGTGGAGTTCACATACAACAACAGTTATAACTCCACCATTAGCATGGCTCTATTAGAGCCCCTATATGGGTGACCATGTAGATCACCTATATACTGGACAGACCTAGGGGAGTCGGCACTTATGGGTCTAGATTTGGTACATGCTACCACAGAGAAGGTGCAAATTATATAGGAGAGTATAAATAATACACACAACCGACAAAAGTCTTATGAAGAAATGAGATGGATACCTTAGAGTTTGAAGAGGGACATCATGTATTCCTAGGGGTATCACCCCAATGAGGATTATGGAGGTTTGGCCAGGGAAGAAAGCTAACTCTTAGGTTCATCAGACCATTCCAAATCCTCTCCAAAAAAGTTGAGGTGGCATACTATCTAGATATTCCTCCAAAGATGCACTGGGAGCATAATATTTTCCATTTTCCATATCAAAGAACGTATCTGAATGATTTATCGCACATTATTAACTAGGTAGAGATCTAGACATTCACGATGTGGCAACATTTGCAAAGTTCCTGGTCGAGATAGAGGATCAAAAAGGGGGTATTTAGTGGTTATTTTATTCCACTATTGTGAGTTTGATGGAAGTAAGGGAACTACTAGGAGAGAACATGGGAGAGGGAGGCTCAGATACGTGCTCAGTACCCCCATTTGTTTCCCAATTTTTGTTGTAGATTTCGGGGATGAAAATCCATATTCTGTGAAGAATGTAAAGACCCAAAAATTCCATATAATTTTTTTTAATTTTTTATGGATTATTAATTTTCTGCGATAATTGACGGAGCTTGATTCTGAGACCTGATGTGCCAGGAAAAAAATTTCGAACTTTTTCTAAGGTACGTTCTGAAAAGGTGCAGGTTTTGTTTTCAATATTTTGAACTGGTGCTCGAATTAAAATTTTGAGGGAACCAATGAATCCGTAGCATAGGTATTTTTTAAGGAATTCTAAAATTCCACCATAGTAGTTTGGCAAAAAAAGATAGTTTTTGAGAATATTAAAGAAATAATAAAATGAAAAACAAAATTGTTATTTTATTTTCCTACCTACTGTTGAGCGGAGTTAGTTGTACCGATGGATTTTCAAGAAATTTAATGGCTTGAGTCATTAGTTTGTAACCCCACCATTGTGATATTAAGAGGTTCATTCATTAATTATCCTCATTAATCTCTCATTGTTTCAACCCCCTTTTCCTCTCTATTTAATTGATGCTTGGGTTCCGGTTTTTTAAATTGCTGTGAGGATCTTTTGGAGATGTACTGCGACATATTCCACTTATGGAGGATATAAGATTGGGCGACAATGATCTAGGATCGATGAACATTATCAACATCATCCAGGGAGGGCTCTTCTCCTCCCACAATCGCAGTATAACTGAACAGATCTTGAGGTATGGTATTTGTTATTAAAATCAAGTGAAATTTATCATTCCCTCATTATATAAATGAACGATGAATCATGGACTTTATGAATGTGTTTAAATTTATCTTTGTGATAAACTATTTATTAACTGCTTGTTATAATGCTAACGCGGAGGGCATGGGACAAACGAACAAGACCTGGACCCTATACTGCTTGATTTTTCGTTGCGTTCTTCAAGGGTGGATTTCTTAAGATGACGAAAAAATGAAATCAGGAGGCACACAGTGACGATGACATCTTGGGAAGCTTAGCGGCACCTTTAAAAGGTAAAACAGACCACCAGAGCTCACCCAGTGGCCCAGGGAAGACCCGACATTGCAGCATCAGTGCAGCGGCACCAGTGACTAGCTCTAGCAGGAGAAGGCAATGGTCGTTGCTCACCGGTCGTGGTAGGAGGTGACGTCGCTCGGCTCTACCGTGGAATGAATGGGTGGAAAAGTCTTAGTCAGTCGTGTTGGTATAAATATGATGTAATTTCATGCACAGTATGTAGAGGTCACTATATCAAACAACGTTTGAGGGGGACCTGCTCACTGTAGGTTCAAGAGACAATGAGGGGGCCTCTAAGGGAACCACTGGTTAAAGAGTCAAACGAATCATTAAGTCATTTGGGAAGGAGGGGTCGTGTAATCCCTCATGTGGGTCACACTCATCCGCCAATATAGGGTAGTCTGCTGCCCTGCGGGCCAAGTCAAACCTGGGACCTCCCTAAACGGGTCTGGTAGGAACAAGACAGGTAGGTCTAGTCAGTCCGACTGGGTCAAAACATACATGAACACATTTATTACTATATAGGCTTAAAAGGATGTATCTCCCAAACCATACATCCATTTTATAAACCTTCTATGCATTTGGACTCCGTGGGATGAGATTTTACTTTAGAGAAACTGCACCAGATTTTTTGAGAACGTAAGAGTATGGACGGGTTGGATCGTACTTGAATCCAATCATGCCCACAACACTAAAATTCCTATAACTCCCAGACCGGGCGTCCGATTTACATGAAATCTATTGTGTTTGTACTCGTATGACGTGACAGATAATCGGGTTAATTATTCATGGGACTTCATTCTTATTGATGTACTACTGATGGACTGAGGAGAGGATCCTCCCAGAATCAAACATACTATGTACGGGAATCCGGTGGTTGGGTAAGATGTGAATAATGAATAGTGATCTTGTGTGGATCCTTCCCAAGCGATCACGTGTGGAACAGTAGATTTATAATTCCTAGAATGGAGTATATTACAACTATTTATACTATAATAAATGAGTTTTGGGAATCATTTTTAATTGAATTGGAATATAAAATCATAGATAAAGAATATAAAAATAGGTATGATGAAAATGTTATGATATTTTTGAATGATTACAATAAGGATAAAGAAATAATTAATAATATTGTTGTTATATAAGAAAATTAATTATAGATGTTATAAACTAAAGTGGAAGATATGACTAATCATTTCGATGAATATAGTTTATTTAATGGGACTATAAATCTTATTAAACTATTGATAGGAAAGGATGTTATAAGTGATAGATCTTATTTATAGCGATGTTGTGTGGATCAACACCTAGGAATCCTATGTGGATTAGCACCTAGAAATCCTGTGTGGATTATCATCGAGAAATACTATTTGGATCAGCAGTGGAACCCTTGACTGAATAGAATGATCTAGCATTATGAATAATCATAAGTACTTTTGTACTTAAGTTATACCTGGTTTGAGCTGAGTATTTACTTTGTGATTTGTGATTGAGATCATGCTTTCTGGTTTTACTTTGTGATATTCTAAGAGACATCTGGGGGTTTCATGGTCACTACTAGGTGTTGTTATACTCACCCCTACACTGACATCACCCCTCACCCTATTGTGTCCTGTGCAGACGACGATCATCTCGACTGAGATTAGAGGAACTAGGACTAGCTGGTACATGGAGGGGACTGGCAGACGTGAAGAGTTGTGGAGGCAAGTTGTACCTACCCTTTAGGATGGATCCTAGCTGCACAATCTCAATATTAGATTCCTATTTTCTGTGGAAGTTTTATCTTTTAGTTGGACATGTATTCTAGACCCATTACTTTCAATACACACTTTTACTAGTGTATTTTTACTTTATGATTGCATCTTGTTGTGTTCTTGGATTTTGTGTTGTACAAGTTTAAATAAAATTCAATACAATTTTAGGGATACATCTTTCTACTGCTAGTCACCAACTCGTGTCCTATGGAAGGCGGGCTTGGGGTGGTCACGACAGAGACCCTGGGGGACAGGTCATGAAAAAGTGGAATTAGAGGAGTCAGTTCTAATGAAGAATTATGACTCCGATATTTCCAATCGATCAATAGTGTGAACTATTTTATGTGTGGTTTTCAGTTCGGGGAGTCTATTTTTGGTGCACCAGCCGATTTATCCATACACTGGGACTCTAAATTCAAATTTCTGACTCTGAGTAGGAAAACATAAACTGTGTGGGTTTAGGAAATGTTTTTAATTTTGACCTCTTTTGATTCAACTAACCATGTATAACTTTTTGACAATGGATCACCTGTTTCTTTTCGTGATGCCTCTGCGGAGACATCCTACTAGGATTTTAGGGAGAGTAAACGATGATATCCCACTTAGTGATGATTCTTCCATGCAAGGCCCTATAACTGTGTTAGAACCTTCGGGTGGTGTACCAGAAACACCTCCACCCATTGGGTAACAGTTTCTACCTGCCCCGCTAATAGATCATGCACGCCAACTGAGCATGTTTCATGAGTTCCAGAGATATAGGCCTCTAAGGTTTCATGGAAAGACAGATTCCAATCATATGCGGACTGGCTGGAGGTTGTGGAATTGGTTTCATATTTAGTTGAGGCACCTTTAGTTTAGATGGTGATCATAGATACTAGCCATTTCTAGGGCACAATAGGAAGATAGTTGAGTCTGATGCTCCAGACGCACTAGGAGGTGACACTCTCCTGGTCGGACTTCAATACCCACTTCAGGGAAGAGTTTGTACTATATTCTATACACTCATTGTGTATATTGGGGAAAGTTCACTTACATTAGGGCAGCCTATTAGTAGCCAAGTACTCAGAAACACCTCCACCCATTGGGTAGTAGTTTCCACCAGCCCCACTAACAGACCATGCACGCCAATTGAGCATGTTACATGAGTTCCAGAGATAGAGGCCTCAAGGGATTCATTGCGAGACTGATCCCTAGGCATCTGAGGACTAGCTGAAGGTTATGTCATTGGTATTTCATTTAGTTGAGGTGCCTTTAGTTTACATGGTGATCATAGCTACTAGCCTGTTCTAGGGAACAATAGGAAGATGATGGAGTCTAACGCTATAGACGCATGAGGAGGTGACACTCTCCTAGCTGGACATCAATACACACTTCATGGTAGATATTGTACTAACGACCATACACTCAGTGAAAATCTTGGAGTTGGTGCACTTACAGTAGGGCAGCCTACTAGTGTCCAAGTACTCAGCGAGATTCACTGACCTCTCACACTACTCAGCCGACATTGAATATGACCCATTATTTAGGGCCCAGACCATTGATTATGGTCTCCACTGGGAGATCAGAGCTTCGATGATATCAATCAATATCCCGATGTAGTTTGGAGTGCTCGAGTGATAATTATTAGTGGATATATTCTTAGCTGAGCCAGTTCTGATAATCAGAGCCACCTCTAGAAGAATGTTAGCTGAGTCATCTACAACATGCAATAGGTAGAAGTCGTAGAGGTTCAAGCTGGCCAGACATTCCGATTGATGACCCCAAGAAACAGGATTGGAGGTTCAGGGCTCGTAAGGCAGAGGAGGTCTTCTGAAAACTAAAGTATGTTACTCTTGTGGCGGACAGGGACACATGGCTTGAGACTGTCTAACTCCCCGAAAAGATGATCAGTAGATGATCATTTGACCATCAATACAATTTTTGAAGTTCAATAGAGGGGTTCTGTAGGTATGTGGATGTGGCATTGGAGCAGGTCTTGTAGTAAGTTGTTGATGATGGTTTGAGGCTCTACCACCACCACCCCCAGGTGGTCAACCCCGACCACAGGGAGTTGGTGGAAAGGGGTGAGCTCAGCTTCTGGCCATCGAGGCTTATAACTATGGTTCCGTAGATATTATTATAGGTATGATCTATGTATTTTCCACCCTATCTATAGTTCTTAGAGACACAGGTGTCGGTTACTCTTTTATTGCAATGACACACATTCAGAGCTCGTAGATTCTGATAGAGTTGTTGTCTTTATCCCTACTATTAGTGACTCCTATGGGGGAATATTAAATTATTACACACTATTGAAAATATTGTTAACTCACTCAATGATGTGAGATCTTCGCCTGGGATCTCTATGTAGTAGTATTTAGGCCTTCTGACATCATCCTGGGTATGAAAAACCTATCCAAAGTCTATGCTCTGATCAACTGTTTTAGGTTCAAAGTGCAGTGTTTCCATGAGGATGGGATCATGTTTTCATTCACAGGTGAGAATGGAATATTTTAATCTCATGATGGACTTTATCGGAATAGGGTGTAACTAATAACAAATATGTTGGCTAGCCTTACCCTCGGAGTAGTTGATGTGAAGAGTTTGACTTATCCTATAGTGTTGGATGAGTATGCTGATGTCTTTCCGGATGATGTTTCAGGACTACCTCCTCGATGGGTGGTAGAATTATACATCGAACTATATCTCAAGAGGAAACTGATATCTACACTAGCATATAAGATGGCTCTTGTGGAGCTTTGTGAGTTATCGGTATAGTTGGAGGACTTATAGAGAAAGAGGTTCATAAGGACCAATGTTTATCCATGAGCATCCCCAATTTTTTCACCAGGATGGATGAAGGATGTCAGGGAATTTTTGTGGATTATTGGAGCCTTAACCAAGTGACCGTGAAAATCAGATATCCACTCCCTAGGATTGATTATCTCTTCGACCAGCTAATAGAAGATCGATGGTATTTGAAGATATAACTCAGATCATGTTATCACCAGATTAGGGTATGGGATGAGGACATACTAAATATTGCCTTTAGAAGTGGGTATATCTAGTATAATATTATGGTGATTCCCATCGGTGTGACTAAAATTTTGGAAGTGTTCTTGGGGATCCTAAATAGGATATTCCAGCCTTTCCTCCATTGCTTCATGGTGGTCTTCATTTTGACATCTTCATACACTCGGCGTCAAATGAGGAGCATGCCACACACATACTGATAGTTCTAGATACACTCCAAGAGATCCCTCTTCAAGGAAATATCTCAAAGTGCCAGTTCTAGATACAGGAAATCCACATCATGGGGAACATTACTTAGGAGGCTGTAGTTTCAGTGGATTTGGCGATGATAGAGGCAGTTTTTTCTAAGAGCCACCTAGGAGTGTGACCTAGGTGAGGAGATTCCTAGGATTGGCTGGGTACTACCAGATAATCGTACATAACATTTACAGATTTACGATACCCTTTTTATCTTTGAAAAATAAGATACAACCCTTCATGTGGATGGATAGATACCATCATAATTTTTTGGATCTAAGGCAGAGACTGATCAGTGCCACCATCCTGAGTCTACCAGAAGAGGGTGTCTGGTATGTAGCCTACTACGATGCATCAGGGACTAGTCTGAGTTGTTTTCTAATGTAGGAGAGTGCAATGATCACTTATGGCTCATGCAAGTTGAGATAGAATGTGCATAACTATGCTACCCATGACCTGGAATTTGTAGTAGTGGTCTTTGTGCTATAGATTTGGTGGAAATACTTGATGGGAGAACGTTTTACATCCTACTCTGATTACAAGAGTCTCAGGTTTATCTTCTCATAGAGGGACCTGAACCTGAGGAAGCGATGATGGATATTATTCCTCTAGTACTAAGACTTTGAGATAGTCTACACTTAGAGAATGGGTAATGTAGTAATAGACGCAATTAGTAGGAGTTCTATTCTATAGTTGTTGAGTTAGGTGACAGAGTAGCTAGCCACGTTTTAGTTATCCTTTGTGGAAAGGGATGGATAATCTTACCTACAGTCTATGATAGTTACTCCCCCACATCTTCAGTGAGTTAGAGAGGCACAGCTTGGGGACGTAGACTACGTGGCCCGAAGTGCTCATATATCCTCAAGATAGGCTTCTGATGGATTTTTTGATGGTGGGGAGCACATAATCCTCATTAGAAAACACAATATAGTACTAGTGATGCTACAAGAGGAGGTGTGTAGGGAGTTCCATAAATCCCCTTTTTCTTTACTTCCTGGTGTGGTGAAAATGTACCAGGACCTCCGGTGTTATTACTGGTGGCTAGGGAAGAAGAAGGTAGTGGAAGAGTTAGTATTGAGATTCCTCACTTGTCAGAAAGTGAAGGTCGAGCATCAGGTAATAGTAGGCTTAGATCATCCACTTGAGGTACCAGAGTGGAAGTGGGAGGGTATATCCATGGACTTCGTGATAGGGATACCATGTATGTCTAGGGGAGAATATTCCAACTGGGTGATCATTGATAGACTCATAATGTCATCCCACTTTTTACCCATCCGAGAGCATTGAATAGTAAAGGGAATGGGAAGACTCTATGTGCAAGAGATTTTAAGAGTTCACAGGGTTCCATCAGTGATCACCTCAGATCGCGACAAATGTTTTACATCCCACTTGTGGGAGGGGTTTTTGGATGTGTTTGGGACTCAGCATTGCTTGAGCACCACATTCCATCCTGATACAGATGGTCAAGCAGAGAAAAACATTCAGACACTTGAGGACATGCTTCATGCTTATGTACATGATTTTTGAATTAGTTGGGAGGACCACCATCCGTTGGTGGAGATTGCATACAAAAATAGTTATCGATCCACCATATACATGGCTGTATTTGAGGCCCTGTATGGGCGACCATATAGATCTCCTATAAGCTGTACGGATTAAGGGGACTCAGTACTTATGGGATCAAAGATGGTACATGCTACCTTAGAGAAGGTGCAGACCATATAGGAGAGAATGAATACTAAACAGAGCATGCATATGTCTTATACCGATAGGAGACAAGACTCATAGAATTTGCAGAGGGAGAACATGTCTTCCTATGGGTCTCACCTTGACATGGAATACAGAGGTTTGGTCAGGAAATCAAGCTATCTCTGAGATTAATCTGACCATTCTAGGTCATCATTATTTTAGGTGATGTGTCATACCATCTAGCTCTTACCCCACAGATGCACCAGGTGCATAATGTTTTCCAGGCTTCCCATATTAGGAGGTACATGCATGATCAATTACATGTTATTGACTAGAGTGAGCTATAAATTTATGATGGTGAAAAATTTGAAGATTTCCCAATGGAGATAGAATATTGAAAAAAGTGGGTACTTCGTTGGCAGTCGATTCCTCTAGTGTGAGTTCAATGGTGGCACAAGAACCTCCATAAGATCCCATATGAGAGGGTGGCTCAAATATGTTCTCAATACCACCATTTTGTTCCCATGTTTTTTTTGTTGTTTTTAGGGATGATAATCTCTAATGTGGGGAGAATGTAAGGACCCATGAATTCCAAAAAAATATATATTTTGGGATTATCATGAGTATGTGAAAATTGATGGCACTTGATTCTGAGGCTCGGTGTGCCCAGAACTAGATTTTGAACTTTTTTAAAGTATATTTTGTAACTGCATGGGTGGTGTTTTCTATCTTTTGAATCAATGCTTGAATTAAAAAACTGAGGGTACCATTTATTTCAATGCATCAGTATATGATTAATGTAGGCTTAACTTCAACCATAGTATATCAGGAGAAATGTTTAGTTTCTATGACTTTCGATGAAATAATAAAATAACACAAAAATTGTTATTTTATTTTCCTACCTTTTATTGAGAGGAAAAGGTTGTTGCAATGGGTTTTCAATCCATTGAATTTCTTTAATATTTGGCTTGGAACCACACTGTTCAAAGATTAAGATATTCATTCATTAGTGAAATTCATTAATCTATCATTATGTTAGACTATTTTCCCCTCTATTTAGTTAAGTCTTGGGTTTGGGTTTTTAACACGGTTGTGAGGAACCACTGGAAAAGTGTTATGATATCATCCACCAATGGAGGATGAAAGATTGGATGGTAATGATTTGGGATCAAAAAAACATCGGCGACTTCATCCACCAGGGACTCTTCTCTTACCACAACCGAAACATAACCCATCAGATCTCGATGTATGAGATTTGTTATTAAATTCATGTGAAAAGTTTCTTTCCCACGTTCTTGAAAAAAATAATTAATCACAGAAGTTTCGAATAGGATTAAATGTAGCTTTGTGATGAATTTTCGAATAACCAATTGTTATAATACTAACGCTGTGGGTGCAGGCCAAATGAACAAGGCTCGGACCCTCTGCCAAATGATATTTCAATGTTTTCATTGGGGATGGATTTTTCATCTTGAAAAAACCTTGAAACCGGAAGGCACGCGGTGATTGAGGCATCCTGGGAGGCCTACAGGCACCTTTAGAGGGGAAAACATACCACCAGAGCTCACACGATGGCCCGCAGAAGACTTGATGGCATGACTGCTATGCACCCAGTGCTCGCCGGTTGTGGAAGGAGGTTGCGCTGGTTGGCATCGTGGTAGACCAAAGGGGCGGACGACTCTAGGATGGTTGCGTTTGCGGATGGTCGACATGTTGTCACATGTTGTAGTTGTATACTGCTACTTTGATGACACGTTAGAGGGGAACCTACTCTCTATGTGTCCTATGGATAGTGAGGTGGAAACTAGTGGGGCATCCGGTTTAAGGTTTGAACTACTCTTTGAGCCACTCAGGAAGGAGGGGTAGCACAACCCCTCACACGAGTCATGCTAAGCTGGTGGGCCAGGCCTGTCCACTGCCCAGTGGGCCGAGCCCGCTGCTGCCCATCCCATCCAGTCCAGGTTGGGCATGTTTGAGCTGGGACGGACCATGGCCCAGCTGGTTCATGCTGGGTTAGTTCGGACCTGGGATGACCCGAACTAGGTCAAGTTGGCCCACGATGGGCAGGTCGGGTTGATCTGACCGTGTCTGACCAGACTCTGACCCATTTCGGCCCAAATACGCTATCAAAGATGTATCTCCCAAACATGAACTCGGTTTGATGAATCGTCTATGAAGTTGGAATCCTTCAGATGAAATTGTCCTTTTGAGATACTCCACCTGAGTTTTGGAGAAAATTGTAGTTTGGCCGAGTTGACTCGTACCTGAATTCAACCAGGACATTAGCACTAAAATGCCTATTAGTCCCAGATTGGGAACATGATTGATTCAATTTTTGTTGCATTGGGACCCTTATGACGGGAAATATCAATGGGTTAAATATTCATGGAACTTAATTATTTTTGAAGTAAGACTGATGGTTTGAGGATAAGATCCTCTCATAATCAAGCGTACTATGTATGGGAATCTAGTGGCTAGATGAGATGTGAAAATGAATGGAAATCCTATGTAGATAAGCACCTAGAGATCATGAGTGGATCAACACCTAGCGATCAAGTGTGGATCGGAATGAGGAGATCATGTATGGATCGCCACCTAGCGATCCTCTATGGATCCATACCTAGAAATCCTGTGTGGATCACCACCTATCGATCCTGTGTGGATCAGCCCCGAGTGATCCTTTATGGTTCAGCAGTAGAACACTTGACAGAATATGATGATCCAGAATTAAGACTAATCATCATTAATTCTGTACTTAGGATATACTTGTTTTTTTCTGAGTTATTTTATTGTTCATTTTGATTGAGATTATTATTTTTGTTTTTCCTTTTTGTAATTCTGAGAGACCTTTGAGGGTCTTGGGGTCCCTTCTGTGTATTGTTATACTCACCCCTGTATGGGCTTCTCCCGCACCTTATTATGTCTTGTGCATACGAAGAGAAGCTAGGCTGAGTGTATTGGAGTCAGGATCGGGATGTACACAAAGGTGACTAGCAAACATGTAGTGTTGTAGAGGTGTTATATACCTTCCCTTTAGGTAGGATCCTTGGTGGACGATCTTAGGAGTAGTTTACTATTTTCTGTTGTAGATGTATCTTTCAGTTGGGATTCTTTTCTGACACCATTACATTCATTACACTCGTTTACTACTGCTATTTAACTTATTTATTGCATCTTTTTTTTTTGTTCTGTGACTGTGTGTTGTACAATTTTAAAGGAAATGCCTTCCCGTTTTAGGGATACGCCTTTCTGGTGCTACTCACCAACCCATGGCCTATGGAAGGCGGTCTTGGGGTAGTCACGACACAGGCCCTGGGGGATGGGTCATAACACATAGTCCTATTTTAGGAGACATTTCTGAGCATGGGAATCCTTGGGTCAATTTTGGGACCCCATGGAACCACTAGGATGTGAACATGACATTTTTTAAGAATTACTTTAATGTAAAGAAACGTATGAAATAAACTTGTATCTTCTACATAAAACAATTTTAATACAGAGTTATACATAATATAAATTCAACTATAAATACTCATTTGAATGAAAAATATATTTCATACATCATGTCATTTTATTTATAATTTTTAGAAACCAAATATATAAATTTACTTATGACAAAATGATGATGTAGTGATTACCTTATTAATTAATGATTTAAATAAATTAGATTATAAATATTAAAATAAATTTATGTTGACACTTTTTTTTACATCCAAAAATTTTATGGATGATTATGACATTTTATAATTAATTTATGATGTTTTTTCAAATGAATCATGTTTTTATGGGTTTATTAAAAAGTCATGATATGAATAGTATAAATATTGATATAAATGAGGTTTTAAAACAAATAAAATTTTGTAAAATGATATAATAGTCCAAGAAATATAATATTCATCCAAATGACTTAGGTAATTTTGAAAATTTCATTAATGAAACAATTTAGGTTCTATTGGAATTTTATCATAACTATATTAACCATGTGATATGAATATTCAAGAAGACATGGTAAAAGTTAAATTAGTCAACTAAGGGTTAAATAAAAAAGATAAGGTTAAATATGAGAACAAACTCTGTCTAAAACAAGTTGGTTGAGCGTATTTAGAAAATTAATTATATTATCTTTGAATTAAATAATTTTTGTTCTTTTTGAAACTGAAAATTATTTTATAATAAAATAATATTTCAATACCTTCTTAAAATGCCCTTCTTTTTCTCTTATAAAAAGAAATCTTCTCCCACATTTCCTCACAAAACCATGATCTCTCTAGATCAACAACACCAACCCAATTCTCAAATAAAAATTATTTGTTAACTTTTGGAGGTCCTGGTTTTTCTAAAAAATCCATCCCTAGTGTCCCTAAGAAGAGATCGAAAGGATTTCCAATGAAGATGAGGCAATTTCTTTACCAATTCAGTTCAATTTCATTTCTTCTTCTACTTATTATTCCTATTTTGATTACATGCAAAAGTAATAAATCTTGTATATTCTACATGATGAGATGTTATTGTAATTATGGGAGAACCTTATTCCTCCTTTTATCCATCAATGAATAATAATATCAACAAGTGTACATGCATACAACTTACCATCTCCACGATGTGGTATAATTTGTTTTTCAAAAATATGTTATGAGTATGGGTATAATGATGTGTATAATGGAATTAATTAATTAATAGAACATGATTATGATTCTTTATAATTAATATATGTTACAATTACATACCATTTACCTATCAAGAGAATGATACTGTCACTTGTACATACGTACGGCCTATCATCTCCATGATGCGGTGAGATTCGTTCTCCACGTTAACAATTCAATAATGATTATACAATTTATACGATGAGTGAAAATAATAATTGAGAACATAATTTTTTGGATAATAAACATCCTATGAATAATAAACGTGACTTACCTGACAAAACAAGAATGGAAAAATGAAGCAGTTAACACCCAAAAATAATGGTAATATTGAAATACTGTTAACAAAATGATATAATAGGATCTTGTAGAATCATATATGATATCAAAAATAAGTATATGGTCCTTTTAAAATTTTATAACATGTTTTAACCATTATATATGATATGAAAACACCTTCAACTAACAAGAAGCACAAGGTGTGGGATAATCTTGCGTTCACATTTTTATCAGAGATTGTTTATACGCAAGTATTTACTGGGGGTATATTTATCATCAATGTTTGTGTTTTCTAAAAATAATTTCATAAAATTTTTACTATTCATCTATGTATGTTTGGAGTAATTATTAGCCATTTTTTACTTTTAATACATGTTATAGAATGAATCTTTCTTTTTTTAAAATACATTGTACTTTTTGACTTTTCTAACAAAAGTACAGGAAGAATGTTTTTTTAACAATACAGGACTTGAGCAGATTTTTACGCTTTCATAACATATTATTTCTATAAATCTTAATTTACAATATTTCAAGTATATTTTAAATTAAATTATTTTCTTTTAAAATTGCATGATATTTTGAGAAAAGAAATCATTTTCGAAAATGAAAGGATATTTCCCTCAGGAATTAAGTTAATGTGTTTTTTCAAAATTATTTTACCCCTGAGATGACATGGGGTTATGTTTCCAACCTTGTTTTTACATTTATTATATTTTATTTATGATGGAATTTTTTTTATGAAGTCCATTTTTTATGGATTATTTGTTTAATAAATGATGTTTAAGAATCATATTTTATTTCATGTGTTATGATATTATGATTAATTTATATTTTTGAGGTACTTGTAAGAATGATTTCATTGTGATATTGGTAGGACCAATATCTCCAACCAATTCATTGGGTAAAGATTTATATATCATGAGATTGACATGATGGGAATGGAAAGTTAATCCAGTTTAGTAATTCATGGCTATAATGGAATGTAAATCCAGTTTGGTAATTGACTTTGTCCATTATTATATTCTTAGAAGCAATGCCTTGGATTATATAGGAATCATATTTTGTTAATATTTTTTTCCCAAATTTACCTGTTTTATGAATATGAAATTCTATCAGTATTAAATTTTTTTATTATCTATGCCTTACTTAATGCCAAGATTAATTTCATCACTCAATATTTTGATGTTAATGCATTATTTTCATGTTTTTAAGTTGTTATGTTTATGATTTGTTCTATGTTCTCCATGTTTTCCCTTAATGAGTATTTGAGCTCACCCTTTTTATGATTTATTTTCCCCATGTTATAAAGAATGATTTTAGGTAGGAAATCAAAAGGGGACGATCTTTATGGGATATGTTGAAGATATTTCACAAATCCAAAAGATTATGTTCCTTGTTTCAAATGAAACTAAACAAATATTGTCTTTGGGAAACTTTTTGTTTATTTTATTATGTAATAAAAAAATGTAATGCAACATCCATGTAAGTGATGCTTGGGTTATTATAGTTGGTATTAGGGTGAAGGATCAGTTTAACTTTGGAAATTAGGTTGCAAAAACTATAGTGAGATCCATAACGATATTTCTACGGTATGTCTAGGGATGTCCCTAAGGATAAGTATAAGTATTGGTAACATTCCTACAACTATTATAACAATAATGAATATCCTTGGATTAATCATAATATTTTAGAGATTGATGTACACTTCCTTGATTCTATTGTTTTCCTAATATGATTTTTTCCTCTAATACTATTCTTTTGGGGTTTTTAGCAATGGATGGAACCAGAAGGAACCGTATTAATGATTAATGTACTGGGTATTACAATAATTGTGCTCGTGAACAACAAAATGTTAAGGTATATGGAATAAAAATTATTATTTCTATACATACACAAGATATGAATCATTCTGGGCTTCCAAATAAGTAGATAAGGGAACAATATTCTATTGAGTCCTTCATGATGTAACATAAACCTTCCTTCAGTGAATCTTCTCATCCCCTTGTTGCTAAAAAATGTATCAGTATGATTGAAAATGTATTTTCCATCCTTCACTATTCAGAATATAGAAAATTCATTTTGATTGTTTATCATTTATATGGTGAATCCGACCAGTGGTAGACTCTAATTAAGAATACAAGGAAGTAAGATGAAATTGAATCCATGTAATGAGAAGAGTTCAAGAGCATATATTTCGATAAGTAATTCCCTTGTATTCTTAGAATATAGATGGAAAAGGATTTACCTGAGTGTAAAAATTGAAGATGAATATGTCTGTACATACGAGAAAAATAATACAATACATTAAAGGTGTGCTTCTTTATTTATCATCCAACATAAATTAAATCTGATCAGTTCTTATGTGGCTTAAAACCAGGTATTTGAAGGGCATTAGCTATAAGAGACTTTAGAAGTTATCAATAGATTGTTCATTTCACTATCAAGGTTGAACTAGAATTTGGTGTCACATATCTATCTCATGGTTTAGACAAGAAATGAAATATGGAGTTCTAGGGAAAATCTTAAAATAATGGTGAAAAGAAGATGATTGTTTCCTTGTTCTAAATGTGTGGAAAGAATCATTGTTAATATTTTATTAAAGGGACTAGAAAATGGTTCAAGTGTGGAAAATAAGTTCATCAAGCAGTTGAGTGATGAAGTAATGGGAAAATGGGTTCTAATGATGTGAATAGAGAAAAGACTACAGAGAATGCACTAGGAACACATCAATGCTACATGTTCAAGGAAATGGAGAATTATGCTAACCAGTGCCAAAATCCTAGGGTTAATGATGATGATCAATGTCAACAACCTTTTAAATACCAAGATAAAGGCAAATCACATGAAATCACTATTGGCGATGTAGAGAATGAATACAAATTGGTGGAATAATTAAGTTCTTTTGTAATGGGATTCAAAAATAGTCTTGTGCAATCTCATTTATAGTATTATGGAATATTGGAATGTCTATGTATTTTTCCACTGTGGTTTTCTGAAATTATATGGTATAGGTAACCATGAAAAGTGATTGAAATATTTTTGGAAGACACATGATTTGCACATAATGAAGGTATAATGAGATAATGAGATGTTTGATAGTATTAAGGACCTCATAATTGGTATAAAAAAAGTTAAATCGTGTTTTGAGTATATAGACTTTTTTGTGTTTCCTTATAGGAGGAGTTAATTTTTACAGTATGCATGTTTTTACTAAGGATCTATGGTAATTCATGATATTATCATGTTTCACAGAATACATGATTATGTTGTCCACATGATTGAAATTTGAGAACAATGGACTACCAGATATGATTTGGGAGACAAATGTTAGGTATATTTAGTTCACCTCCTTCTAAAGTTATATATTTATAGTTTTTGAAAGGATTGTAATAATATCAATTTTTAGATACTTTAGGTTTTATTCTGAACGAAGTTGGTCATATAAATGTATTATATCACTATTGGTGGACTTATGTATATTTTATAACCTATTATAGATTTTTTTAGATTAATGGAATGACCTATCATTCTATCTCATGATCTTATAACACTTCAAGAATGAAAAATTCAACTTCATTTCAATAAATATAAGGTGAATTGGAAATTTTTTAGGGAATGAACAACAATGATATTATACAAAAATCATGTAAGTATTTCTACTCATGAAAAAATTCATCAACATTAAGAAAAGGATCTTGAAACAATAAATTCTATCCTAATAAAATCTTATCTAATGAATCAGATGGTCCATTAAATCATCACATATTTATGTCATTCCGGTAGTTGCCTTTCTCCAAACCCTGTTCTATATCACTATCAATCAGAACATGATGGTTAGATTTCTCTCTCATGTCATAGTTTTAGATTACCAACTATGTTATCTTATGTGTAAACCCCATGATGAGTTATAATGGGTAAATTTTATGTCTCTAACGTTTCTTTTTGAAATTATGTTTTAGTATCCACTTTTATGATGGGGTTTCAATAAAATAATCTTTGAAGGAGTAAACCATTTGTAACCCTGAATAATTTAGAGGGTGAAATTCATTTCAAAGGGGTAGAATATAGCACACTGATATTTTAGAAGATATATTATTTTTAATTAATTTTATGTCTTGTGTTGTACACTATAATAAGATTATATTGCACTATACACAGACATCATATTAGCATGAAGTGTGTGCAATAGTATTCTTAGCTTGTGTTATATAGAATTTTATGTACTTTTAATAGTATTCATTTCATGTAACATTGAGTATAGATTTTGTTAAATGTATAAAATAAATATGTTTGTATTGTGTTATATGAAACACCAAAGGACTATTCTACTACACCCAACACTGACTTGGATTGAGTTACATTCAAGAGAAACCTTCCTTGATAGCTTTCCTTATATGCAATTCTGAGTTTCACTAAACTACATTATATTATAAAAATATTATTATTTAATGGGATATAAATGAGATTTTATAAATAGTATTAACTAAATATTGAAATTTATATAACATTTAAAGAAATATAATATATTTTCTAGAACATGATATAAGAACAAAATCAATTTTTCGTATAAAAGAAGAAGTTTTAAAAAAATTGATGTTTTATAACCTTTTGATTGCCCGTCGATTTTAAATCTTGTTATTAACAATTTTATATATTATATTAGAAAAAATAATATTATTCTTTGGAAACGGGACATAAAAATTTACTTTTGTTTAATTGTAGGTAATTTTTTGATAAAGTTCACTTTTTAATGAATAGTGAAAAATACCGCATTTTAGGTCAAAACAAATTTTTCGTCTAATTTATTTATATTGATATATTGTAAATTGAATTGGTTTTAAATTGTAATTGAATTATATTTTTATCATTTAATCCAATTTTTTTAATTGGAAGTAATTTCACTTTTAAATTGCACATAAACAAATGTCAATATTTTGATAGTTATTAATTCTTAAAAACTTGTTGTTGGATTTTTCCAATAGAAATTAATTAGAAATTAAATTTTGAAACTTATTTGTCTTGAATTTGGAAAAATAGATTCCGTTTATTGAATCAGAAGGTTCAAAATTTGTATATATTTTCCTCTAATTTTTGGACATTATGAATCGAATCTTACGAATTTATATTATTTAACAAGGTTAAAGGATATATATGGTAAATAAGGGTAAAAATAGTATTATAATAATATTAAACTACCCTAAACAATGTCCTAATACAATTCTATGATATATTATTGACCATGTAAATCCTTGGGTAGATTTTGGGACCCCATAGAACCACTGGGATGTAAAAACTACATTAAATAAGAAAGAATTTAATGTAATAAGAAATATGGCAGGAACCGGTATCTTCAAAATCAAAAATTTTTAATATCGGGTTATAAATAAGATAAATTAAACTATAAATTGTAATTTGAAAGATAAAAACATTTCCAAGATCATGGTATTTTATTTATAATTTTTAGAAACCAAATAAATAAATTTATTTATGGCACAATGATGAAGTAGTGATTACCTTATTTATGAATGATTTAAATAAACGAGTTTATAAATATTAAAATAAATTTATTTTGAAACTATTTATGCCATCCATAAATTTTATGGACGATTATGAATTGTTCTATTTTAATTAATTCTACTTTTTATAAATAATAAAGTTTTTATAGATTTTTAAAAAAAATCGTTATTTGAATAGTATTGAAATTAACATAAATGAGTATTTAAAACAAATACATTTTTATTAAATGATATAATAGTTATAAAAATATAATATTCCTCCAAATGATTTATATAATGCTGAAAATGTCATTAAATAACCACTTTGTATACGATTTTCATTTTATAGTTACTATATTAACCATATCGTTTGAATACACAAGAAGACATGGAAAGAGTTAAATTAGCTAACAAAGGGTTAAAGATAAAAGACAAGGTGAAATTGGAGACCTAAACTTTTCTAAAACATATTGTATGAGAGGATTTAGAACAATGATCATCTTATATTCATATTTAATTATATGTGGTCCTTTTGAAACCAAAAATCACTCTATAATAATATAATATTTCAATAACTTCCTAAAGTGCCCCTCGTCATCTCTTATAAAAAGGCATCACATCCCACATTTCATCACATGATGATGTGCCTTCTAGCTTAACCTAAGCCTACCCAATTATCCCATAAAAAATATTATTTAACATTTTGAGTTTCTGGTTTTCCAAAAAATTCATCCCTTGTGTCTCTAAGAAGTGATCCAAAGGTTGTCCAATGAGGTAGAGATAATTGCTTTACCAATTCAATTAAATTTATTTTCTTCTTCTACATCATCATTATGTGTTTATTATTTAATTAAATAATAAATATAGTATATTTTATATTCTTAAATGTTATTAGAAATTTGTTACAACTGTATACCTCCTTTTAGCCATCCAATAAATAATAATATCAATAAGTGTGCGTACATACGACTTATCGTCTCCATGATTTGGTGTAATATGTTATTCAAAAATAATTTATTAGGATTGTTATAATGATGAGTATAGTGAATTTAATTAACAAATAAAACATGATAATGATTCTGTATAATTAATATACCATCCAACTATATACCATTTTACCATCAAGAGAATGATATTGTCGCATTTGCGTACGTACGACCTACCATCTCCATGATGCGGTGGGATTCATTATCCACGCTAACAATTCAATAATGATTATAAAATTGATATGATGAGTGAAAATAACAGTTATGAACTTAATTAAGGGGATAACATACATCCTATTTATAACAAATGTGACTTACAAGACATTACATGAATGAGAAAACGAATCTGTCAACACCCGAAATAATGGTAACATTGAAATACTATTAACAAAATGATATAATAGGATCATATAAGATCATATATAATATCATAAATATATATATATCCTTGGTATAATTTAATAACATGACATAAGCATTATACATGAGGTGACCACACCCTCAGCTAAAGAAAATGACAGGGTACGGGATAATTTGGTAATATCATTTTTATCTGAGATTGATTATACGTAAGTATTCACAGGGGGTATATTTATCATCCATGTACGTGATTTCTAGAAATGTTTTCATAAAATTTTTACTATTATTATAAGCATTTTAGAGTAATTTTTACCCATTTTTAACTTTTACTACATGATTTGGAAGGAATATTTATTTTGTTTACCATACAAGGTACATTTTGGCTTTTCTGACAAAAGTATAAGGAGATTGTATTTTTAACATACATGGAATAAATATATTTTTACACATTAATAACACATTGTTTCCATGTGTCTTACTTTATAGGATTTGATGTTTATTTTTAATTGAATAATTTTCTTTTAAAATTTCATGAGATTTTGAAAAAAGAAAAGTTTTTTAAATAAGAAAGGATTTTTTCCTCTGGAGTTATGTTCAAGTGTTTTATCAAAAAAAATTCCATATAAGAGGACATATGGTTATGATTCAATCCAATTATTACTTTGAGTTGATTTTTTTACAATGTAATTATTTTGAAAAAGAACATTTATCTTATATGGATTATGTTATGATGAAATGGTGTTTAAGGATCCCATTTTATTTCATGGGTTACGCTATGATGAATGATTTATGTTTTAGTGGAAGGTGTACGAATGATATAATTATGAAATTCTTGGGACCTATTTATCTCTCCAATGCCTTGGGTAAATATTTATATCTCATGAGATATACATGACTGTAACAATAAGTAAATCTAGTTTAGTAATACATTGTTGGAATGAAAAGTAAACCTGGTTTAGTAATGGAATTTTTCCACTGTTATTGTCTTGGAAGTAATGACATGGATAATATGAAAATCATATTATGTGCTTATTAGTTATCCACAATTATGTGCTTTTTCCAATTCTATTCTATCAGTGTTAATGTTCTTTTATGATCTATACCTTAATTAATTATATTATTTATTTAATGATTTAGGATTTTGATGTTTAAACCTTATGTTCATGTTTTTATGTTCTTATGTTTATGGTTTGTTTTTTTTTCTCCATGTTTACCATAACTTGGAATTTGAGCTCAACCTTTTTATGTTTTATTTTCCCCAGGATATAAATAAAGGTTTTAGATATTTCAAAAGGTTAGAAGATTATGTTCCATGTTTCCAAAGACATAAGCTAATACAGTCTTTGGGAATCTTTTTATGTCTTTTATTAAGTATTCCGCAAAAATAATGTAATTTTCAGGTACATCAAGCCTCAGCCATTATATTTTCAACTACTGACATCATATAACATGTCCTTGGTCAATAGGGAATCCACCTTGGAATAATCCCCTATAATTAATGAAACATCGAGGATGGTGATAATATCTCTGAGCATGATCATCCATCTCAAGCACATCAGCTAGTTTGGGATGATCCAAACTACCATAACTTGGACTCCCACTATAATTGGGATATGTAATAATCCATCATAAGGAACGAGCTCTAATGAAAATCCACATCTGTGTAAATCCCTTCCCATTATAATAATTCCAAGATTATGGGATTGAATCCTCCCATAATTCTTCCATTATTAACCGTTTACCCTAGTATGAGAATAGGACTTTGAAAAAAAATAATTTTTAGTATAATCTTTGATCACTCCCTCGAGTACCAAAAAACCCATCATCAAGATTGGGATAAATTGAAATATGAAGATTATAATTTCAGCTATATCCAAGTTATGTATAAATCCCTCTTAAGGCCCGAGCTCTACACCATATCCTCCATGAGATGGGTGATCATTATTTATTAAGGGAAATCTCAATGTTTAATACTTGTATGTATATGATCTCATGTATTGAAATAAATCTATTACTACCACTTATTTCCCACTCTGAGCGGGGATAAAGTTGGATTAGTGGCCAGTGAGGATTGTACTAGTGACATGATGTTATTTTCTCTAATATGGGATCTTCACCATCAGGATGTATGTCTAATTTCATCCACTGGCATATATGGTTGATGAAGAAAACTAGGGAAGTATCTTATGCTTACGTCCTACCTAGGGACAATATTTTCCTTTCATGTATGATATAGATTCCCACTAAAAGGACTACAAGGACTATGTTTCCTGTAGAAAATAAGATATGTTGGAAGCCTCATTGGTGTATGATACTGATATTCACATCCTACCCGTATGATGTTAAACTACCTAGATGTTTCCAATCATTCGACCTAAAATTATGTCAGATAAACAATAATGGTTTTTATTACTAGTTTAGCAGGATATGTAGGTTGTCTTGTAGAGGGTCAATCCCATCCCTGGGACACCATCCATGAACCTAGACATCAATAAACTCTAGATTTTTTGACATGGTCATGGCCTAAAGAATCTTAATAAAAAAAGATATTGATAGGTAACCTGTAATATGCATATGATTTTCCCTATAGATACATGTTTGTAATCAATCCATTGATAACCAATCCCATATCTGGGTATTGGAAGGATTTCATGAAAATATCTGAAATCTGTAAGAATGTCCTAGGGTATGCAATAATTATTCTCAAAAGGGTATGATGAGCCTGACCTCCAATATTCTTAACCAATGAGGGTCCCCAATAGTTATTGGTCCAAAAACCCAGATGAACTCTGTCCTTTGGAAAGCAGGTCTATATGTAGATTTGGATGAGTAAAGTGTTGGGTGTTTATAAGGAACATTGAGAGATGGAAAGTCAAACGCATTCTATTGACTAACGTCTACCCTCTTTACCAAACCATCTAGGGATACCCATTTTGTGCCATGAAATCCCAATGAAACAAAAGTGGTGAAACCAATGTGAAACATTTAACTGTTTAATCCCTTTCACGGGGAAAAGGAATATATTTTCCTATATGAAATATGTCAATATTTTTTCCCGTTCCATAAAAAATGAACATGTAATTGTTTTTCGACCATCATTGAACATTGTGTGGAATTAGGGGGCTGCCTCTATACCATTTAACTATGAATTTTATTGATCAAACATGGACTCTAAAATATGATGCTTTACTAATATGGTATCCTATTTCATTCCTCTCGAAATTATTAGGATTCCTTGAAATCAAAATTGTGTCATCAAATGTTCCAATGAATCTCAAGATTGTTGGATAGGATGATTTGATCTTGTGGCCCCAATTTACATTTTCTCCAACACATTGTTTCCATCAACAATTGGTTAAAATGTTGCGTCGGGAATAATGTATCAAAAAATCCATCAGGACACTATAATTGGCTCTAAAATCCAACGAAGGATGAGTTCCCACTAGCCATCTTTCCCATGACAATCCAAAAGAGAGGATGTGACACTTTCACCACATTCGAACACTTTGGGATCCTATCGCTAAAATACAACAGTGTGAACCTTCTTGTATATTGGGGAGGTAGGTGAGAGTAGTCAACATGAAAACTCAATTTCCCATGAGCTGCCAAAGAGGGATCCCATCCTTTCTGATCATCCCTACCACTATTTATCTACATTTCCATAATGAGATAGGGAGGTGGTTGTTCGTATGCCAACTATCTAGGAAGAGGCACCCAGAAGGAGGGCACACCCAAGGTATCCTAAAAATGTGGCTCCAGAGAAGGCTCATATCTCCACTAAATTCCATCCATATAAGGTTCAATAGTAAATCCTAACAGTAAACAAGAATAAATCTCAGAAAACTGCTAGAAAGGAACCACTGTCTTCATCTCATCTTGTCGCGGTAATGGAGGAATCCCAAGGAACACCCCATCCCACATGGTTTGGGGAATTTTTACCATATTATACCCTGGGGTCATCTTAATAATGGTAACAAACCCCAAAAATTGTATCTTGAGCACTAACCCCATGCACAATACATCAGTAACCAACCCATCTAATGAGATACTCTATCAGGGAGGATCACCATCCTACTTTTGTCTCAATCAATATGATATCAGTCAGATATAGAGACTCATTAACATATCCAAATATGCATATTCTAGAAGGTTATAATCTTACCCTCATTAATAACTTTGTGTCACATTATATTAGGCTACCTTATGCCACTATAACAAAATATTAATATCTCGGTGGTACCCACTAGGCGTTTATGGAATGTTTTTCTAGCCGTTTTATCATTTTAGAGGATAATATCTATTGATCACATAGAAATTTACAGAAATCGATTTAGATTCTAGGGACCGTGTATAATTTCCTATAATCATCCTCTCACCCTGATAATGATAAATAAAAGAGGGTTTTGTGGATCATTCTATCCATCCCTCTGAGGATGATGGGGAAAATTCTTATAAAAGAACAGATCACTCAACTCCACCAAGAGAATGTGAATTTTTGATAGATAATTGTGGGAATACTTTTACAGTTTCTATATCATAATGATGAGCCAGTGTCTTCTTATGAAATAATTACTTGTAGTGATTTTCTCTATCCCATAGAGATGGGGGAAATTTCATATTTTTTGTACCCTCATTGGGTGAAATCTAGACTTTGTTCCACTTCACCCCATCCCATAGGGCTGTGGGAATTTCCCAATATTCCACTTACACATCGGGGATATTTTGGGAGTTATCGGACCTCGGTTTCCAACATAAGTCCCTCATGAGATTTGGGACCTTTTAATCAATGGGTAGTGTCTTCATCATTTAAGAACTTCGATACTACAGCATCATCCCTCAAACTAATAGAGACCAAGTCTTTGTACACAGAACTCTGGGCTAAGCCACACACTCGCTGTAGTAGTGGCACAAATACCATGGGGTAAAAGTGTCATGGTCTCCGAACACTTGAAGATAGGCAGTGAAAAGTTCATTCCCTTGGATCTGAACATGTTCTACGATATTTCAATTATGAAATGGATAATATTTTGATATATATACCAATGAATAGAAAGTTGATTGAGGAAGGGTTGATATGCTACAAAAAACTATTTCACCAATTATCGACGTCTTAGGAACATAATAGAAAGCTTCGTTGTCCTCAAATATTTTTTGGAGGAACTAGTATCCACATGATTCAAAGAGTTTAAAGAACCTGAAGCTCATGTAATATGCAAAATAGTTTTTCAAGCTCTTTCAGATGATCTAGTATCATGATAGGTTACTACGTATCATCCTGGGAGCAAGAGGTTAAACTATGTGGACATTTTCCAAACCACATGATGTTCAATATTATGGATTTTTTCTTACTGAAATATGTTAAACTGCATAGACCTTGTTCTAACGGAATGAAATTAAGTTGTATTGGTATTTTCCTTACCGCATGACATCAAAATAGATGATATATTTCCTTACTAAAAGTCACTAAAACTGAACAGCTCACATACTTTTCACTAGATGTTAAACTGTATGGTTATTCTAAAACTATATATGGATTTATTCACATTTTCAATGCAATGAAAAGGGATTCATTGATAATATATCTCATCCCAGTAACCACATTATATAAATTCTCTTGTTCTATCCTACATTGCCTCTGAGTGGTAAAATAATCCCCTTCTATTCCTCGTTTCCACATCGAACATAGCTCACTTGAGTTTAGCAATTTCATTTTGGGTTTCTCCACACCAAACATGGAATGATGGCTTGACATATGCTCTGTAGTTCTGAATGAAAGAAAATAAAAAATATACCACGAGTACATTATTCATAACATTAAACCGCATGGTTGATGTCCCTTACATGATATAAAACTATGCATTACAATGGACCTCACTTGAGAGGACCATCGATGCTGGTGTTGGTCTACTACTGCACTTGCATTCAAGTACTATGTGTGTATTGATTATCATTTTTCATTGAGATACATATATATTCCAATTTTGTATTTCCTAGCCCAGGCATCCATAATCACATCCTTTCCACAATATGTAAAACTGTGTGGTTTTCAAAGAACTATGTATGGCTTGATTCCTATAATCACAAGATATATAGTGAAACCCAAACTTCTATTCTTGGCCCCAACCATAGGGCTATTTTCCTTTCATGTCAGGTGATCTAATGTTTATAACAAATAATGTAGAACTTCTTGGATCTAGAACATCCCATTTATGGAGGGTGAACCAATGTCCTTACCCAATAACATAAAACTACATGAATCCCTAAAATCCATCTTCATTCAAATCGAGTCACCCATGTACTTACTGTATGATGCTAAACAATAAGGGTTTCATAAAAACTGTGTGTGTTTTGATTTAATAATCATGAGATACATAATGATTCCAGGACTTCCATCCTCGGACCCAACCACAATATTCCCTCTAGTTCACATTGGTCTACCCCCATCCTCACCACATGACATTAAACTGCATGGGATTTAAAAGAAACTTGTTTGGTTTCATTCTCATCCCCATTAGTTACATAGTGATTCCCAAACATCCATCTTTGGGTCCAATGGAAACATTCCAATTTATTTACATCGATATTACATCTACCTCCCTACATGAAATTAAACTGCATGGAATATAAAAAACTTTGTGTGGCATGAGTGTCATCCTCATGAAATAAATAATGAAGAATATATCTCTAATTCTTGACCTATATACAATGTTCAACGGAAATAATGTCTACCTCTACAAATTTTTCAGACTGAGGTATTGAATTTCCATTTAAGAACTACATGTGACTTGATTCTTGAAATTATAAGATATGTAGTGATGCTTGAATCTCCAACTCCAATCGTTGTCACAATGAAAAAATATAAAATTACCTCCCTCCATTCATATGGGAAAGACATATACAAGAGACTTCATTTATAACTATGTATGGATTAATTCTCATTTTCATGTGATACATAGCGATGCAAAGTCTCAATATTTGTGCCCAATCACATCATTTATACTCTTTCACATCAGTTCATACATCCTTAACACATTATGTTAAACTATATATAAGCACATCCTTACCACATGATATTTAAATGCATGGAAGTTCATACATACCGATTGATGTTAAACTAAATGGAAGTATGTCCTTCCCATATGCAATTAAACTATATGTAAGTACGTGTTTATTGTAAGATGGTAAACTACATATGAATACATTCATACCACGTGACATAAAATTGTAGAGAAGTACGTCCTTATAGTGTGACATAAAACTTCATGAAAGTATGTCCTTACCACATGACTTTAAACTGCATGGAAGTATGTTGTTAATGTATGATGTTGAACTACATAGAAGTACATTAATACTTAATAATGTTAAACTAAATGGAAGTGCTTCATTTCACATGATGTTAAACTTCTTGGAAGTACACCATTACCACATGATTCTAAACAACATTGAACACTATTCTTATAGCATGAAATTAAAATATATAGAAGTAGTTACTCACTATATGATGTTAAACTACAGAGAAGTACATCCTTACATCATGATGTTAAACTTCGTTGAAGTATATCCTTACTACATGAATTTAAACTACATAAAAGTAGATCGTTATTTTATAATTTTAAACATAATCTAAGTATATCCTTGCAAAATGATGTTAAACATCTTGGAAGAATCTTCTTACCGAATGACATTAAACTTCATGGAAGTACTTCCTTACTACATGACGTTAAACTGCATCGAAGTATATTCATACTGCATGATGATAAATTGTATGGATGTATGTCTTTATTACATGAATTTAAACATCATGGAATAATATCTTTACCACAAGAAATTAAAATGCATTGAAAAATTATTGGTTTCATGACATAAATACTGCATGAAAAAGTCTCCACTATTTGACAATAAACTATGTAGAATATCTACCCTTTTACATTACTTATAAAAGGACTACAAGATACTTGCCTCCATCAGTTAGAGTATAGGTTGATTCTACCATCTTTTTAGAGAACCTCAATTCATGTGCCACACTTCACATATGGTATGCCTCATATTATCACAATCCTTTAATTGCCCTTGAAAAGGGAAAAAGTAACCTCTCATTTGGCAATGATAGTGACCCATAAAGTATTCAATCCCACAAATCAGTGAACTCTTGGTCTAATACAAAGGGACTCTAGATTCTCATAATCCTAACAACACTGTGGTGGAACCGAACTTCTTAGTGTGTTGCGGGATATACCCAGTATGATTATCCTATATTATTTCATAGGATATGGGTATCTTGATCCACGATTTACAATTTACACCACCTATTCAGAAGGATTTTGGAGTACTCATGACCTGGGGTATCCTAATTTTCCAATTGTGTATCATTTACTATATTATTATAATGTCTGTCATTACCTTAAAATACCCGCACATTGGTCAAGGATGTAGAAACATAAACTCATTTTTATATGGTCCAAATCACAAGACATTATACTACCGAAAAATGAGACACAAGACTTTTCATGTTGAAACCCCACAAAGGGAAACCTGATCAAATTTTGTGTATCTTCCTACTAAACTCTTCATATCCTGAGTTTAAGAAAAAATCAGGGCACGGTTAAAAGCCATAAATCTCATATTGTCTGATCTACAATGCTAGTAAAATCCAAGCTATGCTTTCTGGATCCCCTAGTCGAGAAATTTTTTTGAGAAATAATTTTTCACATATCCTCGCCAAGATAGTATTTTCTCCAGTTGTTGGTGTAACTTTTAGGGTTCTTAAACCTTTCATGGATCTTAAATTTTTCATAAAGCACACATCAGGATTTAAAGTGTCTTAGTTTGTTGAAACCCTTTCATAGACCCTGAAGTGGAAAAATAGATCATTTTATTAGCCTTTATATATAGGCATAGGGATATTAGACCGACCAACCACGGACATCTTAGTCTGACATAAAGGGACATCTGATTCATGTGAGTGTAAGATCATTATATAGGAACTATGATCCCAATAGTGTTTTAAATATCATTGGTGTGATATACCCATACATCCATTATTACCTAATAACTTTGAACTATGATTTAAAGCCTATTTACGAGACTATTCATGCAAATCCTACAACCTCAATATTTCATCACCTTATTTTATACCTATTCTCATGTCTGAAATGCGACACTTCACTGTTAAACGTTTCATGGCCCACACCTCATGATTCAAAACCATAGGGTGAATGGATCTGGCATCATTACAAAAGATTTGTATTTTCCTATTGTTCTAGAGCCCATCCAATATAGCCATCCTTCTATATCCAACTTCATCATCTAGAAATTTGAGTCTTTGAAAATATTTAATGACACATGGAAAGAAGTGCAGATCATCTTTCTTTGGAAATGGTATCGATGCATAATGGATTTAACCAACAAACTAAAAGAATATCCTCCATGCATAAAAGGATATTATAATCCTTGTGATACCAATTAACACTGAGGTAGAACCAAACTTCTCAAAATATTACATTATATACCCAACATTTCTAACCCATCCCATATTCAAAGACTCAAACATTTAGGTTTTGATTTATATGACCCATACCCCAAATATCCATGTTAACATAGTAACCCTATTATTTCCCCCTCATCAATAACTCCTTCCATAAATCTTCCATATCTCTTGGAATAAAGGTTATATTATATTTTCTTGGGCATTATTTCAATTCATAAGGGATTTAACCCACTAACATAAGTCATATCCACCATTCATAATAGGAACTCCAATCCTTATGAGGCTTATCAATACGATGGTGGAACTCTACACCCCGTAGAGTTTTGAGTCGCTCCTAGTCATCAAGTCCAGTATTCCATACATGTTTGTTCTAGAAGACCCTAAACTGGAGCGATAAAAAAGTCTGATCTAGAAGAACATACACTATAGAACAATGTTGGTCTTTCTTGTGAGAAATTGATACCATCAAATTAAAAGATAAATAATATTCACCATGATGAAAACCTAATAACGGAATCCTAGTCAAAGGTTGAGTAATATCTCACTGTATTTTTACTTTGTATGTTCTATTCAATATTGAGCATCAGTAAAATAAAATATTTATAGAAAATTGTCATGTTGAAAACCTAGAAGAAATTTTCCCGAGAAAATTCCATTTTCATGCCAACTAGTCCTTACTCCATATGAATCATAGGCAAATGTTAGGGAAAAATAAAGAAATTAAAATCTTATGGGGATCATCATATTTCCTTAGAAAAAATTGAACTATGATTATTATGTCCCTTGACTTTGGAAAAAGATAGATAGTTCAAGAAGGATACAATATCAAAAATGTCCTTTTAAATCATACAATCTCAAGACTACTAGAGTGGGGAACTCAATGAAGAATTTAATGTCAGTGTTAATTCATATAAATTTCTCAATGATAAAACTATTGAATTTCATTAACTCAAATATAGTAAATTAGATCTATTTTGTATTGCACACAAAGTATGGGAATCTGGATTATCTGATCAATGTCTCAACCAAAGAATGCATCTTTAACTGAGATTTCATCACAAAAAATAGTGATATTTTTCCTCCTATATATTAGCATGATCTATGTACATACATTCAACATAGTGTTCTATATCAATTAACATATTTCTCCTATGAATGAGTTTTATATGCATAATTTTATATTTCATAACAATGTATGGATTGATTCTTATCATCTTGGGATAAGTGGAGACATCCCTCTGATTTAATTTGGATACATCCAAAATTTCATTTCCACCAAATTTCTATTCTATTCTCGGATGACTATATATTCCAATTACATGGTATCCATCTAACAATTTTCAGTACAATTAATCATAAGACATTCAGATATATATAAAAGTTTTATATATTTAACTTAGAATTAAATTCTTTCTGTTTTAAAATAACCTATTTCTAAGGGGACATTTTTAGGCTCGTATTTTCATGTCACACACTTTTTCATGAAAGGAAAAATATCATGAATATTTGGATATGGATAAATTTAATCATACATTGTCTTCTTCAAGATAAGGATACTTCCATAAACACATTACATATCAATGGAGATTCAAGCATCATCCCCGGACAATGTCAACAATATTTCACATGATTTTTCATTAAAAAAGTGACATGTTATAGGAAAGAAAAGGGGATATCCTTGGATATGTCCTCAACCCGTCACAATCCCTATTATTGAACAAGTTGTGCATAAAATTAAATCATTGAAACTAGCAGTGAAAAAAAGCATGTCTTCAGAATACCTTGCTATGATCATGCAATGATCCATAGGATGACCAACCAAGAAATGGAATTAAAACCATCACAAGATCCAATACATCCCATGAGATGAACTCACATATAATCCCTGAGATCCCCCAAGTCACATGGTTTCTCATTGGCATCTTCTAGATAGACAATCCAAAATCCAATGATAATAATGACCGATAATATCCAAAGGTAGAGACCACCAATGGCCTCAAATCTCATGATCCAAATAATAATTGGAGAGGATAAAACTCATTTATGATATCCATAAAAAATCACGATCTCCCCGGATATTTTTAAAATAAAAAAATTCAATAATGGGGATAAGGCGTGAGGTTTATGTATCATTGAAATACATGTGATACACCCCTAGTTGTCCACATGGTATCACGGTTCAAGGAAAATACATGTTTTCATCATCTTTTAAAATCCATTTTTCTTATCATCCTAGTCAGATGATGTTCCTTGGGTGTCTCTAGACAACCATGCGCTTACCTTCAACGCTCTAAGAAAAAACGGATAAATTTTTCCATGAAATGCTCGCAAACCCGTATATAGCCCATATTGGTCAAGTGAGATATCATCAAAAAATAGAGTAAAATCAAGGCATTACATGTAAAATCATGAATACCCTTGATGATTTTTCAGATAAAATGATGGAGAAAATGTAGAGGAGGAGAGAGGTGTTCACAATCATAGAATTAAATTTGAAACACCCTTGGAAATCCACAAAGAAATGTGAGTCCTTGGATACATGTTCACCTCATCAAGAGAAAGCACATAGGCTTGTCAGTCTCACTGTAAGAAATCCCCTAGGAATGTCTAGAAAACATTGAGCTTCCCCTTTAGCACCCAAATGATTGATGAATAGATTTTTCCATGATATTTTCATGCCTCACCACATGACCTTTATTGGTCATGTGACACATCACCAAAAAAATAGATTAATTGTGATTGAAAATACTCATGTTGTCTCACATGACTCCTAACCTTTGTCACATAAAAAACATTTAAATATGTAAGAGGCATAGGGCACTCCTGGTAGACGAAAGATATGCGACAAGCCCAAGGACCCCGTGGTGAGATCTTGTGAGACCCTCGTACAAACCATCTATGTCTTGTGGAAGAACCTGTAAATGTCATCAAGCATCTCATGGATTCCTTCCAATAGAAAATTGTACCTTTCAAAGGACCTTGTTTATGTTCACATAATAATGTTGGAGTCCTTAGACAATACCTCATTATCAACCAAGTCTTAATTATTAATAAATAATCAAATAATGATTGATTTAATAGAAGAGACTTGTAACCACTGGAAATTTGGAGACAAACTAAGAAAATTCCATGGTAGTGGTTCACAAATCCACATGGTTGTAGACCCCTTTGTCGAATCTGGTGTGGAATCACTCCTCATACACCACACAATGAACGAAAAAACTAGGGTTGTGATGCCTATAAATTCCTTTCACCAACATGATAAATTTTTTGGACTCTAAATCTCTAGAAAAATAGACTCTAAATTTCTATAGACATCTTTTAGGGGTGAATCTCATGACTATAAATCCTTCTGTTATGTTATGTACCCGACGATAGGTGGAGAAATGGTATACCATACATAAGGTACTGCGGGTGATCGTTCATTGATCATGCAATGGGACTCCTATAAAAAGTGTGAAGAAAATGCCACATGTCTTCAAGATCACATGAGATTCAAGATAATCTGAATCTAAATAAAACCATGGCATCCATAAGGATATGAGACAACACCATGGAATGTCACCTGGATTTTGTGACGCTCCCCTATCATGTTGTTTGGTAAATACAATGTCTTCCTAACATGTCAATGAAAATTTGATGGGATCCTCTGAGTATGTCACCATAGTCTCATTAAGGTCCCCATGGACTCATAACCCAAACTTGATATGTCATTCAAAAACATCTCTTGACTCATTTAATGGATCCTGATCATGTTAGTGGAGTGTCACGTATGTACTTTGTTATATCAACAGGCACTTGCGACGCCCTCCATACATGTCGTCCATGTCTTGTGACACATGCTATGTAGGTCAGATGAGACCTAAGACACCCTCTAAACATGGCTTTTAGGTAACATGCCATACATGTCGTCCATCGAATGATTTCGTACCATCTCTTGTGACACCCCTCATATGTGCTAAGAAGACCAACACAAATGACACCAAGGCACGTCTTCACTGTCTGGAAACACCCCCTTGAAATCTATATGACATTCCATTCTATTCATGAAAATTACCTCAGAAAATGACTCTTTTATCAGGAGAATACATCATAGAAAATGCACTATGACCGTGCGAATGATTCACTGACATGTCAAAATGATCATTTTGGTGTCCATAGACATGTCCATATTGATACGCAATATTCTTAAGACAATTTAGGTAAATCATGTGATATATTATGGTCATGTATTCTTTAATCATTTAAATGACTCTAGTGATATCCACTCTAATTAGGCAAGGGAATCTAGGACAAGTTATTTGATCTGGCATGAGTCCCCAGACATTACATTTTTGGCCATGCAATGTATCTTGGATATGATGCTTCACCCATCTGAAGGCATCCAAGCCATTCCAGTTGATTAGGAATACACCCATGGATATGTCATCCATGTAATATTGGTTTACCTAGTATATTAAATAGAAAATCATGATATATCTAGAACAAATCCAAGACATATCAAGCCAATCCCTTTTGACATTCGCACTTTTTATTGTGGGCCTATATGGACCCATGACCTATGGACCCTGGATATGAATATTCATCAACATACTCAATTTTTTAGGGAATTATATTTGATGAGCTATGGTCATTCCCTCAAGCAAACCTCTTAATATCATACTCTCAGACAGACCATCATGGTCATCACCGCATCATTTTAATCATCCAGAGGATAATGAAAAAAATACCAAATAGGAAACCTCAGAGTGTAAGCCCTGAACAACAACATGATATGAGTATACCAACTGGTCATCCATAGAGTGTATGTTTTGACCAATTAGGTAGCCTTACTGTGTTGGTCCCTACCAATTGGGCATCCTTAGAGTGTAAGTCTCAGACTAATTGTGCATCCTCAGTGCGTGAACCCCAACTGCTGACATCATATAACATGTCCCTGATCAAGAGAAAAAACTCATTTGTATAATCCCCAAGAATTCCTAAAACCATGAGGATGGCCATAATATCATCAAGCATGATCATCCATTTCAAAACAATTAATAGGTTTGGGATTAATAAAACCATGTCCTTGCTACAAGAATTAAAACTACACAACACCCATGTCCTAGTTTCATGACATTAAACTACCGTACAACAAAATTAGTCTTCACTGCAAGACTTTAAAATTCATAGTACCATAGTCCTCACTGTAAGACGTTAAACTGCACAGTACCATAGTCCTCACTGCAAGACTTTAAACTACATAGTCCCATGCCCTTGCAGCAAGACATAAAACCGCACAACCCCCATGTCATAGTTGAAAGACATTAAACAACATAACAAACATATTAGTCATCACTGCAAGACTTTAAAAATCATTGTACCATAGTCCTCACTATAAGACTTTAAACTGAACAGTAACATAGTCCTCTCCATAAGAGTTTAAACTGCAAAATATCATATTCATTCTTATAAGACTTTAAATTGCACAGTACATTGTCCTTACTGCATGATGTAAAACTAAACAACCTTCATGTCATAGTTACATAAAATTAAACTACATAAAAACCATCAGTGTCCATGCTACATGATGTTAAAATGCGTAGCATCTTCATCCTTGTCGCATGACATTAAACTCAATAACATAATTCGTACAACTGACGTTTTCTCTATTTGATGATACAAGATTCCATAAACAAACATTATTGACATCATCAATACTCTTTAGTAGTAAATGTTTCCCTATCTCTCATATGTCAAAGATAGATCTGTATAGGACCATGTTTTCAAAACTATGTATGGTTTGATTATCATTTCCAATGAGGTGCGTAAAGAAGCCTAAATATCCATTTTTTGGGCCCAACCACAATCAAATAATCTTCTTATTTTCTTAAATCATCCTATATATGAATTATATCTATAAATATTGTTTTCATAAGATATATTATTTGGTCCTTATACTATTTTATGTCTTAATATTTACTGTTCTCATAGAACATTTAAACAAATCCCCCATTATTCAAGTCAAACTCCATTAGCATGACGAATGATTTGTTTAAAGAACTAGGTACAATATTATTATCATCTATTTTGAGATATGTATATGTGCCAAGATCTCCAATCTTAGGCCTGACCATGAAAAAAGACCCCTTTATTTATTGTATAATAATCAAATCTGTCTAAAAAATGTTTTAAGAACTATATTTGACTTGATTATTTCCCCCAAAATACATATAAGGAAACTTGGGTTTTATCCCTTAATCTAGTTACAATATGACTTTCCATTCATATCGGTTTATTGTCATCCTTACCGCGTGAAATTAAACTATATAGAAACCTGACGCCCACATTCATAATATGAGTCACATTTGTATTGTAAAAGAGACCATTAATACTCCTTGTTTCTCACACCGAGCATAGCTCAAGTTATCTTAGGGATTGGATAAGGTTCTTCTTTATATAATTAAGGTTTTTTAATTCCTTATGAGGCTGGGAATTTCATCATTTCATGAATTTAAACTACATATCATAATATTAATTTTGAAGAAACAAATAATGTATCCATTTTACAAATGAGTCAGATATATGTAAAGGATGTCAAACTCATTGCCAATAATGGTTCAAATATTTCTCATATTCATTAAACATAAACCCTTTCCATTTTTCATACTCATAATTTTGAATAATTTTCTGATCTTCATAAATTTTCGTACAATTATTTGGTGACAAAGATTCTAATACCTGAGAGCTCTTTTTACTGACTGTACAGCACATGCCCTTAGGCGGCCTTGCATAAGTTGTCAACATAACAGGACTGTTAGTCAAAATATGCCACTATTTTGTTATGTAGCATATTCACCTGTTGGACCTGCATAATAAAACCCCCATAAAGATTTTTTAATGTAGCGGTATCTTCATTCATGGTTATGGTATCTTTTTCTCCTTTAATCTTTGATGACAATATAGGAGAATATGTATTTTAAAATTATCTTCATGTATACCTGAATCATTATCTTTCCCACAATTTTAAAGACTTATAAACCATTGATTACACATTTTCCTCACCATGTATTCAATACAGTTTGAAATAACCTTTAAATAACATGGAAACATGTTATATATTGTTTCTATTTCTGGTATTAGTTGCATGACCTAAAACTATAGACACCATACATCTTAGGTTTGGGTCAGACCTTCATAGAAGTCATATTCCTCCAAATCATTGCACATATAGGTTGGAAATACCTTTTCAATATTCAGGTACCTTTCTCCATAAGCCAAACTCTATGCATGATGAAATCTGAATCTCTAGAAACATCCTTTGACATTTAGCAATAGAACGTCAATCATCTGAGAGCTCTTTTTTATGACTATGTAGCACATGCCCGTAGGTGTCCTTGCATAAGTTGCCTACATAAGATACCTGTCTGTAAAAATATAACACTGTTTTACTATGCCTCATATGCCCCAGTTGGCCCTACCTAACAAATCCACCATAACATGTTTGTCAAATAATGCTAATTTCATTCTTCGAAAAGACATTAATTAATTCTTTTAGCCTTTTTTCCATATCATTCCTCTATTACAGAAATTCCCAAATCACAGTTTACAATTTTTCCTTCCATACCTTAATATGATAGTTTGTTCCAAACAAATTATCAATAAATTGGGAGAGTTTTCACATACCTTTGGTCAAAGCTAAAGACCTTAAATTAAATCCACACAACGTCATCACTCCTAGACATTAAACAGCACAGTACAACGTCCATACTACAAGACTTTAATCTGCATAGGACAACAACCTCACTGCAAAACATTTAACTGCACAGAACAACATTCTCACTGCATGACAATAAACTGCACAGTAAAACATCCTCACTGCAAGACTTTGAACTACAATGTACAATGTCCACACTACATGACTTAAAACATCACAGTGACCAGTGTCCTCAATGCATGACTCAAAACTGCATAGTTTGATATTAGAAATTCACTTTTTTGATAAATTTTAACCATTAATCATACAAAATATTTGTATAGAAATGGTTTTCCAATTCATGACATATGTCAGTTTAAAATAGCACCTTCTTAATTCTTAAATTCAATTCTTTAGAAAAACCACGCACTGTGATCTTGAGTCACCCAAATCATATTTTACACTATCTATTAACAGTAAAATGTTAAAAATTAATGATCTATTTATCTTGACTATGAAGCATGGTGTAACACCCCGACCCCAGCTACCCAGAGCCGGTGCATTATTTCGTAACATTGGCATGATCACAACAGATCAAGTCTCGAAAGACTGATTAGTTTAGTAGCCTTGGAAACACTAGATACATTCATAAATGTTGCATTACATCACAAAGTGAAAAACTATAATAACATAGTCTCCATATTCCACACTTCTATCCTCTTTGGACTATCCCTGCAGGTCATTCATAAAATACTTCTTCACATCCTGGAAAATATTAAAACATTGAAAGGGGTGAGCTCAGATGCCCAGTAAGGTTAACAATATAGTGGAAGCTTTCATAAATAAACATTAACATTTAAGGCAATGTATAACTAAAACAAAAGCCCTTTTAAACTTGAACTTCAACATAATATGGAAAAAGTAATATGAGATAATGTAATTCACTTATTCACATGGATATTCTACTGGTCGAATAATCACATGAAATATCAATAACCACTTTCATAATGAGGGAATGTATAATGCCAGACATTCTGAAACATTTTTTCAAGGCCTCGGCCAAGACATCTAAAATGATTAAGGCCTCGGCCAAAACCATAAATCAAATTGGGAAAGGGCCTCAGCCAATTCCACGTCTAGTTGTCTCATGAGACCTACTGATGCATCGAGGAGCTATAGCGGGCTCCACCCATCACTTATTAAGTCCAATACATTCCTCATATGAATAGGTTTAAACATATCATAAACCATAACATAATCGTATCACATAAAACATGCATAAAGGAAACATAAAATTTCCACATTTCAATCACAAGATATCAATACAACACATTGATATAATAAAAATGCTTTAAAACCCATTTTCAATACCAAAATAAAAGAATGTTAAAACTTTGTATTTATTTTTCATTAAAAAAAATGATGGCTTGTAGATGAAGCCGAAACTCAAATAATGGTCATGGCGGCAGAGAAGTTGTTGTCGCCGCATAAGTACGGAAAGAAAAACATTCCCTTTTTGTTGTTTAGCAAAATTCTTCGTATAAAAAAGATTCCTTTTGAATAAACTAAAAAGTCAAATGGGTTTATACACCGTATAAAAGAAAGTTGTGTATAAAACCAAAATATGCCTCAATGAATGGAGATTGAGACGAAGTCCCTTAAAAAGATCATTTTTAAATAAAATATATCTATTATGTGTATTCACTATATGTACACATAAATAAAGTATAAATACAATATACGACATAATAATATCATGACATAATTTGAAAGTAGGAGATTAACCCAAAGAATGGAAGTTGGGTTAAGAAATTCCCTTACCTCATGTCTGACTTGACTCAACCGTTCTTTAACCTCCTGAATAATAAACTAGAGTTAATATATACCTTATTAAGAACAATTTTTTATTTCATTATCCTTTTTATATCACTTATTACATTGTTATGAACATTATGTAATTATTTAAGTTAATAACGGTCGTTTTGTCGATCTTTGGTACTTGAGTCAACAATAAACTTCTTATAATTACAAGTTGTTTATGTGGTAGAATATCCATTATCTCTATAATTATATTCATGATTTAGATGTCATATATATCATATATATCCAGTATATATATTCATTTATTACGAAACATTTAGAGGTATGAAATGAAATGCACCGTTCATGGAGACGGTAAGCAGTACGTACGCATGAACGCTGCTTTCATTTCTATTTCGTATTTAATGGAACGAAATCATAATGATATAAATTTATAATATAATTCCAGTATAATATATTTTATAATACCATTTACTCCATCCTTTATACATTCCACATATGGCATTAACGATTCAAATCACTTTGAGGGGGCGGTAGTCCGCACTTCCTAAAATGAAATTATCGCGTTTTACCCATAATGGAAATCCTAAAGTATGCCATAAGTGAGAAATACAGAAGCATAAGTAATACATAAACATATTATATATCATATATAAAAATAGTGACATCTTAATTGACACCTTTGAAGGTGTTATATGAGTGTTGAATAATCATCGTTTCGTGGGGTAGAAATTCGCCATCCACAGAAACTGTATGTTCTTCAACCATTAGATGTAGGTGTGTGTAATTGTAGCTAGAATCCTTCTTATAACAACATACTAGTATATTTAGGATACTGGTGTTGTTACAAAAGAAATGAATAAAAAGATTTTAGGGGGTTGGAGAATAAAAGTAAAACAAAACAACATTAGAGAAGACATTACCTCAAAATCGGGTAACTCTTTTTGATTTGAGCCAAAGGCTTCCTTGGGAAGCGTTCTGCCCAAATTTAGGCTTCTAGGAGTAATAGGGGGAAGTTGGGAGAGTATTTGGGCAGAGGTTGGCCGAGCCAAATGGCTTGAAGGTGTGAATAATGTGGGAGAGGTGGGGGGCCTTTTATAAGTGGAGAGGAGGGGCTCTTTTGGAATGATTGAAATGTTACATTATTACACAATGCTTTTCAGATTCTAAAGGTCCCACACTTATATAATTCGTGTCTAAGGTGATAAGGGTTCGAAATATACCCATCCAATAGTCTTTGGACAAGTGTAAGCCTTGAATTTTACATTATCTTTTCATTTTATTAAAATCGTTAAATAATGAGGTCATCGCTGCATCATAATGATGTCATAAATAATTTAATTTATTTAATTTCTAAAAATTATAAAAAAAATACTATGATGTAGGAACTCATTTTAGCTTTCTAATGAATATTTATAGTCAAAATTGGGTCTTGTGTAACCCCACATAAAAACTGTTTTAGTAGATCAACTCATGTTTGTGTCAATTTAATTTTAACATTAAATAAATATATATATTAATGTCATTTTCCAACCAAAGTGGCTCCATGGGGTCCCCAAGTTGACCCATGGGTTGTCTTGGTCGTCCATGACTCATCCAATAGGAGTAGGACAATTTTCAAGCTCATCTCATATTATTAAAACATTATTTTTACCTTAAACTACACTAATTACCTCTAATCGCGATTAAGAACTTAAAATTTACTATTCACCAAAAATTATTTTAATCTCATTGAACCACATTTTACTTCTTAATTACAACCATGTATGTCGGATTTTTGAAAATAAAATCACATAAGTGGTAATATTTCATTTAAACGAAAAAATCAGTTATTTAACTACCACTTAGTGGTTTCACTATTCATCAAATATTGAAGTTTTTCAGAACAATGCCAAAATTTCACCCTAAGCTATAATTGATATTCTGAATTCAAAAATGATGTCTATTTTACAAAATTCCAAACATATAAGTTGCATTGATTAATTTTATAATTAATTCCCGCTGTCACAACAAATAGCGTGTTTTTAAGAAACAATTTATATCAAAAGATTGGCAATTGTTTATGTCAAATTTCAATGTTAAATTAATTCTAATGACCACCATTGGATAAAATGGTAAAAATATATTCTAATTATACTATAAAACCACTCAATAGTATAACTTATCACTATAAATTATTTTGATTAAAAAAGTTGTTTTAAGTATTTATCACTATTCATAAAAAAATTTGAAGTTCTCAGAAAGTTACAAAAAATTCAACTTAGGATAATTTCGATATTACGAATTCAAAAATGAAGTCCATTTTGAAATATAAAATTTCTATAATTTTAAAAAGTGGTTATTACTATTCATAACGGCTACTTTGATTAGTCGTGGTGTTTTAGAACTCGAATTTGCGTACAATGCAAGCTATTGCATTATTGAATGAGAAGCGTATCGTGGAAGCTCGGGGTGTTACATTCTCCCCTCCTTCAATAAATTGCGTCCTCGCAATTTGAAATTTTTCCTTTGAAAATAAAAGGTTGAAAAAAGAAAATACCTTTGAGGAAAACCCACATCGGAAATAAGGTTAATAAATATATAACATTAAAAGAAAGCAAGATAAGTACAAAGGTCACCCGATATAGCCCATTCTAGGATTCTATGAAAATATGTATATGGAGGAGAAACAAACCATCATGGTCTGATGGAGAGTTATAGAAAACAGGATTAGGAGAAAGTTTAACCACAAGAAAATCACAAACTTGTGATTGGTTAATCGGTCATTGAATCCCCAGTTGGAAAAGTTAACCGACAAGATTTTTGATTTAAGTTACCTTTTATAATGTTGAGGAATTTATTTAGGAGATTTACTAAGAACGTAAGGGAATATACATACTTGTTATGTATACTTTCATTCATTAATAAATTTTTACCACAAACCCAACTTTTACTCCAAATGGTAACGGAACTCAAAAATATTCTATTTATCCTAATTGTATAAGGTTCCAAATGTTAACACATACCATTTAGATTAGTAAAACTATTTTGTAATAACCAGGGACTTCATGTAGGCTAGTGGTAGGAAATAAAGGCTTGTCGCACTATGGTTGTGGGTTCGATTCCTCCAGCTTTTTCCGAAGCGACGGGTTATTCCCCACCCTGCAGGTTGTCCTTTTCCTAAAACTATAGTATCATAATATTCCAAAAATAATCTTCATAAATTTTTTAACCTTAAACAATACTATCCAAAGATCAACTTAATCCACTCCAACCTTTATAGTTATCCAAAATACCTCTGTCCAGACTTTCTCTAAAAGGTCTTTTAATTCCAAAATCAATTTATCAGATTCCCCAAACAAAGTAATGTTTCTCTTATTGTCACATACTAAAAATATAATTACCTTCATCATATTAAAACCTTACTGAAATCAAAAAGCACTGCAGTACAATCCTTATATATATATCACATTATTCTAATAACCAGAATATAATCCATGAGTCCAAAAGCACCACTACATTACTTATTCTGCTTCAACTGTAGTCACAGCATAAGATTGGCCTTGATCCCTTGGCCTTTTCTGAGGTAATTTTCCTTGACGCTTAGGACATTCATTTGCATAATGCCCCATTTCCCTACAATTTTAGCATTCAACTTTGACAGCCTCTTTCTTTCCCTTGCAATCACGAGCCTGGTGACTCTTTTCTCTACATTTATAACAAACTCCCATTCCTTTTAGGCACATACCAGGGTGATTCTTCCCACAATTATCACATAATGGAAAATCCTTCTTTCCCTTTTTCCCTTTATCTGTATCTTGTTCCACCGTTCCCTTCTTCTCTTGCTTTACTTTGTTGTCATAAGACTTAGAGAATTCCTTTTCTGTCTTGATAGCACACGAGACAATATCTTCGTATGATGAGAAGGATTGTGATACTAAAGCTCGAAGGAGAAATGGTTTTAACCCATCAAAGAAACGATCAATCTTACTCCTTGGGTTACGTATATAATCTGCATCATGCCTCGTTAACCTTTTAATGTTAGCCTCATACTTTGCGACATTCTCATCCTCCTTCTGCCTCAGACTCAGAAATTGCCTTTCCATATCTGCTCGATGGTCTCGAGGAAAGTATTTTTCTAAGAACAGCTCTTTGAACTCCTGTCATTCCATGTTTGTTAATTCATCATCTTCCTTTGTGTTTTGAATTAGTGACCACTATTGATCGGCATCTCCATTGAGGCGGTAAACTGCCATGACAACTTTCTCCCTTTCACTACTCCCCAAGGCATGGAATATTTTCTCTAAGAAATTTATCCATTGCTCAGCTACTATAGGATTTGTACTCCAATTGAAGGTTGGTGGTTGTTGCCTCATGAAACGGTCTAGCATTGATCCTCCATGTTTCGTATCAGGGTGCTCCATACGAGTAAGGTTGTTATTCATAACCTGCGTGAGTTGTCCCAGTACGGTGAGAAGCTGATCAGCACCAGTTGTATCACTAGCTCCTCCATAATTATCTTGAGCAGGAGGGAAATCCCTACATGGAGTGCATGTATTGATACGGTTTCCATTCCTTCCACTAGGCGCCATTTCTAAACAATGTCATAAACTAGATTAGTTTATGAATTAAAATACATAATTCCATATTTTTAAAACACTTTACATAAATTGAACTATTTATGGATATAATCCATAATCATAAAAAGAAATGTTTTCTTTGATAAAGTATATATTCATAACCCTTCATAGTGGTTTGTAAAGAAAATGAGAATTATCCTAAGCATATCCCCCGGGAGTGTCGTAACCAAGAGTGAAGCAAGGCCCGTTGTCGTGCACCACTTCCCGTTCGAGTCTAGCTCAAAGCGGTGTTTTCGGGTTTTACCCCTAGGTACATATGTGCCAGAGCCTCCTCTACCTGCTCGTATCCAGACAGGGATGTATTTCTCGGAAAACTCACAAAATATTTATAATACCAAAATTCTAGGATGTTTTTCTATGCTAATCCTCAAAGTCTATCTTCGGGCTATGTGCTCTAATCAGAGTTTATCTAAATCTAGCTTCCAAGGTTAGTACTAAACTGCCTCTGATACCAACTGTAACACCCCGACCCCAGCTACCCAGAGCCGGTGCATTATTTCGTAACATTGGCATGATCACAAAAGATCAAGTCTCGAAAGACCGATTATTTTAGTAGCCTTGGAAACACTAGATACATTCATAAATGTTACATTACATCACAAAGTGAAAAACTATAATAACATAGTCTCCATAGTCCACACTTCTATCCTCTTCGGACTATCCCTGCAGGTCATTCATAAAATAATTCTTCACATCCTAGAAAATATTAAAACATTGAAAGGGGTGAGCTCGGATGCTCAGTAAGGTTAAAAATATAGTGGAAGCTTTCATAAATAAACATTAACATTTAAGGCAATGTATAACTAAAACAAAATCCTTTTTAAACTTGAACATCAACATAATATGGCAAAAGTAAAATGAGATAATGCCATTCACTTATTCACATGGATATTCTACTGGTCGAATAATCACATGAAATATCAATAACCACTTTCATAATGAGGGAATGTATAATGCCAGACATTCTGAAACATTTTGTCAAGGCCTCGGCCAAGACGTCTAAAATGATTAAGGCCTCGGCCAAAACCATAAATCAAATTGGGAAAGGGCCTCGGCCAATTCCACATCTAGTTGTCTCATTAGACCTACCGATGCATCGAGGAGCTATAGCGGGCTCCACCCGTCACTTATTAAGTCCAATACATTCCTCATATGAATAGGTTTAAACATATCATAAACCATAACATAATCGTATCACATAAAACATGCATAAAGGAAACATAAAATTTTCACATTTCAATCACAATATATAAATACAACACATTGATATAATAAAAATGCTTTAAAAACAATTGTCAATACCAAAATAAAAGAAAGTTAAAACTTTGTATTTATTTTTCATTAAAAAAAATGATGGCTTGTAGAGGAAGCCGAAACTCAAATAATGGTCATGGCGGCAAAGAATTCATTGTCGCTGCATAAGTACGGAAAGAAAAAAATTCCCTTTTTGTTGTTTAGTAAAATTCTTCGTATAAAAAATATTCCTTTTGAATAAACGTAAAAGTCAAATGGGTTTATACACCGTATAAAAGAAAGTTGTGTATAAAACCAAAATATGCCTCAATGAATGGAGATTGAGACGAAGTCCCTTAAAAAGATCATTTTTAAATAAAATATATATATTATGTGTATTCACTATATTTACACATAAATAAAGTATAAATTCAATATACGACATAATAATATCATGACATAATTTGAAAGTAGGAGATTAACCCAAAGAATGGAAGTTGGGTTAAGAAATTCCTTTACCTCGTGTCTGACTTGACTCAACCGTTCTTTAACCTCCTGAATAATAAAATAGAGTTAATATATACCTTATTAAGAACCATTTTTAATTTAATTATCCTTTTTATATCACTTATTACAATGTTATGAACATTATGTAATTATTTAAGTTAATAACGGTCGTTTTGTCGATCTTTGGTACTTGAGTCAACAATAAACTTCTTATAATTACAAGTTGTTTATGTGGTAGAACATCCATTATCTCTAGAATTATATTCATGATTTAGATGTCATATATATCATATATATCCAGTATATACATTCATTTATTACATAACATTTAGAGGTAAGAAATGAAATGCACCGTTCATGGAGACGGTAAGCCGTACGTACGCATGAACGCTACTTTAATTTCTATTTCGTATTTAATGGAACGAAATCATAATGATATAAATGTATAATATAATTCCAGTATAATATAGTGTATAATACCATTTAATCCATCCTTTATACATCCCACATATGGCATTAACGATTCAAATCACTTTGAGGGGGCGGTAGTCCGCACTTCCTAAAATGAAATTATCGCGTTTAACCATAATGGAAATCATAAAGTATGCCATAAATGAGAAATACAGAAGCATAAGTAAAACATAAACATATTATATATCATATATAAAAATAGTGACATCTTAATGGCCACCTTTTAAGGTGTTATATGAGTGTTGAACAATCATCGTTTCGTGAGGCAGTAATTCGCCATCCACAGAAACTGTATGTTCTTTAACCATTAGATGTAGGTGTGTGTAATTGTAGCTCGAATCCTTCTTATAAAAACATCCTAGTATATTTAGGATACTGGTTTTGTTACAAAAGAAATTAATAAAAAGAGTTTAGGGGGTTGGAGAAGAAAAATAAAACAAAACAACATTAGAGAAGACATTACCTCAAAATCGGGTAACTCTTTTTGATTTGAGCCAAAGGATTCCTTGGGAAGAGTTCTGCCCAAATTGAGGCTTCTAGGAGTAATAGGGGGAAGTTGGGAGAGTATTTGGGCAGAGGTTGGCCGAGCCAAATGGCTTGAATGTTTGAATAAGGTGGGAGAGGTGGGGGCCTTTTATAAGTGGAGAGGAGGGGCTCTTTTGGAACGATTGAAATGTTACATTATTACACAATGCTTTTCGGATTATAAAGGTCCCACACTTATATAATTAGTGTCTATGGTGATAAGGGTTCGAAATCTACCCATACAATAGTCTTTGGACAAGTTTAAGCCTTGGATTTTACATTATCTTTTCATTTTATTAAAATTTTTAAATAATGAGGTCATCGCTGCATCATAATGATGTCATAAATAATTTAATTTAGTTATTGTCTAAAAATTATAAAAAAAATACTATGATGTAGGAAATATTTTTATATTTCTAATTAATATTTATAGTCAAAATTTGGACTTGTGTAACTCCACTTAAAAACTGTTTTAGTAGAACAACTCATGTTTGTGTCAATTTAATTTTAACATTAAATAAATATATATTAATGTCATTTTCCAACCAAAGTGGCTCCATGGGGTCCCCAAGTTTACCCATGGGTTTTCTTGGTCGGCCATGACTCATAAAATAGGAGTAGGACAAAAGCTCATCTCATATTATTAAAACATTATTTTTACCTTAAACTACACTAATTACCTCTAATCGCGATTAAGAACTTAAAATTTACTATTCACCAAAAATTATTGTAATCTCATTGAACCACATTTTACTTCTTAATTACAACCATGTATGTCGGATTTTTGAAAATCAAATCACAGAAGTGGTAATATTTCATTTAAACGAAAAAATCAGTTATTTAACTACCACTTAGTGGTTTCACTATTCATCAAAAATTTAAGTTTTTCAGAACAATGCCAAAATTTCACCCTAAGCTATAATTGATATTCCGAATTCAAAAATGATGTCTATTTTACAAAATTCCAAACATATAAGTTGCATTGATTAATTTTATAATTAATTTCTGCTGTCACAACAAATAGCGTGTTTTTAAGAAACAATTTATATCAAAAGATTGGCAATTGTTTATGTCAAATTTCAATGTTAAATTAATTCTAATGACCACCATTGGATAAAATGGTAAAATTATATTCTATTTATACTTTAAAACCACTCAATATTATAACTTATCACTATAAATTATTTTGATTAAAAAATTTGTTTTAAGTATTTTTCACTATTCATAAAAAAATTGGAAGTTCTCAGAAAGTTACAAAAAATTCAACTTAGGATAATTTCGATATTAAAAATTCAAAAATGAAGTCCATTTTGAAATATAAAATTTCTATAATTTTAAAAAGTGGTTATTACTATTCATAACGGCTACTTTGATTAGTCTCGGTGTTTTAGAACTCGAAGTTGCGTACAATGCAAGCTATTGCATCATTGAATGAGAAGCGTATCGTGGAAGCTCGGGGTGTTACATTCTCCCCTCCTTCAATAAATTGCGTCCTCGCAATTTGAAATTTTTCCTTTGAAAATAAAAGGTTGAAAAGAGAAAATACCTTTGAGGAAAACCCACATCATAAATAAGGTTAATAAATATATAACATTAAAAGAAAGCAAGATAAGTACAAAGGTCACCCGATATAGCCCATTCTAGGATTCTATGAAAATATGTATATGGAGGAGAAACAAACCATAAAGGTCTGATGGAGAGTTATAGAAAACAGGATTAGGAGAAAGTTTAACCACAAGAAAATCACAAACTTGTGATTGGTTAAACGGTCATTGAATCCCCAGTTGGAAAAGTTAACCGACAAGATTTTTTATTTAAGTTACCTTTTATAATGTTGAGGAATTTATTTAGGAGATTTACTAAGAACGTAAGGGAATATACATACTTGTTATGTATACTTTCATTCATTAATAAATTTTTACCACAAACCCAACTTTTACTCCAAATGGTAACGGAACTCAAAAATATTCTATTTATCCTAATTGTATAAGGTTCCAAATGTTAACACATACCATTTAGATTAGTAAAACTATTTTGTAATAACCAGGGACTTCCTGTAGGCTAGTGGTAGGAAATAAAGGCTTGTCGCACTATGGTTGTGGGTTCGATTCCTGCAGCTTTGTCCGACGCGACGGGTTATTCCCCACCCTGCAGGTTGTCCTTTTCCTAAAACTATAGTATCATAATATTCCAAAAATAATCTTCATAAATTTTTTAACCTTAAACAATACTATCCAAAGATCAACTTAATCCACTCCAACCTTTATAGTTATCCAAAATACCTCTGTCCAGACTTTCTCTAAAAGGTCTCTTAATTCCAAAATCAATTTATCAGATTCCCCAAACAAAGTAATGTTTCTCTTATTGTCACATACTAAAAATATAATTACCTTCATCATATTAAAACCTTACTGAAATCAACAAGAACTTCAGTACAATACTTATATATATATCACATTATTCTAATAACCAGAATATAATCCATGAGTCCAAAAGCACCATTACATTAGTTATTCTACTTCAACTGTAGTCACAGCATAAGATTGGCCTTGATCCCTTGGCCTTTTCTGAGGTAAGTTTCCTTGACGCTTAGGACATTCATTTTCATAATGCCCCATTTCCCTACAATTGTAGCATTCAACTTTGACATCCTCTTTCTTTCCCTTGCAATCACGAGCCTAGTGACCCTTTTCTCCAAATTTATAACAAACTCCCATTCCTTTTAGGCACGTACCAGGGTGATTCTTCCCACAATTATCACATAATGGAAAATTCTTATTTCCCTTTTTCCCTTTATCTGTCTCATGTTCCACCGTTCTCTTCTTCTCTTGCTTTACTTTGTTGTAATAAGACTTAGAGAATTCCTTTTCTGTCTTGATAGCACACGAGACAATATCTTCGTATGATGAGAAGGATTGTGATACTAAAGCTCGATGTAGAAATGGTTTTAACCCATCAAAGAAACGATCAATCTTACTCCTTGGGTTACGTACATAATCTGCATCATGCCTCGCTAACCTTGTAAAGTTAGCCTCATACTTTGCGACATTCTCATCCTCCTTCTGCCTCAGACTCAGAAATTTCCTTTCCATATCCGCTCGATGGTCTCGAGGAAAGTATTTTTCTAATAACAGCTCTTTGAACTCCTTCCATTCCATGTTTGTTAATTCATCATCTTCCTTTGTGTTTTGAATTAGTGACCACCATTGATCGGCATCTCCAGTGAGGCGGTAAACTGCCATGACTACTTTCTCCCTTTCACTACTCCCCAAGGCATGGAATATTTTCTCTAAGGAATTTATCCATTGCTCAGCTACTATAGGATTTGTACTCCCATTGAAGGTTGGTGGTTTTTGCCTCATGAAACGGTCTAGCATTGATCCTCCATGTTGCGGATCAGGGTGCTCCATACGAGTAAGGTTGTTATTCATAACCTGCGTGAGTTGGCCCAGTACGATGAGAAGCTGATCAGCACCAGTTGTATCACTAGCTCCACCATAATTATCTTGAGTAGGAGGGAAATCCCTACACGGAGTGTGTTCATTGATACGGTTTCCATTCCTTCCACTAGGCGCCATTTCTAAACAATGGCATAAACTAGATTAGTTTATGAATTAAAATACATAATTCCATATTTTTAAAACACTTTACATAAATTGAACTATTTATGGATATAATCCATAATCATAAAAAGAAATGTTTTCTTTGACAAAGTATATACTCATAACCCTTCATAGTGGTTTGTAAAGAAAATGATAATTATCCTAAGAATATCCCCCGGGAGTGTCGTAACCAAGAGTGCAGCAAGGCCCGTTGTCGTGCACCAGTTCCTGTTCGAGTCTAGCTCAAAGCGGTGATTTCGGGTTTTACCCCTAGGTACATCTGTGCCAGAGCCGCCTCTACCTGCTCGTATCCAGACATGGATGTATTGCTCGGAAAACTCACAAAATCTTTATAATACCGAAATTATAGGAAGTTTTTCTATGATAATCCTCAAAGTCTATCTTCGGGCTATGTGCTCTAATCAGAGTTTATCTAAATCTAGCTTCCAAGGTTAGTACTAAACTGCCTCTGATACCAACTTTAACACCCCAACCCCAGCTACCCAGAGTCGGTTCATTATTTCGTAACATTGTCATGATAAAAAAAGATCAAGTCTCGAAAGACCGATTAGTTTAGTAGCCTTGGAAACACTAGATACATTCATAAATGTTACATTACATCACAAAGTGAAAAACTATAATAACATAGTCTCCATAGTCCACACTTCTATCCTCTTCGGACTATCCCTGCAGGTCATTCATAAAATACTTATTCACATCCTAAAAAATATTAAAACATTGAAAGGGGTGAGCTTGGATGCTCAGTAAGGTTAACAATATAGTGGAAGCTTTCATAAATAAACATTAACATTTAAGGCAATGTATAACTAAAACAAAAGCCTTTTTAAACTTGAACATCAACATAATATGGAAAAAGTAAAATGAGATAATGCAATTCACTTATTCACATGGATATTCTACTGGTCGAATAATCACATGCAATATCAATAAAAACTTTCATAATGAGGGAATGTATAATGCCAGACATTCTGAAACATTTTGTCAAGGCCTTGGCCAAGACGTCTAAAATTATTAAGTCCTCGGCCAAAACCATAAATCAAATTGGGAAAGGGCCTCGTCCAATTCCACATCAAGTTGTCTCATGAGACCTACCGATGCATCGAGGAGCTATAGCAGGCTCCACCCGTCACTTATTAAGTCCAATACATTCCTCATATGAATAGGTTTAAACATATCATAAACCATAACATAATCGTATCACATAAAACATGCATAAAGGAAACATAAAATTTCTACATTTCAATCACAAGATATCAATACAACACATTGATATAATAAAAACGCTTTAAAAACCATTGTCAATACCAAAATAAAAGAAAGTTAAAACATTGTATTTATTTTTCATTAAAAAAATGATGGCTTTTAGAGGAAGTTGAAACTCAAATAATGGTCATGGCGGTAGAGAAGTCATTGTCGCCGCATAAGTACGGAAATAAAAACATTCCCTTTTTTGTTTAGTAAAATTCTTCGTATAAAAAAGATTCCTTTTGAATAAACGTAAAAGTCAAATGGGTTTATACACCGTATAAAATAAAGTTGTGTATAAAACCAAAATATGCCTCAATGAATGGAGATTGAGACGAAGTCCCTTAAAAAGATCATTTTTTAATAAAATATATCTATTATGTGTATTCACTATAAGTACACATAAATAAAGTATAAATACAATATACGACATAATAATATCATGACATAATTTGAAAGTAGGAGATTAACCCAAAGAATGGAAGTTGGGTTAAGGAATTCCCTTACCTCGTTTCTGACTTGACTCAACCATTCTTTAACCTCCTGAATAATAAAATAGAGTTAATATATACCTTATTAAGAACCATTTTTAATTTCATTATCCTTTTTATATCACTTATTACAATGTTATGAACATTATGTAATTATTTAAGTTAATAACGGTCGTTTTGTCGATCTTTGGTACTTGAGTCAACAATAAACTTCTTATAATTACAAGTTGTTTATGTGGAAGAATATCCATTATCTCTAGAATTATATTCATGATTTAGATGTCATATATATCATATATATCCAGTATATACATTCATTTATTACGTAACATTTAGAGGTAAGAAATGAAATGCACCGTTCATGGAGACGGTAAGCCGTACGTACGCATGAACGCTACTTTCATTTCTATTTCGTATTTAATGGAACGAAATCATAATGATATAAATTTATAATATAATTCCAGTATATATAGTGTATAATACCATTTACTCCATCCTTTATACATCCCACATATGGCATTAACGATTCAAATCACTTTGAGGGGGCGGTAGTCCGCACTTCCTAAAATGAAATTATCACGTTTTACCCATAATGGAAATCATAAATTATGTCATAAATGAGAAATACAGAAGCATAAGTAAAACATAAACATATTATATATCATATATAAAAATAGTGACATCTTAATGGCCACCTTTGAAGGTGTTATATTAGTGTTGAACAATCATCGTTTCGTGAGGCAGAAATTCGCCATCCACAAAAACCCTATGTTCTTTAACCATTAGATGTAGGTGTGTGTAATTGTAGCTCCAATCCTTCTTATAAAAACATCCTAGTATATTGATTATACTGTTGTTGTTACAAAAGAAATGAATAAAAAGAGTTTAGTGGGTTGGAGAAGAAAAATAAAACAAAACAACATTAGAGAAGACATTACCTCAAAATTGGGTAACTCTTTTTGATTTGAACCAAAGGCTTACTTGGGAAGAGTTCTGCCCAAAGTGAGGCTTCTAGGAGTAATAGGGGGAAGTTGGGAGAGTATTTGGGCAGAGTTTGGCCGAGCCAAATGGCTTGAAGGTGTGAATAATGTGGGAGAGGTGGGGGCCTTTTATAAGTGGAGAGGAGGGGCTCTTTTGGAAAGATTGAAATGTTACATTATTACACAATTCTTTTCGGATTATAAAGGTCCCACACTTATATAATTCGTGGCTAAGGTGATAAGGGTTCGAACTCTACCCATCCAATAGTCTTTGGACAAGTGTATGCCTTGGATTTTACATTATCTTTTCATTTTATTAAAATCGTTAAATAATGAGGTCATCACTGCATCATAATGATGTCATAAATAATTTAATTTATTTAATGTCTAAAAATTATAAAAAAAATACTATGATGTATGAAATCGTTTTATCTTTCTAATGAATATTTATAGTCAAAATTGGGACTTGTGTAACCCCACTTAAAAACTGTTTTAGTAGAACAACTCATGTTTGTGTCAATTTAATTTTAACATTAAATAAATATATATTAATGTCATTTTCCAACCAAAGTGGCTACATGGGGTCCCCAAGTTGACCCATGGGTTGTCTTGGTCGGCCATGACTCATCCAATAGGAGTAGTACAAGTGTCAAGCTCATCTCATATTATTAAAACATTATTTTTACCTTAAACTACACTAATTACCTCTAATCGCGATTAAGAACTTAAAATTTACTATTCACCAAAAATTATTTTAATCTCATTGAACCACATTTTACTTCTTAATTACAACCATGTATGTCGGATTTTTGAAAATCAAATCACAGAAGTGGTAATATTTCATTTAAACGAAAAAATCAGTTATTTAACTACCACTTAGTGGTTTCACTATTCATCAAAAATTGAAGTTTTTCAGAACAATGCCAAAATTTCACCCTAAGATATAATTGATATTCCGAATTCAAAAATGATGTCTATTTTACAAAATTCCAAACATATAATTTTCATTTATTAATTTTATAATTAATTCCCGTTGTCACAACAAATAGCGTGTTTTTAAGAAACAATTTATATCAAAAGATTGGCAATTGTTTATGTCAAATTTCAATGTTAAATTAATTATAATGACAACCATTGGATAAAATGGTAAAAATATATTATAATTATACTTTAAAACCACTCAATAGTATAACTTATCACTATAAATTATTTTGATTAAAAAAGTAGTTTTAAGTATTTTTCACTATTCATAAAAAAATTGGAAGTTCTCAGAAAGTTACAAAAAATTCAACTTAGGATAATTTTGATATTACGAATTCAAAAATGAAGTCCATTTTGAAATATAAAATTTCTATAATTTTAAAAAGTGGTTATTACTATTCATAACGGCTACTTTGATTAGTCGCGGTGTTTTAGAACTCGAAGTTGCGTACAATGCAAGCTATTGCATTATTGAATGAGAAGCGTATCGTGGAAGCACGGGGTGTTACACATGTTCCCTTTGGATACCTTGCATAATTTGCGTACATAATAGGCTTGTTAGATAAAATATGACACTATTTGGATATGTATAATATGCCCCTGTTGGCCCTACATGACATAGCCCCCATAACGGGTTTCTAAAATAATAGAAATTTTAATCACGGAAAAGACACCCCTTATGTTGACACAAGTTTTAAATTTGTTGACCATAAAAATCAAGGCTCATGATTCCCCTTAGAAATATTTCAATAATATTAACGAAATTATAATTCACATAGTTTTTCTGGGATCTAGTTTTAAAATATATGGTTAAATATATTCGACCTTAAATACTTTCCCATTATAGTCCAACATGCATGACTCTAAACTGCCAACAAAAAAATACTTGGTACCCATTAGACTGAGAACCCGCAAAGGGCACTCTGAACAAAAGTCAAGTTTTATCTCACTAAACATAAATTTTTGTATTTTTTAGGTAATATTGAGCAATTAAATTCAAAAGACACACTGTATGTAGGGTTTTCCATATTACCCAAGAAACAGTCAAACTATTCTTGCTATGACCTAAGTCATAGGAAAAAAATTGAGCATCCTTCCAAATTTGATGGAACACCAAATCTCACCAAAGGATTTGGTAATGTGTCAAAGTGCCCTAATTTTTACATAAAACAATATTCTATTCATTTTGAACGAATCAAAGTCTATGGGGGGCTTCTATTTACCCCATGAATTTTTTTCGTGCACTTTTCCATAGAGAGAAGATATGGTTCTCAAATTGAAAAAAATTGTCATGTGTGAGTAAATTTTTTTTCACCATGAAAGAAGAAGGTGAAAGCTAGATTTATATGTGCCAAAATACAACTCCATACTGATGGATAAGTGGAATGATTCCCCCATCCAAGAGTAAGAAGGGTATTTCCATTATCAATGATGAAAAGGTGTCAATTAATATGATTTCAATTTCTGAGGACCAAAGTGAAAGTATATTCTTTACATCCCTACGTAGAAGACCTATGTAGAAGAGATGCATGAAGGACCTGTGCAGGAAACAACACTTCGACCATGCCCCATCAGTGCCTATAAATAGAGCCCTTGGGCTCCCCATTTAAGAGACTGAAAAAAATTTAAGAGACTCTATGAATCTCCCATTGCTTAGCTCTTTTTCTTAAATCCCTCAAATTGTCTCAGGTAGCTCTCTAAACCATGAGGGAAGGGATAATTAAATGGGATAAGAATGTTTTGAATGTGTTTTTACAAATTTTACATAGGATTTGTTATCTTGTGTAAAACATATTATTATTCATCATTCATACTTGTGCGGCATACCTGCGCATTATACCTGCGTGCCATACCTATGCGGTATACTTACACGATACATCAATTCGGGGTACCTACGCGGCATACATTCACGAGGGACCTATGAGAAAAACTCAATTACCCTTTTTAAAAGCCATTAATTCCAAGTTATCTCCTTCCTTGGTTACCTTATCTAAAATAGACTAAGTTGAATCCCCCACCAAATCATCTTGACTTGTCAAACCATTGAGAAATGCACATCAGCGTGTCTTCTATTTGGGTTTGTATATCCAAAGTCAGAGGTTTACCAAATTTGTTTCACAGTGGGGTTATGATTCATAAAGTGTCTGTGAGATTGTATATCCATAGTCACATGGACCCTTCTCCCATAAATAGTGCTATGAAGTTCTCAGTTTTGAGAATGAGGGTTTGGGTTCTGTCCCCCCCTTCTTGTCTCTAAGACCCGGAACCTCAGGTCTCTGGTAGGGAAGGTACAGTTCACACTTCTTTTCCACGTAACGAAATCATAAGTCTCCCTTTTATACTAGGATCAATTTTAGGGCAGCCATCCTGTTATAAGCCCCTCACCTTGACCCCTTCCTCCTTACATTGGACCCATGTCCAATGTAAATTGAACATTGGGAAATATCGTCACCTCACCCTATTCCATGGTCAACATGCCCTCTTCTCCTAAAGGAGGTGGAAAAATTTGAATTTGTGAATTACTTTGTTGAATCTTTCACTTTATCTTGTTTCTCACACCAATCAGGACTCACGTGGGCTTAGAGATTTGTCATGATCACAACATTTGAACAATTGACAGAACTATGAGAACACTGATTCCCACCATAACCAGGATTCGTAAGAATCCGCCTCAAGGCCCAAGATCATTAGACATCCTCCATAGTAATCCAACCCAAATTACCATAATTTGGGCATCCTACTTAGGAAAAAGCCCCAAATTCAATCCTCAAATCACCAAGGAATCCTTTTTTGGAAGTAATCCCAAACTGATTTCTCTCAAAGGATCATAATCTCTTATGATACCTATCGAACTATGTGGGCTTTGATTCCAATCTATATAGGATATTTAGGAAGCATCTTTGAGGTTCAAACCCAACACTTCAAATCAACCCTGTTATCCTTGGGCCATATTCCCAACAAGGTTTGATCCTACTTGGGAACCCATATCCTTTCCAAGTTCTCCTTGTGTTTCTTCAACATAAGAACCACACTATGATTATCTAAGCACCTTCCTCTTATAGGTCCTTATCACATGACCCTAGAAGGTATGATGTGTCCCGTTCATTGGCACCAAACTATGATGGTTCTGATTCCATTCACAAGGATATTTAGGTATCTCATTCTATGGTAATGTTCCCAAAATCAAACCAAAACTTAATCTTCTTGGATGACAACAAAATTTCAGAGTGCCCTACAGAGTGGATTAAAAACCAGTATCATCAAAACGATGATTAAAATAATCTCTAAGAAGTATATTAGCCGATAACATTCATGGAAATCCTCGAATATATATGTATATTTACATTAATGAAGAACGTTGAATGCATAATGATGATTCTAAATATGACACATGTTAATAAGTGATTTTAAATTCCAAGGGATACTTATGATAAACTTGGTGAATTAATAATGATTCATGAAAATATATTAATTTTGCAAAGTGTGTCCTGGAGTAGACAATAAATCCCTTCAAAAAGGTGTGATGAGTCTGACCTCCCATCCTCACGACCAATGCATGTTCTTAAGTATCGTAATGTTCAAACATAAAAAACACATTCCTTTTGAAAGAAGGTCCTCTTTAGGTAAAGAATTGTAGGAATTTTCTGGTTCCATAAATAAATCCATTGGAAACATCCTGGAAATTGTGATTTTAAAAATTAAAATGCACGTTTCAAGGAACTACGAAACAAAATTGGTGAACCCGTCTTGAATCCTTAACTATGTTATTAATGTTACCCACATGTTAGGTCCCTATCAATTAATAAAGGAAGGAAAGAAAAAGGCACTAATCACACATGTATCCATCTAAAAATATGTTGTTTTAATATATCTTGTTGTTTTACTCGGTTATCCATAGAACTTCCTTCAATACAAATAGTGGATTTCTCTATGAAAACACCTGTGAACATCCCGACCGCTACTCAAGCTAGATCTCCGTCCACAAGATGGAAAGCATCACCAACCCAGCGTCTTCAATGCTAGGTCTCTAATATACTAGTAAATGAATATCATTTGTATGGTACAATCCCGACTATGGAGGCTGCTCGACAAGCCCTCCAGGTTAACAAAAATCCTCGATCATCTGGCCAACGATGACAAATGATGAAGAAGAAAACAGTGAAAACCACCATCTCCAACCATTTCAGGTCTTTATACCTAGAAGGCAATAATAAATTAAAACCGTAATATAGGGAGGTTGATCTAGAGGTCACTCAAGGCCTTAATTCAAGAATACAAGAGTCCTTGTTGAGGACTCCCACCAGCAATCGATGCCAGAATCACGCGGTAGTGTACCACAAACATGATGGGGTGATGCCTCTGGACGTTTGGCCCTAGTCTCTCAGACTCAAGAAGGCAAGACGAACCTCCAGGGACAACTTCTGGTCAATAAGGAGCAGGTTCTCACCTCTGCCTCCTCCCGAGAAGTCCATCAATTTAATTTGAGGGCAAAAATGAGCAGGCACATACACCTGTTCATCCTAACATCATTGCTTAGCAGACTCATCTGACATCAACCCACCAATCCCACCAGATAATCCCGGTGGAAAACCATCAATAGGAGCATACAACTGCTTACAATTCATCATCCAGTTGGCAAGCTCATTTGACAACATTTAAATAATCCCATCAATCTAATGTGGTGGCAACTCGTAAACAGGAATATACACCTGTTTACATTAACCAATTCTGTCATCAGTCTTGTCTTCCAGTATTGAATTAATTCTATCAACAATACATGATGTAAAATTGCTATCAGGCACATACACCTTCCAATTTTCATCATGCATGACAGCAGTCTCGTTTGGTAGCACCCAAAGAATTTAGTAGGAAATCTCCAACGACAAATTTGTGGCAGAACCAACTATCTGCCCCCATACATGAGTATTTTCAATATCAATTGAAATGAAAAGGAGTAAAAGATTAGTAACATACACCTACTCTAGATATTGAATGCACATATATTCCCAATCCATCCACTAATGTCACCATAGACATCTTATCAATACTAAAATGGCAGATGTATATCCCTGCCCATATTCTGGAAGCATGCCTGGATATTTAAACAACTACATCAGCATTATAAGTGAAACATACATATAAATAGCTCCCCACACATGGGATGGAAATCATCAATCCATCCCGAAGTATATACATATCTCTATTCTTGTCCAACTGGGTCATGGGGCATATTCCCACATATCATACGGACAACAATATCGAGAACATAAACCCTTTCCAATTTGAGGTAATCAATTCGTTCCGGTAACCACTCTAAGGAAGTCACATATACTAACCAATGATAACCACTTTTCCCAGGATGTGGCCCCAAATACGTATAAGAGAACATCTAAGAAAATTCTAGCCAATCATTGTTAAAAAATCAAGAGTTAAGATGTAATGTGGCTCCTCCTAATGCTTCAGTTCATGATGCCCTCAAATATTTATTTGTTGAAGCTAAAGATCATATCCTCTAATAACCAAATTATGGGAGTGGTAGTTGCAATTATGATGTTCCTCATCGGAAATGTCATCAAGAAGACTTGCTTCATGAAAATTTGGTCAATCTAAATTGCATATCTCCAGATGAGAGAAACAAAAACCCTCCGTGTGGACAGAATACTAAAGAGAAAAAAGATTTATACCTTGCTGTAATCCATCGTTGTGATCCTCCCCCTGATGGAATTCAATGTGAAATTTCACTCCACAGTAGTATTTCACATTTTGAAGACAATTCCAAAATTTACAATGTAGCAATTAGAATGCCCTCTTGTCTTGAGGTGCTTGAAAATAGAAAGCCAATCATGTATTATTTCTTTTAATTTAAGGGATGAAAACATTCTTAACCATAAGACATCATAAGGGAACGATCATTCTCCAAACCTCCTTTATTTCATTTTTCTTTTAATACAGATCATCCACTCTGGTCAGATCAAGTGGATAAATATTTAGTAAAAGATGATGAACATGTGCTAAACAAGAGGAAACAATTAGCTAAAAGTGAAATCCCGGTCATGTTCTGGCCTTTGGAAAAGTCTCAGTATAACAGTCTAGAAGTTATAAATGAATATTGCATTCCTGACATTCATCTCAACTTATGAAAAAATCTTCATCATTTGAAAACCAAATTCTTACCGTATGATGAATATCAAAATAATGTAAAGGTAATAGAACGGTAGAATCACCAAATTTACATGGAATCTATCTCTTTTAATCAATATCCAAATGTTGAAAAACTATAGAGAACCCTTCATCACGCATGTCTCAATGCTCTAAAGAGGCTATGCCAGTTAATTTCTGATTCCCCATCTAATGTTCATATCATAGGATGGGGTGAATATGGAGCATTTCATTTCACTGCACTCTAAAATCTGTAATGTCCACCAAAAGTGGTTTCATGAGATGTTAATACCCACATTCAACAACAATCAATAGGTTTTCTATGTAATCAAATGTACGCTCAAGAATAGGCCTCAGCCCATTCTTATCAGAATCATTTGCAATGAAAATATGTTTTTGAGATACTTTTACATCAAGAATCTTAGAATCTTGAACATGCATCCCGTTTAAAGGATTTTAGGCATCAAATAATGCAATTTTCCAAAATAGCACAGAAATCATCTGAAATAGGTTATTTATGTGATTGTTGGATGATTCACCTAGATAATGTCTGAACCAGAATCTATAAAATCATAAGAGTAGTTACACAATTTTCAGCCATGGCATTTCAATAATCACCCTGGCTTGAAAATATTGGGACTCATTTAATTCAACAATAAAATTTATTAAACAATGTTCAATGATTTGAAGAAAAATATCATGAATAACCCAATCCTGTGCACCTGGGGGATTTTTCATATCTGCAATCCCCTCCTCAAAAAAAGTCATTTTTTTGGGATCAGGGAAGCATCCACAAGGAAAGAATAAAATTAAACTATCCAAGGATTCCCTTTGAATTATTGTTTTCCAAATTGTTGTAGGGAATTGTTCATATAGACGAATGATGCCTTCTGGAAGACACAAAGGGAGATGATCTAGCTGAAGCTCTGACAGAATATCATCAATGCATTATGCGTCAGTGAATGTTATTAACACCATTGTAAAAGATCCTCCAGAAAATAAGTCCAGTTATTGGGAATCAGAAGATGAAGTTCTTGTCCATAATATGGTACACACCAAGGAAAATGAAGAAGGTGTGCATACCCGAAATCAAATGCATACCAATAATCTATGTATGCCTTCAAATAACCAACTCCCCCTCTCAAAATGGAATCTAACAGGGGGAAAAGATAAAATTCAGATTGCATATCAATTTTCCTCTAGAGAAGGTCAATCTCATTCACATGAAGATATATTTGCATAATAAGAGGATGAAATGAAGGAGTTGAAAATACTCAACATAGAGTTACTTCGAAAAAATATTTCTACTAGATGTTATGCCCAGGAAAGTACTCCACTTGAAAATACTATAGGATCCCCTCATCGAAGATGATTTTTAGTAACTATAGATGTAGATAATGAATTCCCTCCATTGGGTATTCATCCAAGGAAGGTATCAGGACCACCATTCATGGTTTTACTAGTCTCTATACCAGCTCAAGAACCTGTTGCTATACCTTCACAGGTTCCAGCTCATTTGGATGTTACCCAAATGCTTATGAACACAATTAAGGCATTAACGGCATGATTGGAAGCTAAGGAGGAATGACGTGCACTAGTTCAGCTTGAAAAGATATCTTACCCTTAATGGGAGGATGAAATTCATCCCCCACCAATTTTTTTGAATACCACATTCCCAATATTTAATGGTTCATGAGATCTGTAACAATACCTAACACATTTTGTTTCTCGTTGTGATCCCTGATGGGAACTTCTCAACAACATGATGCAGTTAATCTTAAGAGTTTTCTGCAGTCATTACAGTGACCAGCTTTTGTCTCATATACAAGTTTGAAATCTCGATCGATTAATGGTTGGGAAGATCTCTATCAGAAATTTCTTCTCCAATTCTACTCAACACTACCCATGATGAGAGTTTTTTATCTTACTAATTCAAAACAATGGATAATGATAGATTTTCAGATTTCATTGCATAATGGAAAGGATTAACATATTATTTAAGTCTAGCACTCCCTCAAGAAGAAATGATGCCATTATCTGGGTCAAATATGCATGACATATTACACACACTATTGGTCCCTATGAAATTCATAGGAAGGTTTCAAGACCTAACTTCAATTACCAAACAGATAGAAGACACTATTATAGAAACTAAGGATACAACTCGTGTAATTCCATTAGCTCTTGGGATGAGGAAATGAAAAGCAGAAGTTGCTATAGTCACCCTCAAACAGGCACCTTTACCTACTTCTACTTCAAGACCCTCATCATACTGAATTTTTCCACCTCCTGAGCATTAGCAACAATGACAGCATCATCAATATGATCAAAGAGATCAAAGGCATAAATAGTTTGAGAAATTAAAGAATAATGTATATTCTTTTAGTAATGAACAAGTTACTGGTTACTTCATCTAAGCTTTAGAAAACAATTTTCTTCAGTTTCAAAGGCCTAAAAAATCCATATAAAGATGGAGATTAAGATTGTCTGAATTATTGTCTGTTTCATCAGATATAGGTAAACCTCATTTAGGAGTGGTTTTTTTTCAAAGACCATATTCAAAAGATGGTATAATTTGGACAAGTGAAATTTAAAATTTCCTCAGCTTAAGTAGCACGTGTTATTGCTAACAATCCATAGGAACAGAGAGAATGGAATGAGCTTAAAAATAAAAACATTCAAAAATATAAGGATTGGATGATCAAGAAAATGATCAACCGGACTCATTATATTTTACGAACATAGTTGAAACAACCAATTTTTTCTTCTTCAACCCCTACCACAGCAAAAACATCCTCATCAAAAGGTCATTCCTCAAAGAAGAAAAGTTAATGTAGGGACAAAGTGCATCCCGAAAGAAGATGAACTCATGTTATGGACAAAGTTATCCTTGAACCTGGAATATTTTATTCTATCAATTTCAAATGCACATGCACCGCCCTTCCAAATGGTTCAACTAGAATTAACCTTTAAATAAGAATCTTCATCAGATGGAGATTTAATCATTGGTTCTGTTAATGTTATCCATTTAACAGATCCTTATTCCAATGGTGATTCTAATTATAGTGATCCAGAATTCCTTGTATCTAATTGGGTAACTAGAGTAATTGTCCAAGGTCGAGGATACAAGGGATGACGTGGGAATTCTAGAAACCACATTAGTGTTCACTACAAGACTTTAAATTGCACTTTACTGTTTCATTGGTGTAAGACATAAAGCTGCACAACCCCTATGTCCTAGTTGAAAGTTATTAAATTTAAAAACATGTATCTTCCATTTAGGTATGTTTTCCTTTTCTTTTTTTAAAAAAAATTGGAAATTTTGGAAATTTTTTAAGTACATGTTGGGTACTTTATGAGTACAAGTCATGTACTTGGTTACTGCAAGTAGCTGGGTGCTGGCCGTGTTGTGGCCATGCACATGGCCATTAGGGGTGACCTAAAGACAGCTTAATGCGGAGGCAAGTACATTATGTGTACTTAAAATGTACATATGTTTTACTTTCTTTTTTCATTAAATGGACTAGGGTCATGTCTAATCAACAGAAACGTCTTCTTCTCCATAGAACTCAACTGAGAGCATCCGTACCGCATGGATCTTCATCAAACCCCCGACCAAGAATTCTTTTTCTGAATCTAACTATGTCGATTGAATTGGAATGACCATGGTAATCTCTTCCTTCTATTGGAGCTTCGTTTCCTGATTCCTCTTCTTTCTCATGTTATCTTCAGTTGAGTGTTTGCAGTGTTTTTGTAGATCTACGGTGTTCATGGGTGATTCAAGGATTTTGGTTCATGTATAGCGATCTATCGACACCATGGTAGGTGGTTTGTTCAATTCTGTTGGAAATCATTGAGTTATATATGCAAAAATCACCAATACCCATGAACAGAGTATTGTGTGTTTACTATTTTAGCACTATTGTTTTCCTGATATTATTGTATGCTTGAGTAGAGGTGGAATTGACTGTGAATAGGGTAAATTATTATTCTTTGTAGGAGTTTCCCATGCATGTTTTTGGTGTGTCTTTTTGGTTTTGATTTGCCTATTAGGCTTGGAGGTTTTTCCCCCATGCCTAGTTTTGTATGATGGAGTGATCTTGTTTATCCGACATTTTGTAGGTGTAGACTACTAGCCAAGTAGTTTTTGAGGTTCACTTTGGCCGATGTGTGTTTATATACGTTCATGACTTACACAGGGCCATGAGAACCCGGTGTTGTAGACCATAGGGAGAATGGATGGAAGGGCTTCTCTAGAGTGTCTATTTTACTTACAATGTGAGACCATAGGGGGAATTGACGTAAGTTCTTCCTCATAGTTTCTGTAGTTCCTCTACAAGGTCCACAGAGGATATGTAACTTAAGTGCTTCCCTAGAGTTCCTTTAGTTACCGATATGAGACTATAGAAGGTATTGACAGTGAATACTTTCCTCATATAGTCTTTCTATAAGTTGAACCATAGGGGTTAGACTGAGTGTACAGCCCAGAGGGTTGCTTGTGTTACTAGGTATGACTAGAGGGGATAGGATGTGAGTATATCCCAAAGGGTTGCCTTTTGTTTTTATCTTCTTACTTGTGTTGCTAGGTAGGAACAGAGGTGATAGGCTGTGAGTACTTTCCAGAGGTTTACATGTTTGTAATTACCTGCTTTGATTAACTGTATCTTGATATATAAAACTGAATGCATTGAAATTGTGGATTGTTTATTGATGTGTACTTCTTTGTTTACTTCTTTCCTTTATTTATTACCTACCATATACTCACTAACCTTTAGACACATATCTTTTGGTGGTTTCCTACTGGGATTTAGTCTCACACCCTATTTGGGCAATGCTTTTGGGGCCAAACACTTTATATTGTTTCAGGTATAGATAAAAGCAAGCACCCTTTTACTTTAGGTACTTGACTGCTATGGAGCAGGAGAGCATCGGAAAAAGCTGAGGCTTAGGATGTTGAGGAGTTGTTATATGTTTTCTTTTGTACTTTGGTTTCGTGCTATTTCTATTCTAGCATTGTTATTTGTTTGGATTCATTCCTATACATATCTATCAATCATCATTTCTATATATATGTGTGCTCCAGTTTTTTATATTTCAGTCATCCACTCATTACTTTTGAATGGATTATTACTAATTCTAAAATTGTTATTTTTCTCGTTCAATGTGTTACTCTTCCAATGAGGGAATATTTTCCGCACAATCACACCAAAGTCCGTCACTTCTAGTCAGCAGCCTATGGAATTTAGGGAAATGTGCTTGAGGTTACATGACCAACTGGTTAAGGGGTTCCTTTAAGCAGCTTCCAGAACCGGGACGTTACAATGTAGCATCAGAGGAATTCATTTCTTCTTGACAAACTGTTTGGATCCTATAGTTAGGGATAAGAAGAAATAGGACTTGTTAATAAGCTCTTCTAAGGATTAGCTAACCCATATAAAAGGAAAATCCAATTTACCTCGTTAATGCATTTTTTCTGGTTTTTCAATTTTACAGTTTATTTGATTATAACAGTTGGGTGATTCACATGTTTTTTACTGCTATTGTTGATGTTATTGAGGTTCTATTTCTGTTTCAACCTGATGAGATGAGGGTATTCCATCTCATGAAGCATATAGGATCTTCATAGAAATAACATGTCATGCATTCTTTCTATGATATTTTGGGTGAATTAGCGATTGCAAGTTGTTGTGATAGATGTTGTTCTATAAATGCATGCTGTTGTGATAGATTCCTTGTTAGAATACCTACTTTTTGATAGAGCATTGATTGTGTAAGGTTTTTCTTAACTAAATGCCAAAATTTGGTTCTTGAGGTGTTATGAGCCCTAAGGGTATGGAATTTGGTGGATCTTTTCCTTATTTATTCTTTTTATAACGTATATAATATTCCATGTTTTGATTCGTAGGGTGTATGGTCCCTCGCAGATCAGAATTTGGAACTTTGGTGTTCGTTTCAGTGTTTTTTTGGTCTTCGGAGTAGTTTCTGAGGCTTACTGTCTAGAAAAACCTAGAATATACGTATTGTAGTTTTGAATACATGACATGTGTTCTTCTGTTCAGGATGGAACACTTTTTCTCAAGTACACACCATGTACTGAATTTACATGTTGTGTAGTCTCTAACTATTTCATAGGCCATGTAGGTAGAGCCACGAGATATGGAAATCCTTGGCCGAACACACCGTGTAACGGTTGTACATGACATGTAGATTAGACCATGTGTCCACCCGTGTGACTAAATACAAGGTTGGATAGAAACTTAAGCAATACACATCGTGTCAGTCTTGAACTTGCCGTGTAGGGTAATCCTTGGAATCCAACCATGTAACTAACAACACGGGTCTGTGGAAATCCCTTGGTACACACGGTGTCCCTCTAGAACACATCGTGTAGTGTGATCCATGTATCCAGTCATGTCTCTTACAACACGGGTCAGTGAAGCTCTTCTAGTACACGCCATGCATGGAACTAACGCGCCATGTCTTCTTGTTCTATGAGAACCGTGTGGCCTAGCCATTAAGGGAACTCAGGAAATGGAAGAGGATTCAAGTACACATCATGTGTTAGGTGAACATGCCATGTGTTTGGGATGTTACATGACCAGTTCTGGAAGAAGTATATGCCCATGTGAAAGGCTTAATGGAACACGTCGTGTAGTGGATATACACATCGTGTATCTATGTTTTTTAAAACATAAATTTTTTTCTTTCTCATGTTCCATTATTACACTTTCAGTTTTTAGTCCTTTATAATCGTGATCTAAGTTGTGTGCTTGACATTTCAGAATCATGCCACCAAGAATTCCTCTGGTTGTATGCCAGTTACACGTAAATGATCAAACAACATACATGGTTGATCCAGGACTACCTGAAGATCCTCCAGTTGTTCCAGTCTTGGATTCAGCCATCATTCCAAACACAGGTGATGACGCAATGTTCTAAGAGTGATTCATGAGGTTCATGAAGACCTTTCGTGGAGTACCACAACTTGTCCTGTCTACGGCAGAGCTGAAATGGGTGTTTAAGGAGCAGCATCCTCCCACCTTCATAGGGGAAGGAGGACCTTAGGCTTCAGATTCATGGTTAGAATCCATTCTTTCTATCCTCGAGCATCTGGAGATGCCATTGGAGAGTAGGGTGATGCTCGCTATGTACATGCTTTGGTATTCTGCAAAGAGGTGGTGAGATGTGATCTCACATGAGGGACGCCAGCAGGTTATGGTGTGAGATGAGTTCTAGCATACCTTCTACGATTACTTCTATCCGGAGATATATAGGGCTGATCGAGCCTAGGAGTTCATGAGTCTTGAGTAGGGTACACTTTCTATTATGGAGTATTCTTCTCACATCACCAAGCTGCAGCTCTTCACGCCTATTCCAGGAGGTGAAGAGTTTTTCCTGTAAATGAATAATGAGGATAGTCTGAGGCATGACATTCGATCGCAGATGAACATATTCACGCTGACTTCCATCACTTCTATCATCAATATGGCACTGATCATGGAGCAAAATATGATGGATTATGGAGTTGAGATCCAGAGGGGTTCGACATCTGAAGTTTGTATTCCTCTTACTAACAGCAAGAATTATCATAGGGGGTCTTTGAACGGTGATCCAAGGAAGTGAGACACTTCTTCTTGTATCCTGGTGGTGTGCTACTAGTTCGAGAATAGTGGGAATACGAGGCCACATTTATCGAGAGACCCAGTTGACTGTTAATCTTGCTGCTTGATGGGGAACCTTTAGTGTTTCTGTCAGATCCTCTTACCAGCAGCTGGTGGCTGGGGTCCATATATGACTCCACATTCTGGATCAGCACCACCAGTTTCTCACCAGTCTGGGAACTGGAGTTCTTCCGTTCGTTCTGTCCGAGGTGGAGGCTGTGTTCATGGTAGCCGGTCTCTAGGCTTCCAGTGACATTTGGGTGAATTAGCAAATTGTGGTTAAGCAGGGTCACATGGCCACAGTACTGAACAGACATTTGCAATGGAGTAGACCTAGTGGGAGGAGGATCTCAGACCTTCTACAGTTCGAGGTACGATCTTAGTTGCCTCATTTTTAGATTTTGGTATTTTCAATAAAGGGGATTCCCATAGCTTTATATCAGTTTCTTTTGTGGAGAGACTTGGGCCCTACATCTTTTTTCTCTTGATATCTTGTTGTTAGACACTCTGTTACAGACTACAGCGGCTAGAGTGTGTCAGTGTAATGAGTTCCCTCTAGAGTTTGGTGGGTTTCACTTCTATTGGGAACTCTATGCCCTGGAGATGACATGATATGATGTCATTCTTGGAATGGACTAGTATGTTCCCTTCCATGCAGTTGTATATTTCTATCCCCATAGGGTGAGTTTCACATCCACAAAGGGTGAATCGTTTCTTATTAAGGTAGAATGGGATATCCAAGCGAGTATAGTGGGAACCGAGCATCATGGGTTGAGAGTTACAACCCAGATTACTAGTCTTTATTTGGATGAAAATGGGACTTCAAAGATGTACTTTCAACTAATAGTGGATCATTTCAGGGACGTATTTCTATAAGACTTTTCACGTTTTCCTCCAGAGCGAGAGGTATAATTTTTTATTGAGCTTGTGCCAAGAGCGGCATCGGTGTCCATTCCTCCTTATAGAATGTCTAAACTAGAGTTATAAGAGCTTAAGAAATAGTTGGAGGGGTTATAGGCAACGGGTTTCATCCAACCCTTTACATCTCCATGGGGTTCGCCTGTTTTGTTTGCAATGAAGGCAGACAATACCCTCTGGCTTTGTGTGGTTTATCAAAGGTTCAATCAGTTGATGGTCAAGAACCGATATCCCTTGCCAAGGATTTATGATATCTTTGATTATCTTCAAGGATACAGAGTGTTCGCAAAGATTGAATTGAGATATGGTTACCATCAGTTGTGCGTTAAACCATCTGATATACCTATTACAACATTTCAAAGCAGTTATGATCTATACGAGTATGTAGATATGACATTTGTACTCACAAATGTGCCTGCAGTTTTTATGGAATTGATGAACCGAGTGTTCCATCCATACTTGGATTCCTTCGTGGTGGTCTTCATGGACAATATCTTGGTGTACTCTCACACTCGACATGACCATGATACCCATCTTGTGATCATTTTGAGTACACTGAGAGAGCATCAGTTATATGCTAACCTATCAAAATGCCATTTTTGGATGGACCATATTCACTTCTTGGGTCATGTTATCTCATAGACTAGGGTATCAGTCGACCCTGAGAAATATAGAGTAGTAGTTTAATGGGGGCATCTAAATAAATTCTTTGAGGTATTGAGTTTCTAGGGATGGGTATATACTATAGAAATTTCATACATAACTTTTCAAACTAAGCTGCGCCATAGACTATAAGGCCCCAGCCTTAAACCTTACTTAATCTTGAGTTATTACAAGATTACACATTGAGGATCTTTTCAGGTATAGAGTTTTAGAGAATTAGATCATTAAACTTGCATTGCATTCCACCTTTAAACAAATTGGTTACATAAAAGACAATATTCATTCTTCCCATCAACAAGAAATATATTGAAAATAAAACATGTATTCTTTCTTGACACATCCTTGACACTATCATCACATCTTGTACCTTTCCCTTGACCTGTGAAAAAATTTCAAAAACTTGGGATGAGCATAAAAAGCTCAGTAAGGGTTATAAAAATATGGAAAGGAAACATGAGTTCATATATACATAAGAATGAAATCATACTTTACCCATAAAACATAGGCACTTTAACATACCTCATCAAACCCTGAATAAATCAAAGAAATCATAAGACATAAAGGTAACTTGAGGCATTCATAACATTATTACGTAGGGAGTAACCCTCTTGGTTACGTTTGGAATACCCATCATAGTATATTCCCTAAATATCTTCAGAGAAACCTTAACGTTTCACTCCTTCGTGTTACCCAATGCATTGGAAAGCTATATCGGGCTCACCGGCCCTTAGTTTATCACGGAACCACCCGTTTTCATAACAATGCCCAAGAACCATAACATAAATGTATCACATAAAACATGCATAAATGAAATATAACATTTCCACATTTCAATCACAATAAAACATTTTATGATATTGAAATAATGAATCCAAAAAAAAACCATTTTCAAAACCATTTAAAACATTTAATAAAGAGATTTTTGAATCAATGTGTCCCATACCACCTTGAAGATTTTAACATTTTAAACAATTAATATCCATAAAAATAAATCCTTAAAACCATTTAGAAAACATGGATATTAATAAGAACAAATCATTAAAACATTTAAAGCGACATTTTGGTTAAAGGGTTTTTACCAAAATTGGAGACACTTGAATACAATAATTGAGGAATAACATTTAATCAGAACATTATAATATCATGAGAATAAATGGATTAATGATATAATATTCCAAAGGACAGTATATACACCATATAAGAGTGAATTGGTGCATAACAACAATGAAGTCTCAATAGATATGTAAAATGTGATGAAATCCCTTATAAAAAAGGTATCCTTAAATTAAGGATAAATCAATCTCAAAATTATGTGTCACAAATATAAATACACCCAATATAATTGGATATTAAGTGTAAAACAATAAAAGGTCATTCACACATATTAAAAGGATGACATATTCAATAACTACATGTTGAACCCAGAGAAATCGAAATTGGGTTAAAAAGTTCCCTTGGTAAAATTCGACAGCCTAACGGCGTCACATCAAAAATTCAGAAAATGAGTTGATGAGAGATAAAAAGGGAATCTCATCACATGGACATTAAATTTACATCAATAAGAATATAGAAGAACATATCCCAATATAATAGTATGTGAATTAAAATACATAACAAACGAAGTCTTTTAAAAAGAGGAGGGTGAAAGGTTCCCTTACCGACTTGGGTAACTTACGAAAAGTACACCCCATTGAAGAAGTGTCATAAAATGAATATGTAAATACCCATAAATGGAATTATATTACAACAGTAGTGTAATAATGGGCAGTACATAAACCACTCAAAGGAAATTGTGGCAAATGTAGAATAAATCTCACGGGAATAAAAGTGAGATGAAAAATCCCTTACGAAAACTCGGCAGCCTAATGGCGCCACATAAAACTTACAAAAATGGATTGACGAGATAAAATAGGGTATCTAATCATATTAACTTAAACTTTATAGAAAGAGTAATATAAAATAACATCCCCCAACATAACAAATAGGAGCTTAAAAGAAGTGACATAAAAGAGAGTACTTAAAAAGAAAGAGAGAGGTTGGATCTCTTACGAAAATTCGGCAGCCTAACGGTGCCACTCAAAACATCCAAAATGAATTGATGAGAGAGAATAGGGTCTCTCATCACATGAACATAAAAATTACAGTAAGATTAATATAAAAAAACATCCCAATAACAAGAAAGTTGAGCTTTAAAAGGAATGACATAAAAGAGTGTACTTAAAAAGAAAGAGTGGAGTAGGATCCCTTACCTCAGGGACTGACTTGACTCGATCATACTTTAACGTCCTGAATAATAAACTTGAGTTAATCTATACTTGCTTAAGAAACTTTTTCAAGTTCTTTATTCCTTTTATACCATGTTATTAACATCATGTAATCATTTAAGTTAATAATGTTCATTTTGTCGGTATTTGGTTCTTAAGTCAAAAATAGACTTCTTACACTTACATGTTGTTAATTTGGTCAAAGGTTCATTATATCCAGAATGATATTAATGATTTGGATAACATATATATCATATATATTCATAATATAAATGTATTTATAATATTACATCACATTTAGAGGAAAGAAATGAAATGCATCGTTCATGGAGACGGTAAGTCGTACGTACGCATGAACGCTACTTCCATTTCTATTTCGTATTTTCTGGAATGGAATCATAATGATATAAGAGTATATTATAATTCCAGTATAATAACATATATAATATCATTAACATTATCCTTTACACATCCCACATTTGGTATTAACGAATCAAATCACTTTCAGGGGGTGGTAGTCCGCACTTCCTAAAATGAAGATATCGTGTTTACCCATAAAGGAAACAATAATGGTATGCCATAAATGAAAAATACAGAAGCTAATGGAAAGAATAAACATATTATATATCATATATAAAAATATTGACATCATAATGGTCACCTTTGAAGGTGTTAAATGAGTATTGAACAATCATCGTTTCGGGAGGCAGAATTTCGCCATCCACGGAAACTGTATGTTCTTTAACCAATTGATGTAGTTGTGTGAGAGTGTAGCTCGAATAAATATTATAACAAAATCCTAGTATATTGAATATACTGGTGTTGTTACAAAAGAAGTAAATAAAAAGAGTTTAGGGGGTTGGAGAAGCAAAATAAAACAAACGAACATGAGAGAATGAATTACCTTTAAAAGTGTAAATCCTTTTGATTTGAGCCTAAAGGCTTTCTTTGAAAGGATTCTGCCCAAAGGGAATCCTCTAGGTTTAGGAGAGGGATTTGGAGAGAGTAAATGGAAAGGGGATGGCCGAGCCAAAGGCTTGAGGAGTGTGTGAAATGAGGTAGAGTTGGGGGCCTTTTATAAGAGGAGAGGAGGGGCACTTTTGGAAATCATGAAACTATTATTTTATTTTCAAACGTTTTTCGAATTTCTAATGTCCCACATTGATATATTTCGAAGATAGGATGATAAGGCTTTGAAATATTCCCATCCAACAGTTTTTGGAAAGTGTAGGTCTTTGATTTTATATTATCGTTTCATTTTATTTAAACTGTTCATTAATGAGGTCATTGTTGCATCATCATGATGTCATAATTAAATTAATTTATTTAATGTCTAAAAATTATAAAAAAAATATCCTTATGTAGGAAATATTTTTATCTTTCCAAAGAGTATTTATAAACAAAATTATTATTAGTATAACCCCTTCTAAAATTTGTTTTAGTAAAATAATTTATGTTAGTGTCATTTTCACCTTTATTTAAAAAAAAGGCATTAAAGTCATTATCTCACCCAAGAGGCTCCATAGGGTCCCCTAAATCGGCCCATGGGTTGTCTTGGTCGTCCATGACTCATCCAATAGGGGTAGGACAAGTTTCATGGTGTTTTCACATTTTTATAATGTCATTTTTACCTTAAATTACACTAATTACCTATAATCGCGATTAATGAAAAAAGTTACTATTCACCAAAAAATTATTTTCATCCCATTGAACCACATCTTACATACTAATGACAACCATGTATTTTGGATTTTCAAAATTCAATACACATTAGTGGTAAAATTTCATTTAACTGAAAAATCAGTTTGCTTGATTACCACTTAGTGGTTTCACTATTCATAAAAAATTGGAGTTTTTCAGAAAATTACCAAAAATTCACCCTAAGATATATTTTATATTCCGAATTCAAAAATGAAGTATATTTTAAAAAATTCAAAGCATATAAGTCACATTAATTAATTTAATAATTAATTCCCGCTGTCAGAGCAAATAGCGTGTTTTTATAAAACAATAAGTATCAAAAGATTGGCACCAGTTTAAGTCTAATTTCAAAGTGAAATTGATTCCAATGAACACCATTGGATTAAATGGTAAAAATATATTCAGATTACACATTAAGACCAATTCAAAAGATAATCTAATCATATAAATAAATTAGATTAAAAAGCGGTTTTGAATTTAAAATACAACATTTTACACTATTCATTAAAAAATGAACGTTTTCAGAAAGTTACCAAATATTTACACAAAGTAAATTTTGATGTCCCTATTCTCAAGAAGAGTTTTATTTGGTCCAATAGAATGTATAAGAGTGAAAAAAACTATATTTAATGACGGTTCGCCATCAAAAGGAGATAAGTGAACCATTAGTGAAAACTAGGTCATATACGCCTAAAATTGAATTCTTTATGTATTTTAAGCATTTATCTTTTATTGGATAAATGTAAAAACATTTAAAAACATATATAATCATATATTAGTTATTTCTATCCATTCCCACCAATACAACGGCTACATGTTAACTATCATTTAAAATAATATTATTTTATTATTAGAGTGCAACGTAAGATTCCCAAGAAACTCGTTGTTGCGTGTTGGGTACGCCATCGAGCGTAGCGTCCCCTTTAAAGAAATATTAATATTTTATTCACAAATATGGATAAATATGAAAATTTCATATTCTTTATTTACCTGGGGTGTTTCATCCTTCCCCCCTTTTGGGAATTGCGTCCTAGCAATTTTTAAAATTGAGCTTGGAAACATCCCTGAAAGTCCCACATCGGAACAAGAGTCGGTAAAACAATCACTTTAAAAGAATGGGAGAGAAGTTCAAATGTCACCCGAGTTAACCCATATGTATAAAAACATGGACATGGATGAAAAAGAAAAGGGTCATGTTCTTGAGGGAGAGTGATAGTAAACATGTCTAGGAGAAAGTTAACCATGAGAAAATCACAAACTTGTGATGGGTTAAACGGTATTTGATTCCCCAGTAGGTAAAGTTAATAGACAACATTTTTGTTTTAAGTTACTTTTTATTGAGGAATTTATTCATAAGGAAACATAATCACATATCATGTTGACTCTCAACTTTTACTAGATTCCTTAATCAAACTCATATATTTTTTTTCCAAAAGACGAGTTTTTAGGGAGACTTGTTCGCATTAAGAGTACTATAATCAACTTATAGAGAATCAACTAATACACCAAAGAGAACTATATACTTCCCATGTCATTAGGCTTTAACCAAAACCAAAACCAAAAAGGTTAGTACAAGGTCAGATAATCCAGAAAAGGATAACCCTTTAAAAAGAAAATCTATTCTTAATCTCCAAAATTTGTCCAACAAAACCCAAAGTTCAATGAGGACCATTCGATAAACAATTTGTCCATAAAATCCTTCAAATTAAACCAAACTAATATTGAAACCCAAATATTTGAAGGTTTTAGTCACATAGTCTTCCAAGTTAAATTGTAACATTTATCTCCAAACAACATCAGTTACTTCTAAAGTCTCGTATTGAAAAGTAATTATCCTAATCACATAGCCTCTATGATAGGTTAATCATTTTCATAAATAACCCAAAATCAACTTACTCTTAATTCATAAAATCATATAACTAAAAATAATCAGTCAAACTAACCAGGGACTTCACGTAGTCCAGTGGTAGGCGATAAATACCAGTCGCACTTTGGTTGTGGGTTCGATTCCCGCAGCTTTGCCCGACGCGACGGGTTGTCACAAAGTCTACGTGTTTTACTTTTTCCAAAACTATATAATTCTAAAATAATTCCCCAAAAAGGGATAAAATAATCAAAAATAACAATAACATAATTTAACCTCAATTTTATCTCAGGCCTTTCACTTCAATCGTAACATATAGTAACCCATAATTACCTCAAAAGTAAGGAACATATAAACCCAAATGGTTCTTTATAACTATGTCCACAATAGAAAAGATAACTATTCCTTGAATAAAATTTGCCTATATTAAACATCAGGGTTACACATAATATGAAAAGTCTCCTAATGTAACCCCATCATCAAAAGAGACTTAATACTCTTTTGAATTTCACCATAACTCTTGAATCCCTTATATGCTGATATCTTACTCATTCAACATTATTCATGATCCATTAACCATTACTTTCCAACTTATTCCGAAATACCTCTTTCCTACAAACAAAATCATGAATCATATCCTAAGATTCTAAAATAGGAAAACAATAGTCATGAAATAATACATACCTTTGATTGGTCATTGTCAGTTTCTTCATCCTCAATCAAAATGGCATTAGGTATTGGTAAATGAACATTTGTATGCACTTGGTGACCCCATTCACGAAACTTCTTCATAGGACATGTGTTTTCATAATGACCATGCACACCACATTTAAAACATTCAATTGATCCCTCAGAAAGAACTTCTTTCCCTTTCCTCGAGTCAACTGGATGCTTCCTTTTTCCATGGCAGGTTCTTGCTTTATGACCTTCATTTCCACATCTATAGCATATTTCTGTCCGTTTGAAACATTTTCCTAGGTGTTTCTTTCCACATCTTTGACACATAGGTTTTTGAACACACTTACCTTTATGATTATTACCTGTACTTCCATAGGGATTTGTTTCTCACATATATGATTCCTTAGAGAAATCACCAAGGTTTAGGTGGTCAATCATGACTCAAGATAGTTGGTTGAGGATAATCACGAGAGTTCTCATTGTAGCTCCCATATCATTCAGTTGCTTGCTCAGAAAACTATCACAGTTTCCTTCACATCCACTGTTACTTTGGTGCCTGCTGGATCCAGCCATTTACTAAAACCAAAAAGTTCAGTGTGAGTATATCAAAAAAAAACCATCATGTACTAATGAGGAAGATAAACTCTAAGATATACTTACTCATTCACTTTATCTAAAACTAGGAATCTTTCTGAAATCCTAACCATTATGGTAATTCCACTTATGCTTAAAGAATACCCTAACCTCTAAAGTTATCTAAACCGACCTTTGATACCAACTATAAGGCCCCAGCCTTAAACCTTACTTAATCTTGAGTTATTACAAGATTACACATTGAGGATCTTTTCAGGTTTAGAGTTTTAGAGAATTAGATCAAGAAAAATGCATTACATTCCACATTTAAACAAAGTGGTTACATAAAAGACAATATTCATTCTTCCCATCAACGGAAATATATTGAAAATAAAACATTGATTCTTTATTGACACATCCTTGACACTATCATCACATCTTGTACCTTTCCCTTGACCTGTGAAAACATTTCAAAAACTTGGGATGATCATAAAAAGCTCAGTAAGGGTTATAAAAATATGGAAAGGAAACATGAGTTCATATATACATAATAATGAAATCATACTTTACCCATAAAACATAGGCACTTTAACATACCTCATAAAACCATGAATAAATCAAAGAAATCCTAAGACATAAAGGTAACTTGAGGCATTCATAACATTCTTACGTAGGGAGTAACCCTCTTGGTTACGTTTGGAATACCCATCACAGTATATTCCCTAAATATCTTCGGATAATCCTTAACGTTTCACTCCTTCGCGTTACCCAATGCATTGGAGAGCTATATCGGGCTCACCCGCCCTTAGTTTATCACGGAACCACCCGTTTTCATAACAATGACCAAGAACCATAACATAAATGTATCACATAAAACATGCATAAAGGAAATATAACATTTCCACATTTCAATCACAATATAACATTTTATGATATTGAAATAATGAATCCATAAAAAAACCATTTTCAAAACCATTTAAAACATTTAATAAAGAGATTTTTGAATCAAAGTGTCCCATACCACCTTGAAGATTTTAACATTTTAAACCATTAATATCCATATAAATAAATCCTTAAAACCATTTTTAAAACATGGATATTAATAATAACAAATCATTAAAACATTTAAAGCGATATTTTGGTTAAAGGGTTTTTACCAAAATTAGAGACACTTGAATACAATAATTGAGGAATAACATTTAATCAGAACTTTATAATATCATGAGAATAAATGGATTCATGATATAATATTCCAAAGGACAGTATATACACCATATAAGAGTGAATTGGTGTATAACAACAATGAAGTCTCAATAGAGATGTAAAATGTGATGAAATCCCTTATAAAAAAGGTATCGTTAAATTAAGGATAAATCAATCTCAAAATTATGTGTGACAAATATAAATACACCCAATATAATTTGATATTAAGTGTAAAACAATAAAAGGTAATTCACACATATTAAAAGGATGACATATTCAATAACTACATGTTGAACCCACAGAAATCGAAATTGGGTTAAAAAGTTCCCTTGGTAAAATTCGACAGCCTAACGGCGTCACTTCAAAAATTCAGAAAATGAGTTGATGAGAGATAAAAAGGTAATCTCATCACATCGACATAAAATTTACATCAATATTGATATAGAATAACATATCCCAACATAATAGTATGTGAATTGAAAGACATAACAAACGAAGTCTTTTAAAAAGAGGAGGGTGAAAGGTTCCCTTACCGACTTGGGTAACTTTCGAAAAGTACACCCCATTGAAGAAGTGTCATACAATGAATATGTAAATACCCATAAATGGAATTATATTACAAAAGGAGTATAATAATGGGAAGTACATAAACCACTCAAAGGAAATTGTGGCAAATGTAGCATAAATCTCACGGGAATAAAAGTGAGATGAAAAATCCCTTACGAAAACTCGGCAGCCTAATGGAGCCACATAAAACACACAAAAATGGATTGATGAGATAAAATAGGGTATCTAATCAGATTAACTTAAGATTTATAGAAATAGGAATATAAAATAACATCCCCCAACATAACAAATAGGATCTTAAAAGAAGTGACATAAAAGAGAGTACTTAAAAAGAAAGAGAGAGGTTGGATCTCTTACGAAAATTCGGCAACCTAACGGTGCCACTCAAAACTTTACAAATGGATTGATGAGACAGAACAGGGTCTCTCATCACATGAACATAAAAATTACAGTAAGATTAATATAAAATAACATCCCAATAACAATAAATATGAGCTTTAAAAGGAATGACATAAAAGAGTGTACTTAAAAAGAAAGAGTGGAGTAGGATCCCTTACCTCGGGTCCGACTTGACTCGATCGTTCTTTAACGTCCTGAATAATAAACTTGAGTTAATATCTACTTACTTAAGAACCTTTTTCAAGTTAGTTATTCCTTTTATACCATTTTATGAACATCATGTAATCATTTAAGTTAATAATGTTCATTTCGTCTGTATTTGGTTCTTAAGTCAAAAATAGACTTCTTACACTTACATGTTGTTAATTTGGTCAAAGTTTCATTATATCCAGAATGATATTAATGATTTGGATAACATATATATCATATATATTCATCGTATACATGTATTTATAATATTACATCACATTTAGAGGTAAGAAATGAAATGCACCGTTCATGGAGACGGTAAGCCGTACGTACGCATGAACGCTACTTCCATTTCTATTTCGTATTTTCTGGAATGGAATCATAATGATATAAGAGTATATTATATTTTCAGTATAATAAAATATATAATATCATTAACTTTATCCTTTACACATCCCACATATGGTATTAACGAATCAAATCACTTTTAGGGGGAGGTAGTCCGCACTTCCTAAAATGAAGATATCGTGTTTACCCATAATGGAAAAAATAATGGTATGCCATAAATGAAAAATACAGAAGCTTAAGAAAAGAATAAACATATTATATATCATATATAAAAATAGTGACATCATAATTTCCACCTTTGAAGGTGTTAAATGAGTATTGATCAATCATCGTTTCGGGAGGCAGAATTTCGCCATCCACGGAAACCGTATATTCTTTAACCATTTGATGTATTTGTGTGAGAGTTTAGCTCGAATAAATCTTATAACAACATCCTAGTATATTTAAGATACTGGTGTTGTTACAAAATAAGTAAATAAAAAGATTTTAGGGGGTTGGAGAAGAAAAATAAAACAAATGAACAAGAGAGAATGAATTACCTTTAAAAGTGTAACTCCTTTTGATTTGAGCCTAAAGGCTTCCATTGAAAGTATTATGCCCAAAGGGAATCCTCTAGGATGAGGAGAGGGAATTGTAGAGATTAAATGGTCAGGGTATGGCCGAGCCAAAGGCTTGAGGAGTGTGTGAAATGAGGTAGAGGTGGGGGCCTTTTATAAGAGGAGAGGAGGGGCACTTTTGGAAATCATGAAACTATTATTTTATTTTCAAAAGTCTTTCGAATTTATAAGGTACCACATTGTTATATTTCTAAGATAAGATGATAAGTCTTTTAAATATTCCCATCCAATAGTTTTTGGACAAGTGTAGGTCTTAGATTTTATATTATTGTTTCATTTTATTTAAACTGTTCATTAATGAGGTCATCGTTGCATCATCATGATGTCATAATTAAATTAATTTATTTTATGTCTAAAAATTATAAAAAAACTATACTGTTGTAGGAAATCGTTTTATCTTTCCAAATATTATTTATAGGCAAAATTATTATTAGTATAACCCCTTCTAAAAATTGTTTTAGTAAAACAATTTATGTTAGTGTCATTTTAACCTTTATTTTTTTTTAAAAGGCATTAAAGTCATTATCTCACCCAAGAGTCTCCATAGGGTCCCCTAAATCGACCCATGGGTTGTCTGGGTCGGCCATGACTCATCCAATAGGGGTAGGACAAGTGTCATGGTGTTTTCACATTTTTATAATATCATTTTTACCTTAAATTACACTAATTACCTCTAATCGCGATTAATGAAAAAAGTTACTATTCACCAAAAAATTATTTTCATCCCATTGAACCACATTTTACAGACTAATGACAACCATGTATGTAGGATTTTCAAAATTCAATACACATTAGTGGTAAACTTTCATTTAACTGAAAAATCAGTTTGCTTGATTACCACTTAGTGGTTTCATTATTCATCAAAAATTGGAGTTTTTCAGAAAATAACCAAAGATTCACCCTAAGATATATTTGATATTCCGAATTCAAAAATGAAGTCTATTTTACAAAATTCAAAACATATAAGTCACATTAATTAATTTAATAATTAATTCCCGCTGTCAGAGCAAATAGCGTGTTTTTATAAAACAATAAGTATCAAAAGATTGGCACCAGTTTAAGTCTAATTTCAAAGTGAAATTGATTCCAATGACCACCATTGTATTAAATGGTAAAAATATATTCATATTACACATTAATACCAATTAAAAAGATAATATAATCATATAAATAAATTAGATTAAAAATAGGTTTTGAGTTTAAAATTCAACATTTTACACTATTCATTAAAAAATGAACTTTATCAGAAAGATACCAAAAATTTACACAAAGTAAATTTTGATGTCCTGATTCTCAAGAAGAGTTTTATTTGGTCCAATAGAATGTATAAGAGGGAACAAAACTATATTTAATGACGGTTCGCCATCAAAAGGAGATAAGTGAACCATTAGTGAAAACTAGGTCATATACGGCTAAAATTGAATTCTTTCTGTATTTTAAGCCTTTATCTTTTATTGGATAAATGTAAAAACATTTAAAAACATAGATAATCATATTTTAATTATTTCTATCCATTCCTGCCAATACAACGACTACATGTTAACTACCATTTAAAATAATATTATTTTATTATTAGAGTGCAACGTAAGATTCCCAAGAAACTCGTTGTTGCGTGTTGGGTACGCCATCAAGCATAGTGTCCCCATTAAAGACATATTAATATTTTATTCACAAATATGGATAAATATGAAAATTTCATATTCTTTATTTACTTGGGGTGTTACATCCTTCCCCCCTTTTGGGAATTGCGTCCTCGCAATTTTTAAAATTGAGCTTGGAAACATTCTTGAAAGTCCCACATAGGAACAAGAGTCGGTAAAACAATCACTTTAAAAAAATGGGATATAAGTTCAAATGTCACCCGAGTTAACCCATATGTATAAAAACATGTACATGGATGAAAAAGCAAAGGGTCATGTTCTTGAGGGAGAGTGATAGTAAACATGTCTAGGAGAAAGTTAACCATGAGAAAATCACAAACTTGTGATGGGTTAAACGGTATTCGATTCCCCAGTAGGAAAAGTTAATAGACAAAATTTTTGTTTTAAGTTACTTTTTATTGAGGAATTTATTCATAAGGAAACGTAATCACATATCATGTTGACTCTCAACTTTTACTAGATTCCTTAATCAAACTCATATATTTTTTTTCCAAAAGACAAGTTTTTAGGTAGACTTGTACGCATTAAGAGTACTATAATCAACTTATAGAGAATCAACTAATACACCAAATAGAACTATATACTTCCCATGTAATTAGGCTTTAACCAAAACCAAATCAAAAAAGGTTAGTACAAGGTCAGATAATCCAGAAAAGGATAACCCTTTAAAAATAAAATCTATTCTTAATCTCCAAAATTGGTCCAGCAAAACCCAAAGTTCAATGAGGACAATTCGATAAACAATTTGTCCATAAAATCCTTCAAAGTAAACCAAACTAATATTGAAACCCAAATATTTTAAGGTTTTAGCCACATAGTCTTCCAAGTTAAATCGTAACATTTATCTCCAAACAACATCAGTTGCTTCTAAAGTCTCGTATTGAAAAGTAATTAACCTAATCACATATCCTCTATGATAGGTTAATCATTTTCATAAATAAACCAAAATCAACATACTCTTAATTCATAAAATCATATAACTAAAAAGAATCAGTCAAACTAACCAGGGACTTCACATAGTCCAGTGGTGGGCGATAAATACCAGTCGCACTTTGTTTGTGGGTTAGATTCCCACAGCTTTGCCCGATGCAACGGGTTGTCACACGGTCTGCGTGTTGTCCTTTTTCCAAAACTATATAATTCTAAAATCATTCCCCAAAAAGGGATAAAATCATCAAAAATAACAATAACATAATTTAACCTCAATTTTATCTCAAGCCTTTCACTTCAATCATAACATATAGTAACCCATAATTACCTCAAAAGTAAGGAACATATAAACCCAAATGGTTATTTATAACTATGTCCACAAAAGAAAAGATAACTATTCCTTGAATAAAATTTGCCTATATTAAACATCAGGGTTACACATAATATGAAAAGTCTCCTAATGTAACCCCATCATCAAAAGAGACTTAATACTCTTAAGAATTTCACCATAACTCTTGAAGCCCTTATATGTTGACATCTTACTCATTCAACATTCTTCATGATCCATTAACCATTCCTTTCCAACTTATTCCGAAATACCTCTTTCCTACAAACAAAATCATGAATCATATCCTAAGATTCTAAAATAGGAAAACAATAGTCACGAAATAATACATACCTTTGATTGGTCATTGTCAGTTTCTTCATCCTCAATCGGAATGGCATTAGGTATTGGTAAGCGAACATTTGTACTCTCTTGGTGACCCCATTCATGAAACTTCTTCATAGGACATGTGTTTTCATAATGACCATGCACACCACATTTAAAACATTCAATTGATCCTTCAGAAAGAACTTCTTTCCCTTTCCTTGAGTCAACTGGATGCTTCCTTTTTCCATGGAAGGTTCTTGCTTTATGACCTTCATTTCCACATCTATACCATATTTCTATCCCTTTCAAAACATATTCCTAGGTGTTTCTTTCCACATCTCTAACACATAGTTTTTTGAACACACTTACCTTTATGATTATTACCTGTACTTCCGTAGGGATTTGATTCTCACATATACGATTCCTTAGAGAAATCACCAAGGTTTAGGTGGTCAATCATGACTCCAGATAGTTGGTTGAGGATAATCACAAGAGTTCTCATTGCAGCTCCCATATCATTCAGTTTCTTTCTCAAAAAACTGTCACAGTTTTCTTCACATCCACTGTTACTTTGGTGCCTGCTAGATCCAGCCATTTACTAAAACCAAAAAGTTCAGTGTGAGTATATAAAAAACCATCATGTACTAATGAGGAAGATAAACAGTAAGATATACTTACTCATTCACTTTATCTAAAACTAGGACTCTTTCTGAAATCCTAACAATTATGGTAATGCCACTTCTGCTTAAAGAATACCCTAACCTCTAAAGTTATCTAAACCGACCTTTGATACCAACTATAAGGCCCCAGCCTTAAACCTTACTTAATCTTGAGTTAGTACAAGATTACACATTGAGGATCTTTTCAGGTTTAGAGTTTTAGAGAATTATATCATGAAACATGCATTACATTCCACATTTAAACAAAGTGGTTACATAAAAGACAATATTCATTCTTCGCATCAACGGAAATATATTGAAAATAAAACATGGATTCTTTCTTGATTAATCCATGACACTATCATCAAATCTTGTACATTTCCCTTGACCTGTGAAAACATTTCAAAAACTTGGGATGAGCATAAAAAGCTCAGTAAGGGTTATAAAAATATGTAAAGGAAACATGAGTTCATATATACATAAGAATGAAATCATACTTTACCCATAAAACATAGGCACTTTAACATACCTCAGCAAACCATGAATAAATCAAAGAAATCATAAGAGATAAAGGTAACTTGAGGCATTCATAACATTCTTACGTAGGGAGTAACCCTCTTGGTTACGTTTGTAATGCCCATCATAGTATATTCCCTAAATCTCTTCGGAGAAACCTTAACGTTTCACTCCTTCGCGTTACCCAATGCATTGGAGATCTATATCGGGCTCGCCCGCCCTTAGTTTATCACGGAACCACCCGTTTTCATAATAATTCCCAAGAACCATAACATAAATGTATCACATAAAACATTAATAAAGGAAATATAACATTTCCACATTTCAATCACAATATAACATTTTAGGATATTGAAATAATGAATCCCTAAAAAACCATTTTCAAAATCATTTAAAACATTTAATAAAGAGATTTTTGAATCAAAGTGTCCCATACCACCTTGAAGATTTTAACATTTTAAACCATTAATATCCAAATAAATAAATCCTTAAAACCATTTTTAAAACATGGATATTAATAAGAACAAATCATTAAAACATTTAAAGTGATATTTTGGTTAAAGGGTTTTTACCAAAATTAGAGACACTTGAATACAATAATTGAGGAATAAAATTTAATCAGAACTTTATAATATCATGAGAATAAATGGATTCATGATATAATATTCCAAAGGACAGTATATACACCATATAAGAGTTAATTGGTTCATAACAACAATGAAGTCTCAATAGAGATGTCAAATGTGATGAAATCCCTTATAAAAAAGGTATCCTTAAATTAAGGATAAATCAATCTAAAAATTATGTGTGACAAATATAAATACACCCAATATAATTTTATATTAAGTGTAAAACAATAAAAGGTCATTCAAACATATTAAAAGGATGACATATTCAATAACTACATGTTGAACCCAGAGAAATCGAAATTGGGTTAAAAAGTTCCCTTGGTAAAATTCGACAGCCTAACGGCGTCACATAAAAAATTCAGAAAATGAGTTGATGAGAGATAAAAAGGGAATCTCATCACATGGAAATAAAATTTACATCAATCAGGATATATAAGTACATATCCCAACATAATAGTATGTGAATTAAAAGACATAACAAACGAAGTCTTTTAAAAAGAGGAGCGTGAAAGGTTCCCTTACCGACTTGGGTAACTTTCGAAAAGTATACACCATTGAAGAAGTGTCATACAATGAATATGTAAATACCCATAAATGGGAATTATATTACAAAAGGAGTGTAATAATGGGCAGTACATAAACCACTCAATGGAAATTGTGGCAAATGTAGCATAAATATCACGGGAATAAAAGTGAGATGAAAAATCCATTACGAAAACTCGGCAGCCTAATGGCGCCACATAAAACATAAAAAAATGGATTGATGATATAAAATAAGGTATCTCATCATATTAACTTAAACTTTATAGAAATATTAATGTAAAATAAAATCCCCCAACATAACAAAGAGGAGCTTAAAAGAAGTGACATAAAAGAGAGTACTTAAAAAGAAAGAGAGAGGTTGGATCTCTTACGAAAATTCGGCAGCCTAACGGTGCCACTCAAAACTTCCAAAATGGATTGATGAGAGAGAATAGGTTCTCTCATCACATGAACATAAAAATTACAGTAAGATTAATATAAAATAACATCCCAATAACAAGAAAGATGAGCTTTAGAAGGAATGACATAAAAGAGTGTACTTAAAAAGAAAGAGTGGAGTAGGATCCCTTACCTCGGGTCCGACTTGACTCGATCATTCTTTAACGTCCTGAATAATAAACTTGAGTTAATATATACTTGCTAAAGAACCTTTTTCAAGTTCGTTATTCCTTTTATACCATGTTATGAACATCATGTAATCATTTAAGTTAATAATGTTCATTTTGTCGGTATTTGGTTCTTAAGTCAAAAATAGACTTCTTACACTTACATGTTGTTAATTTGGTCAAAGGTTCATTATATCCAGAATGATATTAATGATTTGGATAACATATATATCATATATATTCATCATATACATGTATTTATAATATTATATCACATTTAGAGGTAAGAAATGAAATGCACCGTTCATGGAGACGGTAAGCCGTACGTACGCATGAATGCTACTTCCATTTCTATTTCATATTTTCTGGAATTGAATCATAATGATATAAGAGTATATTATAATTCCAGTATAATAACATATATAATATCATTAACTTTATCCTTTAAACATCCCACATATGGTATTAACGAATCAAATCACTTTCAGGGGGCGGTAGTCCGCATTTCCTAAAATGTAGATATCGTGTTTACCCATAATGGAAACAATAATGGTATGCCATAAATGAAAAATAAAGAAGCTTAAGGAAAGAATAAACATATTATATATCATATATAAAAATAGTTACATCATAATGGCCACCTTTTAAGGTGTTAAATGAGTATTGAACAATCACCATTTCGGGAGGCAGAATTTCGCCATCCACGGAAACCGTATGTTCTTTAACCATTTGATGTAGTTGTGTGAGAGTGTAGCTCGAATAAATCTTATAAAAACATCCTAGTATATTGAAGATACTTTTTATGTTACAAAAGAAGTAAATAAAAAGAGTTTAGGGGGTTGGAGAAGCAAAATAAAACAAATGAACATGAGAGAATGAATTACCTTTAAAAGTGTAACTCCTTTTGATTTGAGCCTAATGGCTTCCTTTGAAAGGATTATTCCCAAAGGGAATCCTCTAGGATGAGTAGAGGGATGTGGAGAGAGTAAATGGTCAGGGGATGGCCGAGCCAAAGGCTCGAAGTGTGTGTGAAATGAGGTAGAGGTGGGGGCCTTTTATAAGAGGAGAGGAAGGGCACTTTTGGAAATCATGAAACTATTATTTTATTTTCAAAAGTGTTTCGAATTTCTAAGGTCCCAAATTGATATATTTCAAAGATAAGATGATAAGTCTTTTAAATATTTCCATCCAATAGTTTTTGTACAAGTGTAGGTCTTATAATTTATATTATCGTTTCATTTTTTTTAAAATGTTCATTAATTAGGTCATCGTTGCATCATCATGATGTCATAATTAAAATAATTTATTTAAAGTATAAAAATTATAAAAAACTATCCTGATGTAGGAAATCGTTTTATCTTTCCAAAGAGTATTTATAGACAATATTATGATTAGTATAATCCCTTCTAAAAATTGTTTTTGTAAAACAATTTATGTTAGTGTCATTTTCACCTTTATTTTAAAAAAAAAGCATTAAAGTCATTATCTCACCCAAGAGGCTCCATAGGGTCCCCTAAATCGACCCATGGGTTGTATTGGTCGTCCATGAATCATCCAATAGGGGTAGGACAAGTTTCATGGTGTTTTCACATTTTTATAATATCATTTTTACCTTAAATTACACTAATTACCTCTAATCGCGATTAATGAAAAAATTTACTATTCACCAAAAAATTATTTTCATCCCATTGAACCACATTTTACATACTGATGACAACCATGTATGTCGGATTTTCAAAATTCAATACACATTAGTGGTCAACTTTCATTTAACTGAAAAATCAGTTTGCTTGATTACCACTTAGTGGTTTCACTATTCATCAAAAATTGGAGTTTTTCATAAAATTATCAAAAATTCACCCTAAGCTATATTTGATAATTCAAATTCAAAAATGAAGTCTATTTTACAAAATTCAAAACATATAAGTCACATTAATTAATTTAATAATTAATTCCCGTTGTCAGAGCAAATAGCGTGTTTTTATAAAACAATAAGTATCAAAAGATTGGCACCAGTTTAAGTCTAATTTCAAAGTGAAATTGATTCCAATGACCACCATTGGATTAAATGGTAAAAATATATTCATATTACACATTAAGACCAATTAAAAATATAATCTAATCATATAAATAAATTAGATTAAAAAGAGGTTTTGAATTTAAAAAACAACATTTTACACTATTCATTAAAAAATGAACTTTATCAGAAAGATACCAAAAATATACACAAAGTAAATTTTGATGTCCCGATTCTCAAGAAGAGTTTTATTTGGTCCAATAGAATGTATAAGAGTGAACAAAACTATATTTAATGATGGTTCTCCATCAAAAGGAGATAAGTGAACCATTAGTGAAAACTAGGTCATATATGCCTAAAATTGAATTCTTTCTGTATTTTAAGAATTTATATTTTATTGGATAAATGTAAAAACATTTAAAAACATATATAATCATATTTTAGTTATTTCTATCCATTCCCACCAATACAACGGCTACATGTTAACTACCATTTAAAATAATATTATTTTATTATTAGAGTGCATCGTAAGATTCCCAAGAAACTCGTTGTTGCATGTTGGGTACGCCATCGATCATAGCATCCCCTTTAAAGACATATTAATATTTTATTCACAAATATGGATAAATATGAAAATGTCATATTCTTTATTTACCTGGGGTGTTACACAGACAGTACTGACTAAGAAGGGTGAAATGTACTTCGGGTTATATTCTTTTCAGTCAACCATTCAAGAGATGAAAGGGAGGTTGACTTCAACACCAATACTAGTATTTACAAGGCCTGCTAAGAGATATACTATGTACTGTGATACATCAAGTATCGATCTTGGAGCACTTCTTATGCATGGTGTAGGAGTTGTTGAGTACGAATCTCGGATGTTGAGGCCACATGAGAGGAGTTACCCGATGCACGATCTTGAGGTGGATGCAATTTTTCATTCCTTACACTTTTACAAACATTATATTTTGGGAGAGTATATTTTGGTTTCCACCTAACACAAAAGTATGGAGTATATATCCAATCAGCCTGACTTGAATTTGAGACAGCGAAGGTGGGTTGAGTATTTTAAGTCTTTTGACATTGAGGTTGCCTATTTGATTAGAAAGGGAAATTTAGTGGCTAATGTGATGAGCAGGAGGACTCAGATATAGGCAGTTCAGGAGGCTAGCAGTGAGAAGCAGCTTATGGCTATGTTCTTTGAGATCCATTTGGAGGTGCATAATGGAAAGGGGAAAATATTTCTTTCTTCAGTAGTTGTTACCTCTACTCGTCTTGATCGAGTGAGAATGAGGCAAAGATCAGATTCAGAAGGCATATTCTATCAGGAATGTGTGTCAATAGAGGACCTTATTCCTAGATGGACCATAGGTGGGGATGAGATTATGCATTTTCATGGGTGTGTATGGTTGTCGGCATTCTTATTCAAGGTGCTGATGTGGGTATTTCACTCCTCAGTTTGGTAGTTCATCCTGGTGTCACAAAGATTTATTGTGATCTACACCATCATTATTGGTGGCTAGGTATGAAGAAAGATGTTGCGGGTTTCATGATGAGATGTTCTGCCTGTCATCAGGTGATGGCGTAACATCAGCAACCCGTAACGCTTTTCCAGCAGTTTCCCATTCTCGAGTGGAAATTTAAGGATGTCGCAATGAACTTCGTGACATTTTTTCTGAGGTCTCCTCGATGGAATGATGTTTGTTGGGTTTTCATTGAAAGACTCTTGAATATTTCTCACTTCTTTCCGATCAGGGAGACTTTCACTGTTGATTAGTTGTGATGGTTGTACATCTAGGAGATTGTACATTTTAATAGATTTCTACACTCCATTGTTTCAGATAGGGATGGTCATTTTACTTCTTGGGTCTCGCAGGGGCTTTAGAGGATTTGGGTACACAGGTACTTTTGAGTACAACTTACCATCCCCATACAGATGGCCAGTCCGGGAGTACGATTTAGGTGCTTGAGGACATGTTTCAAGCATGCATCCTAGATTTTAGAGGTTCTTGGGGCATGAACATACCACTTATAGTGTTTTCCTATAATAATAGTTTTCAAGAAACTATTTAGATGGATCCTTATGAGGATTTTTATGGTAGGCCAGGCCGATCACCCTTATGTTGGATGGAGGCAAGAGAGGTAGCTTTTTTGGGACCTCGTCTTGTCCATGAGAACATAGAGCAGATATATTTTATTTAGAAGAGGATGGCTATTTCATAGTCCCAACAGTAGTCTTATGTTAATCACATGTCATGCCGAGGTTGGGACACTAAATGATTAAGAGACAGGGTAATCTTTCACCGAGGTATTCTGGGCATTTTAGGGAGCTTGAGAGCATTGAGACGGTTTCCTATTGGTTGTAGATACCTCAGAGTTACTAGGCTATGCACGACGTCTTCTATATTTCTCAACATCGACATTACTTCTCAAAATTGTCTGATGTCTTCCAACCCGAGGAGTTGGAGTTGGAAGTGGATGCATCGTTCGAGGAGCATCCTATCCAAATTGTCGATCACAATACAAAGGAACATCATGACTGGTCTATTCCTTGTGTACAAGTGCTATGGAAGCATGGGAATTGATAGGAAGAGACTTTGGAGAGGGATGTAGACATACGATCACAATGGCTGGAGTTGTTGGGCGATTCTTCTTCTACGCCGCCTTTCTAGGGAAATTCGGGGACAAATTTATTTAATGGGGAAGTTTGTAAGAACACAGATCTTCCTTTCATGAATGTTTTTCTTTTGTGGTAATTTTTTAGAATAAGATAAAAAAATTGGAAAATTTTGAAGTACACAGCGTGTACTTTATGAGTACATGACGTGTACTCAGTTATCGTAGGTAGCCTAGTGCTGACCGTGTAGCGGCCCTACACATGGTTGTGTGTGGTGACCTGGAGACCACTTATTGCAAAGGCTAGTGAAGGCATGTACATGCCTTGTACTTATAATGTACACTCCTTGTATACCATAAGAAGAATGGATGGATGGGTTTCTCCAGAGTGTATGTTTTATATACGATGCGAGACCATATGGTTAACTGATGTAAGTGCTTCCTCAGAGTGTATGTAGTACCTCGACATGGGCCCCAGAGGTAATGTGATGTTAGTGATTCCCTATAGTGCCTTTAGTAAAGTATACGATACTATAAAAGGAATTGACGGTGAGTGCTTCTTCAGAGAGACTATGATTAAGCTTAACTAGAGGGGTTAGACTGAGTGTACTTCCAAGATGGTCGCTTCTGTTACTAGGTAGAACGACAGGGGATAGGTTGTGAGTACTTCCTAGAGGGTTAAATTTTGTGTTTAGCTACATGCTTGTGTTTCTACGTAGGGACAGAGGGGATAGGATATGAGTACTTCTCAGTGGGTTACCTATTTTTAATTACCTGCTTTGATAAAATGTTTCTTGATTTATGAAACTAAATGCATTGAAACTGTGGATTATTTACGGATGTGTACTTCCTTGTTTAATAATTTCATTTACATATTACATACCATATACTCACCGACTATTAGGCATAGATCTTGTGGTGGTTTCATACTAGGATTTAGTATCACACCCTGTTTGGGCCATGCTTTTGGGCCCCAACAAATTATATTGTTGTTGGTATAGATAAGGGAAAGTTCCCCTCTAATTTAGGTATTTGACTATTGTGGATATTGAGAGAATGGGACCAAGCCGAGGCTTTCTATGATGAGGATCTTTTATCTATTTTCTTTTGTACTTTTATTTAGTACTGTTTGTATTCCAGTATTGTGATTTTCTTGGCTGCTTTCCTAGAAATATGTATCATGCATCATTTCTATATATATGTGTGCTCCATTTTATTATATTTCAGTCTTCCGATGTCTACTTTTGTATGGATTATAACTAATTCTGCAATTGTTATTGTTCTCTTTCACTGTGTTACTCTACCAATGAGGACATATTTTTCCCACTATCACACCCAAGGCCCTCACTGCTAGTCAACAACCTCTGGTGTTCTGGGAAATGTGCTTGAGGCCATGTGACCAACCAGGTATGGGACACCTCTAGAAGATTCCAGAACAGAGAGGATACATTAAACTGCATAACAAACACATTATTTCTCACTGAAAGACTTTAAACTACACAATACCATAGTCACCACTATAAGACATTAAACTGTACAGTACCATATTCCTCACTCCAAGACATTAAACTGCACAGTACTTTGTCCTTTCTCTAAGAGTTAAGACTGCCAGACCCCATGTCCTAGTTTTAAGACACTAAACAGTATAACAACCACATTAGTCCTCACTGAATGACTTTAAACTGCAGAGTTCCATAGTCCTCACTGTAAGACTTTAAAATTCACATTACCATAGTCCTCACTGCAAGACATTAAACTGCACAGTACCATATTCCTCACTCCACGACTTTAAACTCCATAGTACGTTGTCCTTTCTACAAGATGTGAAACCGCACAACCCTCATGTCTTAGTTTCAAGGCATTAAACAACCTCACAACCATCAAAATATATGTTTCATGATGTTAAAATGCATTGCATCTTCTTCCTTGTCACATGACATTAAACTGCATGACATTATTTTTACAACTAATTATCTATCCATTTGATGTTAGAAGCTTCCATAAACAAACATCATTGACATAATCACACCTTTTTAGAAGTACATGAGTCCCTCTCTTTCCTATGTATGAGACAGATCTTCATAGAGACCATGTTTTCAAGAACTATGTATGTCTTGATTCAAATTTTCAAAGAGGTACGTAGAGACACCTAAATCATTATTTTGTGGACGTAGCCACAATCACAAAATATTCTTATTTTATTTTCTCCTCCTGTATAGGAATCATATCTACATAGACTGTTTCTTTAAGATATATTATTTGGTTCTTATACCATTTTATGTCTTAATATTTACTGTTCTCTGAGAATATGTCAAAAATCCGCCATTCTTCTTGTCAAAATAAATGAGCATGAGGAATAATTTTTTGAAGAACTATGTAATTCTTGATTCTAATCTATTTTGAGATGTGTGGAGACACCTGGATCTCAAATATTGGGCCCAACCATAATAAAAAAAACCCATTATTTATTGTATAATAATCAAATCTGTATAAAAAATGATTTATGAACTATGTATGACTTGATTCTTTCCCCCAAAAGACATATAGGGAAACGTGGGTTTTATCCCTTAATCTATTTACAATATGAGTTTCCTTTCTATATTGGTTCATTGTCATCCTTACCGCATGACATTAAACTATATAAAAATATGACACCCCCATTCATCATATTTGTCAGCTTCGTATTGTAAAAGAGACCATTACTTATCCTTGTTTCTCACACCGAGCATAGCTCAAGTGTGCTTACGAATTGGATAAGATGCTTCTTTATGTAATTAAGGGGTATTAATTCCTTATGGGGCTGAAAATTTCATCATTTCATGACATTAAATTGCATATCAAAATATTAATTCAGAAGAAAATAATGAAGTATCCATTTTACATATGAGTCAGATATATGTAAAGGAGGTAAAACTCATGGCCAATAATGGTTCCAAAATTTCTCATATTAATTAAACATAAAACCTCTCCATTTTTCATACTCTTAATTTTGAATACATTTCCGATCTTCATAATATTTCTTACAATTATTTGGTGACAAAGATTCTAATACATGAGAGCTCTTTTTCTTGACTATGCAGCACATGCCCATAGGTGGCCTTGCAAAATTTTCCTAGATAACTGCCCTGTCAGTCAAAAGATGCCACAATTTGGCTATGTAGCATACTCCCTGGTTGGACCTGCATAAAACCACCCCCATAATGAGTTTTTAAAGTAATAGTAACTTCGTTCATGGTTATGGTATCTTTTTCCCCTTTAATATTTGATGAAAATATTTGAGAATTTGTATTTTAGGACAGTCGTTCAAGTATACTAGTCCCGTTATTTTTCTCACAATCTGAAAGTCTTCATGATCATGGTTTACAAATTTCCTTCTCTATGTGTTCAATACAATGTGAAATAACCTTGAAATCACATTGCCACAAGTTATTTAATGTTTCTATTTCTAGTCCTAGTTTCATGACATAAATCTAGAGACACCATACCACTTACATTTGGGTCAAACCTTCATAAAAGTAAAATTCCTCCAATTCATTGGACATCATTGTTGGAAATACCTTTTCTATATTCAGGTACCTTTCTCAATAAGACATATTATTGTGATTAGGAATATCAAAATATCTATAAAAATCCTTAAAATTTTAGAAATAGAATGACGAACTTCTGAGATCTCTTTTGTCCAACTATGCAGCACATGCCCTTAGGTGGCCTTTCATAAGATGCCTACATAACATGCATGTCTGTCAAAATATGCCACTATTTGACTATACAATATATTCCCATGTTGGCCATACATAACAATCTCCCTTTCCTACCAGTATAAATTTTAGGGCAACAATCTTGGTATAAGACCCTCAACATGACCCCTTCCTCCTTACATTGGACCCTTGTCCAATGAAAATAGAACAGAGGGAAAACACATCTCCTCGCCGTCTTCCATGGTCGACGCAGCCTTTTCTAATAGAGGAGAAAAAATTTGAATGTGTCAATGACTTTGTTCAATATTTGACATTGTATTGTTTCTCACACCGAGCATGACTCACGTGGGCTTGGAGATTTTTCATAATCAATACATTTAAACAATTGAAGGAACTACAAGAACTCTGATTCCCACCATAACTGCGATATGTAGGAAGTCGTCCCAAGTCCCGACATAATTGGACATCCTCCTCAGGAATCCACCCCTAATTACCCTAATTTGGTTATCCTCTATAGGAATAAGCACCAAATTGAATCCTCAAATCACCAAGGCCTCATTTTTAGGAATTAACCCCAAAATAATTTCTTGTAAAGAACCGTAATCTCCTATGAGACCTATCAAACTATGTGGGATTTGATTCCCATCTATATGGGATATGTAAGAAGCCTCTATGAGGTTCAAACACAACACTTCAGATCGAACATGTTCAACTTGCGCCATATTCACAACAGGGTATGATCCAATTTGGAACTCATATCCTTTCTATGTTCTCCTTAGGTTTCTTTAACAAAATTCCCACACTATGTTCTAACTAATAACCTTCTTCATAGATATCTTAATCACATGAACATAAAAGGTATTATATGTCCCATTCAGTGGCACTTAACTACGAGTGTTCTGATTTATTTCACAAGGATATGTAGGTAGATCATTTTATGGGCACGATCCTAAAATCAAACCAAACCTTTGTCTTCCTGGATGACAATAAAATTCCAGAGTGCCCCACTAAGTGGCTTGAAAACTAGTATCATCACAATGACGATTAAAATAATCTCTATGCAGTATATTAGAGGATACCATTGATGGAATACCTCTAATACATACGAATATTTACCTTAATGAAGATCCTTTCATGCATACTGAGGATTCTAAATTTTACACTTCTTAATAATTGATTGTAAATTACAAGGGATACTTATGATATACTTGGTGAATTAATAATGATTTTTTAAAAATATATTAATTTTACAAAGAGAGTCCTGGAGTAGACAATAAATCCCCCCCTGAAGGGTGTGATGATTATGTCCTCCCATCCTCTTGACCAATGCACGTTATTATGTATCCTAATGTTCAAACATAATGAATGCATGCCTTTGGAAATCAGTTCCTCTTTAGATAATGAAGTATTGGATGTTTCTGATACCATAAATAAATCCTATGTAAAATACCTAGAAACAGTGATTCTTAAAACTAGAGCACACATTTCAAAGGAACTATGAAACAAAAATCATGAACCCGACATGAATCCTTAACCAAGTTAATAATGTTACCCACCTATTTGGACCCTATAAATTGTTAAAGGAAGTTTTGAAAAATTAATTAATCATGCATGTATCAATATAAAAAGATTTCATTTTAATAGTGATTTTTGTTGTACACATTTTTCCATGGCACGCCCTTCAATCCAAATAATTTCTTTCTACAAGACAACACCTATGAACTTCCTGACCACTGCTCAAGATGGATCTCCATCTATAGGAAGGACATCATCACCAACCAAGAATCTATAATTCTAGGTCTCTAATATGCTGGTAATAGAATATTTCTGGTATGGGACAATCCTGAATTTGGAGGCTTCTTGACAAGCCCTCTAGGTAAACAACAATCCTCAATCATCTGGCCAATGATGACCAATGATCAATAAGAAAAGGGTTCCAACCAATGTATCATACTGTTTTGGATATTTACCCCTAGAACACAATAATAAATTACTCTCATATTATAGGTAGGTTGATCAAGAAGCCACTCAAGGCATTAATTCAAGAATACAGGAGTCCTTCCTGAGGACTCCCACCAGCAATCGCCTCCAAAATCACGCGGTTGTGTACCCACAACATGATGGGGGTATTGCCTCAGGAGGTTTTTCCCAAGTCTTTCTTGCCCGGGCACGCAAGATGAACCACTAGGGATAATGTCCAGTCAATAGAAAGTAGGTCCTCACCTCTTCCTCCTCCAGAGAATTCCATAAATTTAATTTTATGGAAAACAATGAGAGGGAACATAAACCTGTTCTTCCTAATTTTGCTGCTCAGCAGATCATCTGATATAAACCCACCAATCCCACTAGATAAACCCGGTGGAGCACCATGAGTAGGAACATAAACATGCTTACAAGTCATCAGCAATTCAGGAGTCTTGTCTAACTTCATTTAAAGAAGCTCGTCAATCTAATGTGGTGGCAGCTCATAAATAGGAATATACACCTATTTACAATAACCAATTCTATTAGCCATCTCTTCTGTCGGAATTGATGAATGTTCATCTACCATACATGATGGACAAAATCCACCAAGTACATACACATTCCAATGTCCATCAATCCTGCAAATATACTTGTTTGGTGGAACCCAGAGATGTCAGTCAGAAATCTATGATGAAAAATTTGGGGCAGACATAATATCTACCCCCATACGTGAGTACTGTCAATATCCCTTGACAGGAAAAGGAGGAAATGAGTAGGCACATCCACTTACTGAAGATACAGAATTGACATGTATTCTCGTTCAAGCCACTGAAGTCACCAAACACATATTATCAATGGTGAAATGGAAGACACATATCCCTGCCCATATTCTGGATGCATATTATGGTATTTAAACAACTACTTCAGCATTATCTATGTAACATACACATAAATCTATCCGTACACATGGGAGGACACAAATACATGCCATCCTGGAGTAGATTCATACATTTTCTTGAGTCCAAGAGGGTCATGGGGCATATTCCCCCATATCATACAGACAACAAGATCGAGAACCTACACCCTTTCCAATTGAAGTTAATTATTTCGTTATGGAAACCACTCCAAGGAAGTAACATATACCTACCAATGATATCCACATTTCCCAGCAAGGGGTCCCAACTAATTATAAAATAACATCCAAGAAAAAGTTTCAACAATATTTTTTTTAAAATCAGGATTTATGTTTCGATGTGGCTCCTCTTAATGCTGGAGTTCTTGAATCTCTCATACATTTATCTATTGCTGATCAAGATCATATCCTCTCATTAACAAATTATGGGAGTGGAAGTTTCAATTTTAAAGTTCCTCATTAGACACATTATCAGGAAGGCTTTCCTCATGAAACTTTTGTCAATCCAGAGTGCCTATCTCTAGATGAGAGCCACGAAAACCCTCCATGTGGCCAGAATACCATGGAGAAAGATGATTTATCCACTGATGTATTCCATTGTGGTGATCCTCCCCATGATGACATTTGCTACAAAATTCCTCTCTGCAATAGTATTTCACATTTTCAAGACAATTACATAATTGATGATGTAGCGATGAGAAGGACCTCATATCTTGAGAGACTTTAAAATACAAAGCCAGTCATGTATGAGGCCTTGTCATTTATGGGTGAAACACTTTCATAACCAGAATACATTATAAGGGGAAATTCATTCTATGAACCTCCTTTAGTTCATTTGTCTTCTAATACAGAGCATCCACATGAGTCAGATCATGTGGAGAAATATCTAGTAAAAGATGATGAAGATGTGTTAGACATGAGGAAACAATTAGCTAATGGAGAAATCTCAGTCGTGTTTTGGAGTTCGGATAATTCTCATTATAACATTCCAGAATTGATAACAAATGATTATTAATGAAATTTGTCTCAACTTATATAAAACTCTTAATCATTTGAATGCTAAAATCTTACCATATGATCAATATCAAAATCATGTAAAGGTAATAGAAGGGTTTCCGCGCCAAATTGACTTGACATATCTCTCAGTTTCTCAACATCCAAAGGTTGAAAAATAGTATAGAACCCTTCAGCGTGCATGTCTAAATGATCTAAAGTGGCTATGCCAGTTAATTTCTGATTCCTCGCCTAATGTTTATATTAGAGGGTGGAATACATATGGTTCATTTCATTTCACTACACTCCAAAATCTAATATGTCAGCAAAAAATGGATTCATGAAATGTTATTTTCCATGGTCGACCACAATCAATTGGTTTTGTATGCAATCAAATTTACGCTCAAGAATAGGCCTTAGCCAGTTCTCATCAGAATCAAGTCCAAAGAAAAGAAGTTTCTGAGCTACTCTTACATCAAGCATCTGAGAATCTTGAACAGGAATCCCATTTAGAGTATGTCAGGCGTCAGAGGATAAAGATGTTTGAAATATCACAACAGTCTTCTGAAACATGTGATTTATGTGATTGATGGATGATGCACTCTAATAAGTTCTAAACAAAAATTACCTAAATCAGAAGATCAGTGGCACGAATTTCAGCGATAATAGTTCAAGAATCACCCCATCTTGCAAGGATGGGGGTTCATCTAATTCAACCATCAAATTCATTAAACAATGTTCAAATATTTGAAGAATAAGAACAGGAATATCCCCAGCCTATATGACTGGGGGCTTTTTCAAATTTGCAATCCCCTCCTCAACGGAAGTCATTTTTCTCCCGATTAGGGAAAAACCACAAGGAAGATGTACAAATGAACCATCCAAGGATTCCCTTTGAGTAACATTCCACCATACAGTTCTAGGTAATTATTCATATAAGAGAACGATGTCTCATGGATGATACAAAGGGAGACAGTCTTGAAGAAGCACTAACAGAATACCATCAATGCATTATGCGTCAATAAATGTTATTAACAACATTTCAGAAGATCCTTCATAAAATAATTCCAGTTCAGGGGAATAGGAATGTGATGTTCTTTTCCATATTACGGTACAAACCAAGGCAAATGAAGAAGGTGTGTGTACTTGAAATTAGAGGCTTACCCAAAATCTAGGTATTCCTTCAAATAACTGACTCCCCCCTCTCCTAAAGGCATCCAACATGGGGAAAGGAAAACAGTCAGATTTCATCTCACTTTTCCACTATTGAATTTAAATCACTATCCCTTGATGAGAGATTTTCATAATAAGAAGAGAAAAGGAAGGAGTTGAAAAGACTGAACAAGGAGTTACTTCGAAACAACATTTCTGCTAGACAATATCCGCTGGAAAGTCCTCAACTTGAAAATTTAATTGGAGCTCCTCAACAAAGAGGATTTATAGTAAGTACATATGTGCATAATGAATTCCATCTATTGGGTATACAACCAAGGAAGGTATCATCACCACCATCTTGATTTTACAGGTCGTTGCACCCGCAAAAGTTCCAATTATTATACCTGCAAATGTTCCAACTCATTCAAATGTTCCCCAAATGCTTTTGAACACTATTGAGGCATTAATGGCTCGATTGGAAGCCATGGGGGAATTATGTGCACCATTTTAGCCGAAAAAGTGAGCATACCCTGAAGGGGTAGATTAAATTCCTCCCCCACCAAAATTTATTAATACCACTTTCCCAATCATTAATGGTTCATGAGATCTGGAACAGAACCTAACACATTTTTTTTCTCATTGTGATCCCATGATAGGAGATTCTCAAAAAACAAGAAGCAGTTAAGCATTGGTGTTTTCTGTAGTCATTAAAAGGACAAGCTTTTGTATTGTATAAAATTATGAAATCTCGAACAATTATTAAATGGGAAGATCTTTGTCAGAAATTTCTTCTCCAATTTTCCTCAAATCTTCCAAATTTGACAATTTTTTATCTTAATAATTGTTAAAAAAGGGATAATGAACAATTCTCATATTTCATTGCACAATGGAAAGGATTAAAATATTTCTTAAATCTAGAAATCACTCAAGAAGAATTGTTGTCAATCTGTGTGGCAAATATGTGTGAAGAATTATGCCCACCACTGATACCTGTGAAATACACTGGAGGGTTTGGAGACCTTACTTTAATAGCTCAACATATAGAAGACTCTATAATATAAGCTGGCGCTAAAACTCATGTAATTCAACTAGCCCTGGGGAGGAGGATATGAAAAGCAGAAGCTGCTACAGACACCCTCAAATAAGAATATGTACCTGCTTCTACATTAAGACCATCATCATACCGAAGGGATCTGCCTCCTGATCATGAACAGACATGAATACCTCGTCACGATGATCGAAGTAATAAAAGGTGTAATCTGTTTGAGGAATTAATAAATAACGTTTATTATTTCAAGAATGAACATGTTCTAAGTTACTTCGTCTCAGCCGTAGAAATCAATTTGGATCAGTTGCCAAGGCTGAAAAATCCAAATAAAGATGGAGATGAATATAATCCAAATTATTGTGCCTTTCATCAGTTGTTGTGACACCCCAATGAAAAGTTCTTTGTTTTCAAAAACCTTCTGCAAAAGATTATAGACTCTGAACTAGTGAAATTAAAAAGTTCATCATCTCATGTATCATGTGTGACTTCCACCAATCCAGAGGATGAGGGATAATGTAAGGAGGTTAAAAGTAAAGAATGTTAAAAAATATGATCATTGGATGATCAGGAAAATGATAAACCGGACTCATGCTATTTTATGAACACAGCTGAAAAAACCAATTCTGTCTTCTTCCACTCCTACCACAGAAAACTATCTTCATCAAAAGTCCATTCCTCAAAAACGAAAAGTGAATATAAGGACAAAGAGAAGTCAGAAGAAGATGAGATCATGTCAACGAAAAACTTGTCCTTGACCATGGAATATTGTATTCCATCTGTTTCAAAAGCACAGACACTGCCCTGCCTAATGGTACAAACAAAATTAACCTATCAAGAAGAATCTTCATCAGATGAAGAATTGATCTTTAGTTCTATTAATGTTATCCATTTAATGGATCCTTAGGAAAATGATGATTCTTATTATACTGAGCTATAATTCCTTATAACTAATTGCAGAATTGGAGGATGAGTCAAAGGTCGAGGATACAAGGGAAGATGTGGGAATAATGGAAACCACATTAGTCCTCACTGCAAGACTTTTAATTACACATTTCCATATCCTTGATACAAGACATAAAACTGCACAACCCCCATGTCCTAGTTCGAAGACATTACACTGCATAACAACCACATTATTCCTCACTACAATACTTTAAATTGCACAGTACCATTGTCCTCACAACAAGACTTTAAACTGCACAGTACTATAGTCCTCCATATAAGATGTTAAATTGCACAGTACCATGTCCTTGCTGCATGAATTAAAACTACACATCCCCCATGTCCAAGTTTCGCGACATTAAACTGCATAAAAATCACAGTATTCCTTACTGCAAGACTTTAAACTGCACAGTACCATAGTCCCGACTACAAGACATTAAACTGCACAGTATTGTAGTCTTCACTACAATAATTTGAACTACACAGTACCATACTCTTCCCTGCAAGACTTTAAATTGCATAGTACCATGTCCTTGCTACATGATATAAAATTGGATAGACCTCATGTTCTTGTTACAAGTCACTAAAGTATATATCAACCATCTGCGTCCATGCTGCATAACGTTAAAATGCATAACATCATCATATTAATCGCATGACATTAAACTGAATGACATCATTTGTATAACTAACATTCTCTCTATTTGATTTTAGATTCTTCCATAAACAAACATCATTGACATCATCACTACTCTTTAGTAGTACATGAGTCCCTCTTTCTCCTATGTCTGAGTCAGATCTTCATAGAGACCTAGTTTTCAAGAACTATGTATGGCGTTATTCTCATATTCAATGAGGTACATATAGATGCCTAAATATCCATGTTTTGGGCCCAAACACAATCCGAAATTCTTTTTCTTTTCTTTTTTCCTCCTTTAAATGAATCATATCTATATAGAGTGTTTCTTTATGATATAGGATTTGGTCCAAATACCATTTTATGTATTAAGATTTACTTCTCTTTCAGAATGTGTCCAAAATCTCCCATTCTTCATGTCAAACTCTATTAGCACGAGGAATGATTGTTTAAATAACTACATACGGCTTGATTCTCATCTATTTTGAGATACGTAGAGACACCTAGATCTCCAATCATGGGCTCATATGCAATAAAAAAACCCCTTTATTTCTTTTATAAGAATCAAATCTGCATAAAGAATGTCTTATGAACTATGTAAGAATTGATTCATTCCCCAAAAAGTAATATAATTAAACTTGTGTTTTATCCATTAATCCAATTACAATATGTCTTTCCTTTTATATCGTTTCATTTTAATCTTTACTGCATGAAGTTAAACTACACAGATATCTGACACCACCATTCTTCATCCATTTCACCTTTGTATTGTAAAAGAGACCCTTACTACTCATTGTTTCTCACACCGAGCATAGCTCACGTGAGCATAGGAATTGGATAAGTTGCTTCTTTATATATGTAAGGTGTTTTAATTCCTTAGGGGGGAGAAAATTTCCTCATAGTATGACTTTAAAAAGAACATCATAATATTTATTCAAAAGAAATAATGAAATTCCCCATTTTACATATGAGTCAGACCTTTGTAAGGGATGTCAAACTCATGGCCAATTCTGGTTCATATATTTCTCATATGAATTAAACATAATCCCTTTCCATATTTCATACTATTAATTTATAATACTTTTCATATCTTCATAATATTTCTTACAGTTTTTTGTGACAGTGGTTCTAATACCTAAGAGATCTTTTCATGACTATGCAGCACGTTCCCTTAGGTGGCCTTGCATATGTTTCCTACATAATAGGCATGTCTGTCAAAAGATTACACTATTTGGCTATGCAGCATAAGCCCCAATTGGCCCAGCAAAATACAACCCCCATAACGAGTTTTTCTTGTAATGATAACTTCGTTCAGGGTTATGGTAAAATGTTCCCCTTTAATCTTTGAAGACAATGTACTAGAATCTGTATTTTAAAATAGTTATTCATGTATACTTTTCCCATTATCATTATCAAAATATAAATTTCTTCAAGACTGGGGTTTACAAATTTCTCTCACCATGTTTTCAATACAATATGAAATAACCTTGAAATCACTTGGCCACATGTTATATATTGTTTCCATTTCTGGTCCTAGTTACAAGACCTAAAAATACAGACACCACACATCTTATATTTGGGTCATACCTTCGTGAATGTCAAATTCCTCTAATTATTTAGACATCTTGGTTAGAAACACCTTTTCCATATTCAGGTACCTTTCTCTATAAACCAAAACTTGTGCTTCGGAAAATCTGAATATCCATAAACATCCTTCGATTTTTATTAATAGAATGTCAAACTTTTGAGTGATCTTTTGTCTAATTATACAGCATGTGCCCTTAGGTGGCCTTGCGTAAGTTTCCTATATAACATGCCCGTCATTCAAAAGATTCCACTATTTGACTATGAAAAATATGCCTTAGTTGTCCCTACATAACAAATCCTTCATAATGTGTATGCCAAATAATGGTAATTTCATTCTTAGAAAAGAATTTCTCTAATGATTTTATCCCATTTTCTATATCATTCCTCGGTTTCAGAAATTACCATTTCACAGTTTACAATTTTTCCTTCCATACCTGAATATGATAATATGTTTCCAAATAAATTATCATGAAATTGTGTGATTTTTCTCAAACCTTTGGTCAAAGATAAAGACTATAAACTAAATCCACACAGCATCCTCACTGTAAGATGTTAAACTGCACAGTACAACGTCCTCACTGCCCGACATTAAACTGCACAAGACAATGTCCTCACTGCCAGAATTTAAATTCCACAACACAACGTCCTCACTCCAATTCATTAAACTACACAGTACAACATCCTCGCGGAAATACATTAAACTGCACAGCATTGTGTCCTCATTTCATGACTTAAAACTGCACAATTCCCAATTCCATCACTACATGATTTAAAACTGCATAGTTTGATATATAAAATTCCATATTCTGATAAATTTTAACCATTAATCATACCCCAAATTTGTATAGAAATGGTTTTTCTATTCATGACTTCTATCAGTTTAAAATAGCCCCTTTTTCATTGTTAACATTTCTTTTTCTGGCAAAAAAATCCACTGTGGTCTTGAGTCACCCAAATCTTATTTTCCCCTATCTATCAACAGTAAAATGTTAAACATCAAAGAGCTCTTATGTTTGACTATGCAGCGCATTCCCTTCGGCGGTCTTTCATAAGTTTCCTTCATAATAGGCTTGTTAGACATAAGATGACACTATTTGTATGTGTAACATATGCCCTAGTTGGACCTACATAACTCAACCCCCATAAAAATTTTGTCAAATAATGGTAATTTTGATCTTGGAAAAGACACCACATATGTTGACACGGGTTTTAAATTTGGTGACCATATAAAATAAGGCTCTATATTCACCTTAAAAATATTTATATAATATTAAATTAATTATTATTCACATAGTTTTTTTTTGGATAAAATTTCAAAATTTATGGCCAAAGCTATTCGACCTTAAATACAATCCCTTTATATTCTATCATGCACAACTCTAAACTGCCAACAACAAAAGACTTGATACTCATTAGATTGTGAACCTGCAAAGGGAACTCTGAACAAAATTCAAGTATTATCTCACTAAACATACATTTTAGTATGGTTTAGGTAATATTGATAAATGAAATTCTAAAGAGATAATGTATGTAGGATTCTCCATATGACCCTAGAACCAGTCATACTTTTCTTGCTAAGATGTATGTCTTAGGATAAAAGTTGAGCAACTTCCAAACTGGTTGTAACTCCAAATCTCACTAAATAATGTGGGAATGCGTCAAGGTTCCCTACTTTTACCTTATAACAAGATCTTGTTTTGTTCTGAATGAATAAAATTCGAAGGGGGGGGGGTTGTCACCATGAAATGTGTTTTCAAGCACTTTTCTGTAGTGTGAAGATATGATTCTCAAGTAGACAACAAATGTCACGTATGATTAAATATGTTTTCACCATGAATTAATAAGATGAATTCATGATTTCTATTTGTAAAAATACTACTCCATAGATATGGATAAGTGAAAAGATTCTCCCATCCATGTGTATGTAGTAGATTTCCATGATCGATGATGAAAAGGTTTCAATTGATTAGATTTAAGTTCTCGAGATTAATTTGAGAAGTCTTAGTGCACTCACCATATTAAGAAGTGTAGATCTCTTCGAGAGAATCAATTTGACATGTCACAGGTCACAAACAGACTTACAGATCAAAAGTTATGGAACTCGGAAGATGGAAAAATTTCAAAAAAGGGACCTATGTAGTGAGCCTACGCGGTGGACCTACGTAGGAGACCAACTTAGAGTATCTATGTGGAAGTATATTATTCACACCCCTATGTAGAATTCCTACACAATGGAGCTACATGAAGGACCTGTGGGGGCCACAAATCATCGACTGGGCCCCATCTGTGCCTACAAATAGAGCCCTTAGGCTCCCAATTTCAGAGACTGAAAAAATTGAAGATTCGATCTAAAGAACCCAATGCATGGATAATTCTCTTAGATCCCTCAAATTATCTCAGTTAGCTCTATAAACCAAGAGAGAAGAGATAATTAAATAGGATAAGAAAGTTTTTAAGGCCTTTTTACAAATATTACATATGTTTGGTTCTCCAATGTAAAACATATTCTTCATTAATAATTAATATATGTGTGGCATACCTGCGCACCATACCTACATGCTATACCTACACGGTATACCTACGCGTTACATCAACGCGGTGTACCTACATAGCATACTTGCATGAAGGAACTATGCGTCCAACTCAAGTACCCTTTTTAAAAGACATTCATGGTAGGGTTTCTCCATCTTTGGTTCCCTTATATGAAAGGGACCAAGTTGAAGCCTCCACCAAAACATCCTGACTTGTCAAACCATTGGGAAAGGCACAACAATGTATCCCCTATTTGGGTTTGTATATCCACAGTCAGAGGTTTCCCAGAGTTGTTTCACAATGAGGTTAGTATTTATAAAGAGTCGATGAGTTTGTACATCCACAGTAACATGGACCATTCTCCATGAAATAGTGATGGGAAGTTCCCGGTTTTGAGAATGATGGTATGGTTTCTGTCCCCCCGTTCTCGTCTCTAAGACTCGGAACCTCAGGTCCCTAGTAGGGAAGGTATGTTTCACACTTACTTTTCCATACCAGCAAATGATAGTTCTTCCATTCCTACAAGGATAAATTTTAGGGCATACATCCTGGTATAATCCCCTCACCTTGATCCCATCCTCCTTACATTGGACCCTTGTCCAATGTAAATATAAGAGAGGGAAATCTCGCCACCTCACCCTATTCCATGGTTGACGCTCCCTTTTCTACTAATGGAGGAGGAAAAATTTGGATGTGTGAATGCCTTTGTTGAATCTTTGACATTATCTTATTTCTCACACCGAGCATGACTCACATGGGCATAGATATTTTTCATGATCACAACATTTGAACAATGGAAGGAACTACGAGAACACTGATTGCCACCAAAACAGGGATATGTAGGAATCCTTCTCAAGGCCCAATCACATTGGACATCCTCTTCATGAATATGTTGAAAGTGGGTTCCCTAGACCCCACTTGTTTTGTACTTTTATTACCGCTACATGTATTCAGTTTGTTATAACAAACGTGTTTATCTTTCCATAATAGTGTAGAGACTTATGCATCCACTTTGTTTATTGTAATGTCCTTACCTGTCACATCAATGGGTTATAGAAGATCCCACCCTAGCCTGGTCGCCCCGCCTCAGACCAAGCCCCACCGGACCGCTGCGCCACGCCGCTCCCACCTCAGCCGTCCCTTCTTCTCATGCAGGCTGAGCCCCACACCTTCCGTCGCTAGTTTCAGTTGTGCCAGACCTCGCTACCATCGGTCCTGGCTGTGCCAAACCGAGCCGTCGCCCCTGCCAGCTGGCCGTAGTAGCAGGCTGCTGGCCATGCTGCTGGCCGGAATGTTGCCTCGCCTTCTCCCCCTCCCTTCACTCCTGGCCGGAAGATGCTGCACCATGGATGTCTCTATACCAGGCCAACAGGTCGTGGTCACGCCACTATCATGCCACTGTCACGCTGCAGTCATGCCTCTGTCACGCAACGGTCACGCCACGGTCATGTCGTGGTCACGCCACGGTCAAGCCGCGGTCATGCTGCAGTCAATCCGCGGTCACGCCCTGGTAATTCCATGATTTGGCCCTGCTCCATGACAACACCCCGCGGTGTCTCATAGTCCTGCTGGACTCATGCCCGGCTAGAGGTAACCCTGTATTAAATCAATTTTAATTAATTTGATTTTTTAAAATAAATTAATTAGAATATGTTTTGAGGTTTAATTTATTTTTATCTAAAATATTGATTAAATTTATGAATAAAATTAAATTAATGGTTTAATTTAATTTTTTGAATTTAAATTAAATTAAATAAATGGAACTGATAAATAAATTATTTGAATTAAAAAAAATCATTTAATTTAATTTAATACCCTCACACTATTTAAACTAATTGCAATTTTATTTTATTGCACATATTTTAACTCGACTAGTCTTGAGCTAGTGACTGACCCATTCATGTTTGGATTTATTTATTTAATTATTTATACAATGCATGAAATTATTGTAATATTTAATTAGATAAGTAAATTTTTGTGAATCGTGTTTTAATTCAAATATGTATAAGGGCATGATCTTCCATTGCACTAGTTGTATTTTGTACCCCAAACCCCCTCACCTGTGTGCTAGTATATGTGTAATTATATGGTGATGATCTGAGATGAAGATCCTGCCATGTCTAACGGTAGTCCAGACAGGAGTTGAGCGCTTAGCACTGGGGCCAGCAGCGACACGAGTCAGATTTTGACTCTGGTTGTGATGACCCTAGCTGATGATTTATTAGTTAAAGATCGATCATTATATAATTCCCAAGACCAGTCATATTACAAGATTTAATTTATTAATAGTTTATTATTTTATGAATCTGCATGATTATTGAATGATCACGTAGTATAGTAAACAAGATAAAATGCATAAATATGTGACGAATTATATTCTATAGCATGTTTAAATTTGAGGATGACCACCTAGTTTTAACATAATAAATATGAAAGGATTATATTTGTCAATAAATATTAAAAATACCTCAAAGATATATTACATAAAATAAATGCATTCCGTTTCTCACATCTAAACAAAACCGACAGTTTAGGGTGCTCATCTGCCACTGTTGAGAGTGTATCTTACTACCGGGGCGTTTTCATGGGAGAAATGGGTCGACTTAACTATAGTGAGTAGTCAAGGTTTAACATTAACTAACTTGCTATTAAATTAAAGGAAAGACGTTGAGGGAGTCAAGTTGAGATTCCAAAAACTGGGACTTTACTCAACAACACAAGGAACAACAAGAACAAATGGTTGTCCAGCATAGTGACTACCATGAAACCCTCCAAGTAGTGGCGTAGTCATAGCTTGTATACTAAGAGGGAGGTTTCGAGGATACTTTCCACTAGAATACTCAAGTGAAATATTATTTTGAATCTAATAGTGATATATATTAAGGTTCACTAAAATAGTGAGAGACATTAAATTTATATAATAAAATATTATCATAAATGTCAAAAGGTAACCAAGGAAAATTACTAATTACTAAATTTTTATCTGATGTAGATTCAAAATATAAATAACTGACACCCCAAGTACTTTATCACTACGTTAAATTTTGGATAAATAAAATATCCTGACAAACAATAAATTCCAAGAGTGGTACAGGCGCTTGAGCATAATACTACGCCAAGATAGGATGTTATACGTGCCGGAATCCCCATTCATGTTGAGCCTCCTCAGGGAGAAAGTAAGAAGGAAAAATATAAATGTAGCAAGCATGTAGACAATGTTATTGATGTAAAATGCATCATATTTCCATCCATGTCAATCCAATTGCACAAAATGCATGATGATGAGGATTCCTACAAGATGCTTTCACATCTGCAAGAACTATATGAAGAGAGGGCCAAGAATGAATGGTATGAGATCTCAAGTGCACCTTATAAGTTTAGGCTAAAATAACGGCATCATGCCGGTCCTCATATACTCAAGATGATTGGGAATTTTGAGAGGCTTGAAGCCCTGGATCTCAAACTGAACCAAGAACTAACAGTGGATATCATTCTTCCATCATTACCATTAAGTTTCTCGACTTTTGTTGTCAATTATAATATTAATGATATGACCAAGTCGCTCCTGGACCTATTGGCTTTAGTTCGACCAAATGATAAGGATATGAAAAATAAAAATTCATCTGTCCTTATAGTGAACACGAAAAACATGGGTAAGGTAAAGGGTTCTATGGCCATGTGAATTCCTAAGACACCAATGCATCGTTCTGCAAATAAGCCAAACATTTAGAGGCCAAGTAATGAGAAGGAAGTTGTCTAATTTAGATGTGGAATGAAAGGCAACAGGAAGAAAAATTGAAGAGATGGTAAGAAGAACAATGATGATGCTTCTACTTCAGGTATTTTTTCCATTAAAAGATGTCTATATTTATCCACAATTTAGGTATTGGATACGACATGTGGCTCAAACATTTGTATTCATATACAGGAACCATGTAGGGTCAAGAAGATTGAAAAAGTTCAAGAGCTTCTCTGAGCATTAAATAGTGCAAATCTTGTTTCCTTGTTAGTGGTAGATTTTCACTTAACCTTGCCAACCGGTTCGATTCTAGTTTTAAACAATTGTTATTATTTACATTCTATTACCAGAAATATTATCTCTATGTCATGTATAGACACTATGGGTTTTTATTTCATGTTTGAAATAAATGTTTTCTCCATTATAAAGATAATGTATGTTATGGTATGGAACATATTAACAATGGTTTGTATATTCTAGAACTAGAGAACTCAGTAGTGGAAATCAATGAAAAAAATAGCCAACATGACACAAATATCACCCGCTAATGGAACATCAGGCTTGGTCATGTAAACGAGAAACGATTATAAAGATTGCATCAAGAAGGGTATCTATAATCGGTACAGTTAGAATCCTTAGATGTATGTCAAGCTTGTATATAAGGAAAGATGACCAAATCACCTTTCTCAGGAAAGGGAGAAAGCGCAATGTAATGCTGGAATTAATACATACCAATGTATTTGGTCCACTTCCAGTAGAGTCAAGGGGTTGGTTTCTATACATCATTAAATTTACCGATGACTATAGTAGGTATGGATATATATAATTAATGAGGTATAAGTCATATTCCTTTCAGATATTTATGGAATACCAAAATGAAGTAGAAAACCAACTTGGTAAGAAGATAAAATCACTCCTCTAAGATAAAGGTGGATAATATCTTAGCCAAGATTTCATTGAGCACTTGAAGGAGTGTGGGATAGTATCTCAACTCACTCCTCATTATACACTACAATGGAATGGTGTTAGTGAAAGGAGGAATATGACCTTGCATGACATGGTCAGATCAATGATGAGTCATGAAACTCTTCTATTATCCTTTTGGGGATACTCTTTGCAGACAACAGCATATAATCTCAACTGAGTACCAACTAATGTTGCATATGGTATTCCATATCACTTATGGTATGGCAAGAAACCCATCCTGACACACATACTTGTATGGGGGAGCGATGCATTTGTCAAGTCTTTAGCATGTGACAAATTAGCATCCAGAATAACTATGTGAATCTTTATAGGTCCTGTTATTGATACAAGAGGATAATACCTATAAAAGACTTTAGATAAAAAATACATTGTGTCCTGATACAACACATTTCTTGAAAGGGAAGACATTTTTATTGGAAATAGTGGGAGAAAGATTGACTTCGATGAAGTTAATGCTCCAGATGCACAATATTTGGTAGAGGAACAATGTCCACAAGAACAAGTGGAAGAAGAAGTTGTTCCTAAGAAACAGATATGGTGTAGGCCTACACGAGAGGTTAGAGAACTAGAGCGTTGTGGTTTTCTTTTCATCATGTCAAGTGACACACTATTTCTTGAGGATGATGAACCTCTAACCTAAAATCAATCAGTAAAAGGTAAAAAAGAATCTAAATGGCTAGATTCCATTAATTTTTAGATTGAGTCCTTATACCAAAATCATGTTTGGATTTTTGTAGACCATCCGGCTAATGTAATGACCAATGGATGAAAATGGGTATTCAGGAAGAATCTGGACATGGATGGTGAGTTTAATAATTTTAACGAAAGACTGGTTGCAAAGGGTTTTAGGCAACTTCATGTTATTCACTATGATGAAACATTCTCACCAGTATAAATTCATAAATCCATCAGAATATTTCATGCAATAACATCCTTTAATGATTATGAAATATGTAAAATGGATGTCAAAACTTCATTTCTAAATGGGAAGTTGGTTGAATATTCCTATATGACTCAACCCGAATGGATTGTTAATTCAAAGAATTCCAATAACGATTCTAAGCTACAAAGATCGATTTATGGATTGTAGAAGGCATCAAGATCATGGAATGTTCATTTTGATGAGGCCATAAGAGATTTTAGTTTTATCGAAAATGAAATCATGCCTTGGGTCTATAAAAACGTTGAAGGGAATGCCATAATTTTCCTAGTATTATATGTTGATGACATATTTATTATGGGAAATGAGGTGAAAGTCTTACAGTCAGTTGAGACATGGGCAAATAAATTATTCTCCATGAACGATTTAGGTGAAGAAGCCTAAATTCTTGGGTTCAAGATCTATCGAGATAGATATCAAAGGCTGCTTGGGCTATGTCAAAGTACATATATTTAATCAAAAGGTACAGTATGGAACAATCCAAGAGAGGATTGTTACCTGTGTCACATGGTGTAAATCTCTCCAAGAAAATGTGTCCACAAACACAGGAGGATATTTCCAGAATGAGTAGAGTCCCTTATGCTTCGGCAGTGGGTTCTATCATGTATGCCATGATGTGTACTATTTTTGATGTCGTCTTTTCTTTAAGCATGGTGTGTAGATGTCAAGACAATCCAGGAGAGTTACATTGGACAGCTATTAAAACTATCCTAATGTACATGAGGCATACTAAGGATATGTTACTAATGTATGGAGGATATGAGGAACTAGTTTTTGTGGGGATACGCTGATTCTAGTTTCCAGACAAATCATGATGATATGAAATCACAGTCTGGATACATCTTTTTTCTGAATGGTTGTTCAGTGTGCTAGAGAATCTCGAAGTAAGCTGTGGTTACTGATTCTACAGCAGAGTCCAAATATATTAAAGCTTCCAATGCAGCAAGGGAAGCATTGTGTATACACAACATTATCTCTAACATTGGTTTTGTACCTAGTAGTGTAGACCCTGTTCCAGTATATTTTGATAGTACTGCTGTAGTGGTGCATGCCAAGGAGCCCAGGTCTCAACAGAGGACAAAGCATACTCTTCATAAGTTTCATATCTTGAGGGATTTTAATCAAAGAGTTGAAGTGATAGTTAACAGAGTATCCATAAAGGACAATGTGGCAGAACCCATTACAAAATCCATTTCTCAGCAGAAGCATGATTCACATTTGAGAGCTAGTAGATTTAAACCTATTAGAATTTGTCTCCAGTGTAAGTGGGAGTGTTGAAATCGGTTCCCTGGACTTAACTTTTTTTTTACTTTTATTACCACTACATGTATTCAATTTGTTATAATACATGTGTTTATTTTTCTATAATAGTGTAGATACCTCTGCATCCACATTGTTTATGGCAATGTCTTTAGATTACCCGTCACATCAAAGGGATATAGTAGATCCCATGCTATAATGAGAACCCTGATATTCCATTACAATAATCATAATGTAATGTCCTATGGTTCAGTTACAACATACTGAAAGGAAACATATGATGTGAGACCATCAGGTGCAGGGGGGCTCATAATCATTGAGCCTTATTCTCATGAAGTACTCACTTGATGATCTCTATTAGTTGAGATGATGATGACAAACTCACTTAATAGGAACACCAAATGTTTCAGGTGTCATTGGTCGTTCCAATTTACAGACATGTGTAATGGTCTCCATGCTTGAGATCATTATCAATGAATTTTATTTAATTATATACATTTGATGTAACGAGAAAACCATGGTGGAAAAGTCATGGTGAGGTAGTTTGTATCGTGTACATCCTTAATGGAGTGGAATTTATTGAATGATCAAGAAAAGATTTATCGCATCCAAGATTAGGAAGAGATATCTCAGGCCTAGTTGATTAGGATGGTTTAAACTTCATTAAATCCATGGACATGGTATTGGAAGGTAAGACCATCCAGATAAATCAACAAATAAAATAAAGTAAGATAAAATATGATGACACTAGTGTGCATTCTGCTTTATTTATATATTGATGATGAAGAGATTGTATTACACAGACCGTGTTCATAGGAAGGCAGTTGTTTCTTTGACTTTTCCTTATCTCTATAGGGGCCTTGATGGGTTTCTTGACCCCTCTCTTGGTCGGTGGATATTATTCAATGCTATTGATGTAAGGACCTAGAGGGTCACACACAATAGAGCTTTGAGGATCTACCCTATTCTAGGAATAGGAATATAAAACATGGTGGGCCCCGCTAAAGGGTCCGGGTACTATCCATGTTCTATGGATCACTAAAGAATAAATAATTCATTAATTATTCATGTTTAATATAATTTCTTGAATTTATTTATGACATGTATTTAAATGTTATATAGTAAATACAAGTTTTAATATTATTCAAATGGATTTTAATATCCTAGGTTCTTTTAATTTTAGAAGGAGTTGTGAGTCGAGATAAAGACTCATGTTTATCTTGTAATATATTTATATATATATATTTAGTAAGTGATTTATCATAAATATTATTTATGGAATAATTTTATTTGACATAAATAATTATTTATAACACTGATATAGCAGACATTTATTACATGGGGTACGGGAATTCATACCACGTGTTTTAGACATTCCATATATAAGGTAGACAGAGGCTTCTCCCATGTAACTATTCATGTGTTGGGATTGAGAGCTTCAATATCCTCTTAAAATCTAAAGAGAGAGTCTCTCAAGAAAAGGAAGGTCTTCATGTTCATCCATCTCAGTTTTAAGGATCTTTCCTTGCGTCGATCATCGATGTGTTGAAGTGAGCGTTGAAAATCCACGCTAGCACCCAGATCTCGACGAACGTCACACAAGAAGATTCATGAGGCATGTGTGGACAATCTATAGGTATTCGAAGTTGGAGTCTTCGAGAAATGACCACCATTGACATGTGGTGGACTTTCACATGACATAACAGAATAACGTACATGTTCAATTTATGTGTTCTCTATTAAAAACCGTGTGTGATCCTCGAACCGAACCGGGATAAGATAACTGGAGTTGACAGGGTTATGTCACTCCGATGATGAAAAAAAAAATTAAATTCCTGGCCCCTCGACTTCTGCTATGCTATCTTGATACCTTAAAGAATCAAACCCTAATTCCCCCTAATTTGGGAATCCTCTTTAGGAATATGCCTCAAATTCAATCATCAAATCACCAAGGCATCCATTTTAGGATGTAAGACCAAACTAATTTCTCTTAAAGGATCATACTCTCTTATAAGACCTATCGATCTATGTGGTATTTTACTCCCATCTATATGGGAAACATAGGAAGCCTTTTTTAGGTTCAAAACTAACACATCAAATCAACCCTATTCTCTTTGGGCCATATTCCCAGCATGGTATGATCGTACATGGAAATCCATATCCTTTCCATGTTCTCCTTGGGGTGCTTCAACATAAGTCCCACAATTACTTCTAACTAAGTATCTTCTACATAGAGGTCCTTATTACGTTACCCTAAAAGGCATGATGTGTCCCATTCAGTGGAATCGAACTACAAGGGTTCTGATTGTTTTAACAAGGATACAATGGTAGCTCATTTTATGGGCATGATCCCAAAATAAAACCAAACCATTGTCTTCTTGGATGAAAACAAAATTCCAGAGTGCCCCACTGGGTGGCATAAAAACTAGTATCATCACAGCAATCATTAAAATAATCACTATGTAGTATATTAGAGGATATCGTTGATGGAAAACCTCGAATAAAAACAGATATTTCCATTAATGAAAAACCTTTAATGAAAAATGATGATTCTAAATTTTAGACATGTTAATAAGTGATTGTAAATTCTAAGGTATACTTATGATATACTTGGTGAATTAATAGGGAATCATGAAAATATATTAATTTTACGAAGAGAGTCACAGAGTTGACAATAAATCCACCCAAAAGGGTGTGATGAGTCTGACCTCCCAACCCCTTGATCAATGCACATTCTTAAGAATCGTGAAGTTTAAACATAATGAATGCATACCATTGGAAAGAAGGTCCTCTTTGGATAAATATCATTTGGAGGTTTCTAGTTCCATAAATAAATCCAATGGAATATACATGGAAATAGTGATTCTTAAAACTAGAACACACATTTCAAGGATCTAGAAAATATGGATTAAATACAACCATAGTTTTTTATTCTTTCTACTCCACTAGTGGTTGATAATAGGACTCTGGTACAAGAATCATTTTATGTATAATCCTTGATCATGCCCTTATGTACACCAAAACCCATCATTGGGCATAGGAAGAATTGAATTATGAATATTATATTTACCTCTATATCTGAGATACATATGAATACATCCTATGGACCAAGCTTCACTAAATATTCCTTATGATGTGGGTGATCATTCCTCTCGAAGGACAACTTAAATTTTAATGCCCTGTATGGATATGATCTCATGCCATGTGGAAATATGTTAGTACCTATTGTTTCTCACACCAAGCATGGTTCATCTGGGCATAAAGGCCAGTAATGATTATACAAGATGCATGATGTGATTTTCACCAATTTGGGATCTTCACCATCGAGATGTTAGTATGATTACATCCACAATGCCATATCCCCGATACAGAAAATTAGGGAAGTCTCATACACACAAGTAATTTTTAGGGCCTATATAGTCATTTCTCCAACAACAAAAACTCCTTCAACAAGAACAATGTGGAAATTGATAACAATATAAAATAGGATACTTAGGAAACCTCATTAAGGAATGAGGAGTATATGTATTTCAGAAGAATATAACATTAAACTACATGGAAGGGTCTATTAATAAGGACTTAAACTATATCAAAATAACAACATGGGTTTTTATTCCTAGTTAAACAGGATATGTAGGACACCTCATGGAGGTTCAATCTCATCCTGTGGAGACTATCCATGAATATGGACATTAATATACTATATAGTGTTTGAACATGGTCATGGATTAAAATCATCATAATTAAATAATAAATTGATAGACAGCCCATAATATGCATGTGATTTTCCATATCTATACATGTTAAAAATAAATCCACTTCCATAGGGGTAACCAGTCCCATATCTGGGTCGGGGAAGGATTCCATGAACATATCTTAAATATATAAGGGTGTCCTGGAGTAGGAAATAATTCCACCCAAAAGGGTGATATGAGTACGACCCTCCATCCTCTCAACCAGTGCGAGTCCCCAGGAGATAGTGGTCCTAAAACCCCATATGACTATTTACCATTGGAAAGATGGTCTATACCCATCTATGTATGAGGTAACTGTGGTGTTGTCCTACAGAATATGAATAGTATTCAAATACCATGCATACTATTGAGGGAGGACTTATAACTCTCCTCTCAACCAAACCGAATAGGGAAACCCATTACACATAATGAAATACTAACCATAAAAAAATTATTAATAAATAAATAGGATTGCACAACATTTAACTTTTTTTACAATCAATCTACCTTATAGTTTTGTTTTTTATATAATTAGTACTAATAAATGGATAATAAATATTAAGTACTCTAATCAAATTGAAATTATTTTCTCCCATATATATAATGTTGAAAAATATATATTTAGTCCCCAACATAATATATGAATTCCCCATAGAATATAATCTGTTAGGATTAGTATAAATAATACATTCCTTCATAACATGGGGAAATCGAAACAATTGAAAAGGGTGATCACAAAAACTCAGTTAGGGTAGAAAAAATATAAAAAGAGTAAAACGAGATACATGAGGAATACCATGATATCATAATGATGATGCTGATAAGAATAAAATAATTGAATAATGAGATAATATAACATTTACATGGATTAAACAATGAGAATAAAAAAAGTTCATGGAATCATAGGGACAAGGAAATAACATATACATCAAATCATATGAAATATTCAAGGATCCCAACTGTGTTAACATAAAATATTTTTGTTGGATAATTACACTCACAAAATAGAATTCTAGTCCCACAACATATAATAAATGGTATCTCATGATAATGGAAATTAATAAATGCACCATGGGATATATAATTACAGGCCCATCTATTATAAAACATCTACATACGTATGTTTGCCACATAAAATTCAATCATATTATCTTAAAGTTCCAAATAAAAGGATATGGGTTTCATATAATTGAAATAGAATCCCATTTAAAAATCATTAATAATTAAGAAAATAATGTATTTTGATAAATCATTCTATAAATAATAATTACACTATTAATCATCTTAAATAAATGGGTATCCATTGATTAAGGGATCATTTTATGTAAAAATAAATAGGAAGATTATGCTATATATTTACACTATATAATAATAGGATATATGGTTGAGATTAAAAAAACCCTTGATAAATAAATGTTTTAGGGATCTAGGTGAACATGATAAAATATATTAACGTAAATAAAGTCTTTTATAGAGGAACAACATTTGAATAAAATCAGGCCTATAAAAATGGATAATTATTCCAGGAAAAATAATGAGTGATCTTCCCATATATGTAGAATATAATTTCATAATTCTTCTACGTAATTTTTTTGACAGTATCATATTAACAATAGCATGATCACACATAAAAAATAGATGAATAAAATTGTTGTATTATTTTAGAAATTTTCATGAAAATAAGAGTTTTTATTTTCTATTGAATACATTTTAAAGGGATGATTTAATAAAAATATTATAATTTCATATATTAAAAGCATTAAATAATAAAGATAAACTATATTGTAAAATATAAAAGGATATAGAATGGTTTTATCACATGGAAACATTAAAATGATATTCCTTTAATTGAAAATAGACTGTGTGGAAATTATTAAAATGATTTTCTGTTAAATAATTTTTATTTAAGTCATTGTTGTTGAAAAAAATCAAAATAATTTGGATGATAGTCATTTGGAACATTAAGATATATTATTTTCAAATTTTTTATTTTATAACTAATATTTTTTATAAAAATTAAATGCAATGTATTTTTTTACTGAAACAAACCACCTATAGAGGGTGGTGATACCATGCACTATTAAGAGGTTAAGATAAGTATTGAGGTCACCTTCATCATTTTAGAAAAAACATTAAATAATTAAAACACGAATATATATTCCAATATATATATATATGTATATAAAATATTTTGTTTTCAGGTTGGGGATAATTCATTTTAGTTATTCTTTTTGAATGAAACATGATCTCCAATGTGAAAAAGCTTCATGAAAGGGATTACATTCCCAAAATAAATAAGTATATAATTGGATTTTAAAATGTCTTCGTAATAGAAAGAAGACATGTAATAAAAATTTCATGAATAAATATAATGAACTATGGAAACAAAATTAAGTCATGTATTTTTAAACAAAACACTTAAATAAAAAAGAGAATGAAAATTATCACCTAAAATTAGTAGAATATGTATAATGGTAACATAAAAATTGTCCATCATGTATACTATATAAATGTAAATTTGTCCATAATGTAAAATATTTCTCAAAGAAGGATGCTTGAGAAAAAATTCCATAACCATATTTCCCCACTAAGTTAATTATACATTATATTCCATTAAAAATAGAGTGAAAATATTATTCATCTATATTAGATAATTCTTATTCTATATAACCATTTTATATTTATTATTTATAATTATTTTATAAAATAAGGAGGTTTATTCCTTGTTATGTTTAACATCTGGTGTTAAAAAATTTAATTATCATGTAATTGATTTTTAATGCTAATGATGATCCAATTTAAATGATAATGTGTCCATAAACAATAGGTATCATATGGTTTTGTAATATATAGCCCATGATTATTTATATTTTACCCCTTTTATACATTGAGATATTTAATTACAAATCTTGAATATGATTCTAGAAGAAAACATATTGCATCTATTTATAATGAATAGAGATGATATATTGTAAACGTATTTATATATTAATATTATAACTCCCAAAATATTAAAAAATATTTAATATATTATTATTGGACATCATAAATATTATATTACACACTGTAATAATTCATTATATAATTATTTCAATATTGCTCAAGTAGAAAGTAAACTAGAATAAACATCTACATATCATAATTATAGAATGAGTAAGAATGTGATATTATATAAAAAGAATATAGTGTTTCTTTAAATGTAGTAATTTAATATATATCACAAATCTCCATAAAATCCATTTTTAAAAGCATTAAATCTCGTCGACTTTTTAAAATTTAATTATTCATCTACGGAAGTAGATGTTTTCACATATACATGATTAACAAACTCATTTACCAATGTATTGATGGAGTGGTGGTATAAAATTTACCATTTAATAATTTTATTATTGTTATAATTATAATATTAGTTCATTAATTACACATTTATTTTAATCCTTCATAGGTAATTAAGGGAAATAAGACACATCATTCATTGAGATTACAGTCTACACATATGCATTTTTAAAAGTATCATTATTTAACAGATGTATGGAATGATGGTAAATTAAAAAGGATTTCAGTTTATAATTATATATTTGAAAAAAAGAAAATAATTATTCATAAAACTCATACTTGATACCATCCCTTATATGTGGTGATGAAAAATGAAACACATCATGTCATTAATGTGGTAATATGTAAATATGAACAATCAATGTATATGACTTTCTTATTAGGTGATATAGAATAAATATTATTTTTGAAATAATATAATAAAATTTTAAAATTTATATGAAATCTATTTATTTTAATTAAAAGATTTATAAAATATTAAAAAGAGTAAAATAAATAAATAAGGAATAATAAAAGAGTAATACTAAAGATAGGACCTTTTGTTTCCTTAGAATTAGAATTTGAAATGATGTGCTAATGAAAATGAAACAATTCAAAGGTATTAGTTCATCAGATTTTATTCTTTGAGGTATAAACGTTTAGTGTTCTATTTTGGAAAATAATTTCAATTGTGTATATTTATGGGATGGGAATGCAACATTTTATAAGATAAATAAATGAAACATTTCATTAAAAATAATATTAAGTGGAATGAATGGAATGAAATAAATGTTATGTGAGGTAGGTGATTTAATGTCTATAAGACATGTATGAGTGACTTAAAACCTAAAAATGACTCTTATTAGGAGTGTATCTCATTTCAACTTAGTAAAATTGTTTTATTATTATATTACTCTCTTGAGTAGTTAATACTCTAAACTAAATATTAATTATCGTACTTAATTTATTACTAAAATTAAAGGAGGAAAATTCCCACAAATATTTTATGTGGAGAATAAATATTTACTTTGTGTTTAGTATAATATATCTTCTAAATATTTTAAATTTTACTGTAAAATTAAATCATAAAATACATAAAAAACATTTATAATAAAACACATCTAATGATTGAAAATTCTAATCAATGGAATCAAACATGTAATGGCCCGGACCCTCCTGGCCCATTACTTTTCCAAAGTTAGGTTCCACCAAAACGGTGGCACCGTGAGGGTGACACCGTGACGGTGGCACCGTGACGGTGGCACCGTGACAGTGAAACCATGACGATTGCACCGTGTCCCCTCGTGAGCCTTTCATTTTTTTTCCAGTAACTGACTTTTTCGCTCCCGCAACGTATGTTTCGACATAAATTAATTCTTTTACTATTTTTAAAACCATTTAAAGCCCATATTTAATTCTTAAAAATCCCGAGAGACCTCCGTGTGTAACTTCCCAACCGCGTGTTCAACCCACAACCCCCGCTCCTTATGCGGTTTTGCATTATCACCTCAACCTTCCGTGACTCTTATAAACTAAGGTTTAGTCGTGGTTTATTCTTTCCTCGATCACGGCTTTTCACGAATAGCTTCCGGTGCATTGGGTGAGCCGCGTAGTTATGCATAGAGTTCCGCACCCAGCCTAAGCATTGATAGAGAAGGCAATTCTCATTCAGGCGAGCCGCATCACTATTCGTGAAGTTCCTCCCCCGACCTCAGCATAGATCGATGATCCAACAAGTAGGGAATTTCTCCTTTGTCTCTCTCTTTTGTGTATCATGCGGGGTGGGCGTGTTTTGTTTCTTTATAATTGGATAAACCAGACCTAAATAAAGATAATGAACTAATCCTATAAGGAATGATGGGGAGTTGTGATCATTGATGTTTTTTATATTATGATCATCTTCTTGAGTTGTGCTGGCATACGCCTTCTAAAAATCGAGGCTGATGGTGGTCGTTGTTTTTGCACTAATGAACCCCTCGTGGTGTTTTAAATGGCTTGTTCCTAATTGTAAACTCATGCTATGAAAAGTAAATTGGTTAATCACGTATACCGGGATGGATAAATTGAAAGAACCAGGATCAATCCATTCTGTGATAACCCCGTTCAAAACACGGAATTGAAATCATGGAGTGTGTTAAATCTTATAAATCTGAAAATATAGGCATGGCGCTTCTTTGTGTTGGTGACAGTGGTTTGGTTGTTTTCTTCCGCGGCCGAATGGTGGAAATGTGGGAGGGGATGGGATCCCCTGTTTTTTTTATATACTCTCAGTGGTTGTGTGAAATTGGGGATGGGATCCCCTGTTGGTATGGATTCTGTGGTTGTGAGTTTTAAGACCGGGTGGGTACTTGTTTATATCACGAATTGGGTTGGGATCCTCTGTTGATGAAAAACCTTTTTGGGGGAGGGGACACGGGGCAGTGACTCAAGGTTATCTGGTTCCAGGACATCGAGAGTTCTCACTTTTCCTTGTTGTTGTGACTATACAAGAGAACTGGGTGTGGATACATAAATTGATTTTTGTCTGGTTTCTTTTCCTTCGTTATGATTATGGTGTTAGTTGCCCAGTAGTGCATAAAATTATTTGAAAATTATTACTGAACATGAAAACAAGAATGGGACAAATGGGTTTTGTTGGCGAGAGTTGTGACTTGGACTTGAGTGATGTTGTAATCTGTAGGATTTCTGAATAAAAACCTAGTTTGGGGTGAGTGCATGTTACCTATATATATACCTGTAGCTATGTGTTTCTTATTCGCGCCCCACCTAAGTTGATCACTTAATACCGGACACCCCCATTTAATGGGTGAGGGTGTTTTTCCCAAAACTATTCTTAGTGGCTGGTTATTAGCTCTTTTTCTTCTCCCTTTCCTGGATAGCCCAAGTCTCCTCGGGCAGGATGTGATGGCATGAGGTCCACTATTATCCCAAGAAACTTCGGGCGGGGTAGTGTGGTGGTTGGCCAGGTGTGTGCGGCAGGTGGTTTCCCAAGTGACATCGGGATGAGGCCCAGGTGTCTTCGGGCGTGGAAGTGGATTTTCTATCCCAGGTGTCTTCGGGTGTGGTGGTGGTTATTCCGGACTAGGTGTTTGGAGGCGTGGTTACATGTCACAGTTGTGGCCCAGGTGTTTTCGGGTGTAATTTGGCAGTGGGACTACATGTGGTTGTGTCCCAGGTTTGTGCGGGTGGGTGTGGCCGTGGGATTGCGGTGCGAATGGCGGGATTGGTCTGATGCGTAGGATGTCTCAATAACCAGTGGGAAACTGGCACGGGGTACCCAAACATCGATGTGCTCTGATTATATATATTACTTGACTTGCGTTATTTGGGGAGTGTGCCTTGGTGAGGCTTGGGTGGATAATTTACCTTGATATGTGTTTGGTTTACTCATTTTTTCTCTCACGGGACTTTAGTATGTTCCCCCACTTGTGCATGAGATTCTTCGGTTTTCCCTACTGATCGTACTTGTATGCTCACCCTATAAATATAAAACTACTTTCAGGTTTCCAGGAGGACTTTGGGGATCGCGTGGGACCATACTAGTTCGGACCCTTGGGGTAGTTGCAGTTGCTGCTTTTCTTTCTTTGGTAGTTACCTTTATAGTTAATTTTTTTGTACTTTGTGGCTTTTACTTTTGGAACATTCATGTGAAAATGGTCTACTTTTGGCTATATTTTTCATTTATATTGGTGTTGTTGAGTTTCATCATCTTATCTACTGATCCTATAAAACAAAAAGGGGTAATGCCTTCCATTTGTGTGTAATTTCTATACCCTTGGTGCTAGTCGCCACTCCGGGAGCTATTGAAGGCGGGTCTCAGGGGTCATTATCTCTCCTTCAACATAAAGAAGGAAGGGCCTAGCAATCTGCTGACCCTTCCCTCCTTTTGGTGAAGGCAGGTCATGATAGAATGGTATCAGAGGGATGGTTGATAGATAGGATGGGGTCTTGAGTTAGGAACAATGAGGATTGTAGGGGATGGTAAGGCAACAGTTTTGGGTGACATTGGCGCGTGAATTAGGCCAGGGAGGACCGGCTAATTCACGGGATTTTAGGACCCCCTGTGATCAGATGCATGGACTCTGGACCTACCAAACGACCAAGTGAGGCCACGCTGATTGAAGGGTAGAGACCCTAGTAAAGGTACATGCATCATAATGACTTGTTTTCTTGTGTTTCTGGGATGCCTTGGGAATTAAGAATAAATTAAAATTTTCAGAAGTTTTAAGAACGATATTCTGCACTACTTGGGCTTAGGAATTCCTTGTTTACCTTGCAGCTATGGCACCTGGAAGGCGACCACGTGTGGTACAGGCGATCGAGGCCCCGGAGACTACTTTGGCCGATTGACATAGTGAAAATTGAGAGGAAGAGGAAGACCAGTGGCAGAAGCCTCTTCGGGCCTTCCAACGACAGACCCTCAAGAAGTATGAGGGCAGCACCTCCGACATGAAGACAGAAGGCTGGCTAGAGAATCTTGTTATAGCTTTCAGCCTGATTCGGGCCCTGACTGAGTACTGAGTTCCTCTGGCCATCAGCCAGATGCGGGGAGTGGTGCGTCAGTGGTGGACGCTTTACCTGTGGGAGAGGAGAGATGCTGAGGTGGCTTTGGCAGATTTCGAGAGGGAGTTTCGGGCGGAATTCCTCTCTTCGACGATGAAGGCAGAAAAGATATAGGAGGTACTCTCCCTCCAACATGGGAGTATGTCTGTGAGGGATCTAGGGATCAAGTTCAAGGACCTCCTACGTTTTTCTCCAGACCACTTTCCCGACGAGGAGTCTCGGGAAAGACATTTGGAGGAGGCGCTCCGACCCTCCCTCCAGTATGATGTTACCCCCTTTACCCTGACGACGTACTTGGAAGTCCAGAAGAAGGACAAAGTGGTGGAGAGGATACACACTCTAGGAGGTTTGTAACGAGGGGGGATCCACCTAGGACCACCTAAGGGGAAGCCCATTATCACCAAGCCTCCAGCGTCAGGACCCTCCAGGTTCCGACCCGTAGGGAGCAGGCCACAACTGTTTCATTTTCAATCCCCTGGTCCTCACCCTTTTTCCTCAGGCCCAGGACCTCAGTGCTTCGTCTGTGGGAGCCCTAGACATCTCCGGAGTCAGTGCCCGGACCAGGTGCAGTACGGCGGTGGCGGACATCCCCAGCACCCGCCCGAGTAGCAGCTTCCAGCCAGGCCTTTCCAGCAGCAGCAGCAGGGACAACGAGCTCCTGCTCCTCCGAGGGAAGAAGTAGGAAGTGGAGGCCGACCTCAGGGCGCTCCTCAGGGACCTCGACCAGGGCGTGTTTGTGGAGGTGGCCGACAACCGAGGGGCAGAAGAACCGGGCGTGGACTGCTATACGCCGTAGAGGCGGCAGTTCCAGCAGGGCCGAAGTTTGTTCGAGGTACGATCAGTTTGTTTAGAACTTTTTCTTCTGCTTTGTTCGATACCGGAGCTTCACACTAATTTTTTTTGCACCCAGTATAGCTCGTGCCTTGGGTCTAGATGCCGAGAGACTTCCAGTTCCCCTGGTGTTGAGCACACCAGTTGGAGGTCAGACTGAATTATCGTTTTTTTGTCAAGGATGTATACTGATGATGGGGCCACATCAGTCGGTTAGGGATCTTCTTCGTCTACAGATACAGCCATACGATGTCATCCTAGGAATCGACTGGCTATTCTCTGTGTGCTCTGTCATTTACTGTTTCCTAAGAAGGGTTCTGTTCTCGGACTTGGGCGGTCGGCGAGTTACCTTCACCGGTGAGTGGAGTGGTCAGAAGGGCAGCAGGCGAGAGGAACCCCTCCCCTCTTTGTTAGCCGAGCTGTCCGTAGAATCAGTAGATGCTGAGATTATGGGGGTTCCAGAGGTTGTTCGTGAGTTTATGGATATCTTTCTTGAGGAGGTGACGACTCTACCCCCTCGACGTGATATCGAGTTCGGGATAGACTTGCAGTCCGACGCTCATCCGATCTAGATGGCTGCTTACCGGATGGAACCTTTAGAGTTACGGGAGTTGCGGATTCAGATTGACGATCTGATGAAGAGGGGCTATGTTCGGCTGAGTGCGTCACCATGGGGTGCTCCGGTCTTGTTTACAAAGAAGGCAGATGGTGGTCTCAGGTTTTTCATAGACTACAGTAGGCTGAATCAGGTGACAATCAAGAATCGCCACCCTCTTTCAAGGATAGACGATCTTTTTGACCAGCTGAAAGGGGCAGGATGGTTCTCGAAGATCGATCTGCGGTCTGGGTACCACCAGTTGAGAGTGAAGTAGAGCGACATCCAGAAGACGGCCTAGAGGTTCAGATTTTGACACTTCGATTTTGTAGTCATGCCCTTCAGTGTTACGAACGCCCCGGCTGTGTTTAGGGGGATTATGAACTCCATCTTCCGGGAGTACTTGGATCGGTTCGTGGTTGTGTTCATCGACGATATCCTGATCTATTCGAGGTCAGAATAGGACCATGCAAAGCACCCGAGGATAGTTTTGGAGGTCCTTCGACATCATCAGCTCTATGGGATGTTGCCGAAATGCAAGTTCTAGACTGGAGAAGTGCACTTCCTTGGGAACGTGGTGTCCGGGCAGGGGGTAGCGGTCGACCCATAAAAAGTTGAGGCGGTTGTTTCTTGGGAAGCACCCAAGAAAGTGGCAGAGGTCCGTAGTTTCCTTGGGCTGGAAGGTTACTATCGAAGGCTCGTACCCAAATTCTCTCGAGTACCAGCCCCTTTGACAGCCCTTACCAAGAAGGACCAGGTTTTTAGGTTAAGTGAGCAGTGCAGGTCAGCCTTCAGCTATCTGAAAGAGAAGTTGGTTAGTGCCCCAGTGCAGAGATTACCAGAAGAAGGGGCAGCCTATGAGGTGTTCTGTGATGCTTCAGGATAGGGCTTGGGATTTGTGTTGATGCAGCGAGAAGGGGTGATCTCTTATGGGTCTAGGCAGCTACGCCCCCATGAGTGTAATTACGCCACCCACGACCTGGATCTTGCAGCGGATGTTTTTGCGCTAAAGTTATGGCAGCACTTCCTCATCGGAGAATGCTTTGTGATCTTAACGGATCAAAAAAGCTTCAGATATATTTTCTCTTAGAGGGGATTAAACTTGCGATAGTGGAGATGGGTGGAGTTCCTCCAGATTACGACTTCGAGATCTCTTATACTGAGGGCAAGGGTAATGTAGTGGCCGATGCCTTGAGCAGGAGGACGCAGAAGGATGCGGTCCGAGAGTCAGTGGACACCTGGAATGCGATGGAGGAGTTCACCGCCTTACACCTAGATGCGAGGATGGATGGTGGTAGAGGTTGCCTATATCAGATGATAGTGCAGTCATATCTGTTTCAGCAAGTGGAGGAGTCTCAGTGGGTAGACTCGGAGTGCGAAGTGATGCGTGACTGAGTTGACCAGGGAAATGCTCTGGAAGGATGGACAGAGGATGGTCAGAACCGGATGCTTTTCAAGAAAATGTTGTTTGTTCCAGGAGTGATGTGCGGAAAGGTTCTCAGTGAGTTCCATAAATTACCCCTGGTGGTACACCCTAGAGTTTCCAAGATGTACCAGGGACTAAAGGGACAATTTTGGTGGCCCGGAGTGAAGCGAGCAGTGGTTGAGTTTGTGGACAAGTGCTTAGTGTGTCAGCAAGTGAAGGCTGAACAGCGAGTTCAAGGCGGCCTACTGTAGTGTCTAGATGTCCCCCAGTGGAAGTGGGATGACATCTCGATGGATTTCGTTACGGGACTACCCAAGGTCCAAGGGGGATACGACGCCATCTGGGTGGTAGTGGACAGGTTGACGAAATCGGCTCACTTTCTGGGGATCAGGGAGTCAAGTGCAGTGGATACTTTGGCATGATGGTATGTGGATTAGGTGGTGCAGTTTCATGGAGTTCCGAGGTCTATAGTCTCGGATAGGGATGCACGGTTTATCTAGCGAGTTTTGAGAGGATTGAAGCATGATTTTGCCACCCAATTACGCCTTAGCACTGTTTTCCATCCCCAGACTGATGGACAAACAGAGCGCACCATCCAGACCATAGAGGATATGTTGAGGGCATGTGTTCTGGACTTAGGAGTATCATGGGTGCGACACTTTCCCCAGGTAAAGTTTGCGTACAATAATAGCTATCAATCATCCATCGGTATGGCCCTGTTTGAAGCCTATTACGGGAGGCCCTACCGTTCACCTATGTGTTGGGCCAAAGTAGGAGAGGAAGCCATCCTTTTCCCAGAGGTGGTGCAGAGCACAAAAGAGAAGGTTCAGCTCATACGGGAAAGGATGAAGGCGGCCCAGGACCGACATAAGTCTTATGCTGATACCAGGAGGAGGCCCTTGGAGTTTGAGGTTGGAGACCATGTGTTCTTGAAGGTCTCCCCTCGGTGTGGGAAGTGGAGGTTCGACAAGGGGAGTAAGCTTTCTCCCAGTTTCATCGGACCCTACGATGTGTTGCGGAGGGTCGGCGAAGTGGCTTATCAGCTACGGTTTCCACCACCGCTACTGAGGATACATGATGTCTTTCATGTGTCCCAGCTCCGTCAGTATCTGCACGACAATTCACACGTCCTTGATTGGGGTGAGCTGGACATCAAGGATGATGTGACCTTTGTGGAGAGATCAGTGATGATCGAGGATATCAAGGATAAGGTGCTTCGTGGGCGAACCATTCCATTGGTTCGTGTGTTGTGGAGACATGGTGTGCTTGAGGAGAGTACGTGGGAGAGGGAAGCACATATGCCTACCCAGTACCGAGAGTTTTCTTATCTTTTGTTCCTTGTTGTACCTGTTGTGGTAGAACTTTTTGTCTTTTTGCTATGAAATGTACTGGCTTTCTTTCCTCTGATTGTGTGTAAAAAGCCCTAGCTATGGGGGAGGAGAGAACCCAACCCTTAACCAAGACGCATTAAGGTGGGTGCGATTAAACCCGTGCGGGCAAGTCAGTGCCTCCCAAAGCAGATAATATCATGACATGGGGGAGGAGACTCCACAACCCACATGCCCGAGAAGTTTGGCATGGTATGTTGCTTGTTTCTTGACATGGAAGTGTTTTTGGTTACCATGGGTTCACTTCTAAGAGGTATCATTCGTGGTGGTTGTTCGGACCCTCTCTTTCTTTCTTGGGTTATTTTGATTCTCGAGGGTGAGAATTGTTTAAGAGGTATCTAATGTAATGGCCCAAACCCTCCTGGCCCATTACTTTTCCAATGTGAGGTTCCAACAAAACGGTGGAACCATGAGGGTGACACCGGTCATGGTGGCACAGTGAAGGTGGCACCGTGAGGGTGACATCGTGACTGTGGCACCATGAGGGTGGCACCGTGACGGTGGCACCGTAAGGGTGACACCGGGAGGGTGGAACCGTGGTGGTGGCACCGTGAGGGTGACACCGCGACGCTGGAACCGTGATGGTGGCACCGTGAGGGTGGCACTGTGACGGTGCCACCGTGAGGGTGCCATCGTGACGGTGGCACTGTGTCCCCTCGGGAGCCTTTCATTTTATTATAGTACCTGACTTTTCCGCTCCCACAACGTAAGTTATGACGTAAATTATTTCTTTTACTATTTTTAAAACCATTTAATGCCCATATTTAATTCCTAAAAATCCCGAGAGACCTCCATGTGTAACTGCCCAACCGTGTGGTGAACCCACGACCCCCGTTCCTTACACGGTTTCACATTCTCACCTCAACCGTCTATGGCTCTTATAAACTAAGGGTTAGTCATGGTTTCTTATTTCATCGGTTTCAGCTTTTCACGAATAGCTTCTGGTGCATCGGGCGAGCCGCATCGTTAGGCGTAGAGTTCCCCGCCCGGCCTAAGCATTGATAGACAAAGCGATTCTCGTTCAGGCGAGCCGCATCGCTATCCATGAAGTCCCCCCCCCCAGCCTCAGCGTAGATTGTTGATCCAACAAGTAGGGAATTTCTCCTTCGTCTCTCTCTTTTGTGTATCATGCGGGGTGGGTGTGATTTTGTTTTTGTAGAATTGGATAAACCAGACCTAAATAAAGATAATGAACGAATATTATAAGCAATGAAGGGGGGCTATGATCGTTGATGTTGTTTATATAATGATCATCTTCTTGAGTTGTGCTTGATTACGCCTTCTGAAAATAGAGGCCGTTGGTGGTCGTTGTTTGTGCACTAATGAACCCCTCGTGTTGTTTTAAATGGCTTGTTCCTTATTGTAAACTCTTGTTGTGAAAAGTAAATTGGTTAATAACGTATACCCGGATGAATAAATTGAAAGCACCAGGATCAATCCCTTCTCTGCTAACCTTGATCAAAACACAGAATTGAAATCATGGAGTGTCTTAAATCTTATAAATATGAAAATACAAGCATGGCCCTGCTTAGTGTTGGTGACAATGGTTTGGTTGTTTTCATTCATGGCCGATTGGTGGAAATGTGGGAGGGGATGGGATCCCTTGTTTTTTTATATATACTCTTGGTGGTTGTGTAAAATTAGGGATGGGATCCCCTGTTGGTATGGATTCAGTGGTTTTGAGTTTTAAGACTGGGTGGGTACTTGTTTATATCACGAATTGTGGTGGGATCCTCTGTTGTTGAAAAACATTTTTGGGGGAGGGGACACGGTGTAGTGTCTCAGGGTGGTCTGGTTCCAGGACTTCGAGAGTCCTCACTTTTCCTTGTTGTTGTGACATTACAAGAGAACCGGGTGTGGATACTTAAATTGACATTTGGATGGATTATTTTCCTTGGTTATGCTTATGGTGTTAGTTTCCTAATAGTGCATAATCTTATTTGAACATTATTACTGAACATGAAAACAAGAATGGGACAAATGGGTTTCGTTGGCGAGAGTTCTAACTCAGACTTGAGTGCTGTTGTGATCTGTAGGTAGTATGAAGAAAAAACCTAGTTTCGGGTGAGTCATTGTAACCTATATATATACTTGTAGCTTTTTGTTTCTTATTTGCACCCTACCCATGTTGAGCACTTAATTCCGAACACCCCCATTTCATGGGGGAGGGTGTTTTTCCCAACACTATTCTTAGTGGATGGTTATTAGCTCCTTTTCTGCTCCCTTTCCCGGATATCCCAAGTATCTTCAGGCAGTCTGTGATGGCATGAGGTCCATTATTAGCCCAAGAACCTTCGGGCGGGGTAGTGTGGTGGTTAGCCAGGTGTGTGCGGCAGGTGGTTTCCCAAGTGTCTTCGGGATGAGGCCCAGGTGTCTTCGGGCATGGAAATAGATTTTCTAGCCCAGGTGTCTTCAGGTGTGGTGGTAATTGTTCCGGCCTAGGTGTTTGTAGGTGTGGTTACATGTAACTGTTGTGGCCCTGGTGTTCGCGGGCGGAATTCGGCAGTGGGACTTCGTGTGGTTGTGGCCCAGGTGTGTGCGGTTGGGTGTGACAGTGGGACTGTGGTGAGAATGGCGGGATTGGTCCGATGCGTAGGATGTCTCAATAAACAGTGGGAAAGTGGCATGAGGTACCCAAACATCAATGTGCTCTGATTATATATATTACTTGACTTGTGTTATTTGGGGAGTGTGCCTTGGTGAGGCTTGGGTGGATAATTTACCTTGATAGGTGTTTTGTTTACTCATTTTTTTCTCTCACGGGTCTTTAGTATGTTCCCCCACTTGTGCACGATAGTCTTTGGTTTTCCCTACTGAGCATACTTGTATGCTCACCCTACGTATATAAAACGGAATTCAGGTTTCCAGGAGGACTCCGTGGATCGCACGGGACCGTACTAGTTCGGACCCTTGGGGCAGTTACAATTGCTTCTTTTCTTTCTATGGTACTTACCTTTGTGGTTACATTTTTTGTACTTTGTGGCTTTTACTTTTGGAACATGCATGTGGAAATGGTCTACTTTTGGATTTATTTTTCTTTTATCTTGGTGTAGTTGAGTTTCATCATCTTATCTCCCAATCCTATAAAACTAAAAGGGGTAATGCCTTTCTTTTGTGTGTAATTTCTATACCCTTAGTGCTATTCACCACTCCGGGACCTATTGAAGGCGGGTCTCAGGGGTCATTATCTCTCATTCAACATAAAGAAGGAAGGGCCTAGCAATCTTCTAACCCTTCCCTCGTTTTGGTGAAGGTGGGTCGTGACAAAACATAATTTTTTTAATATATTAAAAATATTTTTTTCATAAAAATGGTATCATAAATAATGATTCAATTCTTATTTTATGGAAATATTCTATGTGGTGAAAATTTAGCGAAGACTTAGTTTTTCACTATTCACCTAAATTTAATATTATAGGACAATATAAAAAAATAATTCTAATCTAAAAAGTGTAGTCAAAATAAAAATATGCAGTTAATTTTATATAATTAAAAATAAAATTAAATATTAATTTAATACTTATTATAGAATATAATATATAATATTGTTCATTGAAACAATAATCCTTCATAAAAATTAAGTGTTTATATTATTATTTTTTATGAATTTTTAAATTTAAAAAATTTAATATTTATAGTCATAAATAAATATAATATATATTAAAAAAAATTATTTTAATGAATAATTATTTAATTTAGCAATGTACCAGAGCTATTGGAATAGTCTATATAAAGAATGGTATCAAACTCGGAATAATATAAAGGAAAATATATATACAAAAAAAAGAAATGTTTCTTATATCAATAAATTAGATAACTTACTTAAATATATTCATAAATTTATTCCTCATATGGACAAAATATATTAATAATTTTGTCCTCATGGGATATAATTTTAGATTTCTACATTATTTTATGAATACATAACAATATTTCCCTTTTTGAAATTGAAGAAAATTCAATCACAACTCATATTCACCATAAAAACACTGCAATATTTTTCCCTTTTCATATAAATTTTCATGTTATTTTATAAATAGTGGACATACCACTTATCCCTCAACTCATTCTTCACTGTAAAACTAAAATATTATGAATTTTCTACATAAAAAATTTGAAAAAAGTTACATTAACATTAATACCATGTAGTAAAAACATGATAATCCTTTAACCAATTCTCTAAATAACCATAATTTTAGAAAAATAAAATAAATTCTATTAAAAAACTAGTTATGAAACCCCAATCATATTGTGGTTGAAGAAATAAAATGAGGTGTATTCATTAAATTTAGCATATTCCCTCAAATGCCCATTCTACAGAAACCTTCAATTTTTATTAACCCTATATTAATGAATTCCAATAAATATTTTTTTCCCATTTTGAGTTAGATTAATGGATGAAATTTTCATGTTGTTAGAGAGGTAAATAGTTTTATTGAATCTATAAATTTCTCTTTAATAAATATTTAAATTATACTGAAACCTCATGTTCTTTAAAAATAAATCTGTTTCATATAAAATGTTAGAGTATTAAATTTGAAAATAAACCAATCCAACTAGATGTTAATAAACTTTTTAATTACATAACCAGGTTTTCAACACCTTCGATAACATTATTTTTGTTATAAATGAGGTTTTCAAATATCAGTTTATAAATTTTTCTATTATTCCAAAGTTATCTTTTTTTACTTATATGAGTCTCCCTTAACATTTGAGCCCCCTTTATTAAAATTGTATCGACTCTTTATACATTTAAATCCAATATAGAACAATTAATTTATAGGGAATAAATATTTTATTCAATTAAAATATTATTTTTAAAACTGTGCATCCTGATATCAATCAACCTTTTTATCTTTTTATTTTTGACAATGTTTTAATATTAATTTTATTGCATACACCAAACTATCCCTCTTATAATTGTACTTATTCCATATAATTTTCATCCTTTAAATTATAACATATTTTTCATTCAATTGTACACTTTTTTAATTTAAATATTTCAATATTTTCATACTTATTCTATTATCTTCAAATAATATGAATATAACTTAAAATCAATATTTTCTTCCAAATTTCTTCTTACTTTTATTCAATGTAATAAAATAATTTCTAACTGACATAATAAAGAATATTTATTTATAATATTACACATGCAAATTAAATCATACATTTGTTTATTTCTTAATAGATATTTAAAAATGATATCCCTAAACAAGTTCAGTTGACTTTTATCATCTAATTTTATAAAAATAATATTTTTATGTGAATTTTTCATTCACTTTCTTTTTATCTTACATATTCTCATTAAAATTGTTTTCATTATAATGTAAACCAAAAAAATATTATTTAATTTGAAAAACATTAATTACTTTTCAACATGGAAAAAATCAAAATTCATTGATGTTTTAGTGATATTAATCATAATATTATTCTCATTATCTAATATGGGAATATTGTAAACAAAATCTTTCAATATCCACATTATCTTAATCATTGTCTTATTTGTTTCTCAATTCCATCAAAATTATATTCATTACCAGTATACTAGTCATAATTCAATTTATATTATAGTGGTTTAACTCCACTCTATGTGATGATTCAAAATCACTTTCATAATACCATTTTACAACATTTGAAAATATAAAAAAATATTTTGGAATTTTTTTTATAAATTATTTCCATTTACATTGTTTTGGTACAAAATTTTTATTATCATTGATGTTTTTATTCATGTAAATATTTTATAACACATATTCAAAACAAATCACCATATTGTTAAAATTGGATAATTGGCATAAAAACTATCAATAGATCCATATTTGAATAACTTCAATGGAATAATTCCTCTAAACAGTCTTTTAACATTCGGATCACTTGTTGTGATAAACAACATTTAAAAATAATATTGATCTCATCATATTTTTTCTCTTACAAAACATTGTATTTTTATTTTTATTCATTATGATTATACTCTATATTTATAGTATTAAAGGATATCATGGGTTTAGATTAAATTTTTTCATAATAGTTTATATTTTTTTCATGTCATAAAATATTTATATGATATGAAATTCATAATTAAATATTACCTTCGAACATTGTTTTATAGGGTTGAAACATTAGTGTCAGTTTTTTCAGTAATGATATAAATAGTTTTTCTTACAAATATTTAATATTCATTTTTTAATAAATTATATCAATTTTCACCAAATCATTTATTTTTTTGAAGTAGTCATCAATATAATCATCAAAATAAATTATAATTTCTTCACACATCAATAAACAAATCTGTAAAACACCTATTTGTGTATTTGATTTCTTTTTATTCAAATTATATACATTATTACATATATATATCTCCATAAAAATCATTTTTAATTTAATAAATTAATTCTGGTAATGTGATGATATAATTTTTTTTATCATCAAATACATCATTATTTATATTTTTATTAAAAATTGTAGTTATCATAGCAGCATTAACGTAAGTAAAATATCATTTTTAATAAACAAAAAGGTTATATAAGCTAATATATAATAAACATGAAAGGATAATGTACAACTAAATAGGATAGTTAATTCAACAAAATATTTCTCACATTTTAATTAACTAAATGTTTTTATCCATTATAAATATAAATTTCCAAATATAATGATATTAAAATATTGTGAACAATAAACAACTTTAATCATAAAACATATATTTTATATTTTAAAAACACACAACCAATTTATGAAAAATGATATAGATATATAAATGAATATTATTATTAGTATCTAAAATAATTCACTTAGAGTGTGGTGACTCAGTAAATTAAAATAATTTACATTCCACTACTGAATAACATTTCTTACGAATTATAGGGGCTAAATTTCATACATGGATCACATTATTCTTTCAAGTTAGTATAATTTAATTTATAGAGATCAGAAAAGTCATAAGCTATAGACTATAAAAAAATATGTTACATGGGAAATTATATATATATATATTATCATTAAAATCTTTTTCGAATAACCTTATCATGATATACAAAGTTCTAGATCATTATTGTAAACTTGTTATGGAAAAAAAGAAGAATATTTTATCCTTGATTACGGCTTATATTAAAATTACTTCTCATTGATGTATCTTTATCACAAGTAGTAAAACTATGAATCTTAATTAAATATAAAAATAAGAGTATAAATTTCTAAGTGAAACATATTATTTATAGACAAACTCCAATATCACTACAAGTATTCAGAAACATGTGTTTTTATCAAAATATTATTGTGGAAAAGAAATTTTTACACAATTTAATTTCCAAATATTGAATCGGTTATATTAATAAATTATTAAACCTACCTTCATCAATAAAAAGAACAAATCATATCACGTTACTAAATAAACTTTTATAATCCAAATTTTTTTATAATTAACATTATGGTTAGAATATTAGTTTCAAAATATTTAATAGATACATATTCTCCAAATGTTATTTTTTCATTTTATATCATATTTTTCCCACATCTATTTAACTCTAAAATTTTATGTAAAACTATATAGTAACACAGTTGAAATATTCACTATAAATTTCATAGGTTGTTTTAATTTAATAATATAATCTAAATTATACATCAATAAATTAAAACTACTCCTTAATTTTGAATCATTACGTCAATTCATCATTCGTAAATACCATTGGAATGACAAGTGAACATAAAGAATACTATTTAAGTATCTAATATCTCATCTATATGTCCACATAAAAAACCACTAAAATTTAAATTTTATAAATAGACCAGCAATGGTTAATGATTTCATTTAAATATAAATGTGTTTTCATTATTAAGAAAAATTGAAACTACTATGGGAAGAAATTTCATTAGAGTAAGATTTGGAGTATTATTTTTCCATTTGGAATCCAATGTTTAATCCTTTAATGAAACCCTATTTTTATTAATGTTTCAATTTTTAGAGACCCATGTCATAGAATTTTCAATTATTCAATAAATGACCACATCTCATGGACCAAAAAATAATATATATATATTTTTAAATTCCTTGAGAATATATAATATACTATATCATAGTGGAATCCTTGTTTTCACACACCCTTCATAAAATAATTACCCCTTCTAACATGTCTAGGATATGGTGGTAACTAACCTTGTGGAATAGAGATTATAATATTTTTCCCCAATTTTGTGACATTGAAAAGGAACATTTCCTATTCTGGATAAGGCTTTTTATGGGAAACATTTGACCATAGCATGGATTGTGAAATTCAATGACATCTAAATCACATTCATCATTTAACCAATAGTTTACCTAGTGTATAATTTCTATTATGATCAAGTAATCGACATTTCTACATGCATCATGGTGTTTTTAGATAAGAATGATTATCGAGATGGTTACACTTATATTAAATAATTGAATCTCTCATTAGAGAACCTATTGGAAATGAGAGATTTTGGACTCTTTATTGGGACCATAGGCTCCAAAACATAAAATAGTTTTGTAAGGGGGATAAATTTCAAATTTATTAAAAAAAATAATTGTGTGTGTTTATTAGGGTAGATTATATTTTAATTAATTAGGGAGTTTTAGTGGGATTTTCAAAAATATTTATTTATTAATATATAATATTGTCATATTTAAATTAAATGAGGGAAACAGTAAACAAAAAAGATATATTACAAGGGTAGGTACATAATTACTTTATCCATCATTTTGAGGTTATGTTTTTTGTAATATTTTATGATCTTCTCGATTATATTAACCTCTCTAAACTATTTTACCCTTTATCATGGTGACTAACTTGTACCACTATAACTTATATGAATACATCAAGATAAATATAATATTATAAAGAAACGTTAAGTAAATACCCAAACTACGAAATCAATTCTAATGGATTAATTTAATAATGGTGATCAAAAATATTTTCAATATATGTATTCAAAACACATTAAATATAAATTTCCAAAAAAATATTTTTTTGATGCCTAATTTTTTTTTCTTAAAAAATTATAATTATTGAATGATGGGAACACTATTTGTATATTTATATTAAAAATTAATTTAATTAAAAATAATATATTAAATAATTTAAATTTTATTTTTGAATAAAAACATTTATAGTACAAAAAAAATAATATTTAAAAAAATATTTAATTAACTTTTAAAAAATAAAATTTATTTTCATATAGACGATTATTTATTTTTTGATTTAATTAATTTATTTTACTAATATTTCTTTCTGTTTTAAAATAAAATTTATATGTATCATTATAATTAAAAAATCAATTCATACAAAATTTTTCTTTTGAATTAGTGGAATTTTTTTATGTGAATTAGAATCCATTAATTTTACAAAATCATTGATTTTGAAAATTATTTATCATGTTACTATATTTTAATTTGTATTATTTTTTATTCTACAAAATAATTGTTCACATTAGTTTGGTTGTGTTTCTGTTAAAAGATATCAATGAAAATAAACATACTTAAAGGGTAATACATACTAGAATCATATGGTTCTTTCATCTAACCTACTTAATACAATTTAGTCATATAAATTTATTTATTATGAGGAAAATTAAAGTGGGTACATCTACTGCATTAAATCCACTTGTTCTAATGTTTCTTCTTATAATTCCCGATTCCACTAGAGATTTATTATCATGTTAATAGTTTTGTTTCATAATAATTTATCTATATTTACAATGATTTCAACATGTTGTCCCACGTATTTCACATCATGCTCTAGTTCCACTAACTTTTTTTTAGTATATGTGATAAATATAGTTAGTACATTATAAAAAGTGATTGATCGAAAACATTACAATGTTGAGAGTGGTTTATATGAACTGATAGTCATTAATATACCATACACACATGATATATGATTAATAATTGGACTATATAAATATAGGTATTCATATTACCTTCATCATGAATCTGGTAACACACTTCTAGGAAGTTATTTGAAATAGTTCCACTTTTCTGACATCAGAATTTAAAAATGATTGAAATTAATAAACACAGGTCATCTGTAAATATTTTTTTTATAATTCACAGTGGAATGGTTCAAATCATCTCTCTCATTTCATGAAAATGAACCATTTAAAATTCATGTCCTATCCCACATTATCCCAAAAGGAAGGACGTTTACACCAATCCAAATAAATTACCTTGTAATCTTCCATAAACATTTTAATGTGAAAAAATATATTTAGAAACTCTACCTGGGAATGGATTTAATATCACCTTCATTTCATATATGTTTAATAATTTTTAATATTGTATTATACCGTTTCAATAATCATTTTGAAGGACCCTGGGTCACCCTAAGAGGGGGTGAATCGGGGTGTAATCTTTTTATCTCATTTAGTGGATCTTGTTCCCATTTTGGTAGGAACATAATTAAACCTGTATGATGGATATGTGAAATAATTAAAACATTCACATGCAGAAGGAAAACACATTAGTTTTACTTAGTTCACCACTAAGGAATACATCCGAGGAGTATGCGCTGGCAGGTTATCGGTCATATCTAATTCTACTATTTTTCAACAGGTGTGGATTACAAGGTTTGGATAGATTCACTCTATCCTAGGCACACTGCCTTTAAAAAACTTCAAGGATAGCTCATTGCCTCCCTCAAATCACTTTCACTGTCTCTCCTGGATCACTTCCTAGGAGTGGTCACACCTAGTTTATGGATGTGAAGGTACTGTCAATGGATATGCATGTAAGTATTTGTATCATGTTCAATATGATACATTGCAATAATTGAGGTCTATAGTTAATGTTATTTGTCATTCTATATTTTTCTCCTGTGCAACCAAAAAATGTACTAATAATTCTTATTATTCTTGGACAGAATCAAAAATTATTTTGTGATTGTTCAAACACTAAAAATTAATCCACTAGGCATCACGAGAATCATCTCGTCGTATTCCATGTATGCATGATACCATGCATGTTACAATATACATTTGATCTTCATCTTCACTTCTATAGACATGTGAACCCTTGTTTTAGGATGCTTCTCTTAAAAGTATTCACATATTCATGTACCTTCATGAATTCTTTCACTTTCACTTCCTCTTTCTTGTGTGAAGGCCCAAATCGGTATGATACCTTTTAGTACACACAAAACCACTTCTCTCTTTTTAATAGATATTTATTTGGATATTATTGGGAATCATTTTTGTTCTTCATCAAATAATTCATATGAATTCATGCTCTCACTTCCCATCACCATGTAAATACTTTTCTTATCCCTTTCTTAATATACAATGTTGAATTTGATTTGTTAATTGTTATGTGCATGTGGTTTTTTTAAAACATAAATGTGTATATTTCGGTATGGATTGATGATACTGTTTTCCTTTTACACACCATGGGTATGAAGTTCTCTTATGAAATTTTTCTCCTTTGTGAATCAGGATGGTTCGCGGCCTCTATTTTCTCTAAGGATGTGTGGGTTTTCTTCGCACACGAAGTGCGGACCTCCTTGGAATACCAATAGTATGTGATTCTGTTTATTCGTGGGACTTCTTTTTTGTAGAACCAAAATGGGACACAATACTGTTTCCTCAGAAATATAGAATGGTTTGAAAAAACTCTTTTGGAAACCTAGTATTGTTTGCTGGACCCCCCACCCCCCCCCCCCCTCTCATAATGAAGCAATACGTAGTTCACTTCATCATGATCCTGAAGGGTATGCGGGACCCTCTCTTCATGAACTAGAAGTGGTCCATGGTTATTTTTCTTTATGAACCTAAATAGTACGCAATATATACTTCACAAACATAGAATAGTTTGTGGATAATACATGCCCATTCTCGAATTTAAAGATCAAATAAACTCTATTTATCTGAATAAGAGCTCCATATGTCTTGTTAGCAGCACCAGATTCTCGAATCGGTGAGTCTCTTCTCATTAAAAGAGATTATATCATTCTTTGTCCAAAATCCTTGAGATATTTAATAAAGATCGTGGTTTTGAAATATTTAAATCACAGTCATAAAATATGCCTATTTTCTAAGTTGTTTCTGATTTCATTTTGTAATCCTATTCATTTTTATGCCAATAGGTATGAATGCATATCTCCTGTACTTGGGCTCTCGACATGGCATGACCTCTGGCATCTTCTTTTTCCTTGTACAACGCTCATACTTTATTATTTTGATGCATGCATGCAAACATAGTTTCTTTCTAGGTATCGCATTTTCCAAAAGTTGGTCATGTAGTGGGTTTACTCTTATATAATGGCTAGAGACTCGATAATGGATGTTCAGTAGCTTCTTTGATGCACTGGATCGCATCAGGCGGTCATAGGTTGAAGACGACCCTCGGTAAAAGATTAGAGGACTCTGATTCAACCACCTGCGGTGCAAGGGTGATGAGCGTCTTGGATTATATCATTGTACATGGGATGCGATGTGCGGTCAGAATCTTCAGCAAGATCATATGGATGGTCAAGTTTAACTTTGTGTTTTTAAAACCTTGTCCCACAATGAAATTCTTCCATGTTTTATCATGGTTTATCGACCAAGACATAGAAGCAGCAGCTCAGATTATTACTCCTCCCTCCACGGTACAACCCTATACCATGTTCGCCCTGTGGGAACACTCTTAGCTCCCACTCTTCTCTTTGGGCACATTCATAGCACCCATGCTGCAAGGGTTCACCACCGTGCAGCACCTATAGGCTTATACTCGGCCCGCGTACACCCTGTCTCATGCGAGGAAGGTCTTGAGGGATTCCCTCGAGTGCAGTTGACCCCTCGGGTCCCACATGTTCTTGAGGTGAGGACCTCATCTAGCCTCCATGGATATCCCCTTTATTTTTTGTAATTGTATAAAATTACTACTTAGTGTAAAACTAAGAGTTTATAAATAAAAATACCAATCCACCTTTCCAAAACACATCCACACCATCTTCTTTTTCTTCTCTTTTACTCCTTCAAAATAACATTCCAACCATCCTTATTTTTTTAGACAATTTATCACTCCTGATACACATATATAAAACATATGATCAAGCTTAACCGAAATCTGGTTTCCATTCTCCATTTTATGTAGGATAGTTACTTCTTCATGTGGGTCACCATTGACATACATTGACACCCATTAACCACAAATAAAATCTTTATATACTATGTGGTCCCAATAATCTCCCCCTTTGTGTTTGTTTTCAATACTTTAATGTTCTCTAAAATGAGGATGTTAATATAAAAATGGGAGTCTTATATCTTCACTTTCCCTTTCACTTTTAAACATTCAATTTCACTATTCAACTTTTATTTCACTTTCTCTCACCATTATTGAATATAAATACAATGTATATGGTTGATAGGGTATCAACCCATACATAAGAAATTTTCAAATCAATCATTTCACCCTATATCCACATGAGCAATTCTTTATGTATAAAGAAAGATAATTTGATCTAGACAACAATGTTTTTCATTATCCCTTGATTATGATACCTCATCCAATGAAAGCTCGTGAAATGGTTTTCAATAACTATTCCACATTCATTACTATATGATGATAATAAATGTGATATTAGATTATCATCCTGAAACTCCTACGCTCACTTCCATTATTCTTCTGTCACTAATTAATTTTTTTACTCCCCTTTGTAAAATATTTTTATTTTCAGTAACCAAGGTTGAGAGATGAAGTATCATTTCTTATGACGTGATCCTCATAGAATATTTAGAGTTGTTGAATTAAATTCCAACTCAAGTTGATAATTATAAAGATAATAACTCTGACAGCTTCATTAGGTGTCTCTCCATCAAGGTGAAACTTCTTAGGTTATCCCAATGGTATATTGCTTCACATTCAATTCCATATAATATTATTACAATAAACAATGTTTTAAGGGAAAAAGGTGGATCCTCCTTACTTCATTATTATGAGCTAGAAGGATGATATGATTTTCTCCACCAAGATGCTCTGTTTTCTCCACTCCTCACACATGGAAATTTTATTTTTAGTTCCATCATTAGTTGTGTTGATCTCAATATTTATTTCATTTCATTGTGTGTGAGTCTTCTTTCTTGAAGAAATTTCAATGCACTAGAATCACATGGTGTAACTGTCATCTTCTTGAAAAATTCTTCTTGGGATGGAATAAATGCACCACAATTCTTAACCGTGTGACTATCCTTGTTACACCATGCACAAAAGACTTTTCTATCATGTGGAATCTTCTTATATCATATTTCACCAGCTTAAGACTACGAATTTTATTTCATTCTCATTATTTCCAAGTATTCATTCTAGATAACCAATATGTCTCTTTGAACAATGGCGGTATATTTGGATTTTCCACATCAACTACTTAGAGTGTCCTCATTTTAAGGAATTATTTTGGATGTACCACTCTTCAACATCTTGGATTTTGAATCCAATGACTTATCACCTTTCTTTCATGGAGTGTTCTTGTGAGACTTTTCTTTTCCATTATTCTTTTAATTTATTCCCATGGAATCTTATTCTATCTTAGTTGGCTTCTATGGTCTTCTAATATTATCAGTTCTGGATATCTGTTGAGATAATCATTCTCAATTCATATGACCACTCCCTTTGCATACATCACAGATGTTGTCTAGTATTCCAAATCTATTTGCAGTAAACAGATGATTATGTATATAATGATGTTTCTTCTTCTTCTCTATCTTTCTCCCTATTAACATAGACTTTATTTTTTCTTTTTTGTTTAATGTATTGTACCAAGAATCCACTTCACAAGGCCTAAATCTATTGTAGGACCAACATTTACCCAAAAATATTGTCTTTATTGTATCTTTGGTATAATGTTGTCAGGCCTTTTTCTTAATGTGATGTGATCTACTAGGGGAACCATCCTCTAGACTCTTCTTCTTAACTATGCTATCCATGGTGTTGGGTTTCTACTCCTCACCTTTCCTCATCAATACTTGTTTTGAATTTTCCTTCCAACCTTCACTTTTAGAAGAAACATGTTTTGAAACAATCGTACATGTTGGTAAGGATGGTACCTTCAAATTCTCAGTTACTTGTGATGGATCAGTAATTTATTTCATGATATTCATATCACATGTTGTAGGTTTTTTGGCTTTAGTGTCCTCTAGTGATCATTTAATTCCAGCAACACCTGTTTCATTATTTTGTAATGTCACAATATGTATCTTCTCTAGATTGGTCAACTGGGCTTCCAATTTTAGACATTCCATATTGAGGATGATCTTATAATCTTCAATCATGATCGTCTTCTCATAACAATAATTTTTCAATATTTCAAACCCATCATCATGAAACTTGACTTTATATTGTAATAATGAGTAATGTTACTTAAATTTCATGGAATTTTATTCCAAATATATAACCTTGAATTCAATACACCATTTCATCTCATCTTTAAATACATGGATATTTTTTTCTAGAGTCTTAATGGATCTATATTTTTCTTCAAGGGCTTTAATCCATCTAGAGATCATAAAACCTTATGATACATTCTTTAATAGGCCTTTCTCCATATTATCATCTTCTCTTCCTAGTCGGGTGATCTCATCCTGCATACATTGAAATATTCTGCAAATAGCAACAACTTTTTCATATGTAATATCTTGCATAGAGGTTCTTAATTTCTTATGATCACCTTAAAATGAGATAGAAGTGTCTTCTTTTTCTCTCGTAGAAACCTGATCCACCTTCTCTTTACTTACCAAAGCTGAAATTTCTTTATTATTGGAAGGGAATGGATAACTACACACTGCATCTTCTTTGGACAAGATAGACTTCTTCAACTGCCTCTTCTATTTATTTTTCTTGTTCATCATGGTCTTGTTGGGTGTAGATTTCTACTCGGAGATTACTGAATTTTCATCAAGACTACTCTTCATTGTTAACCCAGGAAACAAAATTCAAATCCTCTTCTGAATAGAATTACTATGGTTTATCCATCATATGTAAAACCTTTCCCTCTAATACCAATTGAATGACCCTATTTCACACAGAGATATTGGGTGAATCAGGATGTCATCTTTTTCTCCCATTTATTGGATCTTGTTCCCACATTGGTAGGAACTTAATTAAACCTATATGGAGGATATGTGCATTAATTAAAACATTGGAATGCATAATGACCACATTGCACTTTTACTTGGTTCACTGATAAGGGATACATCCATGGATAACATGCCAACAACTTTTCGGTCGTACCTAATTCCACTATTCTTCAACAGGTTTGAATTATAAGGTTTGGGTATAGTCACTTTGTCCCAAGCACACTGCATTTACAAAAGTTCAGAGATAGCTCACTGCTTCACTCAGATCACTTCATTTGACTCCCCCTTGCTCACTATCTTAGAGGGTTAACACTCAGTTTATGGATGTGAAGGTCCCTTCAATGGATATACATGGAAGTATTTATCTCTTGTTCAGCATGATACATTGCTTGCATCAAGGCCCAGAGTTTATGGTGTTTGACATTCAATATTCTTCTCCAGTGTAACAACTATATATACTAAGACTTCTTATTATTTTTTCCCATAATCAAAAAATCATTGGTGATTGTTATAACACTAAAAATCAGTTCACTACACATCACCTTAATAAAATTTTCTTATTACAGGTATGCGTGTGTCTTTTCATGTGAGAATATAGATGTATGATTTCTCTTCACTTCATTAGACACATGAACCCTTGGTTTAGGATTATTCTTTTCAAATTATTCACATATGCATTTACATGAATGAATGCATGCACATTATCTTATACTTTCTTGTGTGAAGGCCCAAATGAGTATGATAAATTTTAGTACACATGCAACATATTCTCACCATTTCATAGCACTTAATTCGGATATGCATGGTATTTAAAAGTATTCTTCTTCAAATCATGCATATGAATTCATGCACTCACTTCTCATCACTATTCACATTCTTTTCATTTACCTTTCTAAACATACAATTTTCACTTTGATTTGTTAATTTTTATGAGCATGTGGTTTTAATCAAACTTCAATGTGTATATTTTGGTATGGATTGATGATACTTTATTCCTTTTACGCACATTGGGAATAGAGTTTTCTTATGAACTTTGTTCTCACCGAGAACCATGATGGTTTGCGGCCTCTCCGTGCATTATGGATGTGTGGCCTTCCCTCATACATGATGTGTGGACCTCCTTTGCATACAAAGAGGGAACCGTTCTATTTTTTTGTGGGATATCCTATTTAATTAACAAGTCCTTCTGTAGTACTATTTCCTCACAAACCTAGAATGGTTTTCATAAACTCTGTTCGTGAACCTAGGATAGTTTACGGGTCTCCTCCCTCACGTACTGAAGTGGTACGTGGTTCATTTGTTCGAGAACCCGATGTGTACGTGGCACCTTCTCCTCATGAAGACGAAGTGGTTTGTGGTTCTTCTTCTTCATGAAACAGAATGATACGCATGATAGACTTCACAAACATAGAATAGTTAATAGATAATGCATTACCCTTATTGAATTTAAGTTTCAGAGAAACTATATTTATGTGTGTATGATCTATTAAAGGCATGGGAGAAGCGACAGCTTCTCAAATCAGTGAGACTCTTATTATAAGAATAAATCAGATCTTTCCACATCCAAAATCCTCAAGATACTACATGAAGATCACAGTTTTGAAATATTTAAATCACAGTCGTGAAATATGCTAAGTTTATCAATTGTTTCTGATTTCATATTGTAATCCTAGTCATGTGTATGCGAAGAGGTATTCATGCAGATGTCCTCTCCTTGAGCACTCGACACAGAATGACCTCTAGCTACTTCGTTTTCCTCGTCCAATGTAAATTCTTCCTTATTTCGATTCATGCATGCCAATTTAGTTGCAAGTATGGTATTATGTTTCTCAGATGATGCTCATGAAATGGGTTTTCTCTTCTATAATTCCCACAGACTTAATGATGGAGGTTCCGTAGCTTTTCTGATGCGTTGGTTCCCTCGGGTGGCCATAGGTCGAAGATGACCCTCGGTCGAAGAACAGATGGCTCTGATTCAACCACACGTGTTGTAGGGATGAAGATTAGCTTGGATTATATCCTTTTATGAGGGATGTTATGAGAGGATGGGATCTTCATTGGGATCAGATGGATGTTCTAGATTTCATCCGCATTTTTAAAACCTTGTCCCACATCGAAACGCTATGATGTTTTATTATAGTTTATCAAAAAAGACACAACAAAAGTGGTACAGATTACTCCTCCTCCCTCCATTGTACCTCCTCATACCATGTTCACCCTAAGGGAATTCTCTTAGGACACACTCTTCTCTTTGTGAGCACTCCAAGTGCCCATGCTACACTGGATCACCACTTTTCCGCACATGTGGGCTTATACTCGACCCACACACAACCTATCTCCCACAGGGCTGGTCTTGAGGGCTTCACTCAAGCGCGGAGGACCCTTCAGGTCCCGTATGTTCTTGAGATGAGGACCATGACAGGCCTCCATGGATGGGACCATTATTTTTGGTAAAGGCATAAAATAACTACTTAGTGTAAAACTATGTGTTTACAAATAAAAATTCCTAACCACCTTTCCAAAACACCTCCAAAACCTTCTTCTCCATCTCTTTTAATCCTTTCAAATAACCTTCCAACCATCCTTAATCTTTTAGAAAATGTATCACTCCTCTTACACATATAAAAACATAGGATCAAGCTCACCCAACATCTGGTTTCCAATCTCCATTTTACATAGGAGAGTTCATTCATCATTTTGATCATCATTGACATCCATTGAAACTCATTGACAAAAAATAAAATTTTCATATAAAATGTGGTCACAACACCTTTATGATTTACCATTATACTATGAATGATAAATAAAGCTAATTCTCTACTCTGTATTCTATTCTTATTAAAGGCTTATCTTGAATTTCGATGTAATCCAATTATCCCAATCTACTATAATAAAAATTTACTCTCTATATAGCCATACATCTTCCATTATATATATCCTAGAAACAAGATATAGTCCATAAATTTCTATAATATATATTAAATTTTACATCTGCGTATGGTAATCAACTATAACCCAAATGGAAATATATAATTCAATGGTCTTTGAAATAATTATAATAAAATTCATGGTGATGTTATTAAATTTTTGTTTTAATAATTTTAATTATTGCATCATGTCATTATATTTAAATAATTATACATTAACATGGGGACATTGTAACAGCTTGATATTTTATGAGAAATATATATATATATTTTTATGTCTTATGTTATATGCAACACCAAATGAATCTTTCACTACATAGAACATTGGATTGGCCTGGGTCACACGCAATCGCAACCTTCCTCGATAGCGTGTGTTGTTACGCAATACCGGGTTTCACTAAACAACAATATATTGTTATAATATTATTATGGACTAGCCGTTATGAATATTATTAACAAAATTTTGAATTTTATAACATTATTAATCATCTTACACATTTTATAGAACATAGTATGAGAACAAAATAAATTTTTTGAGTAAAATAAGTATTTTTCAAACAATGCAGTTTTGCCTCTGTTTAATGGAGCACCCACTTTAAATCAAGTTTTTGACATGTTATAAGTTCAATTCGACAAAATAACATTATTCGTTGGATTAAGGATAGAAAAATTTTCTTTGGAAAAAATTTTCATATTATTCTGTTAACTTTCATATTTTAATGAATAGTAAAAACACGCTATATTTTAATTATTATTATTTTTCATCATAATAATTTATATGATTAAATTATAATATTTAATTGTTTTAAAGAATAAATATAATATATTTTTACCATTTTATATAATTTATGTAATTACCATTAATTTTACATTGATTTCAAAGGTGAAAACATTACAATCTTTGGAATAGTTTTAACCGTTAAAACTCATTCTCTTAACAACATGATTAATTTTAAATTATTTAATGGAACTTCTATGTTTTGAATTTTGAAAAATGGATTCCATATTTGAATTCAGTGGGTCCAAATTATGTTGATAGGTTACTTTTTGTTGATATTATGAATAATAACTACGCTAATTTTTATTTACTACAGTTAAAGGTAAATCAGGTAATTAAGGGTAAAAATAATATTATAAAATTTCCATAACACCAGAAAAAATTCTATTTTATGACTAAAAGATGACCCATATCACCGAAGGGTCGGAATAAATTCATTTTATGATCTTTTGACCCATAAAATAATTTAATTATTATTAAAACCAAAGAAAGTGACAACATGTCACTCTCTTAAATCTCATAAGTATTATATATTAATTTAGTGATAAGAATAATGAAACTTCGAACATGATTATTCTAAAAATATATAATAAAATTATCTACATCATTTGAATTTATTTTTAATTTTTAAGGATTATATAATTATCATTAATGGAGACACAATAGTGATGTTGAAATTATTTTATTGATTGAAATATCAAATAAATGGATTTAAAAATAATAAAATAAATATTATATTAACTATTTAAAGTGATAAAATAATTTTATAGATACATATGACATGTTATGAATATATTAATGATTTTATTTTGAACATATATTCTGTGAGTTTTTTATTTTAATTCAATTAAATGAATAGTGTCAAGATTGATACGATTGTTATTTTATAAAAATAACATAACATAAAATTGTTCAAAAATCACAAAAATATTTAAAAATTATAAATTAAAATTAATATGGTCTAAAATTCCATAAATTAATAATTTTTCGACAATTCCAAACACATATGTAATTATTTATAACAATTTAAAATTTAGAATCTTATTACCAAAAATAAAATTAAATAGATTAAATAAGGAGTAATCAAGTTGATAATATTTAAAGTAAATTCCCAAAATTTCTCAATTTTATTGGTTGATGATATTACAACCATATCTCATCTAATATTCAAGTATGAGTCATTGAATATGTTTTTTATGTGGGTTTTGAATTAATATAAATTAATATTTTTGAGGTTTCTAACGGTTCCCCTCTCCTCCCTTATAAAAGGGCACCTCCTCCCTCTCCTATTTACACAACATTGAGCATTAAATCTCAGAAAAAACCAGCCCATTACTCTTCTAATAATCCCTATTAATATTTTGTAGGTTCTTGTCTTCCCAAAATACCAACTCTAGTCCCTGAAGAGGAAGTTTAAAGGAGGCACATCAAGGAAGAGGTAATCTCTTCTACCTATTCATTGATGTTCATTCCTTCTTCTACTTCCTATTATTTAGTTGTTTCATTATAATGTAATAACATCAGTATCAATCATATACTGATATTATATTATAAATATGAATCAAAACTATTTCATCTTCTATCCAGCCTATGGAAAACAAAATCACCGCGTGTGCGTACGTATAGAATACCATCTCCACGTCATGGTGTAATCTGTTTTCAACCACCACATTACATGGATGGGTATAATGGTGAAAATAATAACTTTATGTATATGATTATTATAACATGATACTGATTCTAAAATATTATATCATCAACTCCAATTCCATTCATATAATTATGGGAATGATATCATCGCTTGTGCGTACGTACGGCGCACCGTCTCCACGATGTGATGCAACTCATTCTACATGATCTTCATTTAATAATGATTATATAAATAAATTTAATGAATAAATAAGATATATTATACACTAATAAAAAATTTTAAATGATATATCTATAACCCAAAATTAATAATAAGAATTTATTTGACAAAACAGGCATAAGAATAGAAAGTTGTGAACACCCGAATAACGAGTAACAATGAAATATTACCAATAAGAAGATAAGAATATGACCATATATGACATCATAAAAATTAATATGATTATTTAATTAGTTAATGACATTATTTACAACATTATACAAGAGGTGCAGATATGTACGAAGCATATTGGACCTAAGGTAAGAGAAAATCTCACAATTTCATTTATATCCGAGATTGTTTATACTTCAGAAATTACTGGGGAAAATTTATCATCCATATACATGTTTCCTAAATATTTAATATTATTTATATCCTCATTCTATTATTTAAATTTAATTTTACCTATTGGTTAATTTTTATTACAAGATATGAAAGGAATATTTTGTCGTTTTTAGTACGACTTACATTTTGACTTTTTCGACCCAAGTACGAGAAAAATGTTTTTTTAAATTATACAACATGAATGGGTTATTATGATTTCATAGAACATTATTTCCATGAAGCTTCCTTTACATGTTTTCAAGTTTATTTTTAATCAACTTATTTTATTTTAAAATTTCATGACATGTTAATGAAGGGAAAAAAATTTGAAGTAGAAAGGATATTTTTCTCAAGAATGGAGTTCAAACGTTTTATCAAAATTATTTTCCATCTAAGATAAAATAAGATTATGTTTCTATCCCGATTTTTACATTTATTTGATTATATTTTGATGGAATAATTTTTATGATGTCCTTTTATCTTATATGGATTCTGATATGATGGCATGATTTTTAAGACTCCCATTTTTATTACATGGGTTATGCTATGATGTATGATTTATGATCTTCTGGCACACATAAGAATGGTATAATTTTGAGATGGGTGGGACCTATATCTACCTCCAATTCCTTGGGTAAAGATTTAAATCTCATGAGATAGACATGGCTGTAATGACATATTAATTCGGTTTAGTTATACAGGACTGAAACGATCTGTGAACTCGATTCTAAAATGGACTTTGTCCGCCAGGATAGTCTTGGCAACGAGTCTTGACTAATAAGAAATGATTCTCTATTATTATGTGTGTATGAAAAAAAGATTCATATTTTATGTTATGATTATTGGGATTACATTTCACTACCATTATTTATCGCATGTTATGATAGTATGATCTCTTTTGCAGGTTAAGAGTTTAAAAATGTTATGTTCTTATGAATATGATGTGATTGATATTTCTTTTGTTTGCACTTAATGACCATTTGAGCTCACCCTTTTGAATGTTTTCTTTTCCCCAGGTCAGTAATAAGTGTTTTAATTATGATATTCAAGAAGGGACTCTAGATATGATAAAATAAAAGGGAGACATTGTAGATGATTTATGAACCAGTTATTTATGTTTCCCAGTTTCAATAGACACTATACCTATATGGTCCTATCATGGTTTTGTTATATGTTGTAATAAGTGTTATTCAATTTTAAAGTAATAACAATGTATGTAATGTATGTGACATTATAGTTGGTATTAGAGGAAAGGTATAGTCAACCTTTTGAAACTAGGATGTGAAAGCCTTAGTAAGAACCCTAAGGACATGTCTAAGCATAGAACACAATCTTAGTGTTTTAGAAATGGCCATGAGTATCCTATGATAAGACCTAAAGTGTGAAATTTTATTACTGATTATGTTGTTTTCCTGTTATAAATAGTGTTGGTCACACTATTCTTCTTGGTTTTACTCAATGGTTGGAACCTGAAGGAACCATGTTAATGTAGAATGTGATGGGAAATGAAATGATTTTCCCCCTGAGCAACCAAATATTATGGGGGATAGAATGAAAAATCTTGTGGCCATGATAACACAACATTCTCTAGCTATGAATCATATAGGACATCCAAATGAACAAATGAAAGAGCCACATTCTATTGAATCCTTCATGAGGAAGTGTCCACCCACATTCAGTGGGTCTACTTATCCATTAGTGGATAAACAATGGATTAGACCACTGAAAATATATTTTCAGTTCTACAATGTTATGAACATGATAAAGTCATCTTAACAGTATATCGTTTGGAAGTTGAAGCTGATCAATGGTGGAATCATATCAAGAATACAAGGCCCCAAGATGAAATTGAATCCATGGAATTGGACGAGTTCAAGAACTTCTGTTTCAATAAGTACATACCTTGTATTCTTCGAACAAAGATGGCGAAAGAGTTTCTTGATCTAAAGCAAAAGGATGATGAATCTATTGGTACCTATGAAGCAACTTTTACAAGACATGCGATGTATGCTTTTGGGATTATTATCCAACTTGACAGTAATATCAAACACTTCTTTTGTGGCTTATAACCAAGTCTCTGAAGGGAATTATCCATAAGGAACATCAATATCTCTGAGTAAATTGTCCGTTGTGCTCTCAAGTTTGAGATGGAAATTAGAGTATGTCACCAGTCATATGGGTTTGATAAGAAGAGGAAAATTGAATTCAATGGAAAATATAAAGAGGACACTGAAATGAGGATGGTTTTTCCCTTATGCACAAATTTTGGAAAGAAATATGGATGGAGTTTTCTTAAAGGGACAAGTAAATTTTTCAAAGGTGGAAAATAAGGTCATCAAGAATTTGAATGCCGCAATAATGTGAAGAATATGTCTAGTGATGCGAACAAAGAAAAGACCACAAAAAATGCACCTCATACACTTCAATGTTACAAGTGAAAGGAAATGGGGCATTATGCTAATCACTCCCCTAATCCAAGGGTTTTTTATTATGACTGACGCCAACAAACTCTTAAGGCCAAAGAGAAAGGAATGTCACATAAAATTTCTATCGGCAATGTGGATTACGATAACGAAGTGGTGAAAGGTACACTTATAATACACTATAAAGTATAAAATGTTTTATCTGATTTTGGATCCACCCACTCTTTTATTTCTAAATATTTTTCTAAGGGTATCACCATATTACCTCAACGGTTAGATGTTGAGTTAGCTGTGACCACCCCCAATGGCACAACAGTCGCATCAAAAGTTAATAATTATTCTCCAATTGAAGTTTGTGGGAATTTTCTTTCTAAAAATCTTGTGATCCTTCATATAGTGTAATTTTATGTGATCCTTGGAATGGATTGGATTTATTTATATGGAGCTTATATCGATTGACAAATAAGGGAAGTCACATTTCATATTCATGTTCAATCAACCATCATCTATCGATGCGAGGATAAATATAACCTTCTAGTGGAAATTTCATCATTATTACGAGTCATGATTCCATTAAATTAAGGTTATTTATCTCAAATAGTTGGAGAGAAACTCACTATTAATAATACACCCATTGTACGGGAATTTTATGTTGTCTTTCTAGAAGAATTTCTAGGTCTTCCACCAAATCATGAAGTTGAGTTTTCAATAGAACTCATTTCGGGTGCTATGCCCATTTCAAAGACACCATATAGAATGGCCCCAATTGGGTTGCAGGGATTGAAGAAGCAACCCCAAGAGAATATTGATAAGGGATTCATGCGCCCTAGTGCATCACCTTGGGGAGCACCTGTTCTATTTGTTAAGAAGAAATATGGATCAATGAGACTCTGCATTGATTATCGAGAACTTAACAAGATCACTATCAATAAAAATACCCTCTCCCATGCATTGATGAAATATTTGACCAACTATGTGGAGATAAATACTTTTCCAAGATTTATTTACATTCGGGGTATCAGCAATTAATCGGTCAAAAGGGAGGATATATCAAAGATGGCTTTCCGTACTAGGTATGGACACTATGAATTTATAGTGATGCCCTTTGGTCTTACTAATTCCCCTGCTAGAATTATAGATCTAATTAATAGAGTCTTTAGAGAGTATCTTGATTAGTTTTTGGTAGTCATTATAGATGATATTCTTGTCTATTCAAAGAGCAAGGAAGGACAATAATATCACTTGAGAATTGTATTAAAGACCCTAATAAAGTAGAAGCATTATACCACATTTTCCAAGGGTGAATTTTTTCTTCAAAAAGATTCAATTTTGGAACACATAATCTCAAAAGAGGGGATATCTGTGGATCAAACAAAAATAGAGGTAATTGAATGATGGTCGAGACCAAAAAAAGTAACTGGGATTCGAAGTTTTCATGTTTTGTCTGGATATTCAAGATGTTTTGTGAATTATTTTTCATTATTATCTAATCCACTCAATAGGTTGACTCGAAAAGGAGTTAAGTTCATTTGGAAGGAGGAGTGAAAAGAAAATTTCAAGGAGTTAAAAAGAAGATTATCCAGTGCACCGGTGCTCACAATGCATTGTAGTGGAAAAAGGTTTTTGATATATAGTGATGCATCCAAGAAGGTATTGGGGTGTATTCTCATGCAAAACAATATGGTGATAGCTTATGACTCACGAAAATTGATAATACATGATAAAAATTACCAAACTCATGATTTGGGATTAGCTGTGGTAATATTGGCATTAAAGATTTAGAGGAATTATATTTATGGTGAAAGTTGTGATATTTATACTAATCATAAATGTTTGAAGTATATTTTCACACAAAAGGAGCTGAATATGTGCCAAATAAGATGGTTGGATCTGATTAAGGATTATGACTACCCAATTCATTACCACCCATGTAAAACAAACAAGGTGGAAGACACATTAAGTCGACAAGACCATGCAAGATTATCCATGATGAGGATCCCAAAAGATAAAATATTTTTGGGATTTACAAAGGATGGATCTTAAAATTATAATGGAAGGGGAAAAATATTATATTTCTCAAGTGAATGTTCAACCATCTATACATGTGAAGATTAAATATGCGTAGAAAGAAGATGTAGAGTTACAAAAGAAGGTGAGAAATATTCCTGAATTCCACATCGATTGTGATGAAATAATATGATTTAGGAATCAGGTTTGTGTTCCTCCCATCCCAGAATTAATGAAGGAAATATTGGATGAAGCTCATAGTTCATCATTCTATATTCACCCTGGAAGCATGAAGATGTATAGGGACCTGAAGGAGTACTTCTTGTGGGACGACATGAAAAGAGATGTTGCTGAATATATCTCTTAATGCTTGGTTTGTCAGCATGTTAAAGTTGATAGTTAGAATTCTAAGGATATGTAACAGCCATTACGCATACCATAATGGAAATGGGAAAACATCACTATGGTCTTTGTCACTAGAATTCCTAAAACATCCAAAGGAAATAATGCTATTTGGGTTATAGATGTTCGTCTTATGAAGTCGGAAAACTTCATTGCTATTAGAGAAGATTTCCATCTTGATCATCTAGCCAGGATATATTTTATGGAAGTGGTAAGATTGTATAGAGTACAACTTTCCATTATATCTGATTTGGATATCAGGTTTAACTCGATGTTTTGGTGAAGTCTTCTGCATACTCTAGATACAAAGTTGAGTTTCAGCACTACTTATCATCCTCAGACAGACGGTCATTCTTAGATGTAAATTCAAACTCTAGAAGACATTTTGAGAGCATGATCTATGGAATTCAAAGGTTTTTGGGATCAAAACATCCCTTTGGTGGAATTTTATTATAATAATATCTTTCACTCCAGTAATTAGATGGCTCCTTATGAAGCTCTCTATGGAAAGAAATGCAGAACTCCAACTTACTGGGATGATGTTGGGGGAAAAAGGCTATTAGGACCTAATATTGTTGATGAGATGGCAGAAAAAGTCATATCTATTCAACAACACATAAGAGAAGCTCAGAGACGACAAAAAAGATATGCAGATAACAGAAGAAAATACCTAGAGTTCGAAGTGGGTGATAAAGTGTTCTTACGAATATCTCCCTGGAAGAGAGTAATGAGATTTGGAATGAAGGGAAAGCTGAGCCCTAGGTATATTGGTCCTTTTAAAATACTTGATCGTATTGGGATAGTAGCATACCGATTGGCTCTTCCACCGAATCTCTCTCAAGTTCATGATTTGTTCCATGTATCTCCCCTTTGAAAGTACATACCCGATCCTTCACATTTACTATGGTCAGCAGTTGTACCGCTGGAGCAAGATCTTTCTTATGAAGGACAGCCAATAGAGATTCTAGATCGTAGAGAAAATGATCTACAAAACAAGGACACTAGCTTGGTGGATGTTTTATGGAGGAACCACAAATTAGAAGAAGCTACATGGGAAAAAGATGATATGATGAGGGAGATGTATCCTCATCTATTTGTTAGAAAGTGATGAATTTCGAGGGAAAAATTATTTTAAGGGGGTAGAATGTAACACCCTATGATTTTAAGAGAAATATATATATTTTTTATGTATTATGTTATATGAAACACCAAACTAATCTTTCACTACACACAACACTGGATTGGCTTGCGTCTCATGCAATCACGACCTTCCTTGATTGCATGTGTAGTACGCAATACTAAGTTTCACTAAACAACAATATATTATTATAATATAATTATGGAATAGCCGTTATAAATTGGTTTAACTACATTATGAATTTTATAACATTATTATTCATCTTACACATTATCTAGAACACAGTATGAGATCAAAATAAATTTTTCAGGTAAAATAAGTTTTTTTAAAAAATGCAGTTTTGCCACCTTTTAATGGCGCACCCACATGAAATCTAGTTTTTGACAAGTTTATAAGTAAAATTTGACAAAATAAAATTCTTCTATGTAATTAGGATATAAAAATTTACTTTGTATAAATTTTTCATATTATTCTGATAACTTTCAAATTTTAATGAATAGAAAAAACACGCTATATTTTAATTAAAAACAATATTTTTCATCGCAATATTTTATATGGTAAAATTATATTTTTGAAAGGTGTTAATGTATAAATAGAATATATTGTTACCCTTTAATATAATTTAGGTAATTTCCATTAATTTTACATTGAATTCAAAGGTAAAAATATTTCAATCTATGGCAATGTTTTGACCTTTAAAACATGTTTTCTTAACAACGAGATTAATTTAAAATTAATTACTGCATCTTCTATGTTGTGAATTTTGAAAAATGGATTAAATATTTTAAATCAGTGGGATCAAATTATGTTGATAGGTTACTTTTATTTTATTTTTGATATTATGAATAGTAACTACGGTAATATTTATTTACTGTAGTTAAAGGTAATTTGGGTAATTAAGGGTAAAAATAAGATTATAAAATTACCCTATCACCTACCAAAATTCTATTGGATGATGAAAAGTAAACCCATATCACCTAAGGGTTGGAATAGATAAATGTTACGGACTTTTGTCCCTAAAAATAATTTAATTATTATTAAACCTAAAGAATGTGACCACATGTCACTCTCTTAAATATTATAAGTATAATAATTTTAATGTAGTGATAAACGTAATGAAACCTCAAACATGAATAGCCTCATGAAATATAATAAAATTATATACATCATTGGAATTTATTTATAATTTTTAGGGATTGATTAATTATCATTAAATTTGACACAATAGTGATGTTGAAATTATTTTATTGATTGAAATATCAGATAAATGATTTTTAAAATATTAAAATAAATATTTTATGAACTATTTAATGTGATCCACTAATTTTAAAGATAAATATGACATGTTATGAATCTATTAAATCTTTTATTTAAAACATATCTTCTGTGAGGATTTTATTTAAATTCATATAAATTAATAGTGTCAAAATTGACACTATTGTTTCAAAAAAACCAAAAATATTTAAAAATTATAAATTAAAATTTATATGGACTAAAATTCCATAAATTATCCAATTATGGATAAATCACAACACATACGTAATTATTTTTAACAACATTAAATTTAGAATCTTATTACCACAAATAAAATTAAATAGATTAAATAATGTTAAATTAAGTTGATAATGTTTCAAATAAATTCCCAACATGTTTAAATTTTATTGGTTGATTATATTACAACCCTATATCATCTAAGATTTTAGTATTATTCATTTTTGTAAGTTTTTAAGTGGGTTTTGATTTATTATAAATTAATATTTGTGCGGTTTCTAAAGGCACCCCTCTCCTCCCTTATAAAAGGGAACTTCCTCACTCTCCACTTACACAACATTGAGCCTTAAAGCTCAGACAAAAAATACCCATTACTCTTATAAATTTCCCTAGTAATATTCCAAAGGTTCTGGTCTTTCCAAAATACCAACTCTAATCCCTTAAGAGAATGTTTAATGGAGGCACGTCAAGGAAGAGGTAATCTCTTCTACCGATTCTTTCAAGTTTCTTTCTTATTCTACTTCCTCTTATTTAGTTGATTTACTATAAAGTAATAACATAAGAATAACTCATACAATTATATGTTATTATAAATTTGAAACAACCATATTTCATTTTCTATCCATCCCGCGGAAATTGAAATCACCGCGCGTGGGTACGTACGGAATACCAACTCCATGTTGTGGTGAAATCTTTTTTCCACCACCACCTTACATGGATTGGTATAATGGTGAAAATAATAACAATTTATATGATTATTATAACATGATACTGATTCTGAAATATTATATCATCAACTCCAATTCCATTTATATAATTATGGGAACGATATCATTGCTCGTGCGTACGTACGACCTACCGTCTCCACAATGTGATGCGACTCGTTCTACATGATCTTCATTGAATAATGATTATATAAATGAATTGAATGAATAAATATGAAATATATTACACTAATAATAATCTGTAAATGATATAGCTATAACCTAAAAATTTGAATATGAATTTATTCGACAAAACACACATAAGAATATAAAGTAGTGAACACCTGAATAACGAGTAACAATGAAATATTACCAATAATAATATATGAATATGACCATATATGATATCATAACAAGGAATATGATTCTGTAATTATTCAATGACATTATTTAAATATTTATACAGGAGTTTCGGATACGTACGAAGCATATCATACCTAAGGTAATGGAAAATTAGCAATCTCATTTTTATCCGAGATTGTTTATACATCAGAATTTATTGGAGAATATTTATCATCCACATCATTGTTTCCTCAATATTTAATATTATTTATATCCTCCTAAAATTTTTTAATTCCAATTTTACCTAATGGTGAATTTTTAGTAAAATATATAAAAGGAATCTTTTGTCGTTATTAGTACGAAATACTTTTTGACTTTTTCGGCCAAAGTACGAGAAGAATGTTTTTTTAACTTATACGTCATGAATGGATTATTTTGATTTCATAGAACATTACATCCATGAATATTCCTTTAAATTTATTTAATTTTATTTTTAATCAACTTTTTTTAGTTTAAATTTGTATGACATGTTAACAAAGGAAAAATGTTTTTGATGTAGAAAGGATATTTTCCTCAAGAATTGTGTTCAAGAGTTTTATCAAAATTATTTTCCATATAAGATAATATAGGGTACAATTTCTATACCTATTTTTACATTAATTTAATTTTTTTATGATGGAATTATTTTTATGATGGCCATTTATCTTAAATGGATTATGTTATGATGGCATGATTTTTATGAATCCCATTTTTATTACAAGGGTTATGCTATGATGTATGATTTATGATCTTGTGGAACACATAACAATGGTTTCATTATGAGATGGGTGGGACCTATATTTCCCTCAAATTTATTAGGTAACGATTTATATCTCATGAGATATACATGTATGGAATGGTAGGTTAATCCGGTTCAGTGATACAGGACTGAAATGAGGAGTGAACTCGGTTCAGAAATGGACTTTGTCCACTAGGATAGTCTTGGCAATGATTCTTGACTACTAAAAAATGATTCTCTATGATTATGTGTGTATGCCACAAAGCTTCATGTTTAATGTTATTATTATTGGGATTAAATTTCACTACCATGATTTATCCCATGTTATGATATTATGATCTCTTTAGCAGGTTAAGATTTGCAAAATGTTATGTTCTTATGAATATGATATGATTGATATTTATTTTGTTTACCCTTACTAAGAATTTGATCTCACCCTTTTGTATGTTTTCTTTTTCCCAGGACAGGATGAAGGGTATTAAGTAAGATATTCCAAAAGGGACTCTAGATATGATAAAATAAAAGGAAGACAGTGTAGATGATTTATGAACCAGTTGTTTATGTTTCCCAGTTTTTAAGGACACTATACATATACGGTCCTTTCATGGTATTGTTATATGTTGTAATAAGTGTTTTTTTAATTTTTAAGTAATAACAATGTATATAATGTATAGGTCATTATAGAGATAGTAATCATTGATATATATATAATCTTTTATCTCCATCTAATTTATCACTAATAATTAATAATTCATGAGAACTCTACGAATCTTTCCACCTCAAGGTTATATAGAAAATTATATATATTCATTGTCCAAAAACTCCATATTTTGTTTGGGTGTTTATGAGATAAATATTTACTGCTAAATCATTCCATTCTATTATTATCAAATTCTATCATTACAATATTACTAAAATCTATCTGTACCTCAATATATTCTTTTTAGGATCCATGATATTCTCATGGATGTATAGTAAATCAATAATTTTGAGAGGATAGGATTTAATCCCAACCATTTTCATTTAAACATAAATCCTTTATAAATAAATAATTATTAGTTCTCCTCCAATCCTTTTCAAATATAAGGTAGCATGATCCATCCTAAAAAGAGCATCATATGCCATTTTAACTAACTAGGGTGATAATGTATTGGTAAATCACAGTATTTAATCTATATGAACCACCTTATTTGAAACATGTTATAATACATTATTGTGTATTCATATTTCAATATAATATTATTTGTATATATTTATATATATCAACCTTATCTCCATAGAGATATGATTTATATATTATTATTTCTAATATATCTACTAATAACTAAAAATCATGTGTCTGGATATTTTTTTAGTGAAAATTTAGTTGAGATGACACACATTCAACAAAAAAAATTATTTATAACTCCTCTCAACTAGTACATTGATTCATCAATTTATATTAATAATCCTTCTCTATTATTGGATAGTTTTATTACAAGTTCACTAAATTATAATTGCATAACTTCTGTATTTTTTTCATATTTACCATTGTAAATGAAGTCGATACAATGATGAAATAACATGGTATATTAATTTTGTAGTTGGTAAAAAATTTTAGAAAATCATTGGTTGTCTCTATCCAATCAATTTTCACTCTTAATCTTGGTTACAGTGTCCAGTTTGGGGTATTATTCAGCTACTTAATGATTTAAGGATCTACAAATATACCATAAATTGTGATTACATGACCCAAGAATGAAACTTTATATATAAAAATTTTATAGTTTTTAAATTTATAATGTATTTTATTGATTCATAATGGCATTAGAACAATTATTCAAGTCCCCCTCCCCCCAAGGATACTCTTCTAGATCAAAAAATTAGGGAAAGGAGGCAATGATGTTTGAATCCCACCTCTAATATTTTCGGGTAAGAAAAAAACATTTAGGGTATGTATTGTACACGAATAGGAGGAATTACCCTATAAAATTGAGATGTGATAGAAAACATAAAAACATAAAGAAACACCTACTCATATAAAATTAATGATATATCTCAATAATTGAGTGTAATGTCTTCAAAACCCAACAATATAAATGGAATCTACATGGAATGAATAAAAATCCAATGTTTATGACGTCAATATCCAGAAATCTCCAGAACAAATCCATCAACTAGTAATGTGTATCCCGGTCTCCGAAAATCTTATACATTCTATAAAATTAATTTTTATATACATACAGTTATCATAACATTAACTATTAGATATATCCTCCCTGAAACCATCATGAAATAGTTAATGTGAGTATACTAAATCTCAATGAAAAACAATTGAATATATCCCATCACTAAAGCAGGTATCCTATATTCCCATAATCACTAATTCTCTCTCAATAAGTATCGCATACATAGATATTATAATGTACATTATAAGATATATTGATGTTACCTCTCTACCACTTCCCTACTAGTTCTCCACTCTTCAATGGTGTAACATTTCATTATCCATATCTCTCCAAAAATTTACCCACCTTAAAACACATGAACAACTGTATCATAAAATTATCTTCATTCAATATATAATATCATCATCACATACAAAACACCCCATGAATCACATCATTCAATCACCAATTGAAACATCCCTTGATATTAACCAAGTAGTTTATGGGTTCCACTAGATCCCATTAGTCAATTATTAAACCATAATCTATCAATGTAAATGGGTTGGAAATTTTTTTATTAATTATAATTCCATAATTTGAGATACCCTAAGACTCATCATATGTACAAAAAAAGATATTCCTAAACCATGAACAATCGGCTACATCCTGTTGTGGGGAAAGGAATGTATAAATAACCGACTCAGCTATCTGACCTTTAATGAATATTCATTGTGGATAAAACATTATAAATGTAAGAATAATAATGAAAAATCAATGTTTCAACCTATTTTATTAGTCCTAGTTATATCTTGAACACCTCCATCTATACATCCCAAATCACCAACGCCAACATCCCCTATAACATTATCCGTCCTCACCTATCTCACATGAAAAAATAGTTATCCCAAGAACACATCATATCTAATTACTTATCAAACATACATATAAGTCATACACGGAATGATGGAAATAATAAATATACAACAATGAATCTTTTCCAAAATATTGAGGCATCAATCATTAAAAATAAAATAGTATATCATAGACCCAAAAATTTATCATTATGAAATAATTTATTCATTAGCATAATGAATTAATACATTAATTTATCACAATTTACAACATTTAGTATCGTAGGGAATATCTTAATAAATCATTTTAATTATATTAACATGATTCCAACTATAATTTCGCCACTTTTCATAGAAATATTGATTAATTTAACTCTCTATTAAACCCTCATTGAGGTTTTTTTTGTACCTTATAATAAGAAACTATTCATTTATTCTAGGTTTTCATTATGGGAAAAAAGTGGAATGGGTTCTAGAACATGGCTATAGAGACAATTGATGACCTTTAAGAAGTACAAGACACAAGTAGGATTTCAGTCATTTATTTAATACCTGATCTGAAATGGTCTGGGTAGATATGTTCCTAATGTGAGTTGGTTTTCCCATAAAGTGTAAAATATGATCACTACATGATGTTTATAATATATATGTTTTGTAAAATACATGTATTTTTAAAGGATCATAGCCCCTTTATTTTCCCTCATTCTCTCTCCTCTCATTTCTATCACATAAATGTTTTCCACAATAGGATTTCTCCGATATCTACCCTTTGTTATGATCTTGGTCATCCATCTAACCTATGATCAAACCATCGTTCATCACATCGGAAGTGCACTAGTGATAATGTTGATAAACTATCTTATTTTCTTGGTTTATCTCACCATCTTTTATAAAAAAAAGTGTGGGATAATATTAAATATTTTCAATGTTTTTATTTTTTTTGAAAATTTATTCATTTCTACCTAGATTCAAAGGATGAAAAATAGATGTGTGATCATATACCAACCTATAGTATGTGGAATAGTAACTTTACCCTTTTGATGATTTCTTTTATATCATGTTCCACCATGGGGCATGATAAACTCTCAATGTGTTTTCTAAAATTTAAAATTTTCATTATTCTAAAAATTGGTCAATTATAGAAATGAGATATGTAATCTTGATTATGGAAAGAGGCCACCACCTCGTCAAGTACCACCATGTCATCTGTTCCCATGAGATTCCACCTTAATATTTAAATTTTAATTTAGTCAAAACACCATTTATGTGTCCGTGTTTTGAATCCTAAGTGAAGAGACTACTTAAAGTAAATGGGAGCGAGTGGTTTGACCACTACCCTTTATGTTATTGTGAATATGGTTGTGCCCCTTAATTATATAAAATTATAAATGATTTTTAATTAAACCCTTTGACATGACCTAAATAATGAATTTCTATATATTTATGATACTCGGGAAAGGAATCCCATATACATGTCTTACATTCCAATGGAATCACTTCGATTTATGATACTCATTCATAAAATCCCATAGTATTATAATAATCAAGCATGGAGTCCACACATTTTCGATACCTGAGAATGGTGTCCCATATACATGTGATACATGGGAATAGTGTATCACATATTTCTGATATGCATGAAAGGCGTAATTTTTTTTATATTTTAAAAAGGAATCCCATATACATGTGTTACTATGGAAATGCATCCCATATACATGTGAAACACGAGAAAGGAAACCCATTTATTATTTATACATGGGAAAGGTGTCCAAAAAAATGTAGATTGTTTGGAAGGGATTATCAAATAACTACGATACCTAGGAAAGGAATCCCATATACATGTGATATATAGGAAATGAATCCCTTCTATTTTTTTATACTCCAAAATGGTGTCCCAAAAACATATGATACTCAACACTGGTTTCCCACATATTTGTGATACTCAAGAAAGGTGTCCCATATACATGTTTTATCGATTCATGGAATATCTTCTATATGTGATACACGATCATGGAATCCCATATATTTGTGATACTTGGATGTAGAATCACTATATATATAATGTTGGAATGGAATACCATCACACTCTACGGGATTCATACTACATCCAATAGACTTCAATGTTACACCATGAGTATTAGATAGTAGTAGTACCCATATATATGGATGTAAACATCACAACATATATAAAAATATTTATGTATACATTGGTTATATTTTTTAATATCATTCTTCTTAGGTCAAAGAAGGTAGTGTCAACCTAGTGTCATTTACGAAATAGAGCCGACCCATTCACTGTTTATAGTCTTTATTACATTATTATGTATGCACAAAATCATTATATATGCACCAACTATATTTTTATGGACACTATTACTGTTTGCCTACTAAATATATCTCACAACATTTTGGGCCCGCCTATGGTACTCAACGAAACCTCATGGTCGTAGGGGATAGAGTACTGAGCATATGATATTAATGATAGGGGATGTAGCTTTATGGTCTTTTAAATTTGTTTCATCATGTTGTATACACATATACCCATGTGTCCCATGTACTTCCATTCTTTGATTAATATAATGAAATGATCACCATCATGTATATAATATTTATTTAGCATTATCTTGTTTATTTATATGGATTATTTATTATTCCACTCCTATTTATTTATCACTACTTCTTCTATTTACCATTATTATTCAGTATTATGCTATAATTTTGTCAATAATACATAGTATCAAAATGAAAAAACCTTTTTCACGTAGTACTAGTCAAAGTCAACTAGAATACATGAATGGGTTCTTGAGGTCATGTGGCCAACTGGCTTGGGGAACCACTTAATCTCTCTTGATCTAGGATGTAACATTGTGGTATCAGGGGATTCTTTTTTTCTTTTATCTTTCTATTTTGTTATTAATAAAGAGAATAGGAATGGGTCAGAATTTGGACATGAGTTAGTTCCATGGAGTAGCTAACCCCTGTAAAGGGGAATACTAAATTTTCTTGGGGTGTGATATTGTTTTTATTTTTTGGTGCATGTTACAGTTTTACTGCTTTCATTATTGGATAACACACTTGTTTTGTGGCATTATTACTGAAATTATTAATATGAAATCATTTTCCCCCGACAATTATTTATAAAGGATGTATCTTCACATACATAATTAATGGTATTTATGGATTGACATTCCAGGCATTATCCCATGCCAAATTTATATAATGGAATGAATCGCCTATATTTCCTGTGATTATTATGATTTACTTGATTATTATATATGGAAATGCGCTAAACCATCTTGAAGGGATAATTGTTTTTGATTAATTGATGATTTTGTTCCAATCTAAGTCATGTTTTCCCATATATATTGGGGATGAAATTTTAATTGGACAATATGGAATATTTGATCCACAAAGTGTTGGTTTTATGAAATGAAATGTAAATTGATTTGATTAAATCGATTCCAATTATAAATTATGAATCTTATACATATATATACTCAGAATTATTATTCATTTATTCAAATAATTTGCATAACCAATTATATCCTAATGTAGTATTTAAATTCTAGGACGTAGTTATATGTTGTTCCAATTTAAATTTATAAGGAGAATGAACCTTTATAAATTTGGAATAGTGAAGCATCTAACGAGATTATGATATCTATGTGCACCGAAATTATTATGACTGTAAATAAGGTAAAAAATATTAATTAGAAGGGTTAACATAGTGTCCCTTGTGTCTCATGTGACCTTTTTTACAACCTAGACTAGTATTTTGTAGCAGGTATAGAAATATGACTTGTTATAGGATGTTTAGGTACAAGTACATTTCTATTGTCTGTTATTTATTATATGTTTGTAAATCATAGACGAAGACTACTCTAGAAATTATAAGGATATGACTCCATGATTTCCACGATTCATACACCATGAGGGTGGTTGAGACCTTTATTTTGAGTATTTGGTCCCTATGGAACTATTAATTCCTCTAGCAATTCCACTTGAGTCGCATCCTACTGATCAGCCACTAAGAATGGATAATCCGTGTTGAGAAATATTTTAGGGGATTCATTTATTTTTTTAAGAAGAACCGAAACATTTCCCTAATGTGGAAAAGATTATTTGATATTTTTGATGATTTATCCTCTGACCTTCTCATGGGATGGCGGTCTTCAGGTAGTTGATTCATGAATGGATTCCGTGTTACCGATCATAGATAATTTAGGGCCACCTCTAGAGAAAATGTTCAATCTCACAACATATATACTTAATGACTCTAATAAACAATGGGGGATATAATATATCCATCAAATCATTATCTTGGTTTGTTATGGTCATAATTCTAGGAATCCTTAAATGGTTACTTAATGTCCCAGACATTGAGAGCTGACTAAGTTGTACATTTTATGAAACTTCTATATGGTCCTATGTTTGTGGAGAAATATTCATATAATTTTATCCAAATTAATCATTTTTTCCTGACACTAACTAGTGATGAGTTCATGATTGTGAGCTAGATTGAGTATGGGCTTGCTTACACCATCGAATCTTAGGTGGATGTCTTTCAATTGACAACCATTTTAGACATAGTGAATGAAAACCACATTATTGATAAAAAACTGAGTTAATTTTGTATTGCGAGATAGGGATGTTCAGTTTTAGGATAGTCATGTGGATCTTTTAGTGGTAGGAAGTGTAACTTCATGTCTCCACATGGGGGTGGTAGCTTCCAGATAAAACCCATTGATAGTAATTATTCTTCCACTAGTGTTGGAAGCTAGGGAATAAGTATCCATTGTGTCCTTCATATCCCATAGATTGTTGATCTTACAATAGGTTGGGTAATATTCGGTTTTCCTTACATGAAATTCTATCGATGCCTAGTAGGAGAGGATCTATATTAGTTCCATCATCTTAATCATTACCACCTTTCTATGTAAGAAGATGGAATACTACTAGCTAATTGGGGTTTAGAGGTGGTCGTGGATGAGTATGTCAGGATCCATACATTCTATTCTAATATAGTGTAAAAAGATAGGGTATATATGTTTTATCTCTGGGCCAAAAATTTGGTCATATCTACATAGAGAATAATACTTTAGAGGAGCAAAGTAATGGGCCTTCAACAGTAAGGGGTACTATACTAGTATAATCCAGTTTCTTATCTTCATTATTTTGAATAAGTTCTATGAAATCCTTTGTATAAATGGAAATTATGGAAATTATGGTCCTTAAAGTGGAATACTTATGTGGTATGATGACTCTCAACACACTTTTTGGGGTTTGATTGGTGAGTATATGCTAGTTCATGGATTTCACCATTGTGGTAGGAGGATATCTCTTCCTATGGGAACATTTTTTCTAGATATGACCAATATCAATATCATTCTATAGATGTACTGGTTAGTTCTGTACTACACCCATGTCCATTTATATCACTAAATGGTTTATTTTATATCACTATAGGGAAGTAACAATGTCTATAAAATTGAATGGGATGTCTAGGAATGTTGAGATCAAATGGAGCATCGTATGATGAGTGGAGTGAAAACCTACTAGGCTAGTCTCTTCATGAGTGAGTAGGAAATGAAGAAAATAGAATTCCCTTATATTTTGTATTTCAATTGGGATATTTTTCAAAATTAAATCTATAGGTTATCGTCTTTGAAAAAGGTAGAATTTACCATTGATTAAGGGCCATGAGTGAAAAAAGTGTCAATTCCTCCTTAAAAGATGGAATATAGAGAGCTCATGGATTTCAAAACGAATTTATAGCTTTCAAAAGGTAATGATTTTATATGATTCAATACATTTTTTGGGATTATATTTTTCTATTCACCAAGAGGTGGATGGTAACCTTAATCCTTCTATTTATTATCGCATGTTGTCCCATCTTATATTTAGGTACTGTAATGAACTAGTTCATATAGTTGAGCTCTTCGACAAACTATGAGTAGTAGAAGTTATATCTAACATAAAAATGAGTTTAGGATTCCATTAGTTTTATTTTATTCCATCATACATACAAAAAAAATATTCTATGGAAAATGATGCTTATATAAGTATGTTGTTATATCATTTGGTCTAACAAACATGCTGTAATTTTTCATCGATATAATGAATTGGGTTTTCCACCCATATCTAGAATCATTATTGGTAGCCCACCTAGATGATATCATTATGTATTCTCCGCCTATACATGACCATTTCAAACATCTTGAGATAATTCAACTACACTAATAAAGCATCATCTATATGTTAAGCTCACACAATTCTACTATTTCATCGATAATGATTATTTATTAGGTTATATAATCTCATTGTAAGGGGTATTTTTACCTATAGATGGTGATGTACATAGTTTCTTGGGAGAAGCCCAGGAATTTATAAGATATACGTAATTTCTATTTTCTAGAATGATATTGCAAGAATTTAGTTCCTGGCTTTAAATCCATAGTAGCTTCTTCCATAGGCTTGACTAAAAATTGTGGAATATTTATTTTTCTACATCCTATGAGGAATCAATTAATGTGATGTAAGGGATACTGAGTTTAGCACAGATCCAAATTCTATAGGTGTTAGTAAGAATTTATACTATATTTTGGGATGTTTTAGAAAATATACAGGGTTAGTTGTGAGGTAAGGATACCATGTTTTAGAGAATTATTCTCAACAACTGTGACCTCATGAGTGGAAATAACATATACATAACCTCAATCTAGGATCAGTAGTTTGTATTATGTAATTCTAGATGAATTAACTTTTGGGTGAGTGGTTCATCGTTTTCATAGACTACAAAAGTCTCAAATACATAACCAAACTATGTTACACAAATATCAAGAACTTTATATGGGTAGAATAAATTTATTCATTAAAAATTGAGATTTTTTATACACGCATAAAGGGGAATAAAGTATCTAATAACATGATCCATAAGACTTAGTCAAATGCCATCCATGTCGTTAGTAGTTATTTTTAGTCAGTGGCCCTATTTTCTAAGATTGCTTTTATGGTTTGGGAATATCTTAAAAATCATGATTTAGAATCTGTAGAATTGAAATCATCCCTTATTGAGTAGTTAAGGATGATAAAACTTCATATCTTAAAGTCTTTGTCCTGAGGGAGTGTATTGATTTTAGACCAACCACCTAATATGGTGGCCATTTAGAATCAAAATATATGCTTTCGTGGATGTTTTTGGGTCTCAAATAACATACAAGATGAATATATGTGGGAATATAATTATCTTATTTAAGAAGTTTTCACTGGTCTTACCATGATATAACTATATATTTGTCATGACTATTAGTGCCTACATAAGAAGAAAACTTTTTAAAGTAGTTTTACACAGTGCTCTATTAGTCAGGAGATGAAGGCTGAGCACTAGTCGCATTCAAGACTTCTAAAGCCTCTATCTATTTTGGAATAGAAATTATAAATCATCATTATGGATTTCATGATGGTATTTGAGATATCTCTACATGGATGTGATGCAGAATAGGTGAACAATGACAGGAATTACATGATCACACACTTCCTACCGATACGAGAGGCATCCTCGACAAATCCGTTCATTGGGATTTGAATTAGGAAGATTACAAGACTTCAGGGTTTTCTACATTCTATCATATCAAATCAAGATGATTAGTTTACAAAATTGTTTTTATGTGGGCTATATAGATAATAATATTTACATGTTCCACTAGGTACAACATATCACTCTAAGACTTATAGTTATCCTATGTGTATATTATAGGTGATAGAGGACAAGCATAGATCTTGTGTCATTAATTTTATAAGTTCATGGGTGAAACATATACCACTTATTGATTTTTCCTATAATAAAATTTGTTAGGAAATTATCCAGATGGAAACCTATGAGGACCATTACGGTAGGTCATTATGTTCCCCACAATGTCGGTTATAGACCAATGAGGAATTACTACTAGAACCACATATAATTCAAGGGACTTTAGGGTAATTATAAATTATTTAGAAGTATATGGATACATTTATGTCTTCATAGAATTATTATACGAGCCTTTGTCACTGACCAACGGATTTTGGGATGGGACATTAGGTCTTTGGATGAGTTTCTACAATATTGATTCATAGAAAAATTCAGAGATAAGGAAATCTGTTTTCTCATTACATTGACCATTAAGAGATCTTTAGGAGTGTGGGGATATAATCCTATAGTTTGTATTTAACATAGAGGTACCATATTATAAATGACATCTTCCATGTATCGCAACAATTTCATTTTCAAACAAACACATATCATCAGTATGATCTTGAAAATTTAGAGCTTACGGTATATGAAACATTTCAAGATAATATTGTTCATATTTCTTATCAGTGAAAGAAGTCTCTCTAATTTAGGCATGTTATTCAGTTATGGGTTCTATGGAAGAAAAATAGTGTATAACAACAGACTTGGTAGAGAGAGGGAAACATATGTTCTCAGTGGTCAGAAGTTCTCTAGGATTATTTTTACACCATTATAAGGGAAACATAGTGATATTATTTTTTAAGGAGTGGATTTTAAAATGTTCTAGGATTCCATTTGTGTATGGATTCATTTAAAAAAAATTTAAACTGGATTTGGGGTTTCCATTGTTCCATAAAAATGGAAACCATGAATTTTATCCAGTTGGTTTTTTTGGGAAGTAATTGAAATGGGAGATGGAACATGACTATAGATCAAATTCATAAAATGTATGAAATATTATATGAGAGATTAATTAACATCATGTAATCAATAATATATGTTAACTGGTATGGCCATAAACTTTTAGGATTTGTGATTTTTCCCAAAGTGTAAAAAACATGATCATTACATGATGTGTAAAATATGCACACCATGTAAATTATATAGGGTTTTAGTAGGAAGAACCCCTTTATTTCCACTCAATCTCTCCCCTCGCACGTATTTCATATATTAGTAATCCACTATAGGGGTTACCCAATGTATATTCTAGGTTTTGACCATTTTCTTCTATCGAACCTCTGATTGAGCCATTTTTTTCTTTTTGGAATTACACATGTGAGACCTTTAATCCCTTATATACATTTATAGGTTTTTATTTATGTATTTTTTTCTATTTTGGTGTGATATAATATCCCCTATTTCCATGGTTTTTCCATTATGACTATTTCTTCCATTCTACCTTGATTCAAATGTTAAAAATGGATGACTGGTCATCTACAAAACAAATGTAGGCAGTGTAGTAATATTTCCCAAAAACATTGTTTATTTATATAATGAAATATCATGTTTGACATTAGACTCTCTGCATACTAACTTATAATTAATATTTTCCTCATTCTGAATTTTTTTCATTGATTGAAATGATTTATATAATATTATTTATCGTCAGAGGTATCATGCCTCGAAATGTTCCACCCCATTGGGTGTTCCCACGGTATTCCCCTTCAATTGTTAAATATTTATTTATCCAAACCACATTATATATGGTATTGGTTTTTTCATTAGGTGAAGTAATTTTTAAAATTAAACTAGATTGAGTATTTTAACCATGTCCCATGGTTTTTTTCTAAATAATGTTATTCCCCTTAAATAAATGGAATGATAAATGAATTATAATTAAACTATTTTGTGTATCCTAAATTGTTAATGGCATTAAATGTATGATACCCCAGATAAAAATTCCATATACATGTGATACACGGTAATGGGGTCACTTATTTTTATCATACTTGGGTAGTTCATCCCATATAGTTTTGATACTTAGGAATGGAATCCAACATATTTTTGATACATATGAATGGAATAAAATATACATGTGATGTATGGGTATGGTGTCCCTTCTATTTTTGATACTTAGGAATGTAATCCCACATAATTTTTATATTAGGTAAAGGAATCCAATATATATGTGATACTTCGTCATGTATTCACATATACATGTGGTACACGGGCAAGGAATCCCATATATTTTTTTACTCATAGAATGAATCCAAAAAATTTATTATCCTCATGAAAGGCATACCATATACATGTGATAGTTAAGGAAGGATTACCATATATATGTTTTACATATGAAGGGCATCCCTTCTATTTGTGATAATCAGTTCTAGAGTCCTTTCAATTTATAAAACTTGGGAATGGTATCCCATATATTTTTTATTCTATAATTTGGTGTACCATATTCATGTGATACTCATTAATGGAGTAACTTCTTCTTATAATGATTGATCATAGTATCCAGCATTTTTTTGATACTCGGGCATTACAACCCTAACTAAATATGATATGTGGGAATTGTATCCCTTGACACTCTATGGGATTTATACTACTAACAAGAAAATCATATGTTACACCTAGAGGTATATATAGTATTAATATTCATATATATATATGGTTTTAAACATCAACACATATATAGACCATATATATGTATACATTGGTTACTTTATTAGAGATCAACCAGCTTAGGAAAAAGTCAAAAATGTCAGTCTAATGTCATATAAGAACTAGAACTGACTCATTCACATTTTATATACTTATTATAATTATTTATTTATGTACGCTACTAATTTTATATGCACCATATGAATTTTACTAGACACCATTATTGGTGGACTTCTTAGTATATCTCACACACTGTTCATGTTACCTATGAAACCTAAACAGACCACATAGGTGCATAGATAAGAGAATGGAATATCCCAAGATCCATTTCTTATTCATTAGTAGTTTTTGATAAGAGGAACAAACATGTTCTAGTGATATTAGTGATGGTAAAATTTTTATCTTTGTGAATTTTTTTCATCATGTTGTATATTCGAGTACCCTTGTGTATGATCCACATCACTTTTCTACAAAATCAATACATGATCGTCATTATGAATATGATATTGATTTTTCTTTTATATATTTATTTTTTGGATAACTTATTATTCCAAGGCTTGTTATTTATCATTATTTCTACTATTGATCATTATTATTCAATAATGTGATACACTTCGATCATGATAGAATTTTCTCCCTATAGACTCGCTCATGGACCACTCTAACTGTTGGTAGCCTCTAGACTATAGGGAAGCATGATTTAGGTCATGTGGAAAACCTATTTGGGGCACCTCTTAGTGGATTCTAGGCCGGGATTCTACACCAATCATGACTTCTTATTTCGTTAATCTATATGGAAGAGCATTTACAATAATACATTGTGCTTTATTTTTCCTTAATCAAGAATTGATATATTTACATTTTTAATCTATATTACTTTATCATATTTTAGAGTAGTTTAATGTAATATTAGAATCAAGAATTACTGAAATTTCCATCATATTTTATTAGGAATGATTTTATATAAAATTGCCACTCTAATTCACAAGAACAAAACATCACCATCACTATATTCCCTAAAATCATTCATCATATAAATCATGAATCGCTATGTAATAAACAAATATTATTCAAAACATAATAATATATATCACACAATTTATGTAACCGTCATTCAAATGGTTATCACAATGGAAACACATTTGATCACTACATTCCAAAACATGGTTCATTATTTAATTTGTACATATATTTATTATGTATAATTTCACCAAAATTAAAAGAGATAATCAATGATAAAATCATGTTATCACATAAAATAATATGATAATAAATGAGTCCCCTACCATAGTTATTTTATCATTCCTCAATTGTAAGTCAAATAAAAACATAGATATTTGATAACCATGCACTTAGAGAAACTACATCCCTCTACAGAAATTGTGACATGACCACATTAGAAACCTCAAAATAACACCTTATTTTAAAAGGATATAAACCTTCATGGAATAAAAATGTAGGATACATAAAAATAAAACTAAATAGAGAAGAATCCTCTAGAAAATTAGGAAAAAGTTACTTATGATAATCATATATTGATCATGACAAGTTCAGGGTCAATCACTTTTGAAATGTAATCAAAAAGACTTTAATAAGAACCTATTTAAAATTATTTTTTTGTATTATTATGGGATTTTGGAATAATCCATGTGTATAGTAAATCAATATGAACACATACAACCCTAGATTCACATTTTGAATGGTTCATTCACATCATTAATTGTATATTTTTTATGAATCTTTAAAAAAATCACCAATATCCAATAAACATGGATCAATTAATTTTCTGAAATTCATATTAACTTCATAGAATTTAAATTAAATTTTATTGAAATCCATTTTTCCGCCATTCCACATAGTGAAGCCTCAATTCATGTACAAAACTACAATCGATGATCCACCCTTATTAGCTCATCAAATATATTATCACATGATGAACAATTGTTCACATTGTGAACTTCTCCTTATATAACATTTCATATTTGAAACACTGCCAAACCTACCCCAAGATCCCTCCAATAACCATAGGTATCAAAAACATGATAATGGATTGGTCTTGAATTTATTGAGCACATAAAATTGTTACCTCTCAAAAAAATCCTAGATAAATTAACCCCAAATCTAAAGAGAAGTGAAGGGAAATGGGGAATTTGAACAACAAGCCACTGAAAAAACTATTAATAATCTTACAATAACAACATAGCAACCACCTCACATGGAGGAAAATTTTTAGATCTTAGAAACTATAAACCATCTCCCAAAAACTCTCTTGGGGTAGATACCTACCTAACAAGAGAATGTTTCCAAAAATATCACGTAGGAAAACAAACTTTTATTCTATATAGAGGACTACAACTTCAACAAAAAATTTATATAAGAGAATACCTATGCATAACATAAATAAAGATATAGATTATTTATTAATGTAACCCATTAACAAGTATTCCCTTTCATCTTGTGTTCTATACACAAGATTCATAACAAGGGAACATAATACCCACGTAAAAAATTCTCATAGAGGTCCGTAATATCTATTAGCCACTCCTCAAATGGAGTATCATCAAAAAAATTGATCTCAAGAAAATTGATGATATTTAAGTACTTATTAATTTAATGAAAATTAAATAACACATGGAAGAAGTTTTTTTTCTAGAACATCTATCAGGAAAGTGTTATTAGATATACAATCACACTGACACAATCCATCACCACCAATGGCCCCAAAATAGGGGATAAATATTATTATCAATACAAAAACATAGACTTCCATGTTGAGTGGTAACCCTTTTGAACACATATTCTCTAATACAGAAATCTATTTGTCTCCTATAATGATCAGCATAATACTTCATTATGTCTTTGACTGCATTAATACTTTCATGTATAACATAAACCAACTATCATGAACTCTATAATAGTTATAGACAAAGAATGTTTGACTCTTAAACACATTTCCATCATAATGGAAGACAACCATATCAGCTATAGAAATATTAAAATTATGACAAACTAATTATGGTGTAAAAATAATTAATGTAAAAATAATAATAAAAATATATATTCCTCATTCTTGAACCTCTAAAATATTTTACCCCAGATAACATAATATCATTAAGAGTATAGATATTTTGCCATATCCAGCCATCTGATTGTGGGTGAACACATTTAAGAGACAAATATTTTTAGAGACCAATTAATACCAAGTATGTAAAATTTTGTTTGAGATATTAGATTATAATATTCTAAAATCCTTGATATCGCACTACATCCTCTATATAGTGTTTTCCCAAAACCTCCAATAGGTATGAAACTCTAATCTCTATGAAGTGAGCTGATATTGTCAAATAGTTCACTATCACCCATATAACAACATAAACTATACGAGAATGAGGTAAAATGATGATGAAGTACTAAAAACATTCATCCCTATTTCACTGAGGAATATCTAATGGTTAAAGAAAACTAATTTCAATATAGTTTTTGATTATCAACTTCAGGAAGACCAAACATTATGGAACACAATCTTCAACTGAATCCAATAAATCCGGAAACCAAAAATAAATTATTATAAATTTATACATATTACTTAAACACAAATTTAAATTTTAGGGTACATATGGATCTCATGTATAAACACATCACTCATCAATGACTGAATTATATTCCAATAATTATACAACACATGGTGTTGATCATCCTTAGATAGTCAATTTTTGGCATCACCAATAAAAACTTTATTTAAATCAACCACCTTCTATGAAGGAAATAAAGAGAAATCCACTAAATTCTTTTAAAAGGAATACTAAAACATCATATGAAATATTAGTTCTCTTAAAAAATCTAAAACATATCAAGATTTATCTTAGATAGATCTTACATCACACTTCGCAAATCTCCATATTCATACATTGTATCATTTTGTAACCTCCTTCACAGTCCATCATCCACACGATTATACTTTATTGTTATATTTGTGTTATTGATTTGATAGTTTTTTAATATTTTTTACAATATCATATTTTTAATATATAGTTAATTTTAGATAATACAAGTGTAAGGATCATTGGAATGGTGAAAATCTCGAAACTCTTATGAATGAGACAGTGTAATCAAATCATTAAGGAAAACATGACAGATGTGAGCATAAAACCATTTATTGTATAATTTCATTAAGGGGTATGTATCATATAAGACCCATAATAAACAACTGATATCTATTACATACATTCACTTCCTAATAAATTACCTAAAGTATCATATAATACCACAAACGAAACTTCGTATTCTAGAAAAAAAAGTAATGGGGCATTGACCAACTTCTATTTATGGTACATTAAATATTAATAACACTATTCATTGAATAATAAACCCTAATGATTTTTATTCATGGCTATTATAGGAGTCCCAATATGAGTTAATTAGTGTAAGAACCATTTATAATTGACTTCAATTATTAACAAACTCTGCACACCTATTACATGCATGGGGGATGAATATTAAATAATTATATAGAATATTGAAGTATCAACAACTACTCCAAAATGGTACATGAATTTAATCAGTATATAAAATTCATGTGACCATAAATGACACTTATATAGCCTCCAGAATTTCAATGGATGAAAATTACTTAAAAATTTGAAAAGGGATTGTCTTCATGCTCCTCCTTGAACAAGAAATAAACACTATTTTTGTTAGTGACAACCACAAAGAGTTGATATAAGAAAAGTGTATGCCAAAATTTATAAATCCCATGGACATGTATGAATTGTATCTTATACTAGTTGAAATCACAATGATCTATTTATTTCCATAATGAAAATGGAATGTTTTATTTATTATATTGTCATACTTCAGCAACACCGGAAGATATTCTGATCATTGTTCAATATTTGAGGAAAAACTACCTCCATTCATCTGATTTAATAAATCATAAACACGTAGAATATGATTTTGGTTCATCACCTTTAGTGTATACTAGTTTTGATAATCTATACATAAGCACATATTTCCATCATCCATGATCATAAACAAATAGGGGTACCCCAAGGAGACACACCTAAAAAAAATTCACAATAGAAGATAATTGATCTATACAAGTATCTATTTCATTATAAAAGGTTAAATCCTCTACAATTACATGATCATTGTGTGATCTCCAAAATATAGATATATTCCAAACTCAATCCCCTATCATGGGGGATATTAAATCACTTCCTATAAAAAGATATACGGTTAATCTTCTAAATACCTAGGAAACACTATTAAATGAACCTAAATAGAACACATCATCATCACTAGTATAATGGGTGATAATGGTGAAACACTCTTATAGAACCTCAATGGGTCACACTCACCAAATAACATGATATAATATTTGTTCGCATCATAGAACATGATCTACCTACTATTTAGACAAATTATACATGGATACTAATATAGAATGTCTATTTCATGGAAAATATCATATATATTTACTTAAAACATTTTAATACTCTACAAGAGATTATTTACAACATTATTATCTCAATGTCTCTATAAACATCATATAAATTTTCCCAAACTCCAAATATAATATACAATTTTAAGGAAAATTGAAGTATCTCAACATCAATTCCCATATCATTTACTAAAGTATGTGATATAAAGGAGTTTGTACCTCCTAAATCGAAAATTGTATGATAAAATTATAAAAAACAATAGGTTACATAGAATGATGTATGGATTTATTGCAATTTACAAAATATTAAGAATTAATCTAGTCATGTCCTACTCTATGGAATTTCTGAAATTTATGATATCCAACTCCAATATTTCATTCTACTATCTAAGGATGAGTGGAATCCCAGGGTTATCCTCTACATACCCCATCTCCAATATACTAATCCAAAGTGGGAGAAACATTCTACTATTACCTTAGATGAAATACGTGTATTAAATGATCTTAAAGAGGAATAATTTATATATTATACATGCTCAGAAATAATGGGAACTCTCTCTATTTTTAAAAACATTATATCTAATGAAACCATACATATAATCCCTTCACTGGGTTATGAAACTCACCACCCTAATGGAAATAATTATAAGGGATTGGAGCTACCTCCGACAAAATGAATTCTCTTTTATTCATAAAACTAAAATCCAATACCATAGATCTATTATTTTGAGGGATACTAATGGATCCCATATTATGAAGATATATTCCTTTTTATTGTCCTTTTAATAATATCCTAACTTTTCTGCATTTTGAGATATTCCTACATCAATAAAGGGATAACATGGCACTAGATATTTGAATGAAATGTCTCCTCAAAATTACTCTCCATCCCCACCTAATCAAGACGAAATAAAATATAACAATACAAAATTTCCCAAAAATAGATACCAAACTCTAAAATTATATATGTCGTTTGTCTAAATGTTAGATGATCCTAGTGATTGGAAACCATCATAGTAAAATGATGAAAATTGACTGAAAATGGACTTGAATACACTCTTGTGAAACTTATGACTCCTTTTGGTCCACCATGGGTAAGAATTTACATAGATTCATATTCGAATAGAGCATAGAAACCTCCATTAAAACTCAGTTGTTCTTTTGATCATAGATCAAACAAAAGTCTCTCTCTACCTACTCCATGGAGTCTTCAGTCACCATGTCCGAAACAAATATTTTATACATATGAATACTCTAGAATTGAAACATTTATAGATTCCTCCTTCAAGTATCATGATAAAAAAACTAAATCATGTGGTGATATATAATCATATCATGTTTCAAATATTCAAGTAAAAACTACAAATAATGTAAAATTTGATCCATATTTGTGTGATGAAAAAAGGTGTATAAAATCATACATTTATAACATGGGATATTTAATATGATATAATTATTTATTTAATGATATAAATAATCCTAATTTTATCTCATTTCAATCATAGACACAAAGAATATTTATTCATTGTCCATTCATATATCTATACTGTTAAACTAGTATCACATTACTTAGTAGTCTCAATACACATAATTGTTTGTTCACATGATAAAGAGGGGGCCCAAGTACACATGTCCAAGCTGATATCCCATTTTGACCATTCATTCTATAATTAAATTATATTACTTCCCTCATAAAATAGTATCCCTCCCTAGTTATTACCTCTAAATTACATGATATCTATTATATTACGTTTGATGAAAACCTATCTCAACCCCTCCGCCCAAACGTACCCATCATGAGCTGAAAACAAGGAAAGAGGATAACTAATGCATATTTGAAAGAGCACTTTCATGGGTGCCCTCAAATGATTAGTGTGATTTTTTGGTACTTAGGTGCAGCAGAGTGGCTGACCAAGGTCGTCTCTCAAAGGAGGAAGTGAATTAAAACAACTTCTTAGAGGTATTCTAAAAATAAAATAAAATAAAATAAAAACACTATTTTAATGGATGGGGTTTTTTTATATTTTATAGATCTAGAAGAAGTTTTCTGGATGAAGATTGCATTTTTTTGTTTTTAATTTTGAAATGATGTTTGATTAAAAAGACACAACAATAAGATGTTTTTTTAGAAAATATTTTAAAAGGCGTAATCGATATAACTCTACCTATTCACTATATTATTAATAATTATCATTTAAAATAACATTAAATTAATTATGATCCCTTAATTTGTTAAATCCCAAACCCTATGAGAATTAACTTTACCACGAAGATGAAGTGAATTTAACCCTAGGCTAACTTCGGAACATGCAATCGCAACACCCTGCTTTGATTGATGTTCTAAGATTAGCTTATGGTCTGTGATAAATTGAGGCACATAACCACTCTAGAAATGAGGATTAATTGAGTTTAGGTCTTGTATTTGAACTCTACAAATTGATCTCGTGTGGTCTTGTATTACCAATTAAGATTACGCTCTCACAATTCACACAAATCCCGACCTCGCGCGTTTTGTGTTTATTGTTCAATTGCTTGCTTAGTTTCATTTAAATTGAAAACACAATTAATAGATCATATTTAGTAAATTACATTATATCATTGATTCAAAATAAATTAATGAATAAGGTGAGAGGTATATCGATTACTAAAATACTACTCTTCCATGGGTGGCGTAATCATCGTAGAAGAGTTTGGCATGTGCTAAGGTTTATAATGGGCATAACCCAATAAAGCTTCTACTGAAGAATTCCAAAAAAATTTGGAAGATTAATAGAATAAGAAATTCAAACAAAACAGAAGAAAATAGAAGAAATAAAATAAGAACAAAGAAGTTTATTACACAAATGAAAACATTACAAAATGAAGAAGAGAAGGAGGCTTTGATGAGGGGATCCTTGCTTCAAGAGCTACCCCTCTTACAATGGTTGCAGAATTTGGGTGAAACAAATTCTCCTCTACCTCCAATCTCCTCATGCACGTACCAAACCCTCCAAATGAGAAAAACTCCAATTTATAGAGTGTAGGGGAGGCTAGGTTTAAAGAGGTTTCAAGTGTGAATGGAAAATCTTGGCCAAATATTTTAATACAAGTTGGACCGCCCATTTGACCTCACAATCATGTGAACCAGCTCTTCTTCCATAAGGATGATTTGTGGGAAAATGAATCCCCGATCTCCTCTCCAAATATAGGCTTAATCCAAGACCGGATGAAGAATATGTGGCCCAAATACAAAACCCATGTCCATTTTGACGACTCCAGCCCACCATTGGATTAATGTCCCATTTACTCCATCCAAATGCCCTTTTTAGCTCTAGTGTCCTGAATGAAAGTTGTAGAAACTTCATATAGGAACACTGCTACAAAATATGAAATTACAATAATAAATATAAAAATATTTATCTTCGAAATACTACAGTGCACTATAAAGGGTAAAACTAGAATTTTCACCAAATTTTCAAATGAATGATCAAATCCCAAATATTTTATAAATAAACATATTTAGCACAATGTGGGGAAATTATATCATTTATTATCAATAAAATATTCAACAAAATAGTGTTTTATCAACTCCCCCACAATTACCTTTTTGCACGCCTGAGAAAAATCTCATATTAAGTAAACATCAATATCAAATCAAAACCAATTTTAAAACACATATCCTTGAGATCAATCAATTTCCTACCAAGAATAAAAAGATATCATGCCTCATAAAAAAACCTTATTTCAAGTTCTCCATTTATATCATTCAATATATTTCCACTTCATTTGTCCTCCCATGCACAAAACACTTACCTCATTTGAATTTTCTCTCATCACTCAAATATCAATTTTTTTGCATTGTCTTTCTCATCCAAACTCATACAAGGGTCACCATAGGCTTGATAGATTCCTACATCGCTACCCGATGTGAGTCAAGAACATATGTTTATCATGATGTTATAAGATAAGCTTATGGTCAGTGATAAATTAAGGCACATAACCACTATGGAAATGAGGATTAATTGAGTTTAGGGATTGTATTTGAACTCTACAAATTGATCCCGTGTGGTCTTGTATTACCGATTAAGATTACGCTCTCACAATTCACACAAATCCCGACCTCACGTGTTTTGTCTTTATTATTAAATTACTTGCTTAGTTTCATTTAAATTGAAAACTCAATTAATAGATCATATTTAGTGAATTACAGTATATCATTGATTCAAAATAAATTAATGAAGAAGGTGAGAGGTAGATCGATTACTAAAAGACTACTCTTCCATGGGTGGCGTAATCATCGTAGAAGCGTTTTGCATGTGCAAAGGTTTATAATGGGCATAACCCAATAACGCTTCTACTAAAGAATTCCAAACCAATTTGGAATATTAATAGAAGAATAAATTTAAACAAAACAGAATAAAAGATAAGAAATAAAAGAAGAAAAAGAATTTTATTACTCAAATGAAAACATTACAAAATGAGGAAGAGAAGGAGGCTTCGATGAGGGGATCCTTGCTTCAAGAGATACCCCTCTTACAATGGATGGAGAATTTGGGTGAAACAAATTATCCTCTACCTCCAATCTCCTAATGCACCTCCTAACCCCTCCTAATGAGAAAAACTCCAATTTATAGAGTGGAGGGGAGGCAAGGTTTAAAGAGGTTTCAAGTGTGAATGGGAAATCTCAGCCAAATATTTGAATACAAATTGCACCACCCATTAGACCTCTAAAACGCGTGAAAAAGCTCTCCTTACCAAAGGATTATTTGTGGGAAATTGAATCCCAAAGCTCCTCTAAAAAGGTGGACTTAATCCAAGACAGGATGAAGAAGATATGGCCCAAATACATAACCCATGTCCATTCTGCCGAGTCCAGCCCACAATTGGATTAATTTCAGATTTACTCCATCCAAATGCCATTTTTAGCTCTAGTGTCCTTAATCAAAGTTGTATAAAATTAAGTTAGGAACACTGTTAAAAAATTTCAAATTACAATAATTAATGTAATAATATGTATCTTCGAAATACTACAGTGCACTATAAAGGGTAAAACTGGAATTTTCACCAAATTTTCAAATGAATTATCAAATCCCAAATATTTTATAAATAAACATATTTAGCACAATTTGGGGAAATTATATCATTTATTATCAATAAAATATTCAAAAAAATAGTGTTTTATCAACTCCCCCACACCTACCTTTTTGCACTCCTGACCAAAATCTCATATTAAGTAAACATCAATATCAAATCAAAACCAATTTTAAAACACATATCCTTGAGATAAATCAATTTCCAACCAAGAATAAAAAGATATCATGCCTCATAAAAAAACTTATTTCAAGTTCTCCATTTATATCATTCAATATATTTCCACTTCATTTATCCTCCCATGCACAAAACACTTACCTCACTTGAATTTTCTCTCATCACTCAAATATCAATTTTTTTGCAATGTCTTTCTCATCCAAACTCATACAAGGGTCACCATAGGCTTGATAGATTCCTACATCGCTACCCGATTTGAGTCAAGAACATATGTTTATCATGAGGACTTTTCAGGGTTTTTCTGTGGCTTTCGGTTGGTAGGATTAAGATGTGAAAAAATCTGAGGCTGAATGAGGAGGGCTTGACTCTTTTGAAGAAAAATTGCATTAATATAATTTTCACTTAAATATGGTCTTCTCCTCAATCCCCATAGTATCAATTCAGCTCCATCATCATGAAAAGTCATGAAAAGTTTACACCATTCATTACATCAGCATAAAAAATGTCAACCTTCTCAAACATGATTTTCTTGAAAGCTCCAGATGGGCACAACTTTCAACCTCAGTTAGAAGATCCAAAAAAGGAACAGCTTCACTTGTCATGAAAGCTCCAGAAAAGGCACAACATTCAATATAATGGCTTTCTTCAGTAGAAAACACATCTCTTCATAATTTAATTTTCCACCCAAAGTATCACAGAATTTGGTGGCACAACACAAGACAGCTTCCCGCACACTTAAGATCAACTAGATTATGCAATTTCACTTCGAGATTTGGTTGGATAGGGGAACTTGGCTTTTAATGTGGCTAACCTAACAGGTTGTGAAAGGCTTTTAAGGGCTACAAGGATTAAATATTCAAGGTAGTCCATTATAAAAAAGGATTCTTTGAAATATGTGCTTTAATAACAAACAAATACCTCAATCATTTAAACATAAGTACCTCAAACCCTCATGTTTTGACAGGAATAAATCAAATTACGGTTAAATCAAGTATGGTTTGGTTCTCTCAAGAAGTGAGGTGAATGTAAAGAATATGAAAATAATGGTTTAGAAGCCTCACAGGAAAGTGATTTCAAATATAAAGGCAGTGAGATGTGGCATGGGATTCAAAATTCAGTGTACTTTTCATGAAATTACTAAATATTTGAACTTGAAACAAAGTCATTTTCAGCATTCATTTAAGCTCAGTTTCATGGGATAAATTGTTTCACTCATTGATATGCAATTCAAAATTGTTATGAGAATCATTTCAGCTCAAAAATTTCAAAAACACAAAGAAAATTAAAAAATAAACACACATAATTTTTTTTTGTTTTTTTAAATCAGGAAAACAATTGAAATTACTAAACTAAAAGGTTCCCTCCCCCACACTTAAAATATTGCATTGTCCTCGATGTGAACCCATGAGATAATGTATGCACATCAAATGCAGAATTTTTAAATAGGATAAATAATGTAAAAGTGAAAGGGTTAGGAACAGCCTAATGTGATCACGTGATGATGGGGTCATGCAGTGTGATAAAATCCACTACATCAGAGGGAAGTCCCTCAATGTATCTCTTCAAATATTTCCCATTTACTATAAAGCTCCTTCTAGTGTCCTCTTGTGTGATCTCTACTTCACCATAAGGAAAAACATTACATACAATATAAGGAGCTAACCATCTGGAACGCAACTTACCAGGCATCAACTTCAGTCGGGAACTATAGAGAAGGACTTTCTCTCCAACATGAAACTCCATTTGTTGGATCATTTTGTCATGAGATGCTTTTGATATTTCCTTGTAGAGCCTTGAGTTCTTATATGATGACAGTCGAATCTATTCAAGCTCTTGAATTTGCAACTTTCTTTGAATTCCAGCTTGGGCCAAATCCATGTTGCATTTCTTTATAGCCCAATATGCCCGATGCTCGACTTCTCTGGGAGATGACATGCTTTCCCAAAAACAATCCTAAATGGGGACATACCAATGGGTGTCTTGTATGCTGTCCTATAAGCCCACAATGCATCATCCAAGTGCTTGCTCCAATCCTTCCTATTTGGTTGTACGGTTTTCTCCAATATTAGTTTCAACTCACGATTTGAAACCTCAGCCTGGCCATTTGTTTGGGGGTGGTATGGTGTTTATGTTTTGTGTGTCACCCCATAATTTCTAAGGATGGAAGCAAAATTCCTATTGCAAAAGTGTGTCCCTTGGTCACTGATGATGGCCTTTGGTACTCCAAACCTGCAGAAAATCTGTGCTTTGACAAAGTCCACAACAACATGAGAATCGTCAGTCCTGGTGGCCTTGGCCTCCACCCATTTACTCACATAATCAACAGAAACCAAAATATACAAAAATAAAAATGAACTAGGAAAAGGACCCATAAAATCAATGCCCCATACATCAAAAATCTCACAGAATAGTATGGGTTGTTGGGGCATATCATGTCTCCTAGAAATATTCCCAGTGTGTTGGCAACGAGAGCATGAATTACAAAACACATGGGAATCATAGAACAAGCTAGGCCAATATAATCCAGAGTCCAAAACCTTCCTAGCTTTCCTTTGGGGTCCAAATTGTCCACAAAAAGCATGTGTATAACAGAAATTCAAAACAGACTCAAACTCATGATCGGGAACACACCTCCTAATGACTTGGTCACTACACATGCGCCAGAGGTAAGGATCATCCCACACATAATACCTAGACTCACTTTTTAATTTTTGGACTTGATATTTCTTTAAATTTGCAGGTATTTTAGAGGCAACAATGTAGTTCACTAAATTAGCATACCAAGGATGCGTACCTGAGATGGAATAAAGATGCTCATCGGTAAAAGTGTCCCGAAGTGGTACTTGGTCCAAGGTGTCATCCTCTAGTGTGTGAGTAAGCCTAATCATGTGGTCCGCCACCAAATTCTCTGACCCTTCTTGTCCTTTATCTCAAGGTCAAACTCTTGATGAAGGAGCATCCAATGGATAAGTCGTGGCTTTGCATCTGGCTTCTTCAGGAGGTACCTCCAAGCTTCATGGTCAGAAAAAACAACTACATTAGAGCACAATAAATATGAACGGAATTTATCTATAGAAAATATGACAGAAAGAAACTCATTTTCCATGGTTTTGTAGTTTGATTGGGCTGAATCCAATGTCCTTGATGCATAGGCAATCACATGTGAACGTCCTTCCACCCTCTGAGATAAGACAGCTCCAACCGCGAAGTTGGATGCGTCACACATAAGCTCAAATGGAAGGTCCCACCATGGGGGCTGTATGATAGGTGGAGTGGTCAGATGTTGTTTTATACCATCAAATGAATTCCTGTAAGAAACATCAAACACAAAATCAGAATCCTTTTTAAGTAATCTTGACATAGGAAGAGAAATCTTACTAAAATCTTTGATGAAGTGCCGATAAAACCCTGCATTCCCTAGGAAAGATCTAACATCATGCACACATGTAGGATATGGGAGGGATGAAATAATGTCTATATTAGATCTATCAACCTCTATCCCATGTTTTGACACTACATGACATAAGACAATGCCTTGCACAACCATGAAATGAAACTTTTCAAAGTTCAGGACCAGATTCTTCTCAATACAACGATTCAATACCTTTCCCAAACTCTTTATACATTCATCAAGTGAGGATCCATACACTGTCAAATCATCCATAAATACCTCCATGCAGGTCTCAATAAAATCAGAAAAAATACTCACCATGCATCTCTGGAAGGTACCTGGGGCATTGCAAAGTCCAAATGGCATCCTCTAGTAGGCAAATGTGCCAAAGGAACAGGTGAATGTAGTCTTCCCCTGATCCTCTAGAGCTATAGGAACCTGAAAATATCTAATAAATCCATCAAAGAAACAATAGTGTGTTTTCCCAGCTAGTCTCTCGAGCATTTGATCAATAAATTGGAGGGGGAAATGGTCCTTGTGAGTGGTCTGATTTAGTTTCCTATAATCAATACACACACGCCAACAGTTTTGCACCCTCATTGGAACTAACTCATCTTTCTCATTTTTAACAATAGTAAAACCAGTTTTCTTAGGCACAACCTGAATTGGACTTACCCACTGAGAATCTGAAATGGGAAAGATTATACCTGCCTCGAGCAATTTCTCAACTTCTTTTTTAAAAACTTCCCGGATGGTGGGATTGAGTCTCCTTTGTGGCTGTCTCACCGGTTTAGCCCCATCCTCCAAGATAATCCTATGCATGCAAATGGAGGGGCTAATACCTGATATGTCAGCCAAGGTCCATCCAATCGCCCTGATGTTCTCCCTCAAAATATTCAAAAGATTTTCTTCATATTCAAAAGGGGTATTGTTAGCAATGATAATAGGTAATCTCTCACCACTCAACAAGTATTGTTATTTCAGATTTGGCGGCAATGGATTGAGTTCTAATGAAGGAGGGTGATGTATGGATGGAGAAATTGATGCAACAGACATATCTGCACAATGAACATTAGTATCAGAATATAAATCATCAAAATCAGAGAATAAATCCCCAAATCCATCATCATACTCAATATCCATGTCATAATCAGAGTTCACATGATCAAAATCAGAATATGATTTCATTTCAAATTCAAATCTTAGAGAGTAGTGTTCCTTAAAAACGGGTGTAGAAGTACTCTTAGACATCAAACTAGAACCAATAATCATAATCTCCATAAGTATAGGACAATCCAATTCCATGGGGTTTTTACTTGGTGGTTCAAAATGGGAGATAACAAAAGAAGAATGGTCCTCAGAGGGGTACTTCATGGAATCCATAACATTAAATATCACGACTTCATCTCCAAATTCCATGGAAAGTGTACCCTCATTGACATTTATGATAGTTTTTGCAGTTTTGGGGAAGGGCCTACCTAAGATAATGGGGGCATGAGAACTTACCTGATCATCCTCCATGATAAGAACATAGAAATCCGCTGTAAAGATCATGTCTCTTACCCGGACAAGTACATCCTCAAGGACTCCCGCTGGATATGTCGTAGCTCTATTCGCCAATTACACCACTACTCTTGTTGGATTCAACTCACCAACCTGCAAGGAAGAGAACACAGAGTGAGGCATCACATTTATTGAATCTCCTAAATCACAAAGAGCATCAGAGAAGTGAAACTCCCATATGGTACATGGGATGGTGAATGTCCCGAGATCCTTGCACTTTGTTGGCATTGATAGAGTTGGTATAATGAGTGCCGAGACATTCCTTCCAAGGTTGATCCTCTCATTTCCCTTGAGCCATCTTCGATTGGTGCAGAGTTCTTTTAAGAATTTGGCATACCTTGGGATTTTCTTAATTGCTTCAAGTAGAGGAATGTTGATCTCCAAACGCTTGAATGTGTCCAAAACCTCCTTTTTCATTGCTTCTTCAGCCATCTTCTTGGTTTGAATAACCCTATTGGGAAAAGGAAGGGTTTTAGAAGGAACATCATCAATCTTTTTCTTACCTTTATCTTTCTCCATGGATTTCTCATCAGTTGGTTTGGAAAGCGGCTTCTCCGGAGTTGAGGTGAATCCCGGTGGAATAGTAGGTACATATGTATTGTTCATTTGCTTCCAACTTCTCAATGTGATAGCACTGACATTCCCCTTTGGATTTGGAGTGTGTTGGGAATGTATATTTTCATAATTATTACTCACAAGTTCATCGAGGGTAGTGGCAATCTGGCTCATTTGAGTCTTCAACTACCTCAGCTCCGAACATTGACTCTTCGGCTCATTCTGTTGATTAAGAAAAAATTTCTTTAAAAGATCATCGGTATTAGTATCTACCTTTGGTGGAGGATTCCCTTGTTGCTTACTTGTTGATGTTTGAGCTTCAAATCTCCTTTGGGGTTGTTGGAAACCCTGTTGGTAAGGTGGAGGCTACTGGAAGTTTGGTTGAAAATATGGCCTTTGTTATTCTCCTGAGCCATACCTCATGTCCGGTTGATCTTTCCACCCTTGGTTGTATGTTGGAGAAAATGGATCAAACTTCTTTTGGGGATATGGTTGTTGTTTCTGCTGAAATGGTCTCCCTGGGAATACTGCTGCGCAATCCTCTGTCTCTTGTAGTTGTGGGCAACAGTCAGTTGGGTGGCTTGTCTCAGTAAAAATGCCACAAGGCATTGAAGGAGGGGGTAGAGATGTCTTTCGTGCCAAAGTAATTTTCCTCACCATAGTTTTCAATTCTTCTAACTTGGTATCAATCAAATGACTCTCAAGAGAAGAAGGACTTACCTAATTTACTCCCCTGATATGTGGTGTACCTCGATCACCAAATTGTTTGGAGTTTTGGGCCATCTTGTCAATCAATTCACGTGCGTCTACTGGTGTCTTGTCCACCAATGCTCCTCCAGCTGCAGTATTAACCATGCTCCTCTCCATGGGTGTGAGTACTTCGTAGAAGTATTGGATGAGGATTTTCTCACTGATTTGGTGATGCGGACATCTTGCGCATAACTTCTTGAATCTCTCCCAATACTCATACATTGACTCCCCTTATGCTTTCTTGATCCCCGAGATCTCCTTACGAATGGAAGTGGTCCTTGATGCTGGAAAAAATCTCTGCAAGAAAAGACGTTTCAAATCGTTCAAACAAGTTACATCTTCAGGTTGTAAATAATACATCAAATCTTTCGCAGCTCCATCAAGTGAGAATGGGAATGATCTTAATTTGATTTGGTCTTCAGATACATTTCTTGGTTTCAAGGTTGAGCAAACCACATTAAATTATTTCAAATTTTTATTAGGATCCTCACCAGAGAGGCCATGAAACTTTGGAATTAAGTGAATTAACCCAGATTTTAGTTCAAAGTCTGATTCGAGGTTCGGGTATGCAATACAATTTGGTTGATAGTTAATATCAGGTGCAGCCAATTTTCCAATGGTTCTATTAAGTTCATTTCCATTATTTCCAGCCATTGGTTCCTCTTTTATGTTTTAATTCCAATTGCTTCCAATTCCAATGTTTCCAAAAGAGAGGAATTCACCAACTGGTTGAATATTGAAACTTCCCGTAGACTGAGAGTGTCTGATTTGTGCCTTAAGGCTACGTTCAATCTCAGGGTCAAGATCTAAGAGATATTCGGGATTAGTTCGTGTCATAAATCAAGTAAAAATGAAAATAAAGTGAGTGGAGCATAGTAAAATAAAAATGAGTAGTTGAGTTGATGGTCCTAAACAAAAAGATGAGGATGAAAAAAAATGAAAACTTGAGAAAGGGGAAAGATGAAAGAGAGAGGTAAAGAAAATAATAAAATGGAAAATAAGAATAAATACCTCTAAATGGTTGAATAAATTTCTTGCCTCCCCGTCAACAGATCCAATTTGAAACAACACTGTCCTGGGTTCCGTCAAATGATTAGTGTGATTTTGGGGTACTTAGGTGCAGCAGAGTGGCTGACCAAGGTCGTCTCTCAAAGGAGGAAGTGAATTAAAAAAACTTCTTAGAGGTATTATAAAAATAAAATAAAAGAGAATAAAAACACTAATTGAATGGATGGTGTTTGTTTATAGTTTATAGATATAGAATAAGTTTTCTGGAAGAAGATTGAATTTTTTTTGTTTTTAATTTTGAAATGATGTTTGCTTAAAAAGACACAACAAGAAGATGTTTTTTTAGAAAATATATTAAAAGGCGTAATCGATCTAACTCTACCACTTCACTATATTATTAATCATTATCATTTAAACTAACATTCACTTAATTGTGATCCTTTAATTTGTTAAATCTCGAACCCTACGAAAATTAACTTTACTACGAAGATGAAGTAAATTTAACTCTAGACTAACTTCGGAACATGAAATCACAACACCCTGCTTTGATTGATGTTCTAATATTAGCTTATGGTAAGTGATAAATTAAGGAACATAACCAATCTGGAAAGGAGGATTGATTGAGTTTAGGGATTGTATTTGAACTCTACAAATTGATCCTGTGTAGTCTTGTATTACCGATTAAGATTACGCTCTCACAATTCACACAAATCCCGACCTCGTGCATTTTGTGTTTATTGTTCATTTTCTTGCTTATTTTCATTTAAATTGAAAACTCAATTAATAGATCATATTTATTGAATTACAGTATATCATTGATTCAAATTAAATTAATAAAGAAGGTGAGAGGTAGATCGATTACTAAAATACTACTCTTCCATGGGTGGCGTAATCATCGTAGAAGCATTTTGCATGTGCAAAGGTTTATAATGGGCATAACCCAATAACGCTTCTACTCAAGAATTCCAACCCAATTAGGAATATTAATAGAAGAATAAATTTAAACAAAACAGAAGAAAAGATAAGAAATAAAAGAATAACAAAGAAGTTTATTACACAAATGAAAACATTACAAAATGAAGAAGAGAAGGAGGCTTCGATGAGGGGATCCTTGCTTCAAGAGCTACCCCTCTTACAATGGTCGGAGAATTTGGGTGAAACAAATTCTCCTCTGCCTCCAATCTCCTAATGCACGTCCCAACCCCTCCAAATGAAAAAAACTATAATTTATAGAGTGGAGGGGAGGCTAGGTTTAAAGAGGTTTCAAGTGTGAATGGGAAATCTCGGCCAAATATTTTAATACAACTTGCGCCGCTCATTTGACCTCGACAACGCGTGAACCAGCTCTCCTTCCTGAAGGATGGTTTGTGGGAAAATGGATTCTCGAGATCCTCTCAAATGATGGGATTAATCCAAGATCGGATGTAGATGATATGGCCCAAATACAAAACCCATGTCCATTCTACCGAGTCAAGCCCACCATTGGATTAATGTCCCATTTACTCCATCCAAATGCCCTTTTTAGCTCTAGTGTCCTGGATTAAAGTTGTAGGAAATTAAGTTAGTAACATTGTTAGAAAAGGTAAAATTACAATAATAAATATAAAAATATTTTCTTCGAAATAATATAGTGCACTATAACGGGTAAAACTGGAATTTTCACCAAATTTTCAAATGAATTATCAAATCCCAAATATTTTAAAAATAAACATATTTAGCACAATGTGGGGAAATTATATCATTTATTATCAATAAAATATTCAACAAAATAGTGTTTTATCAATATTTATACCTCTAACTTTCCTCAAGTATTTGAAAATCACAAATGGTATATCATTAAAAAAATGGCTTCATTACCCTCTAAGATTGATAAATAAGGTATAATATAGAAACAACCAACCACTTATCATAAAAAAATAAATAGAGATCCCAAAAAATTAATATAATGAAATCCAAACTGAAAAAATAAAAAATAATGTACTTAAACCAAAATAAGAGTCCTTCATTGAAATATTGAAGCCCAAACACAACAAAAAACACAATGATCTAGTGATATCAATTCTGAACTTAAAAAAGTTCCAATGGCACTAAAAACAATACATATATATATATATATGGGGTCAACATATAATGTTTAATTATTAGGATTCTCTCTAGAGAATCTCAAGAAAAAGATATTCATGCAATACAAATTTAGTGAACTAGTGATGCTAAATAATCACCTAATGTGGTTTACAATGATCCAAAACTCCCTAAGGATATATCTATTTTTTTGCATAGATAAATAATATAATATCAAATGATGGTACCCCTCGGCCACTTTTCACAATTTTTTCAGTCTTCCCCAATGTCAGTGTGTAGTTTTTATAAGCTACCTGAACCTATATGTTATGTATTAAACTGAAATCCACCACATTTAATAGGTTAAAACACTTATCAGTAATTATACAAGGATATCTTTAATAAATATTGAAATCATACAAATATAACATAAAAAATATTCCTAAACAATGCCTAAACAGCTTCTCAAGAAGTGAAAAATGGAATGTAAAAAAAAGAAACCATTCCATTCAACCTTGAATTAAAATTAATTAAAAAGAATGGATACTAGTATTTTTCCCAATAAGGGGAAATATCATCTTCATCAGGTTCCATATATCTTGGATTCATCCCTAACACCCCTATATATACCATAATGAATTTATACAACCATCCCAAATACCAACTATGGCCACAAAACTAAGCATCCACACCCATGTATTTTGAAACAATTAGCCATCAAAAACTCAAATAAAATCAAATTGCATGGATCTAAACTAATGTAATCAGAAAATACAAAAATAAAACAAAAATAGTCAACAAATAATAAATTCCTAATAACCATAACATAAACCATTCTTTTTCTTGAAGTGTGTTCAACTATGCCCTTCCACGACTTCGCCCCGACCTCTCGATCTCCCCCTGCTTGAATTCACCCTTCTTGAGATAGATTAAGGCCTTTCATAAAGCGTCTCAGCATCAGTGCTCTCCGAGTCAGAGCTATCTTGTTTTCTTTCTTTGCATTTATCAGGAGAGTCATTTATGGTCATTGGTGAAAACATTCCTTCTACCTCTGTTGCATTATCCCGATCTAGTCTCATGGTGCGTTTTCTCATCAAGAGAGCTCAAAATTTAGCCCCTCATCCCACTAGTATCATGGATATTATTATTACAGGAAGAATCATTGTTACCTGCAATGGAGAGCCTAACCACTGCTGGGGTAACAACCGATGACTGTGTCTTCTTGTAGTAGACAAGCTGGAATCCTTCGTTATCTACTACTGGCTTTGAAGTAGTATGAAAAGATTTAGATATGACTTGAGCATTGGAATCAGAAACATGAATACCTTTTCGATTACCGGAGTCATCCATCCTTTTCTGTGAGAAATGATAATATCTCAAGTTGGAATTCTTCTCGAACTTGCTCTGTAGACGAGTAATCATATTTAGGAGTTAAACAAGATTGCTGTGGAACCACGCATTTTCCTTTTGCTTGATGCATCAACATTGTGAACATTCTCCCCTTCTGCACAAATGTCAGCCCAGGGCTTCATCTTATTTTCATAGGTGGAGGCATATAGAGGAGGTGAGTCACTTGGGCGATCACCCTTCCCATCAACTAGTTGATTAGTTGTGTCCTCATGGGCAGCACCATGTGCCTCTTTCTTCTACTCAATAAATTTAGCAGCAATACCCAGACCATCAATACTCTTTCAAACATCTTTTCCATTCTCATGCTACAACAGAGGAATATTAGTTTTCTGAGCAGAGGCATTCTTGCTCTTCTGGAGACAATTACTCACATTATGACCATTCAAAGAATAGAATGAGAAAATAATGGAACGTCGACAAGAAGATAAGTCGTGACAAATAACATTGCATTCCTTACATAATTTAGGCATTTTTTCATAAACTATCTTCATCTCAATAATATCATCATCAATTGAAAGCATTACCTTGTCAACCAGAGTCGATCCCAGTTCAACCTCAACTAAGAACCTGGAAAAGTGACCAAATCAAGCAATCTCTGTTTCCTTGTCAATTTCAATTGGAATTCCAATAGATAAAGCAATATCATACAATATTTTGGGATGCCAGAGTATCCAATTTAGCTCATAAACTCTTACCCAAATTTGAGTTGCAGTGTTACCAACCTCCAAAGGATTGAACATCTTATCCCATTCACGCAAGTGAATAATTCCAGGTTTGAGTGCGATGGAACCAAAACCCTAGGCTCGTATTTTCAAATCTTTAGTGGGGAAAAGCATATGGAAGTATCCCGACCAAGCGAGACACAATTCAATGATGAGAAACCCCAAATCAACGAAATTTGTTCTTTGAGTTCATCAATTTTCAATGGTTGAGAACCTTTAGGAAGAAAAATCCGAGAAATAATTGAAAACTAACCCATTTTGAGTCGTTCTGAAACCGCAACAGGATCAGCTTTGATGTGTGCTAAGTTTCCTTTTCTTTGAATTGAAAAATCAATCCCACTTTTGAGACTCTTAAAGGATCGTTTAGCAGATATACCCATCTCAGGAGCACCACTGCTCTCCTCGGGCACTTCACCACCCGCATTAGAGACCAACGCCCTTGGGTTGCCCTTGCCGGAATCCACCGTTTCAGCCTTCCTGCAAGCGTTGCCTACACCATCTGTAGCAGCGAAACCGATCGCACCAACCGCACTGGGTTCCAAGGCTGCTCCGCGCGGATCTGGCACCCCTTCAGCATCTGCGTTCGAACCGATCACATCAGACGTCATAGCCTTTCCTGCACCGTTTGCGCCGTCTGTCGCCATCCTCGCGCTATCCGCGCCATCCACCACCACTGTAGCCACGTTGCTAATGCCTCCCAAAACAGGTGCCGCAGAAGCTAGAATCCTCGCGCCAACCACATCGGACCTCACAGTCGCTCCACAGGCGTAAGTCGCACTCGACGCTTCTGAGTTCTTTCCAACCACTTCGGACGCCTCCACTATGTGTGCGCCATTCGCGACGTCCGCAACCGTCCCCACCGCTAAATCAATCTTGACCGCCGCCGTAGATCTGTAATCTGGTAAGCGCGCCTGTCCATTATTGTTGCAGTAAGGGTTGAACCTACATCGTGGGAAGAAGGAATTAACTGATTGCACCTCCATTGCAAAACCTTAATTTGTGAAACCTAGAGAGGGAGTCTTGGCCATGCTGCCTCCCTATCCCCAATTAATTAATCGTAGGTGACAACAATATATATCATATAGAATCAGCTACTAAAATCCATGTTTTATTTAAATGTGTTTCCACGAATTACTTTCATTTTGATCAACAAATAAGGAATAACAATACCAATTAGATATGCATATTTATTATTTTTTCAAGAATAACTGAGAAAATATTTTTAAAAAAAAATTTAATTAACAAAAGGAAGAAAATTTTCAATTAAAAATGCATCAATATCATTTCCATTTTCCTTAAATTTTAAAATATAAAATTTTATTTAAATTTTCTAAATTATTTTTTAGACATAAAAAATTATTGAAATTATATTATGGGACAGTTTTTATCATATAAAACAAGTTAAACCCAAAAAATTATACAAATACATAAATATAGAACGTACACTATCTTGAAAAATAAGTAGAAAATCTAAACCATAGTGAAAACAGATAAGATTATAATAACCAAAACCAATTTTAATTATTTAATCCAGTTTAATATTTATTATGGTTAATTCCACCATCACCAATTGAGATGAATCCTCACAACTCAATTATTTCTCACAAAAATTGTATATTCAACGAATCCCCAACTTTAAGGCTTTCCAAATTCCACAAATGAGAGAAGAATGGGAACACATATCTCAAATAACCTCTCCTGCAAGGAAACTACATAACTATAAGGACATTGAGTAATAACCATGCCCCCAAAAATCAATATAACATCATATAAATGAATTAGATTAGCCACCATAGTATGGAAATTTATAATTTTAGGAAACACTGAATGGAGATGAAACTATTAGGGAGATATTGAAAACTAGCCTCAAATTACCGCAGTTCAATTGAAGCATGTTGGGAATCAATCCCTTGTGAAAGGGATACAAAATGGCCTAAAGAATCACCTCTAGTCTCTTATATGGGGAGAGAATTGGATTATTTTAAGAGAACATGGGGTGTAATTTAATTTTTATAAATTATTTAATATATAGGTTCATGTGACGAATGAGTTATTCAGGAAAATAATGGTTTAGGTCTGAAGAATAACTGAAAAACACATCCGCTTAATCCAATAATTATGCACTAATTCATATTGTGAACATCATTTCTTCATCATGAATTTTTGGGGATAGGATACTTGAATTTTTCCCTTTATCATTTTACATCATGAACCCATTGTTCATATCCAAAATCTCCACATGATAAAACCCCCTTTATAGATGATGAATTATTTCCTCTCATCCTGAACTATATCTCACATAATGAACATCTCCTACAACAATATTTCATCTCCCATGCTCTACCAAACATACATTTCTAATTATTCCAAGAACATCATTCATTTGAATCACACAATGATAATATCCTAGAATTCTTGGGTCCCTTGAACAATCCTAAATCGATATTCATGTTATTCCTTTCATTGGTAGTATAAGAGAATATATTATATAAATACAACAAAAAAATTATTTTTATGATCTTTTAATATTTTATTCATCATATCCGTGATGATAAAAGTGTATTTTGAATTTTATAATTGGACCAATGACGGGTCGATCCATTAAATGGCTTGAATCCTCAAATCCTTTTTAACAGTCCCATTGGAATTAAGAATCTTTCTATAAAATGATCGCCCATTAAATTCCATGGGCATTACTCACCCTCCCTGTCTCCTATTTATATGGAGCTTGAGAAAGTGTATTGGCACGACTTCACAAAGCGATGAAGCTCTATTAATGTTCATCGACTCCCAACACTTTGGGGACAAGACCGGTTCTGGAGAGCGGTGTTGAGTGACAACGAACCCCGAATTGAAGAACGATGATTGATCGACATCGTTGTAGGCTTGTTTCGGGGGAGATGAATACCAACACATCCACAATCATGGGTTTTCTCCATCACAATTGCGGTAGGGTTTACTTTTGGTTATATTTTCAAGAGTTTTTGGATCTTATTCCACCCACTTTTTATAAAGCTGATGCATAGGGTGCGGACCAAACGAACAATGCCTTCACCCTCCGCATTTTGTTAGAATTTTGGTGCCTTCTTCATGAGCATTACCTTCAGGTTTAACGATACCTGGGACGGCGGTGCCCGGTGACGGTTGTCCACATAGGAAATAGTGGCGCGCCTTCACATGACATCAATGGATAAGGATGCGATCATAGCCACAATGAGTAGATACAGTGGCTAGAAATGGCCGACCGAGAAGGAAGTGGGGCACACCATCATAGGCCGCTGGTGAAGGGGGTCATGTGAAATTGCTACAGCGAACAACAGCGGCCGGCACCGGCCAGCCGTGGGAGGAGGCAGAGGGGAGCCTCGTCGCGCGCCACTGGAGGTGGACACGTCTCGAAGCCACCACAGGTGTAGAATGGCGCAGCTCGCGCCGAGCTAGGCTAGCAGACCCACGGTCGGCCGAAACGGCTAACCGTTACGCGGTCGGGTAGCGCCCCACCGGCTGGCCAAAACAACCCCTCGCCTGTGGGGCCTATGAGAGAAACTGGTCTTCCTTCTAGTGGACTTGGCCAGACGCAGGCTGAACAAGAGGGTCGGACCCACCCTATGGCCTAGACCCACCAATGGGACGGGTAGAACCCGCGACCCATTGGGCCAACGTGGGTGGGCCAAGCCCCACCCGATGGGCTGGGCCAAGCCCAGCCTGGGCCCGTGAACCGAATGAGGCCGACCCCGATGGGCCAGAAGTAGTGAACTGGTCTAACAGTTGGACCCATGTTGAGCCAGGTGGACCCTGGGACCCATTGCATCAGGTCGGACTGACCAAATCAGACCAGGCCCAGGCCCAATTGGTCCCCGAATAAAGTAACACTCGTAACTGACAAACCAGGTGTCTATTCGATGAACTGTCTACTGTGATGAATCCCTTATGACATAGTGGTCCTTTATAACACTTCTTCATGTAACATCATGGTGGTTGAAATATGACTTATGGCATAAGGATCAGTTCTCCCATCATCAAGCATGCTATGAGTGGGAATCTGGTGGCTCGAAGTGAGCGAGTGGTTGGAGATAGATCATACGGAGGTTAGTACCAATTGATCCTATGAGGGTGAGCATTGAACCTTTTCGGGTCCGATCATATGTGTTTTAGTGCTCATTGATCTTGTGTGGGTCAACACATAGGTATCTGGTTTGGGTTAGATACTATGTGGGTCAGATCCTATGTGGGTTAGTGCATACGCATCTTGCGTGGATCACATCCAGTGGTGGTCATTGCTGGGGTTAGTACCTATCAACTCTGGGCAGGTCAGATAATATGTGGATCATAGCAGGATTTAGTACGTATTGATCCTGTGTGGGTCAGACTCTGTATGGTTAGCAACACTGCCTCTTGACAGAATAAGATGATCTAGATTCATGACTAATCATCCATAGTTTTACACTTCACTAATACATGGTGTGAGATGAGTCCATTACCTTCGTGATGACACATGTGTGGTACTTTTACCTTTGTGGAGATACATGTGTGGTAATTTTACCTTCATGATGATATCATCGTGATGTTACTGGTGTGATACTTCTACCTTGGTGGTGTTGACATCGTGTTGTTACATGTGTGGTACTTCTACCTTTGTGGTGATCTCTTCATGGTGTTCTCTTCATGGGGTTAAATGTATGGTACTTCTACCATCATGGCTTTGTCTTCATTGTGTTACATGTGTTGTACTTCGACCTTCATGTTGTTCTCTTCGTGGTGTTACATGTGTGTTACTTCAATCGTAGTGGTGTTACTTTCATGGTCCTTCTACCATCGTGGTGTTACCTTTTTCGTATTATTGCCTCATATATGGGATGAGTATATCCTAGTAACTTAGGTATATGTATGGAAATATAACTAAGTCGAGATGATGTTTACAACTTAGTTATTTTGGATGTAGGTCTTACTTAGTGGTTTTTTCCATTGAGGAACTCTGGGAGACCTACGAGGGTCTCAGGTCCCTACTGACTATTGTTATACAGACCCATGCATGAGATACTCCCACACCTTGTTGTGTCTTTTCTAGATGACATGCAACGTTGATCGAGGTTGAGGAAGCCAAGACAATACGGTGCTTAGAGGTGGACTATTTTGCATGACGTGACGCTGGGACTCCTGATTGTGATTTGTATCTACCCTTCAGGTAGGATCCTCGGTGGACGATCCAGGAGATATTATTCACTTTCCAGTTGTATTTGTAATTTTTATTTGTACTTTTACTTTTTCTTGGGCTTATATTCCAACCCATTTACCATTAGAACACTTTTATTATAATAGTTTACATTGTGGTTGCTTTTTGTTGTGTTCTTGGACTGTGTTTATGTACATGTTAAAAGGAAATGCCTTCCCATTTTAGGGATACTCCTTTCCAATGCTAGTCAACAGCCCCTGGCATATGGAAGTTGAGTTGGGGGTAGTCATGGCATGGGCCCCGGGGTATGGGTCATTACAAAGTGGTATCAGAGGTGGTACCCACCCTTAAGTGAGTTACACTGCCTGGGATGAGATGTAGGGCCCACAATGAGGACGTTGTGCTCTAAAGTGGGGTGATAGTAACACCTCCAAATGATAAAGGGTTAAATTACTAAATGACATGACCCATGTAAACAAGGCGCACATTCCATTTCATGAGCCTTCTTGATTAGAACTACACAGTTAAGCGTTCTTGGACTGAAGTAGTGATCAAGATGGGTGACCTTATAGGAAGATTCCTAGGATGTGTGTGAGTGAGGAAAATGAACACTAGAAAGGATATTTGTTGTCTTGTCAGGACAATTATTAGTCAGATGGACCGTTTGGGCACATTGGTGGGACCTAGGGTGCAGACCACATGTCTGAGGGGTAACTGGGTGTACTTGGTGGGCTAAGACCCAATGACCATGTTAAGGGGGGAGGTGTTTGTGTTGTCACCATGACCTAGTTGTCACATTTGGTATGAAAGGAGTCAATTCAACCAAATAACTAGGAATATGATCTTTTCTATATGGAAATAGTGTTAAGTATTATGAGTGTAGTTTTCAGTTTTTGGAATCCAGTGTTGGTGTGTTGGCTGACGTATCCATAGACCATGACCATGAATTATGATTTCTGACTCAGTGCACACAAACACTGATTGTGTGTGTTTTCGAACAACTTTTTTATGATTTATTTGAATCTTTCCATTAGGTATAACTTAATTATTGTGGCACACCTATTTCTTATGATGATGTCTCTGGATAGATAACCATCTAGGATTCCTGAGAGAGTACAAGATGATGGCCAACTGAGTGATGAGGCCTCGGTGGTGGGCCATTTTTGGCGTTAGAACCTTTGGGTGGTTCATGAGCTATATCATTACCCATTGGTCAGAAGTTACAATTGGAAATACTGGTATAGGACACATGTAGGCTTAGTTCCTTACATGTGTTTCATCATCAGATATCCCTCAGGTTCTGAGGTGAGCCCGACTCACAGGCGACTAAGGACTGGTTTGAGGAGGTGGATGATTTTTTATCTATCCAGGGCATCATTCAATCATATGGAGATCCAGGTAGAGTGCCTTCTACATGGCTCAACACGATGATGGCAGGGTTCAAATTACCCTTGATCTTGCGAATATGTGAATTTTATGTGGAATATCTTGAGAAACATCCTCAGATAAGGGGGCCTCATGCCAAAAAAGCTGAGAGGAGAGTATTCCCTATAACATCTATAGCTTAGGCAGGACAACATGTTAGTGGGTGAGTATTCATCGAGGCGTACTGACCATCCCATCTACTCAATGAATACGGTATGGTCAGTGATTTAGGGCTTGGACCTCCAAACGAGGAGTGTTTATGGACATCTAATCACGTTCAATTCCTCTGTGCATTCCTACTTATGTTAGGGTGGTAGAGAGAACCATTATAGTTGAATGTTATTTGGCTGAGCGGATATAGCCAATGAATGTTAGAAGGGGGAAAGTAGGACACTTATGCCAGTCTTAGAGACTTGGGCATGTAAAATGTATCGGAAAGTGGAAGTGATTGGGATAGATGAATATTCTGGGCTATACATGTTGAAATGGAGCTAGGAGAGCAGCATGAGGTGGTATACATTTCAACATGTTACAACCACTACCCAAATGTTTTCCCCACTAGGCTTAGGGAGATGGAGGATAGGGGAAGTGAGTAGTTGTATGAAGTCAAGGGTTGTGACCCAAGGGCTCCAAGAATGATTTGAGCCATGGTTTGTTTCTACTACAAGATTTCGTATTAATAGATATAGGTACCAATCATTACATATTTCCACGAAACAAATTCAATTCCTAGAGTTTACGGTTAAACTAATGACTTGACCCTTACGTCTAAAGATACCTTTTGGAGGAGAATTGATAATCACTAATATGCTTACAGTGTGATCTGACCCTTGAGGTGAGAGTTTTGGTTGGAACCTCTTGGTGGAAGCATTGAGGCCTAATGATGATAGTTTGGGTATTTAATAGTCATCCACAGTTCATACTCAGATTGACTATATAAGACAAAAAGAATTTAGTATATAAACAGTGTTGGAATAGGCTTTCTTAGGTTGGTGAAAAATGAAAGACAAGAAGCACAGGATAAACTCCTGCATATGAGTGTGTAGACGATCACTCTTGAGTCGGCCAACCCAACCCTCATGGTAGCAGGAGTTCTCAGTTTTCAGTTCCCAACAGGACTGGAAGAGTATGTGGACATCTTTTAAAAATATGATTCGAGGATTACATCCTGAAAGGTAGAGGGAATTATTCTTTGGATGGGTACCACTGAGGATTTATACCTAACTTATCCAGGGTATTAGCACAATTTTTAGCTTTAATGAAGAAGGGGGATTCTTTCTGATAGACGAAGAAGTGTCTGTATAGATTTCCAAATCTAAGACTAAGACTAAAAAGTGCACCCATATTGTGTCTAGTAGATGAGGGTTTTTGGTGTGTAGTCTACTGTGACACATCAGGGACCAGAATTGGATGTGTCCTGATGAAGGAGCGAGTAGTGATCACTTATGTTTCACGACAACTGAGGAAGCTAGAGAAGAACTATGCCACCCATGACCTAGAGTTAGTAGCAGTGGTATACACCTTGAAGATGTCACGATGTCACTTTATGGGATAACATTTTACAGTCTAATTTGATCACAAGAGTCTCAGTAATATCTTCTCACGGAAGGACCTGAAACTGATATAGCAGTATTGGATAGAGTTCCTCCAGGACTACGACATTGAGATAGTATACACTTCTAGGAAGGGGAACGTGGTAGAAGATGCACTCTTCATGAGGTCTGGTATACAGTTTCTTAGTGAGGTGATAGAGAAGCTATCCGCGTTAAAGATATCCTTTGTGGATATAGATGGAGAAGCTTATCTCCTATATATGACTATCACTCCCCTGATTCTTCAGAAAATTCAGCATCGGCACAACTTGAGATGTTGACAGTGAGGCCCGACGTGCTCAGATATCCACAAGATTGTCTCTTATAGAATTTTTTGAAGTTGGGGAGAGTTTCGTTCTCTTTAGAGTATGTACCATGGTACCATTGAGGTTTCAGGATAATCTGTTGAGGGAGTTCCATACATACCCTTTAACGATACATCCTGGAGTGGAAAAGTTGTGACAAGACATCCAGTGTCTGTACTAGTGGCCAGGGATGTTGGAAGTAGTGACAGAGTTTGTACCACAATGACTCACTTTTCAGCATGTGAATAATGCACAGAGCCGGTAGAAGCCATATGTTGATAAGAGATAGAGACCCATGGAGTCGAATAGGGAGGCCATGTATCACCATGGGTCTCACCCCGATGAATATTGCGAAGGTTTGGCCAAGGAAAATTACATTCTCTGAGGTTCATCGAACCTTTATACCTTTTCAACAGAGTAGGCGAGGTTGTGTACGGTCTAACTCTTCCCCAAAAAATGCACCAGTTTCATAATGTTTTCAATGTTCCATTGCAGAGGAGATATGTGCATAATACATTGCATGTTATTGACTGGGGTGAGTTGTACTTGATGATGTGGGAACTATTATGGAGTTATCGGTGGAGATAAAGGATCAACTGGATCGAGTCCTTTGTGGATGGTAGATCCTTCTGGTTTGAGTTCATTGGTAACATGGGAACCTCCAAGAGTTTACATAGGGGAGGGAGGCTTAGATTCATGCTCAGTACCCCCATTGGTTTCTTTAGTCTATGTTGTGGATTTTAGGGATGAAAATACCTAAGGTGGGGAGAATGCAATGTCCTAGAATTTCTGTAAAAATTTCTTCTTATTTATATGGAATTATTTCAAAACCGCAACATCTGATGATGCATAATTCTGAGGCCCGGAGTGCCCGGAATGATCCATTGAAAAATTTTAAGTTTAAAAATATCGTCTGTGAGTGGCTTTCCTAAAAAAGTGCAATAACTCTTAAATGGGACCCATATCAGAAATATAAGGGAACCATTGCTTTCAGAATGGCGAATTTTCCCTAGGAACAACAGAAGTATAGTCGGTGATGGCCTACATTGGGAAAAACCAAAAAAGGAATAACTGTAAATAAAATTATTTTATTTTTCAAATGATTATAAATCAAGATTGGTAAATCAGATTAAAAATATGATACCCATTGAACATGTGAGGGTATGCTTTCCTTAGGCTGATACTAACATTCACCAATGCGGTCCACTAGTGAAATTTAGTTTTTTGCAGTAAATAAAATAATTAAGTGACAATTATTTTATTTTAAAATTCATAACTTCTAAATGGTAACTCAGATTAAAAATCTGATAGTACTTTTGATCTCCTTAAGGTGTTTTCTTCTTAGGTGGAGCTGAACCTCAACCTGAATGAGTCGAAGATGACTGTTTATAATTTTATTAACTTTTTTTCGAGTACGTTCAGTATACTTGAGGGAAACGTTTTCTAACTTTTGAACCGGTGTTCGGATTACAAATATAAGGGCACTATTGAATCATTAGGGTTAGGATTCTTTTAAGGGGGGCTTCAATTCCACTGTAGTAATTCTGGAGAAAAAAAATTAGATTTTGGACCTTTTAAAATAATAACAAAATAACATTGTTATTTTATTTATTACATTATTTTCCTCCAATGGACAAGAGACACTTGAGGTATGAAAGAAGTTTCAAGACATTAAATGGATTTAATCCTGAAATTCATAGTAACAACACCATTGGAATTAATATGGTATCTATTAAATGAACCCCCATTTAATTCTACAGGAGTTACTCACCCTCCCACTCTACTCTTCAAATGGATCACGAGGAGGAGTATTGGTATAACTTCACCAAGAGACGATGCTCTGGTAAAGTACCATGATGCCCAAAACATTGAAGGTGGGACCGATTATGGCGAGCAGTGATGAGAACCACTGAACCACGAACCAAATAACAGTGATTTAGCAGCATCATTCGGATCATGTTGTGGGGGAAATGAAAACCGACACTTCCTCAATTTCTGGCGTTCTCCATCATTCTTGGGGTATGAATTATTTTGGTTATAGTTTCAAGAGTTGTTGAATCTTATTCCACCCTCTTTCAATTAAGATAATGTAGAGGGCACATGCCAAATGAACAAGGATTGGAACATTCTCCTTTTGATTGAATTTTTGTGAATTCTTCATGAGTTTTAACTTCAGGGTGAACGAGACCTGAGATGGTGTTTGATGGCGGTGGCAGGCAATGGATTTACATAGAAGATATAGTGGCTCTATATCTCGTGACACCAGTGGAGAAGGCCATAGTTGTTGCTATGGTGAGTAAAGATGGCATCTGGAAAAAGCCAACAGTGAAGGAATGGGAGGCATGCTGTCACATGCCGCTATTGAAGGGGGTTACAACATATTGTTGTGGCGGGAAACGACGGCTGGTACCAGCCAGCTGCGGGCGGAGGCGGAGCAGAAATCTATCATGCTCCATTGGGCGAGGCTGCAGCTCGAAGCCGTGACAGGTGGAGAATGGCACAACTCACTCTACGCTAGGTTGGCGGACCCCTAATAGGCCGAAATACCTGACCGTTACACGGTGGGGCAACACCACACCAGGAGCCTGAAATGGCCCCTGAACCCTTAGGGCTAGCTAGAGAAACTGGTCCACCTTATTGTGGACCGAGCCGGGTGTGGGCCAACCAAGAAAGATGGACCGACCCAGCGTACTAGACCTACCAGCGGGCTGGGATGAACCTGTAGCCTAGTGGGCCATCACGAGTGGGCTGAGCCCCACCCGACGGTTCGGGCCAACCATGACTCGGGCCCGTGAACCAAACTATACTGACCCCGATCAGCCGGACCTAGTGAACCGGGCTGACCCTAAGCAGGCCTGACCAGAGCAGGATCAGGTGGACCCTAGGACTCATTGCATCGGGCCGGCCATACCAAGTCGGACCAGACCAAGTCCCAACCAGACCCTGAATTATAAAATTCTTGTAATTGGCAAACCGGGTGTCCGTTCATTGAACCGTCTATTGCGATAAAAATTTTATGACATGGTGGTCCTTTGGAAAACTTCATTGTGGAACTTCATGTCCGTTTAAATATGATTGGTGTCTTAGCGAGAAATTATCCTCGAATCAAGTGTGCTATTAGATGGAATATAATGTCTGGCAGTGAGGCGGAGGATGGAGACAGATCATACAAAGGTTAGTACTAAGTGATCATGTGTGGGTTAGCACCGATCCTGTGTGGGTCAGATCGTGTGTGGGTTAGATCATGTGTGGGTCAGTGCTCAGTGATCCTATGTTGGTTAGTGCATACCTATCCTGTGTGGGTGATATCATGTGCGGGTCAGCGCTCAGTGATCCTATTTGGGTTAGCGAATTCTGATCTTGTGTGTGTCAAATCCTGTGTCGAGCATTTCAGGGTTTGTACTTATCAACTCTAGGAGGATCAGATCCATTTTGGATCATTTTGGGGGTTAACACCTATCGATTCTGTGTGGTTCAAACTCCATAGGGTTACCATAGGTTCCTCATGACAGAATAATATGATCTAGAATCGTGAAAAATCATCTGTACATATATACATCACTGATACCTGGTGCGAGCTACGTCCTGTACCTTCATGGTGATACTTCTGATATACTTGTACCTTCTTGATGATATCTTCGTGGTGATACCGATTTTGTACTTTTACATTCATGGTGATTTCTTCAAGGTGTTACATGTGTGGTACTTCTACCATTGGGTTTTGTCTTCTTGGGGTTACTTGTGTAGTTCTTATACCTTCGTAGTGTTATCTTTGTTGTGTCACCTGTGTTTTACTTATACATTCATGGTGTTGTCTTCGTGGTGTTACATGTGTAGTACTTCTACCTTATTGGTGTTCTCTTCGTCGTTTTACCTGTGTGGTACTTCTATCTTTGTGGCGTTACCTACGTGGTACATCTCTCTTCATGGTGTTACCTTTGTGGTATTCATCCCTCATGTATGGGATGAGTATATCATTATAACTTAGGTATATTTATGGGCATATACTTTAGTAGAGATGATGTGAATCACTTCATGCTTTGAGATATATGTCTTTCTTGGTGTTTTTTTCTTTAGGAACTCTGGGAGACCTATGGGGGTCTCGACTTCCCTACTTAGTATCGTAATACTCACCCAGCATGGGCTATGCCCACACCTAGTTGTGTCTTGTGCAGATGATGGATATCATTGATCGAGGTTGAGGGAGCCAGGACTGTACGATGTTCGGAGGTGGACCATTTGTCAGGGCATGACGTAGGGACTACTGATTGTGAGTTGTACCTACCCTTCATGTAGGATCCATAGTGTATGATCCATGATCTAATTTTCACTTCCCAGTTGTATTTTTACATCCCAGTTATACTTGTACTATTCAGTTGGGCTTTAATTCCGGCCCCTTTAATTATATCACTCTTTTATTACAGCAGTTTACTTTGTGGTTTATTCTTGTTGTGTTCTTGGACTGTGTGTTTTTACAGGTTAAAAGGGAATGACTTCTTGTTTTAAGGATATACCTTTCTGGTTCTAGTCTCCATCTCCTAGCCTATGGATGTTGGGCTTGGGGTTGTCACGACATATGCCCCAGGGGACGGGGCATGACACATTTTGTCATTATGGTGTAGAGAAAAAATTAACATAATCACAACTCTTTTAGGATCATTATAAATAATGAATAAATTCATTCATTTATTTATTATTATAAAAATGATTAGTTCATATCATATTTAATGTAATATTCATTTAAAATGGTTACCTATATTCTCTTTTAGTTACATATTCAACTTCTATAATTCAATTCGGAAAAATTATATAATTATTAATTATCATTTTCATTATAATGTGTATGATATTGATTGATTTCACATCATCATACTATGGTGAATATATTGAAACTCTTCATGAAATATTCCAATACATTCTGAACCAATAAAAAATCTCTTCAATATTGGATTTCTGTAACCATATTATCTATATATAACTCCTTACAAATTATAAATAGGGATAAAATATACATAACATCAAATTGATGTTAACATTCATCCATACATCTATATACGGCCATGTCTTGATTTTGAGTTTCAAATTTTATTTCCTAAACTGGAAAATTGTTATAGAAATTATTTATTGGAACTACCCAATTCCCAAAATCAATTAAAATGTTACTAATATAAATATTACATGATTTTTAGGATGCAAATTCACACAAACATCAATCATAGAAGAGTTATAGACCTAGGATGTTCCATCACAAAACCTAGAGATTACACCAATAATTTATTATATATATATTGTTGTAGAGATTTAATGATCTTTTCAAATGACTGAGATATTAATTAGTGTGAAACATATAAGAAAAATAAATATATTTTTTTCATAATAGGAATAAATATTTACCATTTACAATCTTTTTCATGAACCAATTCCATATTTTTTATTACACATGGAATCTGTTACACTAATAAATCTATATTTGAATGATTTCAATTTTCATCATTAACCCTTTTATTAGATAAAATTGTTAGACATTATATAAATTCCTTAAAAAGGAATAATTGGTTTGTGGAATATGTATTGAAATGTTCATTCATTTTTTATCTAATTGGTTGGCCTCTTCTAATCTCATCACCATTCATGTGATTGATGTCCTTATCTTCTACACATGAATAATTTTCCTATTCCTTTAAGGAAATTTAATACATTCTTCATTGAAAATATTAATCATGTTCAAAGATATATATTATTTACTACATAGGTTTTTATCATAATAATTTCCTAAACATGCTATTTTTTATATTTTTCCTTAAACCATTAGACTTATGGGACTCTCCAATATCTATATCCACATTTAGAGATCATCCAACTATTTATTAATTGAATTCATTGAACCATATATCCAATTAGTCTGCGAGAACTTGTTTTAATCTATTAATGAATTGATTAATTATTATTTTATGGTCCGTAATGAAACTATATACATACCTTTATTGTCTTGTGATGTATGCATCATAGTTGACTAAGGATTCATCTCCATTTTATTTCATATTAATCATTTCCGTCTACATTTATTTTATATTAGTTTTTAGAAAATATTTCGTGAAATATGCATTCTTATTCTCCTATAATTCCATGGTTTCAATTTATTTCTCCCACCACACATTCATAAAAAGTTTACATAATTGATAATATTATCTCTACAAATGTAAAATAATTAAGACAACATTTTCCTGCTATGATAACTGAGGAATGGAAATTATTTGTAATGATGGTGATCCAAAAAACATAAATTGGTTTGTCAAAGGACCCTCTAACGGATGGTGGAAATTTTCATATGGTGCATGAAATGGAGGTTTATTCCATCCTTTGGAAATTTGGATGCTAAACATGATTCCTGGTATTACAGATATATTCAGTTATTTTTTAGATTATAACCAAGGGAATTTTTATTCTAGTCGTTATTCCATTTTTTTCTCACTAGTATGATCGTTGAACTATAAATCACACTCAACCATGGTTCTACCTTGTTCATGAAATTGACTAAAACCAATGTGATTAGTGTGAGAATTATCAAATAATATGATAACTTATATTTATCATGATAAATCATAGATTATTAAACCCTCATCTCAATGTATAAATTTTTTTGTTCATTTTATAACATATTAAATTCAACATAGATTGTTTTTTTATATACTCATATTCTTTATAACCATATTAGTAAAAATAACATATCCTTACATTGATATAGATTCTGAAGAAAAATCATATCATAAATGTTTCTAAATTAAATGTCATCAATATTTTAAATATATTTCAATAAAAAATTACCATTGTGTATCTATTCAGTGTATTTATTTTCAATATAGACAACCAATATATTTCAAAAGCACTCCCCAATAACATTAACTAATATTATTCACACCTAGAAACCTTATATATGTACCTTTAATAATAGACTTCTTCATTACAATGTTTATTAATTGTTAGAATGGGTGGTCTAAAATAATCAGTAAGGGTAAACATTGGATATATAAATAAAAGATCATAAGTGATTGTAATATTGGTATTTTTGTCAGAAAATAAAATAAAGGTTTATAAAAATAAAATAACATAATCATACATAATAAAAAATATCATTACACTTATGTGATGGAATAAATATTAAGATAACATAAATACTTTTTAATATGTGTTTTTATACATATATTATAATTCATTATCCTTGAAAATATAACATTTGTAAAAGAGTGTTACAAAAAGTATGAAAAGATTTTATTTCCTTCATCAAGGCCTAATGCATTGTCCATCATTACATTATGGTTATATCCACTCAATGGCATGCATTCAAAGTTATATTCCTTAAATTGTTGATTGGGTGGATTCACTTAATAGTTAATTTTAAGTCATACGATTAGTTTTAAAGATATACCAAATGAATTAGAGTTTTATATAACTCTGGGATCACCTGTAAAATAATGAAAATCATAAAAATGTTTTCCCTATATACAATAATATATTCATAATTCTAAATTAAATTATTTAACCAATATGAATGAAACTGGTTTAATTATAACAGTCACTAAACCTGATCATAATCCATTAAGTAATAAAAACATGGTGTTAATCATTGACTACATCACTAGTCAATAAATTGAAATATTTATGCACTCATACATCAATGAATAAAACAATTATATCTATGATAAAATGTATATTTAAAAATTAATAGTAAATATTATTACCATTTTTCATAATATATGTCAATATATAACAATAAATTGTATAAGGGATATATAAATTACATTATAAAAACATAAAACCATAGATAATAAGGATCATAAAAATGAGTATAATAGTGGGGAAATAATTTCAAGTGGAATATGTTCAAATTATTATCTTTTAAAAATTCATAGAGACATTCAATTTAAATTAAAATGATTCACGTGGTAAACATTTATGTTATTCAATACAGACTACGTTTAATATTTCAAACACAAAACAAAATGAATTTATCAAATAATTAATCATATAGAATAAAATTTAAATAAAAAATTATTATAATTAACAAGAAAGAGAATTATTCCAAATCAAAAATAATATATATGTCCTAATTTAGGTGCAAACATCCTTAAAATTGAATTTTGATTTGAAGGGTAGTGAAATGTTTTGATGAAAAGTTAATACAAAAAATAACCATTTCAAGAGAAACTAAAAGGTATTGTTAAGAGAAATGACAATTAGTTCTATAATATTGGAATTTAGATATAATTAGTCATAAATTCGTGGTGAGATTGGTATAGATAACCATAAAACAAACTTATTCATGGCTAGGTGTTCTCTAATTCGGTAGATAATAATTTTAATATTATAATTCATATACATAGTAAATTTATAAAAATCAATTTACAAAATAATAATCACTAATATTTCATTTTTACAAATATATTAAATTTTTACTGTTAAAATCATAATCTATTAGTCATCTATTGTATTTTTTCACACATTCACCAATTTAGTAGTTCTGATCATTGATCCTTTTTTAAGATTAAACCATGAATTGAATGAGAATGATGATATTGTATATGTTTTAGTTATAGTCGTAGAGTCTCAAATCCTTTTCACTAAACATATGGTGATTGTTGTAATGGAAAACATAAAGATCGCTTTTTAAATTTTGATTCATTAAAAATAATCTATTTTACAAATTAATATAAATATATATTTTCAATTTAGAAAATTTTTAAATATATATATATATATATTTATTAAATAATATAACAATTATATATGTTACCCAATTTCTTTATTATATAAATTTAATGACATCATCAGCACAAGTGACAAAAATGACCAAAACAATAACATGATAAAATTATTTAATGAGTAAGATCTTTTTGTTATTTAGTATGAAAAAAATATTATACAGTCATATTGTTCTAATAAAAATTTTATGAATTTGATAAATTGTATTCATGAAGATGTGGATTAAAATAATCATGAATAATTATTATGGGGCAAGAAAACAATTATATTGAAAACATGAATCTTGTTTTAAATATCATTATGGAAATTGAATATTTTGGACATGTAGAGATAAGTGTTTCCTAAATGGGAGAGATTAGTTTGATATTGATAAGTTGAATAATGATTCAAGAGAAAATTAATATAATTGGGTTTTCAAATATGGGAAAAATATATGTATTTTTATTTGTAGTATTAAGAGTTATTTTTTTAATAAAAATTACTTAATGTATAAGGGTAACCTTTTGAAAAGAAAGAGAAGACATTTATAAAATAATATATATGTTATGTGAGGAGGTAGATCATACCCATACCAAACATTTTAAAGATTTTTTTTGAGATATTTTATGTATCTATCTCTTAATTTATCACTGTAACACCCTGACCCCAATTACCAGAATCTGGTGCATTATTTTAAAACATTGGCATGATTATAAGGAAGAAATTCCTCATGGACTGAGCAGTTTAGTAGTCGTGGAAATTAGATTAAATACATGAATGATACATTACACTTTATAACAGACAATATATCATAAATAAACTTTTGGTAACACTGTTATTACATTACCATAACCTTGCATATCAATCATAATACACTTCTTGGAATCCTGGGAAAATAAAACATAAGAAAGGGGTAAGCTCATATGCTCAGTAAGGGTAAATGATTTAGAAAATTATATAAACTATTAAGGAAATATGTGTAATAAATAAAAAACAACCTTTTTTATCATAATATTTAACATAAAATGGAAAAAATAAATCTATCAGTACCATATAAATATACACGTGGATATTCTACTAGTTGAATAATCACATGTAACAACTAATTTCATAATGAGGGAATGAATAATGTAAGATACCATAACCACATAGTCAAGACCTCATGCCACGACTACAAATAAAAATTTTGTCAATGCCTTTTTCCAAGACACTAGTTTATCTCATGTGACCTACCAATGCATCAAGGAGCTGTATTCGGTTCTACCCATCACTTACTAAGTCCAATGCATTCCTCATATGAAAATGATGAAACATAATATAAAAATTTATATTAAAACTATTATACAAAATTTCAATACATTAACCATAAACCATGAATGGTATTAAAATTGAGAATCCATAGTCAAGCATATTATAACTCATTCAATAAAATATAGGAGATTGTATTATAGTAAATAAACCTCAATCAAGAATAATATCCAGTAAATCATGTTGAAATAGTTGTAAATGATCAGTAAAACACTTTGAGAGATATATCATTTTTTGTGAAACCATTAAAAAGTCACACATGTCTGATACCACTTTGAAACTTTTAAAAGGAATTATCATTTTAAAAGAATCATTTCCTTGTAAATAAATCCTTAAAATCATTTTTGAAACATGGACATTAATTAAAATGGTTTATAAAAATATATCATTAAAACAAGTTTAATGTTAATATTGATAAATATTCAATTCAAAAAAACATTAAAATGTTCATTTTTAATTTTTTTTATAAATCATGGATATGGATGATAAAAATTTCTTAGTAAATACTTACACATATATAATCCTCAGTAATAATGATATTGAGGAACTAACCATTACCTTTTAATTTATATTGGTCATGTGTACATTTAACCTCATGTATAATGAAAATAGTATGTTATTAAATTATAACAGATCCATTTTCATATTTATGATATCATACATGATTCATTTATGGCTTTATACTACCCATTTAACGATAATTTCTATGCTAAAAAAACAATTTGGGTAATAATTTTTTTCATCATCATACGTATTTTTACTTGTTATTCTTGATAATATAACTTATAACATGATTTAATTGATTCCAGAATATAATATATTATTTATGTATCTTATATATTCTTTATATAAGTATTTATAATATATTGATATATTAAATGGAAAACTTAGTTTATAGAGACGGTAAGTTATACGTATGCATAAACGATGTTTCTATTTTCATATATTATTGAACAGAAGTAAGTGAATGAGATATATATAAATAAATATATATATATATATATATTAATATCTATAGAATTAAAGTAGAATTATTATGTCATATATTACATACTAATTATTAATATATATATTTATAATCATCTATGAATGATTAACGTGGAAAAAGTTATCTCATCACGTCTTGGAGACGGTAAGCTGTATGTACACACGAATGATGAAATCATATATTAATGGAGAAATATTATGTAATTGGACGATATATTATAAATAAATAATCATTAACATGTAATATTTATTATTTACATAAATTAAACTCATTATTGTACCCTTACAAACAACGAATCGTTGAATAACAAACTACACCATGACATGGAGATCGTAAGCTGTACGTACACACTTATGGTGACTTTGTCATTTGTAGGATTTATATAATAATGAATATGGTTGTACCTTATTTTTAATAAAATCAAAGTCTATATAAAGTTCTGTATTTGTTATTTTGGTATGGAAACAATAAAGAAAGTGGAAGTGGAAGAAGAAAAAACATTGAAAGAGGTGATGGAATTATTACTTCTTCTTCGAGTTCTTCCTTTTGATTTGAACAAAAGGGTTCATTATGAAGGAATTCTGATCAATTTAAGGCCTCTAGAAAAAATTTAATGTATTTTGGAAGATATTTGATAATGGTTTGGCCGATCCAAATGGATTTGGAGGTGTGAAATTAAGATAATGGGAAGTACCCTTTTATAAGAGAGGTGAGAGGCACTTTATGAAAAGCTTACAATATTATTTTATAAAAAAATAATTTTCGGTTTATAATGGATAAAAATGGATTTATTTCTATGATAAGGTGGTTATAGATCTACATACTCTCAAACAATAGGTTTTCGACAAGTTTAGGTCATTATATTAACCTTACCTTTTAGATTTAACTCTAAGTTAAATAGTTTCTCTTTTACCTTGTCTTATTGTATTTATATATTACATGGTTAATATAAATACTATAGAATTACCATAGAACCTAAAGTGGTTCATTAATGAATTATGTATCATTATATAAGTCCTTTTATTGATCCTTTTATTTTTAAGAATATTATATCATTTAATAATATAGTATTTGATTTAGAAACTCATTTATGTCAATTTTGATACTATTTACAATTTTTTTTTGAAATGAAAAAAAAACATTATTAATTCAAATAAAATACATTAAATCAGCCCTAACATGTCATATCAACCTATAAAACTCTTTTAATGAATCAAATGTGTCAATTTACATTTATTTTGATATTTATAATATCAATTATTTTAATCTTTCATTAATAAGGTAATTACTTCATCATCATTGAGTCATTAATACATTAAATTATTTAATGTATACAAATTATAAATTTTATAACATTATGTAGGAAATATTTTTTTCATTATAATGAATTTTTTTTAGTCAAAAATATATTATGTATATCCCTATATTAAAAATGTTTTAGTTATTAAATGTTTACTTTAACACTTTTAACTCTACTTTAAATAAAATAATAATAAATGTCATAGTCTAATACAAGTGGATAAAAAAGGATCATATTTTATTCCTAAGGCTTATTTTGGTCGATATACACTTATATAATAGAATTTGGACATCCTTTAGAGTAATAATAATATCATTTTTACCTTTAATTTCCCAATTTAATTTCAATCTGTGTAAATAAAATTTATAAGTTACAATTCACCAAAAATTATTTTTCATCTTATTAAACCACATTTTACATACTGATTTCAATCATGTCTCTTGTATTTTTGAAATTAAATTTACAAAATAGGTCAAATTATGTTTTATGAAAATTTACAAATGTGTCAAGAAGGTGGGTAAAAGACGTTAAAAAGTCTAATAAAATTTTATATGTTTAATCTTATTATAAAATGTATATAATTAATTAAATTGGAATAATATATGTATTACACATCTATTTTTATAATCAGATAAAAAAATTCAAAATTTTTTTATTTAAATCATAAAGTCGGTTTTTATCTACAATGTAGTGTTTTTAACTATTCATCAAAAATTCAATGTTTTCTTAAAAATACCAAAAAATGACCCAATGTTATTTTTGATATTAAAAATTAAAAAATAATTTATATTTTACCAAATTCAAAACATATGAGTTTCATTAATTAATTCAAAATTAACTTTGGTTGTCAAAACCAGAAACATTGTTTTTGAGTAGAAAAACTATCAAAAGATTGATATGTGTTTATGTCCTATTTTAATGTGAAATTACTTCCAATGACCATTATTGTATTAAATGATAAAAATAAAATCTAATTATACTTCAAAACCATAAAAATTAATAATTTAACAATATAATATGTTTTGATTAAAAAAATTAGTTTTTAATTAAAATTTAGTATCTTTCATTATTCATCAAAATACGAATGTTATCAGAAAAACATAAAATTTTTATCCAAACTAAATTTTTACATCTATTTTAATATTAAAATGGTTATTTTTTGAAATAGAATATATAAAAGTGTCAAATACTGGATTTAATAGGGTGTTCCATTCAAAGGTGGTAAAATTGCATGTTTTGAAAAATAATTATTTTATCTGAAAAATTGAATTTGTTCTTATATTTTTTCTAAGAAACACATAATATAGATATTAAAATTATATGGAGTATATAAAATTCAAAATACAGTTAATACTATTCATAACATATTTTTGAATTGCTAGTTTGGTAAGTCGTGGTGCGTTTGAACTCAGTGTTGCGTGTAACACAAGCAAATGAATTACTTTAAAGAGATAATGCACTGTGAAGTCCTAGGGTGTTACATTCTTCCCACCTTCAATAAATCAATTCCCATCAATTTGAATTTTTTTAAAAAAATAAAATTTTAGAAATAGAAAAAACTGATGTGGAAACCCCACATCAGAAATAGGGTTAATAAAATTTAGTCTTAATAAGAGGAAAAGGGAAATGAAAAAGACACCACAAAATTAGGATTTTTAACTAGAGAACATTGGTGGGAATTTTAGATACATAATAAGAGGGAAACCATAAATATTTATTTGAAGCGATTGAGGTCCTTAATCCCAAACAAGTGAAAAATAAATAGTAAATTTAGGACCACAAATCAATAAATCTACAATGAGTTAAAATATTATTGGTTCATCAAAGCATAAGTTATTAGGATAAAACATTTTTGGTTTTTAGATATTTTCCCTAAACATTTATAATTAATTTATTCATAGAATAAAAACAAATACTTGACAAGTATAGTTATATCTTTAAACTAATTTCTTCCACAAACTCATATTTTTCTCCAAAGGATAATAGAACTCAAAAATAATCTATATATCCTAATATAATAGGGTTTCATAAAATTGATTTTATAATTAATATATTAGATCATTGAAACAAACTAAATTATAAAAACCAGGATATCATGTAGGCCTGTGGTAGGTGATGCACCCTTGTCGCCCTTCGGTTGCGGGTTCAAGTCTCATGACCTTTCTGAACACGATGAGTTGTCGCCCGACCTTCAGGTGTGCATTTTTATAAGAAAATCATAAAATTATCTTAATAAATTTTTTAACCTTAAACCATAGTATCCAATGTCCAACTTACTCTATTCCAACATTTAGACTTATCCAAAATACATGTGTCCAGACTCATTGTCCAAATATTTATAAGGATGGTCAACGTAACATAATGAATATCTTTTTATGCCACATAATAATATGTGAGTACCTTCATCATGTATTCTATATAAACATGGAAACACCATGAATTACCGTAAAAACTTATTTATTACATTCATGCTTCCTTATTCTTTATAGAATACTAGATATATTACTTATATCTATAAATTTTGAATACTCCAACAATGATGGAATAAACAAACCAAATCGGATCCAATGTAGTCAAGAATATCCAATATAATTTATCCAAATCGACCATCTCAAATTCAAAAATTACTACATCTGTATCAAAACCATATTATGGTTTAACTTTCCTTTAACCATTTATTTTCCAAAACTTTTAACTTGCTATTTAGTTGCTTTTCATAGTACCATATAATCTCAAATCCTTGATTAAATAGTACTGTAGTACAACCCTTATTTATTTCCATAATTAATATAAATAGTACATCATTGATCCAATAATCAAATTAAATAATTAATTAATAATAAAAATATAAGAACACTAATTATTCATCTTCATCTTTGGTAGTATCATAACCTGATTATTATCTAATATCATCATTTGGGGTATACTTTGATGAATGGTAAATTTATTTGCATAGTTTCCCAACTCTTTGTAGATTAAGCATTATATATTACAACTCTTTCCTTACCCTTTCAATAATGTACATGGTGTCCTTTTTCACCACAATTATTAAAAAAACTCATTTCCTTCATGAATATACCAAGGTGATTCTTTCCCCAATTATCACATATGGGAGAATCCTTCTTTCCCTTATTCACTTTATCCATCTTTCTCTCTACCATTTTTTTCTTCCGTAGTTTCCATTGAAATACATAGGACTCAGAAAATTTTTTACTAAAATTATTAACACATTATATTATTTCTTTATATTATGATAATACATGCAAGAATATTTGACATTTAAATATTCTCTTATGTCCATGAGATATAAGATCTTTCTTAATATTTGGATCATGAGTATTTCTGGAATTCTCATTCCTTCTATTGGAAACAATTTCTAAACAAAGGCATACACTAGATTAGTTTATGAATCAAAATAAATATTTCCAAACTATTAAAATACCTAACATAAACTGAATTGTTTAACCATATAATCCATAAAAATAATAATAATATTTTCTATGATGAAACATTTACTCATAAATCCTTCGTAACGACTTGATAAAAATGCGAATCATCTTAATCATATCCCCCTGGAATGTCATAACCAAGAGTGTTGCAAGACCCATTTTCGTGTACCCGGATACCCCGGGTCATGTCCAAAATCATTGTTATAGTTTTTACTACTAGGTACATCTGTGACGGAGCTGCCTCTAACAGATCGTTTCTAGACAAGGATGTATTTTCATGTAAAACCCACATAATATTTACTCTACGAAAATTTATGGATATTTTTCTATACTAATCCTCAAAGTCTATCTTAGGGTAATTTTTTCTAATCAATGTTTTTATAAATCATGTTTCCTTGGTTTGTAGTAAACTTCATCTGATACCAGCTGTAACACCCCGAACCCAGTTACCCAATGTCGGTGCATTATTTTAATACATTTGTATGATTATAAAGAATCATGTCCTGAAGGACCGATCGTTTTAGCAGTTTTATAAAATATATTACGTGGGTGAATGTTACATTACACTTTCTAACATACAACATAGCATAAATAATACTTTGATAATTACATTATTCCCCTATTATAACCCTTCATTTTAATCATAATACACATCTTGGAATCCTAGGAAAACAAAACCTCTGAAAGGAGTGAACTCAAATGCTCAATAAGGGTAAATTAGTTAGCTGAAGCTATAATATTTTAAGTAATGAAGTGTAATATAAAAACAAAATCAATTTAAAACATAAAAATGAACATAATATGGAAAAAATAAATCAAATGTTACCATATAAAAATGTACATGGATATTCTACATGTTGAAAAATCATATGTAATCAATAATTTCATAATAATGGAATGCATAATATCGGACATCATTACCACATAGTCAATGACTCGTGCCAAGAATAGAGATAAATATTTTCTCAAGGACATATGGAAAGAAACTATTTTTTATCATAAGACCTACCAATGCATCGAGTAGTTATAGTAGGCTCGACCAGTCAATTACAAAGTCCAATTCATTCCTCATATGAAAATGTAAAAACATAACATAAATATTTGTATTAAAACTAGCATACAAAATGTCAATACTTTAACCATAAACCATGAATTGTATAAAAATATCACTCACATAGTAAAACATATCCTAACTCATTCAATACAAAATTGGAGATTATATTATAATAAATCAACCTCAAGAAATAATAATATCTAATAAAAGATGTTGACATAGTTGAAAATGATTAGTAAAACTCTTTTAGAGAAATATCCCTCTTTTGTGAAATCATTTAAAAGTAACACATTTATAAAGTAAGTCATTTTAAAGTTATTTTTTAATAAAGTGTCTAACACCACTTAGAAAATTTTAAAATGAATTAACATTTTAAAAAAATCATGTACATATAAATAAATCCTTAAAATCATTTTTAAAACATGGAGATTAATTAACAATATTTAGAAAAATAAATCATTAAAACATTTAAAATTATGATATTGATAAATATTCCCTTCCACAAAACATATAATATTAAATTTGAAATAATTTTTATGAAACATGGATTTGGATGATTAAAATGTCCCAGTAAATACTTACACATAAATAATCTTGGATAGTAATGAGATTGAGGAATGAACCCTTACCTTGTACATTCCTTTGGTCGAGCATACGTTTATCCTTATATATAATGACAATATTATGTTATTAAATTATAAATAACCATATTAATTTTCATGACATGATACTTGATTCATTTTTGGCTTTATACAAGCCATTTAAAAATAATATCAATGTTAACATAACATTTTGGGTAATAATCACTTTCTTCATCATATGTATTTTAACTTTTTATTCTTGATTGTATAACTTATATCGTGATTTAATTTATTCCAAAATGTAAAAACATTATATATAATATATATTAATAATATAAGTATGTATATTATATTGATATATGAAATGGAAAACACCGTTTATGCAGATGATAGGTCGTACGTACTCATAAACGTTGTTTCTGTTTTCATATCGTATTAAACGGAAGTATGTGAATGAGATATATTTAAATACATACATACATATATCTATATAAAGTAGAATTATTATGTCATATATTACATACTTATTAATAATATATATATTTATAATCATCTTTTAATACTGAATGTGGAAATGAATTTAATCGCGTCATGGAGACGGTAAGCCGTATGTACACACGAGCGATGATATCATTCCATTGATGGAGATATAGTATATTATTTGACGTTATATTATATAAAAATAATCATGAAAATGTTATATTTATTATTTACATCAATTATACACATTATTATATCCATCCAAATAAGGAAGTGTTGAACAACAAACTACACCACGACATGGAGATGGTAAGCCGTATGTACTCACGTATAGTGACACTGTCATTCATATGATGGATAGAATAATGAATATGGTTATACCATATTAATAATAACATAAATGTTTTCATAGGTATTGTAGTTATTATATTGGTGCCTAAAAAACAAATAAAGAGGAAGTGGAAGAAGAAATGAACTTTGAAAGAGGTGATGAAATAATTACCTCCTCTTCGGGTTCTTCCTTTTAATATGGACAAAATGGCTCCATAGTCTAGCTTTCTGATCAATGTAAGGCCTCTAGTATTAATTGAGGGTAGTTAGGAGGAGATTATTTTAGGGTTTGTCTGAGCCAAATTAATTTGGAGATGTGAAATTAAGAGAAGGAAAAGTACCCTTTTATAAGAGAGGTGAGGGGAAAATTAGGAAAAGATTGAAATATTTTTTTATTACAAAATAATTTTCAGTTAATAGTGGATAAAAATGAATTTATTTTGAGGATAAATTTGGTATGGGTCGATATCTTCACTTAAAATACGTTTTATAAAAGTTTATTTCACCATATTAACCTTATCGTTTAAGATTCCGCTCTTAGTTAAATAGTTTAGCTTTTACCATGTCTTCTTGTATTTTTATTTTACATGGTTAATAAACATAATATAAAATGAAAATATGACCTAAAGTGGTACATTAATGACATATATATCATTATATATGTCCTTTTGCAGATCCTTATATATTTAGGAATGTTATATCATTTAATAATATAGTATTTTAAAAAAAAAACTCATTTATGTAAATTTTAACACTATTTAAAATTTGGTTTTTGTGAAAGTCAAAAAAAATTTATTACTTAAAAAAATACATTATATAAACCCTAAAATGTCATATTAACCATGAAAATTCGTTAAATGAATCAAAATTCACAATTTACATTTATTTTCATATTTATAATATCAATTATTTGAATAATTTATTAATAGGGTAATTAATGCATCATCATTGTGTCATAAACAAATTTAACTATCTAATTTCTAAAATTATAAATAAAATAAAATGATTTATGAAATATATTTATCTTTATAATGAATATATATAGTTGAAATTATGTTATGTATAACCCAATATTAAAAATGTTTTAGTTATTAAATTTTGAATTTAACACTTTTAAATCTTCATTGAATAAAATAATAATAAAAGGCCTAATATAATTATAGTGGATCAAAAAGGATAATATTTTATTACTATGGTTTATTTTGGCCTAAATAAACTTATAAAATAGAATTAGGACAAGTGTTAGTGTAATTATTAAATCATTTTTACCTTTAATTTCCTTTTTTAATTTTAGCCGTGGTAAATAAGATTAAAAAGTTACTATTTACCAGAAATTATTTTCATCGTATTGAAACAAATTTTACTTACTAATTTCAATCATGTCTCTCAGATTTTTGAAATTCAATTCACTGTAGCTGTGAAATTTCGTTTTATGCAAATTTGCAAATATGCCTAAAAGGTGGGTAAAATACGTTAAAAAGTTCAATAAAATTTTATATGTCTATTCTTATTATAAAATGTCTCTAATGAATTACATTTAAATAATATATATGTTATGTATATATTTTGACTTTAAGATAATTTATTATTTAAAAATAATTATTTAAAGGAAAAAGTCGGTTTTTATATACGACACTGTGTTTTTCTCTATTCATAAAAAATGAATGTTTTTAGAAAAAAACAAAAAATTAACCTGTATGTTAATTTTGATATTCAAAATACCAAAATTAAGTCAATTTTTACCAAATTAATAACATTTTTAGTTTCATTAATTAATTGAAAATTAATTTTCGTTGTCAAAACTAGAAAGTGGGTTTTGAGAAGTAAAAACTATCAAAATATTTATACGTGTTTATTTATAATTTAAATGTGAAATTACTTACAATGACCAATATTGTATTAAATGATTGAAATAAAATCTAGTTATATTTAAAATCCATTGAAATGTATAATTTAACAATATAAATTACTTTGATTAAAAAAGTTGTTTTCAATTAAAATTAAGTATCTTTCACTATTCATCAGTATAAAAAAGTTATAAAAAAAACCCATAATTTATCTAAACTAAATTTATATGTCATGTTTATAAATAATTAGTTTATTTTCCCATATTTAATATATAAATGTGTCAAATATTTTATTTAAAAATGGTTCTCCATTAAAAGGTAGAAAAATTGCATATTTTAAAAAATAGTTATTTTATCTGAAAAATTGTCTTTCTTATATTATTATGTCTAATAAACACATAATATGGATAATAAAATTATATAGAGTATATAAATTTCAAAATTAAGTTAATAATATTGATAAGATTTTTTTTGAATTGCATGTTTGGTAAGTCATGGTGCCTTCGATCTCAGTGTTGTGTGTAGCGCAAGCTATTGAATTACATTAAAGAGATAACATACTATGAAATACTAGGGTGTTATAATAATTTTTACTATCTTATAACATTTACTATAGTTACTATCATTTACCTAAATAAACTATTTTAATTTTGAAATTTCATATAATACATATTAACAAATTTGGACCTGATTAATCTAATTATGGAAGCCATTCTACTTTTTATAATTTATAATGTTAATAGAAATTTATTCAATTATAAATAGTCAAAAATTATAAATAACATTTTTATAAAAAATTATTTTTAGGCTTTCAGAACCTTTATAATTATTATATAAAAATAATAATTTTTCAATTATTATATATTTTCATGAATATATATACTAATATATATTACTAATTTAACCAAAGTTCAAATGTAGTACACACTTTGAGTCATCTCATATTCATAATTATTAATAACCATAATTGAGATCTTCTAGGATTATAGAATATTCAATCTCCCCAATAGATTGATTCCTCAAAACAATTTTCAAACTATTATTGATAGTTTTCATTCAGTAGGACAATTCATTAGTGTTGAAGATTATTTCATTAATCTTGAAATATAGAAGAGGGTTCTACATTGAATCGGTCTACTCATGTAAATAAGAAACATATATTCCATCCCCATTACAAAAAATACAACATTCAGTACAACATCAAGAGTTATTTAGTGGTAAATAAATTCACTATCACTTCAAAAAAATCAAACATGTATTAAAACAATTTCATTATGATGGAATTTGTATTTTTTTAAAATAATAAAATAATTAATTTTGATCTATAATTATAAATACACAAATCAATTGGATGTAGTAGAATATAATTGGATATAATAGTTATCACGAAAATCTTACTTTATTTTTATCCATTAATTTGTCACGACACAAAAACATGAGATGAGGAAACTCAATTCAACTTATTATAATTATTTTTTTGGAGAAAATGTAAACATTATGGTATTTATTAATGAATATTATTTATGTATGGAAATAAATAAATAAAAAATATATATTGATGAAAATTAAACAATTGATAGCATGGGGAAGCTGATATTAATGGGAAAACCCAAAATTTTAAAACAAAAAAAATTACTCAAAATTATTAATATTTTTTCATAAACATCCAAAAAGGTGTCTAATACCACATTAAAATATGGTAATCCAAAATATATAACTAAATATAAAGTCTTTTGATAATAGTTTCTATCACTGAAGTAAAATTGTTAAGTCCAATAGAAACCATTCTTATAAAATGAGTAAAAATTGTGATCCAAAATCACAAAATAAACCAGTTATAAAAAGAAAAATATTTTGATTAGGATTACTATTAGAATTTAAAAATTTTAAACCCAAATATAAATAACATTCAATTACAATTCACTAATAAAATTATAAAATGTATGGTGAAAATTAATATTAATATATTTTTTATATTTCTGACATAACAAAATTCATTGGGTAGGAATGATTAAATAATATGGCCAACACATTTATGTAATTTAATTTTTTAATCTATTTATTTAATTTATCCTATATAATTGAATGATGTAATTTCAAATCTAGATGATATATATTGTTAACAACCTAGATTATGTTGTTTTTAATATATTCATCAATGATTTCTCTAATTATAGATGATCATTTGAAGCATTCTTATATATTCATGAAATGGTTCACTAACAATTTGATGACTGGTTACTTATGCTTAATTAGGATATTTTCAATACTATGTTAAAAAATAGAATCATATATAATAATCTTTTACCTAGTAAGAGATGGATATTAATACATTAAATACCAAAGAAATACAATATATTCATGAGGCTACTACATTCAGTGTAATAAAATGATTCTACAACCATAAAAAAATTTATCAATGAAATTGAATATATATTTCCAAACAAAATTATCCACAAAATCACCTTTTTCTAGGGATATTTACTATTTAATGATCACTCACACAAAAAATCACTTGATTCACTCAAGATAAATTTGGTGGCCATAAAAATTTTGATATCTCCAAATTATGTAAATATCATTGAGATTGGGTCTGATTAAAATAACATCATGATATGGGGATTCTATAGAGGAAGGGATTATTACATACTTTTTACCCATTTATAATATATAAAAAATTAAATTGAAAAATAAAAATAACTACATCACATTGAAAAATATTTTACTAGTGAATATTTTTTTTTGATTTTTGAGTATATAGACATTATATATTTCTCGAAATGTTGGTGGCCTATATGAATCAAATATCCCTACAGTGCATAATAAAAAAAAGATAAATTTAATCAAAGTTGATATATTATATTATTTAGTTAAAAGAGTATAAATTTTGAGATTTCATAGAATAATGGTAAAGGAAATACATTTGAAAACACTTATAAATATTACAAAATAATAATATATAAGATAAGGATAAGATTGAAATTTATTAAGTGTTCCTAAATGTCAAAATATTATAACATGACTTACAACCTCAAATGTGATTCAATCATGTGAAAATCCATTTAAGAAAATAGAAAAATATACTCATATCACATATTAATGTAAAATCATATTCATGTTGGTGTATGTCTATTTCTTTTTAAATAGTTTTTTTCAATTCATCCTAGGTGAAAAACGAATAACTAAAAAATTTATATTTGATTCCAAACTATAGATAATATTTTATTTTATATGAATCATCACCTACCATGGGAAAATGTTTTATAGATCAATTAGTGTCTAAATACAATAAATTAAAATATTTTTGTATAACTCCTCATAAATAAACCTGATGTAATTTTAATGACAATGATTAATATTAAAGGAACAGTAACATTCTGAAGAGAAATAATATTCCTTAACATCCAATTATGGTGTTCAAAATGTTTAAAATTACTGAAATTAACTTCTCGGAACCATTTCATAGAAAAATTAAACCAAACATGTAGCCTTCTTTAGGTGGATTATATATCTAAACGGTTGAATTCTTAGGTGACATATAATTATAAAATATCATATTCATTTTTTTGAAGAAAGTTATTTTCCCTTGATTTTTCCCTCCATTTCTCATCCCCTATCAGGGAAACACTTCAATAGAAAAATATAATTGAAATTTCATAACCACTATAAAATTTAATATAATAATCACATCAAATATTATTTAAAAAAAAGTTGGATATTATATTTATCCAATAAGGATGTTTTGACGAAAGTATTACATATAGAAATATTAAATAATTTTAAATGAATATTCAATACATTTGATAATAACAGACACCAATTAATAGTAATATTTTAGAGTCACTAAATTATATATATACAAATTATATTTCATAATATATCTTGAACATCACAGCCAATGATCTGCTCATATAATACACTTATTACATTTACAACATATAAAAAATTATTCATTACATTGGGAAAGGAAAGACAAGAAATATTAATATCAGATGCCACATATGGGTAAATATAGGAGATATCAATCAATGATCATAAGGGAGAATATGATAATCTCAAGGTTATCATAACAATATCATAATATATGATGTCCAAACCCAATTAGTCAAGAATCCAATAGTCAAGAATCATGGATAAAATAATTTTTATAATAATATAAATAATTCATAAGAGTGTGGAAACATTAATACTCAATCATGATCAATGAAAAAAACATCATAAGCATAAGAAATTAGATGAGGTAATGATATAAGAAGTGAAAAAAATCATAATACATGCTCACATTATAATTTATCAAAGAGGATTGGGTTCACAATACATTTTAACATTCCTAAACTAAAGGATTACACTGAAGACATGCGTTATAGACAATGTCCATTAGTGAACTCTGTTAACTCATAGTTCTAGTCATTATTATCCCATTTGATATCAATATTTAACAAATTAATTATTCTTCTATATAATTCTTGTCCCACCATTAAAATTATTATAATCATAGATATATCTATTCCATGTCATCATAGAAACATTAATCACTGTATCATTGAATAAATCATCAAATAACCCATGAAAAAACAGGTTTGATAAAAATTTCACCATAACATAATTCGTTTTGGGAATGTAAATGATTTCATAGATTATTAATTAAATAAAAATTAGTGGAATGAATATCAATAAAGAATGTGTATGGAACCATAAGATATTTTCCACAGCTATGTGTAATAATCCTTAAAGGATTTGAAAATAGATTAAAAATAACATTAGAATATAATTTGATTTATTGAATGAAAACTGCAGAAATAACTGTTTCATTGAGAATAATAAAATAATAATAAATCCTTGAATAGTGACACAATTATTTTTTTAAAATATTAACACTACAATCATATATTGGAATCGTAATATAATTGAACAATTATAAAGGTTGAAAATGTTTCCTTCTGATAAACATAAAAAATATTCGTTCAAATTATTTCTAAAAAATTAAAAATAATATCATCAAAATACATTAAAATTTTAATTTTTGAGGCTTTTATATGAAACTAAAATATGGATCAAATTTTTTTAATATAATAATAGAATAATATAAAGATATATTATTTAGAATATCGTAATGAACATGGACTATGGAGAAACTGTTCATCGAATTATTATAAAATAATTTCTGTTTCTCATCACAAAAATAGTTTCAACATATCTTATAATAATAAATGGTAGGACATAGAATTAATACATAAAAATATCATATATACCCCAATGAGACTAAAATAAATGTTATTTTACATATAATGTTAATATAATTTCACCAATGGATATAAATAATAGTCATTCATGATTAAAAAATATATTTTTACATAAATATATTCCACATGTACTATATTAATTTTTTTGTGTTATAAACACCACTTCATTATGTATCTTCCATTGATAATCACCTTATAGTTTCATGGATTGGTATTTTTGGTGGACTATAACCTTTATGTCATAGATATGGATGTTGGTAGTGAATTTTTAGGGATCATGGATGTGCTATAGGGGTGAAGTGTTATGGGGGAGAGATGGCCGGAAGTACCCTTTTATAAACGAAGTGAATGACACTATTTTAGATACATAAAATAATAAAAAATAATAATTTAATGTTCATGTTTAAGTGCAACTAAAGCAATATATATATATATATATGTTATGATAATGGTGAGTTGAAATACACTTAACAAATAATATTTAGTCATGTTTTAGGTTATTTTATCAGTTAACTTTTTATCTTATTCCATTTTTAATCATTTTATCATTCACCATACTAAATAAATTTTTCATGGTTATAATTTATTCTAAAAAAAATGAAATTTACCAATGTAAAACTTTGATAAGTATAAAAATATATCAGATATATTATCAAATATGAACCCATATCAACTTAATGGACACTGAAATACTATCATCAAGAAATAATAAATGGAATTCATGTAATAAAATACAATCCAAAATTCTCTAAGGTTTTAGGGCATGAAATCTACTATAAATTAAGATAAAAAACTATGAAAAATAAAATAATCAAAATTCTATACCTCACACTCATCATAAATCAAACCTCTATCTTTTTATCTTCCTAAAGTAGGTCCCTTACACATACACATACCGCTTTCTATTAAATCATCAATAATATTGGACTTATATTGAAGGGTGTGAATATAAACCTAGTAGAACACGTGTAATGAATCATTAATAGCATTTTAATAATATATAATTTTCTATTACATAATAATAATAATATAAATTAATATACAAAAAATAATGTTGGGAGACATCATGTAATAAAAAATATTCCATAAGCCCTATCTATACCTGGTTTAGTACTAAGAAAGAAATAAGGTAAAAAATAGTAATTTTTTTATATAGTGAATTGAAAATAATCTAGATATCAGCTTGATAACATCATAAAATTGTTTAATGAAAACAATATACCTATTACGAAAACCTCTATGTGTACATTTATATACAATTCGAGGTGTCTAAACTATGACACAATTCATGGAATTGTGGAATACCACAATACCAAATCTTAACCCAACATCCGAAACTTTAGAAATCCTAAATCACGCATGTCAAACCCGTATATAAATCCTTATAAAGAAAAAATACCATAATTTCTTCCCAACAGAGAAATCACATTCTTCCAATAAAATTGGTGACACTAACCTTCTAAGGGGCCTACAAGATGAGTTAGGTCAAATTGGTACCTTGATTCTAAACAAAGATAATAAATATATGCATCCAATGAAATACTAAATTTTTTAAAATAATAAACATGTCATATCACTAAATGAAATGATTAGATACAGAAAAAACCACATGATAATAAGGTCAAGAAAGGATATTATGATCCATAATTGAATGATTCCAAACTTTTAGGATGATAATTTTTTTCTTTTTGTTAAAAATTGTTTTAAAATCATTAATGGAATTCCTTCTCATATTTTGGAATTCTTCTAGAGTGTTCGAGTGGTTTGAGACATTAAAAAAGGGGAAAACACCCATCATGTTCATAGAGCATAGTTAGTGCACAATTATTAGTAACCATGAACCTCGACTGTGATGCATGGAGTAGGGAAGAGAAATATCATCAAACCATGAGCAGAGGCCCATGACACCATGCAGCAAGAGTCTCCATGGTCCAAGGTGAACACATGACTAACACATTATTTCTTAAACTGTGTGGGTGGTATAAAAAAAACATTGTGACCAGGTTTCCCTTTGACCAAAGGATACCTCATATTTAGTGTATTATTTGTAAAATTATGTTCCCTTACAATTTTCTTCATTAATGGATACATATTATCGATTTTTTCAACAATTTTCTTATATGAAATAACATTATTTTATCCATCATTTATTCCAAATATTCCAAGGGTGAGAAAAAAACATCCCTCCTCTTTTATGAGTGGTCATTCTACAATTTTAGGGATTTTGAGGTTCCCCTTAGTGATAATTCAAGTCTTGGTTAATTATTCTACTATATTTAGTTTTATTTTGTGGAGGAATATTTTTATTTTTATCATATTTTTCTAAATCTCATGATAGATAATTCCATGGAGTCCATTTTCATGTGATTTTTATCCATTTTTTGTTGAATTGAGGAATGAATTCTAATGTTTCATTGTCTATGTGAATAACCATGGTGGTCTATAAACTATTTTAAATATACCAAAAGTTTGTTCATATCTATGTCATATATGTTTTCTCAACTTTTTTCATGAGAAATTCAATCCTCTATAAGAATGTGTAATTGGATATTTAAAAATTGTGGACCACCATTCATGGTTGTTTTTGGGTATTATAATAATGATTAGACGAAGTTAAATTCTACCCATGAGGAGTACCACTCCCATGGCCATATGATATGAAATTGTAAATTTGGGAGTGATGGTTTATAAGATTAAACATATTGTGGTTTTTTTGCTAATATTATTATAAAATGGTGGGCTATGTGGTATAACATGGGAATTAAATGGGATATGTATTGATTAATAGAAATTATTATAAATGGTATTTGGGGATTGTTTGAAATATATTATTTATACTAAAGTAGGCTACCTCTAGCTGATGTGTCACTTCCATATGAGGCCACGTCACAAAAAAATTACCACTCCTCCATCCAATTCATAAAATCCTTCTTGTTAAGACCTACCAGCTTCACCTCCTTCTCACTATTCTGCTCGAGTCGTATTAGGTTTTCTGCAGAATATTGTTGACTCCATACCCAGAACTCTCCTCTCCCACCGTGCCACCTCCACAATTTCTATCTCCCGGCATCACTGACTCCACTGTCGATACTATCAGCCTCTACACATCTACTCTCCCACCACGCCTCCATATACACCTTGTATATAACTCTTTATCCTCCCTCCTATCCAAACTAGGGTTTCCCATGCTTCTCCATTCAGACTCCCAAAACCAGCTTCTCTGTTCAGTCTCTGCAATCTAGGGTTTATAGTACTTCATGATCTCCTCCCACGGATCCTTTTTCGTCGACTACCTTCACCTCTTTTCTATACCTCTAGAATTCATACTGCTCTACTTCTTCTTCTAAGCTCATGAGTTTCCTTGCCTTCTCCTTCAGTCCCCATGCCACAAGGCCATCCAGTTTTGTTATACCAGCATCCACTATCGAGGACGCCCACCAACCTCTTCGTGAACCCCATATACTTTCTTCAGAGATCCTGTAGATCTAGATTTATGAAATAGGTATGTTCCTATAATTTATTGGAAATAACCATCCTTCATTTTTCGTTGTATATTTCACCGACTGGTCAACATTTTCCCTAAATTCAGATTCAAACTCTTAAATAAAGATCCCATATACTGTAATATTTCGCCAATAAAATATTTGTATCATTTTACTCTATTTAAATGTTTCACATTTCACTCTATTCATTCTAAAATTTACAAAATGATATTCAATAGATTTTCAATCTCATCTCAGGAAATTGGGATCCACAATGTACATTCTTACACCAGTTTTATATGACTATAAGTCTTCAGAGACCCTACAGATCTATAGGTAACCAAATGGCATGTTATTCTCAATTTCTAAATTTTTTTCCATTCTCTACAAGATTTATTATTTCCTATTGAATATTAATTTTGGTTGAATATTAAACCATGTAATTATTATTTTTGTCCAATTTTACTTCATTTAGATTTTTTACCTGGGCTGTTGTAGAATGACATAACTTTATCTAAGTGTCATGCAAGTTATGTTTTCCCCTATTTTCATCCTCTGATTTTCAATATCTAGGATATGTATTTCTTGATTAAAAATCTATTTGCAATCATGGTGCATGATTTTTTTCATCTATAGAATTACAACCACCATCTGACAGGCATAAAGAGCCTATTGGAACTCATTTGAGATATTTAAGCTATCAAATATTTCTGGGAAAAGGTGAGATGTTGTGAAAAATAAATATTTTGCTAATGAATTATAAATTGGTAGTGATTGATGTGAAATTGATGAAGATGACGATGATGAGAAGAATGAAGGATATCAAAACTTGGTTATGCGTGTTACCTTTTGTTTTGATCAACTCAAATATTTATTATTTACATTTCATTCTAAAATATGTCATTGTTGTGTCATAGTTTCCTTGTCTCAGTTTTTATCTATCTTTTTACCTCTGCAATGTGTATTAACATTTTTGCAAGGTTACCCATGAAGGATGTGTCAACAGAATATGTTCATGACTAAAAATTCCCCATATATTCACATATTAGGCTGACATTGGACATATGTAGGCCAGTCTTAGTAAATTCTATAATTTAAATAGCCTTTTATATCCTGAAGAATCTTTTTTCTCTAGGTTAGGAAACAATGAGGTATGTATCTCCTTGAGAATTACATTAGATTGTCTATGTTATAGATTTTCATGAATGTCAAAACCATTAAAATGAAAATAAACCCAGTTTTCATGGGTTTAGTGACCTATAAAACACTGTTTTTATGATGGATTCATGAGACCTTAAACTGTTGCCTTATAATTATTGGTTATTCAACTACAAGATAATTTTATATTTTCTTTTTAATTTGAATAAAGACAATATAACTTTTGATTGGTATTATGGACTTGCTAAATGATGATGATTTTCATTGCACCACACTTCCACAGATATCTCTAAATAAATAGAAAAATGGATGCATTGTTATTTTTTTTCCCGTTTTATGGAATCAAAACAAGACAAATTGAAGTTCCATTTTAAATATTGGTAGATTAGTATCCCTATGAATTCCATGATTAATAATTAATCTTCTCAAACAATCATCGCTTCCTTCACTTTTGTGACAATAGAATCCAGTTGTCCTTCAAGAGTAGAGTTGTACAGAGTACAATGTTGTTAATAAAAAACATGCCATATATTATTTAAATTTTTGATTTCAAGAGTTGGGTTTGCGTTAAAAAACATGTATTTTTATGAGAAGGTATAAGTTTAAAATGAAACGAGAACCTGGAAATTCAGTTGGTACTATCACTGCTTCTTATGTATGTTCCTTCAGTATTCTAAGCTGAATATTATTTTGAAATTATTTTTGGTAGAAAACTCTATTCTCAATGTACTTGGTTATATGTGAAAATGCATACTAGATTTTTTGATTTTTTTTCTTTAACATGTAAACTTACTAGGATTTTTTTATGGTAACTGATGTGTGGACACTATTGATTTTAGTATATGGGCTCATATATAAGGAAGGTAATTTTTCCTAATACTTGTGATGTTATTCACCTTTCCATCCAACATATGAATGCATGTGATTTTTTATCACTATTAACTACAATATATATTGTTTTTTTCACTAATAAAATTATATAGATAGACTACATGTCCAGATCTCTACAACAAGTGAGTTTTCATAAGTTTTTTGATTTAACCCCCCTTTCATCTGTAATTTTTATTTGTATTTACACACTAAATGAATAAAATTACTTTGTCTAAAAATATTGGAGTTAACCACCCTTTCATTCTACATATGAATGAATGTAATTTGTATTCACTATTGACTCCATTATGTATTGTTCTTTATGCACTATAAACATATGAAATAGATTATTATAATTCTTTCATTCTTGATGACCAACAAATTTCATCAAGGCCTTTGAATATGTTTGGAACTTCAAACACATATAAATGTCAATCCCTTAGCTTCAACAATTAGAAATATAATATGTTAAAAAGGTGTTCTATCCTCATTTATTGAAAAATAATTAACTTATATACATGCAGAAATATAAGAAGTTTTATTGATCTCTTATCTAATTGTTATCTCCACAGTGCATGTGAACAGAGAAAGAAGAGTTGGAAATGAATGCAGGTAATTTTTCCTAAAATCGCAGAGTTAACCTCCCTACAGTCGAACATAAAAATGAAGGTAATTTATTTCACTATTTAATCCAATATATATTTGGTTTTATTCACAAAAAATAAATGATTATAATTCATTCATCATTGACTACAAAAACATTTCATCCAGGCCTATGAATATGTTCATATCTTTAAAACAAATATCAAGGTCAATGCCTTTGTTTCAACCTATAGAGATCAATATCTATGAAAAAGGTGTTCCATCTTCATTGATGGAAATTTTTTTGACTTATTTTAATTTTTAAATATTACCAGTTTAATTTGACTATTTTCTAATTGTTTCCTCAGTGCGAATGAAAATACATAAACACAAATTGGAAATGTGTTTCATTACCAAAATTCCAATAGATTCCATTATAGATCAGTATAAACAAGGATTTCATCTAATTGTTTTTCTTGAGTACTAGTCTCCAAAGTTATTTTGCAGTCATCAAGTTCTTTTGTAGTCATTTTTGAACCATTTAAACTTACATTTCATCATAAAAATACCATTTTAAACTGTAATTCTTTTAGTAAATTTTTTATTTCATTGTAATGTTATTCCCAAACTTACATGTCATTAAAATCTAAATAAAACATTTCACATTCATATTATTGGATTCTTTTTTATTATTTAAGAATTTCTTGATGAAAATGTCACCAATATTTGATAGGAGATTCTATCGACAACATTATGGCAAAAACTACAAATTGGTTTTCAGATACATATTAATCTTTTATTTTATTTTATAAATTATGATCCATTCACTATATGGATTAATTTTGTGTTCTATGTTTTATTGATTTTATTCACTGTTAATTTTCATCATTATTATTTTATTTTTTCTTTTTTTGTAGATGAATTAATTTAATGTTTTATGTTTTGTTTTTGTTAAATAAATCAGTTTTTATGGACGTCTAATTTAATGATTTGATGTTTTCGCCTACAGTTGAAGATGCAGTTAATGGATTATAATACTAGACTTAAATGGAAATGAGTAGTTGGTATATATTTCATATTTTTTTACTCATTTCATGTGAAAACATAAATAATAATAATGAATGTGTTTGATTAAACAACATTCTAGTAGTTTCCGTTAGATTTTTGTAGAATTTACCACATCACCCAGATTTTTTTTGTATGAATCCCGAACTACAATGGTCTATAACAATCATCTGCAAACTATTTCAACATGCATTCCATCAGACGATTGGAACTGTAAAAATCACTCTCTGTAAAAATGATTTTAATTTTAGTTTCCCTTAATATTTTTAATTTTAATGAAAACTATCTTCAGAATAAAAATATCCAAACCATGACAAGGTAGAATTTTTATATGATAAAAATTGTGATTCAATGGGAGATGTCTTACGATACTCTAGAAATACTTCCGTTTTTAACATCCTTGAATAGAAAAGATCCAACATAAGAGACACATATCATTAATGGATCAAGATGATTTGAGTATGGTGTTTTTTAACACCTAAATCTTCATCTAGATTAGATTTATGGTTAAGGACTCAACAATATAATATCTGTAAAGACTAGTTTACCTGTATGGGTGGGTGTGTTTGTTATCATTTTAGATCATGTAGGCAGTTTTCCCGACAACATTTTAATTAATTCTGTTTTATTATATAGATGTACTTCTTTTGAAAACATGGTACATGAAACTAAACAGAAGATTATGATAAGAAACACACCCCAATGTTATCAAAGCTAATTAATGATAAATATATGTAAAATTGATGTTAAAATATAGTGTTTTATGTTTTAGATTAGTTATATGGGTGTTTTTTATCAGTTTTCATCATATAGGCATATTTTACAACATCATTTCACTTTTTTCTGTTATTTATAGGCAATTATTTGTAAACATATCACATGCAACCAAATAGATCCTTATGATAAGAAACTCACCCCAATGTAAACAAATCCAATCAATGAAATACATAGGTAAACTATCCATTAAACTATAATGTTTTTTGTTTTAGATTACAAGTATGAGAGTTTTTGTTATAATTTTCTAGCATATAGGAAGATTTTTTAAATCAATTTCAGTTATTTTTTTTTCTATATAGGTACTTCTATGCCTATGAATACGTTCTATATGAGGCCAGTTTACCTATATGGGTGGGTGTGTTTGTTATCATTTTAGAGAAAGTAAATATTTTTCCTGACGAAATTTCATTTAATTTTGTTTTATTATGTAGATGTACATCTCTTTAAAAACATGGTACATGAAACCAAACAGAACATTATGATAAGAAACACACCCCAATGTTATCATAACTAATGAATTATAAATATAGGTCAACATGATTTTAAAATATAGTGTTTTATGTTGTAGATTAATTATATGGGTGTGTATGTAATTAGTTTTCATCATATATGCAAATTTCACAACACTATTTCACTTTATTTTGTTATTGATAGGAATTTCTATGAAACCATATCACATGAAACCAAATTGATCCTTATGATGACAAACTCACCCAAATGTAATCAAATCCAATCAGTGAAATATATAGGTAAACTATCCATTAAAATATAGTGTTTTTTTGTTGTAGATTACCTATATGGGAGTTCTTGTAATAATCTTCCAGCATATAGGCAGATTTTTCAAAACAATTTCATTTATTGTTTTTCTGTATAGGTACCTCTATGGAAACAAGGTGCCTGAAAAAAATAAAACCTTATGTTAACAAACACACCCTAATGTTATAAAAGGCAGTAAATGGAAAATATAGGTAAACTGTCAGTTAAAATATAGTGTTTTTGTTGTTGCAGATAAACTATATGGGTGTGTTTGTTGTCATTTTCCATCATATAGGTAGATTATTCAAAAAAAATTTCAATTAATTATTTTTATCTGTACAGGTAATTCTATGAAAACTTGGTGCGTGCAACAAAATAGAACCGTATGATGGCAACAACATCATATTACCCAATCCCAAGGAGAGATAGAGACTCCATCAGTAGCACTAAATTATTATAATAGTGTGGACATATCTTATTATAGATGGAATATATATGAACATGATGGGAAATTCAATGGTTGGATTCTACGATCCCCACACTGATAGAACGAAATTCATCGTTGGGCTTGAGGATGACATCTATTCATTGGGTGTTCTACATCCCATGAATGCCTTGGGTGAGGATATGTTGATGGGAATTTCATTCCCTCCTTTTAATATTTCAGGTCATGTTACTTCTGGTGCATCCATACGTGATGATTTAGAATTCTCCTTGAGGATCTATTCCAATGAGATCTTAGAAAGGGTTAGATGTTCTTGCATCCAAGAAGGTAAATATCTGTATAATAGTGGATCTGTTTTTTAAATGAACCTATTCAAATTATGATAACTGAATTTGAATTTTTTATGTAGAAGTTTCATTTTTATTGGTTGTTTACTTTACTTCATTTTTTTTCTCCAGTTTCATGTTTTAGATTTTCCATGTGTGTGATCTGCCTATAGTGGAGTTGGGTAGGAAAGGATAGTAAAAGAATCTAAGATGCATGGTGGTCTTTGACAAGAGGCATTATTTTAGGCCACATCACCCTTTGGAAAAAGAATATCACCTATATAAAAAACCTCTTTCCCAATGTTCCTACAAACCCTACAGGACCCTGATTACTAGGAACATTAGGAATAATCTACGAATTCTAAGGCCTTACCCTAAGGTAAAATATTGATCAATTTACATCTTTTGATATAGATTATTTTGTATTAATTGTTAGTGGAAATGTATTTTTCTTTTATGGACGTTCTTTTTCCAAATCACGAGGATGTATTTTGATGCAATATGAGAAAATGATTATGTAAAAAGGTTTTTTGGAATATTTTTCAACATTTTTTATATGTATTTAGCATCACATTCTCCATGTCCCTATTAAAAAACGAGTTACTGGATTTTTTTTGAAGAGCTACAAGGTGAATGACAATCAATTTGGGTTGGAATTATTTTAACCGACTGACATAATGTTCTGTTTTCATGCTAATACATTAGGAAGTTTATCTTCACTATAGGACTACCATTTTGTTGTTTTGAGGTAGCATAATATCAACCACACCAGCATGTCATTGATGGTAGTGCATCGTTTTGGTGCAGTGTTGATCATTGACTACTTCTATGGGAAATATCTTCTCAAACACCAAAACCAAGTATATTATAGAGACAAGCTCTCAACTCAAGCACTGCTCAACACATCCTTTTTCAGATGTATAAACCTTTTTTTATTGTCAATTTTAATTTTCTAAATGTTTGATCTACATATTCCAGTACATAGATTTATTTAACTATTGTATAAAAGCATATCGATATATTTAGTGTTGTACTTTTTCTATATAAAGTTATTTATATATGAATTATATTGCTTTTCTAATATTACTAAAAAATAATTATTACACCTTAAATAGACTTTCTATGTTAAAATTTTATTTTGTTCTATCAATTTTTCTTCCCCATCTATTCCATTAATATGTACCAATACTATCTGATTAAAAATTAATAAACAAATTCCCTATTTGATTATGACATTATTTTTTTAACATCACTGGATTAACCATTTATTTTTTCATAGAAGTATGTCTCATTTACTAACATATTCATTTCTAATAATATATTACAGGGATCAATATAATTTCCATGAAACATGAAAAACTGCTACTCTACATCAATGATGCATGGTGGTTCTGGGAGGCTTTTGACTACACATTTTGATGACATGAATTGTAATCTAATCTGCACACCAATTATTGTTGAAAATCATGGTTCATATTTATGTTGTCAAACATGTATCTTCTACGGAAATAGTATTGATTTTATCTAATAATTGTTAAATTACATTCAATGTTCTATGTCAAAGGTGAAACTGTATTGATGTTCTCTTACCATGATTCTCATTCACTGTTGACCTATTTTAAGTATCTAAAAATTATATTTTCATACTTTTTTCTATGAATAAATTTATAATTTCAATATATTATTTATTAATTTTCATTCTGTTTCACTGTTGGTTCCTTCGTTGTTAATTTTATATAGAAAGCTGCTTAGTATCTAAATTTTGTTCCTCAATTTCTGTAACTTTTATTCCACAATATGTATGTCATTTTATTTTATTAAATATATTCAATATTAATATAAACTATTATGTTTTATAAATAGTGATCTATAGTTAATAATAATAATAATTATTTTATAGAATCGGGCATCACACGGGTAGAGTTCTGGTATTAAATTTTTTCAAGAACATTCAATGGTTGAATTATATGATTTATTTATAAAATAATTAAATTGTGTAATGGGGTAAATTGTTTTAAAAGTAATGGAACATTAGTAATGATATATTTTGGGATATGATCACTATTTTTATCTTTTTTATTTGAAGGTTATATTTTTCACACCATGAAAATTTCATTTAATTTTTTTTTAATAATATTGGACAGGATGTTCCAATCCCATGGGTAAGGATATTGGACATGGAATTTCATATCCTTGATTTAAGAAGGATTTAAATGGAATTCAAAATACTTGAAATTAAATTATTGGAAATTCATTCCTTATTCTTGGATAGGGTGTCGACATGGTGATAGGGTACTAATAGCGCAATACATGGTATCAAAAATTAGACTAATGCACTTTAGTGCCTATAATTTGAAATTATTTAGACAATTCTCAATTTTTGTTAAGGTTTTTAAACCCTATGATGTTGTTCATGGTCAAGATGTTTTCCAGAGCCATAGTATGATTAGTTGGTTCAATGTTAAGGTGGAACTGAAGAGCTAGGGTAGAATATTGATTAATTTTTACTCTTCAAACATTATTTATTTATTTACGTTTTTATTATATTATTTATACTACTACACGTACTATTATATTTATAATAATATATATTTATTATGAAACCATTTTTTTGGCCTCCGATCCCTTATAAAGCCATTTTGTGTACCTGAGAATATTTTATGGTTATAGATTATTTGAAGTCAAATAGACATATGATAGATGGTGGATTTTGGACATTGGAGGTTGGTACCATTCATATATTTTTCTATCTATTTTGAAATGCCACACTACCATGGAATAGAATGTTTATTTCATTTATTTGTGGGTAATTTCCATGTTTTAGATTTTGGTAACAATGTGCATTGTTTTTATTGGTCATTGATTTTTATAAATTTCATTATTATCATTTGATTTTAATTTTTCTATAACTCTAGAAAATATGGAATAGACTCCCCATAAAATTTTTTAGACCTTTATTACTAGTCAAATTCCTTTTGCATATGGGGGTTTTCACTTGACGTTATGAGGTAAACTCATTCAGTTATATGTTATATTTAGTCAGTACGAGACATTACTAGGTGGTATTAGAGGAATCTTTATTTCAAATTACATTATTATTTTCGAAATGATGACTATAGATTAAGTTGTTTTGGTCCCATAAAATGTATTTTTATTGGATTATTTGATCCATGTTCATGGAAAAATCCAAGATCATAGGGTAGTTGTTTTTTTCATGATATTTTGTTGCTACAGTTGGACATTATTTCAAATTGAGTGATACAATTTTTATCTGATGATATTTTTTTTTGATATTTTTCTCATGGACCAATATGGAATGATTATTTTTTATAAAAGAATCATTTTATAAACTCATGGATTTATTATTCATGTATCATATTAGACACACATGGAAAATTTTGGTTATGGGTCGGTTGGGATAAATGAAAATAAATTTTTTATTATCTAATGGTTTAAAAAAATATTTCAAAATAAATAAGTTTTTGTCATATTTAATGATATAAAATTGAAAATTTTAAATGGTTCCCAAAATCATGTCCAAGATTTTTTAATTTAGATTAACCCATATTATCCATGGATTGAAATAGAGATGGTTGACTATAGTCATATAGTTATGGTAATGAATATAGGGATAGTGTATGTGGAGTTGATATTTCTTGTTGTTTGTGAACCATTTTATATAAATTTTTTAATACATGTTATATTCCCTAAATCACATGTTTTAAATATTAAAGGGATGCAACCATGATTATGTTTACTAGTTTGGTGATAAAAGGGTATTAATTATAATGCACCACTTAATGTTAGATAAGAGACCAAGTTTCATCCTTGGGGAAATGAAGAATATTAGTTCTATGATAATTCCACATTATTTATGTAGTTTATGAAGATGGACCTAGGAAGGTTAGTCTCATGTATGACCACTCAGATTAGAGTGATTTTGTAGAAGCATCCTCTAACATTTTCTAGCTGATGTGAACCCAAGAAATTTTAGTTCTACATCGAGTCTATCAAGATGATTTTGATCAAATTATAGTATCATATTGAGAATAAAGTAATGTTAGAAACTTATATTTTTTAAGACATGTAATGTGCTTTTGGGATATTTATTCTCACGATGAGCCTATTGAGTTCATTTCATTTGAATACATTGAGGATAAATTCTCAAAACATTTTAATCTATAAATACATATATAATGGATAGTTGTGGAGTTTATATATATGAACCAGGGAGGCATGTAAATTATGGATAAGGCTTTTTGATTCATAGAATATCAAGTCATTTATTCAATGTGTATAAGAGGCAATGTATCTATGTTCAAATCATTTAAATATGGTATTAGATGTCAGATTATGATAATGGTGAATATATTCCATTTAAATAAGATTACTACAGTGGTGAATATGTATCCTCTTTCCATGGGAATCCTATATGAATCTTGTAGTGATGGATAGATAAGATTACTTGGGTGATCTAGTGGTATGAATTCATATAAAAGGAATTGATGGTATGAGATCTTATTCGATGGGGGTGGTGAGTAAAGCATATGAGAGTGAGGATTGCCACCCATGAAAGTGGTTAGGTGGTTTTCCATCGATGGGGAAAGTCATGTCACATTTCCATATAGTGTCTCCAACCATGTGTAGAGTATCAATCATTTGGTGGGATGGAAAACCTATATATATTCTGAAAAACCCATGATAGATGACTAGTTACAGAGGATATAGGCTAATTTAGTCCACTAGTAGGGGATCAGAAGCCCTGTATTAGTATGGTAGGTTTCATAGTCTGGGTGGAGGATGAATTAATCTAGGATAGAAGAGACTATATCAGTAGAGTTCCAAAGTATTTGGGATGTTGATAAGTGAACATGGTATAGGGATAATTTATTTTTATGCAGTTCATCATTTCAAAAATTGGATAGTTGTTTGATAATACACTATATAAGGTTTGATTATTATTGATTTCATACTTTCTAGTACTCACTCTGATACAAAATCATCACATAATTATATATATGATGCATTTATGAACTATTTGAGTTCAATGGTGGAATACATTAGTGGAATTATGACAATTGACAAGAATTTGGGGGTGATATTGGATAGAATATGTATTTGTAGAGGGTTTTAAATTAATGTAGTTGACTATCCTTTCCATAAGGATTTTATCATGCTATATTTGTCAGGTTTTGATCCTAATATGAGGTATAGAGTGGTTATTCTCATACTAATTCCCCACTAACTTTTTCCATAGAAGGGTGACTTTCATGACTCCTGAAGGTGATATATATATCATTAGTGGGGAATGTAATATCCTCAAAGGGCGTGTGATTCTAGTTTCCTAGTAGTTTAGTCATATTGTATCCCATATCCAGAAATTAATGCAAGATGATGAGGGATTATAGAAGGATGTATTACCTCCATTAATTGATCAGTTTGAGGATGGGTTTCTTAAGTAGTTCGTTAAGAATCTACCAGAGATATAGAGTGATATAAATATTGAGTTAATGCATCATGGTAGGCAAGATTTTATTTTACTTTTTCATATGAAACCAACATTGATTCAAGATCATAGTACTCATCTAGAGTTGTTTTTAGCTAAATTAATTATCTATCTTAGTATTTCATCATAGGTATCTCTAGTTTTTTTATTTCAATATGGATAAAATAATTTTGTTTTTTCTATGAATTATGAAATGATAAAGTGGATGTTGATCATAAACCTATATCATATTCCATGAATTCAGGTTCTATTTGACTAGAGTTGGGTTACTGTGTATTCCCTATGATCAATTTTTTGTATGGGTATGATAAATCCAGGGTGATGCCTCTTTATATTTCACAAAAAACATTTTAGAGAATAAATGTTATATATGTGTTCTTTTTTATGTCATTTGGGATGAAAACATATTTTTTTCTTTATATAGATTTCATGACCTAAATCCTTCACCCACACATCTATTTGTTTTCATCATTTTCAATAATGACATCATACTATAATCCCTGACTCATGACTTACATAAAAAACATCAAGATATCATTATGATTACCCCAAGATATCATTGGATATATGAGAATATGTCAATGATTCATTACTATAACAACAAGGTAAATATGAAGGGTAACATCATATTTGTGGAAGTTGTTATAATGGGCCCTGAGAAAGGTTGAGTAGTATTTTCTTAGGATAATCCTATGAATTTCTTAAAATATGAAACAAATTCAGTTTTGAGGGTTAATAAATGAGGTTCCTCAAATAATTTTATCACTCGGTAACACTAATATCATTTCTAAACAATAAGGTCAAAATTTTTGAATGGTCTGATGAATCTAATAATGAAATATTGTAGCTGAGAAGGCATTGACCACTACACTGATTCTAAAATTTCCAAATCCTGGGGGGGATTATATATTGTATATTGATGAAGTTGGGATCAGAAGTGGGGTAGTGTGGATGTAGGGATATTTATTACTGGTGTATGTATCATGAAAATTGATATGAGATTAACAAAACTACAATTAGCATGAATTCTTGTTTTTCATAGTGGTTTATGTATTAAAATGTTCACGACATTATCTTCTAGTTGGGAACATCATTTTTTATGTTGACAAAGACAGATTTAAATTTATCTTCTCTCATTATTATCTGAATCAATGAATGTGTATATTGTTTGAGTATATAAAATCCAATGATCTTTTGCAATCATATATGTCAGGAAAAGGTAATAGTGTTACAGATGCCATGAGCTTTGAGAAACATATTCATGTGGTTCAATACTCAAGTTCAATGTGGAGGATGATGAAAATTTTTATAGAGATCCATATTTGGGTTTATAAGGTACATGAGTAGTTGAACCTAATGTCGTTAACTGTTTTCCCAAATTGTATTGGGAAAAAAAGAATGAGCGAGGATCCAAAGGGATCATCCTTGACAGATAACTGTGATGGTTAGAAGATAAATCTTATGTAGAATATCAATGATGTTGACATTATCCCTAATCTTGTTTGTGTTATTGTTCATACTTATATTCAGGAGGATATAATACATTATTTTCATGGATAGAATTAGGAAATTGACCATAGTTTGACCAAAATGTACTATAATCTTGATAGATAGAATTGTAGTCCCGAAATTATGTAAGAAATTTCATATTATGTGATGTGATGCTATATATATCTACAAGTGATCGTTTGGATTCATTTTCATGTTGGTATATTGTAGAAAATTCTCATTTTGGAATATATGTTTTATGATTTTACCATGGATTTCAAAGTGTTTTTTTTGTGGAATCCCAAAAACATTAATGCATTATATTTCATTATGGACCATTTGCAAATGTTTTCCCATTTCATACTGATTCCAAAGATTTTCATCATTGATGTATTGTGAAATGTTTATATTTGGGATGTAATTTTTTTCATGGGGTTCCTTGAAATGTTGCTTCACATAGAGACTATTGTTTTACCTCATTCCTATGTAATTATTTTAGAATAAAAAAGTTACTAAATTTATTTTCAGTTTATATTTTCACCAAAAAATACACGGGAAATAAGAAAATAGTATTCTAGTGTTAGAGTTGAGGAAATGTGTCTATGATTTTAGACTAACATGGGAGAATCAAAAAGCACTTGTTGATTAAGATATAAAAATTGTTACAATGATAATATTCAGATAGAACCATATAAGGAACTATATGGTAGGACATATTGATCACCCCTATGTTTTATAGAATTTATAGATTCATAGTTTTTGGGTTGAGTCTTATTGAAGAGACATCAAATGATGTTCAACTGATACCGAATCATATGGATATGGACTAAATTATAAAGAAGTCATATGTGGAACAATGTTGATGACCATGTGAGATTATTATTGGTGATCACATGGTCCTTTAGTTATACTAGATATTTGGAAACCATTAGATTAAAAAATAGTGCATGTTGGAACCTAGTTATGTTGGCCCATTTAAATTTTTGGAGATGAACATATTACTAGAAATTTGATTCAATCATCCATAGTGATATAGTGGTATGAACGATGTTTTTTTTATTTCACAACATTGTAAATATCACACTGACCCTTCTCATGTTATTGATATTATTGATGTTAATATTGAAGATGCAGTATACATTGAAAAGTAAAATCTTATTTTTGTGGATCATAGTGAGAAAAAAGATTGAGTTATGAAAATTCCATTAGTTTGATTGTTGTGATAGAATGATTGGGTTCAAATCAAATCATTGTCAATGGAAGATCATAAACATGCCTATTATCTATACTTATTTACATTTGATGTTTAGTTATTATTGGGAGAGCATATCAAATATTATAATATATAATATTGTGAGGTAGTAATATAAATTTTTTCATGTTAATTTTTTAATCATGGTTAAAATAATTTTCAAAATCTGTAATGGAATATTTACCATGAGTAGGGATGGTCTAGGGAGTGTTTTAGGGGTTCTATATATGTAACAGAGGAAAAAAGTGATATTCAGTTGATAGTGAACGACCGACACATAGTTTTTACTAAATGTGGCCAACAAACATAAAGAACAGATGGAAGAGGAGAGTTAAGAATCCATGCATAGAGGTATTGGAGGTTGAGTGACTTGATACCCCATAGACAAAGTTGACCACATTATTACCACAAGGTTTGTCAAACCATGTGGGTTTCCTTGAAAATTTTTATAGCACGAATTCCATTTGGATATAGGATAATATATGAATGGTTCATGATTTGTGAAATGGTGTGTGCTAACAAAGTACATTATTAGAATTGGTAAATTTTAATTTTTCACACCAGATCCTTTTGTGTCTTAATTTTATTATAACACCCATTTATTACCAATCAACCTATGGTGTAAAAAAGAACAGTCCTTTTACAATAGTTATTCTCCCTAGATTATAGGGTGTTTGAGGGTGTCTCTAATGTGATTGAAATCCCTTGGGTTGTCTCTGAATATGTTTCCTTCTATTTTCTGTATGAATACTAATATGGTTTTTCCTCTTCTACTAATTTTGTTGCAGTTTAATTCCAAGGAGTTCAACTTCTTTCGATTTGATATCATTTTTTATTGAATCAAGGATCATTCATAGATGAGTGGTTTCTTAGTATAATAAATTAGTGGGTATATAAGAAATTTCTCAAAGTCACGTTTTTTTTCATGTGAATGTTGTATGAGTCAATGTACATTTGTGTTACACAATATATTCCATTAATAGAATGATAAATTGAGAAATTAAATGATTTGATAAACCCTTCACATATCATGTTGGTTCTAAAAATTATTAATAGAGTATTCCAAATACCACCCATGGTTTTTTTAATACCCTTGAGCCTCAAAAGTAAAATTATAATATGTCAAATTTACTTATAGTTGAATAAACTTGTATTCGTTTTTGTTTCGAATGTAATCATTAAAAAGGGGTTTCTTTCCTGAAATTTAGAATTAAATGGGTTATGAATTTATTAATTTTTTTTATAGTAAATTAGATAAGGGTATTGTTTAAACCATTAAATGATTTCAATAAAAATACATAGTTAATATAAATGACTGAATAATACAATAATAGAATTATTAGACGAGGATAAATGTTTTAAATATAATGGGACACGAAATATTTATAAGTGTTTGGATAGATTAATCCTTTTTATCATTTATGGTTTAATTTCATGTGTGTGAGACCATGGATATTGGTCACTAACAAGTGGTTAATATTATTGGTCCTGACACTCCAAACCCAAGGGTATAAATTTCAGACATGAGATAACTTTTTCGGGGTTTATGATGGATTAACATGAAATTTGATATCCTTGATAAGAAATACTAGACATGGAATCCCATATTATTAGTTGGGGATCTAGAATGGCATCTGGGAAGTTTAGAATATGTTATTTTATAGATAATTGTACTGAAGCTCTTTGGGGCCTATAATTTGAAAGGAATAAATAAATTCCCTTATTTATTAAGGTGTGTAACCACAATGATGGGCTTCATGGTTCACAATTATTGGATGGATGAGGTAGGTTTAGGGGGTTCATTTTATGGAGTCCATGTTCTTTCGTTAAAGGATTTTGAAAAATATATAGAAACATTTCTGGAGTTAGGAACTATGAAAACACACGATTATGAGGCTATTTGTTCCCACATATTATTTTATTAAAATAAGAAATTTATTTTATACTAAGAATGAAAATTCTTCAAGAAAAAAGAGATAAATATTAAAAAATATAATATAAATTTTTTGAGACAATGGTTGAATCAATAATTCAAGTTATACCCCAGGTGTGACATAAATTGGGTCAGAAAAGGGATATCGTATAGAAAGACCATTGGAAAGAGCATTTAAATTAAATGTGTTGATTAATTTAAAATTTTAATTTAATGAAATTATTATAAATTACCGTATAAATATTATTTTGAATAATATCTTGAGGGTTATCATCCTAACCCAATGACTATTGAGAGGAGATTTCCACATTCCATCATTTTTTAATTGATATTAGATGACAAAGAGCCTCCACGTCAAGGAGAAACGAGATACATCAGATAAAATGGCTCTTCCCCCTTTTTTGGGAAGCATGTTCTTAATCAATGAACAATATGAGTCATGTTAGGAAGCATTATATGTGTATTCTAAACATTATTTGTAAATTATTTATTAGGATAAATTTATTTCCTTTTATTTTCCTTAATTTTATGCCTTTACATGAACCCACATATCAGATTTATTTATTTTATTTTATTCATAACAATTGTACCCAGTTTATCTCCCAGATATCCCCATTCTATATTAATTGGACAAGAACTCCTAGAAAATGATTGTTTCACCCTTTTTATATGTGCTTTCCCCCCTACATTCTTCACGTTCATCATTGATGGACCATATGATCATGATTTGACTATTTTTGGGTGGTACTGATCATGATCAGACCCTTGGATATGTGGTTGATATGCGGGTGGAAAACATATCAATGATTTGGTAAATGATTTGGATTCGTTACTGTATATTGGTGATATTTATTATGTATTTGGGATCTAAAACTAGTTACAAATGTTGGGAGGCATGTGAGGCATGCATCAAACCACTATAGATTGGTGAAAATCTTGTTTTCACCCACCAAAGGGATATAATAGACGAACATAAGATCCCACATTCAATATTTGGGGTAATAAATAAAAGACTCATGGAAGAGAATCTATATATGGAATTCCAAATAAGATCTTGAGTTTCAAAGAAAAACATGACTGCATGGTTTAAAGATTGAAGAACACATGGAGTGTATCCCCCCTTGCAATGGTGACTAAGATTTTAGGTGGGTTAAATATCACATTTATTATGGGACCCCCCTATATGTCATGTGACCCCGTTCTAGAGACCCGAAGTGTACTCTAGGAGTGCATAGACAATATCAGAGCTAGGATTATGTTGTGTACCATCGCATATCTGGGGTACATTTAATTGGATTTAAGGGCATCGATGAGACCCTATGTGGGAGGAAAATCCATGTGAAAGAGTACACAAAATTATTAAGATTAAACAATCATCAAAAAGAGCATGGTTAGTACCCCAAGTTGATAGTATATCATGTTTAGTCCCTTTAATAACCATGTAGTGATACATGGGAAGTAACTCATGTAATGGTAGGGACATGACCAGACATCACGGTGGGACTATACACAGTGTTGGTCCCCATACATGTCATGTAACCATCCTTTTGAGGAAACTACTACCTCTTATATTTCATTTCATTAGGCCTATATTATTTCATATGAGTAGCCTATAATATGTTTTTTACCTTGTAGAATGAAATGGTGGAATTCATGGTGGTTTTTGAGATAAGATATGACATGATTTTAGCATGAATTTTTTTTATGAAATAATCAATTATAGAAATTATTACATAGGATAACTAGAGAGATTATAGTTTAACCATCATTCTAGGACAGGGCATGTGACCTCTATCCTTACATTTGAGTCAATCCATCCTAAAGTATTAGGGTTTGGGTCCTTGTATTCTAGAGTGGAACCCACATGTGTGGTAGGGAATTGATCCTCTATTCACCATTACAGTGGAACGCCCTTGTATTGTTTGGGTATGGGTCCTTTATTCACCATTATTGTAGAACATGCATTTCGTATTTTTGCATGGTTCATCAAGTATTAGACTGGAACCATCCTATTAGGGTAAGGCAGGGTACCTCTATTTTATATCATAGGGGAACCCACCTATATTATCAGGGAATGAGGATACATCTACTATTAGATTTTAATCCTCATGTGGATCCTGGTAACTGGTCATTATTTTTTAGAGTTAAACCCTCCAGCTGGGCAACGTATGGGTACTCTATCAACTATAGAGTGGAAACCTTATTCTAGGATTGGGTATGGGTCCTAAAACTATCTACTGAGTGGAACCCTTATTTAGAGTAAGTATATGTGTCATTTTTCAATATATTGAACCCCTTGACTATGCATCATAGCGGTGAACTGTCTCTTAACATGGATGTTCCAACAGATAAATTCATTAGATGTTGGAAATTATTGATCAACCTTTATAACTGATGGGAATCTTTTCCAGGGTTGGGCTGTGAGATGGATGTTCCTTTTTCTCTATCATTTTGGATTCTTTTGTTGACAATATAAGTATTTGTATCCAGGTTATTCTATATTCTGACTCTCTTTTTATCTTTTAATCCATCTACTTCTATATTTTCTCTTACTACCCCCCTTATCTCTTAGGGAATCATACTAGATATGTATATACTCACCCATTAATGGTTCTTACCCTCATGTGTCCAGTATTATAAATATTATAGATATTTTGGTTGATATTATAGAGGGAAATATGGATTACCTTATGCATTTGACTAAATATGTAGGTCAAATAATGAAGATCCAGAACTCAGAACTCTCGAAATTTTTTATTCTAGTTTTTTTAGGTTGGGATATCATTCTAGTTGGGTATGTATTTTCCCCCTTTTCAACATTAGTTTACAATTTTATGCTATTATACACTTTATAGGTTTTACATGATGGTTTCACTATAGTTGTTTCATATTTTATTATTATTCCTCTACACTTTTTCATTGATATGGATGTGTCTGTGTTTACTTGTACATCATAAATGGTATCCTAAATTAGTTACGCATTTCAACTCTTTTCACCAACCCATGTCCTATGTTGGTGGGCCTAGGATTGTTTATGCTCGATCCATTATGGGTCGGTTCATGATAGATTAGAATTAGAGGTTATTTGTTCCCAAGGATGGTGTTTGGGTATTTCCACTTATAAGGTTTTGGTTGGGACTTAGGAAAACAGTGTCAATGTGTATTGACTATAGATCTAAATCATGGGAACCTAGTTTTGGTGAAGAGACTAACGTATATATACATATGGAATGTTACTACCTTCTTGTCAACATGGAATAATGATAAATTGTTTACAAGGAACATTGTTAAACATATCATATATGATTTAGTATTTTAATATCTTTGTAGATTCATCATCCCATATATATGATCTTCTAACAATGTTATGTCTTGATTAAATCATAATGATTCCATTGTAAAGATAGCTAGTTTGGTTACCAATTCCAGATCAAAAAGATAATATGATGAGTGATGTGTTCATAGTTTAGATGCCATCCTGTGAGATACTTTCTCTTGTTCGATAGGTAGAATCACCCACATATATCAAGAAACAGATGATACTAGAATTTCAGGGTAAGGATATGGATAGGATTATCACCCTCCATGAGTTCTAGTTCTAGAGGCCATGGGGTTCCATGGTGAATCAGATCCTCAATTTTTTGAGGATTGGATAGAGTATGTGGTTTGATATTTCCGGCTTATACAGACGTCAATTGATTATGTGGTTATGCTGGAAGCCAAAATTTTAAATGGAGAATTTATGAACTAGTGATGTCTATTTATGAATATTCAAAATGAGTCCACACTTTCATGGTTTGAATTTTAGTAGCTATTTTGTGGGAATTTTTACTCCACATACTTTCATTAAATTTTGATTTTTGACCTTCAAGAGTTGAAAAATGGAGGGTTGATAGTTTCTAAATATGCTTTGAAGTTAATATACCATATGTATTACTCTATCAAAAAGATTCAATATGGACTCTTCTAGGTGCATAAGTTTGAGTAGTGTGTTTTCAAAGACATCCGAGCTATAGTGCCACCCCAACGCATTACCACTAATTATGGAGTGTTGGAGCAGGAACATGTGATAGAGAGTTTCCAATCATAGGGAGTATAGGGATTTTGATATAGAAGTAAGAATTATAGAGCTCAGTAATATTCAACATCTAGAAACCTCTAATAGATAGTATATCATCATAGGAAAACATTATATGATTGGAGTTATTCATGAGGCCATCTAGTACAGGGACTACAGATAGGACTAGGGACACCCAGAGATGGGTAGTTATATGAGTGTGATGGGTGATTTCACATGGAACATGATTTCCCAGCACAACGTGATAAAGAGGAAAGGAAGAGAGAAGGTGGACCACTACATCATAGGTAGTGTTGTGATATATCTCCATGGTAAGGGTAGGGTATCCTTGATCAACTTAGAGCTAGGAAATGAGAAGGTGGGGAACCAAGAGGAGGAGATATGGGTAGTTGATGATGATATGATCTCCTTCCACCCCCACTACCAGGTGTCCCTTGTTAGGCATGAAGAGATGGTAGCCATGGATATAGAAATATGAAGGCTATGGATCGCATGAGATGATTAGATGTAAGTTCTTTTTTATTGAAGTCATTCATCAATATTATTAGACATATGTTTGAGTCATTCCTTCTTTTCATTACTCCTATTGTGATATCAATATCTCCCAGTTGAGGCATTACCATATATTCTTTTTCCTGAGGTTCATACTAGTCGTGCTTCATATATATCTTTTGTCTTCCAATTTTGTGAATTATTTCTTGGTGGAGATAAAATCTCATTGAACATTTTGGTTATCAAGATGGGACCCTATAACATCATCTTGGGTATGGATTTTTGGCCATAGTCTGACAAAGATTCAATGTAACTAAAAATGAGCATTATAAATTTGCACTGACTAGAAGATCTACTCCTCTGTTATTGAGAGGATTCTCATAGAGGGGTGGGTGGGTTTTACGAGCATGAAGATGCATCCTATTACCCATTGGTTGGAGAGTTAATCCCTTATCATAGAAGTGTCTTTAGGGATATTGATTCATTCTATTGCGGTAGATTTTATGAGTGTCTTCACTGAGGATGTTTTAGGACTACCTTCAAGGTGGGGGTGGAGTAATGTATCAACTTGCATCACAGGACCACTTTGTTATCTTTTATGGCATATCATATAGACCTAACTATTCTTCAGGATATTTAGTTGTAGTTGGAGGTCATTTGATAGAAATAATTTTATTAGACCGAGTGTATCCCCCTAGAAAACCCCAATATTGTTCTTGAAAAACAGTGGATGGGAAATTGTTGATTTATGTGTATTATAATCATATGAACCATGCCATGATAAATAAAAAAGAACTAATTTTGACTATATAATAACTCTTTCATTTGTTTCTAGGAATGATATGGTTCTCGAATATCAATATTTGATCCATATACCATCATTTGGGAGTTCATGAGGCATATATTCTAATGTTGTCATTTTATTGTGGATACCGACTCTATGAGTTACCATGTTATTCCTTTTAGTGTCATTAATCCCCCACAATGTTTGTGGATATGATGAACTGGATCATCCTAATATACTTAGATGAATTTGTTGTTGTCTTCATTGTGGACGATCCCAAAAACTTTGTATCAGAGGAGGAGAATGTTTTGTATGGAAGTATATTTCTATATTTTATTTGGGATCATCAATTTTATGGTAAGATCTAGATTTTCTAATTCTGGATCCACAATTTTCACTTTTTTTTTCATTTCATTAATATTAAAGGATTATACGTAGAACCTAAAAATATCAATTTGGTGTTTCCTTTGAAGCTACCCTAGAGTGTGTCAGAGGTGTATAATTTTATTTCCATGGATGGTTACTAAAATAGATTTTTGGAAGGATTCTCATGGAATATATCCCCTATCACTTCAACCATACAGAATGGGAATACTTTTCCATGGATTGAGCAGTGTTGAATATCCTTCAATGAGTTTTGATTGATTTTAATGAGTGCTCCTATTTTGAGACTACATGATGAGTAAATACAGTATATAGTGTATTGAAATTCCTTAGGAGATAGTCTCGGTTGAGTTTTGATGTTGATGTAGGATGTTATTTCATATTGGTTGATCATGTTGAGACCCCATGAGAAATACTACATTACTCAAGGCATAGAGATTTCCATCGTAGTCTTTTCTCTAAGGGTGTAGAGGCACTATCTTATGGGAGAGAGGTATATTATTTACTTATACCATAATAGTATATGGTATGTCTTTAAATAGAGATACATGAACTATATATAGAGTATATTATTGTATTTTATATTGGAATATTAATTTTAGATAGTCTATACTCACGAAAAGGGAAATGTGATGGAATATCCCTTTAACAGAAAGTTCTAGGTTCATTTGGTGTTGGAGGAATCTAATAGATAGATTATTTATAGTTGAGCGTGGTCCAGGAGGATGTTTTATATTTTAATCTATCCTTGATATTGACTCTGTACCATGTGAATTATTCCTATTTGGGAGACATCGACTATGAGTACTTATGTGAATTTATATATATTTATGATATTAACCTGATGGATTTTCTAAAGGAGGTAATCACGTTATCCATTTCCAATGGTGGAAAATGGTTCCAGAAATGATGTGTGGGGAGGTGATGAGAGAATTTAACACTTCTTTATTTGTGGTACATCTCAGTATGGGAATGATATATAGAGACATTCAGTGCGAGTTTTGGTGGGAAAGCATGATACAGAGCATGGATCAGTTAATCTCATAGTGCCTCAGTTATCAGTAGTTCATGGTTAACTACTAGCTTTTAGAAGGTTTTTTGCAGCCTCATGGTATCCAAGAATACAAATGAGATTAATTAACCATGTATTTCATGACAAGGATTCCACGGACAATGATAGCTAATAATGCCATCTATATGTTTTTTAACTAACTGGAAACGTCAGTGCACTTATTTTATATTAAGGAAAATATTTCAGTGGATATTTTGGGACAGTTGTACATATAGAATACTATTCATCTTCATGGGGAGAAATAAATTATTGAATCCAATAATTATACATGGTATATATCATAGTTTCGGAGTCGTATAATAGGAATTCAAGACCAAAATGTGGTGAGTAAAATCATTCACCCCAAAAACATATAGAGAGACCAAGAACACTATCAAGGTGATAGTGAATATGCTAAGAGATTGGGTGTCATAATTCATTTAGAGGGTGTAAAATTAGGTTACATATATATAGTTTTCATAAAATAATAGTTACCACTCTACTATTTTCATGAAACTTTTTTATAACCTATATAGGAGACCATGCAGGTCACCCTTATGTTGGAATGATATTGGTCAATGATTTCTTGTTTGTACAAAGATGGTGTAGGTGATGACAGAGGAGGTCCAAGTCATCCATGACCAGATAAGTCCAACTCAGAGAAGGAAGGTATATTATGCATATCGATGTCATATGAATTTGGGGTTAGAGAAGGGAGACCATGAGTTCCTAAGAGTCTTCCTGGGATGAGGATTTCATATATTCATCCTGGGAGGATATAAAAATCTAAGGTTTATCATACCATTCAAAATCTTATAGATTGTTAGTGAGGTTTCCTACCACATCACCCGAACCCACAGCTGGGGAAGGTGCACAATGTCTTCTATTTGTCACAACTGAGGATATATGATCATGAACCCATGCATGTTATTGAAGGGGGTGAGATTCATCTCATGGATGGGGCTATATTCTTAGAACACCAAATTAAGATAGAGGGTCAATAGGAGATGACCCTCTATGGATAATCCATTCCCATGGTTTGTGTGTTGTGTCTGCATGAGAGAATGCAAGAATGATCCTGGAAGTAGGAGATCCAGATGCTGGATGACTATGCTATCCTTTTTTTAATTATTCCTTTAGAGGATGAAAATATTAAAGGATAGAATAATATATAGACCCTTTGAAATATAACTATAAATATTTATGGATCCAGGTTTTGAGACGACATGCGATTCCAAGGTCCAATGTGCCAAAAATAAATTTTATAAAAATATTAAATATGTTTTATATTTATAACACAAAATTTTCCATAAAATGGGATATCATTTAAAAGAAATAATATATTTAAAATATTAGAAAACTATTTAATTCATAGCACAATTATTACAATAGGAATGACCTAAACATGATTGGAATAGGAAATTTGGATATAGAAACTATTTGAGGGTGCATTTAAATTAACTTAATTGATTAATTTCATTATTTAAATTAAATGATGTAATTCTTAATTCCTCTTCAAATATGTTCTTATGGAATATCTTTCAGGATAGTTTCATAAAACAAGTAATTTTTAGAGGATGATTCTGCTCTCCATTTTTGTAAAATTGAGATCAAATGATAATGAACCTCTAGATTAAGGAGAATCAATATGTAGTGAAAAAATAGATCAACCTTATTCATTAGTGAATACGTTCTTTATCAATGAATGATCTCAATCATGGAATGATTAATCATGTCTATATTTCATACCTTCTGATTAAATGAATGATCATGATCAATTTTTCTCCATTGATCATCATTCATTTTGATCCTTTACATGAACTCATGTATCATATTTATTTATCTTAATCGATTCATCCATGTTGTTCCACGTTTCTCACCCTAGATATACCAACTATATTTTTTCATAAACGCTTGGATAATGATTGTTTCACTCTTTTTATATGATTTACCACCATAGTTTTTTAGATTCTTCATCGTTGGAACAAGGGATCATGATTCGACTATTGTCCGTTAGGTAAGAGTTTGATCAGACACCCAGATACATGGAATGTTTTTTAGAGGTGAATGGATCAATGGTATGGGGCTGTACTGGGATATTTTTTAGGATTTGAGTATTTTTATCCCATGGGTCTCGGATTTGGGACAGATTGGTGATGATGAGAGGTGTGTGGCGCATGCAATGAACGACATCGGACTGATGAAAATCAAGTTTTTGGATACCTAAGGGTAAAAATTAACAAAAAAAGGTTCCCCATTTCGATTTTTTGGTGTGAAATAGGAATGCTTCACAATAGAGAATCTGGATCTAGAACACTAGATAAGATATGAAGTACAGAAAAAAAACGAACTACACACCATGTGCTCTAAAGAAAAAATGTTGTGCATTACCCCTACATACAACTATTAGGGTTTTAGGTAAGTTAAATATCACATGAAATGTGGGACCTCCATACACCCTATGAACTAGGGTTTTCAACTAGGAATGCACTATGTGGGTAGACATACATAGGCATGTATAGGAACATGCTTTAAACCAACATACAACTAAGGTACATGGAAATTGACTAAGGGGCATGGGTGGGACCTCATATAAGAGAATATACCATGAATCTGAGTACAAGGGGCTGTGAATGATTATATATACACTTCCAGTATCATGAGAAGCACCGTGGGGGGATTAGGAATATTTTTAGTACCATTACTTGCACTTTAGGGATACCTAGGTAGTGTGTTGTGTACCAATAGAGGAATGACAATGTATTAGTGTGAGACCACATGACCTATGGGTTGCCACAAATGTTGTGTACCCTTCTTTTTGAGGAAAATTCTACCTTTAATATCTCCATTTGTTGTAATTATATTTTGGCCCAGGACTATTCTATAATTAGTGTTTTTTTCATAGAATTAAATGGTTCCACTCATTGTGATATTTTATATATTTTGAAATTTTTACCGACTATGATGCATCTTTATAAAATTGTTCTGGATAGAAGTGATCAGATGGGATCATAAAAGATATTAGAGTATAACCGACCTATTGGGATAGAGAATAGGTCCTCTATAAATACATTAGATTGTAACCCTCCTACGATATTAGGTAATAGTTATTAGATTACTAGAATGGCACACTTCAATGGAATAGTACATGGGTCCTTTATTCAACAATATAGTGGCACCATCAGGTGTTGTTATGTAATGGTTTCTATATTCACCATTATAGTGTCACCATATTATGGTATTAAAGAATGGGTCCTCATCCATTATAGTATAACATTTATTCTCGGATAAAGAATGCATCTTCTATATACTGTTATAATGGCTCCCTCTTATGGTATTAGGGATTGCATCCTACACTATTAATATGGATCCCACCTTCTGGGACAAGTCATGGTTCTTCTATCTACTCTAATAGTGGCACCCCCTTTTGATATTAGGGAATGTTATCTCATACTATTAGAGCAGAACCCTCATGCGGGGAATGACATGGGTTTCCTATCTACTATCAAAGTCTCACACTAGTTTAAGATATGGAATGTGTCATTTTTCTATCTATTGAGTGGAACCCTCTTTGTGAGTAAGATTAAGTGTTATCTAGATATATATTGGGCCCCTAAACTATATGGAATAATGGAGAGGTGTTTATTAATATGGATGTTTCTTCAGACTGATTCATGAAAAATTAGGCATCATTGATGGACCTTTAGAGCTGATGGAAATACTTTATTGGGATGGGATGTGAGATGGAGATCCCCATTAACTCTCATTTGGAAATATTTTTTGACTATATGTGTGTGTGTGACTATATATATATATAAATGTTTTTTGATGTTGCTACTCTCTTGCTATGGATTGAGCTATCTATTTCTTGTGTGACTTTTTCTACTCCCCTAATTGATTTTAAGGAATCCTATAGGGTATGTATATACTCATCCATTCATGGGATTTTTACTACATGTGTCATGTCTTATATAGATTATGGATAACTTAGTGATGATTATAGGGGAGCATAGGGATTACCTGGTGTGTTTGACCATGTACAGAGGTCAGAGAATAGATATCCAAAAATGTTCTCTCTTAGCATTTTGTTTTCCAGTTTTGTTAGGTTTGGACATCATTCTGGTGGGTACTTTATTTCAATCATTTTTACTTTTCATTTTACACTATCATACTCTTGTACATCCTATAGTTTTTATATGCATGATTTTCACTCTAGTTATTGGATCATTTATAATTTTTCCTTTTCACTTATTCTTAGAGATGCTTGGTTGTGTTCATATAGGAACTTAGGAAAAGGCATCCCATTTAATTACACATTTTGGTTATTAACTCTAACCCCTGGCCTATTGATGTAGGATTGGGGTAGTTGATGCACAGACACTATTAGGATGGGCCATGACAATATGTTATGGTGGAACCCATGAGAACATGTGTAAAATGGATAAATGATTATTTTTCATTCATAAATATATTATTAACATTTTTTAGTTTCTTTATTATGAAACATAAACTATTGATGTTGATAGATTGTATATTTCATTTAATAAAATCGGTGGTGGCCTTTTGGGTTGTACTCACACCCTTCATAGTCCTATATAGATTCACATATATATTTCATTATTATAGGTCTGGATAAGGGAAAAGTAACTATGATAGATGGTGGAGTTGGTACGTTGGGATGTAACATTATTGAGGGGACCTGACATGATATCTTCATCCATTTTGGTGATTTTTATTTCATTCATTAATTCACAGATAATTTGAATCATGTCATTACAGTGGAATACCATTTATTTTATATTTTAATGTTTCTACTTTCCCAGTTTCGGGATTTGGTTTTGAACTGTATGGTTTTATTTTATATTAATCTTGATTCCATTTTTTGTTTTAATTTTATTTTTTAATTTTCATACTTTGGTAAATTGGTTTATGTATCCACACATATATTATTATACATATAATTATAGTCTCAAATATTTTGCATACAAGGAAAAAACATGTGTTCATGTGGGGAATGAGTTCATGTCTTTGTTAGAAGGAGTCAATTTGGGACGTTACAACAAAAAAATGTGTAATAATATAAATTCATATAAATTCATAGAAATTCCATTAAAATATAACGAAATCCTACCTCATGTGCACCATTTTAAAATATCAAAATATTTCACCAAATCATTCTTGTACAATATTGAGCCCTAGAACTAATTATAATTAATCTCAAACGAATTTCTAGAATAATTATTCATGATAGAAGACATAACATAGTTTTTGAGGTAGATCGTCATCCCCAAGGAGATATAATACAACCCACAAATATTGATCCATTTATTGGAATGATGTGAATTCTCTATAACTAAAACATTATAATAAATATAATAATAATACATCATTAAAACGGTGTAATCTAATGATCTAGCCATTATATCTTAGGATGTTAATTTACTCATGGGAATGATAAGTTTTGGCTATAAGAAAAATATCTATTCATTTGGAATATGAAAGACCAATCCATGCGTCACAAACCAGAGATAGATGAAAGAGAGGTATATTTTCCTTAAAATAGATAACCTAGTGTTTTTATACATAAATTAGGTCCAATCAAAATGAATGGGGTGTAAAAATTTGTGTTAAAATAATATTAAAATATAACACTTAAGGAACGAGTTGTGTATGAAGCATCGACTGACCAATGGTTCTAATTCCCAAATGGTGGTCGTCATATAGTAGTTCAGCGTCTCTAAGTAGAAGTTTGAATGAATGCCTCAGCCACATGAATTTTGATGAATTTTCATTGGTCATCCAGTGGTTCCTAGGTTCTTCTTGGGTTACTACCACCTCGGATGACTTGTTGGTAACACTATATCACCTATCTAGTGAAACACCATCAAATTTATGTTACAATCCTGTTCCATATATTTTTCAATTATAATTTATATAACAAAATGTTCTCTAAAAAGTTCTAATAAGATAAAAAACAGCAAATATACACCCAAACAAAAACTTAATTTACCATGTAATATCATGTAAGTCACAAATCTCCCTCTGTAATGCGTTCCAATTCATGGAATGTGACTCTAGTTTTCCTTCTAAAAAAATAATATATTTTACCAAACCTTATTTTCTAACACCCGTTTATCATATTCGATTCATAAATACTATTGTATAATACCAACAACTAGTATCATCTTCCCACTCAAAACCTTCTCACACTTGTCTGAAATTCTTAATGATCTCTCTACAAATGATACATATGGTTCCCACTATTAATTCTCATAGATGATCATATTTTTTTTATTTAGAAAATTCCTTAAATTTAGAGACACAATGAAGAAATTATTTATACACATATAACACGGACTATGTCCTAGTCAATAGGAAACTATTTTGATATGATCAATGAGAAAAAAATTCCCACAACAAGTAGTGCTGAATTCCACTATTTTAATAAATGTTAATTCTATAACTGTGGGTTCACCCATAAGAAAACTAGATCTCCCATAATTAACTCCAATGGTCTTCACCTATAGAAAAAATAAGCATTATTACTGATATTATTTTTCACTGACTACTTCTGAATCAACCACAACCATGAATTGTTCTCCTTCACCACACTTGGTATGATAATAGTAGACTCTCTAGTTTCATTCCAAAAAATTAGTGAATTACATGGACCTCAAAAAATAATTATGAATGATTTATTTAGAATAGAAGGATCAAAACTATTATTGAAATAATACACAATCAATTTTAGGAATTCAACCCATTTTCCACTAAAATAAAGGATACATACATGAATAATATCCATGAAAATATAAATCAGCTTCTCTAACAGCTCATAAATCTAAAGATGATAAATTTTACTCAACATCAAATGATTATTAATAACTTATTTTATTGTATGGATAAAAAATTAAAAAATAAAAAATCAAAAAATAATATAAGAAACACAATTGATATCATCAATCTATGCTAAATTAAATCAATGACGTATAATATAAATAGATATTCCCAAAATGTGGAAGTAAATCAAATTTATATTAATTGAAGGAAATAAAACAAACACTATAATATAATTATTATGTCAATACATAACTATACACCATCCCCCCAAGTCCCTCATACTCAAATACATGTTGTAGGATCCATTCCCTTAGTATGATCCTAGACAGTTAAAAATTCAGGTGCATCATGATTCCTATAATGGGTGGTAGTATCGACACAGTACAACACAACCAATGTGTTTTTTCTCATATATGAAACAATATATGAAATTTTATTTCATAATAAAAATATAATTTTTCAAATAAAAAATCATGATCCAGGTCATCGAGCATTATCCAAGCACCCATGTAACCCATATCTCTCTACATGGTAAGGAATTTGGAATTATAAAAAAATGTAATCATTAAATTTCCGAAAAAAATTCCAAATCATACATCTGTCATCCTGAAATATTCAAACTACATTCCAGTTATCACATTCCTAATTTAAGGAAAAACTATATGAATCACTTTAATGAAATTTTTATAAGGACCAATCCTTAAAACATTACATATTCATTAGTTTTTAAACATGATTTCACTATACAGAATTAATTAGAATCTTCCAGCTAGAGTGTTTCTAAAAATTACACCATCACATTTATAAAAAATACTAACATTATAAATAATAAAAATATATAGTTAGTATCCATTATTTACAATAAATATAAAATATAAAATAAATCATTATTTATTTTCATTATAATAATGGGAGTATGATCCCATAAGGGGCTTACAGTGCTATGGTTTACCCCATTACCACATCATCTCCCCTGTGGAGTATTTGTTTTAGATCCTTCTTGCACTCTTCATTAAGAGTTAATGGAACAACCCTCCTTCTATGTCAATGATGATTTATATATATATCGGATTTTTTATTTTTGTCCGCTCATTATCCACGAACGTAAGACCAGTTTAAGACGAAGTTCATTTTCATTGTCAGATTACCCCAACAAAGCGTTCAAGGGTTTGAACGATTTCTGTCGACACAACGTTGAATTTTGGTTGCATTTTTTTCATTTGAGGGTCATGGTCAAGCACTACGGTGGTTTGAGTTCTTTTAGTATTTTTTTGGTCTCTTCTGGTGGGATTGTTGTTGGTGACGAGATCTGGTGTTGGATGTGTTTGATTTGTGGCGTATCCTCCATCGTGTGGTCGGAATTAGGAGGCTGATATTATGGTAATGTTTCTTGGATATTAGATTTTTTTTGGTTGGATATGATTTCTACTATTACTCTCTTGGTTGTGATTTGGGTATATTCTACTTGTTGTGATGTCATTTATTGTTTTGGATGTGTCGGTTCAGTCTGTTCGATGGTGTTTTTTGAATCTATGGTTTGATGTTTATTTTTTGGTTCTTCGTCTTCCACGATCCTAGTTATTTTATTTTAATTTTTCTCACCTTCCTCGCATTTCATTATTCATTGAGATAGTGAGGATTTTTTTGGTCTATTTTTTATTTCACATAACTCTGATTTTGGTGGAAGGACAACAGTGATGGTATTTTGAAATTGATTTTTATTTTTTCTATGGTGTGTCGTGGCTTAAGAAATTCTGAAACAATTCTCATATAAGAAGATGATCTAGATGTGGTTTATGGATAGTGGTTACACTATTTCATGGCTTCTCACAATTGTATTTTTGAGAGGGTATGGCTATGGCCATCGGTACTATACTTGTGCTCTTTGGAATGAGACAACTAGCCATGCTGTGTTGAGATGATAGAAGGTGGAATTAATGTTTTAGTTGTTAGGAGGAGCTTTCCTCTTGCTGTGAGGGATTTCCTTGTTTTGAGTTTTCATTATTTGGGGTTTAATTTTTCCATTTAAATCTTAATTTCATGATGTTGTGAAGTCAGGTATGGTTTCTCACTATTTCTTCAATAGTGTTTGATTAATCGAAATATATTTTTATGTAATTTTCATTAAAATTCATCAATAATTTTAACATGATTTCCTCTTTTTTAATACTCATCCATAAACCTTATAAAAAAAGTTATTAAAACATGATATGTGAACCAAAATATTAGTAAGAGGGATAAAAAATTAAATATATCATTCTAGTGAAAAAAATCAAAATTCCTAAAATATTTAACATTTTCATAGTTATTCATTAAGTGTATAAAATAATTCCCAAAAAAGTGGAAAATAACATTTTTAATGGAATCCTAAAAAACCCTATTAGTAAAAATGAATCCCATTTATGAATTTTAGATAATTATATTCATAAGCCATATTAAATCTTGTTAAAAAAACATATGCCCAGGTTAATCACAAACATCTCTAGTTAACCTATGTATATTTCCTCACAGTGAAGAACTTATATGATGTGGAAAATTACCCAATATATATATGTTAAAATAAAGAATTCATTTTCCATTTATAATGACAGTCATAATGTTCATTATAAAATAAATACAAATATTTAATTTGAAAAAATTTGAAGGAATGTAAAATGTGACATAAAATTTCCATTATAATATAACTACATAATTATAAAATCATTAGTAAATAAATTTATGAATTTTTACAAGGAGGAAAAAGGGTTATAAAATAAATCAATAAAAAAATTAAAATGATGTTTTATGGTAAACAATCAATTAACTCGAATCGACTCATCTTGTATATTGATTATATCCATAAAAATAAAAACTTATTTTATTTATTTAATTTCATAATAAAATTATCATTTATATTATTCCATTTATTTTATTTTACAATATGTTTTATTGAATTTACTATTCAAATATGTTCATATCACATGTTTTGTTGATATTTAGATTATATACAAAAAAATGAAATTCATATAACAACTATGGAAATATGGTTATTGATTTTTAATCTTAGTTTTTCTAATCATGAAATAGTTGTCATTTTTATAAATAAATTATATTTTTAGTATATAAATTTTATGTAGGTCATAGAAAATAAATTATTTTAATACATAGAGGAAGTAGTTCATATGTTTACATGAATAAAGTCTCTATATTTTCAATAAACACGATCAGATGAATTTGATTGTCATATTTTCATTATAGAATTATTATTATATAATAAATATAATATTTATTCATTAAATACAAAAATATATACTATCAATGTGATGCGGTGATGATAAAAAAAATACATGGCCTCTTGAGGCGATAATCCACACATTAATACATGCAATGTTTTTATTTTCTGTTGAATAATAAAGAATGAATAAGAAAACTTATTTACAATTAAAAAATTAACTAGGTTTCATGTATAAATTTTTTTATATATTATTGTTATCATCGATAATATTTAGATATAATAAATGAAATACATCATCTTTTTGTGGTGGTATTCCACACATACACATGAAAGATGTTTTCACTTACCATTAAATAGATATATAGATGAAAAAGATTTATAAAAAATATAATTAGATTTCATTATATGGGAAATACTTATGTTATTATATACCAATTGGTTAGGAGAATTGTGAAGAAGGTAAAATAATAAATAAAAAATACATGGTTAAGTATAATAAATATACATTATAAAAACATCTTAGTATTATACTTAAATCCATTGTAGGATATTATTATGATAAATCACTGTCTCCAAGACATGTGGGGGGTATTAAAAAGATAATTTGGTAGCTATTAACCCATCTATTTAGGTCATTAATTACATAGAAGCGAGAATATGTGTTTAATTTTATAGTTGAGGTATATGACGCACTACGAATTTCAAAATGATCTAAATATATTAATGCCTCAAAAAAGTCAAATGGAAAACATTGACCACTTTTTAATATGATATAATACATGGTCAAAAAAATATCATAATATTGGATTTAGGAAACTTTTTAAGATATAATAACAATAACCATTTAATTTTTTACCTATTTAACCAATTTTAACTCTTATTGTGGTAACCAAATATTTTACCAAAGATACTATTCATAATAGATAAAAATAAAAGTGTCTTTATTAACATATTTTCAAATTAATATTGAAATTTTATATTCCATCATATGAAATTAAATTTTAATTATCATCATAAATTAGTTTTAAAATAATAATAAATTTTTTTATGAAATTAATTTTTCAAGAGAAATAAAATTTAATATTTAAAAAAGTATGAAAAATAATTTTTAACATATATTACCAAAAAATTGATTGTTTCATTTAATCAAAACTATGTAATTAAATTAAAAAAATCTAAAACAGAATGTGGATTTTTAATGATATGAAATGAAAAATAGTTTTCATAAAAAAATTCATATTTTCAATAATTCAACTAAAAATACTGTTTTCAATAAAATTATAAAAACTGAATTCTAAGAAATTTTTTCCTTGATGATATCAATTATTATCTCCTTTTTAAAATTCAAATCCATAAATTTTAAAATTAATTTTTTATGTAAATGATATAATTTATGTAATATTTAAAAAAAAATTTATTTCCTCTTTTATTATAATGAAATTAATATTAATATAAAAATATAAATCTAGAAAATATAATCATGAATTATAATAAGGAATTAAATTAATTTAATATTTACATTTACTGGTTATAACATTTTTTCTTTTTTTTAAAAATAGCATCCTTGGAATATTATTCACGACCTAAATAAGTTGAAATAATTTTTTTATCAATTTTTTTTATTCTTCTATTTCTTCATCAAGAAAATGTATTTTACAAAAAATAACGTATATATAAGTAAAATTATGACACAAAACACTCTATTTTTTTTTATCATGATTCTTATTCAGTTATTCCTCATAAGAAATATTATTTTCATACTTTATTAATTCATGGATAAATATATGAGATATATTTGACACATATTTTCTTTATAATAAATATTAAATCACTTAATATACATAGGATGAACTCGGAGGCATGAGTAATTAGGATGAAATCAATCCAACCTTTTAAATAATCTATTAGGGTCTAATGTACTGTGGAAAAAACGGTAAAATTGTAACAAAACACATAACACTTTATCATGGAAATACAGTATGAAATATATGATTATCTACAATGAAATAATGATCATTCCTCTAGTTATTAACATTTATCTTTTTCATAATATCTGATAATCTAATATATTAGTTAATCATATTAAAATTTTCATCAATATCTTTTTCTAACTCGAGGAGAAAAAAACTCTTTAACTTATGTCATCCCAAAAAGCTGGTGTTAGACATCGCTTTCCATATAATTCCCAAAAGGGTCTATCTTTATATTTTAGTGAAAAATATTATTATATAAAAACTAATCTATTGGAATATATTAATCCCAAAATCCCAAGTAATCCATGGAAAACATGATTCATTTATTTTAAATTGATAATCATGCACAATAATTTTTTCTCAAAATGATTATGAATGGCTTTAATGAAATTTAATTCATCACCCAATGAAAACGGAAGGTATTTTTAGGAACTGTAAGTCAACCAAAGATAATGGTAAGATAAAATAGAGATGTAACTCAATGGAATCTTACTATCACCTTGAGATATAGTCCTGAATATTCCTATAAATTAATAGTTTCTTGAATAGAAAGGAAATGTGTAGATTATGTTAATCAATCAACTATAACAAAATTATCATTATTAACTAGACACGCCTTTGAAAATACCTCTTTTAAATACATAGGTCTATATAATCATACCTTCTTTGGATGTGGAATATGTTAAAGCCTCACTTTTAGTATAATCCATTAAAAATTAACCTAATAAGAAGTCATAAATATCATTTTAAACTCTAAAATATATTTCTTCTATCCAAAAAAGTTCTAATAATATTGGTGGTGTTTTAAAATCATATGATTTCGATGATTAATATAAAATGTAGAGGTATGTTCCTTAATCAATAATTATTATTTCAACTAAGAGATATTTTTAATTAAAAACCTTTTCTAAAATCTCATTACACCATACTTACTAATGTTACATTTAGGAAACACACCTTTCCATAAAACGTTATCCATTTCTTGGAAATAATTATCTCAAATCTATGGTTGAATAACTCTTTTTGAGAATTATGAACACATTGAAACCTAAAAAAAATTAAGTTTTCCACATAATCATAATTTCATAGAAAAAATTCATAAAAACATTTACTTATGTACAATACTATAAATGTATAATATTAAACAATTAATTATCTTTTCGATTCTATATATCAACTACATTGTTTTATTTCACTAGATATTAATGCATCACGAAATCATAATAAATTATTATTTTACTTAAACCACTGCATTTTATGAAAAAAAATTCATCTAAATTTATTTTTTTGATATTTTTCATTACCTAAAACTATTAGAATTTAATGAACTCAGATATATTATTTATATTATTATTTAAACAGTACTATAACAATCTTGTCATGAAACATTTATTCATCAATAGGAATAAACAATTTTTATATAATATGTATAATTTTTTAATAAAATGAAAAAATATATATAAAAATATATATAATTTTTCTAATGTATTTATATATTCCGAAAATATTATTTTCTCGTAATATGTTTTTATTTCATTTTTTTTAAAAAAAAAATTACAAAATTTTTAAAAAATATCTAAAAAAACAAATTCAACTTTCAAATCTACATTTTCAATAATATTTTAGAATTTTTTTAATAATTTATTGAAATATTAAAATTTCATATGAATAGTTATAAAATAGTATTTTTTTCAAGAATTGTATTTTCTTCTAAATAATTTTAAATTTTAAAATATTTTTTAAAATGGTTATAAAAGTTAAAATAATTCAATTGTAAATTAATTAATCCAATTTTCGACATTTTAATAAATCCCATATTTAATTTTTATAGAAAAAACTTTTGAAACATTTCATGATGTTCTCTTTGGAAAACTAATTTTTCATCACTTCTATAGGTTTACTTTTAAATTAAAATTTCCCACTTTATTGAATTGAATTTAGAGAAATTTTTTAATATTTTTAAATATAATATTCAATATTATCTATTTACTTAAACTTATTTTTAGACTATAAATATATGTAAAAATAGTTACATTTAATTACAACAGTTAAGTTTAAAACGGGTCTACCATAGTGATAAACTAAAAAAATAATTGGTATAATAACCTTTATAGTTTAAAAAATTATATTTTATTGACTTATTTAGACATTATATTCTATAGATATATATAATATTTAATTTTTTATACTTATGTAATGTGATAAGCATTGGTATTCTTTATTCATTTTAAAAACACCATGTGTGTCCACTCCCCCACTTAAAAAATGCCCTCCTTGATCCTCCCCTCCTCTCACATAAAAAATCCATTGGTTTAGAGGATAATTTACCAAATATAATCATTAAATCAATAATAAAATATTAAAATCATCTTTTTATTAATAAACTCTCCCATTATGGTATTAGATATAATCATAAACAGGTTATCTAAATAAAGGGTAAATTTCATAAAATGGTTTTTTATTTATTCTTCCCCATAATTCAAATAAACTAAAACTATGATGATATAATATAAAACTATTATCCCATATAACATTATTTAATTATGTTCATGGAATAAACTATATACATCTCCTCTTCTATCATGTATAAAACAAATTCTTCAATCAAGTGTATGACGAACTTCCACCTTGCGAAACTATATAGTTCGTTTTCTATCATCACCTATCACTATTGGATATAATAAGGTATTTAACAAATTTATATGATATAAATGTCATATTTATTCTTATAGAATTAAATTATCAAATATCTTTTCTTATATTTAATTCTATGGGAATATGATAACAACGTTTGTGCCTATGACGGACTACCACCGTGTAATGTATTGTGATTCGTTTATTAAATACATTTAATAAAACAATAATTTGCTTAATGAAAATATTATATATATATATAATATGAAAAAAAATTATTCAGTAAAAAAAATAATCTTTTCCTTTATTTCATTTTATACAGTGAGAAAATTAAAATGGTGCTAATGAGCATGTATGACCTACAGTCTCCATGAACAGTGTAAATCTTTTTTCGATATATAACATGAACATATTACTATAAATACTAATATAATTAAAATATATGATATCTATATCATTGTTCTAATTTCATATATTATTTTATCATGATCAAAATTATTCTATTTATTATACCAATCCAAATAATACATGTAAAATAAAAGATCCATTACCCAAAATGTGGTTTTAATATAGATTTTTTAATAAATATGTAATGAATAGTCTTTAATAAATCATATATGGTATGATAAATGTAACTATGGATCTATAAATGATTTATAACATACCTATATTTATTATATAGGTCATCTAAACTTATATGAAGAAATTAAGTACTTATGGTCAGATATTTATGTCCCATTTTACTTTCATTGAGACAAATGTTATGTTTTTATCCAATATTATTTTAGGATGCTAAAAAACAACCCATTTTAATATTTATATCAGGAATTCAATTTTATTTATTATATTTGATGTTTCATTTTATTTTACACATTATTTTGTATAACAATTCCAAAGTTAACAAAGTGGAAAGGGTTAGATGTTACAATCTCATTATGTATTTGAATTTTTCATGATTATTCATTAAATAAAAATATTATATGATATATTTCTCAATAAATTCAATAATTTATTCTAATATATTTAAATATTGATAATATATGTGTTCCATTAATTTTCCTCTCCTTATTCACTCAATATTAAAAAAATAATAGTTTTATAGATAACAAGTATTATTTATATATTCAGTCAAAACCCCTTTTTCTCCATATCAATGATCTCTAAAATTGTCTTGAAATTTTTTTTAACATTATAAAAATAATTTATTAAATTCATTATTACCAATATTTCACTATTTTCAGAGGTTTTTTGAAAGGGTTCATCATTTCATTTTCCTAGCAAGGATTGTTTGACTTTTACCAAAAATATTAAACAAATATTTGCTTTAACATGTACGACATGAAAAAAATCCATGCCTTTATGAATATTATTTGACGTGACAATTAATATAAAAATTTTAATGTTATGTAGAAATATTATTTCCCAAATAATTTATTATTGGCTATCCTTAAAATGGTTATTTTGAATGAAATGTTATTTTCCTCCAGAAATGTTCAATGTGAATTTTCATTCATAATCACTTTTTATCTAATATTAAATCCTCCAATGTTACTTAATATTTTCTGATGATATAATCCAATGATACCCTAATTAATATTTTTTTGTATGATTTATTTTTATGAAAAAAAAATTACTATAAAACATATTTATTCTCCATTGGTTATTCTATGATAAAATGTTTTATGAGTCCCATTTCATTTCATGGGGTCTAATATGATGAAAAAATTATGAATCCCATTTATTTTCATGGGTTATAATATGATAAATATTATTATGGTCTAGTAGAACAAATATGTATTATTTTTATTACAAAATGTGTGGGACCTATATATACCTCCAATTTATTTTTTTAATTATTATATCTTACGATATCACAATGTGGAACAAGATTTATAGTTCTAATATACAATTGGTAATTAGTTAATAGGATTTCTCTAGTATGCGAAATAGTTAAATGGTCTTGATCCATAATAGAAACATATTATGTGTAAAATAAGTTGTGTTTGATGGGTATTATAGTTAAACATTCTAAATGAATTGTTTTATATACCTATATTGGTGACACACTTTTGTGACATTAACATACAGTATAAGAATTAAGATGGTTTGACACTATTATGAGTCATGGCATTTGGCATGATTAGTCATATTATATGGCACATTTTTAGGAACTATGATATGTTGGGTATGAAAATTTTAATTTATATACATCATCTCACACCATTATTCATATATAATTAATTAATTTAATCATAGAATGATATATTCCTTGTTTACTCTTAAAGATATTCTGAGGTAACATGTTCTTATGTTTCCTTATCCATTGTCATAATGAATGGTTTAATGTAGGTTATGAATATGACACTTATAAAAGGGGAAGATATTAATATGAGATATTGAAGATCATACATTAAATGAGAATATTGTGTGGTTAGTATCTCAATACACATAACCATTATAGTACTTAGGTGTCTATTTCTAAAATTTCCATAATAATATCCTAAAACATTATGATATATATTTATGAAATTCCTAGGTTGTTATTTTTTGTATCTGATAAAGGTTCAGTTAACAATTGGATACTAGGACGAGAAAACATTGGTAAGAACACTTACTATGAGCCTAAGTATAGGATAACATCCTATGTTTCTTTTAATGCCCCGACCCTAGTTACATAGAGTCGGTGCATTATTATATGACATTTTCATGATCATAATGGATAAAATCCCAAAAGATCGATCAGTTTAGTAGCATTGAATGTACTAGATACATTAATAAGTTTTACATTAAATTATAAAATTTAAAAACAACAACAATAATGTCTCCATTGAAAAAATTCATCACTTAGACTTTCCCTGCAGTTCAGTCATAAAATACTTCATCGCATCCTAGGAAAAAAAAGAAAGGGTTGAGCAATGATGCTCAGTAAGGATAACAATATTGTGAAAACCTTCAAGAATAATCATAAAAATTAAATAAACATATTAGACTAATAAAAAATACTTTTAAACATAAAAATCATCATAATATGGCATAGATAAATTAAATAATCCCTTTTACTTATTCAGATGGATATTCTACTAGTCGAATTATCACATGAAATATCCATATCCAATTTCATAATGTAAGAATGAATAATTCTAGACTTTATAACCACATTATAAACTCCTTGTGCCAAAAATAAAAATATGATTTTGTCAAGTGCTTATTCCAAGACACTAGTTTGTCTCATGAGACCCACCGATGCATCGAGGAGCTATAGCAGGCTCCACCCATCACTTACTAAGTCCAATGCATTCCTCATATGAAAATGTTTAAAGATAACATAAAAATTCATACTAAAACCAGTATATGAAATGTAAATAATTTATCCATAAACAATGAATGGTGTAAAAATAACACAACCACATTAAAACATATCACAAAACCTTCAAAAAAATATGGCTGATTTTTATCATAATAAATCAACTTCAAACCAGCATAAAATCCATCAAAGGATTTTGACATAGTTGAAATAAAAACTTTTTGTAGAGAAATAAATCATTCTATTATGAAATAATTTAAATGTAATATAATTATAAAAGAAAAAATTTATTTTTAAAATATTATTATAATCATGTATGGGAAACTTTGACGATGTTATAATATTGGAAAATAGCCACACCCACCGTATAAGTTAAACAATGTCATTCTTACCATAATTTTGCCCAGATGGTCATAAAGTACCTTGTTTGGAAAACGACATAAATATTCCTTTCAAAACATTTGTGGTAAAATAAGGGTATAAATTACTTTAACTCAGTTTCTAGTAAATAGTAGAATAAAATTTAATTACATTTTTAAGAAAACATGGATGCAGATGATAAAGAGGTCCCAGTAGATACTTATGTATTAACAACCTCAGATAGGTAAAGAGATTGTAGAATTAAAAATTACCTTATGCATTTCCATAATCGATGGTATGTTAACCTACTGTATAATAGTTAAACAATTTTTATTATATTATAAAAGAAATATACATAAATTTGATATCATATATGATCATATAATATTTCATTGAAAATTATAATTCAATAGTATCATCGTTTCGGGTGTTAACTGATATGTTTTACTTTATATTATTGGTTATTTAAGCCATGTTTTTTATGGATATGATGTATTTTATTCATATAAATTATTATATTATGTTCATAAACATTATTTTTAATCATATAATGAAAATTATTTTTGAATGATTACGATGGGGAATGATTCTCATCGCATCTGTGTGGACGGTAATATGTACGCACGCACGAGCAACAATATCATTATATTAATGTTGAAATAAAATGTATTTGGATTCTATATAATATATAAATAATCAATAAAAAGTTATATTTTTTATTTACATTAGTTAAACTCATTATTACACCCATCTAAATAATGATGTGTTTAAATAACAAATTACACCACGACATGAAGATGGTAAGTTGTACGTACTCACGTATGACGACTTTCTCATTTATAGGATGGATAGAATAATGAATATGGTTGTACAATATTTATAATAATATCATAGTATGTAGATGGTACTGGAGAAGTTATTTTGGTATGGAAACAACAAAGAAAGAGGAAGTGGAAGAAGAAAAGAACTTGAAAGAGGGTGGTAAAATTATTACCTCTTCTTCAGGTGCTTCCATTTGGGTTGATCAAAAGGGCTCCATAAGATGGATTTCTAATCAAATAAAGTCTTCTAGGATAAATGGAGGATAGTGGAGAAGATTTTTGGGTAGGTTTTGGCTGAGAAAAATGGATTTGGATGGGTGAAATTAAGAGAAGGTGAAGTGACCTTTTATATGAGAGGTGATAGTCACTTTGGGAAAATCATGAAATATTATTTTAAATAAAATCATTTTCAGTTTCTATTGGCTCCAAAATATTTTATTTCAAGTCTATGTTGGGTATGGGTCTAGAAACCCTCAACTAAAAGGGTTTATATAGGTTTAGGTCACCATATTTACCTTATCTATTATATTTAACTCTTAGTTAAATAGTTTGACATTTACCAAGTCTCTTTGTTTTTTATATTATATTGTTAATAAACATACTATAACAAGCCATTAAAACACCAAGTGGTTCAGTATTATTATATATATCATTACATATGTCGTTTGGACAAACCATAAATTTTTAGGAATATTAAATTTTTAGGAATATAGTATTTTTTACACTAAATTATGTCAATTATTACACTATTTAGTATTTGATTTTTTTGAAAGCCATAAAAACATTATCACATCAAATAAAATTTATTTAATAAACCCTATGAGGACATATTAACCTATAAAATTATTTTAATTCATTATAAGTCTCAATTTACATTTATTTGGATATTAATAATATCAATTAATTTAAAATTTAATTTTTAGGGTAATTATTGCATCATCAATATGAGATAAATAAATTAAACCATTTAATGACTAAATTTTTTTATTATTATAAAATTATGTAAGAAATATTTTTATCTTTCTAATTCAAAATTATAGTCTAATTTCTATTGTTTGTAACCCTATATTAATTTTTTTTTAGTTATTATACTTTTAGTTTTACTCTTTTAACTCTTATTAAAATAATAATAATAAATGAATTATTCTAATCCAAGTGGACTAAAGAGGATAATATTTTATTCCTAAGGTTTTTTGATCTAATTACACTAATTCAATAGAATTAGGAAATGTGTTAGGGTAATTATAACATCATTTATACCCTTAATTACCCTTTTTCTTAACAGTGATAAATAAAAGTCAAAAGCTACAATTCAATAAAAATAATTTTCATCTTATTGAAAAAAATTTAACTTACTGATTCATCCGTGTATCATGGGTTTTTAAAATTCAACTCAGAGAATTGGTAAAATTTAGTTTTATGAAAATTTTCAAATGCTCTTAGAAGGTGGGTAAAAGACGGTAAAAAGTTCAATAATTTTATTTATCTATAATTATTATTAAATGACTCCAATAAATTACATTGAACATATATAATTATTATGTATCTCTTTTGAACTAAAATAAATTAAAATAATATAACTAATTACTCATTTAAAAAGTTTGTTTTAAACAATAACATAATGTTTTTCGCTATTTATCAAAAATTGAATGTTTTCAGAAAAATACAAAAATTTCTCAATAAGATAATTTCGATATTCTGAATTCAAAAATGAAGTCTATTTAGAAAAATAAAATTTATAAAAATTCAAAATGTGGTTATCACTATTCATAAAGGCTAGTTTAATTGGTTGTGGTGTGTTAAAAATCCATGTCTCGTACAACACAGGCTATTGCATTATTCAAATGAAAACGTATCGTGGAAGCTTTGGGTGTCACATTATCCCCTACTTAAGCTAATTTCACCCTTAATATTTCTAGAATATTACTGGATAAAATGATTCAGGTGGTTCTTCATCATAATTTCCCCGGGTTCCCACTTTGCCTCTTCTATCTTATGGTTTCTCTATAGATCTTTTTCCAGATGAGTCACCTAGTTTCTCAGAACTTTTTCATTGGTTTCAATAATCTTGAAAGGATCTTCACAATAAGACCGAGTAATTTCCAGTTCTATTTTATCATAGGTGAGTACATGAATTGGGTCAGACATATATTTTCTCAACAGTGATACGTGGAACACATCATGAACATTGAAGATACATAGAGGCATTTCCAAATGAAAAGCCACAACTCCAATTCCTTCCTACGATTATCGGCATAGCTATTTTTCCTACTTTGAGTTGCTTCGATGTAGATTTGGATAATCTTCACCTTTTTCATTTTTTCATCAACAATTTCTAGGCCTATAAGATTTCATTCACCAAAATCATCCCAACAAGTTTGTGTACAACATCTCTTTTCATATAACACTTCATATGGTGCCATCTGAATACTTTAATGGAAGATATTGTTATAGGAAGATTCTATCAGAGGTAAATATTGATCCCACATACCTTAAAGGTTAAGTGAGTAACATCAAAATATGTCTTCTATGGTTTGAATAGTCCATTCTGATTATCCATTGGTTTGAGGGTGGTAGGTAGTGCTCAAACAAAGTTTGGAATCCAAGGCCTTATGAAAACTTTTCCAAAATCATGATGTAAAACGGTGATTGCGATCAGAAACAATTGAGAGGGGTACAATAGGGAGTCTTAAAACATAATTAATATATAGTCTTTGTAGATGTTCAAGTTGTAAATCTTATCTTATAGAATGAAAATGTGCTAACTTGGTAAGACGATCAATAATGACCCATATTGAATCATTCCTTCTAGGAGTATTTGGTAGCCCCACGACAAAGTCCATCGTAATATTATCCAATTTCAAATCAGGTATGGGAATAGGTTGCATAACTCCACCAGGCTGTTTCCTTCCATCGTTCAATTGTTGACGAACCATAAATCTTGAAACAAAATCAGCAGTCTCCCTCTACATGTTGTCCCACCAAAAATGTTCCTTCAAATCTCTATACATCTTGTTCCTCCCAAGGTTTATAGATAAATTGGTGATATGATCATCATCCAAATGTTCCCTTTTTATAGAAGGTATATTGTGAACACAAAGTCTCTTCCCAAATTTCATAATTCCATCTTCATATACAAATTCACTCAATCACCCATCATTAACAGATTTAATCTTCATTTGAAACCCCACATCATTAGTTTGAGAACTTTTTACCCTTTCTGGTAAAAATGGTTTTGCAACCATTTAATAAAGTATTGTTGTTTCACCTTCCATGGTTATTTCTATAACCATCTATACTAGATTCATGAAAATAGGATCCCTTTCAACTCTCATCTTGTTCAAAACTCCATGATCCTTTATGCTCAAAGCATATTCCAACTTATTTTCCTTTCCTGGGTGGTAGTGTATTGTGCAATCATAATCCATGAGTAGTTAAATACATCTTTTTTTCTTCATGTTTAGTTGTTGTTGTGATAAAATATACTTAAAACTCTTTTGATCAGTATAAATCTAACATTTTATACCATAGAGATACTGCTTCCATAGATTTAGAGCATAGATTACAGATGCTAACTCAAGATCATGAGTGGGATAGTTTTGATCATGAATTTCCAGCTGTCATGATGCATAGACAACAACTCTATCATTATTCATAAGGACACAACCAAGTCCATTCTTGGAAGAGTCACTGTAAATAACAAACACATCATTCCCTGATGGTGGATTCAAGATATGATCATTGACTAATCTTCCCTTGAGTTCTTCAAAAAATTCTTCACACACTTTTGTCCAAAAAAATTTAACCCTTTTACGTTTGTGCTTGGTTAATGGGTTAGCCATCGAGGAAAAATTTTGGATGACCAATCGATAATAAATTTCTAAACCTATAAAACTTCATACCTCAGTTATAATCATCAGTTCTGATCATTAATGGATTGTCATGGAATTTAAAAGATCAATAGAGATTCCATCCTTAGAGAAAATATTTCCATGAAAATAATTCTCATAATTCCAGTTTTCACACTTTCTAAACATCCCATATAATTAATTTTTCTGAGGGTTTTCATAATAGTGAACAAGTGATTTTCATGATCTTTGTATCTTTTTGAGTATACGAAGATATAATCAATAAATATCACTACAATGTTATCATTTTATTCCTTGGAAGCTCTATTCATTAAATCTATTAAGATAGAGGGTGCCTTAGTCAATCCAAAAAGCATTAATGTAAAGTTGTAATGCTGGTACCTTTTTCGAAATATTGTTTTTAGAATGTCTTCCTTCTTCCCACACAACAGATGATATCCAGATCGAAGGCCAATCTTGGAAAAATATTGAGCTCCCTGAAGTTGGTCAAATAAATCATCAATGTGTGGTAGGGGATACTTGTCCTTTATTGTTATAGCATTGGTCTCCCTATAGTCAATGAAAAACCTCATAGATCCATCTTTCTTCTTAACAAAAAGATAGGGGATCCCCATGGAGAAACACTATGGTGAATAAATTCTTTATTAGTCAATTCCTCAAGTTCTTTCTTTCAGTCCACTAATTCTAAATTGGCCATTCTATAAGAGGACTTTGATATGGGTCTTGAACCAAGAATTAAATTGATGGAGAACTCAATTTCTCATTCTAGAGGATGTCCATGTAAATCCCCTAGAAACACATCAACATATTTTGGCACAATATGTATGTCCTCTATTCGAACATTCTTTTACTCACCCATAATTATTTTATTCTCTTCAACCCCAATAATTGAATTTTGTTGAGCTACTAGGGGTGGATCTAGATAAGAATATGGTCATGATTTTTTTTCTCTAAAGATAAGTTACTCTTTATCATCATCGAAAATTGTAACCTAATTCTTCTTACAATATATTTTAACATCATTGTTCGAAAGCCAATCCATTACAAATATTATATCAAATTCAATCATGGGTAAGATGATTATATTAGTAGATAAAGAACATTCATATGACCTAATGGGAACTGATTCACAAAACATTATTGTGATGATGATTTCCTTAGGAGTTTTCAATGACAACTATCTTTTTTTTTAAAATTGAAAATATCAATTTTTTTAGCAAACTGGGAAGATATGAAACAATGCGATGATCTGAAATCAAATAAATCACTGGATAAACTTGAGGAAACCATTGAATTACTTGTCACCACATCATTCAAAGCATCAACCTCAGTAGTAGTGATCACATAATCTTTGACTTTCTCCTATGGAATTTTCTGAGGTAAGTTCACTTGGAAAATAGAATATTCATTTTCATAATGTCCCTCTTCTCAACAATTGTACCATTCAACATGGACAACCTCTTTATTTCCATTACAATCACGAGCATGGTGGCCCTTTTCACCGCACTTCTAACAGACTTTAATTCCCCTCAGAAAAGTACAATGGTGTTTCTTCCCACATTTACTACAGGATAGATATTCAACTTGTCCCTTATTCCCCTTATTTCCATTTCCATAGTGATCATCAGATCTCGTCTTCTCTTACATTTCATTGAAGTCATAAGACATAGAGAATTTTTATTCTTTCTTGATAGTGCATGAGACAATATCTTCGTACAATGAGAAGTATTGTGAGACTAATGATTGAAATGGAAATTGTTTTAACACATCAAAGAATCAATAAATCTTTCTCTTTGGGTTGCATATATAATCTATTGCTTTCCTTGATAAAATTGTAATGTTTGCCACATTTTGTGCGACATTATCATCCTACTTTTTCCTCAGACTCCAAAATTTCCTTTCCATATCCATTCGATGGTCACAAGAAAATTATTTTTCTAAGAAAATATATTTAAACACCCTTCTTTCCATGTTAGATACCTTTTCATCTTCCTTTCTGTTTTGGATTAATGACCTCTATTGGTCTGCATCTCCCATGAGGTGATAATCTACCATGAAAACTTTTTCTCTTTCACTACTCACCAAAACATTAAATATTTCTCTAAGGAACATATCCATTGATCAGATACTAATGTATTTGTACTCCAATTGAATATTGGTGTTTGTTTCCCCTTGAAGTGGTATAATGTTTATACCCCGCGTTGTGGATCAGGGTGCTCCATACGGTTAAGGTTATTATTAATAACATGAGGGATTTGTCCCAGTATCGTGATAAGATGATCAGTACCAGTTGTATCCCCAGATCCACTATAATTATCTTGAGTATGAGGGAAATCCCTACTTGGATTACATGTGTGGACACTGTTTCCATTCCTTCCATAAGGCACCATTTCTAATCAATGGCATACACTAGATTAGTTTATGAATCACAATATATAATTACAAAAATTTAAAACAAATAACATAAATTTTACAATTTAGGGATATAATACAAAATCATAAAAATTGTTTTCTTTGAGGAGGTATATAATCATAAATCCTTCAAAATGGTTTGTAATGAAAATTTGAATTATCCTAAGCATATCGCATGGGAGTGTCGTAACCAAGAGTGCAGTAATGCCGATTGTCGTGTACCGGGATACCTCAGGTCAAGCCTGAAACTCCTTTTTTGTGTTTTTACACCTAGGTATATATGTGCCAGAGCCGCCTCTACCTACTCATATCCCGACAGTTATGTATTTCTTATAAAATACACAAAATCACTACATCACCAAACTTCTTGAATGTTCTTCTGTACCAATCCTCAAAGACTATCTTAGGGTAATGTTATCTAATTTGAGTTTATCTAAATCTAGTTTCCAAGGATTGTACTAAATTCCTCTGATACCATATGTAACACCCCAATCTCGTTACCCAGAGTCAGTGCATTATTACATAACATCGTCATGATCACAAGGGATCAAAATCCCAATATACCGATCAGTTTAGTATCCTAGAAAGTACTAGATACATTCATAAGTATCACATTACATTATAAATTGAAAAAAACAACAAAATTGTCTCCATTGACCACATTAATCACTTATACTATTCTTTTAGGTCAATCATTATATACTTCTTTGAATCTTGGGAATAATAAAACATAGAAAGGGGTGATCTCAGATGCTATGTAAGGAAAAAAATATAGAGGAAACTTTAAAGAATAAGCATAGAAATTGAAGGAAATGTATAAGAATAAAACACAAGACTTTTAATCACAAACATCATCATAATATGGAATGGATAAATCAAATTATTCCATTTACTTTTTTTACATGGATTTTCTACTAGTTGAATAATCACATGTAATATCAATAGCCAATTTCATAATGATGGAATGCATAATTTCAGAAGTCATAATCAAATAGAAAAGGATTTGTGCTAAGACTAAAAATAAGTTTTTTCAAGGCCATGTGACACTAGTTTTTCTCATAATACATACTGATGCATCGAGAAGCTATAGCAGGCTCCAGCCGTCACTTACTAAGTCCAATGCATTCCTCATATGAAAAGAATTAAACATAACATAATCATTCTTATTAAAACTAGCATACGAAATGTCAATACATTATCCATAAACCATGAATTGTGAAAAAATAACATATCAATAGTAAAACATATCAATAAACCTTCAATAAAATATGAATGATTTGAATCATAATAAATCAACTTGAAACAATCTTAAAATCCCTCAAAGGATGTTGATAAATATGAAATAATTTTTTTTTTGTAGAGAATTATATCTTTCTTTTTTCAAAAAATTTAATAGCCATATTATTATAAAAGAAAACATTTATTTTGTAAATATTCATATACGCTGGTATGGGATGCTTCGATGATGTTATAAGGGTGGAAAATAGCCTCACCCTTTGTATAAGATAAAAAAGGCATTATTACCTTTATTTTGTCGAGAAAGTCATAAAGTACCTTGTTTGGAAAATGACAGAAAGATTCCTTTAGAAACATATGTTTTCAAATAAAGGTATAAATAACATTAAAAAATAGTCTAGTAAATATTTAAAAAAAAATTAATTACATTTTTAATAAAACACGGATGTGGATGATAAAGAGGTCCTAGTAGATACTTACGTACTAACAACCTCAGATAAGTAAAGAGATTATAGAATTAAACCTTACCTTGTAATTTTAATTAGTAGTAGGTATGTTAACCTATTTATAATTGTTAAAACATTGTTATTAAATTATTCAAGAAATATATATATATAAATATGATATCATATATGATCATATAATATTTGTTTGTTAATAATAATTCAGCAGTATCATCGCTTCAGGTGTTTACTGATTCATTTTCATTTATATGATCGGTTACATAAGACATGTTTGTTATGGACATTATGATTTTTATTCATATACAGAATTATATTATTCTATTAAAAATAATTTTAAATCATTAAATGAAAATTATTCTTGAATTATTTCGATGGGGAATGAATCACATCGCCTTCGTGGAGACGGTAATATGTATGTATGCAGGAGCGACAATATCATTATATTGAGGGTGAAATCATAGGAAATTTGATATTATAACATATATAAAGAATAATTAACATTATATATTTATTATTTACATTATTTATACTCATTATTATACCCATCCAAATAATGATGTGTTTGAATAACAAACCACACCACGACGTAGAGATGGTAAGCCGTACGTACTCACGTACGGTGACTTTGTCATTTATAGGATGGATAGAATAACAAATATGGTTGTCCCATATTTACAATAACATCACAGTATGTAGTTGGTATAGGATTTATTATTTTTATATGGAAACAAAAAATCAAGAGGAAGTGGAATAAAAAAATAACATGAAAGACGGTGGTGAAATTATTACCTCTTCTTAGGGTGTTTCCTTTTGGGTTGATCAAAATGTATCCATAGGTTGGATTTCTAATCAAAGTAAGGCCTATAGGATATAGAGAGGATAAATGGGAGGATATTTGGGTAGGGTTTTGCTGGAAAAAATGGCATTGGAGGTTAGAAATTAAGAGAAGGTAATGTACCCATTTATATGAGAGGTGATGGTCACTTTAGGTAAATCGTGAAATATTATTTTATAATAAAATAATTTTCGGTTTCTAATTGATCAAAAATAATTTATTTCGACAATAAGGTGGGGATGGATTTAAAAACTCTCAACCAATAAGTTTTCGATAGGTTTAGTTAACCCTATTAAACTTATCATTTAGATTTAACTCTTAGTTAAATAGTTTGACATTTACCAAGTCTCTTTGTATTTTTATATTATATGGTTAATAAACATACTACAACAAGCCATGAAAACCCCAAGTGGTTCAGTATTAATATATATATATATATATATCCTTATATAATTCGTTTGTAAAAATAATAAATTTTGTGGATTATTAAATTTTTAGGAATATAGTATTTGTTTTAAAAACTAAATAGTGTCAATTATGACACTATTTAGTATTTGATTTTTTTAAAAGCCATGAAAAATTTATCACTTCAAATAATTTTTTTAATCAACCCTAACAGGTAATATTAACCTAAAAAATTATTTTAATTAATCAAAAGTCTAAATTTAAAATTATTTTGATATTTATAATATAAATTATTTTAACATTTCATTATTAAGGTAATTACAACATCATCATTGTGTCAGAAATAAATTAAAATATTTAATGGTTAAAAAATATTAAATGAAATAAAATTATGTATGAAATCCTTTTATCTTTATAATTCATATTCATAGTCTATTTTATATTGTGTGTAACCATATATTAAAAATGGTTTAGTTATTAAACTTTGACTTTTAATCTTTTAACTCTTCTTTAAATAAAATAATAATAAATGTCTTAATCTATTAAAAGTGGACAAAAGAGGATCATATTTTATTCCTAAGGTTGGTTTTGGTCTAATTACACTTATTAAATAGAATTAGGACATGTGTTAGTGTAATTATAATATCATTTTTACCCTTAATTACCCTATTTACTTTTAACCGTGGTAAATAATAGTCAAAAGTTATTATTCACCAAAAATTATTTTCATCTTATTGAACCAAATTTTAATTACTAATGTCAACCGTGTCTCTCAGATTTTTGAAATTCAACTCATAGAAGCAGTAAAATTATGTTTTATGCAAATTTTCAAATGTTCCTAGAAGGTGGGTAAAAGACGGTAAATAGTTTAATAAAATTTTTTATATATATAAACTTATTATTAAATGACTCCAATGAATTACATTAAACATATACAGGTATTATGTACCTCTTTTGACCTAAAAGAAATTTAAATAAAATAACTAATTACTTAAATAAAATGTCAGTTTTAAACAATAATGCAGTGTTTTCCAGTGTTCATCAAGAATTGAATGTTTCAGAAAAATACAAAAAATTCACCTTAAGCTAATTTTTGAATTACGAATTCAAAAGTGAAGTCCATTTGAAAAATAAAATTTATAAAATGTCAAAAACTGGGTATGAATATTCATAATGGCTATTTTGATTGGTCATGGTGTGTTAAACCTCCAAGTTGCGTACAAGGCAATCTACTGTATTATTCAAAGGGAAATGTACCGTGGAAGTTTGGGGTGTTACCTTTCTGGTAAATAATTGATTAGTGTTTTTTATGGAAATACATCATTCTATGGATACAATAAGTGGATGGGTGTCTTCCAATATTTACCTAGGTCAAATAACTCAAAAAATGGTGTGTTGGGATTGACTAAAGAATTACATTGTACAAGCACATGGTCATTACTATGAACCATGTATGGGAGTCCAGGGGGATATCATTTGGTTAATTCAATTTTTAATTCTAAACCATCATAAATGATTTCAATGGAAATGATCATGGATGAAAAAAAGTTATAAATACAGTTTCGTATATTTAAAAAAGGTTGACTTGTTTTAGAGAACTTCTAAATGGTTATTCATGACTATTTATTTTCCCACTATGTTTTAGTTAACATCGAGAACCCATAGGAACTGTGCTAAATCTGAATGGAATGAACAATGAATCCAAATTAAATGTGATAAGGGATTTTGATCCAAATTATTTTAACCACAAAACATTCTAAATCAATTAATCATATTGATATTCCAAATGATTAAAGAAGGTAACAATGTTATGTTGAATCCTTAATAAGATAGTTCCCACCCTCTTTTAGTATGTCTTATAATATACAAGTGGATTAGAGATGGATCATCACTATTGAGAATATATTTTCTTCTCTACGGTTTTTATAACCTGAAATTTTTTCATAACTATATATCATTTTCAAGGTGAAGTAGACCAATACTGTAACCTTATTATGATTATGAGGAAAGTGTAAGAAATTAAAAATATGGAATCACATGCATTTATTTGATTTTTATATGGAATTATTTCCTTTATATTCTATAAAAAATGTGGAGAAGGAATATTGTTAGTATATGATAATGTAAATTGAATCTATTGGTTCATATGAGGGTAATATTTTAAGGCTTTCAAGGTTTTCCTCTAGTTAAAATATTATCCTAGAAATAAAAATTGGTTGATTTATTGGTGTCTAGAAAGCATGTCACTAAAATGAATTATCTATAAAACACCTTATCAACTTTGATGAAATTTTCTCAAGTTCACTAATTATAGAAATATATTTTGTATATTCCTAACTTTACCAATTTTTAAATTAAGAAAATTGACCCTTATGATATGTTTAATAAATAACATGTTAGATCAAAATTACATCAATATATAACTATAAATATGGAAATAAACATCAATGGAATTGTTTTAATTTAACTATGTGGTTTTTTAAATGATATAGGGTGGGTTTTAAATCGTGTGAATGTCGAAATGCAATGAATGGGTAAGCTAATAAAATAAATGAGATCATGATTCCAACTAATTAACCACTAACCCAAAAATTATTCAAATTTAATTATTATGGTCATTATTCGAACTGGTGAATGAATATAATATTTTTTATTGATTAAAATCAAAAAGATCATAATCCCAAAGATAAATGAAAATATCATGTGATCATTATATCAGATGTAAGTTATGAGAATAGTGTGGGAAAGGTATGATTATCATCACATCTTTAATGGATAATGTCTTATTTGATTATATATATTCCCAATATTTAATAAATAATGAATTTTAAAATTGTATTTAATTAACAAAACAATTGTTAATTATTGAGTTAGAGTGAAAAAATCCTAATGTTATGTTGGTTGGATAAGAAGTATATAGTTCCCCACTGATTCTTGTTTTTGGGAACATGCTTCTTGTATGAGATTTAATTCATCCTTTAGTTGACTTTTATGTGATTCTTAGTATTCATCCTATGAATTTTTGGGGAAGAAGCCCCTTTATTAAGAGTAAAAAACACACAACCCCTTTTGTGGTAAAAAGGAGAACCCAACATAAACTCATTACAGTGACCCAAAATCCCAAAGGAATCCATTTTAACTGGGTAGGGAAACCAATTGCATGCCCGAAGGCCAGAGGAAGATAACCTTAATTTGGAGTGGCTAGAAACCCAATGAAAAACCCAATTTGAAGTAAACACTCCACCATAATACCCTTCGACATTTCCCCAAACAACCCCGCCATCTGTCCCAGTTGGGGTCAGCATACTACCGGGAGACCACGTCCTGGTGAAGGTCCTCCCTGTGAGGCCTCCTCATCCACCTTCTGATGCCAATGTCCACAAAACCCTAGATCCATCGAATCTAAGGGCCACCAAACCACCAAAGACAATGATCCACAGTGCCATCAACCCCATCCAAAGCTGCCAAATCCAGCACACTCCTCCTCTGTCAAGGTTTTTTGCACCATTTCCAAAGCCATAAGAAGCCCCCCACCAAGGCCGGACCACATGCCTCCGTAGAGCCCACCTACCATCACACCGGTGCAAATCTAGATCCATGCCACAGATATGGAAAAGCCTCCAGATCTGGAACAGATCAATGACAACAAGGTCAGCTGCAAAGCAACCATGCCAAGTCCCTCCCACCTCACTGTTGATGCCGAGGATAACTAAGAGAGAACCCCAGGGGAGAAACCCTAAATGAGAGAACTCTCGGCCAAAGCCGAGCACCTCTAAGGGTTTCTTAGAATTTATTGTAATTCCTAATTTTGAGACAAAAATAATATCTAAGAAAGGGAATTTATATTTCATACCCCAAATAAACCCATGCACTTTTACTGGAATGATTATGAATAAAAAACTCCAATGGGTATTACTTATAATTTTTTGTTCTTAAGACCTATCCATGAGGCTATTTATACTAGATTATTGGGGATACTATCACATCAAAGACTTGGATATTATTTAGTATTTAGTTGATGTTTTCCTCGAAGAGATTCATAGTATTATAATGAATACTGAATTTGAGTTCTTAATAGATTTCATACATGGTGTTGCACCCATTTTGAAGTCACCATATAGATTTACCCAGATTGAGTTATAAATATTTAATTACGAACTCTATTATAGTCCTGATGTGAGATTTATACACCATTTTGTGTAAGTATAGAATGCATATATTCTGTTTGTTACGAATTAAAATAGATTGATATGATAGTTCATGATTTTCAGGAGTTAAAAATGATAATGATCATGAACAAGTATACTCTAACCTGTGTTGATGACTTCATTGATAAAATTTTCCAATATCAATACATTTCAAATATCGACCTTCATTTAGGATATCATCATTTGAGGTTCAAGAAGAAGGATATACCCAAGATATCATTACATACAGGGTTTGGACAATATGAGTATTTAGTGATTCTACTGGGTCTTATTAATTCCCCTTTTTTTACATTACCCTATATGGAAGACGAGTTTGTAATCTATAGTAATGCATCAATGAAGGGATTGGGATGTGCTCCCATCTAGAATAACATGGTTATAGATTATTCCTAATGATAATTTTACATTCAATTTAAAAAATACCCAACTCAATATTTTTAGTTAGTCGTGGTAATGTTTTTATTAATGATATAATGTAATTATCTATACATAAAATATTTTCATGTCTATATGTGTACTTTTCATATACTTTTAATCTATTTAGTCCCACATAGGGAGTTGAACATGAAAAAAAGAAGAAGGTTAGAACCAACTAATGATTATCATTTCTAAATGCATTACAACCCTCGGAGTGAGAAAATGGTGGAAGATGATGTATGTAGAAAGGATCAAGATAGCTTATCTATGATTAGGATCCCAAAAAGACATATATTAATGGATTTTCAAGCGATGGATCAATAAATTCTGATGGTAGGGGAGAAATATTATCATCCATAAATGTGTATTCATATATCATTAAATGTGAAGATTAAAGAGTAACATAGGGATGATGTAGGGATATATAAGAAGATGAGAAATATTCTTTAACATCAACCTTGATTATGATGGCATGATAAGGTTTAGGTAACGTGTGTGTGTTCCATTCATACCATATTTGAAGAAGGATATATTCAAAGAGGCTCATAGTTCTTCATTATTTTTCAATTTTTTATGTATATAGACTTATTAATATGTGAAAGACAATTTCAACATGTATGGAATAAAGAGATATATTTCAAAGTTTGTATCTTGGTGCTTGGTATATTATAAAGATAAGACTAGGAGAAAATATTTAATGGGATTTCTTCAACCATGACCCATACCAGAATTGATATATGAAAAAATCACTATGCTTTTTAATTAAACTCCCCAAAACATCTAATGGGAATAATTCTATTTGTGTTTTAATAAATTTCCTCAAAAATTCATCACACATCATCACTATTAGACAATATCTTTCAATATATAAAATATCTAATATATACATAAAGGATGTGGTAAGGCTTCATCCATTACCACATTATGTTGTATGTGATCATGTAATAAGGTTTATCATGATGTCTTTTGGAAGTACTAAAATGGATCATGATATATAGTTGAGTTTCAAGAAATTATATCCTCCACAGACTCATGGTCACCCCGATAGAATAATTCATAACCTAGAGGAAATTTTATGATATTATTCCCTGAATTAAAAATTTGGTTGGGATAAACACCTTATTCTAATTGAGTTTTCATACATAAATTAATTTCATTAAAATATTAGATAGATCCTTATAAACCCCCCTATGGAATGAATGGTATAACTTTAATGTAAAAGGATGAAGTTTGGGAAAGAAATCTATTGGGAACCGATTTGGTTGAACAATTGGATTAGATGGTTAGATCCTTTCAGTAAAACATAAGGAAAGCACAATGTTGGTAAAAAATATGATATTACAGTCATCAATGTAATATGGAAGTTGATGTTTTTTATAAGGTGTTTCAAATAATATATCTGTGTAATAAGATTAATATATTTTTAGAGTATGTAAAACTATGTCCTTGAATAGTAGTCCTTTGTAAAATCTTGATCATAATTTTATTATAGATTATTAGTTAGTGCTTTCATCGACCCTCTATTAGGTCCATGATGTATTCTATGAATTTCACTGAAGTACATAACTAATCATTTTAATTTACTAAGAATTATTAATACTATTTTTGAATTATCATTATTTTGAACAATAATGGGTTAAATTTTGGAATCATACATGTAACACCCCGAGGAATCAAAAGTAAATTTAAATTCACGAAACCTTGTTTTAAGTAGATAGTTATAATTAGAACTAATCTTAATTTTCCCTTTTTTGTGTTTTGAATTTCCAAAAATTGACTTATAGTGTTACAATTAGAAATTTACTTAGAGTCTGATAAGACCAACCTAATATTTTGTCAATCATAACATACCCTTATGAATAGTAATAATATCCTTATGAATAGTAACACACCCTTATGAATAGTAACTTCACCAATGATATTACACATATAATATTTAATTTATGTTAGGATATACCCATATCATTGAATAATTAAATAAATGTTCTATAATAGTTGTTTTTGGAATAAAATATTAATTTGTTGTAAAATTAAATTAATCATATTTAAAAAATTATTTTAAAAAAATGGAGTTAATTTTTTAATTCTACATATTAATAAATGGATAGGGTGAGTTTTTAGTATTTTTCTGAAATACTTGAATTTCGTGAATAGTAAAATACGGTAATTACGATATAAATACATTATGAGATAAATACTCTATTCCCTACATCATGGTTGACTTAAAAAACCATTATTTCTAACTCACATGCACTTATTACTATTTTTTATCTTATAATCATAACTATTTATTGTCTTCTTGAAAAATAATAAAATAATGATTAAATTAATGTAAACCTTATCTTCTCCTTCACTATAAATACCACCCACACACCCCTCTTCCTCCCACACCTCTCAAGCCTTTATCCTTGGAAAATATCAACCAGATACTCCTCTTACACACCTTTATCAAGTCTATGTCCTTCTGGTCTCACCAAAAGGCCAAAAACTAGGGCCTTAAGAAGGATCTCAGGGAGAATAGATCAAGAGGTAAACATCCTCTTTTGTTTTCTTTATTTTCTTTTCATTTTCTTTTATATTATTATTCTCTACTCACATCCCCTAATCCAATAGAAATAAATGATTAAATATCTTAATTATTATATATTTCATCGTGTTTATGGATGATTCACTATTATACTACTTCTCCTCTCCCACTTAGTCAATAAATTAAAACGACGTCCATGATGTGTCGATTTACTGACAAGGTGGATGATGTGATTTTAATTTCTATTTCTTCATTCAAGACTGGTCAAGGAAAAATTTTTATGGTTGAATCAGATTATAATTAATGTATTATATATTATATAATTTTATGTAATCATTCTCTACATATGTTATTAATTTATAAAACCAAATGAGTTCATTATGATCAAAAAATCGCCAAAATGACATAAAAATATCAAAAATGTTTTAACTTATGGATTATCCTCATTTTATAATTCAAAAATATAAATTCTATAATTTATGTTTTTTTAAATATGTAAATACCATTCCATTACAATTCTGTTGTTTCAATTCCAATCCACTAGAATATCCTTCAAAAACCGCTCATGGAAACCCTGTAATGCACACACTCAATAAATGGAATTAACAAAATATTATTAATGAATGGATGGAATGATGTTAAAAAATTACCATGAAAGGTGTTAGAAAAATGAATATTTTTTTAAAAATATTAATAACACTATTTTTACCATCATATATGATGTTTAATCTTGTTTTAAGGAAGTCGAACCTGAGGCAAGGAGTCCTCTCTTTCTCGATTTAATTCAAGAATATATTCAACGTTGTGCTCTTTTGTTTTCAATTCCGTAGAATGGGGTATATTTTCGCACCTCCACCATACTTCCCGTATGATATAGAAATTATTATATACCCCTTTTTCTCTCATTGAGACCTCTCACGTACACATGATACCATGCCAAAATTTTGTAAGTGGATTCTTAACCCAATTTCTGTTCTTTGGGTTATCCTTCAACATCAATGGTTTTTATCATAATAAGATGACTTGTGAAATTTAATTTTATTATTTTATGTTTTATTATCTATATATACAGTATATACACATAATCCCTTCATTTAATAAATTCTCTCTTCAATGTTATGGTATTTGTAAATAACTTCCCTCCTAAATTGTTTAAAATGTCTCCATTGATAAATACAAAGAGATTTTTCTTTTTATTAATATAATGAGTGTTATAATTTGATTTTATGATGTTTTATTCCTATAATATCACTACTATATGTTATAATAGTTATTTTTTAATAATTTTATTTCATTATTTTGTGTGCGATGTTTATATTCCAAAACTGTTAATATATTAAAAAATGGTATTCAAAATTGTGGATGTGTTTTTCCTCATGGTTTTAAATGATTTATGAAGTGTTTTATTCATGGTATATTCCTTTGAAATTATTTTTGGTGGGTTTAGCCCATTATTTTTCATTATATGATGGGTGATCCCCATTATAGCTCATGATATGTTGGGTTCATCCCATTATAATTTAAGATATGACAGATGACCCCCATTATAGATCTCCAATGCATTGGGTACTCCGGAGATGGAAGTTTACAAAAAGATTATTCCATTTTTAAGGGTGAATATAAGAGTGATATGGAAAATATTTCCCAAGGAAACTAAATGATATTTATATGCATATGAGTTTTTATGATTATGGATAATATTGGGGTTTTATGTTAGTACTTGTCTATATATTTCTTTCCTTATATCTTTTACTGAGTTTTATTCTTATCCGAAAAATTATATATTTTTTCATATCATATAAGGATTGGTAAGGGAATTAAATGAAACATGATGAATTATATGGAGTGTTGTTAAAGAAATCATTTCTTATATTTTAATGTTTAATATTTTGAAAAAATGGATATTGTTTTGAGTAGTATCCTCTTTGTATGAATAGGGTATGTTATGTATGTATGATATACTAATTATCTAAAAATATAAACCAAAAAAGATCTAAAATGTGTCATAATGTATTTTTTGACTAAAATTCAACAATATGTAATGTTTTATGGTTGGTTCCTTATAGTACAATAAATTTTTAATGAATCACAACCTCTCAGCTGGTTAATGTTCTGTGCTGAAATCACCAATTTGAGTAATCTATGTGGGAATTAGAGGATTTAATGAAGAATAAGTGTCCCCATATGTTTTTATCAATATAATGGAATTTCATGGGATAAATTAATTTTTTGGTCGGTATAATGTTACCCCCTGATATTTTAAGAAATAAAAAATTGAATAAATTTAATTTGTTTGATAGCTTGTGTTACCCACAACCATGATATTCTAACAAACCACAATATATTATTAACATTATTTTTAATAAATTATAATTATATCCTAGTAAATAAACATGTAATTATGAATATTAATAACCACATTAAAATATTATGTACAATTCTTTTATTTAAATAGAAACGTGTTGCAAAAAGTACAATGTATTTAGTATGGACTTCACATGATTTGACTAATCTATTTTCTTAAATATGAGTTTATTTCACTTATTAATCAAATAATTTTTTTTTAAATTTGGAACATTATTTGAAATAATAAAATAAAATTTTCAAATCTACATGTAAATTTTATCTTACAGTAAAATATTTCATCCTTATACCCTTTTAAGTTAAAATATGAAAAATTTTGCAGGCATTTCAAATGTGAAAAATGTGAATACACTTTATTCATTAAAAAATATCCATGTCTGTCCTAAACTCAACTTTTAAAAGGGAACTCCCTCTACTCCCCACTTAACACATCCAATGCCTTTTAGTTCAGTAGACATAATCCAAAATATTATCATTTTATTCATCATCATAGAATATATAAATTATCTAGATTATGAAATCCACCTATGAAGGATTTAGGTGTTATACTAAACGGGCCCTCCATAGAAGACGTATAATTTTTAAACATATGTTTTTGTTTTATTTATTATTCCATCCAAATATGTAATCTTATGAATATTCCATTTATTATTTTTAAATATTATATGAATTAATTTCGGTACCATGAACTTAGAGGATGTGGGATACTGGGACTAGTGTCCTGGGAACAAATGTTTGAAAATATTAATATATATAATAGCACACACATGCAGTTTTCCTAAAAAAGTGGAATAACTCCTAGAAAAGTGTCCAGATTAGAAATATGAGGGTACCATTGAGTTAAAAAAAGTATATCTACCATATGTGTTACCAAACATTGGTCAACCTTGGTCATTTGTGAAAATGTTATCATGGGTGTAAAATGAAGATAATAATTAAATTATTTTGTTCGCACAGTGATGCAGCAAAATGTTTTCATTAAAAGTGTCCTCATGAAAGAATTCCAAGGGTGTATGAGGAACCCTATAACTTATGAAGGATCATTGGAATAAATTGTTCTTGGTGGATGAAAATGGACCAGGATCAGATTATGGATCATTATTCCAGTAGATTTAGAAGATCTCATAAAGGAATAAAACACAGGTTTGTTCATCATTAATGTTCAATCCACACTCTATGTAGGGAGTTTATTTAGTGTTTGGTTTATTTCCCATTCATAGTTTCTACCATGAATTAAATCAATCGATGAACTACTTGATTTGTGGATTGATCGATTTGTGGGAAGGGTTTTATTATACGAGAGTTATTTGATCTATTTTTTCTTACATAAATTCCCCGTTTATGATTGTTGTCTAGGAATTCATGTCCAATGATGATAAAACATTATTCATGGGCCTTTTATCCCAATATTTTACATGTTATTCATTATTGCATCCATGTGGTCCCGGATTGACATTTTTTTGTGGTTTTGAACTCGATCGGACCCCTGAATTTGAGTATAATTTACAATCAATGATATATTAGTGTAGATCAAGACCTAAGGAGCTTGGATCTGTGATCAATTAAATATGTTGAGCATCAAATGAGTTATGGTGGACCACATAAGATATTTTATATATAATCTGGTGGTGACAAGTGGTTGGATGCGGCACACGGTGGTGGAAAATATGTGGATGGTGAAGCCTCATGTGATCAGTGGAGATGGATCTATGGGGTGCAGCTCAGAGCAGTTGAGGAGGATGCGAAGGTAAAATGTGTGTGACATGACTGCAGATGTGGTAGTGGGCACATTATTCTGGTAAGGTTTATGGCTCAGATCAAGGATAGGTCAATAATCTAGATTTGGGTTGGAGTATAATCTCTAATCTAGGTGAGATCGGACCTGGATCTAATCCAAGGCAACCAGGGTGGAGCCCCATTATGGTCAACTGCAGTATTTTGTGCTACCTCGGTTGTAGCGACCATGAAACCGGTATATGGGTGGTCTACAGTGTCGATCGACCGCAATGGTCCATCTATGTGGTAGGATGACTCACTACAACAGTTAGTCCATAAGAGGTTGGTCATCACGTTAGGTGTTCCGACATTAGTGATCTCTTTATGGGCCTTGGGAAATTCTATAGATGCTTTGTTCAAGCAGTCATAACTACTAAACGGAGTGTCCAAATGATGTGTCATTAGTGGAATCATGACCCTGATTATAATATGGTCTACATAAGACCAAATTTGGGTATATTCTTTTGAGTTGGAACTCTTTTTTTTCCTATTTTAGATCAGTATAGGTTGAGTTTATTCTCATGGTCATTTCCTTGAGGGTATAGTGTGACATTACATCCACATCACTAGATTGTAATCCCCTCTAGAGATTGAGTCTTAGATAGAGTTGTGGTTTTCCCTCCAAGAGACTAGAGTGAAATCCTCTATTATCCCTAGTAGATTTTTTGAAATTAGTTTTCCCTCCATGAGTAGGATGTTTATCCTACATCTAGAAAACCACTTCAGTAGGGTTTGTAGAATCGTTGGTATACGATACCCACGTAATGAGTTGATTTGTATTTGGTTTGTGGTGTCACATAGTGGTTCTAGGTGTGACCCCCTCTATTTTTATCATAGTATTCTTAGACCAGGGCATTATCATTGGGTAGGGACCAAATGTGCCCAGCCTCTTCACTGAGTGTCTCTGATGTTATCGTAGCTCAGGGAGTGGGTTATCCCAGAACGAGTATCATTTAAGTAGAATCATGAGGTTGATAGTTGGTTATGACTACCTAATGGAATGGTTTCATTCCTAAATATATCTAGCTTCTTAATTTTTACTTCTTGTATAATTGATACTTTAATACATTTTTTATTGAGCTGACTATATCTGGTACTTTGTGTTAGTGATTTTGGGGTGTCCTACTGAGAAATTTTATAGTCACCCCTGCACATGCTTTGCCCACACATGTCATGTCCTGTGATGACTAAGTCAATTGATTGTGTACTAGGTGGTTAGGGAGTAGATGGAGCGTATCTGGAGCTGGGTAGACCTCGATGTTTACCTAGAGTATATCTTGACATAGTTCTTTCCCTTGGAGAATGTTTTACTTATACAGTTTCAATTAGACTTGTGTTATAGAATCTTTTTATTGGGATTTTATTTGCCCCTATTTACTTTTCCCTTACTTTTTATTGTACTCGGGTTGTGGGATCTTTTTTGTATGCATTCATTCATTAAAATTTTCTACATTTTATCAATATGTGGAAAGGAGATGGGTGAAAGTGTATAGGTACTTCAGGATAATGTCCCCCATTTTAAGGAAATACCAATGTGGTTATAGTCACAATCACCTAACCTATCAGAGGCACGCTTGGCATATTCATGGCATGGTCCCCTCTAAGACTATTCATGATAGAGTGGTATCAGAGGGAGCCAGTTCTACTATATGATAATGATTATGTAATGTTTTTTTGGGGAAACAATGTTCATTGTTTTGAGTTTGGATTATATTCAAGGGACTCCAGTGATGGTTCATTGGCTGACATATCTATACCCCATGACTTTGATCACCTTCTTTTTGAATTTGTACCTAAAAACACTTATTCCGTGAAAAAACAATGGTACATGCATCATATAGAAATGATTGTTTCATCCATGTACTTTTTTATTAATCTCCCCAGATATACTCTATTAAACATCATACATCTTGTTCCATTTCAGGATGCCTCCACATAGACATTCAATAAGGATTCCACAACATTATCATGAGGATTATCCACCTAGTGACGAGGCATTGGTATAGGGCGATGTAATATAGATAGTACCTTTGGGTGGTTTGAAAATTATACTACCACCCATTGAAAATAAAATACCACCAACACTGGTAGTTGAGGATGCACACATGTTCTATGAATGGTATGAGATTTAGAGGAAGTGGTCTTCTTGGATTATGGGTGATCTATATACCTAGATGGAAAAGTCTTGGATAGAGGTAGTCACCCATATTTTTCTTCGTGTGAGGATGCTCTCCGGTAAAATGAAATCCATTGTCGTATGTATTATTCAAGGCTCCACATAGTGATAGTGGAGCATAGTGACTCAGTAACATGATGAGTCATCTCTTTTCTCGGTGCACTTTGTGAATTTCTTCAGAGAGGCGTTCTATCTGGAAACGTTGTGATTTGTACACATATAAGAGCTTCTTCATATGAAGTAGGATAATATGAATATGGTAGAGTATTTAGTGATGTTTATTTATCTTTTTTTTCTACTCCATGGATATGGTATGAGACCAGTTATTCTTGGATTGGGCCTTCGACCAATGATTATTTCAGGACCTCAGGGCATCAGTATTCTCCCTATGAATTTCTTCTAATACAGAGGTTATTGAACGAGCCCTATTAGTGGAATGTTTTCTGGAAGAGAAGACACCAATTGTGGGAGCTAGAAGTGGTAAATTAATAGTTGAGACCTCAGTGGAAGGTATCCAACGGTAGTAACATGGATCCCAATGGGTCATGCACTTCAAAAAAAGATCCATGTACTTAGGGTTAGTGATTTAGGGCTCCTAGGGTGACTCGAATCATCCAAGGTGCATGCAATGCTTCCCTTGAAACGGTCAAGGTCATCCGGAAATAGATTACCCAAACCGTCATAAAGCCAATTTGGAGATGGATGAGGGCACTTGAGAAAAATATAGCTACAAAAAAGGGTGGTCTATAAGGTAGTGGATATGGAAGAGGAACTTGTAGGGAAGTTGCAGGGGGTTAAGGTTCAATCTATTTTCACAACCACCCCCAGGTGGTCCACCCTAGGATCAAGGAGATGGTAGATAATGATTTGTATATATCGATGATATGAAGGCTAATGACACCAAGGATGCATGGTTTATATGAGGTATATTTTGGGTCCTTCCTAACATAGTTGCAGTATTGATAGACATAGGTTCTAGTCATTATTTTCTTTCCACAAATATTGTTTGAGACACAGAGATTCTAGTTGAACCGTTGACTCAACCCATACACTTGGAGAATTCTTTTAGAGGAGACTCGATAATCATACATTGGTGCTAATGGGGTGACCTGAATCAAGGATGTCAGAGTTTTGATTGGGATATCTTGGTACCAATGTTTAGGTGTTACGACGTCATTCTTGGTATGGACTGGTTATCCACATTTCATGATTAGATTGACTAATTTAGGTGAAGAGTGTGGTACATCCATAGTGATGGAACCCTTTTTCTATTGTTAGTGAAAGTGAAATCTAGGAAGTGCTAGATGGTCTCACATATAAGAGGGTGAATCTGATTACTCATCAGTTAGCTAGCCTCACCCTTAGTATAGTGCATGATATGAGTCCTCAGTTTCGTATAGTGGTGGCAGAGTATGTGGATGTCTTCCCCAAAGATATTCTAGATTTACCTCATCCCTGAGATATAGACTTATGATTAAATCAACACACTGGTAAAACACTAATATCGACACCTTCATATCATATTACTCACACATAGCATCAAGAGCTAAGGGTATAGTTGGAGGACTTGTTGAAGAAGGGCTTTGTGAGACCTTTTCATTCCACCTGGGAATCCCCATTGTTTTTTTCTAAGAGGGAAGATGGGGCATTGATGTTAGGTGCGGATTTACAGTGCTTGGACTTGGTTGTAACGACCCGATGTTTTTCATGGAAATTAAATTCTTATAAATATGTCATAAAATCACATGAAAACACACCATAATGAACTACTCAGTTCTAAGTGACCTTCAAATATAATTTTGTCACTTTTATGTTTGGAATATCGAAAATCTGACATACACTATTGCAATTAGTAAGTTATTTATAGTGTATTAAAAAAAACATATTTTGTTAGTGAATAGTAACATACCCTTAGAAATAGTAACATAAAAATACGACTATTTATACAACCTAATTAATAGTAACTATAACTATGATAATATATAAATAACATTCAAGTTGAAAGTACAATATACAATTATTTCAGAATAAGTAAATGAATGTTTTAAAACTGGTTTTTGATAATAAATTATAATTATAATTAAATATTAAAATAATAATATTTAGAATTTTATTTTGAAATATTGACTTTGTTTTTTGATTCTACACAACGAAAAATGGGTAGAGGGAATTTTTTCAATTTTTCTGAAATACATGAATTTTTTATGAATAGTGAAATACCATAATTTACAAAATAAGCTAAATAAGATAAATATAGAGTCATGCATGATGTTCCACTAATGTAAGACCAATTGGTTCAGTTGTTTAAATTACTATTATTGGTAATTAAAGACTCATTATTCCCTGACTTGTAAGGAAATAATAAACTACTTAATTTTATTTTGAGAAAACCCCTCTCCCCTCCACTATAAATTCCACCCTTCACACCCTCATTTCCTCACACCTCTCAAGCTTCAATATTTGTCTAAAACCTACCTAAAAATATTCCATATCACCTCCCCCATGACCAAGATCTTCTGGTAACATCAAAATACCAAGCCTAACTTCCTTAAGGAGCATCTCAAGAGGATGATTCAAGAGGTATTTTCTCTCCCTCTTTTCCTTTAATTTTCTTTCAATTTGAAGTTCTTTTCTTATTCTCTCCCCACCTATCTTCATCGAAATGGTATGATAACTACAGTATCATGAATATAATCGAATATTATGTTAATAATTGTATATTATACCATCCAAAACCCTTTTCCTATTTTGTTTATTTTATAAAAGAAAACATTGTCCGTGAGGTGTTAATCTATCACTATTAGGAACGACATGTTTTTTTTCCATTTCTTCCATAAGATCAAGTAATGAAATAATTTTTATGGTTGAACCAGAATATTATATATGTATTATTTCCTATTTGATGCTCTAGACCTAACATATATACATATTACTGAATTATTAAACAAAACAAGTTCATTGTGGGTGAAAAACTGCCTAAATTAACCCAAATAGGCAACATTTAATTCTTGTCTAATGATTCATCCACATGGTATATAATTTAATTAATTATAAGATCATATCATATTTTTTAATATCATTAATAACATGAAATATCAGTTCTATATGTTTATCCATGTTCTACATGATCTTTCATTTATGAATACATGTGAACTGCTCAAGAGAACCATAAAAATAAACATTCCAAAAAAATATTGTTTAAACTTTATAACATGTCCAAAGAGCCATAAAATAACATAATGAATACATAATGAACTATATTCATGTAAAAAATGTTATGTAATTTTCAATTAGTGAATCTAATGTCGTTATATAAGACATTATTGTGACGAAATCATTTAGATACAAGGTGAGGTGAAAACCTCAAAATAAACTTTTTTTTCTTTAGGTTCTCCCTATCTCGCTCCATTTTTGGGTATGGTCACTCCATAAAAATACTTTTTTCATACTTATAATAAATTTTAATGTGATATAAATGTTTTCTACTAAATTCTATGTCAAACAAATGTTTTTTAAAAGAACTCTTCATTCAAAAACACACCTTTTACTTCTCACTCATGGTTGATGGTTATCGTATCAAATATGTTTTCCCACTAATTTTTTGGGAACCCAATGTTTGTGATTGTTTTTTTGTGAGATTAATCCCACTAACTTCCATGGTTTTTCTATTTTCATACATTCATAGGGCCATTCCTGATAAATGTTATTGTTATGAAGTGACGGGTGAGCCCAGAATTATATAGCGCAATATAAATGTTTCAATGTGAAGGGTGCACCTAGAATTATGCAGCACTCCAATGCATTGGGTAAATTGATTAATCTCATGAGTTAATTTTAAATTATGTTTGAAAAATATTATAGATTTTTTCACAAGTATGTGAGGTATTTTACCACTAAGAAATCATGTTTCATTTTTTGTAGATTGAAATATTTCATGTCTCTTATTAATGTTTTCTCTACTGTTCCTGATCTTTTGCCTATGTTATTATTATGGTCACACAATTCAATATTGTTCTTCTATATCCTCTTACATGGATTTTATATCACCCATTTTGATGTATATCCTCAGGTTGATACATGTACTAAGGGGAGGTTAAGTGTCAATAGAATCTAGAGAAGAATGAATTAATTAAATGTTTATGTTGTATGTTCTAATTGTTATGTAGGGTCATAGTTTTCCCTAGAAACTAAACATTTTGATCCTTTATGTGTAATATTATTATGTTCATTATCTTTAAAAATAATTAATATTAATTTATGAATGTATGGGTCTTTATAGTTGGTATCAGATGTAAATATTAGTTAATTTGGGAATTTGGACTAGTTAACCCTAGAGAAATCCTCTTACATGAGACTGAGTAAAAATATGCACACAAGAAGCATTACATTAGTATCCCATATGTTATGATTTTAGTATAAATAAATAATATTAATAAGTCATTCATCACTTGTTGACTTATGTTTTTTCTAACCATTTCTATTTTAGAATATGGTGGGAACTAGGAGAAATCAGGCCAATAACTCATGCGAGGGCCAATGCAACGATTTCCCGAATAACATCCACAATGATTTGGGAGGTGGAGTTCAGAAATTCATGGTGATTCTTACCAAAAAATCTCAGGATATGAATAATAACCATAAAATGGGGAATTCCCTACTTCAACAAAGAGGGATAAACTAGATATCAAATGTTTTATGTGGCAATGACCAACAACATTTAGTGTATCTTTTCATCCGTTAGTTGTAGAACTATGGTTCAACTCCATGGTGAATGTCATTTTTGTGCTTCATTGTTCTGAGATAGAGAAGGTGACTCTAGATAATTATCATCTAGATGGGGAGGATGATAAATTGTGGGCTTTGATTAACAACACAAAACCAATGGATGAAATTGAAGAGATATAATGGGAAAACATTAAGATAATGTATCTTAACAAGTATTTCCCAATAAATCTTCACACGAAGATGGAGAGAGAATTCATAGAGCTCATGAAAAAAGATGTAGAAACATTCCAACCAATTAAGATAATTTAAAAAGTCTTGCAAGGTATGATTCAGGTTTTGTTATCAATAATTATAGCAAAATTAAATGATTCTTTAGTGGTTTAAAACCACACCTTTGAAAGGCTCTATAAATTCAAGACTTTTAGAGTTATGAAGAAGTAGTTCGATATGCTCTAAAAGTGGAGATGGAGTTTGGAGAATAGTAGCATGGCTATAGTGATATGAAATGAAATATTGGGTTTTAAGCCAATGGGTCTAATGAAAAAGGAGGGAAGAAAACTCAATGACCCATATGCCAAAAATTTGGGATGTTGCTCCAGGGGAATTGACTCAAAGGGATGAGGAAGTTCTTCAAGTGTGGGAAAGAAGGACACCATTCCCAAGAGTGTCTAAAGGACATGAAAAGGAAGGAGAATGTGGTGGTAGACAGTAGATAACCACCCATGATTAAATTATACAACTGTTGTGAGCTAGGGAACTATGCAAGCTAATGCACTAAACCTCAAGTTCTCCAGGGAAATCAGCATCAACAGCCACCAAATCCAAAGGAACAAGGGAAGCCTTATGTCATCACTACTGTATAAGTGGAGCAAGATAATGAAGTCATACAAGGTACACATTATATTAACTCAATAATGGAAAAAGACTTATTTGATTCTGGTTCTACACATTCCTTTATATCATTCAAGGTTTCAAGAACAATATATTCAAAGCCTCGAAACCATGAAGTAGATTTATCTATAAAAACACCATGTGGTGAAATAATTGTAACCCAGCTTTTTTACTCTTCTTCTGTTGGTGTATGGGAAAATATTATTCCAGTGAATCTCGTACAACTACCATTGGTGAAATTGAACACTATAATAGGAATGTATTGTCTCTTTTTATATAGATCACATATCAACTGTCAGGAAAAGAAAATATCTTTTCATATTTTGAACTATCTCATGATCCACTAGAAATGAAAGAAAGATCATGAATATCCTTTGAAAAATACTTCAATGGTTTGGGTTTTGATTCATTATGAAGAATAATACCTCTCACAAATGGATAGGTTAAAGGAAAGTTCCAACCATATGGAAATACCCATTGTCAGGGAATACGATGATGTATTTCGAAAAGAGTTACTCAGAATTCCCCCGGATCATGAGGTAGTATTCTTAATAGAACTCATAACTGGAGATAATCCTATATCAAAGTCTCCCTACAGGATGGATCCTATAGAACTGGAGGAGTTAACGAAGTATCTGTAAGAGAATCTGGTCAAAGGGTTCATATTCCCTAGTGCATAAACTTGGGGTGTGATAGTTCTCATTGTGAAGAAGAAGAAGGTGTGGAAAATGTGGCTGTGTATCGATTTTCAGGAACTCAACAAGATAACCATAAAGAACAATTATCGTATTCTATGTATTTAAGACATTTTTGATCAATTATGATGATCCAAATACTTCTCAAAGGAGGATATTTATTCTTGATATTGTCAGCTAAGGGTGACAAAGGAAGATATTCAGAAGACTACCTTCTGTAAAATGTATTGGAACTAGGAGTTTCTAGTGATTCCCTTCAGACATACTAATGCCCCTAGAATCTTCATGGATTTGATGAATAGTGTCTTTATATATTACCTTGAAAAATTTTAGGTAGTGTTTATTGATTATATTCTCATATACATCCAGATAAAGGATTAACTAAAAGAACATCGAATAATTGTGTTGGAGACATTGACAAAGGGGAAGTTGTACGCCATGTTTAGAAAGTGTGAATTTTGGATGAATTAATTCATATTCATTGGACATGTGATCACAAGTGAGGGTATTCTTGTGGACCCTTCAAAAACAATGGTGATTGAGGAATGTCCAAGGCAATCTACTGTCACAGAAATCCATAGTTTTCTTGGATTATTTGGGCAATAACGACGTTTTGTGATAAATTTATAACGATTTTCAAGCCCGTTAACTATGTTAACAAGGAAAGGGGTAAAGTATTTCTTGAAAGAATAATGTGAGTTATGCTTCAAGGATCTAAAGAGAAGGCTGATCACTACACCTATACTCATACTACTAAAAAGTGGAGAATGTTTTGTGATATATGATGATGCTTCAAAGAATTGATTGGATTTCGTACTCATGAAATATGAAAATTAGATAGCCTATGCCTAATGTCATTGAATATCCATGAGAAAAACTACCTGACGTAGGATCTAGAGATGGAATCCATGATTTTTTCCTTGAAAATTTTGTGGCACTACCATTATGGTGAGAAAAGTGACATATAAATGGACCACAAGAGAATAAAGTATATATTCACAAAAAAGTAGATCAGAATGAATCAAAGGATATGGTTTGAGATAATCAAGGATTACAATTTCTCAATTCACTATCATTCGGGATAGGTGAATATGGTAGCTTATTCTCTACGTAGAAAAGAACCTGCTACTCTATCAATGTTGCAGTTTGAGAAAGACCCTATCTTCTTAGATATGAAATGGATAGATTTAGAAATCATAAGGGAAGGGGATACATCATACCTTGCCCAAATAATTTTGAAACCATCCATCCAAGAGAATATTGAGGAAGCACAAGGGGAATGATGTGGAGATGAAAAAATGGGTGAATGAATTAAAGGATGGGAAGCTACAAGAGTCTCATATCGACGATGATGGTGTGATTTGGTTTGGAACATGGATTTGTGTGCCTTCATCACCTAGGATAAAGAAGGATCTACTGGAAAATGCACAAAGCACAACATTCTCTATCCATCCTCAGAGTACCATGATGTACGGTGATCTTCGAGAAAACTTCTGGTGGGATAACGTGAAGAAGGAGATTCCAGAATATATATCAAGGTGCTTGGTATGTTAACAAGTTAATGGAAAGTGAAAAAAGTACAAAGGGATGATGCAACCATTTCCTATACACAAATGGAAATGGGAGAATATCACTATGGACATTGTCACGGGTCTCCCAAAGATGCCGAAGAGAAATAATGTTATAAGGTTTGTGGATGACCGACTCACCAAGACTACCCATTTTATTTCTATTCAAGAGCACCTCTTGGTTGAATAACTTTCAAAGGTATATGTGAAGGAATTGGTGAGTTTTCATGGAGTTCCACTCTCGATTGTCTTTGATCATTATCCAAGGATCACATCAACATTCTGGAGGATCCTTCAACATTCTTTGAGTACTAAATTAAATTTCACCATGGCCTATCTCCCCCAAACTGATGCATAATCTAAAATGACCATCCATGAACTTGATGATATGCTAAGAGCTTGAACTCTTGAATTCAAAGCGGGATGGGATCAACATCTCCCATTGGTTGAGTTATCATAAAATAATATATTCCACTCGAGTATTCAGATGGCTCTATATGAATATCTGTTTGGAAAGCAATGTAGAAATCCAACCTGTTTTGATAAAGATGAAAAATAAAAGCTACCTAGACTTGATCTTGTGAAAGATATGATAGATAAGGTTCAAGCCACCCAGAAACACCTCAAATATTTTAAAAGATGGAAAAAGAGCTATGCTGACAACCATCTAAGGGACATGGGCCTCGATGTTGGAGATAAATTCTTCCATCGAATATCACCATGGAAGATGGTCATGTGGTTTGGAAAGAAAGGGAACCAAATCCCAAGTTACATTAGCCCCATTGAGATACATGACCATGTAGGATCCATGGTCAATTTGCTTGAAAATACACTAGATATGGATCCAACTCATGATTTGTTTCACGTATCACTCTCGAGGAAGTACATACATGAACCCTTACACATACTGAACTCAGATGTGGTGCATCTGGAAAACCATCTCTCTTATGAGGAGTGGCTAGTAGAGATTCCAGAATGGAGAGACAAGTTTCTATACAACAAGACAACCCACCATGTCAATGTGTTGTGGAGGAAACATATGTTTGAAGAAGCTAGTTGGGAACCAGAAGAGGCGATGAAGGAGAAGTACCCTCACATGTTTGTGTAATGTGAAATTTTGAGGTTGAAATTTCATAAGGGGGGAAGAATATAACGACCCAATGTTTTTCATGGAAATTCCATCCATATAAATATTCCATAAAATCACATGAAAATAAAACATAACAAACTAATAAGTTCTAAGTGACCTTTGAACATAATTTTGTCACTCTTGTGATTTCAATTTCCAAAATCTGACAAACATGGTTGTAATGAGTATGTTATTTGCAGTCCAATAAGTAAAACATATTTTTTTGAGAATTGTAACCTACCCTTATGAATATTAGCATACCCTTATTAATTGTGATATACCCTAATGAATAGTAACTTAACCTATGACAATATATATATAATATTCAAGTTGAATGTAGGATATACCATTATTTTATAATAAGTAAATGAATGTTTTAAAACTGTTTTTTGATAATAAATTAAAATTTTAATTAAATATTAAAATAATAATATTAAAAAACTGTTTTTCAAAAATGCACTTTATTTTTGGATTCTACATGTCCAAAAATGCTTAGTGTTAATTTTTGGGATTTTTTTGAAATACATGAATTTTTTATGAATAGGGAAATACCATAATTTACAAAACAAGATAAATTAGCTAATTATAGAGTAATGCATGATGTTCTGATGATGTTAGCTCAATTTTTTAGGGTTCACATAATAAAATTACTATTATAGGTCATGGAAGACTCATTATTCCTTGTCTTGTTTGAAAATAATAAACTGATGAATTTTATATTGAGAAAACCCCTCTCCCCTCCACTACAAATACCACCATTCACAATGTAATTTTATCACACCTCTCCAGCTTCAAACTGTGTCTAAACTCTGCCCAAACATCTTCACTATTCCCTCCCCCTTTTCCAAGTGCTTCTGGTCTCATCAAAATATCAATCCTAGTTTCTTTAAGGTGGATTCAAGAGGTATTTTCTCTCCCCCTTTTCGTTTAATTTCCTTTCAATTTCATGTTATTTTATTATTCTCTCCTCACCTATATTCATCCAAATGGTAGGGTAACTCCATTATCATACATATAATATAATTTTTTGATACTAATTAGATATTATACCATCCAAACCCCTTCTACGCTTCCTTTTATTTTATAAACTAAAACATTGTTTCTGAGGTGTTAATCTATCACCTTCAAGAACGAAAAGTTTTCTTTTTCCATTTCTATATTCATATCTGGTCATGACATAATTTTTATGGTTGAACCAGAATATTATATATTTATTATGTTTTATTTGATTTTATGGAACTAACTTATGTACATATTACTAAATGAGTAAATAAAAGAAGTTCGTTTTGGTAAAAAAAACCTCCTAAATTAACCCAAACAATCATCATTCAATTATTATCTAATGATTCATCCCCATGATATAAAATATAATTCATTATAAGATCATTTAATCTTCTAGATTATCATTAATAACATGAAAAATCAATTATGGATGTTTATCCATGTTCTACAAAAACTTTCATTTATGAATAAATGTTAACCGTTCAAGAAAACCATAAAAACGAATATTCCCTAAAAATATTTATTCTACACTATTACTCATCCAAAAGATGATAAAATAAATTATTGAAACATATTAATTAACACATGGTTTTGGAATTGTCAATTAATTAATATAATTTTGTTATACATGTCATTAAAGTGAAGAAAGCGTTCGGATACAATGTATGCAGAAAAGCTCAAACCCAACTTCCTTTCTTCATGCTCTACCTATATCACTCCATTTTTGGTACGGTCACTCCTCCAAAATCATTTTCCTCATTATATTACCTTTTCTTGTATATAAATGTTTTCTAATAAAGTTTTATTCAAAAAAATGTTTTCCAAAAGAACTCATCATTCAAAAACATAACTTTTACTTCTCACTCATGGTTGATGGAAATTGTATCATGTATGTTATTCCTAATAATTTTTTTGAAAACCAATGTTTATAAATGTGTTCTTATAATATGAGACCCATTCCATTCCATAGGTTAGATATATTCATACATTCATTACGTCATTCATGATAAATGATAATTTTATGATGTGATGGGTGTTCCCAGAATTAAATAGCACAATATGAATATTTCAATGTGATGGGTGTGCCCATAATTATACAGTGATCCAATGCCTTGGGTAAAGTGATGAATCTCATTATTTAATGTTAAATGATCTGGGAACAAGATGATAGATTTTTTCAAAAGTATTTTTGGTATTTAACCACTACAAATTATGTTTCAATTTTTATGCATTGCCACAATTCAAGTCTCTTATTAATGTTTCCACTCCTATTATTGATCTTTTTACAATGTTATGATTTTTCTCACCCCATGATATATTATTCTTATATATCCTCTTAATGGGATTTTATCTCACACCTTTTTATGTATATCTGTAGGTGGCTACATCTACTAAGGAGAGACTATCTTCCAATATGAATCTATAGAAGACGGAATTAAATAAATGTTTATGCTAGATGTTGTAATTGTTATGTAGGGTCCTAGTTTTCCAAACACACTATAACATTGGATCCTCTATGTGGAATACTACTATGTTTTTATCTTTAAAATGGTGTAATAGTAATGTACAAAAATGATGGGTTGCTAGATAGTTGACCGTGAAGAATATGTATCCACTACTGAGGATTGATTACCTCGTTTTTCTATTGAAAGGGGATAAATGGTTCCCAAATATTGACCTAATATCAGGCTATAACTAGCTACGAGTATAAGATTAGGACATACTGAAGACGGCCTTCATATGTTTTTATTGTCACTATGAGTACTTGGTGAAGTTTTTTTCCATGAAGGTCATCCTAAAAGTTCTCAAGGGACTCATGAAACAAATCATTCATTGTTACTTAGAACAGTTTGTGGTGGTCTTCATTAATGACATCTTAGTGTATTAATCTTATGATTAGGATCATGTTAGGATCATGAGGATGGTCTTGGACACTCTGAGATACCACTTATAGGGAAAAATCCCAAATTTTCATTTCTAGATTCAACAAGTCCATTTTCTAGGATATGTCATCTCATAGGTTGGAGTTGTAGTGGATCCAACAAAGGTTGAGTCATCGCTTCTTTGGGATCCAACCAAAACTATTAATGAGGTCCATATATTACTTAGATTATAAGGGTACTATAGAATCGTTATACCAAACTTCTATATATTGGAATCACCTTGATATAATGGACACCAAAAGGGAAGAATTTTGTTTAGAAAGAAAAGAGCCAGAAGTGCTTTCAGAAGTTCTAGAAAGGGATGAAGTGTGCTCCCATCATGAGGTAACTAGATGATGTTTTCGAGTTCCTTTTGTCCTGTGATGCATCAGGGACTGGGGTTGGATGTGTCAAAATGAAGATTCAAGTAGTGATTTCCTATTGTTCAATCTAGTGGTGACAACACGAGTAGAACCACACAACCCATGATCTTGAGTAAGTAGCAGCTATCTTCGCATTGAATTTCTGGTGAAACTTTCTAATGGTTGAGTGGTTTATCATCTACTTTGATCACAAGTGTCTCATGTATATCGTATGTCAATAAAATATTAACTTGAGATAGAGGTTATGGCTAGAGTTCCTCCATGACTGTGACTTTTAGATTGTCTATGCTCTTGGGATGGGGAATGTTGTGGCAAATTATCTCAGTAAGAGATCCAATTCACAGTTTCTAAATGAAGAATTGGAGCATTGTCTCAGTTCATATATCCAATATGGGTGGAGATACTGAATCTTACCTTTGGTCGATGTTTTTTACCCCTCCACTCTTAATGTGAGTCGTTGAGGAATATCTTGGGGATACAGAATGTGAAACCCTAAAAAATAAGATGTCCACATAGAATGCTTCTAATGGATATTCAAAAGGTGTAGAGAATTTCATTCCCTTGAATGGATGAATGATTCTACCAGTGAGATTGTCATGGGAGGTATTGAGGGTGTTTCATACATCCCAATTGGTGGTACATCTAGGTGTGGGGATAAATTACTAAGAACTGAAATGTCAGTTTTGGTGGCTCGGTATGAATAATGGAGTTGCAATGTTTTTTTCTGAATTCCATATTTGTCAGAATGTGAAGGATGATCACCATGATCTGATGGGTATAACTCAACCCATTGTGGTTACAGAAGGGATGTGGGATGGGATATCTGTGGACATCCTGATGGGATTACCATATACATCTAGGGGACATGATTCCATCTAGGTGATCATTGACTGACTCACTGTATCATCTATCTTCTTTACTCTACAAAAGAATATTTCAGTAGATATATTGGAACACATCTATGTGAATGAGATAGTTTGACTCCATGATTTCCATCGAAGATTGTTTCTGATCATGAAGATGACTTTACTTCTCGGTTGGGGAAGGAATTATAGGTGGAATTTAGGAACCATCTACACTTGAGCACAATGTTTCACCTATATAAAAATGGAAAGACATAACATTTCATTTAGTATATGGGGGACATGTTGTGAGATTTAATGTTATAATTTGGTCATAGTTGGGAGGATCACCTAACACTAGTGGAGTTTGGGAATAACAATTTATACCATTCCACCATTGGTATGTCACTGTTAGAGGCTTTGTATGGGCGACAATACATGATACCACTATGTTGGACTGACCCCGAAGTGTCAGCACTCATGCAGCTATAGTTGAAGTGGGGAACTAAAAAGAAGGTTTAGATCATCCAATAGTAGAAGAATACTCCATAGAGCTGTCGTATGTCTTATGCTAATATGAGACATAGTCATTTAGATGTCTCAGAAGGAGACCATATGTTCTAGCGGGTTTCACCTCGATGGATAATATAGAGATTTGGTTACGTTTGAAAGCTATCCCTGGGGTTTATTATCCCTTTCTAGATACTATGTAGATTTGGAAATGCGGAATTTCACTAGGATCAACCTCCATAGTTAGATTGGGTACACGATGTCTTCCACGTGTTGTAGTTGAGGAGGTAGGTGCAAGAACTATCACACGTCATATATTGGGGTGAGTTGGACATCGAGGATTGAGAGACTTTTTCTAAGTACCCAGTGGAGATCGATGACCAATGGAGAGGATCCTTTAGAAGAAATTGATTCTTTTCTTGTGCAGTTATTGGTATAACATGAATCTCTATGAGATAACATGGGATCAGGAAGCTCAGATTCATTCTCATTACACCCATCTGTATGGGAATCCCTTGTTTTAGCTTTTCAGGGACAGAAATTCCAAAGGTGGGGAGAATTTAACATCTCAAATTTTATGTGTATTATTTTAAAATATTATATGGATTGATTTTGAGACTAGGTGCTGATTTGATGTGTGATATTGAGGACTAGTGTGGATGGAAGAAATGTTAGAAAAATATTAAAATATTTAATAGAAAGTACACACATTTGTTTCTTAAAAAGAACAATAAATCATAGATGAGTTTCATATTAGAAATATGACGGAACCATTAAGTTTAGAATAGCCACTTTACCTTATGTGGGGCCTAACCTGGGTCGGCATGGGTTATTTTTTAAAAAAGTTGTCGCAAGCATAAAACGAACCAAAAAATTAAATAATTTTATTGACACAGTGATTTGAGTCCTTTAAATGTATCCTTATGTTAGAATTGTAGGGTTAACAACATAACCTTGGAACTTCTAGAGGATCATTGGAGGAGAGCATTCATGGTGGAGGACAATGGAACTGGATTAGATCATGGATCATCGTGCCAACATAGTAGGAGGATATTTTAAACGAATACAATGTAGCTTCATTATTCATCCAAAATCCATCCAAAATCCTTGTAAGGATTTTGTTTCCATTTTTTTATTCCTAGTTCTTAATATCAATGATGAAAAAATATCTATCAATGAACATATTTATTTTCGAATCGATCCCTTTTCCAGAAATGTTTTATTCTACAGGATTTATTTTATTTTTATTTCTAACATAAATCCTCCATTCATGATCTTCAGCCAAGAATATTTGGCCAATGATGATATAGATTTTTTCTTGTACCTTATTTCCCTTTGTTATTTGTGTTCTTTATTTTTGGATCTCCTTGGCCCCAGCTCAGCATTATTTGGTGGTTTCGAACTTGTTTGACTTGATCAGGGTAGGTATGGACCCAAAAATCTTGTTTATTTGATCATTTCAATTTTATGGCATCCAAGGAGGCATGATGGACCGTATAAGGGACCATCAGTACACAAAAGAGGTGACTGGTGGTGGTGTATGGTGACTAACCATGTGCGGGTGGTGGAGAAATTGGTTGCGGTTGGGAGTGGTAGAGGTGGGTGATGAGGGTGACTGAGTGAGATGTGGTAGTGGACATGTGATAATGTAGGTGGAAATGGGATTTTGGTTAGGTCAATGGTTCAATAGGCCAATTCAATGGGAGGGATCTGAATTGAGCAAGTGGATCCGATCTGGGTCGAGCAGAACCCATCTCCGATCCAAAAAAACCAAGGTGAAGCCCTACTGTAGTCGATCGTTGTACTCAATCATGCCAGATGACCATGGAACTATGGTTTATCAAGTTTTCATGATCACTGTGATAGTGTTACCATTCTTCAGGTGGTCAACCAGAGTGGTTGTTCTTCATGATAGGGGGAATGACCATGGTGTTTAGTCCACTGGCGGCTGGTATGCATGGTAGGTTGACCAACCATTGTAGTAGGTGGACTTAATGTGGTGGTAAGTTTACCAACCACTTATTTTGGTCAATATTACCTACACAATTCAATGGTCTACTTTATTCAAATGGTCATTACTCCTAAATGAATCATCCAAACGATGTGTTTTCCTTGGAAGCATGACCCCAATTCTAGTACAGTCGATTAAAGACCAATATTTTGTACCTTATTTAGAGTGTAGGATCTTATTTTTCCTAGTTTGTATCATTATAGGTTTAGTTCATTCCCTGGGTCCTTTCTATAAGGATACAATATGACATTACAACCACATCACTAGATTATAATCATGTCTAGAGGTCGAGTCTGAAATACATTTGGTGTGCCCTCTACGATACTGGAGTGTGATCCTATATCATCGCTATTGGATTTTCTGGATTAATAATTCCCCCCATGAGTATAATGTTGATCCCAAATCTATTAGGGTGATTCTGTATAGTTTATGGAATCATTAGTGTATGATCCTTTATGTAGTTGATTGATCCTGTTTGAGATTGTGGTGTCCCCTTGCGGTTCTGGGCATGACCCCCACTATATGTATAAAAGTATGCACAGACTGGTGCATTATCTTTGGTAGGGTACCAAATGATATATACCTCTTAATCTAGTGTCTATGATGATATCCTGGCTTTAAGAGTGATTTCTATTTGAACGAGTGAGCTTCAAGGATAGTCTTGCGGCTGATAGTTACTTATGACGTCTAGATGTCATGGTTTCTTTAAAAAGTATATCTGGGATCTTCTTTAGTGTTTCTTGTATATGTGATAGATTTTTACATATTTTACTTAGATAAACATACATACTGCTTCATTTTTAGTTCTTTCAAGGTGTATGACTAAGTATTATTATACTCACCCCTTCAGGGGATTTTCCTACATGGGTTGTGTCTTCTGGAGACGACGACCCTTGATAGTTTTCTAGGAGGACAGTGAGCAGGTGGAGCATAACCGGAGCTAGGAATACCATGGTGTATACCAATAGAGTTACAAAACATAGTACTCTCCCTTTTAGTAGGATGTACTTACATAACCGGACCTAGGAATACCATGATTGTATTTGTCCTAATTTACTTTTCCTTTACTTTTTGTTGTCCAATTTTTGTGGGATCCTAGTTGAATTCATGAATTAATTTTTTTTTACATTTTAGTATTATGTTGAATGGACATTGGTTCATTTATACATGTAATTTTGGATAATGCCTCCCTTTTTGGGAAATTCCTACTTGGTGCTAGTTAGTAGCCCCTTACATATCATAGGTAGGCTTGGGGTAGTCATGACACAGGCCCCTCTGGGATGGGTCATGATAAATGCAAATATTATCTAAATATGATGATATCATATTACTATTATATTCCAAAAAATTAAATCTTTTTATGTTTATGGAATAAAATATACTTATCTCCTCTTCTATCAAGTGGGAAATGAAATCATTGATCGTGTGTATGGTGGACTACCATCTCACAAATCGATGTAGTTATTTTTCCATCACCACCACTCAGAGATATATATAATGTTGGTTTAATTTATTTATATTATATTTTTTATGGAACAAAATTTACTTAATTAAACTATCAGCTATAATTTTTTACATTTCACTCTGTTTGAATGTGATAATGTTTTTCATGTGTATGGAGGACTACCGACTCACAATGTGATGTATTTCATTTACATAGTATAGGAAACTTAATAAGGGTAGGTTTAATGAACATATGTAATATATTTAACATAAAAATTATTCCCCAAAATAATATATGATTTACCTCTATTTCATTTCATCAATTTAGAAAATGGAAACAACGTTCATGGGTGTGTACGGTCTATTATCTCCATGAATGGTGTAATTCATTTTCTATCTCTAAATTTAATGGATTACTCTAAATAATTATATAGTTAATATATATTATATTTAAATCATGGTTAACATTATGTACATGAGGTAATTCTAACCAAAATGAATGGAAAAAATTTTACAAACAAAAACATATATGAAAAGTGAAGAAGTTATCACCAAAATCATGGTTTTTAAAAAGTATTATTAGTGATCCATGAATAAAAGGAATTAAGTATAAATTATATGTATGATAAATAATATTATGGTTCATTAATATTTTTATAATAATTTAATATTTATTATATAATACGTTAAAATATGTACAAAAGAAATCAATACAGAAGTTAATGGAATTTTATCTCAATTTTCCATCTTTTACATATATGTTATGTTATGAACCTATAATATTTTATGACTTATATATAGTACCACTATGATTTTTTATATAATTAATCACCTTCAATTAATTATTTTTTAGTTATTGGTTTTTTCTATTCATTAATAGGTGTTAGCATTAAAATATTACCATAGTTGTAAGGGTTTGATGATACAAAGTCATTATTTATTAGGATAGTTCATGAATAAGATTTATATGATAAAATTGTATCATCTAATTATCATGAAATTAATGTATTTTATTTTAATCTAGTTATTTATTGAGGATAAAGTTTTCCCTTCATCTTCCTCTCTTTATATCCACAATATTCCAAAATAATATTTCTGATGAAACTCAAATCTATTTCTCTCTTCAATAAAAATTCATCTTTCTTCCATATAAATGGTTTCTAAAATTGTTTTAATTTTTTATAAATTATAAGAACAATATTTTAAAAAATATACAAAGTAGTTTTACCTTTTAAAAAAAAATTTAAAATGAATCCATTTATTTTTTTTTCAAAACAAGAACCATTTGTAATTTACATGAAATGTGAAATGGATTTTTTAGCATATATGTCAAGATAAAAGTTTCCCATCACCCTAACAATTTTTTTAATTAAATATTACATTATATGTTTTCAAGTATAGTTTTAATGAAGATAATTTCCATAATGTTTTATGAATTTTATAATTTTAAATATTTTATTTTTGAAGGAATATTATTTTCTTCGAGAAATATTCCATGTGATTTTTATTTAATATTAACTTTTCATCATAGGTGATATAGTTTTATGTTACATAATATTTACTAGGGATATTATACAATGATATCACCTTTATTTATTAATTTCGTTGTTTATTATTACAAATAAAATAATATAAAACATGTTTCTTTTCCACATTTGTTACAATTATGAAATGTTTTATCAAACCAATTTATATTTATAGGTTCTCATTTGGTGATTTCTGTATAAAGGATATTTAATTTCATACCTTCTAATATGATGAATGTTTTATGATATTATTGAAAAAATATTTGTAATATTAATTATATAATTAGTGATACCTATATCTGCCTCCAATGAAATGGGTAACGATTAATATCCCATGAGATAACATAGGAAAGAAAGTCAACGAGCTTGAAACACAATGGTAAACTAGCTTTTGGACTTGATCCATAATGGGAAAAATACTGATGAGGTGATCCAAAATTTGAAATAGGTTATGAAGAATGACCCACTATGTTTAATGGTATTGTTAGTTAAGACTTAAAAATTAAATGGTTTTTATACCTTTGTTGGTTCAATAATTTTACAAAATGAACTCATGGTTCATAGTTTATGATGATTTTACACTCTTATGAATCATGTCTTTTGGAATCATAATTCTTTACTCGATGACTCATTCTTATTAACAATTATAGGTTGGGTATTAACATTGTATGTTATGTTCATGATATCATACCCTCATGATTATATTAATCTTTTACGTGATAAAATAATGATATCTCTATTGTTTCCATTTATTAATAATTTAATTAGAAGCATTCTTATATTCCCATTCACCGTGTTAGGATAAATGGTTTTATGTATGGTATGTTGACTAATAGTATAAAATTGGAAAATTTTAATGGGATATATTGAAGATATTTCATTAAATGAAATGATTGTTTACCTAGAAACTAAAGGTACTAATCCATCATGGTATTTGGGTCTATATTGGTGTGATTTATTGAATATTCATCTAAAAATATGTGATATGTTTTTATGAAAATCCTGGGTCATTATAGATTAAGAAATAATTTCTACCTTGTGATCAACTCACTCATAGTGAATATATACTTTTCACATTTTTTATTAGAATATAATTCACATTTTTTCAAAATCTATTATGTCCTTATATTTTTAAACCAAATAACATAGTAGTTACTTCTATTAAATACATTTTATGGTATAGCTAATAATGAATCAAGTGATATGAAGTATAATAATTTTTCATATCATTATATATCAGACCACAACCATGTCCAATTAATTATAAATAATTTTTTTTATAATTTCACACATTATATAGGGTTGGGTAAAATTTGGAACATTAGTAAATATATTTTTAGTTCTTGAAAACATTCATCACACTATTTTATCCAGATGAATTTATCTTCTTTTGGATTTAATATAATTATTGAAAATGATCACTGGGAAATGTTTTCCCAAAACTATCAATGGTAACCTAGTTGGTGAAGAATAATATATAACAATATGGAATTTATAGGTCTTTTCAACTAGTTAACAATATTATTTTTATTAGGATTAACAGTTATACCTTCATTAGGGATAGTTTACCCATGGAATAAAATTTTATGAATTTAAAATTCAAATTCAATAAATTATTCATATATATTTTATATATTAATGTTTTTAAAAATATTAATAATGTTTTATTAATCATACTCATTAATTTTAGAATATCTCGAAATTTCATCATTAAACATATATAAATAATCATGGAAAACTAAATTCTAAGATCCATGATTAAAGATGGTGCATTAGAAAACCCAAAGGGAATAACCATGAGATCTTAATTCCCATATATAGTTTAAAATCATTTCATAAAAATATCATATTCATTCATCATTAACATATGGTATCATGAAATGAGATTAATTTTGGAAAAACATTAATCTTCCTAGAGGTGATCAAACAACCATTGGATAACTTTGTAACAATATGGTAAGGTTTTTGGTTGAACATTTGTTCTTCCTAGAGGTGATCAAACAACCATTTGTTCTTTATAGACAAATCAATAACTCATTGAACATTTTTTATTTTTTAAAAACAATAACTTTGGAACAATATGGTAAGGTTTTTGGTTGAATGAAACCATCATCACGAAATTCATAAAGCTTCTTTTTCAATATAAAAAGTTCTACATTACCCATTTTATATTGGGAATTTAAAAAAAATTCTTCAGAAACTAATTCAATAGTAAAATTAACCACTCAATCAAGATTGAATGTTTTTAAATAATCATGAAATATATCCATATATTCATTCGTGAAAATCAAATAAAAAATTTGAATAGTTGTTTTATTTTAAATAATATTATCTAAAAAACATTCACAATCACCAATAATCAATTTATATACTGCTAAATATATTATAAATCAAATGAAATTGTGGAATATAAATTTATTAACTCTATAATATATCTTTATATAATAAAATAAACATGAATATATATATATTGTAACATTATACACTTTTATGGTAAGTTCAAAAATCATTTCAAGAAAACCCATCCCACTAATAATAATAGGATGATTCAAAAAAATCATGAATTCATTCAAACATACACTATGAGTTTTCACTAAAGGTTCATTCTTATTTACATGAGGTGATATTTCCATTTTTATTTAATTTATCTAAATATTTAAAGTAATGTTGAGATCTGTACTCAAATTATGAGTCCAGATAATTCGAACAAGTAATTTACATAGCATTCCCCACTTCACTGGAAAGTCCATCATCTACTATAGTAGTATAAAATAATTTATCCACACATTTTGTCATTCAATCTTTATGATGTAAAACCTATGTAACAAAATGTTGACATGTGATAGAATAATTCCATAAATCATTGAAATTAATTTATATACCCATTTCATGATTACATTATTACACATTATTTAATTGATAATAACTCTTTTTCTTACAATCAGATACCAAATGAAAAAACATAACACACGGTCACTTTCTAGATCCTATTAATCATTTTATAAACTATATTTTTACAACAAATGTATATTATTTGGGACATACCAGAATACTTAATAGTGGAAGAATTCACCATTGTTGGACTTCACAATCTCTTATAAATATTATCATTTTGAGCACATATGTGTTAACAAACACCATCTCATCTATCATAAAAAACCGAAAAAATTTCTTATAAATCTTAATTTCACTTTAATACAAAGGTATTCATCAACATTCTTAAAATACTATATAATATCAAGACATTTTAATATAAAATTTTCAAATAAAATTTATTTTATATGCATTAAATCTTGTATATTTTTCATCATATTTGGTATCTTGATCCTTTTAATTTTTCATCCTTTCCAGTAATTTTTTCCCCTATTTAAGTTAAATAGACATATAGAAATATTTATCCTAGAAAATATTATAAAATGTACTCCATTTTTGGGAATCATTATCATAAATATCTCTTGTATTCATAACCAATTACCACTACGGAAACACCCGATGTTTTTTGAAATATTTTTCTTTAATAAATTAAATCTTTTTGAGATTTTTCATTTAAAGAAACACTATGTTTAAAAGAAAAATGATATAATTTTAAAATATTATTATATGTTATAATATTTATCACCAATCCATTGGAATGGATGGTATAAATATTATTATCAAAATAAATAAAATATACTACTTACACAAGTATATATGATTAATATTATGGTGAAAAATGGATTAGTAATTTAAATAAATATATTTTGATAATATGGGAGAAAAAGTTTGAAGATATTTTTTTATGCACAAAAAATTGTGTTCCTTCAAAAATTTAAATAAATAAAATTTAAGGAATGATTTCACATAAATTTATATATGACATTTTCAATCAAAATTTTAAAATATATCTTTTGTTTTTTCTTATCAAGAGATAAGAATAAATCAATTTGTACTCTAAAAAATTATATTTTTTCTAAAAATTAGTTTTCTCTCATTTTCACAATTATATAAAAACTTTACAATAAAATTTTTAGAAAATTTATTAGAGAAAATTAAATTATTTTTTAATATCATTTGGTCAAAAATATATTATGGTTAATTTTTAATAATTCTCTATAAAGATCAATATTTTGAGGAATAGTGAAAATTTAAGGATTTTATTAACAATTTCTATATCTTTTAGTGAATTTAAAAACAAAAAAATTATATTTATGACTTTATTAAAAGTATAATTAGTTCAAAAATATATCTATAAATCTAATTTAGTTTATTTTAATGAATTTTATATTAAATTTGAAGATAAAAACAATTAAATCTTTTTAATATTTTCTCTTTAATAAAACGTTTTCTCATCGGTTCTGTGATATTAATTTTAAATTTAATTTTTCCAATTTAATTCATTGAATTTTTAAAATTTTATTCCATATTTCGAATGATAATAATTATTTTTTATATTATTTACAAATTAATTTTTGATAATAATGATTAGTAAAAAATAAAATTAAACATTTACTACGATCAATGTAAAAATTGGTCCGGAGGGGTGGGGAGGTGAACTAAAAATATAACATTTAAAAATAACACTTATTTTACTTATAATAGGACACCCCCTATAATCTTATATTAATAAATCCATGACCATTTTGATAATATAGTACCTAAATAAATAATGTCATTTATTTGCTAATATCATCTAAGCATATTTTGATTTCAGAAAGGCGTCTTATTTATTCATTTGGTGAAAACCAAAAGAAGTTGAGTATATAAGAGGTAGTATAACTAATAGAGAATTATATATTATTTATTCCCCAACCTCCATCAATTATTATTAAAAAATCATATATAATATCCATAATATCATACATATAATTTTATGTTATTTTTGTTAATTTAATATGTTAAATTTGTATCATATTCCATCAGATGTGTAATGAAATAATCATTCGTTTGTGAGAATGGGTACCTCCTAGTGAACTAATGTTATTAATTTTACAACACCACCTCTCATGTATGGAAAAAATGTATTTATTACCTATATATATGATATTTATTATATATTTAGGCTTCCATAATCATTTTATCTCATTTTACTACTTACCTTCTATTCTGTGGGAATACAATAATGTCATTTCTGTGTATAGTCGGTTACGACCCCACGATGCAACATTATTTATTCATTATTTACATGGATTTTAATATATATTTTTTAATAATCATATGTTATATTTATTAAATAAAAATAATTTTATAAATGTAATATATTATTTACATTTCATTTGTTCATTATATGGCTAAAATAGAAATAATATTCTCATATACATACAACATATTGTCTCCATGAATAATTTATTTCATTTTCTATCTTCAAATTATATATATCTATATAAATACAATGAACCTAAAAATAACTTATACCTATATAATGTTTAAAAAAAATGATTATATATCCATGATCAACATAAGAGGACAAAATAAATCAAAATATATATGAAATGTAAATCAGTTATTGCCTGAATTGAGACTTTAACATGTAATAGTTTATAAACATCTCATAAAAGGTCATAAGTAATACATATGTGGTATGATATATATAATTATGGCTATATAATATATTTATTTTTATTTTTTATTTTTTATACATTAATTTCTAATGTGTAAGAATGAAATTTAAACTTATGGTAAGCAATTTTCATCTCACTTTTATCTTTTCTAATCCATGTTACTTATTCACCATGTGTCTATTTTATGTGGTGTATATAATACCCATAATTTTATTTTAATATTTTTCTCTTAGAAATTATTGGGATCTACATATACATTTTTCTATCACTATTTAATGGGGTTTATAGAGAAATCATTTCTAAAGTGGTAGGTGTTTTGTACTATCATCTCTTCATATATCAAGATTGTTTATGTTTATGCTTTTGATAATGAAATATGAAAATCCATCACTCAAGAAAATCATGAAATTTCATCCCCATTTTTTTTCATGAGAATACCATGTTTAAATTCATATAACACTATTTATATACTAGAGAGGTTAAAATATTTTTTTAATGGAATTCAACATTATTTCTGCCTTCGGGGGAAAATCTTTTTCATTATAAAATCTCATATTCTAAAAAAATCGAAAATAATTTAATTCCTACAATTTATTTATTTAAAAAAATTCACATTTTTTAGATTTAAAAAAATGTTGAAAGGATTATTCATGTTATTTTCCAAATAATACCTTATTGGATTTTACAGAAAGTGTTAAAGTAGTACTATTTTAAATTTTATGTCATGAATGATATTTTCCATTTTCATAGAAAAATAATTTTTCTATATTATTCTATATAGTATTTATATTTTATATCAAATAAATGAATTAATGATTTTTTTTAATGAAATTTTATTTTGAAAAAACTATTTCTCATCATGGAATGAATATTTTCCCTCAAGAAAATATTTAATGATTTTTAAAGCATTATTTATATGTTTTCATGGTTATCTATTAATAAAAGAATTTTGAAATTTTTTTATTTGTGTAAAGAGTGATTGTCAAAGTTTAAAGTATATATTCATATATAAAGGTTTTATGTGACCTTTCAAAATAAATTTTGATCTATGATGGAATCCCTTGATGTTTCTTGATATTTAATGGGATTATGATTGAATTATACAGTTCTTATTATCTTTCTAGATGGTTTATTTTTATTTTCATGAAATTTTTTATGAAACCCATTTATTTTTCATGCATTATAATATAATAAATTGGCGAACTTTTTATGGAACCCATTTAATATAAAAGTGTTAGTATGTAATGATTTGTTGATTGTTCTAATTTTATTTCATAAAAATAATTATGGTTTCCATTATTTTGTGGGTCAAACCTATATCTCTCTTTAATGAATTGGGTAAAAATTTATATATCATGATATAATAATTGGAATCGTGTTGATGGGATTGATCCACTATGGGAAATAGGTTCATCCCGGTCCACTATAATAAATAACAGCATCCTGATCAATAATGGTTAACAAGTGATAAGTCCTGATCCACCATGATGATAGTTTAAGTAGTCAAAATATGAAATGGTTTTTCTATATTTATGATGGTACAAATTTTTTTAAATGATATTATATTTAATTGTTGATTTATACTTATTTCACACTCTTATGGGAGATGTTCTATAAAATGATAATGTATTATGACATTTTATTTTTATGATATACGATTGGTAATGTATGAACATACTAATTTATAGTCATGATAATATACCTTTAATATTATATAATGATATGATATAATCATATATTTATATCTTTTATTTTTTCTAAAACTATGAGTATGAGATCACACTTTCTTATGATTCCTTACCAATGTTATGAAGAAAGGTTTAGGTAGGTTATACCTAAAGAGAGTACTATATGATAAGATATTTTTGGGATAAGTTAATGATATTTCATAAAATATTAAATTGTGTTTCATTTATTAAAATATTCTTGACAATAACAGTAAGTAGGCATGTGTTTATTAAATTTATTAAATATTCATCTAAGAACATGAATTTTTTAAAGAAGTTGGGTCCCTAAAGTTAGTTTTAGAGCAACGGTTTATAATCATAATCATAAAAAAGTTGGGTAACGCTTTATATCCCATGTGGGTGTTTCTCTAACACCATTGGTAATAACTCTGAAAAGGTACCATGGATATTTACTCAATTAATACATGGTATATAAAAATGGTCCTTGTTGAACTCATGGTCTAAAGCTCCTAGAGGATATGCCTGGTATATTCACAAACACCTTAAAAACCATAATAATGGATTCAAATAATGACCAAAAAGGACCTATCTTAAGATCAATGTGTTAGAGATTTATAATAATGTGTAATTATTTTAACATACTATAAATTATTTTTAATGAATTTTTGAGTTTACACGATGAATATAGTATCACTTGATATTATTTATGGTTTTATACACTAGATAGAACATGAAATAACCATGTTAATCCTGAGTGTGACATACAATAAAATATTTACTATGCTAAGGAAAAATATGTTGAATAAGTTGGATTGAAAATTTATATTGATATGATCACAGAAACTTTTCAGGATATGATTTATTCTGAACATCTAAATGAAAAATAGAGAACACAATATTATATTTAATCATTAATGAGAAAAAAACCCACTTTCTTTTTTTTGTTATATTGATTAACTAGATACTAAGAATTGGGTTCGTACCAATGAAAATATATTTTATGTTCATCAATCTTTGAATAATGAGATAGTTATTTTATTTTTTTGTCATTTATATGGAATAAAAGATATGGGGTGTACTCTATTAATAACATTAAAGAACAAGAATAAATAGAATATATTGAATGATAATAGTTTAAAATTATATATTTTTAGTTAGTATATCTATTGTAGATAATGAATTCAGTAAGAATAATTAAAATGATCATTAATATATTGGAACCTGTGAAGAAAATTTTAAAAGATATGAAATGTATGATTCATTTTTAATTATCATCCCTAAAATAGAAAATATATTTATTATTTTGTGTCTTATAAACTATGTTTTTAAAAGGACATGGATATAAGATACATTAGTCACTATGAATATGTCCATCGATTTGTACTGCTGTTTGAAATGTAAATTGTATATTTAAACATTTTAGATGTTTTTTATAATAAAATGAAATATAGAGTCTCAAAAATATGATGGAAATAAATTATTTTTATCTAAATTCCACAAATGTGGGATGTTTCATCAAGGTAATTTCCTAAATAGAATTGGAAGGTTCATTAAATGTTGTAAGTTGGGTTATGAAGCATGTGAATGTAAAAAATGTAGCAAATGGTACGTTATTTCAACGGAGGATAAGATGATGACAACTAATACACCAACAACCCTCCAGTGTTTCAAGTGCATGGAGTTTTGGAATTACATGAATAAATGGACAAATCAAAAGGATAATTTGGATGATATGCCGCTAAGAACTCGGAGGGAAATGTAAAAAATGGTAATATAATTCACTAAAAATGGATAAGAGAATAATTGAATTTTTTTACACTTATCCTCCCCACCTTATTTGGGAATTTCATGTTTTATTTTGTATGAATGAGACCTAATAAAATATTAAAGTATACCTTTTAGTAAAATCTCAAGATATTATCTACCTCTACAAAGATTCTGGAATAATAAAATCACATTTTATGTTATATTGGTATAAGGATTAATCAATGATTCATATAAAAATGTTTCTATAAAACATAGAAGTTTATATAAAGCATAAACCATGAATTAACATTTGTAAGTGTATATGGTTCCTTGTAATACTAACATAAGAGTTTTGGCTACTATTTTTGGTTTTTGAGTTTCAGGTTGATCAAATGTTCAAAGTAATTGACACCAATATTATAGTCATATGTGAAGGTATTTTATCAATATTATGGATATTTTAATTGAAATATATTGAAACTCAACCCTTTGTTATTATATATTTTTTGTAATAATGTTATTTAAGGAAGAATTTTTTTACACTTTTTTGTCTTTTGATTAAAGGTATTGGTAACCCTTATGGTTTGTCTTATCAGTTATGTTGAGTTAATTATGTTTTTTATTTGATAAAATTATGAATTCAGAAAAGTATGTTACTATTAAAGATATTTATCTCTATATCCACTTTATATAATATACATTTAGGAAATGGTAAGGTTTTATGAAGTACCAAATTAAATTTTATTTTATTGAGATATAGTGATTAAATCGATATATTATAGAAATAATCCGCAATTTCTTGAAACATAGTTGAGTTTAATCATTGTGAATCATCATAAAATATTTGTTTATTATGGGGGAATAATATAAAAAATATTGGATATAAGAATACAGTAGTCTATGTATTTAAATGGTGTTTGAAATAAACAACATCCTCTATTTTAGATTTCTTACAACAATATCATTAATATGAAAATCAAATGACTACATATGAATAACTTTATGAAAATAAGTTTAGAACTAAAATGTTCTTAAATAATGCTTCATAAAGAAGTCTATTGGGACCTATGAAAACTGATGATATGGAAGATAAGGTTAGTTCGATTCATAAATAAATATGGATATACATAATATTATAGTAATTTTATGATAATAATCATTAATATGTTCTAGTATTATTAGTTTGTGATAAGTGAAGTTTAAAAATATTCCATGGAAGAACGAATGTAAAACTATGACCAAGGAATATCAAGCCCTTTGAAATAAACGATCATATCAAGAAAATAGCATATTGTTTGGTGCTTCCACTGAACCTTTTTCGGGTTAATGATGTGTTGAACGTACCTATAATGAGGAATAAATTACATGATCCTTCACATGTACTAAATTTAGTTTTTCATACCCCTAGATCCTGATAATTATTATAAGGATCAATATTTTTTTGATTCTTCATCATACATATATAGTTCTATTAAACAAGAAAAATCAACTACTAAATTATTTTTTCTAAAAAGAAAATCTTGAGTTTGCTACATAGGGAGGGTTTTGAGGGTATGATCGATGGTGGTGGTGCTTTCTTTCCTATTCTATACTCCTCCATCATTTAATTATTTTTATCCCGGCTCGACAGATTCAGCTTACTAGTGTGGTCTACACATGTCGCGCTACACCTCTCATTCGATCTATCCCTATGAATCATACCCCCATTTAAGGTTTGTATATGCTGGTGAATTAGATGTCTTGAGTTGGCACTAGAGGTGGAATCTGAAATCATACTCCGCCTATTCGATTTCCAGCCACCCACATCATTTTCAACTCCACATTGGTTGGGATCGATTCGAGTTCTGGGCCTCTTGGAATTGTTCTAGAGGAGGGATAACATCAGTCTTTGATCGGGTTATTTCCACTATTTTTGTCATTCTCTATTTTTCAGATGTAGATTTAGGTATGGAATTGTGATTCTGTGTTTATATAGATCTTGTTTGTCTATTTTTGGATCAATATTTTTGTTGGGATGTTGTGGTTTCTTTCTTGGTCCCCTACAGAGGCCTCCTCAACTCAACCCTGCTTTGGTGTCCCGGTTATGCGGTCATATCCTTATCAGTCCAGTGTACGTGTCATCATGGATGTTCTAGGGGGTGCAGTTTGAGTGGAATAGGGTCTCTGAGAGGGAATTTGGCCCATATTTGATGTTTCATAGGTTTGTGTTGTTCAGTTATGTTGGTTTATTGGCAGTGATGTAGGTCTTCTAAAACGGTGATAAAAAGATAGTGGTAGCGATGGGTGGACATCCTGGATTCTGTTTTCTCTAGTTCTTAGCTCTGGAAATGTTGGTCGATGGCGATGAATGGGGTTTTCTAGCCAGCGATGTATTTATTATGATGGCGATGTTAAAAGTGATGAATTATCATGTGGTTGGGATCGATGTGATGATGAAAATGGTGATGGTGACAATGATAGGGAGACATGATTTCCTCGACATAGCGGTATGATTTTCTAGATCTGTCGCTGAAATGAATATTCCTATGACATTGAATCTCATTTAAAATTATGAATACGTGGAATTTTTTGAATTTTTTATGTGGTTCATGGTGTTTTAGGTATTTTGGATCCACTTTTTCTTCAGAGTGGTTGTTTTGAAAAAACACTTATTTGTATGCTACATGGGATGCTAAGGATGTAATGTGGTATGAGTAACCTCAGTTATTTATGACAATGTATCATATTTATTGGAGATATTAATTTTATATGTGGTGTAATGTAACACCTCGATATTTTTCAATATTTTTTTTTCAAACAATAATTAATCATTTTCAAATTTTTTGTTACTAGAAACATCAATTTTAAACAAAACCATACATATTATTAAAATTTTATCATTTAATATTTTTTTTATCAAATTCACATTATAATGTTAGATATGAAAAATATTAACTAAATAATAAAAATATTTGTTTTACACATGCATTTATAAAGAATTTCATTGTCAGCAACTTATTTCAAATGAAAAAAACCACTTGAAAATAAAGAGATTATTTTTTTGCAAAACAATTTTTATGTTCAAAAAAATGTTTTATCTCAGAAAATTAAATAATTAAATATTGGTGAATAATTTTAATTAAATTTATAGAATATAAATTCAATTAAATTTTAAACATTTATTATATGTGTTTTCAAGAAAGAAGCTAAGAAGAAATCAAATTTTACATTAAAAACAATATTTTTCTAAAATTTTGTTTTATCTTCTTTTGTTCACGTATTTTCAAATAATATTTCTTCCCCTTTTGAAAATGTAGTTGATAAAATGATATTTATTTTTTAAATCGTAATTTCAATATATTATTATAGAGAATTTATGTTCATTTTAATAATAATATGATTTGTTTGATGAATAGTGAAAAACAATTGTTTTAATTACAAACTGTCATTTCTTTTAAATAATTTAACAACATAAAACTTCATTTAAGATTTTTTAAGGGTAAAATTAGATGTATTATATATATGAATAAAATTATATTTACTATAATAAATTTCATATTGAATTTTGATATCAAATCTTTTAAAACCATTAATCATTTCTTCTTTGGAAAACGACTTTCTCATCTCTTCTAAAAGGTTAATTTTAAATTCTCGTTTAACCTATTCTATTAAAAGAAAATGTAAAAATGGATTTTTTGATTGGAATAATTATAATTCATATTATCTAATAATTTAAATGACGTTTTGGCTATACTTAATAGTGAAAACTATAATGTAACACCATAAGATTTCATAGTATGTTATCTCTTTATGGTAATTCAATAGCTTGCACATCACGCAACACCGAGTTCAAGAACATCATGACCTATAAAACTAGCTATTTGAAAATCAGTTATGAATAGTAATAACCAAAATTTGAATTTTATTTATATTCTATATATCTTTAACATTCATCTTTTGTGTTTCTTAGACATAATATAAAGGCAACTTCAATTTTTCAGATAAAAGAAGAATTTTTCAAAAATGCATTTTTTCCACCTTTTAATGGAAAAACCTTTTTAAATAAAATATTTGACACATTTATATATTAAATTTAATTAATTAAAATTCTTGTTTATATGTGGTATGAAAAAATTATTTTTGGATAAATTTTTGGTACATTTCTAATAACATTAATATTTTGGTTAATTGTGAAAAATACTAAATTATAATTAAAAACAAATTTTTAAATCGATATAATTTATAGTATTATATTATACATTTTATTAGTTTTAAAGTTTCATTATATTATATTTTTATCATATAATATAATGTAGGTCATTGGATATAATATAACATTTAACTTGTACAAAAACACATGTCAATGTTTTGAGAGTTTTCACATCTTAAAAATCAAAATTTTGGTTTTTGACAATGAGAATTAATTTAAAATCAATTAATGAAACTTATATATTATAAATTTGGTAAAATTGACATCATTATTAAATTTGAAATATCAAAATTATCTAAGGGTGTATTTTTGGTATTTTTATGAAAACGTACAATTTTTGATGAAGAGTGAAAAACACTATCTTATTGTTTAAAACCAATATTTTATATAAATAATTACTATTATTATTTAAATTTATTTTAAAGTAAAAATATAAACATAATAACAACATCAATCCAATGTAATTCATTGGAGTCATTTTATCATAAGACTAGATATATAAAAGTTTATTCAACTATTTAGTTTCTTTTACCCACCTTCTTGGCACATTTGCAAATGTGCATAAAAATTAATTTTACAGCTTATGTGAATTGAATTTAAAAAATTTGAGTGAAATAGTTGACATAAGTATGTAAAATGTGGTTCTGTAGGATGAAAATATTTTTTGTTGAATAGTGACATTTGAAATTTATTTACAACGGTTAAAAGTAAATAGGGTAATTAAAGGTAAACATGATTTTATAATTACCCTAAAATGTTACCTTATTCTATTATATATGCTTATTTTGAGAAAATGATACATTAGGAAAAAAATATGATCTTTTTTATCCACTTGGATTAGATTATAACGTTTATTTTATTTTATTTAAAGATTAGTTAAAAGTGTTAAATTCTAATTTTAATAACTAAACCATTTTTAATATAGGTTTATACATAAGATAAATTTCACTAAAAAAATTCATTATAATTATAAAAAGATTTCATACATCATTTAATTTTATTTATAATTTTTATACGTTAAATAATAAAACATTTATATGACACAACGAAGATTTTGTAATTACCTTATTAATGAAAGAGTAAATTAACTGATGTTATAAATTTTAAAATTATTGTAAATTGAGACTTTTGATTCATTACACGAATTTAAAAGGTTAATATGACATTTTATGATTGATTCAATGAATTTATTCATTTTAATAAGGTATTTATGACTTTCAAAAAAACCAAATACTAAATAATTTCAAAATTAACATAAATGAGTTTTTAAAAGAAATACTATTTTGTTTGATTATATAATAGTCCTAAAAATATGTGGTCTGGAAAAAGGAATTTATAATGATATATATTTCATTAATTACGCACTTTAAGTTCTCTTGTAATTTTATAGTATGTTTATAAACCATTTATTATAATAATATAAGAAGACATGGTAAAAGTTAAACTATTTAACTAAGGGATAAATATAAAAGATTAGGTTAATATGGTGACTTAAATATGTCTAAAACCTATTAGTTGAGAGGATATAGACTCATACCCACATTATCCTCGAAATAAATCAATTTTAAGATATTATAAATGGAAAATTATTTTAAAATAAATTAAAATGTCAAGCTATTCTTAATGCTTCCCTCATCTATCTTATAAAAGGGTACTTCCCCTTCCCCAAATACACACATCCAAAAAAAACTTCTCCGAAAATACCTGCTCAAATATTTTCCCAACTAACCTAAATTAAACATAGTTGCCTTACATTGATCATAAATCCAACCTAAAGAGCCATGTTGTTCAAATCAACACCAAATACCCAAAAAAGAGGTAATTATCTTGCCACCTCTTTTAAAGTACTTTTCTTCTTCCAATTCCTCTTACTTTGTTGTTTCCATACCAAAATAATAAATACAGTAGCTTATACATACTTTGATTTTATTACAAATATGGTAAAACCATATTCATTATTCTATCCATCCTATGAATTATAAATAACCATATGTGTGTACGTATGGCTTACCGTCTCTACGTCATGGTGTAGTTTTTTATTCAACACTTAATTTTTTCGAGGGGTATAATAATGAGTATAATTGATGTAAATAATAAATACAACATGTTAATAATTATATATATATATATATATATATATATATAATATTTCATCCAATTAAACATCGTTTCACCATCGATAGTATGATATTTTCGCTCGTGCATACGTACGGTTTACCATCTCCACGACGTGATGAGATTCATCTTCTCTGATCACCATTCAAGAATTATTATAAAAATATATATTTTTACTATTTATGAGATATATGAAATAATTTTTATACTTTAATAATATATATTTATGTAAATAAATACATGTCATCTACTTACTTCAACACTATATGATAAGAAAACAGAAACAACGTTCATGCATATGTATAGAATGCCATCTCCATGAATGGTGTTTCCATTTCTTATATTTATACATTATAAATATTTATATTCTGAATATATATGATATATAAATCTGGATTTATATTATATAAGTATGTAAATCATGATCTATGTCCTACGATCAAGAATAACAAGTTAAAACACATACGATAAAGAAATCGATTATTACCCGAAATGTTACTTTAGAAAGAAAATTATTATTAAGTGGGTAGTATAAATTCATAAATGAATCATATATAATATCATAAATATTAAAATGGTTCAGAAATAATTTAATAACATACTATGGTCATTATACAAAAGGAAAAACGTACTTATCACTAAAGGAAAGTACAAGGTAAGGGTTATTTTCTCAGTCTCATTATTATCCGAGACTATTTATCAGTAAGTATCTAATGCGAAATATTTATCATCCATGTCCATGTTTCATAAAATAAATCAAATGTAATGTTTTAAGGTTTTATGAAAGGTACAATTTAACTATATCATCATTTTAAATGTTTTAAAGATTTATTTTTCTAAATGTATTTAATTAATGTCCATTTTTTCAAAATGATTTTATGGAATTATTTATATGTACATGATTCTTTTAAAATTTTAATTCCTTAAAAAATAATCAAATTGGTATAGTACACTTTGAATCAAAGAAAAATGGGATTATCACCACATAAAAAAAGTCATAATTTTTGGAAGAAATCAATGGGGAAATATTAATACTACAATAATTTATATGAATATCACTATTTTTATAAATGGTATGGAATTTCCTAAAAATATTTTTAAACTACCCATATAAGAGTTTAATTTTATTTTTGTAAGAAAAAGAATTCATCTTATAATCCTGTGATGGAATGTATATCTATAAGAATTTAATTCAATGAGTTACTATATTAAATAAATAACTAAAAATTTATGAAATTGATTATATATTTTAATGATCGTTACCACGATCAGTTAATTGAATAGAAGAAAAAAATTGTGAAAATTAGTGATGTTATAGTAGTGAATGAATACGCATATATATATCTGAATGATTATCCTTGGGCGATTCCTGATTAGAAGTTAAATTTTACTATTAAAATAGTTAATAATTTCATGCCCATTTATAAAACCCCATATCAATCACCAAAACTAGAACTTGTGTAATTAACAAAACAGTTGCAAAAATTGTTTGACAAATGTTTCATTCATCGTACCAATTCACCATCGGGAGCTCCTATTTTGTTTTCTAAAAAATGTTTGGATCAATGATCCTTTTAATTTATTATTGTTCCATGAATAAAGTCATTATTATGATTACATATAATTTTATTCATCTCAACTACTTTTTTGATTAGTTTGAGAGAGCTTAGTTTTTTTTTATTTGTTGATCTATGGTCTAGGTACCATCAATTAAACATAAAGGAGCATAAAATTATGAATATAGAGTTTTGACAATATATGAGAAATATGTGTTTGTATTTAATCTTTTTCTTTATATAATTCAACTTTTGTTTTTATAGAAAATATAAAAATAGTATTTCGTTTGTTTATGGATAAGTTTGTGGTTGTGTTGATGGATGATATATGGGTATATTATAAAATTTATGAGGAAAATGACCGGCTCTTGAGATTTTTTTGCAAAACATAAAAGAAAAAATTATATTTATCAATTAGTATGTGCGATTTTTGGTTTCAAATAATTTATTTCCTTATATATATATTTTTTCTAAAGATGGCATCACTGTTGAACATACTAAAAAAATTTGATGATGAATGGACAAGACCAAGGAACTATAATAGAGATTTATATTTTTTATGATTGTGATGGTTACTACAGATTGGTTATTGAAAACCGTTCTCAGATTTCTATCTTAATAACTATGTTAACAAGAAAATGATTTAAAGTTTTTTTTAAATAATAATATGCCAATATTTTTATATTGAAAATAATATTGTTGAATACTATCACTTTAGAACATACATGTAGAAATGATGAATTTTTCTTCTATAGCGAGGCTTCATTGAATTGACGTAGTTGTGCTATAATGACTAATTATCAGGTAATTTCTTATGATTAATTGAAATTGAAACCTCATGAGTTATATATCCCATCACATGATCTAGAAGAAGAAGTTAATAGTTTTTTTTAAAAAATTATATTAATAATTTATATATATTATAGAGTGAAATATATACTGATTATGATGGTTTAATGTACATATTACGTCAAAAATATTGAACAATATTTAATGATTTTTTTGGAACTAATCAAGGTTAATAACTACATGATTCATTAGCATCATAGAAATGAAAAAAAGTGGAAAATTCATTGTGATGGAAAAAAAATTCTTCTTTAACAATGATATATTTTGAATATGAATCTTAATTTAATTATTTAATGAGTTTTAGAATTGAATTTTTTGATTAACGGTGGTTTTTTATTTTTTATTATTTTTGTGAAATTGAGTTTGACATAAAGAAATAAGTAAGCTCAGAAAACGGATTCTATTCTATAGAAAATAATATAATGTTTTATGAAGGGTATTTTCTCTTATTTTAATTTTTATGTAGATATTTATATAAATTTGTTTTTAAAATAGTATATGTTCTATGTGATTCCCAATTGAATATAGTGTTTTTATTTTAGTCCATTGTTATCCATTTTCAGATCATCCAGGTGGAACTAAGATGTATAGAGACCATTTGGAGTGTCACTTGTGGGATGAAATGAAAAGTGATATTTTGGAATTTTACATGAAATGTTTTATTTATAAGTTCATTAAATTAGAAAGACGATTACATAAGATAATACATAATACTTTTCCATTTCCAAATTGAAAATGGGAGAATATATCACTAGATTTCTTGGTGGAGTTTCCAAGGAAATATTGATGTGACATTATGATTTCAGTTATTCTTGATTGATTAAAAAAATCATCACATTTTATTCTTTTTTGAGATACATTGTCCTTAGATCAGATTTTGAGATTTTATGTCTTGCTGATAGTTTAGTTAAATAGAGTTCCACTCGCTTTTGTATTATGTTTTGATCTGAGGTTCCCATGTAATTTTTGAAAATCAATTCAAAAGTTGTGGGGGTGAATTAAATTTTGTAAATATTTTCATCCCAAAAACGTTTATAAGTATAATTGATTGAATCGGGCCTTAGAATATATGTTTTATTCTTGTTAAATTGGATATTGGGGATATGGGTAAAATAATATTAATTTGTATGAGTTTTCATATAGAAAAAGTTTTCATTTCAATATATAGATGGAACTATTTGAGGCATTATATGGAAATGTGTTTGAGATGATAGTATTTTAGAATAAATTATAAGAAATTAAGATATTGGGACTATATTTTTTGGTGAAAATAGTTGTAATGGTTCAATTGATTCAGAAACATATAAGTATGAAATAGAGTATGAATAAGATTTATGCAGATAATCATATGATATATCATTCTTTTGAAGTAGGTGATCATGTCACTATCAATTAATCTCCCTGGAAATGTGTTATAATTTTTGTGAAATATTTATTTTCAAGTCATTGGTTCATTGGACCATTTGAAATCGTATATATGGTTTGATCATATACATACAGAGTATATTTAATATGAGTTTATCCACGGTACACATCATTTTCCACGTTTCAATGTTAATAAAATATGTTCCATATTCATCTCATGTTTTTATCCCTTATGAAGACTAGTTGGAATATAATAATTATTATGAGGAGAATCTGGTTAAAGTTATTGAATCTATAGAGAAATTTATTTTAATAATGTGTTTCTCTAAGTAAAATTTTTATGGAAAAAATATATTGTGGAAGAATCATCATTGGAATTATAAAATACTAAAAAAATACCTACTTGATTACAAAGTGAATAAAATTTTGAGGATGTAATTTCAAAATGGTCTGAAGAACGTAACAACCAAGGTAATGATATAATGAATAATTATCTTTTTTAATAATATAAATTTCATAATTATATTCATTATAAAAATAATTTAAAACATTTTAAATCAAAAAATAAATAGTTTTAATTAAAATATTTTATTACACTGTATCTTTTTCTAATGCTTTTCCTTGAGTTTTCATGATGTTTGGGGGACGCGCATCATTCTGCCCTGTATTACCACATTCCAATGGCGGGTGGCATCTGTAGCCTCCTGTGAGACATTTTCTCCTTGATCAAAATGGGATGATGGGATATCGTTCCCTCCTTACAAGGGTTCCTCCTTTGAGTTTTTTTCCTAGTCCGAGTCTCCCTTAAAGATTAAGACATTGTTCATGAAACTCTTCCTGGTTTCATCTGTTAACACTATATAATTATATTGGTTATGTTGGTACATTCTAAAGGGGTCAAGTTAGGGAAATGACTTTCGGTCAGGAGAGTAGTCATATTGGGAATTGCTGGCGTGTCTGGATGTTAAAACATTGGCACACCTTGATTATCCTTTTATAATAGGGCTTCTCAATGGAACATTATTTTAAGGCATCCCACATAGAATGCGGGAAATTTCATTCTAGAGGCATATCTCCAAGGTTTTTCATATCTTCTCAAATTTTACACCGGGTATGTCATATGTTTAATATCTATTGGAGATTGATCAGACTGATTGGAACACTGATAGGATTTGATTATATGGATATATCCCTATGAGGGAAATCCAAGAATGTTTACTAGATTAATGGTTCAAAATACCCAATAATTATAGTCTTGGGATGTAACGCCCCGACCCTAGTTACCCAGAGTAGGTGCATTATTACATAACATTGGCATTATCATGAGAAAGATCAAGTCTCGAAAGACCGATTAGTTTAGTAGCCTTGGAATGACTAGATACATCCATAAAAAATTACATAAAAAACATCTTGTCTTCATATCCCCTCATACTATCCCTGCAGGTCATTCATAAATTACTTCTTCATAATCCTGAAAAAAAAATAAAACATTGAAAGGGGTGTGCTCGGATGCTCAGTAAGGATAACATTATAGCAGAAGCTTTCATAAATAAGCATAAACACTTAAGGCTATTTATAACTAAAACAAAAGCCTTTGAAACTTGAACTTCAGCATAAAATGGCAAAGGTAAAATGAAATAATGCCATTTACTTACTCACATGGATATTCTACTAGTCGAATGATCACATGAAATATCAATAACCACTTTCATAATGATGGAATGCATAATGCCAGACTATCATAACCACATAGCCAAGGCCTCGTGCCAAGACTACAAATAAGATTTTGCCAAGGCCTTGTGCCAAGACACTAGTTTGTCTCATGAGACCTACCGATGCATCGAGGAGCTATAGCGGGCTCCACCCATCACTTATTAAGTCCAATGCATTCCTCATATGAATAGGTTTAAGCATAAAATAAACATTCGTATTAAAACTAGCATACGAAATGTCAATACTTTAACCACAAACCATGAATGGTATAAAAATAGAACATCCACAGTCAAACATAACTCATTTGATACAATATGAAAGATTGTATTGTATCACATTAACCTCAATCATGAATAATGAAGGATGTTGACATAGATGAAAATAATCATCATAACTATTTGAGAGAAATATCCCCGTTTTCTTGAAAACTTTTAAAAGTCACACTATTTTTCAAGAAGCCATTTAAAAGTAGATTTTTGAATCAAAGTGTCCCATACCACTTTGAAACTTTTAAAAGGATTATTAATTTTAAAACTTTAATGTCCATATAAATAAATCCTTAAAACCATTTTTAAAATATGGACATTAATGAGCATGATTTAGAAGAATAATTCTTTAAAACATTTTAAAATGGTATTTTGGTTAGAGTTTCTAACCAAAAGAGAGACACTTGAATACAAATAATTGAGGTAATAAAAACATTGTAATATCATGAGAATAAAGGAATTCATGATATACTATGTCAAAGTACATTATATACACCACATAAAAGTGATTTGGTGTATATCATCAAAGAAGTCTCAATGGAATGTAAATTGAGATGAAATCTCTCATAAAGGTTGTATCCTTAGGTTAAGGATAAATCAACGACATAATTATGTGTGACAAATATAAATACACTAAATATGATTGGATATTCAGTGTAAATCAATCAAAGGATATTCACACATATTCTTGTAAAAACAATACCAACGAATTGGATGTTTAACTCAACAAATGGAGAATGAGTTAAAATTACTCTTATCGAATTCATATCAATGAATTGAGAATTATCAATGGAGTGATTATGTGTATCAAACTTATATCCACAGGAAGGGGAGTGGAAATTATGACATAATCAAATGAATAGTGATTCCACACATAATCATGGAGTAATATAATCAATGAAATATGCGTAAAGCCAAATGAGTGGAAATTGAAATCTCAAATTCCCTTATTGATTAGGTAACTTAAGAAACAAACACCCATGAAAGAAAGATCATACCATGATGATGTAAATACCCATAAAATAAAGTATATTACACAATGAATACAATCATGGGTAGTACACATACGCCACATGCAATAATTAAGTGGTGATCAATGGAATTCTCACGGAATTAAAAGTGAGACAAGAAACCCCTTACCACGTTAATCAACTGAGTCGCATGGCCAAAAGAAAATAACCACCAAATGATTTACAGAATAACATGAATATAAAGTGAATCAGGATAATATATATCCAATGGAAGTACACAATACACCACTTTCAATAATTTAGTAGCGAACAATGGAAATCTCACGGAATTGAAAGTGAGATAAGAGAATCCCTTACTTTGTACTTTTTCCTTGGTCGATGGTAGGTTTACCTCCTGTATAATGGTGAAATAATTGTTATTGAATAATACAAGAATCAGTTACTTTAATATGATATCATATATGATCTTTTAACATTGATATGTTAATAATATCTTAGAATTATCGTCATTTCAGGTGTTAACGAGTTCATTTTACTTTATATTCTTTGTTATGTGTGCCATATTCGTTATTAATGGGATGTATATTATTCATATTCAGAATGGTATCAAGTCCTTAAACATCATTTTTAAATCATCAAATGATAATTATACTTGAATGGATACGATGGAGAATGAATCTCATCACGTTCGTGGAGACGGTAGTCCGTACGTACGCACGAACGCTACTTCCATTTAATTTTTATTTTAAAAGAATCGAATCCAAATGATACATAGGTATATTACTATTCCATTAAAATATAATATTTTATATATGTTACTTAAGTTCATTAACATCATCCTTTATACGTTCCATGTGTGGTATGAACGAGTCATATCATTTTAAGGGGGCGGTAGTCCGCACTTCCTCAAATGAAATTATCTTATGTATATACAACATGAAACGAATAATTGTATGAAATAAAATGGAATTACAGAAGCTTATATATAAAATATATATCATTAATATCATATTTAATTACAGTGCCATCCTAATGGCCACCATGAGAGGCGGTAAGATGTATTTGAACAATCATCGTTTCGTGAGGCGTTAGTTTGCCATCCACAGAAACATTATGTTCATCATCCATTAGATGGAGTTGTGTGAATGTGTAGTTTGAATCCTTCTTATAAAAACATACTAGTATATTGTGGATACTGGTGTTGTTACAAAATAAAGGAAATAAAAAGAGTTTGGGGGCTGGAGAAGCAAAATAATTGAAAATAATTTAAGAGAAAATGTTACCTTTAATTTAGGTAACTCACTTTGGTTGGAACCAGAGGACTTCTTGAAATGCTTTCTGCCTAAGGGGAAGCTTCAAGGAGGAGGAGAGGGATGTGGGGAGATTAGTTGGGTAGAGTTTGGACGAGCCAAGTGGCTTGAGAGGTGTGAGGAATGAGTAGAAGTGGTCTCCTTTTATAAGGGAGAGGAGGGGCTCTTTAGGAAATAGTGAAAGTATTACTTTATAATATAATTATATTCGGTTTATAATGGTCCAAAAATCATTGAGGTCGAAGATAAGATGACTCATATTCTAAATAACATCAACCAATAAGAATTGGACAGGTTTTAGATAATATTTTAATCATTATAATCTTATTTATTTAAATGATTTATTAATGAGGTAAACATTGCATCATTATTGTGTCATTAATAATTTAAATTATTTGATGTCTAAAAATTATAAATAAAATATCATTATGTAGGAAGTCTTTTTATCTTTCTAATGGATGTTTATAATCGAAAATCCAACATGTATAACCCTATGTAAAAATTGTTCTTTTAAAAGATGTAAGCTTATGCCATTTTTGTATTCATTTTAACTTAATTAAAATAAAGTGTCATTATCACTTACAATTGGATCAATGGGGTCCCAAAATTGACCCAAAGATGCCCATGGTCGACCATGTATCAACCAATAGGGTTAAGACACGTTTTAGGGTAATTTAGTATTATTATAATATTATTTTTAACCCTTATTTACCAGATTTACCCTTAACCATGGTAAATAAAATATTTACCGCAGTAATTATTCAAAATGTCTAAAAATAAAAGTTACCTATTTACACAATTTGAACATCCTGATTCCAAATATGGAATCCATTTTTCTAAATTCAAAACACAGAAGTGGCAGAAATTAATTTAAAATTAATTCCCGCTGTCAAAACAAAAAGCGTGTTTTTAAGAGATAATAACTATCAAAAGATTGACACTTGTTTACGTTCGGTTTAATTGTAAAATTATGTCCAATGACCAAAATTATATTAAATGGTAAAAATATATTCTAAATATACTTTAAAACCACTCAAATTCATAATTTATCACTATTAATTATTTTGATTAAAAAAGTTGTTTTTAATTAAAATTTAGTAATTTTTACTATTCATCAAAATATGAAAGTTATCCGAAAAGTACCAAAATTTCACCTTAGGCTAAATTTGATATTCCGAATCCAATAATGAAGTCCATTTTGAAATATAAAATATATATAATTTTAAAAAATTAAGTATTACTATTCATAACGGCTAGTTTGATCGGTTGTGGTGTGTGTTAAAACTCGAAGTTGCGTACAAAACACGCTACTGTTTTATTCAAAGGAAAGCGTACCGTGGAAGCTTGGGATGTTTTATTTTAAATTTTTTGATGTCCCCATTTAGTCAAAAAGTTTAAAATATTTTATTTAAAAAGGGTTCACTATTAAAATTTGGTAAAACTATAATACTGAAGATGAATTTGTTCTTACAATATGTCTAAGAAACTCATAATATGGATTCTAAAATTATAAGGATTATATAAAGTTTAAAATTTAGTTAATACTATTCATAACCATTTTTGAACGGCTTGTTTGGTAAGTCATGGTGCGCTTGAACTCGGTGTTGCGTGTAGTGCAAGTTATTGAATTATTTTGAAGAAATAACACACTATGAAAGCTTGGGGTGTTACATGGGAAGGTGTGTCCACAAATGAGAAGGTTTCACACCGTGAAGGATGATCCAAACACCACAAAGGGTGGATCAGATGATGGTGGGTCCCAAAAAAAAGGGACACCTAATTTTATCATTATAATTGATTGATAATTGTTGAGGATTCCTATATATCCTATTTAGAATATATAGATAAAAACCCACTTAGTTCTAGAGGGTGATTCAATTGATTAGGGTGAGCATAATTGACAACAACCCAGAAGCATGTTAGGGATTATGTGTGGTTAGCGTCTTGGGTAACACAATGATAAATGACACGAATGGGTCTTACACATGGTTAGCTACCTGTACGTAGGTCATGATTTCATTAGGATGTAGCAGCCTGGGTGAAACCCAGAAGGAGATGGATGAAAGTTTCAAGGTTGGAATGAATCAGGATAGAACTAAGAACATTTGTTAATGTTATGATTTTGGGATTGAACCTCAGGGAGGTCTCCTATGTATCTCAGTGGCATGGAATCAATGTCCTTGTAGTTAAGGAATGGGGATATGAGTCACCTGAAGAGGTAAATCATGAAAAAGGATGTCTAACACCCTGATATTTGATGAGATAGATTCCTTTTTATTTCTTTTATGTATTGTGTTGTAAGCTACACAAAGATTATATTTAATTATACGCAACACCGTATTAGCTTGCAGTATATGAAATACTATTCTTGGAATGTGATTCAAAAAATTTCATGTTATTTTAATAGAATTAATTTTATGCAAGATCGAGAATATTTGATTACTAAATATTATGACCTATTTTTTTTATAATGGAGGGTATGACTTGTATTGACTTTTTTCAATAAAACTATTTAAATTAATATAAGTGGTCCTATTAAAATAATAAAATCACACTTCAAGGATATTATTAGTGAAATGTATATTTAATATAATCAATGTAATTTTTTAAATTCATCATATATATATTCGAGACATGGGATAAGAACAAATTCAATTTTTCAGATAGAAGATTTATTTTTCATAAAAATACATTTTTATTGCCTCCTTTTGGGGATATATTTTTAAATCTAGATTTTTGACAATTGTATAAGTTCTATTTATTATGATAAACTTCTAATTTGGAAAAGGTGAATAAAAATTTACCTTGGTTGAATTTATTTCTATTTTTTTATTATATTCATATATTAATGAACTGTGAAAAAAACTGCATTTTAATTCAAAATATCATTTTCTTAAAATTTATTTATATTGTTATATTATATTTTTAATTGGTTTTAAAGTGTAATTGGATTATATTTTTATCATTTAATACAATTTTTTCATTGTAAGTAATTTAAAATTTAAATTGGACATAAACCCCTGTTAATATTTTGATAGATTTTACTTCTTAAAAACCATTTTTCTAGTTTTGACAATAGAAATTAATTTAAAATTAATTAATTAAACTTTTATGTTTTTAATTTTTAAAAATGGATTCCATATTTGGAATCTACGGGTAAAAATTATTTAAATATGTTAATTTTATGTTTTGATATTATAAATAGTAACTATGATAATTTTTATTTACCATAGTTAAAGGTAAATCATGTAAATTGAGCAGAAAGACAATATGATAAAAATAATAAAATTTCATTAACACCTACCAAAATCCTATTGAATTAATTAGAGTCAAATAATATCACCTAAGTGTCAGAATGGATTCATTTAATAGTCTTTTTTCTATGAAAGTGATTTAATTATAATTAAAACAAAATAAAGTGATAATATGCCACTCTATTATGTCGTAGGAGTATAGTAACCTTAATTTAGTGATAAACATGATAAAACATCGAAAATAAATAGTATTCAAAAATATAATGAAATTATATACCACATGTGAATTTATTTTGATTTTTTAGAGATTAAATAATAAACATTAATAATTACACAATAGTGATGTAGAAATTATTTTATTAATAGAAATATCAAATAAATGTTTTTGAAAAATATTAAAAGAAATAATGTGAACTAATTAATGTTCCCCACAAATTTTATAGCTTACCATAACATGTTATGAGTGAATCAATTTCTTTTTATTTATATTCCTTTTGAAATTTATTTAATGTCAAATAAATTAATAGTGCCAAAATTGACACTATTGATATTTTGTAAAAATAACATATTATTAAATTATTTAAAAATCACAAAAATATTAAAAAAAATGAGAATTTTAATGCACAAAATTTCATAAATCAAATAATTATGGACAATTTACAACACATAAGTAAATATTTATATCCATTTAATATATAGAATATTATTACCACAATTAAAATTAAATAGATTAAATAAGGATAAATCAAAATGATAAGTTTTAAAATAGATAAAAAACTGGTCTAATTTTTATTGGTTGAGAGTATATCTACCAATACTTATATTATATTTAAAATATTATATTTTTCAGGAATTTTAAATTAAAAATTAATTTATATTACTTTAATAGTTTTGGTATTTCCAACGGTTCCCTTCCCCTCTCTTATAAAAGGTCACATATTCTCCTCATTTAATTACACCTATGAAGCCCTTTGTCTTAACCAAAACCTACCCATTTTATCCCCTCATCTTCTCTCACTTAATCCAAGAGGCCGTTCTTTTGGATGAAATCCATCTTATGTTGACCATTTGTGAAAATCAAAATGAGATACTTGAAAAGGTGGTAATTGTTTTATCACCTCTTTCAAAATTCTATTCTTCTTCAACTAAATCTTATTATGTTGTTTACATACTAATGTTAAAAATATAGTATATTATACATGATTATGTTTTATTATAATTATGGTACAATATTATACCACTTTTTATCCACCCTATGAATAACAATATCACCATGCATGTGTGTGTATGGCTTACCGTCTCCACGCTGTGGAGAAATTTGTTATTCAATAATACTTAATTAGGATGGGTATAATGATCAGTATAATGGATTTAAATAGTTATTATAACATGTTAGTTATTTTAAACAGTTAATATAGCATCCAATTATATACCATTTATCAATTAATTGAATGATATTGTCACTCGTGCGTTCGTACGGGATACCATCTCCACAATGTGAAGTGATTAACTCTACTTGATATTCATTAAATCATGATTATATACAAGAATATAATGAATAAATATGATAGATATTATAATAATATCATTATGCCAGAGATATAACTATATCTAAAGAATTTTAACATGATATTATTTGAAAAAACCTGCATAAGAACATAAAGCAGTTAATATCCAAATAACAGGTGGCAATGAAATGTTACTAACAAAATGAAAATAATATGATCACATATGATATCATAAAAATTACTATTATTCTAGAAAAAATCAATAAAATTTTATACTTCATTATCCAGTAGGTTTAGATATGTAAGAATCATATCAGACCTAAGGTAAGGGATAATTATTCAATCTCATTGTTATTCAATATTGATAATACGTAAGTATTTAATTGTTGTATATTTATTAGCAACATCCATGTTTCTTAATTATTTAATATTAATTATATTATTCTATAATTTTTTAAGGTTAATTTTTTCATATTCTAAATATTTATTGAATAGTATGAAATTAATATTTTGTCGTCATTCGATTCGAGGTACTTTGTGTGTTTTTCGGAAAAGGTTTGAGGAGAATGTTTTTTCAAATTGTACGACATGAGTGGATTTTTACAATTTCATAATTCCATACTTCCATGAAGTATATTTTTCATGATTTGAACTTTATTTTTAAATAAATTATTTTATTTTAAAATTGTTCTCTATTTTGAAAAAAGAAAATGATTTTGAAGACGAATGAATATTTTCCTCAATAATTAAGTTAATGTGTTTTATCAAAATTATTTCCCATCAAAGATGATTATCTTTAAATTTGATTATGTTCATATACATTCTATTAGTATGATTTGTTTATTTTAATGAAGGAATTATATTTCATACTGATTATGTTATGACGGAATAATGTATAAGATACCCATTTTTTTTCTTAGGTTATGCTACAATGAATGATTTATGTTTTGGTGGCACATGTATGAATGATTTCATTATGATAAGGGTGGGACCTATATATCCCTCTAATTAAATGTTTAACCATATATATCTCATGAGATAAACATGAATGGAATGAGAATGAAATCTGGTTTAGTAATACTAGGTTGGAATGGCTATTAAATTTGATTCAGTAATACATGGTTGGAACGAAAAATAAACATGGTTCAGTAATGGACATTTTCCACTATAATGGTCTTAGAATCAATTCCTAGGATACTATAGAAATCATATTATGTGATTATTTTTTTCCACAAATTCCATGTTTTTATTCCAATGTTGTTTTCTCATGGTTCATGATTCCATTATGATTTATCCCATATAAACTATAATGATTTTTTTCATGACTCAGGATTTGGGTAAATGTTAAATGTGGTTTTTTTTTTCAAAAGTTATGTCCATGTTTTTACATTCTAATGTTTATGTTTTGTAATATATTTTTAATGCTCACTCTTACTGATCATTAGAGATCATACATTTTCATGTTTATTTTCCCCCAGGATTTGAATAAGGTTATTAAGTAAGATGTGTCATAAATGGCGTCTAGTTATGAAGGATAAAGCCGGAGACAATGTTGATGTTTTATAAAATAGATGTTTTTGTTTTCCATTTTCCAAAGACACAAACTAATACGGTCTATGGATATCTATTTATGCCATGAGTTAATTATATTTCAAAAGTAATGTAATATCCATATATGTCAAGCATCGGTCTTTACAGATGGTATTAGTGTGAAGGTCTAGTCTACCATTAGAATCTTGGATATGAAAACATTAGTGAGGTCCCTAGAGATATTTCTATGGTAAGTAAATGGATTTAAAAAAGATAATTATAAGTATAGGTTACAATAATAATGTTTTTGTGATAATCATGACTACCCTAGGGTTAAAAAAGAGATATCATAAATTAAAATATAATGAGTAATTTACATTAATTATGTTTTTCTAATCTCTAATATGTATTTCTCAGACTTTTTTTCTAGTCTTAGTCAATAGCCATAACTACATAGAAAATAGTTAACCATTTAATTTTTCAAAAATGGAAAAAATGGTATTTATGAAGTTCTATTTGCAAAGTTATAATATCATGAAAAGAATCATGATGATGGCACAAGTATTGTTCATACTGATAAGGATAAAGATATTTTAAATGACATGTGAAAGGTATACGATGTTCTTCAAGTATTTATTACATTAAACCTAAGAATATTTAGGTTGAGAAACATTAGAACATGGTTCATATTTCAGGAAAGATAATGATGATGGATCCTGAGTATTGGTTTGAGAATAAAGTTAAATGACTGAGCTATATATGTTTCGTAATTCAAATATTGTGTAATATGAATCAATAAATATATATGTGTTTTCAATATAAGTATTTCATTAAGGATTCTAAAGGATATGTTGAATATTCCTAATGGAGCCAAAAAATTTATTTCAGGGTAAGGTGGTATACTTAAAGAATATATGATTAAGGGGAAGATAACCCATAATATGTCCTTTATGTTAAGATAGTGATATTTTGATAAATATATGTTGTATTTGAATAAGTGAGGTAGATGATTTTATTTTCTTGGGAACTAATTGTGGAGTTTTTTATAAGCGGTTTATGCTATCATGCATGAATTCTAAAACTTTTTGGGACTTAAAGAATATATCCAACAATTGTTGGAAAAATAAAACATGTATGTTTTCAATAAGGATACTAGATACTTCTGGTTGTAACCAAGACTCAAGAGAATACATGATGATGGTGTTAAAATTTGTGGAATCTAACCAACTATAGATATCTTAGGATATATGGAGGATAAATTTTAAGCTGGGTTTGTGAACCTCTTTTTATAGTTTTGGATATTCTGCATTTATAAGGATTGTGTGGTTATCACATTTTTATAAATTTTAAGTTAAACATCAGATGATGATCGTTATAATAAATTATTACCTCACCATATATGGAATTATTCATGTTTGGTAACTTGTTATAACCTTTTTTGATAAAGATATATGGAATTACCTATCATTCAATGTATAGATCGCATGATCTGCTAATAATTCATGAAAAAAATTTCAACTTAATTTCATTGAATAAGAGATGATGTAGAAATTTTTCAATACATGAAAAAGAATGATATTGTATTGAAATCAAGTAAGTATTTCATTTCATGTTCTTAAAATTTAGGGAATCTATCTTGAAAGCCAAAAATTACAACCTATTATCTTCTAATCTCATTAATCATATGATCCCTTAAATAATCAATGATTTATGGTTTATTGGTTTTTAATTTCTCCAATCCTTGTTCTCTTACCTATCCATAAGAACATGATGGTTATATTTTCCTTCCATATCCATGTTTTTACTTCCAATCAATGTCCTCTTATGGGGTAACCTGGTGATGAGTTTCTTTGGTTAACAGTTATGTTTCAAACATTTCTTTTTCAAATGGAGGTTTAGAATTCATTTTTATGACCTGGGTTTCTATGAATGAAAATTTCATGTAGTAAAAATTTTATAACCCCAATGAATTTTTATGGAAAAATTAATTTTATGGGGGGTAGAATGAAACACCCCAATATTTTAGGAGAAATATTCTTTTTAATATCCATTATGTCTTGTGTTGTTCACTACACCAAGATTAGATTACACTGTATGCAACACATAATTATCTTGAAATATACGAAACACTATTCATGGATTTCCATACACACAATTTAAGGTTATTTTTATAGAATTCATTTCATGAAAGACCGAGTATAAGTTATAAAGAAATATTATAACCTAGTCATTATAATGACGGGTACAAATAGTATTAAATTCCTTTTAAAAAACTATTTAAATGAAAATAAATAATTATATAAAATTAAATAAATCACTCTTTATGTATTTTTTAGTGAAATATATATTTAATATATTAAATGTAATGTTTTAAATTCATTTTATATGTTTTATTGAAATTATATGAGTACAAATTCAATTTATTAGATTAAATTAATTATTTTTCAAAAAAATATAGTTTTATGACCATTTTATGGTGAACCCTTTTTAAATATAGTTTTAGATAATTTTATAAGTTCTATTTGACATAATAATGTTATTCTTCATAATTGGTCCATCAAAATTTAACTTCGTTGAAATTTTGTTATTTTTCAGATAATATTAATGTTTTAATGAATAATGAAAAATACTACATTTTAATTCCAAACTGCATTTTCTTCAAATTTATTTATATAGTTATATTATATTTTTAATTGGTTTTAAATATTAATTTTATTATTTTATTATCATTTAATAAAATTTTGTTCATTGTATGTAATTTTACATTTAAATTGGACATAAACACATGTCAATGTTTTGATAGATTTTAGTTCAAAGAAACCCACATTTTGGTTTAGACATCCGAAATTAATTTTAAATTAATTAATAAAACATTTTGATTGTGATTTTTTTAAATTTCTTCAATATTTGGAATCATTGTTTCAAATTTATGTTAATAATTTTCTTTTATATTTGGATTTTAGGAACAGTAAATATGATAATTTTTATTTACCACATTTAAAGGTAAATTGAGTAATTTAAGGTAAAACTATGTTATAAAGATAATTAAATTACCCTAAAACCAACCAAAATTCTATTTAATGATTTAATGTCAACAAATATCACCTAAGGGTCGGAAGATATTAATTTAATTGACTTTGATCCATGATTGTGATGTAATTATAATTAAAACAAAAGAAAGTGACATCATGTCACTCTCTTATCTCTTATGAGTATAATAATTTTAATGTTTTTATAAGCATGATAAATCTTCAAAAATAAATATTATTCAAAAATTTAATTAAATTATATACATCATTTGAATTTATTTAAAATTTTTATACATTATATAATTGACTTTAATAATTACACGATAATGATGTAGAAATCATTTTATTAAAAGAATTATAATATCTACAAATTAATGTTATCCAAGAATTTTTTTGATGACTACCATATTTTAGTTGTGTATTGAAAAATATTGTGTGAACTTATCTTTTTTTGGATTTTATATAATGTCAAATAATTTAATAGTGTCAAAATTGACACTATTGATATTTTTTTTAAAATTACATATTATTAAATAAATTAAAAATCATAAAAATATTTAAAAATTAAAAAGTAAAAATTTTAAGGTATAAAATGTCTTAAATCATAAAATTATTTACAATTTTCTGAACATGAGTAAATATTTATAACCATTTATTATTTAGAATATGATTACCAAAATTAAAATTAAATAGATTAAATAAGGATAATGAAAAATCATAAGGTTTAAAATAAAATCAAAACAAGTGTAAATTTTATTTCATGATAGTATTTAGACCAATCATCATCTTATATTTGGAATTAACTACTTTGGAGGATTTTTAATTTAAAAATTTATTTATATTACTTTCATAGTTTTGGTATTTCCAAAGGTGTCCCTCCCCTCTCTTCTAAAAGGGAACATCTTCTTATCTTTTAGGCACACCTCTAGATCAATTTTTTCTTTTCCTAACCCTACCCATTTCTTCCCCTAACTTCCATCACTTCATTCTATAGTCCTAACTTTGAACAAAAATCCATCTTAAAGAGACCGTTTGCGTAAATCAAATGGATATGCTCGAAAAAGAGGTAATTGTTTTAACACAACATTAAAAATTATATTCCACTTATACTTACTTTTCTTATTTTATTCAAATACTAAAATAACAAATATAGTATCTTATAAATTATTATATGTTATTTTGATTATTGTACAAACTTATTCCTCCTTTTAACGATCATATGAATAACAATATCAACATGTGTACGTACCTACGACTTAACATCTCCACATTATGGTGTAATTTTTATTAAAAAAATAAAAAATTTGTATGGGTATAATGATTATTATAATAAATTTAAATAGTTAAAATAAATTTATATTCATTTTTTATAGTTAATATAGTATCCAATTCTATACTATTTAACCATTAAGTAAATGATATCATCCCTCGTGCGTACGTACAGCCTACCATCTCCACAATGTGATGTGATTCATTTTACATGATCTTCATTAAACCATGATTATGAACATGAATGGAATGAATAAATATTATATATATTATACTAATATAATTTTTTAAATGATATAACTGTAACAAAATAATTATAACTCGAACATATCTGACAAAACATGCATAATAAAATGAAGCCGTTAATATCCAAATAATGTGTGTCAAAGATATGTCACTAAAAAACTAATGATAATATGATTATATATGATATCATAATAATTAATATGATTATAGAATTAGTAAATAACATTATTTAAATCATTATATAGTTGGTTCTGATATATACAAACCATATTAGACCAAAGGTATGGGATAATTTTTCAATCTCATTATTCACGTGATTGTTCATATGTAAGTATTTACTGGGGTATATTTATTAGAAACATCCATGTTTCATAGATATTTTATGTTATTTATTTTATTCTAAATTTTTTAAAGTTAATTTTAATCATTGGCTATTTTTTATTGAAGGATATTAAATGAATCTTTGGTGGTTATTCGATTAAAGGTACTTTTTGACTTTTTGGAAAAAAGTGTGAGGAGAATTTTTTTAACATATACAACATGAATGGATTTTTAAGATTTCATAACACCATATTTACATGAATCTTACATTAATTTATTTGAATTTTATTTCCAATTTTATTATTTTCTTTTAATTTTTTTTTACCTTTTTAGAATAGAAAATGTTTTGGAAGAAGAAGGGATATTTTCTTCAAGAATTAGTTCAATTATTTTATCAAAATTATTTTTGATCTAAGATAATGTTATTTAAATAGGGTTATGTGTCTAAAAAAAATATTACAGTGATTTGATTATGTTAATTAGGAAATTGTATTTTATATGGATTATGTTATGATGGAATGATGTTTATGAAACCCATTTTATTTCTTGTGTAATGAACTGATTAAAGATTTATGTTTTGTGGAACATGTAAGAATGACTTCATTATGAGATGGGTTGGACCTATATCTCCCTACAATGCATTAGGTAATAATTTTTATCATATTATATATATATTTCTAGAATGAAAAGTAAATCTAGTTCAGTAATACAGGTCTATAATGGCATGTAAATCTAGTTTCGTAGTACATGGCTGGAATGGAAAGTAAACCCGACTCAGTAATGGGCTCTTTCCACTATGATGGTCTCGGAAAAAATTCATTTGCAACTATGGAAATCCAATTATGTGCTTATTTTTTTACCATGATTCCATGTATTATTCCAATACTATTTTTTCATGGTTCATGATTCCATTATGATTTATAACCTATAAAATAAAACGATTTATTTCATGACTCAATATTATAGTATATGTTGAAAGTGGTAATTTTTTTAAAAGTTGTGTTCATGTTTTTACATTATTATGTTTATGTTTTTTATGATATTTTACATGCTCCCAATTATTGAGCATTTAATCTCACCACTTTTCATGTTTCTTTTCCCCCAGGATTTTAAAAAGGTTATTATGTAAGATGTGTCAAAGGGGGTTCTAGTTATGATGGATAAAGTATATGTTTTATGAGCACGTTGTTTGTGTTTTCTAGTTTCCAGAGGAACTAAACTAATAATTTCTTTTGTAATTTATTTGTTTCACTTATTAATTATTCCCCAAAAGTAATGCAATTTCCATGTACTTAAATTTTTTGTCTTTACATGACGCATGGATGGGGACCCAATGATAATGGAGCCAACAGGATTAAGGCATGACCTTTCTTAGACACAAAGGCTCATTTGAGATACTTAGATGAGGAGTGGGTGATGGGATTGCACCTTGGGGAGGCTTCCTATATAAAATTCTCAAGAATGAAATTATCAAATTCCATGTAGTCCATTAATGGGGAGCAGAATCCGGGTGTACAAAAAGGACAACAACCCGAAGAGATGCTTAGGAATTACGCATGGTTAGCAGCCCATCACAAGAGGGACACTATTGGTTAGAGGAGTATGGATTGAGTGTGAGATGTATGCACTGAGACAACCTAATAACTAGTCTAACATAGCTAAGGGTTGGACCAAGGATGTGGGTCCCAACAAAGGGGACACCGATGTTTACTAGTTTTTTGGGTAGAACCTCAGGGATTCATCATACTTTCCATGTCAAGGGGACAGGGATTAAAACCCATGTAGTTTGAACTCATATATTGTAGTTTCATGTTGTACTAAAGGATCATATTGTTTAACATCATGAAAGATGAGATTAAACCATGGTGAAGTGATCAGAACCATTGGGTGATGGGTGATGGGATTGAAACTTAGAGAGGCTTCCTATGTACCTTTCATGAAAAGGTAAATGATCAATGTCAATGTAGTTTAGTAATGAAGGGGATTAGGCATACATTATAAGGAAACCCAAATAGTATTTCATGGTCCATGCTTACTCTAATCCCATGTGAGTCATGCTCATTGTGAGAAGAAAGACAAAGAAATAGACTTGATGATCACATTGAAAAAATTGCGTCAGTGAGGAGTAGAGAGGGTATTACGTGTGATTAGAAGACCAAATAGGAAACATGGGCTTACGTGTGGTTTACGACCAAGGGATAGGAATACCGAGATACTATAGGATGATGCCTAGCTATACGAGGAGGAACAGACTATCATACACGGGGGGGGGGGGGGGCAACCAAGTTGTGTCAGGGATTACACAATGTTTTCCTAAGGTGCACATGGCGACAATGTGGAATGGGAGAGGGGGAGTAAAAGGGAACTGATAGACATACCCTTCAGGGTCTTCATTTGATCTTTACTCAAGTATTGATCACAGTTTATCATCTTGTGTTGTGAGCATGGTGTTTCTTTCTAGTTTTAGATCTTATTTCTTGGACGGTGAGGACTCCCACCTCGCCCCTTGGATTTACATAACTTACACAACGTCTACTTGGGGATGGAATGGCACAATAAAGGCCCTGGATTAATGGGGATTTGGATTGATTCATTGAGGGGTCCATGTTATCATTACTATGAAATGAATCAATAGTAGTTAGAATACCTGTGCCAAGAGTCATGAGGTAGGGCACCATAACACGAAACACCACTCGAGGGAGTAAGAAATCACTATCCATAATCCTGGAGGACTACATAGAGGATCTGATCATAGGATAGGGTTGATATGCACAAGACAGACTTAGACATGGTTCCTTAGGTTGAGGAAAATACATGGAGAACATAGTAATGGGTTCATGCAATATTTAAGTCTTGCGTGTAAGATGATTTCATGCCCCTAGATTACAGTATGCTTGAAAAATGAGGGGCTAGGGGGTGAAAGAGGCCCAATAGATGGCCAAATATTGTGCCCAATAAGGATACATTGAATGAAATTTACTACTATTAAATGGATATGGGTGATGATTAATCCCATATAGGGCCCACCCAATGGAGTACTCTTGGGAGACATGTCCCGCAAGATCTAGTACCTTGAGTCCATATCTTTCATGCAGATGCGGAAGGGGTGGTATAATGCACACGAGAGTGGAATTTTATCTTCTATAATTGTCCCCTAAAGTATGAGGGAAAACATCAATTTATAGGCATAAAATTTAGTGGTGGTCCATAGGGATACATGTGCAGATGTGGAATTTGACGTCGTAATGGGCATTCATGATCTTACGCCAAGGCCATTTTCTAGTGCACCGGCCTGATTTCCACAGCACCTATGACATGGAAATCTTTTGGAATGTCACCGTAGAAGAATCCATTGGACTTTTTATTGTGAATTCAGGTACATTCATGCATATATACATCTTTTTCGTTGACCTAAAATCTTGCGTGCGCCTCCCATGAGAGCCTCGAGATCATTCAGTGATTGTAAATATTCATTCGGTATGATTAAGTATTATGTTTCATGTCTTTAAATGGAATTCGATGCCAGAAAATTCCCCCCTAAGAATCTGATCTAAAATTATCTTGAATCTATTGGAACCTATGAAGAAAATTTTAAAAGATATGAAATGTATGATTTATTTTTAATTATTATCCCCAAAATAGAAAATATATATATTATTTTGAGTCTTACAAACTATTTTTTAAGGACATGGATATAATATACTTTAGTCCCTATGAATATTTCATTCGATATGTACTGATGTTTGAAATGTAAATTGTATATTTAATCATTTTAAATGTTTTTTATGATAAAAAGAAATATAGAGTCTCAAATATATGATAGAAAGAAATTATTTCTATCTACATTCCATAAATGTGGGATTTTGCATTAAGGGAATTTCGTGAATGGAATTGGAAGGTTCATTAAATGTGGTAAGTTGGGTTATGAAGATTGTGAGTGTAAAAAATGTAGTAAATGGTATGTTATTTTATTGGAGGATAAGATTATTAAAACTAATACACCAAAAACCCTCCATTGTTTCATGTTCAAGGATTTTTGAAATTACAAGAATAAATGGCCCAATATAAAGGAAAATGTGGATGATATTCCACAAACAAACTCAGAGGACAAAGTAAAAAATGGGAATATTATTCACTAAAAGTGGATAAATGAATAATGGAAATTTGGTTACACTTATCTTCCCCACATTATTTTGGAATTTCAAGTTTTATTTTGTTTGAATGAGCCCTAATAAAATATTATATTCTACCATTTAGTAAAATTTCAAGAGATTATATACCTCTATATGGATTCTGGAATAATAAAATCACATTTTAAGTTCTATTGATATAATTATTAATCAATGATTCCTATGAAGATTTTTCAATAAAAGATAAAATTTTATATAAAGAATAAACCATGAATTAACATTTTTAAGTTTATATGGTTCCTTGTAATACTAACATTAGAGTTTTGGATACCACTGCGGGATTTTGAGTTTGAGGTTGATCAAATGTTCAAAGTAATTGACACCAATTTTATAGTCTTATGTGAATGGATTTATCAATCATAAGTATATTTTAATTGAAATTTATGGAAATTCAACCCTTTGGTATTTTTTTTGTTTAGTAACAACGTTATTTAAGGAGGAATTATTTTAAATTTTTTTGTCTTGTGATTAATGGTTTTGGTAACCTTTATGGTTTTTCTTATAAGTTATGATAAGTTAATTATGTTTTTTATTTGATAAAATTAATAATTCAGAAAACTTTTTAACTATTAATGACATTTCTCAATCTATTCAGTTTCTATAATATACATTTAGGAAATGGTAAGGTTTCAGGGAGTACCAAATTAAATTGAATTTGATTGAGATATAGTGATTAAATCAATGTATTGTAGAAATTATCAGCAATTTCTTGATACATAGTTGAGTTTAATCATTGTGAATAGTCATAGAATATATGTTTAGTATGAGGGAATAATTCAAAAACTATATGATATAAAAATATATGGGTCTATGGATTTAAATGGTTGTTGGAATAAACAACTTCTCCTATTTTATATTTCTTGTAACAATATCATTCACATGAAAAAACAAATGACTCCATATGAATAACCTTATGAAATTAAGTTTAGAACTGAAATGTTCTTAAATAATGCTTCATAAAGAAGGATATTTGGGCCTATGAAATCTGATGATATGGAAAATATGGTTAGTTCGATTCATAAATACATAATTATAGGAAAAATATTATAGAAATGTAATGGTAATAATCATTAATATGATCTAGTAATTTTAGTTTGTGATAAGGGAAGTAAAAAATCATCCATGGAAGAACTAATGGAAAACTATGACCTAGGTATATCAAGCCCTTTGAAATACATAAACATATCAAGAAAATAGCTTATTGTTTGGTGCTTCCACTGAACCATTGTCATGTTAATGATGTGTTTCACGTAACTATAATGAGGAAGTAATTTCATGATCCCTAACATGTACTAAACATAGTAATCAAACCACTAGATACTGATATTTATTAGAAGGATCAATATTTTTTGATTCTTAATCATACATATATAGTTCTATGAAATAAGAAAACTCAACTACTAAATTCTTTTTTCCAAAACCAAAATATTGAGCTTACTATATGGGGAGGGTTTTGAGGGTATGATCGATGGTGATAGTTCTTGGTTTCTAGTTCTATACTCATCCAATTCTTTAATTATTATTATCCCTCTCTCAATATATTTATCTTTCTGGTGTGTTCTACACATGTCGCGCTACACCTCTCTTTCGATCAGTCCCTATGAATCAGACCCACATTCTAGGTCTGTCTATACTGGTGAATTAGATGGCTTCAGATGTCACTAGAGGTGGCATCTAAAATGTTACTCAACCTATTCCATTTCCAGCCACCCTCATCATTTTCAACTCCACATTGGTTGGGATAGATTCGAGTTCTGTGCCTCTTCGGATGGTGCTAGAGGAGGGAGATCATCAGTCTTTGATCGGTTTCATTCCAATATTTTTCTCATTCTCTCTTTTGTAGATGCAGATTGAGGTATGGAATTGTGATTCTGTTTTTTGATCATCATGTTTGTCTATTTTTGGATCTATTTTTTGTTGGGATGATGCGGTTTCTTTCTTTGTCCCCTGTTGAGGCCTCCTCAACTCAACCCTGCTTTAGTGTTCCAGTCATGCACTCCTTTCTTTATCATTACAGTGTGTGGGTCATCATGTGTGTTTTATGGGGTGCAGTTTGAGTGGCATGGGGTCTCCGCGAGGGAATTTGGCCCATATTTTATGTTACATAGGTTTTTGTTGTTCAGTTATGTTGGTTTTTTGGTAGTGATATAGGTCTTATAAGATGGCGATAAAAAGAAAGTAGTGGTGATGGGTGGACTTCCTGGATTCTGTTTTCTCTGGTTCGCGGCTCTGGCCATGTTGTTCGATGGTGATGAATGGGGTGTTCTAGCCAGTGATGTAGTGATTATGATGGTGATGTTAATAATGATGAATTATCATGTAGTTGGGATCGATGTGATGATGACAATGGTGATGGTGACGATGATAGGGAGACATGCTTTCCTCGATGCAGCGATGTGATTTGCTAGATCTGTCTCTGAAATGAATATTCCTAAGACATTGAATCTCATTTCAAATTCTGAATACGTGGAATGTTTTGAAATTTTTATATGGTTCATTGTGTTTTTGGTATTTTGGATCCCAGTTTTTCCTCAGATTTTTTGTTTTGAAAAAAAAAACTTATTTAGAAGCTATATGGGAACCTAAGGATGTAATGTCGTAGGAGTATCCTTAGTTATTTATTCCAATGTAAAAAATTTAGAGGAGATATTAATTTTATATGCGGTTTAATGTAACAACTCAATATTTTTCAAAAAAAACTTCATAAAAAATTTATTCATTTTCAAATTTTATGTTACATGAATCATCATTTTTAAACAAAACCATACATAATATTAAAATTATATCAATTAATATTTTAGTTATAAACATCACATTGGAATGGTGGATATGAAAAATATTAACTAAATTATCAAAATATTTGGTTTACACATGCATATATAATGAATTTCATTGTGACTAATTAATTTCAATTAAAAATAAAAAACACTTTAAAATAAAGAGATCATTTTTTTGAAAAACTATTTTTACGTGAAAAAAATGTTTTATCTCAGAAAATTAAATAATTAACTTTTTGTGAATAATTTTAATTAAATTTATATAATATATATTCAATAAAACTTTAAACATTTATTATATGTGTTTTCACGAAAGTATCTAAGAAGAAATCAAATTTTACAATTAAATACAATATTTTTCTAAAATTCAGTTTTATCCACTTTTCTTCACTTATTTTCAAATAATATTTCATCCCATTTTGGAAATGTAGTTATTAAAATGATATTTATTTTTTAAATTGTCATTTAAATATTTTATTATAGTCAATTTATGATGATTTTAATAATAAGATAAATTTTTTGATTAATAGTGAAAAACTATTGTTTTAATTAAGAATTGTCATATCTTTTAAATAATTTAACAACATAAAACGTGATTTAAGATTGTTTCAAGGGTAAAATTAAATTATTTATATATATTTAAAAAAATCTATTTACTATAATCAATTTTATATTGAATTTTGATATCAATTATTTTAAAAAAATTAATCTTTTTCTCTTTAGAAGATAACTTTCTCATATCTTATGTAAGGTTAATTTTAAATTCTACTTTTTCTCGTTCTATTAAAAGAAAATGTAAAAATGGATTTTATGGTTGGAATAAGTATATTTCATATTATCTAATAATTTTAAATTACTTTTTTGGCTATAATTAATTGGGAAAACTGTAATGTAACATCATAAGATATCATAGTATGTTATCTCTTTCTGGTAATTAAATAGCTTCCACTACACGCAACACCGAGTTCAAGCACATAACAACCTATAAAACTAGCTATTTAAAAACCAGTTATGTATAGTAGAAACCAAATTTTGAATTTTATTTATATCCTATATAATTTTAACATTCATATTTAGTGTTTGATAGACATAATATAAGGACAAATTCAATTTTTCAGATAAAAGAAGTATTTATAAAAAATGCCTTTTTCCACATTTTAATGGAAAACACTTTTTAGATCAAATATTTGAAACTTTATTATATTCAATTTAATGAAATTCAATTCTTCTTTAGATGTGGGATGAAAAAATTAATTTTGGATAAATTTTTGGTACATTTCTGACAACATTCATATTTTGGTTAATTGTGAAAAATACTACATTTTAATTAAAAACAAACGTTTAAATCAATATAATTTATAGTATCAAATTATAAATTTGTGTAGGATTAAAGTATCATTATATTATATTTTTATCATTTAATATAATTAAGGTAGTTGGATATAATATCACATTTAAATTTTACATAAACACGTGTCAATCTTTTGATAGTTCTTACATCTTAAAAAGCCACATTTTGTTTTTTGAAAATGAGAATTAATTTAAAATTAATTAATGAAACTTCTATGTTTTAAATTTGGTAAAATAGACATCATTATTTTATTTGAAATATCAAAATTATCTTAGGTTGGATTTTTGGTATTTTTTCTGAAATCATTCAATTTTTGATGAATAGTGAAAAGCATTGCGTTATTGTTTAAAACCGAAATATTATTTAGATAATTACTATTATTATTTAAATTTATTTTACTGTAAAAATTTAAACATAATACCTATATTAATCCAATGTAATTCATTGGACACATTTTATAATATGAGTAGATATATAAAATTTTATTCAATTATTTAGTGTCTTTTACCCACCTTTTTGGCACATTTTCAAATTTGCATAAAATGTAATTTTACCTCTTATGTGAATCAAATTTAAAAAATATGAGAGAAAAGGTTGACATAAGTATGTAAAATTTGGTTCAGTTGGATGAAAATAATTTTTTGTGAAAAATAACTTTTGAATTTTATTTACCATAGTTAAAAGTAAATAGGGTAATTAAAGGTAAAAATGATTTTATAATTACCCTAAAACGTGTCCTAATTCTATTGGATATGTTTATTTTGACAAAAATCAACATTAGGAAAAAAAATGATATTTTTAATCCACTTGGATTAGATTATAAAATTTATTTTATTTTATTTTAAGAAGAGTTAGAAGTGTTAAATTCTAATTTTAATAACTAAACCATTTTTAATATAGGGTTATACATAAGATAAATTTGACTAAAAATATTCATTAGATTTAAAAAAAGATTTCATACATCTGAGTATTTTATTAGTAATTTTTAGATATTAAATAATTTACCTTTTATATATCACAATGATGATGTAATAATTACCTTATTAGTGAAATTCTAATATAACTAATGTTATAAATTTTAAAATACATGTAAATTGAATCTTTTGATTCATTCCACTAATTTTAAAGGTTAATATGAAGTTTTATGATTTATTCAATGAATTTATTCAAATGAATAATGTTGTTATGACTTTCAAAAAAACCAAATACAAAATAGTTTCAAAATTAACAAAAATGATTTCTTAAAAGAAATGCTATTTTATTAGATTATATTATATTCCTAAAAATCTATGGTTTATAAAAATGTCTTATATAATTATATATATGTCATTAATGAACCACTTGAGGTTCTCTTGGATTTTTATTGTGTGATTATAAATCATTTATTATAATAATATAAGAAGACATAGTAAAAGTTAAACTATTTAACTTAGGGTTAAATATAAGTGATTATATAAATGTGGGGACATTAAAATATCTAAAACCTATTTGTTTAGAGGATATAGACTCATAACCACATTATCCTAGAAAAAAATCAATTTGGAGCTATTAGAATCGAAAAATGACTTTAAAATAAATTAAAATGTCAAGCTTTTCCTAAAGTTCCCCTCACCTCTCTTATAAAAGGGTACTTCCCCTTCCCCCAAATTCACACCTCCAAAACATTGTGTCTCAGAAAACCCCTGATTAAATATTCTCCCAACTAACCTAAATTCATCCTATAGTCCATACATTGATCATAAATCGAACCTAGAGAGCCATGTTGTTCAAATAAAAAAACAATACCCAAAGAAGAGGTAATTATTTTGCCACCTCTTTCATAGTTCTTTTCTTCTCCCAATTCCACATTCTTTGTTGTTTCCATACCAAAATAATACCTATAGTAACTTCTACATAATTTAATTTTATTATAAATATAGTAAATCCATATTCATTATTCTATCCATCCCATGAATGACAAAGTCACCATACATGCGTACGTATGGCTTACCGTCTCTATGTCATGGTGTAGTTTGTTATTCAACACTTCATTTTTTGGATGGGTATAATAATGAGTATAATTGATGTAAATAATAAATATAACATGTTAATAACTTTATATATATCATATATCATCCAATTAAACACTTTTTCCCATCGATAGTATGATATTGTCTCTCGTGCATACGTACGGTTTACCATCTCCACGACGTGATGAGATTCATCTTCTATGATCATCATTCAAGAATTATTATAAAAATATATATTTTAATTATGTATGCAATATATGAAATAATATTATACAATAATACTATATATTTATGTAAATAAATATATTTCATCTACTTAGTTACACACTATATGATAAGAAAACAGAAACAATGTTCATGTGTACATACGGACTACCGTCTTCAACATTGGTGTTTCCATTTCTTATATCTATACATTATAAATATATATATTCTGAATATAAATGATATATAAGTCATGTTTTATATTCTATAAGTATTTAAATCATTATCTACGTCATTGGATCAAGAATAACAAGTTAAAACACATACGATATGTAAAGAAATTATTACATGAAATGTAACTTTAAAATGGAAATTATTATTAAATGGGTAGTATAAAGTCATAAATGAATCATATATAATATCATAAATATTAATATGGTTCTAGTATAAGTTAATAACATACTATGGTAATTATACAAAAGGATAAATGTACCCTTGACTAAAGGAAAGTACTAGGTAAGGGTTATTTTCTCAATATCATTATTATATGAGACTATTTATCTGTAAGTATCTATTGGGAAATATTTATCATCCATGTCCGTGTTTCATAAAAAAATCAAAATGAATGTTTTAAGGTTTTATAAAAGGTACTTGTTAACTATATAATCATTTTAAATGTTTTAATGATTTATTTTTCTAAATCTATTTAATTAATTTCTATGTTTTCAAAATGATTTTAAGGATTTATTTCTTTGGACATGATTGTTTTCAAATGTTAATTCCTTTAAAAAGATTCGAAGTGGTATAGTACACTTTGATTCAAATAAAAATGGGATTATCACCATAAAAAAAGTCATAATTTTTGGAAAAAAATCAATGTATAAATATTAATACTACAAAAATTTATATGAATATCACTAATTTTATAAATGGAATGGAATTTCCTTAAAATATTTTTAAACTACCCATATAAGAGTTAAATTTTATTTTTATAAGGACAAGAATTCATCTTATCATCCAATGATGGAATGTATATATATAATAAAATAATTTAATTAATTACTACCTTAAATATTTTTTTTTGGAAATTGATTATATATGTCTATGAGGGTTAAGCTAGCTCATTTTATTGAATAGATGAAAAAAATGTGAAAATTAGTGATTTTCTATTAGTGAATGAATACACATATATATTTCTGAATGATTATCCTAGGGTGTTTCCTAATTATAAGTTGATGTTTACTATTGAAATAGTTAATAATGTCTTGCCTATTTATAAAACCCCATATCAGTCACCGAAATTAGAACTTGTGTAATTAACAAAACAGTTGAAACTGTTGTTTAAAAAAGGTTTCATTCATCATATCAATTCACCTTCGGGTGCTTCTATTTTGTTTTCTAAAAAAATTTGGTTCAATGATCCTTTTCATTTATTATAGTGCCTTGAATAACGTAATTATTAAGATTACGTATCCTTTTATTCATATCAACTACTTTTTTTATTAGTTCGAGGGAGCTTAGTTTTTTTATTTGTTGATCTATGGTATAGGTTCCATCAGCTAAACATAAAGGAGCACAATATTCTGAATATAGAGTTTTGACTAGATATGGTAAATATGTGTTTGTAGTTAATCTATTTCTTTATATAATTCAACATCTACTTTTATAGAAAATATAAAAATAGTATTTTGTTTGTTTATGAACAAGTTGGTGGTTGTGTCTATGGATTATATTTGGGTATATTATAAAATTTATGAGGAAAATTAAAGGCTCTTGAGATTGTTTTTCAAACCATAAAAGAAAAAACAATATTTATCAATTAGTATGCGCTATATTTGGTTTTAGAATATTTATTTCCATATATATATATATATATATTTTAATGATGGAATCACTATTGAAAATGCTAAAAAAATTGATGATGAATGGACAAGACAAAGGAAATATAATAGAGATTCATACTTTTTATGATTATGTTGGGTATTATAGATTGGTTATTTGAAAACCATTCTCTGTTTTATATCATAATAACAATGTTAATAAGAAAATGATTAAAAACATTTTGTAAATAATAATATGTTGATTATTTTTGGATATTAAAAATAATATTGGTGAATACTATTTTTTTGGAACAAACATGTAGAAGTGATGAAATTTTCTTTTATAGTGAGGCTTCATTGAATTGTCTTAGTTGTTCTATAATGATTAATGATCAAGTAATTTCTTATGATTCATAGAAATTGAAATATCATGAGTAATATTTCCCATCATAGGTTCTAGAAAAAGATGTTATTGGTTTTTATTTTAAAATTTATATGAATCATTTATATAGATTATAGAGTGAAATATAGACTGATTATAAAGGATTAATTTACATATTACCTAAAAAAATGTAACAATATTTAATTATTTTTTTGGAACTAATCAAGGATAATAATTACATGATCCATTACCATCATAAAAATGAATACAAATTGGAAAATTCATTGTGATGGATAAATAATTCTTCATTAACAATGGTATATTTGGAACATGAACCTAAATTTAATGATTTAATGAGTTTTAGAATTGAATTTTTTGATGAAGGGCAGTTTTCTATTTTTTAATATTTTAGTGAAATTGACTTTGACATAAAAAAATATGTAAGCTCAGAAAAAAGAATTATGTTGAATAGAAAATGGTATAATGTTTTATGAAGGGTATTTTCTCTTATTTTAATTTTTATGTAGATATTTATATAAATTTTTTATAAAATAGTATATATTCCATGTGATTCCGAATTTAAAAGATTGTTTTTACTGAATTCCTTTGTTATCCATTTTCAAATCATCCAGGTGGAACTAAGATGTATAGAGAACATTGGCAGTGCCACTGGTGGGATGGAATGAAAAGTGAAATTTTGGAATTTTACATGAAAAATTTTATGTATAAGTTGTTTAAATTAGAAAGACGATTATTGAAGATAATATATAATACTTTTCCATTTATATATAGAAAATTGGAGAATATATCACTGGATTTCATGGTGGAGTTTCCAAGGAAATATCTAAGAGAAACTATGATTTTAGATATTCTTGATTGATTAACAAAATCATCACATTTTATTCTTTTTTGAGATACTTTGTCCTTAGATCAGATTTCTAGACTCTATGTCTTGGTGATAGTTTAGTTAAATGGAGTTCCAGTCTCTTTTGTATTATGTTTTGATCTGAGGTTCACATGTAATTTTTAAAAATTAATTCAAAAGTTGTGGGGGTGAATTAAATTTCAGTAAATGTTTTCATCCAAAAAATAATGATAAGTATTATTGATTGAATCAGGCCATAGAATATATGTTTTATTCTTGTTCAATGGGTTACTAGGGATATGGGTAAAATAATATTTATATGTATGAGTTTTTATATAACAATAGTTTTCATTTCAATATATAGACCGAACTATTTGAGGCATTATATGGAAGTTGGTTTGAGATGGTAGTAGTTTAGAATAAATAATGAGAAATTAAGTTATTAGGACTATATTTTTTAGTTAAAATAGTTGTAAAGGTTCACTTGATTCAAAAACATATAATGATGAATTAGAATATGAATATGATTTATACAGATAATCATTGGATAGATCATTATATTGAAGTAGGTGATCATGTCATTCCCAATGTATCTCCCTGGAAATGTGTTATGATTTTTGTGAAAAATTTATTTTCAAGTAAATGGTTCATTGGAACATTTTAAATCCTCTATATGGTTTTATCATAAACCTACTGATTATATTTCATAATATTTTATCAATGGTACTCATCATTTTCCATGTTTCAATATTAATAAAATATGTGCCAGATTCATCTCATGTTTTTATCCCTTATGAGGCCTAGTTGGAATATAATATTTATTATGAGGAGAATATGGTTAAAATTATTGAATCAATAGAGAATTATTTTTAATAATGTGTTTCTCTAAGTAAAATTTTTATGGAAAAAATATATTGTTGAATAAGAAACATTTGAATCATAAAATACTAAATAAATCCCTACTTGATTACAAAGTGAATAAAATTTTGAGGATGTAATTTCAAAATTGTGGGAAGAATGTAACAACCATGGTAATGATAGAATGAAAAATTTTCTTTTAAAAAAAAGAAATTTTATAATTATATTCATTATAAAAATAATATCAAAGAGTTCAAATCAAAACAGAAATAGTTTTAATTAAACTATTTTATTATACGGTATTTTTTAATGCTTTTCAGTGAGTTTACATGTCATTTGTGGGGACACACATCTTTTTTCCATATATTACCACTTTCCAAAGGCGGCTGGCATCAATAACCTCTTTGGTACATTTTCTCCTTGATCCAAATGGGATGATGGGATATCAGTCTCTCCTTCCTAGGGTTCATCGTTAGAGTTTTTTTCCTAGTCCAGGTTGCCCATCATGTTTACGACACTATTCATGAAACTCATCCTGGTGTTATATGTTAACACATGATAATTATGTTGGTTATGTTAGTACATTCTAAAGGGGTAAAGTTATGGAAATGACTTTTTGTCAGGAGAGTATCATATTGGGCATCATTGGCGTGTCTAGATGCTGAAACACTGGTACACCTAGATTATCCCTTTATAATAGGGCTTCTCAACGGAACATTATTTTGAAGAATCCCAAATAAAATGCGGGAAATTTTATTCTATAGGCATATCTCCAAGGTTTTCCTCATATTCCCACATTTCGCACATGGTATGTCATAAGTTTAACATCTAGCTGAGATGAATCTGACTTATCGAAACACTAATGGGACTGGATTAGATGGATACATCCATAGAAGGGAAATACTAGAATGTTTTCTAGATTTATGTTTCAAAATACCCAATAAGTACAGAACCGGGAAGGTGTGTCCACAAAGGGGAAGGTTTCACACCATGAAGGCTGATCCGAACACCACAAAGGGTGGATCAGATGATGGTGGGTCCCAAAAAAAGGTCCACAAACGTTTATCATTAGAATTGATTGATCCTTGTAGAGGCATACTATATACCTTTTTTAGAATATATAGATCAAAACCCACTTATTTCTAGAGGGTGATTCAATTGATCAGGGTGAAAATAATGGACAACAACCTATAAGCATGTTAGGGGTTACGTGTGGTTAGTGACCTGGGTAACACAATGAGAAATGACAAGAATGGGGCTTACACATGGTTAGCTACCTGTATGTATGGCATGCATTCATTAGGATTTGGCAGCCTGGGTGAAACCCGAATTGGGATGGATGAAATTTTTAATGTTGGAATGAATGGGTATGGAAGTGAGAACCTTTGTGAATGTGATGATATTTGGCTTGAACCTCAGGGAGGTCTCCTACGTATCTCAGTGGTAGGGATTAAAAGTCGATGTAGTTAAGGAATGGGGAGATGAGTCAGCTGAGGAGGCGACTCATTAAAAAGGATGTGAAACACCCTGATATTTGATGAGATAGAAACCCTTTAATTTCTATTATGTATTGTGCTGTAAGCTACCCAATGAATATATTGTGATATACGCAACACCGTATTAACTTGTAGTATACGCTATACTATTCTTGTCTTGTGATACAAAAAATTTCAAGTTATTTTGATAGAATTAATTTCACGCAAGACTGAGTATATGTGAATACCAAATATTATAACCAATTTATTATAATGGAGGGTATGAATGGTATTATCTTTTTTAAAAACAACTATTTAAATGAAAATATGTGATACTATTAAAATATTAAAATCACTCTTTATGGATATTATTAGTGAATTGTATATATAATATATTCAATGTAATTTTTTAAAATCATCATATATTTTTTCTTGATAAGATATAAGAAAAAAATCAATTTTTCAGATAGAAGAAGTATTTCTCATAAAAATACAGGTTTATCGCCTCTTTGTTGTGAAATATTTTTACATATTGATTTTTGAAAATTTTATAAGTTCTATTTGATATGATAAACTTTTTATTTGGAAGTGGTGCATCAAAATTTACCTTGGTTGAATTGTTTTCTATTTTTCTGATGAAATTCAAATATTAATGAACTGTGAAAAATATTGCATTTTAATACAAAACATCCTTTTCTTAAAATTTAGTTATATTGTAATATTATATTTTTAATTGGATTTAATTTGTAATTGGATTATATTTTTATCATTTAGTCCTATTTTTTCATTGTAAGTAATTTCAATGTTAAATTGGACATAAACACACGTTAATATTTTTATAGATTTTACTACTTAAAAACCCTCATGCTAGTTTTGACAATGGAAATTATTTTAAAATTAATTAATTAATCTTTTATATTTTGAATTTTTAAAAATGGATTCAATATTTGTAATCTTTTGGTCCATATTATTTTAATAGGGTAATTTTATGTTTTGATGTTATAAAGAGTAACTACGATAATTTTTATTTACCATAGTTAAAGGTAAATCGAGTAAATTGAGTTGAAAAAAATATTATAAAGATAACAAACTTTCATTAACACTTAACAAAATCCTATTGAATTAATTAGAGTCAAATTATATCAACTAATGGTCAGAGTTGATTCATTTAATGGACTTTTTTCCATGAAAGTTATTTAATTATAATTAAAATAAATGAAAGTGGAAATCTTTCACACTCTTATCTCTTATGAGTATAATAACATTAATGCAGTGATAAACATGATAAAACATCGAAAATAAATTGTATTTAAAATATAATGAAATTATATACCTCATGTGATTTTTTTTTGAGTTTTTAGAGATTAAATAATTACCATTAATAATTACACAATAGTGATGTAGAAATTATTTTATTAATAGAAATATCAAATAAATGGATTTAAAAATATTAAAAGAAATAAAATGAACTAATTAATGTTCCCTCACAAATTTTATAGGTTACAATGACATTTTATGAGTGAATGAAATTTTTGGTATTTATCTTCCCTTTTAATTAAATTTAAAGTCATATTAATTAATAGTGTAAAAATTAAAACTTCTGATATTTTATAAAAATAACATATTATTGAATTATTTAAAAATAAAGAAAATCTTAAAAAAAAGTGATAATTTTAACATATAAATTTTTTTAAATCCAACAATTATGGACAATTTACAACACATAAGTAAATATTTAAATCCATTTAATATTTATAATATTGTTACCACAATCAAAATTAAATAGATTAAATAAAGAAATATTAAAATGATAAGGTTTAAAATATATACAAAACATGTCTAATTTTTATTGGATAATACTATATCAACCAATAATTATATTATTTTTAAAATATTATACTTTGGTGATATTTAAATTTAAAAATTAATTTATATTACTTTAATAGTTTTGTTATTTCCAACGCTGCCCTTCCCCTCTCTTATAAAAGGTCACAAATTCTTCTCTTTTAATCGCACCATTGAAGCCCATTAGCTCAAAAAAACCTACCCATTTTATCCCCCATCGTCCCTCACTTAATCCAAGAGGCTATTCTTGTGGATGAAATCCATCTTATGTAGACATTTTGTGAAAATAAAAAAGAGAGACTTGAAAAGGGGATAATTGTTTTATCACCTCTTTCAAAATTCTATTCTTGTTCAAAAAACTCTTATTATGTTGTTTCCATACTAATGTAATAAATCTAGTATATTCTATATTATTATATTTTATTATAATTATGGTATGATCTTATACCACTTTTTATCCACCCTATGAATACCAATATCACCATGCGTGTGTGCATACGACTTACCATCTCCACACTGTGGTGAAATTTGTTATTCAAAAATTCTTAATTTTGATGGGCATAATGATCAGTATAATGTATTTTAATAGTCAATATAACATTGAAATTATTTTTAATAGTTAATATACCATCCAATTATATACCATTTAACCATTAATTGAATGATATTGTTGCTCGTGCGTAAATACGGGCTACTATCTCCACAATGTGATGTGATTCACACTACTTGATCTTCATTAAAACATGATTATATATAGGAATATAATGAATAAATATGTTATATATTATACTAATATCATTCTTTAGGAGATATAACTATATTCAAAGATGTTTAACATGAAATTATCTCACAAAACTTTCATAAGAATGTAAAGTAGTTAATATCCAAATAACAGGTGACAATGAAATGTTACTAACAAAATGATAATAACATGATCATATATGCTATCATAAAAACTACTATGATTCTGGAAAACGTCAATAACAATATATAATTCATTATCCTGGAGGTTTAGATATGTATGAAGCATATCAGATTTAAGGTAAGGGATAATTTTTCAATCTCATTGTTATTCAATATTGATAATATATAAGTATTTAATGGGGTATATTTATCAGTAACATCCATGTTTCTAAAGTATTTAATATTAATTATATTATTCCACAATATTTTAAGGTTAATTTTATCTTTTGGTGAATTTTTATTGAATATTATGAAAAGGAATCTTTTGTCGTCATTCGATTCGAGGTACTTTTTGAGTTTTTCGGAAAAGTTATGAGGAGAATGTTTTTTTAAATTGTACAACATGAATGGATTTTCACAATTTTATGATTACATACTTCCATGAAGAATATTTTTCATGATTTCAACTTTATTTTTAAATAAATTATTTTAATTTAAAATTTTTCCTCATTTTGAGAAGAGAAAATGATTTTGAAGAAGAAGGAATATTTTTCCCACGATTTAAGTTCATGTGTTTTATCAAAATTATTTCCCATCAAAGACGATGCTATTTAAATAGGGTTATGTTTATATACCCTATATTAGTATGATTTGATTATTTTAATAAAGGAATGATATTTTATATATATTATGTTATGATGGAATGATGTTTAAGAATACCATTTTATTTCTTGGGTTATGCTACGATGAATGATTTATGTTTTTGTGGAACATGTAAGAATGATTTCATTATGATATGGGTGGGACCTGTATATCCCTCTAATTAATTGGTTAATGATTTATATCTCATGGGATATACATGCCTGGAATGAAAATAAAATACAGTTTAGTAATACGAAGTTGGAATGGATTTTAAATTTGATTCAGTAACACACGGCTGTGACGGCAAATAAACATGGTTTAGTAATAGACGTTTTCCACTGTAATGGTCTTAGAATCAATTCCTTGGCAACTATAGACATCCTATTATGTAAATATTTGTTTTCCACAAATTCTATGTTTTATTCCAATGCTGTTTTCTAATGTTTCATGATTCCATTATGATTTATGCCTTATGAAATACTATGATTTGTTTCATGACTCAAGATTTGGGTAAATGCTAAATGTGTTTTTTTTAAAAAGTTATGTTCATGTTATTACATTATAATGTTAATGTTTTGTAATATATTTTCCATGCTCACTCTTACTAACCATTTGAGATCATCAATTTTCATGTTTATTTTCCCCAAGGATTTGAAGAAGGTTATAAAGTAAGATTTATCAAAAATGGGTTCTAGTTATGAAGGATAAATATAGTGACAATGTTGATGTTTTATAAACCAATTGTTTATGTTTTCTATTTTCCAAAGACACTAAACTATTATGGTCATTGGGAATCTTTTTCGTGTCGTGTATTAATTATTCTGCAAAGGTAATTTAATTTCCATGTATATCAATCATGGGAATTTATAGATGGCATCGGAGTGAAGGTTTTGTCTAGCTTTAGAAACGTGGATGTGAAAACTTTATTGAGATCCCTAGAAATATTTCTATGGTATGTCTAGGGATTTAAAAATGATATGTATAAGTATAAGTTACAATAATAATGTTTTTGTGATAATCATGACTATCCTATGGTTGAAATAGAGATATCATAAATTAAAATATTATAATTAATTTACATTAATTATGTTTTTTAATATCTAATATATATTTCTCACACTTTTTTTCTAGTCTTAGTCAATATCTAGAACTACATAAGACATAGTTCACCATTGAATTTTTCAAATATAGAAATTATGGAAATTATGAAGATTTATTTCCTAAGTGAGAATATCATGAAGAGAATCATGATGATGGTACGAGTATTGGCCATACTGCTGAGGATAAATGGATTGTAAATGACATGTAAAAGGTATATGAAGTTCTTAAAATATTTATTACATTAAAACTAAGAATATTTAGGTTGAAAAACTTTAATACATGATTCATATTTTAGTAAAATAATGATGATGGATCCTGAGTATTAGTTTAAGAATAAAGTTAAATAATTGAAATATATATGTTTCGTAATTTAAAGATCGTGTTGTACGTATCCTGAAATATATAAGTTTTTTCAGTATAAGTTTTACATTAAGGATAGGAAAGGATATGTTGAATAGTTCTAATGGCGCCAAAAAAGTTATTTAAGGGTAAGGTGGTATACTTAAATAATATATGATTAAGGGAAAGATATCCATTAATATGTCATTTATGTTAAGATAATGATGTTTTGATAACTATTTATTGGATTTGAATAAGTGAGATAGATGTTTCTATTTTATTGGGAACTAATTATGGAGTTTTTTATAAGAGGTTTGTGATATCATGCATGAATTATTATAATTATTGGGACTTATGGAATATTTCCAATAAGAGTTGGAATAGGGAAACATGTATGTTTTCAATAAGGATATCTGAAACATCAGGTTGTTACCAATACTCAAGAGAATACATGATGAAGGTGTTCAAATTTATAGAATCTAACCAATTATAGATATGTTATGATATATGTGGGATAAATGTTAAGTTGAGTTTGGGAACCTCTCTTTATAGTTTTGGATTTTCACCATTCATAAGGATTGTAAGGTTATCACATTTCTAGATTGTTTAACTTAAACATCAGATGATGTTTGTTAGAATAATTTATTATCTCACCATATATGGACTTATTCATGTTTGGTAACTTGTTCTAACATTTTTTTGATTAAGATATATGGAATAACCTATCATTAAATGTATGGATCGCATGATCTACTAATAATTCCTGAATAAAAAATTCAATGTCATTTCTTTGAATCATAGATGATGTAGAAATTTTTCAATAAATGACCATGAATGAAATTGTACAGAAATCAAGTAAGTATTTCTTCTCATGTTCTTAAAATTTATCTAATGGATCTTGAAATCCAAAAAATTTATCCTTTTATCTTCTAATCTGATGTATCATATGGTCCCTTAAATCATAATAGATTTATGGTTTATTGGTTTCTAATTTCTCAAAACCTTGTCATCATACCAATCCATAAGAACTAGATGGTCATATTTTCCTTCCATATACATGTTTTCACTTCCAATCAATGTCTTCCAATGGGGAATGTCAATGATGAGTTACTTTGGCTAATCCTTATGTTTCAAACTTTCCTTTTTAGAATGGAGGTTTAGAATTCCTTTTTATGGCCTGGGTTTCTATGAAAGAAAATTTTAAGTGGTAAAAATTTTATAACCCCAATGAATATTGAAGGAAAAATACATTTTAAGGGGGTAGAATGTAACACTCCGTGATTTTATGAGATATATTCTTTTTAATTTCCTAGATTTCTTGTGTTGTTCACTACACAAAGATTACATTACACTATATGCATCACAGAATTAAATTTAAGTATACCCAAAACTATTCCTGGATTTCCATACAAACAATTTTAGGATCTATTTATAGAATTCATTTCATGAAAGGCCGAGTATTAGTGATAAAGAAATATTATAACCTAGTCATTATAATTGCAGGAATGAAAAGTATTAAATTCTTTTTAAAAAACTATTTAAATGAAAATAAATGAGTCTATAAAAATCATAAAATCACTCATTATGGATTATTTAGTGAATTATACATGAAATATATTCAATGTAATGCTTTAAATTCATTTTATATATTCTATGGAAATGATATAAGTACAAAATCAATTTATCAGATAAAATAATAATTTTTCAAAAAATATATTATTTTATGACCTTTTGATGGTGAATCCTTTTTGAATATTGTTTTAGAGAATTTTATAAGCTTTATTTGACATAATAAAATTATTTTTCAGAATTGGGCCATGAAAATTTATCTTCTTTGATATTTTGTTAATTTTCTGCTAAAATTTATATTTTAATTAATAGTGAAAAATACTACATTTTAATTCCAATCTGCATTTTATTCAAATTTATTTTTATAGTTATATTATATTTTTAATTGGTTTTGAAGTTTAATTGTATTTTTTTTCATTTAATACAATTTTGTTCATTGGAAGTAAATTCTAAGTTAAATTGGACATAAACACATGTCAATATTTTGATAGATTTTAGTTCTTAGAAACCCACATTTAAGTTTTGACAACCAAAATTAATTTTAAATTAATTAATAAAACATTTTGTTTATGATTTTTTTCAAATTGCTTCAATATTTGGAATCATTGGTTCAAATTTATATTAATAAGTTTCTTTTATATTTGGATTTTAGGAATAGTAAATATGGTAATTTTTATTTACCACATTTAAAGGTAAATCAAGTAAATTAAGGTAAAAAATATTATTATAAAGATAATTTAATTACCCTAAAACCAACCAAAATCATATTGAATGATTTAAAGTCGAAAAATATCACTTAAGGGTAAAATGTTATTAATTTAATGGACTTTTTTCAATGAAAGTGATGTAATTATAATTAAAACAAAAGAATGTGACATCATGTCACTCTCTAATCTCTTATGAGTATAATAATTTTAATATATTGATAAACATGATAAAAGATTGAACATAAATATTATTCATAAATCTAATGATATTATCTTCATCATGTGAATTTATATAGAATTTATATACATTAAATAATTTCTTTTAATAATGATACAATAATGCTGTAAAAAATATTTTATCAATAGAAATATCAAATAAATTTATTTAAATATATTAAAAGAAATATAAAATCAAAAAAATAATGTTATGCAAGAATTTTTTAGATTACTACCAAATTTTAAGAGTGTATTTAAAAATATGGTTTCAATTTATCTTTTGTTTGGATTTTAAATAATGCCAAATAAATGAATAGTGTCAAAATTGACACTATTGATATTTTTTAAAAATTAAAAATTATAAAATTATTTATAAACCATAAATATATTTAAAAATTAAAAAGTGTTAATTTTAAGGAATAAAATTTCTTAAATAATAAAATTATAAAAATTTTATGAATAGAAGTAAATATTTATAAACATTTATTATTTAGAATATTATTACCACAATTAAAATTAAATAGATTAAATAAGGATGATAAAAATCGATAAGGTTTAAAATAAAATCAAAACATGTATAATTTTTATTTAATGATATTATTTAGACCAATAATTATTTTATATTTTAAATAATCTACTTTGGGGTATATTTAATTTAAAAAATTTATTTATATTACTTTCATAGTTTATATTTTCTCAAAGGTGTCCCTCCCCTCTCTTCTAAAAGGGAACATCTTCTTCTCTTTTAGGAGCACATCCAAATAAATTATTATTGGCCTAACCATACCCATTTACTCCCCCAACTCCCCTCAATTAATTATATAGTCCTCAATTTGAAAAAAAATCCATCTTAAATAGACCTTTTCTGCAAATCAAATAGAGATACTTGAAAAAGTGGTCATTGTTTTAACACCACTTTCAAAATTATATTCCACTTATAGTTACTCTTATTATGTAATTAAAATACTAAAATAATACATACAGCAACTTATACATTCTTATATGTTATTTTAATTATTGTACAACCTTATACCTCCTTTTAACGATCCTATGAATAACAATATCACCATGTGTACGTATGTACGACATAACGTCTCCACGTTGTTGTGTAATTTGTTATTCAACAATACATAATTTGAATCGGTATAATGATGATTATAATTAATTTTAATCTTTAATATAAATTGATATTCATTTTTTATAGTTAATATACTATCCAATTCTATACTATTTAACCATTAATTGAATGATATCGTCCCTCGTGTGTACGTACATCCTACCATCCCCACGATGTGAAGTGATTCATTCTAGATGATCTTCATTTAACCGTGATTATGTACATGAATGGAATGAATAAATATGATATATATTATTGAAATATAATTTTTTAAATGATATAACTATAACCAAATAACTGTAACTTGATCTTATCTAGAAAAACATGCATAATAAAATAATGTCGTTAATATCCGACTAACGGGTGTCAATGATATGTCACTAACAAACTAATGATAATACGATTATATATGATATCATAAAAATTACTATGATTATAGAATAAGATAATAACATTACATAAATCATTATATAGGTGGTTCTTAGACATAAAAACCATATTAGACTGAATGTAAGTGATAATTTTTCAATCTCATTATTATTTGTGATTGTTCATATGTAAGTATTTACTGGGGTATATTTATTAGCTACATCCTTGTTTGTATGATATTTTACATTATTTATATTATTCTAATTTTTTTAAAGTTAATTTTAATCATTTTTTTATTGAATGATATTTAATGAATATGTGGTAGTTATTCGATTCGAGGTACATTTATCTTTTTTGGAAAAAAGTGTGAGGAGATTGTTTTCTAACATATACAAAATGAATATATTTTTAGTCATTCATAACACCATATTTCCACGAATCTTACATTACAGTATTTGAATTTTATTTTCAATTATATTATATTCTTTTAGAATTTAGTTACATTTTGAAAAAACAAAATTTTCTTGAAGATGAAGGGATATTTTCCTCAAGAAATAGTTCAATTATTTTATCAATATTTTTTTATCTATAATAATGTTATTTAAATATGGTAATGTTCATATATCTTTTATTAATATGATTTGATTATGTTAATGAGGAAATTATATTTTATATGGATTATGTTATGATGTAATGATGTTTAAGAAACCCATTTTATTTCTTGTGTAATGAATTGATTAAAGATTTCTGTTTTGTGGAACATGTAAGAATGACTTCATTATGAGATGGGTTGGACCTATATCTCCCTAAAATGCATTGGGTAATGATTTGTATCACATGATATACACATGACTAGAATGAAAAGTAAATCTGGTTCAGTAATACAGGGCTGTAATGGCTTGTAAATCTGGATTAGTAGTACATGGCTAGAATGAAAAGATAACCCGATTCAGTAATGTTTTCTTTCCATTATGATGGTCTTTGCAGAAATTCTTTGGCTACTATAGAAATCATATTATCTGCTTATTTGTTTACCATGATTCCATGTTTTATGCCAATGCTAATTTTTCATGGTTCATGATTCCATTATGATTTATAACTTATAAACTACAACGATTTTTTTCATGACTATAGATTATGGTATATGTTAAAAGTGGTACTTTTTTCAAAAGTTGTGTTCTTGTTTTTACATTATTATGTTTATGTTTTGTAAGATATTTTCCATTCTCACACTTACTGAGCATCTGATCTCACCCCATTTCATTTTTGTTTTCTCGCAGGATTTGAATAAGGGTATTATGCAAGATGTTTTAAAGGGGGTTCTAGTTATGATGGATAAAGAGAAGACGATGTATATGTTTCATGACTCATTGTTTGTGTTTTCTATTTTCCAGAGGAACTAAACTAATACTATCTTTTCAAATCTATTTGTTTCATGTATTAATTATTCCCCAAAACTAATTTAATTTCTATGTACGTAAATTTTGGGACTTTACGGGTCGCATGGATGGGGACCCAAAGAATGACCTTTCTTAGACACAAAGTCTCATGGGAGAGACTAGGATGAGGAGTGGGTGATGGGCTTGCACCTTGGGGAGGCTTCCTATATACTATGCTGAAGAGGGAAAATATTAAACTCCATATAGTTCATGAATGAGGAATAGAATCTGTAACACCCGAGACTTTTATGTTATATAAATCATCAAAGGGATCTTTTTCTACACAACACTTGCTTGGCTTACTTTACACGCAATCGCGACCTTCCTCAATAGCTTGCGTCGTACGCAATACCGAGTTTCACTAAACAACAATATGCTATTAAAACTAGCCGTTATGAATAGTAATAACCACTTTTTGAAATTTTATAAATTTTATTTTTCAAAATGGACTTCATTTTTGGACTCAGAATATCGAAATTAGCCTAGGGTGAAATTTTGGTATTTTTCTGAAAACTTTCAATTTTGATGAATAGTGAAACCACTAAGTGGTAGGTTAAAAACTGAATTTTGCATAAAACTTAATTTTACCGCTTCTGTGAATGGAATTTCAAAAATCCGACAGACACGGTTGATATCAGTAAGTAAAATGTGGTTCAATGAGATAAAAATAAATTTTTGGTGAATAGTAACTTTTTACTTTTTTTTACCGCGGTTAATAGTAAATAGGGTAACTAAGGGTAAATATGATATTAATATTACCCTAACACATGTCCTAATTCTATTAGACAAGTGTAATTCGACCAAAAACAAACTTAGGAATAAAATATGACCATTTAGGCCCACTTGGATTAGATTAGGACATTTATTATTAATTTATTTAAAGAAGGGTTAAAATAGTTAAAATCAAAGTTTAATAAGTAAATCATTTTTAATATGGGGTTATACATAAGATAAATTCAATTGTAAATATTAATTAGAAAGATAAAAAGATTTCCTACATGATGATATTTTATTTGTAATTTTTAGACATCATATAAGTTAATTTATTTTTGACACAAAGATGATGCAGTAATTATCTTATTAATGAAATATTGACAAAATTGATAATATAAATACCAAAATAAATTTAATTTAAGACTTTTTATGAATTACACTAATTTTATAGGTTACTATGATATATTAATGTTGATTTAATCAACTTTGTTCGAACATATAATTCTGTTATGACTTTCACAAAAATCATATATCAAATAGTGTCAAAATTGACACAAAATAGTTTTTAAATCAAATATTATATTATTAATTGTTATTTTATTTCTAAAAAACTAAGGTTCGGCCAAATGACTTAGATAAGGATATATATATTAATAATAAACAATTTGGGGTTCGTTTGGCATGTTATAGTAAGTTTATTAACCATATAGTGAAAGAAAACAAAAAGACACGGTAAAAGTTAAATTAATTAACTTAGAGTTAAATCTAATTGATAAGGTTAAAATAATACCCTAAACTTGTATAAATCCTATTGGTTGATATTATTTCGACCCATCCCCACTTTATCTTCGAAATAAGACCCTTTGGAACCATTATAAACCGATTTTGACTTTAATATAAAATAATATTTTGAGATATTCCTAAGGTGCCCCTCTCCTCCCTTATAAAAGGGCACCTCCTCCCCCTCCTCCTCACACCAATTTGAGCACTCAAGCTCGGCCAACCCCTGCAATTTTCTCCTCTCCACTTCCCTAGAATAATCCTAGAGGTCCTGGTCTTCTCCAAAGACCAATCTTAGTTCCTTAAGTGGAGGATTCAAAGAGGCGTTCCAAAGAAGAGGTAATATCCATTACCGATCTTTTCAATTTCTTTCTTCTTCAACTTCTTCTTCTTTAGTTGTTTCATGATAAAGTAATAACATCAGTATTACTTACATACTTATATGTTATTATAAATATGAAACAACCCTAATTCATATTCTATCCATCCTACGGAAAAATGAAATCACCGCGCGTGCGTACGTACGGAATACCGTCTCCACGCCGTGGTGTAATCTATTTTTCCACCATCACCTTACAAGGATGGGTATAATGGTGTAATGAGTAACTATATATGATTATTATGAAGTAATATTGATACTGAAATAATATATATATATATACTCCAATACAATTCCACGATCATAGGAACGATATCATCACTCGTGCGTACGTACGGAATACCATCTCCACGATGTGATGCGACTCGTTCTACATGATCTTCATTTCATAATAATTATGTAAATGAATTGAATGAATGAATATGGTATATACTAAAGTAATACCATCTGTAAATGAATTACCTATAACCTAAAGATAAGAATAAGAATTTATTCGACAAAACACGCATAAGAACAAAAAGTTATAAAGACCCGAGTAACAAGTAACAATGAAATATTACTAACAAGAAGCTAATAATATGACCATATATGATATCATATCAATATGTATGATTCTGGAATAAGTCAATAACATTATTTAAACCATTATACAGGAGCTTCGGACACGAACAAAGCAAATCGGACCTAAGGTAAGGGAAATATCACAATCTCATTTTTATCCGAGATTGTTTATACTTTGGTATTTACTGGGGTGTATTTTATCATCCACATCCATGTTTCCTCAATATGTAATATTATTTCCATCCAACTACAATTGTTTAAATCCAATTTTACCCTTCGGTGAGTTTTTAGTACAAATTATGAAAGGAATCTTTTGACGTTTTTCATACGAGGTGCTTTTTGACTTTTCCGACAAAAGTACGAAGAATTTATTTTTTAACTTATACGGCATGAATGGATTTCTAAAAAATTATTTCCAAGAAGCTTCATTTACAAGTATTCAAGTTTATTTTTAATCAACTTCTTTTTGTTTAAAATTGTATGACATGTTAAGAAAGGAAAAGTGTTTTTGAAGGAGAAAGGATATTTTCTTCAAGAATGAAGTTCAAGTGTTTTATCAAAATTATTTTCCATCTAAGATAAGAAAGGGTTATATTTTTATCCATAATATTACATTGATTTGATCATGTTGTGATGGAATTATTTTTATGAATTTCTTTATCTTATATGAATTGATTTATGATGTCATGATGTTTCAAGAATCCCATTTTTGTTACATGTCTTATGCGATGATGTATGTTTTATGATTATGTGGCACACATAAGAAATGATTCATTATAAGATGGGTGGGACCTATATCTCCCTCCAATTCATTGGGTAATGATTTTATATCTCATGAGATAGACATGGCTGGAACGGAAGGTTATTTCGGTTCAGTGATACAGGACTGAAACGAGGAGTGAACTCGGTTCAGAAAGGGACATTGTCCACTAAGATAGTCTTGGCAATGAGTCATGACTAACAAGAAATGATTTTCCATGATTATGTGTGCATGCCACAAAGTTTCAAATTTTATGTTATGATTATGGGGATCTCATTTTCACTTCTATGATTTATTCCATGTTAAGATATTATGATCTCTTTTGCAGGTTTTGATTTTCATAAAGATATGATATGATTTTTATTTAATTTATTTGCCCTTGCTGAGCATTTGAGCTCACCCTTTTATGTTTTCTTTTCCCCAGGTCAGGAAGATGGATATTAAGTAGAATATGCTAAAAGGGACCCTAGATATGATGAAATAAATGGGAGACACTGTAGAAGATTTATGAACCAGTTGTTTATGTTTCCCAGTTTCTAAAGACACTATACCTATACGGTCCTTTGTGGTTTTGTCATATGTTGTAATAAGTGTGCTTCAATTTCGAAGTATTAACAATGTATGTAAAGTATGGGTCGTTATAGTTGGTATCAGAGGAAAGGTATAGTCATCCTTTGGAAACTAGGATGTGAAAGCCTTAGTAAGAACCCTAAGGATATGTTTAAGCATAGAAAACAATCTTAGTGTTTTAGAAATGGCCTTGAATAGCCTAGGATAAGACCTTAAGCATGAAAATTTTATTCTTGAATTATGTGGTTTCCTATTATAATTAGTGTTGCTCACACTATTCTTCTTGGTTTTAGTCAATGGCTGGAACCCGAAGGAACCGTGTTAATGCGGAATGCGATGGGCAATGCAATGATTGTCCCCCTGAGCAACCAAACGATATGGGAGCTGGAATGCAAAATCTTGTATCCATGCTCACACAACTTTGTCAAGCTATGAATCATGCAGGATTTCCAAATGAGCAAAGGAGGGAGCAAGATTCTGTTGAATCCTTCATGAGGCAGCGTCCACCTTCTTTCAGCGGGTCTACTGATCCATTAGTTGCTGAACAATGGATTAGTACTACTGAAAAGATATTTTCAGTTCTTCAATGTTCTGAACATGATAAAGTCATCCTAGCAGTGCATCGTTTGGAAGGAGATGCTGATCAATGGTGGAATCTTGTTAAGAATACGAGGCAAAGGGATGAAATTGAGTCTATGGAATGGGACGAGTTCAAGAACATATTTTTCAATAAGTACTTCCCTCGTATTCTCCGAACAAAGATGGAGAAAGAGTTTCTTGAACTGAAGCAAAGGGATGATGAATCTGTTGGTACCTATGAAGCAAATTTTACAAGACTTGCAAGGTACGCTTCTGGTATTATTATCCAACCTGAGAGTAAGATCGATCGATTCTTTAGTGGCTTAAAACCAAGTCTTCGAAGGGCGTTAGCCATAAGGGACTTCAATAGCTACGAGGAAATCGTTCGATGTGCTCTCAAAGTCGAGATGGAGATTGGAGTAACGCATCAGTCACATGGGTTTGATAAGAAGAGGAAGATGGAATTCAAAGAAAAATCTAAAGAGCACACGGAAAAGAAGATGAGCTTTTCCTTATACTCAAAGTGTGGAAAGAAACATGGAGGGAGTTGTCTTAAAGGGACAAATAAATGTTTTAAATGTGGAAAAGAAGGTCATCGGGCATTTGAATGCCGTGATAATGGGAAGAAGATGTCTAATGACGCAAAAAAAGGAAGGGATACACAGAATGAACCTACTACACTTCAATGTTTCAAGTGCAAGGAGATGGGTCATTATGCCAATCAATGCCCAAATCCAAGGGTTGATGATGATGGTCGACGTCAACAAACTCTTAAGGCTAAAGGCAAAGGAAAGTCACATGCAATTTCTATCAGCGATGTGGAGTACGATAACGATGTGGTGAAAGGTACCCTTACCATCCACTCTAAAGTAGCAAATGTTTTATTTGATTCTGGATCCACCCACTCTTTTATTTCTGAAGACTTTTCTAAGGGTATAACCGTATTACCTCAACAATTAGATGTTGAGTTAGCTGTGACAACACCTAATGGCACATCAATCGCATCAAAAGTTTATAATTCTTCTCCGATCGAAGTTTGTTGGAAAGTGCTTCCTGCAAATCTTGTGATCCTTCCTTTAGTGGAATTTGATGTGATTCTTGGCATGGATTGGCTTTCTCTACATGGAGCTCATATCGATTGCCAAAGAAGGGAAGTCATATTTTATATTCCAGATCAATCTACGATCGTCTATCAATGCAAGGATGAACATAACCTTCCAGTGGAAATTTCTTCCATCTTATGGGTATTGATTCCAATAAATGAAGGTTATTTATCTCAAATGGTTGGTGAGAAACTCACGATTAAGAATATGCCCATTGTACGGGAGTTTGATGATGTCTTTCCGGAGGAATTGCCGGGTCTTCCACCAAATCGTGAAGTTGAGTTTTCAATAGAACTCGTACCGGGTGCTTTGCCTATTTCAAAGACACCTTATAGAATGGCCCCAATTGAGTTGCAGGAATTGAAGAAGCAACTCCAAGAGAATCTTGATAAGGGATTCATACACCCTAGTGTGTCACCTTGGGGAGCACCTGTTCTATTTGTTAAGAAGAAAGATGGATCAATGAGACTTTGCATTGATTATCGAGAACTTAACAAGATCACTATCAAGAACAAATATCCTCTCACACGCATTGATGACTTATTTGACCAACTATGCGGAGCTCAATACTTTTCCAAGATTGATCTTCGTTCAGGGTATCATCAATTAAGGGTCAAAAGGGAGGATATACCAAAGACGGCTTTCCGTACAAGGTATGGACACTATGAATTTATAGTGATGCCATTTGGTCTTACTAATGCCCCTACTATCTTCATGGATCTAATGAATAGAGTCTTTAGAGACTATCTTGATCAATTTGTGGTAGTCTTTATAGACGATATTCTTGTCTATTCAAAGAGCAAGGAAGAGCATGAAGATCACTTGAGAATTATATTGAAGACCCTGAGAAAGGAGAAGCTTTATGCCAAATTTACCAAGTGTGAATTTTGGCTTCAAAAAGTTGCATTTTTGGGTCATATAATCTCAAAAGAGGGGATATCTGTGGATCCAGCAAAAACAGAGGTTATCGAAAGATGTTCAAGACCAACAACAGTAACTGAGATCCGAAGTTTTCTTGGTTTGGATGGATATTATCGACGTTTTGTAAAAAAAATTTCACGATTATCTAATCCAATCACCAAGTTGACTCGGAAGGGAGTTAAGTTTGTCTGGACAGAGGAATGTGAAGAGAATTTCAAGGAGTTGAAAAGAAGGTTATCTAGTGCACATGTGCTCACACTGCCTTGTAGTGGAGAAAGGTTTGTGATCTACAGTGATGCATCCAAGAAGGGATTGGGGTGTGTTCTTATGAAAAATGATATGGTGATAGCTTATGCCTCACGATAGCTGAAAATCCATGAGAAAAATTACCCAACACATGATTTGGAGTTGGCTGCGGTAATCTTTGCATTAAAGATTTGGAGGCATTACCTTTATGGTGAAAGGTGTGATATTTATACTGATCATAAAAGTTTAAAGTATATTTTCACACAAAAGGAGTTGAATATGAGTCAAAGAAGATGGTTGGAGCTGATTAAGGATTATGACTTCTCAATCCATTACCACCCTGGGAAAGCAAACAAGGTGGCAGATTCATTAAGTCGACACGACCATGCTAGTTTATCCATGATGAGGATCAAAAAAGATCCAATATTTATGGATTTACAAAGGATGGATCTTGGAATTATAATGGAAGGGGAAAAATCTTATCTTTCTCAAATGAATGTTCAACCATCTATACATGTGAAGATTAAAGAGGCACAGAAAGAAGATGTCGAGTTACAAAAGATGGTGAGAAATGTTCCTGAATTCAACCTTGATTGTGATGGGATAATAAAGTTCAGGAATCGGGTTTGCGTTCCTCCCATCCCCGAATTAAAGAATGAGCTGCTGGATGAGGCTCATAGTTCATCATTCTCTATTCATCCTGGAAGCACGAAGATGTATAGGGACCTGAAAGAGTACTTCTGGTGGGATGGCATGAAAAGAGATGTTGCTGAATATGTCTCTCGATGCTTGGTTTGTCAACAAGTTAAAGCTGAGAGACAGAAGTCTAAGGGGATGTTACAACCATTACCCATACCCGAATGGAAATTGGAAAACATCACTATGGACTTTATCACAGGACTTCCTAAAACATCCAAAGGCAATAATGCTATCTGGGTCATAGTTGATCGTCTTACAAAGTCTGCACACTTCATTGCTATTAGAAAGGATTTCTCTCTAGATCAGCTTGCCAGGATATATGTAAAGGAAGTGGTAAGATTTCATGGAGTACCACTTTCTATTACATCTGATCGAGATCCGAGATTTACCTCGAAGTTCTGGCGAAGTCTTCAGCATACTCTGGATACAGAGTTGAGTTTCAGCACTGCTTATCATCCTCAGACAGACGGTCAGTCTGAGAGAACAATTCAAACCCTAGAAGATATGTTGAGAGCTTGCTCTATGGATTTCAAAGGAGGTTGGGATCAACACCTACCTTTGGTGGAATTTTCATATAATAATAGCTTTCACTCCAGTATTCAGATGGCTCCTTATGAAGCTCTCTATGGAAAGAAATGCAGGACTTCAACTTGCTGGGATGAAGTTGGGGAAAGAAAGCTATTAGGACCTGATCTCGTTGATGAAATGGCAGAAAAGGTCAGATCTATTCAACAACACATAAGAGCAGCTCAGAGTCAACAGAAAAGTTATGCCGACAACCGAAGAAAAGACCTAGAGTTTGAAGTGGGCGATAAAGTGTTCTTACGAATATCTCCCTGGAAGAGGGTTATGAGATTTGGAAATAAGGGGAAGTTGAGCCCTAGATATATCGGTCCTTTTGAAATACTGGATCGTGTTGGGAAGGTAGCTTACCAATTGGCGCTTCCACCGAATCTCTCTCAAGTTCACGATGTGTTCCATGTATCTCTCCTGATAAAGTACATACCAGATCCTTCACATGTACTCAGCTCAGAAGTTGTACCGCTGGAGCAAGATCTTTCTTATGAAGAACAGCCGATAGAGATTCTGGATCGTAGCAAAAAAGTCCTACGAAACAAGACCACTCGCTTGGTGAAAGTTTTATGGAGAAACCACCAACTTGAAGAAGCTACATGGGAGCTTGAGGATATGATGAGGGAGAAGTATCCTCATCTGTTTGTTGCAAAGTGACGAATTTCGAGGGCGAAATTATTTTTAAGGGGGGTAGAATGTAACACCCGAGACTTTTATGTTATATAAATCATCAAAGGGATCTTTTTCTACACAACACTTGCTTGGCCTGCTTTACACGCAATCGCGACCTTCCTCGATAGCTTGCGTCGTACGCAATACCGAGTTTCACTAAACAACAATATGCTATTAAAACTAGCCGTTATGAATAGTAATAACAACTTTTTGAAATTTTATAAATTTTATTTTTCAAAATGGACTTCATTTTTGGACTCAGAATATCGAAATTATCCTAGGGTAAAATTTTGGTATTTTTCTGAAAACTTTCAATTTTGATGAATAGTGAAACCACTAAGTGGTAGGTTAAAAACTGAATTTTGCATAAAACTTAATTTTACCGCTTCTGTGAATGGAATTTCAAAAATACGACAGACACGGTTGATATCAGTAAGTAAAATGTGGTTCAATGAGATAAAAATAATTTTTTGGTGAATAGTAACTTTTTACTTTTTTTACCGCGGTTAATAGTAAATAGGGTAACTAAGGGTAAATATGATATTAATATTACCCTAACACATGTCCTAATTCTATTGGACAAGTTTAATTCGACCAAAAACAAACTTAGGAATAAAATATGACCATTTAGGCCCACTTGGATTAGATTAGGACATTTATTATTAATTTATTTAAAGAAGGGTTAAAATAGTTAAAATCAAAGTTTAATAAGTAACTCATTTTAAATATGGGGTTATACATAAGATAAATTCAATTGTAAATATTAATTAGAAAGCTAAAAAGATTTCCTACATGATGATATTTTATTTTTAATTTTTAGACATCAAATAATTTAATTTATTTATGACACAAAGATGATGCAGTAATTATCTTATTAATGAAATATTGACAAAATTGATAATATAAATACCAAAATAAATGTAATTTAAGACTTTTTATGAATTCCACTAATTTTATAGGTTACTATGATATATTAATGTTGATTTAATCAACTTGGTTTGAACATATAATTCTGTTATGACTTTCACAAAAATCATATATCAAATAGTGTCAAAATTGACACAAAATAGTTTTTAAATCAAATATTATATTATTAATTGTTATTTTATTCCTAAAAATCTAAGGTTCGGCCAAATGACTTAGATAAGTATATATATATTAATAATAAACAATTTGTGGTTCGTTTGGAATGTTATAGTAAGTGTATTAACCATATAGTGAAAGAAAACAAAAAGACACGGTAAAAGTTAAATTAATTAACTTAGAGTTAAATCTAATTGATAAGGTTAAAATAATACCCTAAACTTGTCTAAATCCTATTGGTTGATAGAATTTCGACCCATCCCCACTTTAGATTCGAAATAAGACCCTTTGGAACCATTATAAACCGATTTTGACTTTAATATAAAATAATATTTTGAGATATTCCTAAGGTTCCCCTCTCCTCCCTTATAAAAGGGCACCTCCCCCCCTCCTCATCACACCAATTTGAGCACTCAAGCTCGGCCAACCCCTGCTATTTTCTCCTCTACACTTCCCTAGAATAATCCTAGAGGTGCTGGTCTTCTCCAAAGACCAATCTTAGTTCCTTAAGTGGAGGATTCAAAGAGGCGTTCCAAAGAAGAGGTAATATCCATTACCGATCTTTTCAATTTCTTTCTTCTTCAAATTCTTCTTCTTTAGTTGTTTCATGATAAAGTAATAACATCAGTATTAATTACATACTGATATGTTATTATAAATATGAAACAACCCTAATTCACCTTCTATCCATCCTACGAAAAAATGAAATCACCGCGCGTGCGTACGTACGGAATACCGTCTCCACGCCGTGGTGTAATCTATTTTTCCACCATCACCTTACAAGGATGGGTATAATGGTGTAATGAGTAACTATATATGATTATTATTAAGTAATATTGATACTGAAATAATATATATATATACTCCAATATAATTCCACGATCATAGGAACGATATCATCACTCGTGCGTACGTATGGAATACCGTCTCCACGATGTGATGCGACTCCTTCTACATGATCTTCATTTCATAATGATTATATAAATGAATTGAATGAATGAATATGGTATATACTAAAGTAATACCATTCTGTAAATGAATTACCTATAACCTAAAGATAAGAATAATAATTTATTCGACAAAACACGCATAAGAACAAAAAGTTATAAAGACCCGAGTAACAAGTAACAATGAAATATTACTAACAAGAAGCTAATAATATGACCATATATGATATCATATCAATATTTATGATTCTGGAATAAGTCAATAACATTATTTAAACCATTATACAGGAGCTTCGGACACGAACAAAGCAAATCGGCCCTAAGGTAAGGGAAATATCACAATCTCATTTTTATCCGAGATTGTTTATACTTTGGTATTTACTGGGGTGTATTTTATCATCCACATCCATGTTTCCTCAATATGTAATATTATTTCCATCCAACTACAATTGTTTAAATCCAATTTTACCCTTCGGTGAGTTTTTAGTAAAAATTATGAAAGGAATCTTTTGACGTTTTTCATACGAGGTGCTTTTTGACTTTTCCGACAAAAGTACGAAGAATTTATTTTTTAACTTATACGGCATGATTGGATTTCTAAAAAATTATTTCCAATAAGCTTCATTTACAAGTATTCAAGTTTATTTTTAATCAACTTCTTTTAGTTTAAAATTGTTTGACATGTTAAGAAAGGAAAAATGTTTTTGAAGGAGAAAGGATATTTTCCTCAAGAATGAAGTTCAAGTGTTTTATCAAAATTATTTTCCATCTAAGATAAGAAAGGGTTCTATTTGTATCCATATTATTACATTGATTTGATCATGTTGTGATGGAATTATTTTTATGAATTGCTTTATCTTATATGAATTGATTTATGATGTCATGATGTTTCAAGAATCCCATTTTTGTTACATGTCTTATGCGATGATGTATGTTTTATGATTATGTGGCACACATAAGAAAGGATTCATTATAAGATGGGTGGGACCTATATCTCCCTCCAATGAATTGGGTAATGATTTTATATCTCATGAGATAGACATGGCTGGAACGGAAGGTTATTTCGGTTCAGTGATACAGGACTGAAACGAGGAGTGAACTCGGTTCAGAAAGGGACTTTGTCCACTAAGATAGTCTTGGCAATGAGTCATGACTAAGAAGAAATGATTTTCCATGATTATGTGTGCATGCCACAAAGTTTCAAGTTTTATGTTATGATTATGGGGATCTCATTTTCACTTCTATGATTTATTCCATGTTAAGATATTATGATCTCTTTTGCAGGTTTTGATTTTCATAAAGATATGATATGATTTTTATTTCCTTTATTTGCCCTTGCTGAGCATTTGAGCTCACCCTTTTATGTTTTCTTTTCCCCAGGTCAGGAAGATGGATATTAAGTAGAATATGCTAAAAGGGACCCTAGATATGATGAAATAAATGGGAGACACTGTAGAAGATTTATGAACCAGTTGTTTATGTTTCCCAGTTTCTAAAGACACTATACCTATACGGTCCTTTGTGGTTTTGTCATATGTTGTAATAAGTGTGCTTTAATTTCGAAGTATTAACAATGTATGTAAAGTATGGGTCATTATAGAATCAGGGTGTACAAAAAGGATAACAACCCGAAGAGATGCATAAGAATTACGCATGGTTAGAAGCCCATAACAAGAGGGACACTCTTGGTTGTAGGTGTATGAATTGAGTGTGAGATGTATGCACTGAGACAAACCGAGAACTAGTCTAACACCGCTAAGGGTTGGACCATGGATGTGGGTCCCAACAAAGTGGACATCGATGTTTACCAGTGTTTTGGGTTGAACCTCAGGGATTCTTCCTACTTTCCATGTCTAGGGGATAGGGATTAAAACTCATGTCGGTTGAATGCATATAGTATAGTGTTATGCAAGAAGAATTGGGTATACAGTTTAACATCATGCCAGTCGAGGTTAATCCATGGTGATGTGGACAGGACCATTGGGTGATGTGTGATGGGATTGAAACATAGAGAGGCTTCCTATGTACCTTTCATGAAAAGTTAAATTATCAAAGTCCGTGTAGTTTAGTAATGATGGGATGAGGCTTACATTATAATGAAACCCAAAATTTTTTTCATGGTCTATGCTAACTCTAGTCTCATGCGAGTCATGCTAATTGTGAGAAGAAAGAAACATCAATAGACTTGATGATCACATTGAAAAAATTACGTCAGTGAGGAGTAGAGAGGGTATTACTTTTGATTAGAGGACCAAAGATGAAACTTGGTCTTACGTGTGGTTTACGGCCGAGGGATATGAATATTTGGAAACTATAGAATGATGTCTAGCTATATGTGGAGGATAAGACCATCATACAGTTTGGCCCTACAATGGCGTGTCTGGGTTTACCCAATGTTTTCCTAAGGTGCACATGGTGACAAAGTGGAATGGGAGAGGAGGAGTAAGAGGGCACTAATGGACATCCCCTTCAGGGTCTTCTTTGGATCGTTACTCATGTGTTGATCAAAATTTATTATCATGTGTTGAGGGCATGTTCTTTCTTTATAGTTTAACATCTTGTAGCTTGGACGGTGAGGACTCGCTCCTCAACCCTTGGATGTACATAACATACACAACCTCCACTTGGGGAAGGAAAGACACAAGAAAGGCCATGGATTAAGGGTTTTGTGCAGTGATTCATTGAGGGGACCATGTTAGCATGACTATGAAATGAATCAATAATAGTTAGCATGCATATCCCATGAATCACGAGGCAAGGAAACATAACATGAAACACCACTCGAGGGAGTAAGAAATCACTATGCATAATCCTAGAGGGCCACATAGAGGAAGTGATCACATGATAGGGTTGTTAAGCACAAGATAGACTTATACATGGGGCCTTAGGTTGAGGACAATAAATGGAGCACATAGGAAGGGTTGCATGCAAGATTGATGTTTTGTGTGAAAGGCGAGGTCATGCACCAAGATTATATCATTCTTGAAAAATGAGGGGTCACGGGTGAAAGAGGCCCAATAGAAGGACAAATATTGTGAAAAATAAGGATCCTTTGCATGAAAATTACTATTATTAAATGGATATATGTGATGATGAATTCCATGTAGGGCCCACCCAAAGGAGTACCCTTTGGAGACATGTCCTGCATGATCTAGTACCTTGAGTCCATATCTATCATACAGAGGTGGATGGGGTGGTATTATGTGCATGAGAGTGGAATTTTATCTTCTATAATTGTCCCCTAATGTATTAGGGAACACTTATATTTATAGGCATAAAATTTAGCGGTGGCGCGTAGGGAGACCTGTGTGGATGTGGCATTTTAGGTCTCATTGGGCATGAAAGATCTTACGGAAAGGCCATTTTCATGTGCAACAGACTGATTTCCATAGCACTTATGACATGGAAATTTTTTGGAATTCCACAACAAAATAATCTATTGGACATTTAATTGGGAATTAAGGTACATTCATTCATAGTTCCATCTTCTGCGTCGACCTAAAATTTTACGTGCGCCTCCCTTGGGCGCCTTGAGATCATCCGCTGATTCAAAATATTCCTTCTGGATGATTATGTATAATGTTTCATTCCTTTAAATGGAATTCGGTGCCAGAAAAATCCCCCCTCATAATTTGATCTAAAAGTTAACCAAAAGGTTGTGTTCCAAGGGTAACACTGAAGGAAAAAATCTATGTTCTGGAAATGTGCGCAAAAGGGTGCATCATCGCGTAAAATGATTCCAAGTGAGTGGAATATTTAGTCTATAACAATAAATATGTATGGTCCAGGTATCCTTTCCATGAATATCATATTCAATATGATATTTTTCTCTCATGTAAGAAAGAACATCTATTCTGCATGAAAGATCTTGAATTTGGTTAGTGCTTTGCGCACAGCCCCAATTCTTTCATGATAGTACCAATACATGAGCACAACTATCATATCTAGATTTTCCCATGACTAATGTCCAAATTGTGTGAAAAATATTTCTTTCATGTCCATATTTTATTCTTTCATGCAACCCCATTATGAATTCAAAGATCTGATAGAAATGGTTTTTGAATAGACTGATGCCGAGAGGGAAGCTGCTGCTACTGTACAGAGGGGCGATATGATCAAAAACCCTCGTATTCTTTAGGTGAGAAAAGTTGTATCTAATAAAAATATGCTCATTAGTATGCTAACATAAGATCAAATGGACTATGTTCGGAGTGATGATCTATTGATATGGATCTTTGGTATTCTGGAAGAAGTACTAGTGTCGGGTTTTGAGACCAATACTTCACAGTCGTGGGTGACGTACGATTGTAAAATTTCGTGAAACATAATCAAAAACAACATTCACCCTATCATGGAAACTCAATAAATAGTAATATACATCATGAATCTAAAGACCAGGGCTGTTTTGGGGAGTTATTTGGTTCATGAGGAATCTCTAACTCACTATGCGAGCTCTTTTAGAAGCATTGTCACAAACGATAACAATGTTTGATAGGAATGTGAATTTAGGTATGGGCTAAACATCATGAGTTAATGGTAATGTTCATATTGGCTACACTAGATATGCAAGGATTTTGGGTCCTAGGTTTGATACATTGGGTTGTTTGAGGCTATGTGGAAATCACATTTCCATTTCTATCATTAGCAAGACCGTGTACCAGATATGTTCTGCAAGTGGTCCCTTGACAAAAATACTTTCCACATCCACCATAGGGAGGTTGGTATAAACCATTCAGATATCCATTGTTTCAGGGGAATTTCCATGGATGTGTACCATTATAGAGAATTCCTCCCATCTGATAATGTTTGTTGATGCAAGATGCAAAACCCCACTATGACATGGCATCTATTAGAGCCGGTGAAGGAGAAGCTGGGAATCAAGTACATTTAATAATATATATCTTATATAGGTTGGTTCAGAATATTTTTCAATAAGATAAGGTGGTGAAAAAAATAGGTCTAGAGAAGAAGTGCCCGAACATGTCACAGAGGGGTAAGGCAGGATCATACAGGATGGTTCTAGTGGTAGGAATGTACAAATCATGGTGTTTGAGTGTAAACAATAGTCAAGACCCGAATAAATGATTTTCTGGGTTCCTTGATGCATTCCTGAGTGGGTGGATTATTATAGTGATGAAAATGATAATGGGGGTTTCCCAGGGGCATTGGTGATGCCGAGGATTATGGAAGCTACGAACAAGGTCAATATAGGGGTTCCTATGTTGGTTAAGATGTATAACATTATGGGCGCATATACAGAGGGAGTACGCCCAAGGGAATATACAGAAAATTCCAGATTCATTATGGTTGGTTTTCAGTTCACTTTAGTGGGTATGACTTCCCAAACTCTATTTTCATTTCCCTACTTAATATTACTGGAATTTGACTACTGATGATTAAAGAGTAGGGATAAATCATGAGATTTAAAACCATGAAAACATCAAATTTCAACTATTTCGAACCTCAAAAGTCAAGAAGATGGATGATGGGTGAGGCCCACTAGAAAATAGGGAATATCTACAATGTATCATGGGTGGCATGTTGGTAGCATTGATTGGTGGGGAAATATTTTTTGAACCCTACATCCCATCAAGTCTTTTCAAAATTTTTGGATGCGTGTAGGGGATTCCAAATAAAGTATATATAGGGGTTTAGGAGTAGAGGAATCCCTACATACTTCTCCAACTATAGATCTTGTTCAAAACTTCTATCTTTAGTGAAGTCATTATCCTTCCCCCACAGATATAAATTTCAGCCTATTAACAGAGTATACTGACCATTAGGTTGTGGTGTATCTAAAAGTAATTCTACAGAAATGCATTCAGTAGATTAAGGTGGAAAGTAAATAGTTTTAATGATGAGAGAGTATATATTGTTCTACTTGTAAAGTGAGATCAGTGGCGAGTTAGGCTGCTAGGTCAAGACATGCTGGAACCTCTATGGCTAGAGTGTCGTAATGTGAAGTCACGCCTCCACTTTTTGAAGAGAAATGGTCTCATAGATAACCTTATTGACTAGATAGAGAGCACCTTAGAAAGTGACCGAGATATCACCTATAGCCAACCATCCATTACATCTTCTTATCCTTATGGGTGTCTTGGAGGACCCTACAACAAGCGCTATGTTCAGAAGCCCTGTGGTAAAAACTGGTACACACTAAACTAGATTTTATAGAAATTGGGAGTATTAAGGTGGTGGAAAGGGTGGACTTTCATCACTGAAACATGTATTTGACGACTGTGGAAGCTTATGCATGGCAGTGAGGGTGGTGAAAAAAAAAATCTCTTGGTGAATGTGATGCTCATCCAGGATCACGACATCGCTAATGTGACATCCAAGGATTACAGTGATGAAGAAGAAGAAGAAGAGTAAGAAGAAGTGGAAGAAGAGTAAGAATAAGAAGAAGAAGAAGGAGAATGAGAAGGATAATAAGAAGAACATTAACAAGAATAAGAAGAAGACGAATGATAAGTTGGAGAGGAAGGGGAATCCAGATGTTAGGTACCTTGGGGTGAGATACCCAGATGACAGAGACCTCAAGGGATTGTGGGATAATAGGGAAGCCCACATAGCAGTGGTGAATGTACAGTCTCTCAGATAGAATCGATCGAACAAGTCAAGGAGAGTCTCAACTTTTATCTCTACTAGTATTTCCCTTTTCATAATTTGAATACACTAACCAAACTCTCCCATTTTTAGTAAAAAATTGGCCATGATAGTTAGTAAGTTCCCCCTATGGGGTTTGAAAATGTACCGATGGATGTGGAAGGAAATCCCCATGAACCGAAATCTATAGTTGAGTAGAGTGGAGAACCGACCACAACTGTATCAGGTGGAGGGCCAACCATTGAATAATATAGGGTTATACATAAAATAAATTTGACTAAAAATATTCATTAGAATTATAAAAATATTTTATACATCATGGTATTTTATTTATAATTTTTAGATATTAAATAATTTACCTTTTATATATCACAATGATGATGTAATAATTACCTTATTAGTGAAAGACTAATATAACTAATGTTATAAATTTTAAAATAAATGTAAATTGAGACTTTTGAATCATTCCACTAATTTTAATTGTTAACATGACATTTTATGATTTATTCAATGAATTTATTCAAATTAATTATTTTTTTATGACTTTCACAAAATCCAAATACAAAATAGTTTCAAAATTAACATAAATGATTTTTTAAAAGAAATGATATTTTATTAGATTATATAATATTTCTAAAAATCTATGAGTTGGAAAAATGTCTTATATAATGATATATATGTCATTAATGAACCACTTGAGATTATCTTGTAATTTTATAGTATGTTTATAAACCATTTATTATAATAATATAAGAAGACATGGTAAAAGTTAAACTACTTAACTAAGGGTAAAATATAAATGATTATGTTAATATGGTGACATAAAAATATCTAAAACCTATTGGATGAGATGATATAGACTCATACACACATTATCCTAGAAATAAATAAATTTGGAGCTTTTAGAATCAAAAAATGACTTTAAAATTAATCAAAATGTCAAGCTTTTCCTAAAGTTCCCCTCACCTCTCTTATAAAAGGGTACATCCCATCCCCCCAAATTCACACCTACAATACCTTTTTTCTCAGAAAAACCCTGCTCAAATATTCTCCCAAATATCCTAAATTAAACCTAGAGGCCTTACATTGATCATAAATCCATCTTAAGGAGCCATGTTGTTCAAATAAAAAAACAATACCTAAAGAAGAGGTACTTATTTTTCCTCCTCTTTCAATGTTCTTTTCTTCTTCCAATTTCACTTTCTTTATTGTTTCCATACCAAAATAATACCTATAGTACCTTCTAAATAATGTTATTTTATTATAAATATAGTAAACTCATATTCATTATTCTATCCATCCCATAAATGAAAAATTCGCCATAAATGCGTATGTATGGCTTACCGTCTCTGCATCATGGTGTAGTTTTTTATTCAACACTTCATTTTTTGGATGGGTAAAATAATGATTATAATTGATTTATATAATAAATATAACATGTTAATATCTTTATATATTTAATATATCATCCAATTAAAAACTTTTTCACCATCGATAGTATGATATTTTTACTCGTGCATACGTACAATTTACCATCTCCACGACGTGATGAGATTCATCTTCTATGATCATAATTCAAGAATTATTATAAAAATATATATTTTTTATTATGTATGAAATATATGATATAATACTTATACTTTAATAAAATATATTTATGTAAATAAATATATGTTATCTACTTACTTCCACAATATATGATAAGAAAATAGAAACAACGTTCATGCATACGTACAGACTACCATCTCCAGAAAATGGTGTTTCCATTTCTTATATCAATACATTAAAAATATTTATATTCTCAATATAAATGATATATAAATCATGTTTTATATTCTAGAAGTATTTAAATCATTATCTACATCATTGGATCAAGAATAACAAGTTAAAACACATACGATAAAGAAAGAAATTATTACCTGAAATGTTACTTTAAAATGGAAATTATTATTAAATGGGTAGTATAAAGTCATAAATGAATCATATATAATATCATAAATATTAAAATGCTTATGGTATTTTTTAATAACATACTAAGTTCATTATACAAAAGGATAAATGTACCCTTGACTAATGGAAAGTACAAGGTAAGGTTCATTTTCTCAATCTCATTATTATCTGAGACTATTTATCTATAAGTATCTACTGGGAAATATTTATCATCCATGTCCATGTTTCATAAAAAAATCAAAAGTAATGTTTTAAGGTTTTATAAAATGTACCCTTTAACTATATCATCATTTTAAATGTTTTAAATATTTATTTTTCTAAATATATTTAATTAATGTCCATGTTTTCAAAATGATTTTAAGGATTTATTTATATGGACATAATTGTTTTAAAATGTTAATTATTTTAAAAAGATTCAAAGTGGTATAGTACACTTTTATTCAAAGGAAAATAGGATTATCACCATATAAAAAAGTCAGAATTTTTGGAAAAAATCAATGTGTAAATATTAATACTACAAAATTTATATAAATAGAACTATTTTTATAAATGGGATGGAATTTCCTTAAAATATTTTAAAACTACCCATATAAGAGATTAATTTTATTTTTGTAAGGACTTGAATTTATCGTATCATCCTATGATGGAATGTATATATATAATAATTTAATTCAATGAATTACTACCTTAAATAAATTACTTATTTTTTTGAAATTGATTATATATGTTTGTGATGGTTAAGGTAGATCATTTTATTGAATAGAAGAAACAATTTGTGAAAATTAGTGATAAAATAGTAGTGAATGAATACACATATATATTTCTGAATGATTATCTTGGGGAGATTCCTGATTAGAAGGTGAAGTTTACTACTGAAATTGTTAATAATGTCTTTCCTATTTATAAAACCTCATATCAATCACCGAAATTAGAACTTGTGGAATTAACAAAACAGTTGCAACCATTATTTGACAAATGTTTCATTCATCATATCAATTCACCATAAGGTGATTATATTTTGTTTTCTAGAAAATGTTTGGTTCAATTATCCTTTTCCTTTATTATAATGCCTTGAATAACATCATTATTAAGATTACGTATCCTTTTATTCATATCAACTACTTTTTTGATTAGTTCAAGGAGCTTAGTTTTTTTATTTGTTGATCTATGGTCTCAGTACCATCAGCTAAACATAAAAGAGCACAATATTCTGAATATAGATTTTTGACTAGATATGGGAAATATGTTTTTGTAGTTAATATATTTCATTATATATTCAACTTTTCTTTTTATAGAAAATATAAAAATAGTATTTTGTCTATTTATGAACAAGTTGGTTGTTGTGTCTATGGATGATATTTGGGTATATTATAAAAATCATGAGGAAAATGAAAGGCTCTTGAGATTTTTTTTTGAAAACCATAAAAGAAAAATATATATTTATCAATTAGTATGTGCTATTTTTGGTTTCAAAATATTTATTTCCTTATATATATAGTTTTTCTAAAGATGTCATCACTATTGAAAATGCTAAAAAATTGATGATGAATGGACAAGGAAAATGAAATATAACAGATATTCATACTTTTTAGGATTGTGTTGGTTACTATAGATTGGTTATTGAAAACCATTATTGGTTTTATTTCCTAATAACATTGTTAATAAGAAAATGATTTAAATGTTTTGTAAATAATAATATGATGATTATTTTTGGATATTAAAAATAATATTGGTGAATACTATCGTTTTGGAACATACATGTAGAAATGATGAATTTTTCTTTTATAGTGAGGCTTCATTGAATTTACTTAGTTGTGCTATAATGATTAATGATCAGGTAATTTCTTATGATTCATAGAAATTAATATATCATGAGGAATATTTACCATCATGGTATCTAGTAAAAGAAGTTATTGGTTTTTATTTTAAAATTTATATGAATCATTTATATAGATCATAGAGTGAAATATATACATATTACAAAGGATTAATGTATATATTAACTCAAAAATAATTAACAATATTTAATGAATTTTTTTGGAACTAATCAAGGAAAATAACTACATGATTCATTACCATCATAAAAATGAAAACAAAGAGGAAAATGCAATGTGATGGAAAAATAATTCTTTATTAACAATGATATATTTGGAACATGAAACTAAATTTAATGATTTAATGAGTTTTAGAATTTAATTTGTTGATAAAGGGTGGTTTTCTATTTTTTAATGTTTTAGTGAAATTTACTTTGACAAAAAGAAATATGTAAGCTCGGAAAAAGGATTCTATTCAATAGAAAATGGTATAATGTTTTATGAAGGGTATTTTCCCTTATTTTAATTTTTGTGTAGATATTTATATAAATTTTTTATAAAATAGTATATATTCCATGTGATTCCCAATTTAGTAGAGTCTTTTTACTGAAGTCCATTATTATCAATTTTCAAATCATCCAGGTGGAACTAAGATGTATAGAGACCATTGGATGTGTCACTGGTGGGATGGAATGAAAAGTGATGTTTTGGAATTTTACATGAAAATTTTTATGTATAAGTTATTTAAATTAGAAATATTATTACTGAAGATAATACATAATCCTTTTCCATTTCCACATTGAAAATGTGAGAATATATCACTGGATTTCATGGTAGAGTTTCTAAGGAAATATCAATGTGAAACTATGATTTTAGTTACTATTGATTGATTAACAAAATCTTCACATTTAATTCTTTTTTGAGATACTTTGTCCTTAGATCAGATTTCTAGACTCTATCTCTTAGTGGTGTTTAATTAAATGGAGTTCAACTTTCTTTTGTATTATGTTTTGATCTGAGGTTCACATGTAATTTTTAAAAATGAATTCAAAAGTTGTGGGGGTGAATTAAATTTATGTAAAAGTTTTCATCCACAAAATGATGATAAGTATGATTGATTGAATCAGGCCTTAGAATATATGTTTTATTCTCGTTCAATGGGTTACTAGGGAGATGGGTAAAATAATATTTATATGTATGAGTTTTTATATAATAATAGTTTTTATTTCAATATATAGACAGAACTATTTGAGGCATTATATGGAAATTGGTTTGAGATGCTAGTATTTTAGAATAAATTAAGAGAAATTAAGTTATTGGGACTATATTTTTTAGTGAAAATAGTTTTAAAAGTTCAACTGATTCGGAAACATATAATGCTGAATTAGAATATGAATATTATTTATACATACAATCAATCGATAGATCATTCTTTTGAAGTAGGTGATCATGTCAATCTCAATGTATTTCCCTGGAAATGTGTTATGATTTTTTTGAAAAATTTATTTTCAAGTTAATGGTTAATTGGACCATTTTAAATCCTCTATATGGTTTTATCATAAACCTACCGAGTATATTTCATAATAGTTTATCAATGGTACACATCATTTTCCACGTTTCAATGTTAATAAAATATGTGCCTCATTCATCTCATGTTTTTATCCCTTATGAAGACAAGATGGAATATAATATTTATTATGAGGAAAATCTGGTTAAAATTATTGAATCTATAGATAATTATTTTTAATAATGTGTTTCTCTAAGTAAATATATTATGGAAAAAATATATTGTTGAATAAGTAACATTGGAATCATAAAATACTAATTAAATCCCTACTTCATTAAAAAGCGAATAAAATTTTGAGTATGCAATTTTAAAATGGTGGGAAGAATGTAACAACCAAGGTAATGATAGAATGAATAATTTTCTTTAGAAAAAACAAATTTTATAATTATATTCATTATAAAAATAATATCAAACATTTTAAATCAAAAAAGAAATAGTTTTAATTAAACTATTTTATTATACGGTATTTTTTAACGCTTTTCATTGGGTTTACATGTCATTTCTGGGGATGCGCATCTTTATACCCTGTATTACAACTTTCCTATGGTGGGTGGCATCTTTAACCTCTTTGAGGAATTTTCTCCTTGATCAAAATGGGATGATGGGATATCAGTCTCTCCTTTCCAGGGTTCGTCCTTAGTGTTTGTTTCCTAGTCCGGGTCGCCCATCATGTTTAAGACATTGTTCATGAAACTCATCATGGTGTTATATGGTAACACTTGATAATTATGTTGTTTATTTTAGTACATTCTAAAGGGGTCAAGTTAGGGCAATGAATTTCGGTCAGGATAGTAGTCATATTGGGAATCATTGGCATGTCTAGATGCTGAAACACTGGTACACCTATATTATCTCTTTATAATAGGGCTTCTCAACAGAACATTATTTTGAAGCATCCCACATTGAATGAATGAAATTTTATTCTATAGGAATATCTCCAAGGTTTTCCTCATATTCCCATATTTTGCACAGGGTATGTCTTAAGTTTAACATCTAGTTGAGATGGATCTGACTTATCAGAACAATAATGGTATTGGATTATATGGATACATACCTAGGAGGGTAATCCTAGAATTTTTACTAGATTTATGGTTCAAAATACCCAATAAGTATAGAATCGGGAAGGTGTGTCCACAAAGGGTAAGGTTTCACACCATGAAAGATGATCCGAACACCACAAAGTGTGGATCAGATGATGGTGGGTCCCAAAAAACGGTACACCAAAGTTTATCATTAGAATTGATTGATCCTTGTAGGGGATTCCTATATACCCTGTTTAGAAGATATAGATCAAAACCCACTTAGTTCTAGAGGGTGATTCAATTGATCAGTGTGAACATAATAGAAAACAACCTAGAAGCATGTTAGGGCTTACGTGTGGTTAGAAACCTAGGTATCACAAAGAGAAATGACATGAATGGGGCTTATACATGGTTAGATAACTATATGTATGTCATGATTTCATTGGGAAGTCGCAGCCTGGGTGAAACCCGGATGGAGATGGATGAAATTTTGAAGCTTGGAATGAATGGGGATGGAAGTGAGAACCTTTGTGAATGTGATGATATTGGGCTTGAACCTTAGGGAGGTCTCCTACATATCTCAGTGACAGGGAGTCAAAGTCCATGTATTTAAGGAATGGGGAGATGAGTCACCGAAGGAGGTGACTCATGAAAAAATATGTGAAACACTCTGATATTTTATGGGATAGATTCTCTTTAATTTCTTTTATGTATTGTGCTATAAGCTACCAAAATTTTATATTGCGATATACGCAACACCATATTAACTTGTAGAATACTCTATACTATTCTTGGCTTGTGATAGAAAAAATTTCAAGTTACATTGCAATAATTAATTTCATGCAAGACCGAGTATATGTGATTACTAAATATTATAACCAATTTATTATATTGGACGGTATGAATGGTATTATCTTTTTTCATAAAAACAATTTAAATGAAAATATGTGACACTGTTAAAATATTAAAATCACTCTTTATAGATATTATTAGTGAAATGTATATGTAATATATTCAATGTAATTCTTTAAATTCATCATATATTTTTTTGGGACAAGATATAAGCAAAAATTCAATTTTTCAGATAGAATAAGTAATTTTCATAAAAAGACAGGTTTATCGCCTCATTATGGTGAAATATTTTTAAATATTGATTCATGACAATTATATAAGTTCTATTTGATATTATAAACTTTTTATTTGGAAGCGGTGCATGAAAATTTACCTTTTTTGAATTTTTTTTTCTTTTTCTGATGAAATTCTTATATTAATGAACTGTGAAAAATACTGAATTTTAATACAAAACATCCTTTTCATTAAATTTAAATATATTGTAATATTATATTTTTAATAGGTTTTAAAGTGTAATTGGATTATATTTTTATCATTTAGTCAAATTTTTTCAATGTAAGTAATTTCATATTTAAATTGGAAATAAACACATATTAATATTTTGATAGATTTTACTTCATAAAAACCCTCATTCTTGTTTTGATAATGGAAATAACTTTAAAATTAATTAATTAAACTTTTATAGTTTGAATTTTGAAAAATGGATTCCGTATTTGGAATCTGTGGGTCCAAATTATTTTAATAGGTTACTTTTATGTTTTGATGTTATAAAGATTAACTACGGTAATTTTTATTCACCATAGTTAAAGGTAAATCGAGTAAATTCAGGTGAAAAACAATATGATAAAGATAATAAAATTTCATTAACACCTACAAAAATCCTATTTAATTAATTAGAGTCAAATTATATCAACTAATGGTCAGAATGGATTCATTTAATGGACTTTTTTCCATGACAGTTATTTAATTATAATTAAAATAAACGAAAGTGACAATCTGCCACTCTCTTATCTCTTATGAGTATAATAACATTAATGTAGTGATAAACATGATAAACATCGAAAATAAATTCTGTTAAAAAATATAATGAAATTATATACCTCATTTGATTTTTTTTAGTTTTTAGAGATTAAATAATTACCATTAATTATTAAACAATAGTGATGCAGAGGTTTTTTTATTAATAGAAATATCAAACAAATGGTTCTAAAAATATTAAAAGAAATAATATGAACTAATTAATGTTCCCTCACAAATTTTATAGGTTACTATGACATGTTATGAGTAAATGAGTTTTTTGGTATTTATCTTCCTTTTTAATTTTATTTAATGTCAAATTAATTAATAGTTTCAAAATTGAAACTTTTGATATTTTATAAAAATAACATATTATTGAATTATATAAAAATCCCAAAAATATTAAAAAATTAAAAAGTGATAATTTTAACATATAATTTTTTTTAAATCAAACAATTATGGAAAATTTACAACACATAAGTAAATATTTATATCCATTTAATATTTATAATATTATTAATACAATTAAAATTAAATAGATTAAATAAGGAAATATAAAAATGATAAGGATTAAAATATATACAAAACATGTATAATTTTTATTGGTTGAGAGTATATCTACCCATAATTATATTATATTTAAAATATTATACTTTTGAGGCATTTTAATTTAAAAATTAATTTATATTACTTTAATAGTTTTGGTATTTCCAACACTGCCCTTCCCCTCACTTATAAAAGGTCGCATATTCTTCTCTTTTAATCGCACCTTTAAAGCCCTGTTTCTCAGCCAAAACCTACCCATTTTATCCACCATATTCCATCACCTAATTCTAGAAGCCATTCATTTGGATGAAATTTATCTTATGTAGACCTTTTGTGAAAATCAAAATGAGAGACTTGAAAAGGGGGTAATTGTTTTATCACCTCTTTCAAAATTCTATTCTTGTTCATCTAACTCGTATTATGTTGTTTCCATACTAATGTAAAAAATATAGTATATTCTATATTATTATATTTTATTATAATTATGGTATGATCTTATATCTCTTTTTATCCACCCTATGAATAACAATATCACCATGTTTGTGTGCGTACGACTTACCGTCTCCACACTGTGGTGTAATTTGTTATTAAAAAATACTTAATTTTGATGGGTATAATGATCAGTATAATGTATTTTAATAGTTAATATAACATGTAAATTATTTTTAATAGTTAATATTCCATCCAATTATTTACCATTTAACCATTAATTGAATGATATTTCCGCTCGTGCGTACATATAGGCTACCATCTCCACAATGTGATGTGATTAACTCTAGTTGATCTTCATTAAAACATGATTATATATAGGAATATAATGAATAAATATGTTATATATTAGACTAATATCATTCTGTAGTAGATATAACTATATTCAAATAAGTTTAACATGAAATTATCTGACAAAACCTGCATAAGAATGTAAAGCAGTTAATATCCAAATAATAGGTGACAATGAAATGTTACTAACAAAATGATAATAATATGATCATATATGATATCATAAAAACTACTATGATTCTGGAAAAAGTAAATATCAATATATAATTCATTATACAGTAGGTTTAGATATGTATGAAGCAAATCAGACCTATGGTAAGGGATAATTTTTCAATCTCATTGTTATTCAATATTGATAAAATGTAAGTATTTAAGGGGGTATATTTATCAACAACGTCCATTTTTCTTAGGTATTTAATATTAATTATTTTATTCCACAATTTTCTAAGGTTAATTTTTTCATTTGGTGAGTTTTTATTGAATATTATGAAATCAATCTTTTTTTTCATTCGATTCGAGGTACTTTTTGAGTTTTTCGGAAAATTTATGAGGAGAATGTATTTTTAAATTTAACGACATGAATGGATTTTTACAATTTCATGACGCCAGACCTCCATGAAGAATATTTTTTATGATTTCAACTTTATTTTTATATAAATTATTTTAATTTAAAATTGTTCTACAATTTGATAAAAGAAAATGATTTTGAAGAAGAATGAATATTTTCCCCATGATTTATGTTCATGTGTTTTATCAAAATTATTTCCCATCAATGATGATGCTCTTTAAATAGGGTTATGTTTATATACCTTCTATTATTATGATTTGATTATTTCAATGATGTAATGATATATTATATGGATTATGATTGATGGAATGATGTTTAAGAATACCATTTTATTTCTTGGGTTATGCTACAATGAACGATTTATGTTTTTGTGGAACATGTAAGAATGATTTCATTATGATATGGGTGGGACCTATATATTCCTCTAATTAATTGGTTAATGATTTATATCTCATGGGATATACATGAATGTAATGAAAATAAAATCTAATTTAGTAATACTAGGTTGGAATGGATAGTAAATTTGATTCAGTAACACATGGTTGTATTGGAAAATAAACACGGTTCAGTAATAGACTTTGTCCACTGTAATGGTCTTAGAATCAATTCCTTGACTACTATAGAAATCCTATTATGTGATTATTTGTTTTTCACAAATTCCAAGTTTTATTCCAATGCTGTTTTCTAATGGTTCATTATTCCATTATGATTTATGCATTATGAACTACTAAGATTTGTTTCATGACTCATGATTTGGGTAAATGTTATATGTGGGTTTTTTTTCAAAAGTTATGTTCATGTTATTACATTCTAATGTTTATGTTTCGTAATATATTTTCCATGCTCAATCTTACTGTGCATTTGAGATCATACATTTTCATGTTTATTTTCCTCAAGGATTTGAAGAAGGTTATAAAGTAAGATTTGTCAAAAATGGGTTATAGTTATGAAAGATATAGTAGGAGACAACGTCGATGTTTTATAAACCAGTTGTATATGTTTTCCATTATCCAAAGACACTAAACTAATATGGTCGTTGGGAATCTATTTGTGTTGTGTATTAATTATTCTGAAAAATTAATGTAATTTCCATGTATTTCAAGCATGGGACTTTACAGATGTCATCAGAGTGAAGGTTTAGTCTACCTTTAGAAAATTGGATGTGAAAAATTTAGTGAGACCCCTAGAGATATTTCTATGGTATGTATAGGGATTTAAAAAGAATAAGTATAAGTATAAGTTACAATAATAATGTTTTTGTGATAATAATGAGTATCCTAGGGTTAAAATAAAGATATCATAAATTAAAATATTATAAGTAATTTAAATTAATTATGTTGTTCTAATCAATAATATATATTTCCCACACTTTTTTTCTGGTCTTAGTCAATAGCCAGAACTACATAGGACATATTTAGCCATTTAATTTTTTAAATATGGAAATTATTGAAATTATGAAGATTTATTTCCTAAGTGAGAATATGATGAAGAGAATCATGATGATGGTATGTGTATTAGCCATACTGCTGAGGATAAAGGGATTGTAAATGACATGTGAAAGATATACGACGTTCTTCAAATATTTAATACATTAAACCTAACAAGATTGAGTTTGAGAAACTTTAATACATGATTCATATTTCATGAAAGATAATGATGATGGATCCTGAGTATTGGTTTAAGAATAATGTTAGATTATTGAGCTATATATGTTTCATAATTCAAAGATTGTGTTGTATGTATCCTGAAATATTTAAGTGTTTTCAATATAAGTTTTACATTAAGGGTACGAAAGGATATGTTGAATAGTTCTAATGGCACCAAAAAATTTATTTAAGGGTAAGGTGGTATACTTAAATAATATATGATTAAGGGAATGATATCCCTTAATATGTCTTTTATGTTAAGATAATGATGTTTTGATAAATATATGTTGGATTTGAATAAGTGAGTTAGATGATTATATTTTCTTGGGAACTAATTATAAAGTTTTTTAAAATAGGTTTATGCTATCATGCATGAATTATAATACTTTTTGGGATTTAAGGAATATATCCAATAAGTGTTGGAATAAGGAAACATGTATGTTTTCAATAAGGATATCTGAAACATCATGTTGTTACCAAGACTCAAGAGAATACATGATGAAGGTGTTAAAATATATAGAATCTAACCAACTATAGATATCTTATGATATATAGGGGATAAATGTTAAGCTGAGTTTTTGAACCTCTTTTTATAGTTTTGGATTTTTACTATTCATAAGGACTGTAAGGTTATCACATTTCTAGAATGTTTAACTTAAACATTAGATGGCGTTTGTTGGAATAATTTATTATCTCACCATATATGGACTTATTCATGTTTGGTAACTTGCTCTAACATTTTTTTGATAAAGATATACGGAATGACCTATCATTAAATGTATGGATCACATGATCTGTTAATAATTCATGAATAACAAATTCAACTTCATTTCTTTGAATCCGATATGATGTATAAATTGTTCAATATATGACCAAGAATGAAATTTTACTGAAATCAAGCAATTATTTCTTATCATGTTCTTAAAACTTAACTAAAGGATCTTGAAATCCAAAAAAATTATCCAATTATCTTCTATTCTGAAGAATCATATGGTCCCATAAATCATTATAGATTTATGGTTTATTGGTTTTTAATTTCTCCAAACCTTGTTATCTTACCTATCCATAAGAACTTGATGGTTATATATTCCTTCCATATACATGGTTTCACTTCCAATCAATGTCCTCCTATGGGGAAACTCGATGATGAGTTAATTTGGATAACCGTTATGTTTCAAACATTCCTTTTTAAAGCGGAGGTTTAGAATTCTTTTTTACGGCCAGGGTTTCTATGATAGAAAATTTCAAGTAGTAAAATTTTATAACCCCAATGAATTTTGAAGGAAAAATACATTTTAAGGGGGTATAATGTAACACCCCTTGATTTTATGAGATATATTCTTTTTAATTTCCTTGATTTCTTGTGTTGTTCACTACACCAAGATTAGCTTACACTATATGCATCACATAATTAACTTGAAGTATACGCAACACTATTCATGGATTTTTATACACACAATTTCAGGTTCTTTTTATAAAAATAATTTCCTAAAAGGCCGAGTATTAGTGATTACAAAATATTATAACCTTGTTATTATAATGGCAGGTATGAATAGTATTAAATTATTTTTTAAAAAACTATTTAAATGAAAATAAATGAGTCTATAGAAATAATAAAATCACTCATTATGGATTTTTTACGGAAATATACGTGTAATATATTCAATGTAATGTTTTAAAATAATTTTATATGTTTTATTGAAATGATATAAGTACAAAATCAATTTATCAGATAAAATAAGTATTTTTCAAAAAATATATTGTTTTTTGACCTTTTGATGTTGAACCATTTTTAAATATAGTTTTATAAAATTTTATAAGTTTTAATTGACAAAATAAACTTATTCTTTAGAATTGGGCCATCAAAATTTAACTTCTATGATATTTTGTTAATTTTCAGTTAAAATTCAGATTTTAATTAATAGTGAAAAATACTACATTTTAATTCCAGTCTGCATTTTATTCTAATTTATTTTTGTAGATATATTATATTTTTAATTGGTTTTAAAGTTTAATTATTTTATTTTTTTATCATTTAATATAATTTTGTTCATTTGAAGTAATTTCATAGTTAAATTGGACATGAACACATGTCAATCTTTTGATAGATTTTAGTTCTTAGAAACCCACATTTTGGTTTTGACAACCGAAATTAATTTTAAATTAATTAATAAAACTTTTTGTTTATTATTTTTCTAAAATTTATTTAGTATTTGGAATCATTAGTTCAAATTTATTTTAATAAGTTTCCTTTATATATGGATTTTAGGAATAGTAAATATGGTAATTTGTTTACCACATTTAATGGTAAATTGACTAAATTAAGGTAAAAAACAATATTATAAAGATAATTAAATTACCCTAAACCCAAAAAAAATCATATTGAATGATTTAAAGTTGACAAATATCACCTAAGGGTAAGAATTTTTTAATTTAAGGGACTTTCTTCCATGAAAGTGATGTAATTATAATTAAAACAAAATAATGTGACATCATGTCACTCTCTAATCTCTTATGAGTATAATAATTTTAATGTATTGATAAGCATGATAAAAGTTTGAACATAAATATTATTCATAAATCTAATGAAATTATCTAAACCATGTGAATTTATATATAATTGTTATACATTAAGTAATTTCCTTTAATAATGACACAATAATGCTGTAAAAAATATTTTATTAATAGAAATATCGAATAGATGGATTTAAATATATTAAAAGAAATATAATATCAACAAAATAATGTTATCTAAGAATTTTTTAGATGACTACTACATTTTAAGAGAGTATTTTAAAATATGGTTTGAATTTATCTTTTTTTTTGATTTTATATAATGTGAAATAAATGAATAATGTCAAAATTGACACCATTGATATTTATTAAAAATTAAATTTTATTAAATTATTTAAAAACCATAAATATATTTATAAATTAAAAATTGATAATTTTAAGGTATAAAATTTCTTAAATCATAAAATTATGTACAATTTTATGAATATAAGTAAATATTTATAAACATTTATTATTTAGAATATTATTACCACAATTAAAATTAAATAGATTAAATAAGGATAATGAAAATCGATAAGGTTTAAAATAAAATCAAAACATGTTTAAATTTTATTTCATGATATTATTTAGACCAATAATAATCTTATATTTGAAATTATTTACTTTGGAGTATATTTAATTTAAAAATATTAATTATATTACTTTCATAGTTTAGATATTTCCAAAGGTGTCCCTCCCCTCTCTTCTAAAAGGGCACATCTTCTTCTCTTTTAGGCACATATCCAAATAAATTTTTATTGGCCTAACCCTACCCATTTATTCCCCCAACTTCCCATAATTCATTATATTGTCCTCACTTTGAAAAAAAATCCATCTTAAAGAGACATTTTGTGCAAATCAAATAGAGATACTTGAAAAAGAGGTAATTGTTTTAACCCCACTTTCAAAATTATTTTCCACTTATATATACTCTTATTATGTTATTAAAATACTAAAATAGTAGATACAGTATCATATACATTCTTATATGTTATTTTAATTATTTTATAACTTTATACCTCCTTTTAACGATCCTATGAATAACAATATCACCACGCGTAAGTATGTATGACTTAACGCCTCCACGTTGTTTTGCAATTTGTTATTCAACAATACATAATTTGTATGGGTATAAGGATGATTATAATTAATTTAAATATTTAATATAAATATATATTCATTTTTTAAAGTTAATATACTATCCAATTCTATATTATTTAGCCATTATGTGAATAATATCGTCCCTCGTGTGTACGTACATCCTACCATCTCCACGATGTGATGTGATTCATTCTACATTATGTTCATTAAACCGTGATTATGTACATGAATGGAATGAATAAATATGATATATATTATACTAATATCATTTTTTAAATGATATAACTGTAACCAAATAATTGTAACTTGATCTTATCTGGAAAAACATGCATAATAAAATATAGACGTTAATAATCGAATAATGGGTGTCAATGATATGTCACTAACAAACTAATGATAATACGATTATATAAGATATCATAAAAATTACTATGATTATAGAATAAGTTAATAACATTACTTAAATCATTATATAGTTGGTTCTGATACATTAAAACCATACTAGACCGATGGTAAGAGATAATTTTTCAATCTCATTATTATTTGTGATTGTTCATACGTAAGTATTTACTGGGGTATATTTATTAGCTACATCCATGTTTCATAGATATTTTATATTATTTAAATTATTATACATTTTTTTAAAGTTAATTTTAATCGTTGAGTTTTTTTATTGAATGATATTAAATGATTCTGTGGTAGTGATTCAATTCGAGGTAGTTTTTAACTTTTTTGGAAAAAAGTGTGACGAGATTGTTTTTTAACATATAAAACATGAATATATTTCTAGGCTTTCATAACAACAAATTTCCATGAATCATAAATTACATTATTTGAATTTTATTTTCAATTATATTATATTCTTTTAAAATTTTGTAACATTTCGAGAAAATAAAATGTTTTTGAAGACGAAGGGATATTTTCCTCAAGAATTAGTTCAATTATTTTATCAAAATTATTTTTGATCAATAATAATTTTATTTAAATGTGGTTATGTTCCTATATATTTTATTATTATGATTTGATTATGTTAATGAGGAAATTATATTTCATATGGATTATGTTATAATGGATTTTTGTTTAAGTAACCCATTTTATTTCTTGTGTAATAAATTGATTAAAGATTTCTGTTTTGTGGAACATGTAAGAATGACAACATTATGAGATGGGTTGGACATATATATCCCTACAATTCATTGGGTAAGGATTTGTATTACAAGATATACACATGACTAGAATGACAAGTAAATTTGGTTTAGTAATACACGGTATTAATGGCATGTAAATCAAGATTTGTAGTACTTGGCTGGAACGGAACGTAAACCCGATTCAGTAATGGGTTCTTTCCCCTATGATGGTCTAGGCAGAAATTCCTTGGCTACTATGGAAATAATGTTATGTGCTTATTTGTTTACCATGATTCCATGTTTTATGCCAATTCTAATTTTTCATGGTTCATGATTCAGCTATGATTTATACCTTATAAACAACAACGATTTATTTCATGACTCAATATTATGGTATATGTTAAAAGTGGTACTTTATAAAAAAGGTGTGTTCATGTTTTTACATTATTATGTGTATGTTTTGTAAGATATTTTCCATTCTCACACTTACTGAGCATCTGATCTCACCCTATTTAATTTTTCTTTTCTCGTAGGATTTGAAGAAGGGTATTAAGTAAGATGTGTCAAAGGGGGTTCTAGTTATGATGGATAAAGAGAAGAAGATGTATATGTTTTATGAACTCGTTTTTTTTGTTTTCTAGTTTCTAGAGGAACTAAACTAATACTATCTTTTCTAATCTATTTGTTTCATGTATTAATAATTCCACAAATGTAATGTAATTTCCTTATACTTAAATTTTGGGTCTTTACAGGTCGCATGGATGAGGACACAAAGATAATGAAGCCATTGGTTTTACGGAATGAACTTTCATAGACAAAAAAGGATCATGGGAGAGACTAGGATTAGGAGTGGGTGATGGGCTTGCTCCTCGGGGAGGCTTCCTATATAATATGCTGAAGAGGGAAAATATCAAATTCCATGTAGTTCATGAATGAGGAATAGAATCGGGGTGTAAAAAAAGGACAACAACCCAAAGAGATGCTTTGGAATTACGCATGGTTAGCATCCCATAACAAGACGGACACTCTTGGTTACAGGAGTATGGATTGAGTGTGAGATGTATGCACTGAGATAAACCGAGAACTAGTCTAAGACCACTAAGGGTTGGACCAAGGATGTGGGTCCCAATAAAGGGGACACCTATGTTTACTAGTGTTTTGGGTTGAACCTCAGGTATTCTTCCTACTTTCCATGTCTAGGGGATAGGGATTAAAAACCATGTAGTTTGAACTCATATCGTGTAGTGTTATGCAAGACGAAAGGTGCATACAGTTTAACATCATGCAGGATGAGGTCAAACCATGGGGAAGTGGTCAGGACCATTGGGTGATGGGTGATAGTCTTGAAGCATAGAGAGGCTTCCTATGTTCCTTTCATGAAAAGGTAAATGATCAAAGTCTGTGTAGTTTAGTAATGAAGGTGATGAGGCTTACATTATAAGTCATCCCAAAAAAATTTTCATGGTCAATGATTACTCTAGTCCCATGTGAGTCATGCTCATTGTGAGAAGAAAGATGCAGCAATAGACTTGATGATCACATTGAAAAAATTGCGTTAGTGAGGAGTATAGAGGGTATTATGTTTTATTAGAGGACCAAAGTGGAAACATGGGCCTACATGTGGTTTACGACCTAGGGATAGGAATATTGGGATACTATAGGATGATGTCTAGATATATGAGGAGGATAAGACCATCATACAGGGGGGCCCTACCATGGTGTGTTGGGGCTTCCACAATGTTTTCCTATGGTGCACATGGGGACAAAGTGGAATGGGAGAGGAGGAGTAAGAGGGCACTAATAGACATCCCCTTCAGGGTCTTCTTTGGATCATTACACATGTATTGATCACAATTTATTTTCATGTGTTGAGGGCATGGGGTTTCTTTCTAGTTTAACATCTTGTAGCTTAGATGGTGAGGAATCGCTCCTCACCCCTTGGATGTACATAACTTACACAACCTCCACTTAGGGAATGAAAGGCACAAGAATGGCCATGGATTAAGGGGAATGTGTAGTGATTCATTGAGGGGTACATGTTATCAAGACTATGAAAAGAATCAATAGTAGTTAGCATGCATATGCCATGAATCATGAGGCAAGGAAACGTAACATGAAACACCACTCGAGGGAGTATGAAATCACTATGCATAATCCTGGAGGGCCACATAGAGGAAGTGATCACATGATAGGTATGTATATATATATATATACTTGACAAGTACAGTTTCAACCTTCAACAAATTTTACCACAAACTCATCTTTCACTCAAAAAGATAATATAACTCAAAAATATTATATTTATCCTAATCGTATAAGGTTAAAGATATTAACACATACCACTTAGATTAGGTAAACTATTCTGTAATAACCGGGGACTTCCTGTAGGCTAGTGGTAGGTAATAATATCATGTTGCACTATGGTTGTGTGTTCGATACCTACATCTTTTCCCGATGTGATGGGTTATCCCCCGACCTGTAGGTTGTCCTTTTCCTAAAACTATAATATTATAATATTCCAAAAATAATATTCTGAAATGTTTTATACTTAAACAATACTATCCAAAGTTCAACATAATCCATTCCAACCTTTATAGTTATCCAAAATACCTCTGTCCAAACTCTCTCTAAAAGGTCTCTAAATTCCAAAATCAATTATAACATCAGATTTCCCAAAAAAAAAGTAATGTTTCTCTTATTGTCACATACTAAAAATATGATTACCTTCATCGTATTAAAACCTTAATGATAACAACAGGTACTGTATTACAATACTTATATATATCACTATATTCTTATAACCAAAATATAATCCTTGAGTCCAAAAATACAAATACAATAATTATTCCACTTCAACTGTAGTAACAACAAAAGATTGGCCTTGCTCCATTGGCCTTTTCTGAGATAAGTTTCCTTGGAGCTTAGGGCATTCATTTTCATAATGCCCCATTTCCCTACAGTTATAACATTCAACATTGACAGCCTCTTTCTTTCCCTTGCAATAACGAGCCTGGTGACCTTTTTCTCCACATTTATAACAAACTCTCATTCCTTTTAGGCATGTACCAGGGTTATTCTTCCCCCAATTTTTGAATAATGGAAAATCCTTCTTTCCCCTTTTCCCTTTATTTGTCTCTTTGTTCCACTATTCTTTTCTTCTCTTGCTATGCTTTATTGTCATAAGATTTAGAGAATTCCTTTTCCATCTTGATAGCACATGAGACAATATCTTCATATGACAAGAAGGATTTTGAGACTAAGGCTCGATTGAGAAATGGTTTTAAACCATCAAAGAAACGATCAATCTTAATTCTTGGGTTACGTATATAATCTGTAGCATGCCTCGCTAACCTTGTAAAGTTATCCTTATACATTGCAACATTCACATCATCCTTTTGTCTCAGACTCGGAAATTGGCTTTCCATATCTATTCAATGGTCACGAGGAAAGTATTTTTCTAAGAAAATCTCATTGAACTCCATCCATTCCATATTTGATAGTTCATCATCTTCATTTGTGTTTTGAATCAATGACAACCATTGATCAGCATCTCCAGTGAGGAGGTAAACTTCCATGATAACCTTTTACCTTTCACTACTCCCCATGGCATGGAATATTTTTTCTAAGGAACATATCCATTGCTCATCTACTAATGGATTTGTACTCCCATTGAATTTTGGTGGTTGCTGCCTCATCAAGTGGTCTAACATTGATCCTCCACACTACAGAACAGGGTGCTCCACACGGGTAAGGTTATTATTAATAACCTGAGTGAGTTGTTAGAGTATGGTGATAAGCTGATCAGTACTAGTTGTATCACCAACTCTATTATAATTACCTTGAGCAGGAGGGAAATCCCTACATGGAGTGTGTGCATATATAAAGTTTACATTTCTTCCAATAGGATCCATTTCTAAACAATGGCATAAACTAGATTAGTTTATGAATAAAAATACATAATTCCATTCATGTAAAACACATAACATAAATTGAATAGTTTATAGATATAATCCATTATCATAAAATTGTTTTCTTTGAGGAAATATATACTCATAGACCTTTCATATTGGTTTGTAATGAAACTGAGAATTATCCTAAGCATATCCCCCTGGAGTGTCGTAACCAAGAGTGCCGAAAGGCCCATTGTCGTGCACCAGTTCCTGTTAGAGTCTAGCTTAAAAAGATGTTTTTGGGTTTTACACCTAGGTACATCTATACCAGAGCCGCCTCTACCTGCTCGTATCCAGATAGAGATGTATTGCTCAGAAAACTCACAAAAATATCTATAATACCAAAATTATAGGAAGTTCTTCTATACTAATCCTCAAAGTCTATATAAGTGCTATGTTCTCTAATAAGAGTTTATATAAATCTAGCTTCCAAGGTTAGTACTAAACTTCCTCTGATACCAAATGTAACACCCCGAACCCAGTTACACAGAGTCGGTGCATTATTACGTAACATTGGTATGATCACAAAAGATCAAGTCTCAAAAGACCAATTAGTTTAGTAGCCTTGGAAACACTAGATACATTCATAAATGTTTTATTAAATCATAAAGTGAAAAACTACAATAAAATAGTCTCCATAGTGCACACTCATATCCCTTTTAGACTATCCCTGTAGTTTAGTCATAATATATTTCTTCACATCTTGGGAAAAATAAAACATAGAATGGGGTGAGCTCAGATGCTCACTAAACATAACAATACAGCGGAAACTTTCATAAATAAACATAAACATTTAAGGCAATGTATAACTAAAAAAATCCTTTTAAACATGAAATTCAACTTAATAAGGAAAAAATGTAATAATTTCATTAACTAATTCACATGGATATTCTACTATTCTATTAATCACATGCAATATCAATAACCACTTTCATAATGATGGAATGCATAATGACAGGCTATCATAACCACATAGTCTAGGCCTCATGCCAAGACTACAAATAAGATTTTATCAAGGCCTATTTCCAAGACACTAGTTTGTCTCATGAGACCTATTGATGCATCGAGGAGCTATAGCGGGCTCTGCCCTTCACTTATTATGTCCAATGCATTCCTCATATGAACAGGTTTAAACATATCATAAACCATAACATAATTGTATCACATAAAACAGGGATTAAGGAAATATAACATTTCCATATTTCTATCACAACATATCAATACAATAGATTTATATAATAAAAAATATATCAAAACCATTTTTAATACCAAAATAATATAAAATTAAAACATGGTAATTATTTTTCATTTAAAAAAAGTTATGGCTTGTAGAGGAAACTGAAACACAAATAATGGTCATGGTGGCGGAGAAGTAGTTATCGCCACATACGTATGACAAAAAATACATTCATTTTTTTCATTTAGTAAAATGATTAATATAAAAATATTTCTTTTGAATAAACGTAAATGTCAAAGGGGTTTATACACCGTATAAAAGAAAGTTGTGTATAAAACAAAATATGCCTCAATGAAAGGAGATTGAGACGAAGTCCCTTACAAAGACAATTTTTTAAATAAAAAAGATCTATTATGTGTATTCACTATATGTACACATAATGAAAGTAAAAATAAAAGATAGGAAATAATAATATCATTACATAATCTGAAAGTTGGAGATTAACCCAATGAACGGAAATTGGGTTAAGAAGTTACCTTACCTCGTGTCTGACTTCACTCAATCGTTCTTTGACCTCCTGAATAATTAACTAGAGTTAATTTCTACTTTCTTACGAACCTTTATCAAGTTCATTTTCCCTTTTACATCACTTATTACCATGTTATGAAAATTATGTAATAATTTAAATTAATAACAGTCATTTTGTCGATCTTTGGAACTTGAGTCAAAAATAAACATCTTATAATTACATGTTGTTCATGTGGGTAAATATCCATTATATCCAGAATTATATTCATGATTTATATATCATATATATCATATATATACATTATATACATGAATTTTTAATATTACATAACATTTAGAGGTAAGAAATGAAATGCAGCGTTCATGGAGACGGTAAGCCATACGTACGCATGAACGCTACTTTCATTTCAATTTTTTATTTTATGAAATGAAATAATAATAATATAAAGGTATATTCTAATTCCAATATAATATCATATATAATAACATTTACTCCATCCTTTATACGTCCCAAATATGGCATTAACGATTCAAATAACTTTGAGGGGGCTGTAGTCCGCACTTCCTAATATGAAATTATCATGTTTACCCATAATGGAAATCATAAATGTATGACATAAATGAAAAATACAGAAGAGTATGGAAAACATAAAAATAATATATATCATATATAAATATAGTGACATCTTAATGTCCATCATGAGAGGTGTTAAAAGAAGATTGAACATTCATTGTTTCGTAAGGCAGTAATTCGCCACACACAGAAACAATATGTTCTTTAACCATTAGACAAAGGTGTGTGTAAGTGTATATGAAATCATTTTCAAAAAAACATCCTAATATATTAAAGATACTTGTTTTGTTATAGAATAATGTAATAAAAAGATTTTAAGGGGTTGGAGAAGAAAAATAAATCAAGATAACATAAGAGAAGACATTACCTTAAAATCGGGTAACTCTTTTTGATTTGAGCCAACGGATTCTGTGGGAAGACTTATGCCCAAAGTAAGGCTTCTAGGCGTAATAGAGGGAAGTTGAGAGAGTATTTGGATAGAGTTTGGTCGACCCAAATGGCTTTGAATGTGTTAATAATGTGGTAGAGGTGGGGGCCTTTTATAAGAGGAGAGGAGGGGCACTCTTGGAAGGTGATGAAACGTTACATTATTATGAAATGTTTTTCAGATTTTAAAGGTTCCACAATGATATATTTCTAGGATAAGTTGATAAGGGTTCTAAATATACTCATACAATAGGTTATTTACATGTGTAAGTCTTATTCTTTACATTATCTTTTCAATTTATTTAAATCATTAATTAATGAGGTAATCGCTGCATCATCATGGTGTCATAAAAAGTTTCATTTATTTAATGTCTAAAAATTATAAAAAAAAATATCATGATGTAGGAAATATTTTTAGCTTTCAAATGAATATTTATAGTTTAAAACATAACTAATATAACCCCATTTCAATTTTTTTTAGTAAAACAACACATGTTTGTGACAATTTTATTTTTACGTTAAATAAAAAGTTATTAATGTCATTTTCTTACCCATGTGGCTCCATGGGGTCCCCAAGTTGACCCATGGATTGTCTTGGTCGGCCATGACTCATCAAATAAGGTTAGTAAAAGTGTAAATGTAATTTCATATTATTACGACATTATATTTAACTTAAATTACAGTAATTATCTTTAATCGTGATTAATAAAACATAAAAGTTACTATTCACCAAAAATTATTTGCATCCCATTGAACCACATTTTACTTACTAATGACAACCATGTATGTTAGATTTTTGAAATTCAATTCACATAAGTGGTAAAGTTTCATTTAAACGAAAAATTAGTTCATTAACTACCACTTAGTGGTTTTTCTATTCATTAAAAATTGATGTTTTTCAGAAAAATAACAAAAATTCACCGTAAGCTATATTTTATACTCCTAATTCAAAAATTTTGTCTATTTAACAAAATTAAAAACACATAAGTTGAATTATTTAATTTAATAATTAATTCCCGCTGTCACAACAAATAGTGTGTTTTTAAGAAACAATATATATCAAAAGATTGACAATTGTTTTTGTCCAATTTCAAATTGAAATTAATTCTAATGACCACCATTGGATAAAATGGTAAAATTATATTATAATTATAATTTAAAACCACTCAATAGTATAATTTATCACTATAAATTATTTTATTAAAAAGGTTGTTTTTACATATTTTTTACTATTCATCGAAAATTGGAAGTTCTCAGAAAAATAACAAAATTTCAACATAGGCTAATTTCGATATTCTGAATCCAAAAATGAAATCTATTTTAAAAAAAATATATATGATTTCAAAAATTGGGTATTACTATTCATAACAGCTACTTTGATTGGTCCCAGTGTGTTAGAACTCGAGGTTGCGTACAACACATGCTACTCTATTATTCAAAGAGAAGCGTACCATGGATGCTTGGGTTGTTACATTATACCCTCTTTCAATAAATTGTGTCCTCACAATTTGAAAAAAGTTATTCGAAAATATAAGGTTGAAAATAGAAAATACCTTGGTGGAAAACCCATATCGGTAATAGGGTTAATAAAATTTATCCGTAAAAAGAGGGAATGTGAAATTAAAAAGTCACCGCCAAATTATGATCTCAATTAGGAGAACATTGGTGGAAATTAGAGACATATAATTAGAGGAAAAACGTAAATATTTGTAGGGAGTTATTGACGTTATCAATCAGAAACAAGTGTAATATTGTGGGCCTTAGAGACTTCAATTTATGTTGATTTAAAATATCATCAGTTCAAAAAAACATAAGGTATTAGGATAACACATTTTTGTTTCAATATACCTTTCCTAAAGTTTAATAATTAATTTATTCATAGAATACGTGATAGGTATGCATATATATATGCTTGACAAGTAGAGTTTCGACTGTCGACTAATTTCAACCACAAACTCACCTTTCACTCAAAAAGACAATAGAACTCAAAAATATTATATTTATCCTAATCGTATAAGTTTAAAAATATTAACACATACCACTTAGATTAGAAAAACTATTTTGTAATAACCAGGGACTTCATGTAGGCTAGGTGTAGGTATTAAAGGCCTTTCGCACTATGGTTGTTGGTTCAATTCCTACAGCTTTGTCCGACATGATGGGTTATCCCCAGACTTGCAGGTTGTCCTTTTCCTAAAACTATAGTATTATAATATTCCAAAAATAATATTCAGAAATGTTTTAACCGTAACAAATACTATGAAAAGTTCAAATTAATCCATTCCATCCTTTATAGTTTTCCAAAATACCTCTATCCAAACTCTCTCTAAAAGGTCTCTAAATTCCAAAATCAATTGTAACAACAGATTTCCCAAACAAAGTAAAGTTTCTCTTATTGTCACATACTAAAAATATGATTACCGTCATCATATTAAAACCTTAATGATAAAAACAAGTACTGTAGTACAATCTTTACATATATCACAATATTATTATAACTATAATATAATACTTGAGTCCAAAAACACAAATAAAATAATTATTCAACTTCAACTATAGTGACATCATAAGATTGGCCTTGCTCCATTGGCCTTTTCTAAGGTACGTTTCTATGCCGCTTAAGGCATTCATTTGCATTATGCCACATTTCCCTACAATTATAGCATTCAACATTGAGAACCTCTTTCTTTCCCTTGCAATCATGAGCCTGGTGACCTTTTTCTCTGCATTTATAACAAACTCCCATTCTTTTAGGCAAGTACCAGGGTGATTATTTCAACAATTATCGCATAATGTAAAATCCTTCATTCCCCTTTTCCCTTTATTTGTCTCTTGTTCAACCATTCTCTTATTCTCTTGCTTTTATTTATTTTCATAAGATTTAGATAATTTCATTTCCGTCTTGATATCAAATGAGGCAATATCATCGTATGACGAGAAAGATTTTGAGACTAAGGCTCGACGGAGAAATGGTTTTAACCCATCAAATAAATGATCAATCTAACTTCTTGGGTTATGTATATAATCTGCAGCATGCCTCACTATCCTTGTAATGTTAGCCTCATACTTTGCGACATTCTCATCCTCCTTTTGTCTCAGACTCAGAAATTGCCTTTCCATGTCTGTTCGATGGTCACAAAGAAAGTATTTCTCTAAGAAACGGCCTTTGAACTCCATCCATTCCATATTTGATACTTCATCATTTTCCTTTGTGTTTTGAATCAACGACCACCATTGATCAGCATCTCCTGTGAGGCGGTAAACTGCCATGATAACCTTTTCCTTTTCAATATTCCCCAAGGCATGGAATGTTTTCACTATGAACTTATCCCTTGCTCAGCTACTAATGTATTTGTACTCCCATTGAATGTTGGTGTTTTCTGGCTCTTGAATAGGTCTAACATTGATCCTCCAGGATGAGGATCAGGGTGCTCCATACGGGTAAGGTTATTATTCATAACCAGAGTGAGTTTCCCTTGTATGGTGATAAGCTGATCAACACCAGTTGTATCACCAGCTCCATTATAATTATCTTGATCAGGAGGGAAATACTTACATAGAGTGCGTGTATTGATACAGTTTCCATTCCTTCCAATAGGCGTCATTTCTAAACATTGGCATAAAATAGATTATTTTATGAATCTAAATACATAATTTCATACTTGTAAAACAATTAACATAAATTGAACAGTTTATGAATATAGTCTATAATCCTAAAAATGTTCTCTTGGAGGATGTATATACTCATAAAACATTCATAATTCTCTGTAAAGAAAATGAGAATTATCCTATGCATATCCCCCAGGTGTTTCGTAACCAAGAGTGCAGTAAGGCCCGTTGTTGTGCACCAGTTTTCGTTTGAGTCTATCTCAAAGCGGTGTTTTCGGGATTTACCCCTAGGTACATCTGTGCCAGATCTGTCTCTACCTGCTCGTATCCAGACAGGGATGTATCGCTCAAAAAACTCACAAAAATATCTATAATACCAAAATTCAAGGAAGTTATTCTATACTAATTGTCAAAGTCTATCTTAGGGATATGTGCTCTAATTAGAGTTTATCTAAATTTAGCATCTAATGTCAGCACTAAAATGCCTCTAATACCAACTGGAACACCCCGACCCCAGTTACCCATAGTCGGTTCATTATTAAGTAACATTTGAATGATCACAAAATATCAATTCTTGAAATACCGATTAGTTTAGTAGCCTTGGAAACACTAGATAAATTAATAAATGTTACATTACATCATAAAGTGAAAAAATACAATAACATAGTCTCTATAGCCCACACTCATATCCCCTTTAGACTATCCTTGTAGGTCAGCCATAATATATTTCTTCACATCCTGGGAAAAATAAAACATAGAAAGGGGTGAGCTTAGACGCTCAGTAAGGATAACAATAAAGAGAAAACTTTAATAAATAAACATTAACATTAAAGGAAATGTATAACTAAAACAAAAGCCTTTTAAAATTGAACTTCAGCATAATATGGAATAAATAAAATGATATAATTCCATTGAATTATTCACATGGATATTCTACTAGTCGAATAATCACATTCAATATCAATAACAACTTTCATAATGATGGAATGCATAATAACAGACTATCATAACCACATAGTGAGGGCCTCGTGCCAAGACTACAATTAATATTTTGTCAAGACCACATGCCAAGACACTTTTTTGTCTCATGAGACCTACCGCTGCATCGGGGAGCTATAGTGGGTTCCACACGTCACTTATTAAGTCCAATTCATTCCTCATAAGAACATGTTTAAACATATCATAAACCATAACATAATTTTATCACATAAAACATGGATAAATGAAACCTAAAATTTCCACATTTCAATCACAAGATATCAATACAACACATTGATATAATAAAAACATTATCAAAACCATTTTCAATAACAAAATAACAGAAAATTAAAACTTGGTAATTATTTTTAATTTGAAAAAATATTATGGCTTGTAGAGGAAGCTGAAACTCAAATAATGGTCATGGAGGTGGAGAAGTCATTGTCGCTGCATAAGTAAGACAAAAAAAATTACTTTTTGTCATTTAGTAAAATGCTTCGTATAAAAAGAATTTTTTTAATAAACGTAAAATTCAAAGTGGTTTATAAACCGTATAAAAGAATGTTGTGTATAATACAAAATATGCCTCAATGAAAAGATATTGAGAAGAAGTCCCTTACAAAGATCATTTTTAAATAAAACAGATCTATTATGTGTATTCACTATAAGTACACATAAAGAAAGTAATAATACAAGATAGGATATAATAATATCATGAAATAATTTTAATGTAGGAGATTAACCCAAAGAACGAAAATTGGGTTAAGAAGTTCCCTTACATCGTGTCCGACTTAACTCGATCATTATTTAACCACTTGAATAATAAACTAGAGTTAATTTTGACTTGCTTAAGAACCTTTTTGATGTTCATTATTCCTTTTACATCACTTATTACCAATATATTAACATTGTGTAATTATAAATGATAATAACAGTCGTTTTGTTGATCTTTGGTACTTGAGTCAAAAATGAACTTCTTTTTATTAAAAGCTGTTCATGTGGAGATATATCCATCATATACAGAATTATATTCATTATATAGATATCATATATATCATATATATCCAGTATATACAATCATTTATAATATTACATAATATTTAGAGGTATGAAATGAAATGCACCGTTCATGGAGACGGTAATCCGTACATACGCATGAACGCTACTTTCATTCCTATTCTGTATTTAATGGAATGAAATCATAATAATATAAAGGTATATTATAATTAAAGAATAATATCATATATAATATCAATTACTCCATCCTTTATACATCCCAAATATGACATTAATGATTCAAATCACTTTGAATGGGCGGTAGTCTGCACTTCCTAAAATGAAATTATCGCATTTACCCATAATGGAAATCATAAAGGTATGCCATAAAAGAAAAATACAGAAGCATAAAGAAACCATAAACATAATATATATCAAATATAAATATAGTGACATCTTAATGGCCACCATGAGAGGTGTTAAAAGAAGATTGAACAATCATTGTTTCGTGAGGCAGTAATTCTCCACCCACAGAAACAGTATGTTCTATAACCATTAGACGAATGTGTGTGTAAGTGTAAATAAAATAATTCGAATAAAAACATCCTAGTATATTTAATATACTTTTTTTGTTACAAAATAAAGTAATAAAAAGATTTTGAGGGGTTGGAGAAGCAAAATAAATCAATAGAACATAAAAGAATACATTACCTTAAAATTAGGTAACTTTTATTTATTTGAGCCAAAGGCTTCCTTGGGATGACTTCTGCCCAATGTTAGGATTCTAGGAGTAAGAGAGGGAAGTTGAAAGAGTATTTGGGAAGAGGTTGGCCGATCCAAATGGATTTGATGTTGTGAATAAGGTGGTAGAGGTGTGGGCTTTTTATAAGAGTAGAGGAGGGGCACTCTTGGAATGTCATGAAATGTTACATTATTATGAAATTATTTTCATATTTTAAAGGTTACAAAATGATATATTTATAGGATAAGGAGATTAGGGTTCTAAATATACTAATCCAATAGGATTTTGTAAAGTTTAAGTCTTATATTTTACATTATCTTTTCTTTTTATTTAAATCGTTAATTAATGAGGTAATCACTGTATCATCATAGATTCATAAAAAATTTAATTTATTTAATCAATAAAAATTATAAAAAAATATCATGATGTAGGAAATATTTTTAACTTTCCAATTAATATTTATAGTCTAAAATGTAACTTATATAAACCCATGTAATAATTGTTTTATTAAAACAACACATGTTTGTGACAATTTTATTTATTACTTTAAATAAATAGTTATTAATGTCATTTTTTACCCAAGTGGATCCATGAGGTCCCCAAGTTGACCCATGGATTTTCATGGTCGGCCATGACTCATACAATAAGGGTAGGACAAGTTTAAAGGTAATTTCATATTATTATAACATTATATTTACCCTAAATTACACTAATTACCTTTAATCGCGATTAATAAATTTAAAAGATACAATTCACCAAAAATTATTTTCACCCCATTGAACCAAATTTTACTTAATAATGACTACCATGTATGTCGTATTTTTTTTAATTCAATTCACATATGTGGTAATGTTTCATTTAAACGAAAAGTTAGTTCATTAACTACCACTTAGTTGTTTCACTATTCATAAAAAATTGAAGTTTTTCAGAAAAATACAAAAAATTCACCCTAATATATATTTGATATTCTTAATTCAAAAATGATGCCTATTTTAAAAAATTAAAAACATATAAGTTGAATTAATTAATTTATAAATTAATTACTGTTGTCACAACAAATTGCATGTTTTTAAGAAACATTATATATCAAAAGATTGACAATTGTTTATGTCTAATTTCAAGGTGAAATTAATTCTAATGACCACCATTGGATAAAATGGTAAAATTATATTCTAATTATACTTTAAAACCACACAATAGTATAATTTATCACTATAAATTATTTTTATTAAAAATATTGTTTTTAAGTATTTTTTACTATTCATTGAAAATTGGAAGTTCTCAGAAAAATACCAAAATTTCAACATAGGCTAATTTCGATATTAATAATGGAAAAATTAAGTCCCTTTTGAAATAAAAAATTGATATAATTTCAAAAGGTGGGTATTACTATTCATAACAGCTACATTAATTGGTCGCGGTGTGTTAGAACTTGAGGTTGCATACAACACACGCTGCTCTATTATTCAAATAGATGCATTCCATGGATGCATGGGGTGTTACAATCTGTGTTTATGTTTCCATATGTCCAAAGGCATTATACCAACTATGGTATTTGGGCATCTATTTGTATAATTTTTAAGTATTCTGAAAAAGTTTTCTAATGTCAATGTTTGTAAATAGAGGGTCTCTATACTATGTTACCTAGGGCCGGACATAAAGACCAAATATCTGGGAATTCTAATGTATACTATAAGGACTGTAATCTAGCCACAATTATTTTTTGAGAAGTCTTGTATTTTAACATCCTATGATATGGACTATAAATATTTTAGTTAAAGAGAGTAAATCTCATATCGTGGATGCCCAGTTTAATGTCGTGTTCATGAAAAAGAAGGGAAGAACAAAGTTAATCATCACACCCGATATTTGGGACACCATATGGATGGTGATAATGATAAAGTATAATCGATGACCATGTTCACAACATAGTATCCATATCCTGTTACCAAGAACGACAGAAAACAATTGGACATCAACTGCTGACCATATTCACAATGGGGGACTTGTATCAAATTGTCATTCGAGATCCTCTAGGGAATCTGCCAAAAATGGTTGGTGAGGTAGGGTGGTACAAGACAAGGCTAGTAGGGGGTCCTTTCAGATGTAAAATATGATGAAGATCCCAATGAAGGAAACACCTAAATCATAGCAGTACTTGTGCAGTTTAACATCATGCAATACGTACAAGGGAGTTCTTAGTTTAAGGTAGTATAGTTCAGAAAATGAGGTATGTTTACCGCTTTCAGTTTATCATCATGCAGAATGAGGGTTCTAGGAAATTTTACATCATGTAAAGGACGAATCATGCAGTTTAACGTCATCGGGTAAGGATGGAAATGAGCTTAGTTAAATTTCGTAGAGCTCAAACCATAAGGTGTATTAACTATTTGAAATTTATCATCATACATGATGAAAAGGACCACACATGTGAATTACTTCTTGAAAAATTTGGCATTTATAGGAGGAGTGATATGCTCCCAATCCTAGGGAGCATATATTATGCCCCGTTATGGTAAACATTTTGAATGATATATGGTCCCTACCACTTCTGTTACAATATTGGTCACATCCTATTGGGTATCATTGGTGTTATCAGGGGAAATACCATGTCACCTTCAAAGAAATAATAGTGTTGAACTTTCATATTGATAACTCTAAAAAATTTGTTCGGATACCTCTCCAGATTGTTCATGGGATGAAGAATATTCTAATCGAGGGCTTCTGGTTCATCTAGATAGACTTCTATTATACTGTCTAACATCAACTTCTCGTAGACAGTTGTGCGGAGTGATGTAAAATAAATCTAAATTGGAATGACTACCTATGTTCCCTACACTAGGGAATATGGGGTCACCTTGGTGGGATTACGTTTAATTGTTATGTAGGCCTAGATATTGTTGGGATGCTTGTTCATCCAACTCTTCTTTTTCTGAACAAACATATTCTTCAAGGTGCTAGAGAGTGTTTTTTTGAAAACATATATCTTTCCATTTTTTTACGTGTGATAGAGATCAGAATTATTAGAAATGATACTGTGTATTTCATACAATTTATTTATCATGGCTACCCAGATTGGTGAGGATGATGTGAGGGACTCTCAATCGGTGGATAATATTGGGGTTCACAAAATCAATGATTGAAAATTCCATGGCATACTTGAGGGGAATTTCATATGTCCACTTGGAAAATAATTTTGTAGTGGTTAGGGAATACCTGAACTTGAAATATATCCCTAGTGGATACGATCCCATGACATTGAGCCCCCATAGTACAAATGCCCAAGAGTACATAGTGGTATGGTGAGGCTCTGGTGGCCTATGTACAAAATTACCATCGACCTGGAATGTGTGTAACCTCTTGGTGAAATTGATATCGTCATGGACCATGGTGGGCCAGAAGTAGCCCAACCTTCGGATCTGATGAGAGAGTTTCAACCCTGCCTGATGTGCCCCACCAGAACTGGCATAATCATTCTACATAAAATGTGGAATATCATCTCCATGAATGCAACGAAGGATAATCACATAAATCCAACATATGTAGAGAATATTCTCGATATTGAGATAAATTTGGATTGAGAACTGCATCACACACCAACATATTCACTCACATTCAGCTCGGTCTATAAGGATATTGTTATGTTGGAGACAATTTATAAAAGTAGTTTTCCAGTCATGCATCTCTCCCAGTATTGTGGAAGGGGGACCAGGTTGTCTTGATGTGGATGCACCAGCAGTGAGATGACTTACATACTGACTATCATCATCACCAGGAATGATGGGAGTGATGAATTTTCAATAAGACCAATAGATGAACATATCATCCTAGTCAGGTTCTGTAATAGATTCAGGAAGATAGGACAAGGCATCATCTTGACCATTTTATGATCAAGTAACATGAATGAACTTAGGCCAGGAAGGGAACTCATACATTAGTTGGAGTGTGTGCTCTAGTATAGGTAAATGATCTGGAATCGGGACAACGTAGTCACCATTGTTCTCTGATTGATGACCAGCTCGAAGTCCACTTTCACATGTAGATGGGAAAAATCAATCTCGAGGACCATTTTGTGACAAGTGATGTAGGCCTGAAAAACCACATTGTAGTTGGTGAATCCTTCAAACAATACCAACTATTATATAAGATAGCATATCAATGTGTGATGATGATGATACACAGTCCCACCATATTAAGCCTGGGACCATTGAGTCTCCTACCGACTGGGATTTGTGAGGCATCATCGAAGTGCATCTACAAACATGGCACATCTTGGTCCACTGAAAATATAGCCTCATCTTGGAAATCATTTTCTAGAGATTTATTTTTTTGGATGGATGGGTGGAAAGAATGTCTTCCAAAACGAGACCCTTGATAGCTTTCGGCAGAATGAAAATGACATCAAACTACTGAAGGATCACTTCCCACTGAACTAGATGACCTCAAAACAGGGGCAGTTCAGAATATACATTAGTGGTTCTATGAACGAAACCCGCTATAACTCTTGGTTTTATTGGTAATTTCACAATTTTGTCCCACACATACCAGTGTGAGACAATAATTCTCGATTGAATAATGTCTAATATTAATATCTAGGTGCATGTGGTTGAGATATTATAAACTATTCAATGTCCCCTCACTGTTCTTCTGAGTGAGAAGGGCACTAAGGGACCTTTCCAGTGTATTCACATAATGGGATCGATTCCTTTAAAATATGGGTGGAATCAGAACTGTAGGATGTACCATGTACTGTTTGATCTCCTAAAAAGAAGCCTGACACTCTTCATCCCACCAGTAGTCGGCACCTTTTTTCACAATATTGGAAAAGGGCTTCCACATACCAGATAGACTGAAAAATAATATATATATATAGGATAGGTGGAATTAAAAGCCTCAGAGATCCCAAATATTTCGTGAATGAGGCATCTAACTAATGGAATTGATCTTATCTGTATTGAACATGATGCCTCTATATCATAATACAAATCCAGGTAACATTCTAGAGGTAACCCTAAATGCACAATTCAAGGGGTTCATCACAAGAAGGAGGAGCAGAGGAATCAAAACGCTTTCTTGAGATCTATAATATGTTCATGACACTGGCGGTATTTGACCACCAAATCATCCACATTTCATTCCACCAATGTCCTAAGAATCATCTTGAATATATGGTGCAAGACATGCTAATAGGTGGCACCATCATTCTTCATACCAAAAGGCATTACAGGGTAACAGAAAGTACATTGTGGTTCTTTAATGTTGGTATAATCTTCTTCTATGGGATCCATTTTTATTTGATATATGTTGTGAAACCCGATCCAGGAAGGAGAGATCTTGGAGGTGGATGATGTCCTGAGGATCCAGTCCTGGAATCTCTCTGTATCCCCAAGAGAATTAATCTCTATGCTACTTCAGGAAACCTACCTACTGATGCTTCTATTCTAAAGATATGTTAGTGCTAAATAGTGTTGGTTTCAGATTTGTCTCGGTGTCGAGGTTCACCTATACTAACTCATTAGTAGTGGTGGAGACACCTTCCTCAAAAAAAATAGCAGAGCCCTTCAAGTTCCCTTCATCATCTCTAGTGAGAGTGTCATTAACAAGGGGAACATTTTTTTTTGATTTCGATGATTCTAATAGAATTATCCTGTCAGTATGAGCAGTGGTGGAACCTTTATCAGTGGATTTTTCCTCTATTGAAATCATGGAGATGAAATCTGTCAATCTAATTCCATCTGGTATTCGACCTCATGTTCCATGCTTGATAATATTAAAGTATTAGTGTTGCGTCATCTTGTGTCAGTACAACCCAGCATGATGAAATAAGAAAGAATGATATATTGTTATTTATATGGGGAGAACATCCAGATACCATTTAGGGGGAAGGGGTTATGGCATCATTGGAGCCTAATTTTTATTGGTGTATGAAGTGATCTTCTTGTGTTCCTTGCAGCAGGAAAATCTCTTTCCCCTTTTCTCGATGATGAAAGAGTAGTGTCCCATGATTGATTGTGTGGAGTTCAATTGGTGAATATGGAGGATATAAGGATCATTCAATTCAGTCCATGGGTTAGAAAAATGGTGTTATTCTTAACCTCATTGGCCTGAACCTATTTTTCATTGCTTTTATAGTATCCTGAATCTACGTAGCGGGCTTCACAAGAGGAAAACAGAGACTCATCAGCATGGTGCATGCCCACTCAACCATTAAGAGATTACATAAGGCATTGCTGATATGAGGAGGGGATTGTTTCTTATAGATACTGCCAGGATCGACCAATCAACGCATTGTAGGTAGTTTCCTCTGAGAAAACCCTGAACTCTGTGATAGAAAACAAGCCACTAAATTGGGACTTCTAATGAATTTTTCCAATAGGGATCTGTTATTTCCTATCATAACCTTGAATCTTCATGTCAGGTGGATTTGGATCTATTTCAGACAGCCCAAAATTGTGGAGTGTCCAGGTTGGGATGAGATTGATCATGAAACTTGTGTCGATGAGATAACAGTAGTCGTCCATGTCATTAAACTGACCAATATTGTATAGTGGGTGAATTTTCCCCTCTATAAGGGAACCTTCATATGATATTGACAATTAGATGATGGACTAACTATATTCAAGTTTTTCCTCCTTATCACAAAGGACCTACGTAGCTTCTATCCTGATTTTAAATTAAAGGGGGCACTTCGAAGCCTCTGTGATGGAATAATGAAAATATTCAGACGCGCAAGGAGCCTAGAGAATTTATAGTTTTTTAGGGATGCTGAAAAGGTGATTGAGCACATCATGCTTCCGTGTTACGAACACATTTCTATCAATATGAGGTTGCTATGTGGCATGAGACATAGTGGACACTGCAGGTCGGACCGACCGATTTTGGCTAGTGTTGGGGTTATCATATAGCTCATTAGTTAAATCTCATAGTATGAATACTGGATGATTGCCAGATGCCTATGTCCTATTATTATCTATAGATGTCTGATCATAGCATTCTTTCGAGGGAACTTACTGGTCGAGCAACATAAATGGTGATGGGAATTGGATATGATGAAACTTGGTAAGAGTACTAGACATGTTGAGTCCTACAATGAGCATGTGGTCTAGTCTTAGTGGCATGCATGGATCAGTCGGAAGTGTTGGCCAATAGAATTCAATAGTTCACATATCCATGATTTTTTCAACACTGGAATCAGCTAGTAAGACTAAATGGGTTTTCCTGACATTTATTATCTTAATGGACCATGTATGGTTCCACTAGATTGATGGAGTTCACAGAGGCATACACCTGATCATCACTTGAATAATCATCCATTACTAGGTAAATTTTGGGGGAAATACCCATCCCTGATGGTATAAAATATCCAAGGGTATGGGATGGATTTGGTACTGAGGGAATTATTGTTCTCCTTGCACCATCGACACCTACTATCTTAAGATGGTGAAAGCAGAGATGTCATCTTATAAGTAGTATCCAAGTGTAGCACAACTATTTTGAAATGATTGAATGGCTTTAAACAGACCTAGATAATAACATGGTCATGGGTGACTATCATTCATGCTATCACATAATTTACAGTTGTTCCAGAGTTAGTGGAATGCGTAGAAAAAATGTGAGGCCCCTCCAACTGGAGAAAAAGTCTGCAACTCACTCATCCATCCTTTGCTTTCACTTGACAAAGTAGACAATACCTTTCTTGAGAGTGGTGGAACTGAACTCATAAAGAAACTACCTACAATGATAATCCCAAATTGTTATAAAACCAATGGGTTTCTGTCTGTACCAGATGAATGTGGGGCCTTCCAATTTCTATATGAAACACCAGAGCTTAGTGATTTTATGATATGATGGAGTTCCCAACACAGGTCCACATCATGAAATGATGTGGGTCACATGTTGCAGTAGGTCTCATTTCCCATTTGAGGTGGAGAAGGTAGGATTTCTAAATCCCGGGGGTGTTGTTATATCATCCACCCATACTAGATTTGGCCTTCAATCTGGCAGTATGACCACCTGTCAGTATTCAAGAGCCTATAGGGGAGTGATGTTAGCATCCATTAGATCATATTTATGTGTATTTCTATCTTATAAAGGATTTCTAACTAACCAATCATTGTAATGTTCGTCAATGAGGATATCTAGCTGAACGGATCATGGAACAGCTAGTGGAATGACCTGAGCGGACGATGGTGGATCCTGTGGAGCATCCGGTGGGACCTACAGTGTAGATGGTGGAACATGAGGAGCGAATATATAGACCTTATCTAGATCATAAGAAGGGTTGTTGCATGTCTCAGGTAGATTTAGTGATGCATAATGATGTCTTTTTTCATAAACACAGGCATGTACCCTATATTGATGGGCAGAGCTATCAAAATCACATGGGGGAAATTCATCGAGGGGGAGTTTTACCTGCCCCTGTTGCCCCTTTGGAGGATGGTTGTAATCATACCAAGGGTCTCTATAATCCGGCCATTGTTCCATGACATGATCAATGGGGTTCTCATGGATAATCCTTCTCTGGTCTGTGATATGTTGGCCCAACATAGCCTTTTCAGGATCTGTTTTGTGTCTTCTACACTAAATCAGATGGGTTGGGGGACATGACTGTCCCAGTGTGTGATTTTACCATACTAGGATGTTGATTAATAGCAAAAGACACATTATGTTTATAAGGTTACGGGTCTATCTTTGTTGGTGAGTGTGGACACCTACAGGGTCTGCCGGGTGTTGTGATTCCCCAGGGGGTTGCTTCTACTATACAGTCCCTATGTCGGTTCCCCCTTCTAGGAATATCATTGGAAAGACCATGTTTAATGGGGAATCGCTTAAAGGAATATCTTCAATATAATTAGGTGAACCAGGCTATTGTAGGATATGAATGAAATGTATGTTAGTATACTACCCCCACCTTCATATCTGTACATGTGGGGAAGCCTCTTTAAAATATTTACGGAGCACAGTAAAGCTATGGATTCATCAATGATAAATATTCTAATGATAACCAAGTGATGAAGGGTGATGAGCAATAGGGAGTGTGACCAACTCAACCAGGAGGCACCATTGAGAAATATCATTGATGTGTCCTCGGCTCTTATGGTAACCTAAAAATCTATGGAGAAGATAGAAATGAATTATCCCTAAGATTTAGTTGAAGCACACAACCTCATCATGGTTGATGGACTCCAGAATATTGAATTTTTTAGTTGCGACAAGCTAGAAAATGTTCGGTATATGGTCCACTATGGGAATGTCCCACAAAAATTTCATATTAAACATAGGATTCAACCCTTGGTTTCTCCATTAATTGACTATGGTTGTTGGGGGACCACTACCAGTACTGACATAAACCATTATAGGGGTAGACTGGTCGGTGGACAGTACGACACGCAAGCTGACAACCCGTTGTATCTTGGGATATCTTATAGAGAATTCACTAACTGTATCACCACACACTACAAAATATTTCACTTTTTCCAACAGGGACATATCTGTTGGTAAAAGATCATTTTATGTTTGTAAAACGTTTACCAACATATGTGTCTATGTCGCTAAACTGTTGGTAAAAATTCTGTCTCTAAATGTTTTTGCGACAGATAAAATAGTTCTGTTGCAATAATAATAACACCAACAAATAATATATATGTTGGTTAAAGTGCATAGCAACATGTTATAATGACAAATTTATCTGTTGGTAATAATATTTCCAATATCTAATATTTGTTTATAAATTACATTTAAATAAAAATTATAAATTTTTATTACGAGTGTGATTTCGTATTATATTTACCAATTTATTATATTAATACATTAGTTTTAATTATTAAACTGAATATTATTTTAAAACATGTTCAAAATTAAAAAATAATTATTTATATTATTAATGAAATTAATTTAAACAAAACCTGTTGAATCCCACGAGGATTGTTCCACAATTCTGTCTCAAAATTCCAAACAACCCTAACCACCCACCCCTGGATCCCCCCCCAAAAAGGATCAACCACCGTAGCAGATCCAACCCATCATCGTCAAAAAATCCCGCCCTAGTAGCTCCAACTCAGTTCATCTCCAAACCCAGCCCATCCATGCCAACTCAAGCCCCATTCATGATAGCTTCAGTATATTCCATCTCATCGAGGTCTATCCACATCCATGTCAGCTCAAGTCCATGTCAGCTCCAGCTCATCCATGTCAGCTCCAGTCTATGCCTGCTATGGTCTATGCCCCATCCATGCCATCTCCAGTCTATGCAAAAACATATGAGAAAATACATCATGTGGAATTGGTACACAGGTAAACAGAAAAGTGACAGAAATATGCTTACATGATAGAGATAAATGTAGTACCTGCACAACAAGAAATAAACATTTGTGTTGAAATTCCTGTATTTGTGTTTAAATTTGTTTTGAATTTCAACAAAGTTAGTACCTGCACAACAAGGAAATATACATTCAAAGATAGCCTTTTATTTAGAAAAATTATAATACATGACATTAGGTTTGAAATAATAACTTGCAAAGTAACCATGATATCATATTTTGCTAGTCAGTGGACCTAATGTTGAACAAAATGCGAATCATCACTATCACCATCCTCTGCCCAGATCATTACAGTATAATTATAGCTTCATGAGAGTAAAACATCATCAAATTGGTGAGAATGAACCATTTTAACAGACAAACATTGAAGAATCCCTTAACTGGGTAATTGGCATACATGCACTTACCAAAAACTAGATCTTTAATGAGGGAATCAATGCTGGAAACATGGATGTAGTCACAAGTTCATGGATGTGTTTAGAATGGTTCTCAACTGCAAAACATTAACATGTGAACCTGCATTTTGTAAGGTTTGTATTTCAGAGATGAACCTACATATTGAAAACTGAAAAAATGTAACTTATAATCCTAAAAAATAAAAAACATTAATTGAAAAACCTGTAAAACCATAAACATGTATACCAAAACTATAAAACCTATAAAATAATAAACCACTAGTCAAGATTTTTCTTACCTACAAAAATTTAAACAATTAATCATGGAACCTGGAAAACTCTAACATACCTACCTACAAACAATTAAATTTTATCTAGATGACATACAAACTGGAAAACTTGTAATTTTGTAACCAGTAACATAGGAACCCATAACCAAGAAAAATATAATCCTACAAACCTATTTGTAAAAAATATAATCTATTGAACATAAAAATTAGTAAAAAAATGTCTGGGGGAGAATGAGATTGTGAAAACCTGTTTGTGCAAACCTCTTTGTGAAAACATGGGCATATATGGGTCCCCACAATAAAAATATAATTGTGAAAACCTGAAAACCTGTTTGCACAACCCTGTTTGTGCAAACTGTAATCCTATTTGTGCAAACCTATTTGTGCAAACCTATAAACATGTTTGTGAAAACCTGAAAACATATTTCTTCATACATGGGCTCCCACAAAATACAAACTATTTAACATAAAACATAATATCTTGTAAACCCAACCTTCAATTTACAAACCTAGAACCTGAAGCCTGGAAACTTGTATCCTAAAAATTAGTAAAACAATCAATATAGAAACCTGTAATCCTATAACATGAAAACAATGAAATTTATAAACATGGAAATATTTGAATAACTATAATGTATACCTCAAAAGGCAATTCAAATCTAGACTTCCACAACATTTCTGTATTTTTTTTACTACCATGATAAATTGAAAAGAATGAAATTAGATAAGAAGAATTATATAGGAGAGAAAAACACAAAATCTATTTTAGTATAATAATAACCGAAGAATTAAATAACAAATTATTACAAAAAAACATATACTTTCATAAATTTCAAATGACTCGTGACCAAATTCCCATCATTTTTATTATTTTTCATGTTCTTGTAAAGTTAAACAACACTTTATTTCAATCTAGAGTGAAAAGTAAGTATATGATATCTTTATGTCAATGCTTTTTTATATTTATTTGTGTGCATTTGTAGTTGTTTTCCAAAACTATAAATTGGTATGATTATAATGGATAGGTTCAATTATTTCATTGATTTATATCTATTTTTAGATTAAAAAAATAAAAAAATACAAAAAATATACTCAAATTAGACTGCACAACTTTTACACATTTTCAAATGGATTTGATTTATGGAATTCTCACTGTATATATATTGTAATAATTAATCCACAAGCCTCATGAAGATAGATCAATAGAAAAGATGAGGAGCATCAACTACATTGATTGCAAAATCAATGTGAAAGATGTTTAGTTTTCACCCAATCTCAAAATACATAATCTTGAGATTTTAGAAACACATAAGCAATTGTAGAACCTCCTTCATGTAGGCTCAAATTGTGATTGATGAAGCCTATTCAATTATTTGAACACCAAATCCAGAATAAAGTGAAATACATCAATTGAAATATGCAGTATCAGAAGCACTGTTGGATAGAAAATCATATTACATTCCGGGTAATAACAGTAGAGTCAAGGTAGTAGAATAATCATATTACGGTCACTTATCATATATCTTGGCAGAGTACTACAGTCTGTATACGACTCTAATACCAATATATATTATGTACTATAGTCTATGTGACTACTACTATTACATAGACGTCTGTGTGTGACTACTACTATTACATACGTTTGTGTGTGTAATAGAAGCAGAGTCATCAATCAGTGTGTGTGCGACTAATGTAATGTGCACCTAAATTATAGCAGTCTTCATCGCCTGGCACACCGGGAAGACATTCAAAAACCCACCACAAAACCTACACAAGCATACCAATAGGGAAGTCATTTAATATATATAATATAAATTAAATATGAAAAAAATATTCCTTTATAAATATACATAGTATTACAATAAGGGATTATGCGACCACACTTTCAACCCATTCAAAAATATATATATAGTGTAGTTATTTAACTCGTACTCGTGGCACCATAGAGGAAGAGCTGACGACATCAACAAATTATATGAGTTAATCAATCTATACACTAGCCAGGAGAATATTTAAAACTCAAGGTATGATGTCATTATAAATTTATCCTTCTCCAAACTGATACTTTGTGAGTATAGACCTCTCATGAAAACTGGACACACAAAAACAAATTCAGAGAGATGATTTTCCATTGAATTCACAAAAAAATTTACTTTCACTTCACGAACCAGGTTTGGTCCTTATTGACAATCAATATAGGAAGGTGTGATTTCAGTCTAAGGTAGGTCTATGAAAAATGAAGGGAAATAATGGAGGAAAAAGATGAAGATGGAAACTAGTGGTTAAAATAATAAGACATAAAAATAGGTGGAAGTATGTCGAAGGAATCTGAAGATTGGGAGACTATCTGTTATGCCCACTACCATTAGGATTTTGATGAATCCCACTTACTGGCTCCATAAAGAATTGAAGAACGTATAAAGAGGTATCCTTACCTTCATTTTCGCCCCAAATATGCCAACAAGTAGAATTTCACAGTCCTTCTGTGTGACACTATGATCAAATACTTTGTTCGACGCCTCGTTCGAGAATTGTCTAATGTTCATGACCTGACCACATATGTATCCGGCATCAGAGTCAGTGTCAGAGTCGTGAACACTGATGATGACAGGTAGACCCCACCCGATCTCCAATACGGTATGCCCTTCCACATCTACACTAGCATATGAAACTCAACAAACAATGGTCGTCATTACTGCAATTCATCCTCTGAAGATTCCTGCACAACCACCCACCCCGCCCACATAGGGTTTGGTCCTTATTAGAAAGGTAAAAGAATTCAGGTGTAAAACTTAACATCAAATGTACATCAATTCTGTTTCAAAAACCTCAGCACCTAGGTGCAATTGAGACTTCTGATGTAACAATAAAATTGAAAGCTGATCAAATTAGTAAACTAGCTTCAGGTTTTACATAAATGTTTATCCTGAACTTCAAGGATCATGAACTAACTTGAGAATTTGTTTGATCTATCAACAGAAGGTATTCTTTAACATAATAAAAATTAGAAGACCCTACTACCTTGATCATATGTTAAATAAATATTGAAAAGAATTCGTAACACTACCTACTCATGTGGTCCATCATAACTTGAAGAGATGATCTATAGATTGAGAAACATGTCTGGAATCATAAGTAGTGAACCAAAAAATATGAGTTCAAATATAACAAAAATGATCTTTAGAATAACTTTTTTATCAGTAAAAAAAAGTAATGCAATTCCTGTGAAACTGGCCAGTTCGGATTATCATCACGGCCTGATGAGTCCGTCAAGAAACTTTATCAATTTTGTGCATACATATCATAACATTGAATATCAATTGGACATCCACATTCATTACATGACCTGGAAAGGAATAAAATGATAGGTATTCAAAAAATTGTTACAAACGGATTAATAAAACTGCTGGAACTACACTCCAGAATTCGATAAGGGTTGCTCATGCAGGTGACCATGAAGCCTTCACCCATACCACATGTATTTCTTCTCACATTGTAGAATATTAATATAGTAGAATTGCCAAAGATGCAATGTAAAAAAGATGAAACTTTAAAAGGATAATTCTCAGTATACATTTAATAAACATTGGAAAATCCTCCATCCACATTAGTTGATCATCATAATGAAATAACAATAAAAGAACAAACTCAGAACACAACCAGATTATTTTTTTCTTATTATTTTTTCCAATCATTTATAAAACATTATTGTAATTCCAAAAAAAGTTTAATAATAGAATAATACAACATCAACATTGATATCTTTTACAAGCATCTCATTATGAAAAATATGAAAAAGAACACATAACAAAATGAAATGATGAAATAATAATAAGTAATTTATCTGGTTTTCCCATATAAAAATCAAATAAATTGAATTAAATACAATTCATCATATACACTCGAAAAGTTTACAAAAGAAAAAAGAAATTTATTCGAAGAAAACATGTAAAAGAGAAAGAATTCACTCACATATTCTAACCTAATCAACTTCAATAAGCTGTTCACTATGCCTCAGATAATAGCTTATCCATGAGTGAGATCGTGAAGTGGCACTCAATCTAGCAAGTGTTTCATTCTTTAAAACTGTTCTGTAACTATTTTCTGACACAAACAACTGTTTAAATCATTAACATCATCATCTTACAGACATAATATTTCAAAGGTATTATAAAAAACATTCCACAAATATATAGCCTAGAAAAATAATCTTAGAATCAATGTGTAATAAGGTAATTTCAATGAATGTTCCATGAAAAAGTATCATTTATACATGTCACCTTCTCATCATTTCAGATAAACATTAAATGAATACTTTAAAATCAACTAGAATCTCACCAAATATAAGTACTATATAAAATTTTATAAATACATCACAACCCGACCACATTAATATATCTATTTACCTTATTTATATTTATATCAATAACCATCCTAATCATTCATACAATGATGTTGCGTATGAAAAAACAACATAAGAGCTGCATAAGAAGGAATATTGGAAAGCAGCGAGGGGGTGAAGTAGGGACACCTAGTCTCCTATAGCCATCCATGAACCCCTTCATATCATGGAATCTTGGGAAGATAAATAGACCATCCGACTGATGTACCCCCCTGAGCTATTGGAGTCAGTGTGCATTGCAGTTCCATCACCATGGTAGATCTCCACATGAAAAACAACACAGGTGTATAGATTGAGCATAACACCCGATGGGTATATAAAATCCATCCTGAAATACACCCATCTTGGGTTAAAACACTATTGAAATCCATTTATAGTTAACAAATACAGACCTCTTATGAACAATGGAAGTTCTTTCTATACAAATTTCCTTGACCTCATCTAGATCGCAATACTTTTCTCAGCATTAGAATATTATTCAGTGAGTTTTTTGTGGATCATGGAACTGATGACTTACTTCCCATGTTTCGTTGGATATAGTAGAAGATAGATTTCCTTTTCCTTAGGCATTATAACTATCACAATACCAGTCATACATCATCATGCATTCCAACCAATGTAATGGAACCTTGAAATTTAACACATTTCAAAACCAAACTAGGAAAATATTTATCATGCACACCATCATAAAGTCTATCCGAATATTCTCCTTCAATAGCCATTTGAGACAAAAACAATTGAACCTCAAACAAAAACCAGCTCCATCAAAAAACCCTTTTAAATGCATAGTTGAAATCAAAACCATAAAAACTCAAATGAAGGGACTGACCTAACCACCATTCGCTGTAGAGGATCATGAGAAATATGAAGATTTGAATACTTGTCAGATCAATATAGATCGAACAATCGTACTCTGGGAAATGGGGGTCCTCTTCAATACCTAGCTAGGCCACCGAATATGACAACATCATCCACCCTTAATGATAGTTGTCTTTGAGTTCTAGTGATTGAAATAGTAAATGAAATAGGCGAATTGAAACCGGTTGAATTGTAAATCAAAATACCTCAAATCCAAACAAATAAAGGGAATATAAAATCTATTCTAGGTTCCATCCAAAGTTATAGGGAAGAAAACCTAAAGAGATAACACCACAATAAACCTAAATAGAGTTGAAATCACTCTACTGTACTGACCCCTCATAGAATCAGGAGGAAGAAGAAGAAGGTGTTACCAAATGCGATTAAAGAGAGAAATAAAGAGGGAGTGGGATGTAAGGCGAGAAGGGGGCGATGACATTAGAGATGGGACAATGGGCTGTAGGCCGGAGCTGGGCGGCGGGACGTGAGGCGTGGCGGCAAGAAATGACGATGCCTGAAGGAAGGATAGGGTTTTAGTGGTGTTTATTTTATTATAAAAAGTATTCAAATTTTTATTGAATAAATAATATTAAAACGTATAAAAATTGTTAATATTTCAAGAAAAATAAATAAAAAATATTGAAAAATATAAAAACATTTAATATTTCAAGAATATTGAAAATAAAAATAAATTATGATATGTTTTAAAAAAACACCATGAAATAAAATTTTACGTTGATAATAAAAATTATATACACACACACACACACACACACACACACACTTTTTTTCTCTTTATTATTTATTGATAAAATATATTTTATTATTATTTAATGGTTTCTTGTAACATTTTTTATTTATGAAGAAAGATTTTTTGGTAATAGTGTTATTAATAACAGATTCATGTGTAAATAAATTTTTTTTGTATTACTATGATAAAGAGAAAGATTCAACTATTGGTAAATGATCTATTGGTATTGAGTGATCAATATCAATAGATATATATATGTTGGAAAAAAGAAGTGTTGGTTTCAAAAATTAATACTAAAAGAACTTAAAATCTATTGGAATTGATAATTTTTACCAACTGATATATTATCCGTCAATAAATTTCTGTTTGTATAAGCCATTTTTTTGTAGTGAAATCTCTATTAGATATGATACTAGCCAATACATCCCATATCCAGGTAGCAGTTGTCGGTGGTGAGTCAAGTTGTTTCTCATCATCGACCGATCCCCAGAAAAATTCTTATTGATCTTTCATTGAAGTAGAGAATGATCATTGTGATAACTGAGATGATTTTAAAACATGTAACTTAAAAAGAGAAAAATCTCCCTCCTCTTGAATGTATACATGGAAAGATTCATGGATCATTAGCATCTCACTTTTTGGGAAAACAATGAAAATATGAAGAATTCCTTTCCTAGACACTGATATAGAGGACTAGAGTATAGGATCCATCATGGTGTCATACTCCACTTTAGAGTATGAGAAGAGGACCCGTTTTACCACGATTTGAGGTTTCTCAGGGTTATTCCAGTGGTGGTGATGACCCACTCTCCTCCCCTGGGTTAGTTCTTCAGGGAAGGGTAGATTTTCTTCATGGGAGGGACCTTCATGCGGGATGATATTGGAGAGGGGAGTACAACTTCTTAGATGAACTGGGGTGCATGGATCACCCATAAAAATGTTGAATGGAACACGCGAATGGCCTCTATAGTGATGGATGAAAAGGTAAGGAGGATCATTGCTCCAATTAATGCAGATGTGGGAAGGTCCCCCTCTTGAGCTGATGATGATGCGAGGAAGACCATTTCATTGGAAACTTGTTATGTGGGGAAAATTTTCTTAACTAGGATAATGGGAATGGAGAGGAACTTTTTGATGGGTGTGAGATTAGGGAGGACCTCCACTCTATTTAATGGTTGTACAACGATGACCTGTGTACTTAATTCTATCATTGTGGGTTGTCTCGTTATGGTTGCTACTCACACCACTAACTGGTAGAGTCAACCCATCCTTATTGTGGAGTGGTTGAGGGCTCAACCCTGATCTTGCATAGCAGCGCCCCAGTTCTGTAGTAATATTGATGTGATAGAACTCATCGTTGGTGGATCGGTCCATTGAAGCCATAGAATATGATTCACCATGGGGGTATCCTTCTGAGCATTCACCCAATGATGGCATCGAGTCAGCCGAGCTAGGGTTAGCTATGCAGGGGTATAGGCCATCTACTACTTTGTCTACGAGTCCGACTATCAGTGTTTTTGTGGCATGGTGCGAGCCCTCCTTAGATGTTTTGTATCAGAAGTCACAAGTGGGAGAGCTCGGACACCCCTTACTTCATTGTGGTAAGGTAGTGAGTCATAAGATCATTATGTGGAGATGCTCCCTAAATGATTTAAAATCAGAGTGGGGAGATGTGGATCCATGTGCGGACCTTGGGGTCATGAAAATGGAGGGGCACTAAGGCCTCTATAACTTGAGGGATGATATCCCTCATCGGGATGACCCACTCATGATCATATCAATAGACAATAATTTCCATTAACCTTTTTTGGAAAATTTTGAAAGGTTGGACAAGGTGTGGTCACCCAATAGTTATTGTAGTGTATGATACCACAATGGAGGTAGAGTTGTGCAGGATTACCACATCACTATTTCCACTTCCCCTACGTCTGCGTATATGGATGAGAGAAGATTGGTTTCCTATAGTTGTAGATTGGGTCTTACAAAATAGGAAGATTCAGCCGTCAATATAGATAGTATGAAAGAAATTCCCAGTTCCCCAACTTCATTCATTCTTCAATGGTTGTATATAATGATCCATGTTGACAACATCATAGACTGGGATTCCCAATGATTAACTACATCAAATTCTAGTGACTTTCAAACTAGGCCCACTATTTTCATGGTGGGACCTAGCACCGAATAGATAAATCTAGGGTCACACTAATATATTAATGCCCTGAATGTGGATATTCACCAAATTGAGGTGAATAATTTCACATCAGTTTCACCATTACTATTTCTGAAGCTTTTATTCAGGGTCGAGCGTCGTTTATGGGGATGCACTTCTATCTTCCCTGAATCACTACTATCCAAAGGCAGGAAAAATATGTCGCCTATTGAGAAACAAAAAATGCATGATCAAAATGGGATGATAGGAAGTGGGAACTTCCTTTGGTGGGTTCCACCTCAGAATTTGACACCTATTCCAGGTCTCACTTAAATATTAAGACCCAGTTCATCAAACTCATGTTGGTGCCATAACTTTTTGGAAATTGGTTAATAAAACTAGTTGTATCTTTAAATTACAATGGGTTAAAGATAAGGTAGAAACCTTTATTATAGAGATTAGTCATATTGGGAATCAATAGCTTGTCTGGATGATGAAACACTAGTACTTATGTATTTTCCCTTCTCAAGGGTGTGAAAGACTGAGGAATCCCATGTAGAATGAGGGGAATTTTATGCCAGATACATATCTTCGAGGTTTTTCTCATCTTCCTATATTTGACATGGGGAATTCCATGAGTTTAACATCTAGAGGATACTAACCTGACTAATTGGAAAACTGATGGGATTGGATGAGATTGGTACATCCCTAGGAGGTATCACCTATAATGTTTACCGAATGGAAGGGTCAAAACACCAAACAATGATGGAACCAAGATGGTGTGTCCACACAGGGGAAGGTTTCGCTCTGTGAATGCTGATATGAACACCACAATGGGTGGATCAGATGGTGGTGGGTTCCATCAAAGGGAATAAATATCTATGCTACTTCAGGAAACCTACCTAAAGTAGCTTCTATTATATTGATATGGTAGTGCTGAATAGTGTTGGTTTTGGTTTGTCTCGGTGTTGAGGTTCACCTATACTAACTCAATAGTAGTGGTGGATACACCTTCCTCAAACATAATAGCAAAACCCTCCAAGTTCTCTTCATCATCTCTAGTGAGATTGTCATTATCAAGGGGATTTTTTTTATTTCGAGGATTCTAATAGAATTCTCTTGTCAGTATGAGCGGTGGTGGAACCTTCATCAGTGGATTTTTTCTTTACTGAAATCATGGAGATGAAATTTGTCAATATAATTCCATCTGGTATTCGACCTCTTGTTCCATAATTGATAATATTAAAGTATTAGTGGCACGTCATCTTGTGTCAGGTCAACCCATCACGATGAAATAAGAAAGAAAGATATATTGTTATTTATACGGGGAGAACATTCAGATACCATTTAGGGGTAAGGGGTTATGGAATCACATGAGCCTAATTTTTATTGTTGTATGAAGTGATTCTTGTGTTCCTTGCAGCATGAAACTCTCTTTCCCCTTTTCTCTATGATGAAAGAGTAGTGTCCCATGATTGATTGTGTGGTGTTTAATTGGTGAATCTGGAGGATATAAGGATCTTTCAAGTAAGTCCATGGGTTAGAAAAAATGGTGTTATTCTTAACCTCATTGGCTTGAACCTATTTTTCATTTCTTCTATAGTATCCTGCATCTACATAGAGGGATTCAAAAGAGGAAAATAGAGACTCATCAGCATAGTACATGCCCACTCAACCATTAAGAGATTACATGAGGCATTGCTGATATGAGGAGGTGTTTTTTTCTTATAGATACTTCCAGGATCGACCAATCAACGCATTGTAGGTAGTTTCATGTGAGAAAACCATGAACTCTGTGATAGAAAACAAGCCACTAAATTAGGAATTCTAATGAATTTTTCCAATATGAATATTTTATTTCCTATCATAACCTTGAATCTTTATGTCAGGTGGATTTGGATCTATTTCAGACAGCCTAAAATTGCGGAGTTTCCAAGTTGGGATGAGATTGATCATGGAACTTGTGTTGATGAGATAACAGTGGTCGTCCGTGTCATTAAACTGACCAATATTGTATTGTGCCTGAATGTTCCCCTCTATAAGAGAACCTTCATATGATATTGAAAATTAGACGATGGAATAACTATATTCAAGTTTTCCTCCTTATCATAGAGAACCTATGTAGCTTCTATCCTGATTTTAAATTGAAGGGGGCACTTAGAAGCCTCTGTGAGGGAATCATGCAAATATTCAGACGATAAAAGAGCCTAGAGAATTTATAGTTTTTCAGGGATGCTGAAAAGGTTCTTGAGAACATCATGCTTCCGTGTTATGAACACATTTATATCAATAAGAGGTTGATATGTGGAATGAGACATGGTGGACGCTGGAGGTCGGATCGACCAATTTTGGCTGGTGCTGGGATTGTCATATAGCTCATTATCTGAATCTCATAGTATGAATACTGGATGATTGTCAGATGACTATGTCCTATTATTATCTATGCATGGCTGATCATAGAATTCTTTTAAGGGAACTTACTGGTCGAGCAGCATAAATGGTGAGGGGAATTGGATATGATGAAACTTGGTAAGAGTACTACACATATTCAGTCCTACAATGAGCATGTGGTCTAGTCTCAGTGGCATGCATGGATCAGTCAGAAGTGTTGGCCAACAGAATTCAATAGTTCACATATACATGATTTTTTAAACACTGGAATCAGCTAGTAAGACTAAATGGGGTCTCCTGACATTTCTTATCATTATGGACCATGTATGGTTCCACTAGCTTGATGGAGTTCACAGAGGCATAAACCTGATCATCACTTGAAGAATCATCCATTATAGGGTAAATTTTGGGGGAAATCCCCATCATTGATGGCATACAATATCCAAGGCTATGGGATGTATTTGGTACTGAGGGAACTATTATTCTCCTTGCACCATCGATACCTACTCTCTTAAGATGGTGAAAGCAGAGATGTCATCTTATAAGTTGTATCCAAGTGTATCACAACTATTTTGAAATTATTGAGTGGCTTTAAACGGACCTAGATAATAACATGGGAATGGGTTACTATCTTTCATGCTATGACATAATTTAAAATTCTTCCAGAGTTAGTGGAATGCGTAGTGATAATGTGAGGCCCCTCCAACTGGAGAAAAAGTCTGCAACTCGCTCATCAATCCTTTGTTTTCACTTGACGAGGTAGACAATAATTTTATTGAGAGTGGTGGAACTGAACTGATACAGAAACTACATAAAAAGATAATCTCAAATAGTTATAAAACCAATGGGTGTCTATCTGTACCAGATGAATGTGGGGCCTTCCAATTTCTATATGAAACACCAGGGCTTAGTGATTTTCTGATATGATGGAGTTCCCAACACAGGTCCATATCTTGAAATGATGTGGGTCACATGTTTCAGTAGGTCTCATTTCCCATATAAGGGTGAGAATTTAGGATTTCTAAATCATGGGGGTGTTGTAATATCATCCACCCATACTAGATATGGCCTTCAATCAGGCGGTATGACCACCTGTCAGTATTCAAGAGCCTTTAGGGGAGTGATGTTAGCATCCATTAGATCATATTTATGTGTATTTCTATCTTGGAAAGGATTTCTAACTAAAAAATCATTGGAAAGTTCTTCAATGTGGAAATCTAGCTGAACGGGTCATGGAACAGCTAGTGGAATGACCTGAGTGGCCGATGGTGGATCTTGTGGAGCAGCCGGTGGGACCTACAGTGCAGCTGTTGGAACAGGAGGAGCGAATAGATAGACCATAGCTAGATCATAAGAAGGGTTGTTGCATGTCTTAGGTATATTTAGTGATGCATAATGATGTATTTTTCCATAAACACAGGCTTGTACCCGATACTGATGGGCAGGGCTATGAAGATCACCCGGGGTTAATTCATCAAGGGGGAGTTTTACATGCCCCTGTTGCCCCTTTGGAGGATGGTTGTGATCATACCAAGGGTCTCCATAATCCGGTCATTGTTCCAAAACATGCTCAATGGGGTTCTCATTGATGATCATTCTCTGGTCTGTGATATGTTTGCCCAACATAGCCTTTTCAGGATCTGTTTTGTGTCTTCTACACTAAATAAGATGGTTTGGGGGACATGACTGTCCCGATGTGTGATTTTACCATACTAGGATCTTGACCAATATCAAAAGACACATTATGTTTTTAAGGTTACACGTCTATCTTTGATGGTGAGTGTGGACACCTACAGGGTCTGCCGGGTTTTGTGATTCCGTAGTGGGTTGCTTCTACTCTACAGTCCCTATGTGGGTGCCCCCTTCTGGGAATATCTTTGGAAAGACCATGTTTATTGGGGAATCTCTTAAAGGCATATCTTCAATATAATTAGGTGAACCAGGTTGTTATAGGATATGATTGAAAAGTATGTTAGTATACTACCCCGCCTTCATATCTGGACATGTGGGGAAGCCTCTTTAAAATATTTACGGAGAATAGTAAAGCTATGGATTCATTATTGATAATGATTCTAATGATAACCAAGTGATGAAGGGTGATGAGCAATAGGGAGTGTGAACAACTCAACTAGGAGGCACTATTGTGAAATATCATTGAAGTGTTCTCGGCTCTTATGGTAAGCTAACTATCTATAGAGAAGATAGAAATGAATTATCCCTATGATTTAGTTGAAGCACACAACCTCATCATGGTTGATGGACTCCGGAATATTGAGTTTTTTAGTTGGGAAAATCTAGAAAATGATGGGTATATGGTCCACTATGGGAATGTCCCACAAAAATCTCATATTAATAATAATATTCAACCCTTGGTTTCTCCACTAATTGACTATGGTTGGTGGGTGACCACTATCAGCACTGACATTGACCATTACAGGGGTAGACTGCTTGGTGTACATTACGACATGCAAGCTGACAACCCGTTGCATATTGGGATATCTTATAGAGAATTCACTAACTGTATCACCACACACTACAAAATATTTCACTTTTTCCAACAGGGACATATCTGTTGGTAAAAGATCATATTATGTTGGTAAAACGTTTTACCAACATATATGTCTCTGTTTCTAAATTGTTTGTAAAAATTCTGTCGCTAAATGTTTTTGCGACATTTAAAATAGTTCTGTTGCAATTATAAAAATACCAACAGATAATATATATGTTGGTTAAAGTGTTTAGCAACAAGTTCTGATGACAAATTTATCAGTTGGTAATAATATTTCCAATATCTAATATTTTTTTATAAATTACATTTAAATAAAAATTATAAATTTTTATTACCAGTATGATTTCGTATTATATTTACTAATTTATTATATATAATACATTAGTTTTAATTATTAAACTGAATAGGATTTTAACACATGTTCAAAATGAAAAAAATAATTAATTATATTATTAATGAAATTCATTACAAACAAAACCTCTTGAATCCCACGAGGATTGTTCCAAAATTCGGTCTCAAAATTCTGAACAACCCTAACCACCCACCCCCAAGATCCCCCCCAAAAAGAATCAACCACCGTACCAGCTCCGACCCATCATCATCAAAAACATCAGCACCAGTAGCTCCAAAACATTTCATCTCCAAAACCAGCCCATCCATACCAACTCAAGCCCCATTCATGATAGCTTCATTCTATTCCAGCTCATCAAGGTCTAGCCACATCCATGTCAGCTCAAGTCCTTGTCAGCTCCAACTCATCCATGTCAGCTCCAGTCTATGCCAGCAATGGTTTATGCTCCATCCATGCCATCTCCAGTCTATGCACAAACATATGAGCAAATACATCATATGTAATTGGTACACAAGTAAACAAACAAGTGACAGAAATATGCTTACATGATAGAGATAAATGTAGTACCCGCACAACAAGAAATAAACATTTGTTTTGAAATTCTTGCATTTGTGTTTATCTTTGTTTTGACTTTCAACAACGCAAGTACCCCAACAAGGAAACAAACATCCAAATATATCCTTTTATTTAAAAAAATTATAATACATGACATTAGGTTTTAAATAATAACTTGCTAAGTACCCATGATATCAGATTTTTCAAGTCAGTGGACCTAATGTCTGAACACAATGTCAATCATCACTATCACCATCCTCTTCCCAGATCATTACAGTATAACTATAGCTTCAAGAGAGTAATAAATCAACAAATGGGTGAGAATGAACCATTTTAACAGACAAACATTGAAGAATCCATTAAATGGGTAATGGGTATACATGCACTTACCAAAAAATGGATCTTTAATGAGTGAATCAATGCTGGAAACATGGATGCAGTCACAAGTTCATGGATGTGTTTAGAATGGTTCACAACACCTTTACATTAACATGTGATCCTTCATATTGTAAGGTTTGTAGTTCAGATATGAACCTGCATATTGAAAACTCAAAACATGTAACCTATAATCCTGAAAATAAAAAAACATTAATTGAAAAACCTGTAAAACCGTAAACATGTATACCTAAACTATAAAACCTATAAAATTATAAACCACTAGTCCAGATTATTCTTACCTACAAACATGTAAAGAAATAATCATGGAACCTGGAAACCTCTAACATACCAAACTACAAAACTGCAACCTACAAACAATTAAATTTTAACTAGATTACATACAAACCGGAAAACATGTAAATTTGTAACGAGTAACATAGAAACACATAACCAAGAAAAATATAAGCCTACAAACCTGTTTGTCAAAACTACATTCTATTGAACGTAAAAATTAGTAAAACCAATGTCTAGGGGAGAATGATATTGTGCAAACCTGTTTGTGCAAACCTGTTTGTGATAACATGGGCATACATGGGCTCCCACAATAAAAATATAATTGTGCAAACCTGAAAACCAGTTTGCGCAATCCTGTTTGTGGAAACTATAATACTATTTGTGAAAACCTATTTGTGAAAACCTATAAACTTGTTTGTGAAAACCTGCAAACATATTTGTGCATACATGGGCTCCCACAATCTACAAACTATTGAACATAAAACATAATATCTTGTAAACCCAACCTTCAATTTACAAACCTAGAACCTGAAGCCTGGAAACCTGTATCGTAAAAATTATTAAAACAATCAATATAGAAACCTTTAATCCTATAAAATGTAAAAATTGTAATATATAAACATGGAAAAATTTGAATAACCATCATGCATACCTCAAAAGGCTATTCAAATCTAGTCTTCCACAACATTTCAGTAATTTTTTACTACCATGATAAATTGAAAAAAATGAAATCAGATAAGCAGAGTTATATAGGAGGGAAAAACAAAAAATCTACTTTAGTATAATAAGAACCGAAGAATTCAGTAACACATGATTACAAAAAAACATATACTTTCATAATTTTCAAATGACACGTGACCAAATTCCCATCATTTTTATTATTGTTCTTGTTCTTGTAAAGTTAAACAACACTTTATTTCAATATAGAAAGACATGTAAGTATATGATATATTTATGTGTGTGATTTTTTAGATTTATGTGTGTGCATTCATAGTTGTTTTCTACAACTATAAATTGGTATGATTATAATGGATAGGTGAAATTATTTCATTGATTTATATCAATTTTTAGATTAAAAAATACAAAAATACGAAAAATATACTCAAATTAGACTGCACAGCTTTTAAACATTTTCAAACGGATTTGATTTATGGAATTCACACTGTATAAATATTATAAGCATTAATCCACAAGCCTCAAGAAGATAGATCAATAGAAAAGATGATGAGCATCAACTATCTTGATTGCAAAATCCATGTGAATGATGTTTTGTTTTCACCCAATCTCAAAATACATTATCTTGAGAGTTTAGAAACACATCAGCAATTGTAGAACCTCCTTCATGTAGGCTCATATTGTGATGGATGATGCCTATTCAATTCATTGAACACCAAATCTAGAAGAATGTGAAATGCATCGATTGAAATATGCATTATCAGAAGCTCTGTTAGATTGAAAATCATATTACATTCCGTGTAATAACAGTAGATTCAAGGTAGTAGAATAATCATATTACGGTCACTTATCATATATATTGGTAGAGTACTACAGTCTATATACGACTCTGATACCAATATATATTATGTACTATAGTCTATGTGACTACTACTATTACATAGATGTCTGTGTGTGACTACTACTACTACATACGTTTGTGTGTGTAATAGCAGCAGATTCATCAATCAGTGTGTGTGCGACTAATGTAATGTGCACCTAAATTAGTCTTCATCACCTGGCACACTGGGCAGACGTTCACAAACCCACCAAAAAACCTACACAAGCATACCAATAGGGCAATCTTTTAATATATATAAGATAAATTAAATATGAAAAAAAAAGATTCCTTTATAAATATACATAGTTTTACAATAAGGGACTGTGCGACCACACTTTCAACCCATTAATATATATATATATAGTGAAATTATTTAACTCGAACTCGTGGCACCATAGAGGAAGAGCTGATGACATCAACAAATTATATGAGTTCATCAATCTCTAAACTAGTCAGGAGAATATTTAAAAATCAAGGTATGATGTCATTATAAATTTATCCTTCTCCTAAATGATCCTTTGTGAGTATAGACCTCTCATGAAAATTGGACACACAAAAACAAAGTCAGAGAGATGAGTTTCCATTGAAGTCATAAAAAAATTTACTTGCACTTCACAAACCACGTTTGGTCCTTATTGACAATCAATATAGGAAGGTGTGATTTCATTCGAAAGAAGGTCTATGAAAAATGAAGGGAAATAATGCAAGAAAAAGATGAAGATGGATACTAGTGGTTAATATAATAAGTCATAAAATATGTGGAAGTAAGTCGAAGGAATTTGAAGATTGGGAGACTATCTGTTATGCCCACTACCATTAGGATTTTGATGAATCCCACTTACTGGCTCCATGCAGAGTTTAAGAACGGATAAAGAGGTATCCTTACCTTAATTTTTTCTCCAAATATGCGAACAAGTAGAAATTCATTGTCCTTATGTGTGAAACTATGATCAAATACTTTGTTCTACGCCTCGTTCTAGAATAGTATCTTGTTCATGACCTGACCACATTTGTATCTGGCATCAGAGTCAGTGTCAGAGTCATGAACCCCGATGATGACAAGTAGACCCCACCTGATCTACGATACGGTATGCCCTTCCACCTCTATACTAGCAGATGAAACTCAACGAACAATGGCCCTCATTACTGCAATTCATCCTCTAAATATGCCTGCACAACCACCCACCCCGCCCACATAGGGTTTGGTCCTTATTAGGAAAGTAAGAAAAATTCAGGTGTAAAGCTTAACATCAAATGTACATAAATTCTGTTTCAAAAACCTCAGCAACTAGGTGCAATTGAGACTTATGATGTAACAATAAAAGGTAAAGCTGATCAAATTAGTAAACTAGCCTCAGGTTTTACATAAATGATTATCCTGAACTTTAAGGGTCATGAACTAACATGAGAATGTTTCTGATCTAGAAACAAAAGGTATTCTTTAACAGAATAAAAACTAGAAGACCCTACTACCTTGATCATATGTTAAATAATTATTGAAAAGAATTCATAACACTACCTACTCATGTGGTCCAACATAACTTGAAGAGATGATCTATCGATTCAGAAACAAGTCTGGAATCATAAGTAGTGAACCAAAAAATATGAGTTCACATATAACAAAAATGAGCCTTAGAATAACTTATTTATCAGTAAAAAAAGTTATGGAATACCTGTGAAACTGGCCGGTTAGGATTATCGTCATGGCCTGATGAGTCCTTCAAGAAACTTTGTCAATTTTGTGCATACCTATCATAAAATTTAATACCAATCGGACATCCAAATTCATTCCATGACTTGAAAAGGAATAAAATGATAGGTATGCAAAAAATTGTTACAAAAGGATTAATAAAACTGCTAGCACTACACTCCAGAATTTGGTATGGTTTGCTCATGCAGGTGACCATGAAGCCTTCACCCATACCACATGTATTTCTGCTCACATTGTAGAACATTAATATAGTAGAATTGTCAAAGATGCAATGTAAAAAGAAGCAAATTTTACAGGATAATTCTCAGTAAACATTTACTAAACATTTGAAAATCATCCATCCACATTAGTTGATCATCATAATGAAATACCAATAAAAGATCAGACCCATCAAACAACAACTTATTTTTTTTCTTATTTTTTTTCCAATCATTTATAAAAAATTATTGTAATTCCAAAAAAAGTTTAATAATAGAAAAATATAACATCAACATTGATATTTTGTACAAGCATCTCATTATGAAAAATATTAAAAAGAACACATAACAAAATTAAATAATGAAATATTAATAAGTAATTTATCTGGTTTTCCCAAATAAAAAACAAATAAATTGAATTAAATACAATTAATCATATACCCTAGAGAAGATTACAAAAAAAAATAAGAAATTTATTCAAAGAAAACATGTAAAAGAGAAAGAGTTCACTCACGTATTCTAACCTAATCAACTTCAATAAGCTATTCACTATGCCTCAGATAATATCTTAGCCTTGAGTGAGATCGTGAAGGGGCACTAAATCTAGCAAGTGTTTCATTCTTTATAACTGGTCTGTAAATATTTTATGACACAAACAACAGTTTAAATCATTAACATCATCATCTTACATATATAATATTACAAAGGTATTATAATAAACATACCACAAATATATAGTCTAGAAAAATAGTCTCAGAATCAATGTGTAATAAGGTAATTTCGATGAATGTTCCATGAAAAAGTATTATTTATACATGTCACATTCTCATTATTTCTAATAAACATTAAATGAATACTTTTAAATCAACTAGAATCTCACCATTTATAAGTACTATATAAAATTTTATAAAAACATCACAACCCGGCCACATTTATATATCTATTTACCTTATTTATATTTATATCAATAAACATCCTAATTAGTCATATCATGATGTTGCGTATGAAAAAAACAACATAAGAGCTGCAGAAGAAGGAATATTGGAATGCGGCGAGGGGGTGAAGTAGGGACACCCAGTCTCTTATAGCCATCAATGAACCCCTTCATATCATGGAATCACGAGAAGATAAATAGACCATCCGACTGATGTACCCCCCAAAGCTATTGGAGTCAGTGTGCATTGCAGTTCCATCACAATGGTAGATCTCAACATGAAAAACAACACAGAAGTATAGATTGAGCATAACGCTCGGTGGGTACATAATATCCAACCTTAAATACAACCATTCTGTGTTAAAACACTATTGAAATCCATTTATAGTTAACAAATACACACCTTTTATGAACAATGGAAGATCCTTCTATACAAATTTCCTTGAGCGCATCTAGATCACAATACTCTTCTCAGCATTAGAATATGATTCAGTGAGTTTATTGTGGAACATGGAATTGTTGACTTACGTCCCATGTTTCTTTGGATATAGGAGAAGATAGATTTCCTTTTCCATAGGTATTATAACAATCACAATAAACTTCATACATCATCATGCATTCCAACCAATGTAATGGAACCTTGAAATTTAACACATATCGAAACCAAACTAGGAAAATATTTATCATGTACACCATCATACAGTCTATCCGAATCTTCTCCTTCAACATCCATTTGAGAAAAAAACAATTGAACCTCAAACAAAAACCAGCTCTTTCAAAAATCCCCTTTAAATGCATTGTGGAAATCAAAAGAATAAAAACTCAAAAGAAGGGACTGACCTAACCACCATTCACTGTAGAGGATCATGAGAACTCTGAATATTCATATACTTGTCAGATCAATATATATAGAACAATCCTACTCTGGGAAATGGGGGTCGTCTTCAAGACCTAGCTGGGCCACTGAATATGACAACATCATCCACCCTTAATGATAGTTGTCTTTGAGATCTAGTGATTGACACAGTAAATGAAACAGGGGAATTGAAACCGGTTGAAGTGTAAATCAAAATACATCAAATCCAAATAGATAAAGGGAATATAAAATCTATTCGAGGTTCGATCCAAAGTTATGGGGAAGAAAACCTAAAGAGATAACATCAAAATAAACCTAAACAGAGCTTAAATCACCCTACAGGACCGACCACTCATAGCATCACGAGGAAGAAGAAGAACATGTTACTAAATGCGATTAATGAGAGAAATAAAGAAGGAGTAGGATTCAAGGCGAGATGGGGGTGATGCGATTAGAGATGGGACAATGGGCAGTAGTCCGGAGCTGGGCGGCGGGACGTGAGGCGTGGCGGCAAGACATGACGATGCCTGAAGGAAGGATAGGGTTTTAGTGGTGTTTATTTTATTATAAAAAGTATTCAAATGTTTATATAATTAATAATATTAAAACGTATAAAAATTGTTAATATTTCAAGAAAAATAAATAAAAAATATTGAAAAATATAAAAACATTTAATATTTTAGGAATATTGAGAATAAAAATAAATTATGATATGTTTTAAAAAAACACTATGTAATAAAATTTTACATTGATAATAAAAATAATATATATATATATACACACACACTTTGTTTCTCTTGATTATTTATTGATAAAATATATTTTATTGTTAATTAATTGTTTCTTGTAACATTTTTTATTTATGAAAAAATATGTTTTGGTAATAGTGTTATTAATAACATATTCATGTATTAATAAAAAATGATTGTATTAGTATGATAAAGAAAAATATTCAACTATTGGTAAATGATCTATTGGTATTGAGTTATCAATATCAATTGATATATATGTTGGAAAAAAGAAGTGTTGGTTTTAAAAATTAATACTACTAAAACTTAATATCTATTGGAATTGATAATTTTTACCAACTGATATATGATCTGTCAATAAATTTCTATTGGTATAAGCCATTTTTTTGTAGTGAAATCTCTATTAGATATTATACTAGCCACTACATCCCACATCCAGGTAGCAGTTGTTGGTGGTGAGTCAAGTTGTTTCTCATCATCGACCGTTCCCCAGAAAAATGCTTTTTGATCTGTCATCTAAGTAGAGAATGATCATTGTGATAACTGAGAGGATTTTACAACATGTACATTAAAAAGAGCCAAATATCCCTCCTCTTGAATGTATACGTGGAGGGATTCATAGATCTTTTTCATCTCACATTTTGGGAGAACAAAGAATATATGGAGAATTCTTTTCCTAGACCCTGATGCAGAGGACTAGAGTGAGGGATCCATCATGATGTCATACTCCAGTTTAGAGTTTGAGAAGAGGACCAGTTTTACCACGATTTGAGGTTTCTCAGGGTTCTTCCAGTGGTGGTGATGACCCACTCTCCTTCCAAGGGGTGGTTCTTCAGGGAAGGGTAGAATTTCGTCATGGGAGGGACCGTCAAGCGGGTTGATATTAGATAGGGGAGTACAACTTCTTAGATGAACAGGGGTTCATGGATCACCCATAAAAATGTTGAATGGAACAAGTGAATGACCTCTATAGTGATGGATGACAAGGTAAGGATGATCTTCGCTCCAATTAATGAAAATGTGGGATGGTACCCCTCTTGAGCTGATGATGATGTGAGGAAGACCATTTCATTGGAAACTTGGTATGTGGGGAAAATTCTTTTAACTAGGATCATGGGAATGGAGAGGAAAGTTTTGATGGGTGTGAGATTATGGAGGACCTCCACTCTATTTAATGGTGGTACGTTGATTACATTTGTACTGAATTCCATCATTGTGGGTTTTCCCGTGATGGTTTCTGCTCACACCACTAACTGGGAGAGTCAACCCATCATTATTGTGGAGTGGTTGAGGGCTCAACCCTGATCTTGCATAGTAGTGCGCCAGTTCTATAGTAATATTGATGTGATAGAACTCATCATTGGTGGATCGGTCCATTAAATCCATATAATATGATTCACCATTGGGGTATCCTTCTGAGCATTCACCCAATGATGGCATCGAGTCAGCAGAGCTAGGGTCAGCTATGCAGGGGTATAGGCCATCTACTACTTTGTCTATGGGTTCGACTGTCAGTGTTTTTGTGGCATGGTGGGAGCCCTCCTTGGATGTTTTTTATCAGAAGTCACACGTGTGAGAGCTCAGAAACCCCTTACATCGTTGTTGTAACGTAGTGATTCATAAGATCATTATGTGTAGATTCTTCCTAAATGGTTTAATATCGGATTGGGGAGATTTGGCTCCATGTGCGGCCCTTGGGGTCGTGAAAATGGAGGGGCACTAAGGCCTCCATCACATGATGGAAGATATCCCTCATTGGGATGGCCCCATCTTGATCATATCAATGGACAAGAATGTCCATTAACCTCTTTTGGAAAATTTTGAAAGGTTAGACGAGGTGTGGTCACCCTATAGTAATTGTAGTGGATGATACCATGGTGGAGGTAGAGTTGTGTAGGATTACCGCATCACTATTTCCACTTCCCCTGCGTGTGCGTCTCTGGATGGGAGAATATTGGTTTCATATAGTTGTAGCTTGGGTCGTACAAAATAGGAAGATTCAGCTGTCAGTATAGATAGTATGAAAGAAATGCTCAGTTCACCAACTTCATTCATTCTTCAATGGTTGTATATAATGAGCCATGTTGACAACGTCGTAGACTGGGATTCCAATGATTAACTACATCAAATTCTAGTGACTTTCACATCAGGCCCAAAATATTCATGGTGGGACCTAGCACCAAATAGTTAAATCTAGGGTCACGCTAATATATTAATGCCATGGATGCGGATATTCACCAAATTGAGGTGAATAGTTTCACATCAGTTTCACCATTACTATTTCTGAAGCTTTTATTCAGGGCCGAGCGCCGTCTATGGGGATGCACTTCTATCTTCCCTGATTTCCCGCTATCCAAAGGTAGGAAAAATATGTCTCCTATTGAGAAACAAAAAATTCATGATCCAAATGGGATGATAGGAAGTCAGACCCTCCTTTGGTGGGTTCCACCTTATAATTTGACACCTATTCCAGGTCTACCTTAAATATTAAGACACATTTCATGAAACTCATCTTGGTGCAATATATTTTTGGACACTGGTTAATTACACTACTTGTATCATTAAATTCCAATGGTTTCAAGATAGGGTAGCATACTTTATTCTAGAGATTAGTCTCATTGGGAATCAATAGCTTGTCGTGATGCTGAAACACTAGTACTTATGTATTTTCCCTTCTCAAGGGTGCGGAAGACCGGGGAATCCCATGTATAATGCGGGTAATTGTATTCCAGATACATATCTTCGAGGTTTTTCTCATCTTCCTATGTTTGACAAGGGGTATGCCATGAGTTTAACATCTAGAAGATACTAACCTGACTAATTGGAAAACTGATGGGATTGGATGAGATTGGTACATCCCTAGGAGGGATCTCCTATAATGTTTACCGAATGGATGGGTCAAAACACTAAATAATGATAGACCCGGGATGGTGTGTCCACACATGGGAAGGTTTCGCTCTGTGAATGCTGATATGAACACCACAATGGGTGGATCAGAAGGTGGTGGGTTCCATCAAAGGGGACACCAATGTGTATCATTGTCTGGATTGAACCTCATGATGTATTCAAACATAACCTATTTAGAATATAGAGATGAAAACCCTTGTATTTATAAAGGGAGAGTCATGGGATCAGGGTGTACACAAGGGAAAACAACCTAAAAGAATTTTGGGAATTACACGTGGTTAGCAGCTAGGGTTCTATAGAGGGTAATCAGATAAATGGGGACTATAAATGGTTAGATATCTATATATATGGAATGATTTCACTAAGATGTGGTAGCCTTGGTGAAATTAGCATGGATATGGATGATGTGTCGAAGGGTGGAATGAATGGGGATGGAACTGAGAATCTATGTGAAGGTGACAGTATTGGGAATGAACCTTAGGGATGTCTCTTATATATCCTAGTGGTAGGGTTTAAAACTCCTAGTTTTTTAATGGGGTGATGAGTGAACTGAGGAGGCGACTCGTGAGAAATGACACATTGATGGGGAACCAAAGGAAATGTATTAAATGGGTTTAATGCATCATCTTACTGAGACAGAAAGGATTGGGGGAGATACCATGATGAGGAGTGGGTGATTGGATTTCACCATGAGGAGGCTTCCTACATACCTTTATAAAAAGGGAAAAAATAAATGTCCATATAGTTTATAAATGCGGTATAGAATCAAGTTGTACTCAAAGGATAGAAACCCGAAGATATGCTTATGGATTACACATGGTTAGCAGAAAATCGCAAGAGGGACACTCTTGGTTAGAGGAGTATGGATTGACTGTGGAACTTACACATTGAGATGACCCAGGAATAGGTTTGACACCACTAAGGGGCAGACCAAGGATGTGCATCCCAACAAAGGGGACACAGAAGTTTACCGTTATTTGGTGTTGATCTTCAAGGAGGCTTCCTACATACCCTATCTAGGGGATATGGATGAGAACTCATGTAGTTCTGAATCATATTTTTTAGAACCATATAAGAGTAAAGGTGCATGCATTTTTCGGTCATGTGAGTCGAGGGTAAACTGATGGGAAGTGGTCGGGATTGATGGGTGATGGGTGAAGGGCTTGAAACTTAGGGAGGCGTCCTATATAACTTTCTTGAAAAGGGAAGGTATCAATGTTTATGTAGTTTAGTAATTGGGGGAAGGGGCTTACATGCTTATCCATCAAGAAAAAAGATTTCATGTTCGATGCTTCATCGATGCCCATGGGAGTCATGCTTGGTGTGAGACACAATAGGGAGCAATAGACATAATTATTGAGTCATGAAAAGTGCATCTGTGTGGAGAAGAGTGGGGATTATGTGTGATTAGTGGCCCAAATAGTAAATAGTGGTTTACACATTGTTGATGGCCTAGGGAGTGGAATATTGGGAAACTATAGGAGGGTTCCTCGATGTATGAGCAGGATATAGACATCATATATGGGGAACTCTTCCATGGTGTATTGAGGTTTAATAAAAGGCTTCATGAGGTGAACATGGTGACAAAGAAAAACGGGAGAGGAGGAGTGGGAGGGAATTGATACCTTCCCCTTCATGGTCCTCATAGGCTTTTAACTCATGCGATGAATATAATTTATCATTGTGTGTTGAGGACGCGGGGTTTCTTGGCAGTTTAAAATCCAACATCTCGGATGGTGAGGACTTTCATCACACCCCTAGGACTTACATAACGTGCACCAACCTGCACTTGGGGAAGGGAAGGCACAATCAAGGATATGGATTAACAAGGTTGTATAGTGATCCATTTAGGGGTCCATATTACCATGGATAGGGAAAAAAAGAAATATCGGTTAGTGTTCCAATGATAAGAAGCATGAGGCAGGGCAACACAACATGAAACACCACTCCAGGGACTAAAAAATAACTGCATGAAATCCTAGACTGCCACACGGATGAAGTGTGAACAAGTTAGGGGTTTTATGCACATGAGGATCTCATACATGGTGCCTTAGGTTAAGGACAATACATGGATAACTTTTACAGGGTGTGTACAAAATTTATTGCTTGTGGGAATGATAAGTCCTTGTGCGCAAGATTGGAGTATTATAGAAAAATGAGGGTCTATGGGTGATAGAGGAACTGTTGAAGGGAAAATCATGCATGAAAGAAGAATATTTTACTCACAATTGACATGGATTAAAAGGATATAGTAAAAGATTAGGCCCTATTATGGGCACTCTAATGAGGGTCCCTAGGAGACCTGTTTTGCAAGATCTAATACATTGCGTCCATGTATTTCATGCGGTCAGAGAACGGGTGGTCTTATGCGCACGAGTGTGGTGTTTCTTCTTATAGAACCATCCCCTGATAGGAAGGGGTATACATATATTTATAAGAAACAAATTTATTAGATGTGTGTAGTGAGTCCTATTAGGAAGATGCATTTGAAGTATCATTGGGTGCGCAAGATCTTGCGCACATCTATTTTCTTGTGCATCGACCTAATTTATTCAGTGCCTCAGACTTAGATATAATGTGGAACGTCCTCACAGAAGAATCCATTTGACATAGAATTTTACCCGCATGTTCTTGCATGAATATTTTCATCTTTTTCACTGACCTCAAATATTTCGCACCACAACCTTGGGTGCCGCGTGATCTTCTACTAATTCAAAATCATGCCTTCAGTTTTCTTAAATATATTGTTTCACCCCTTTAAATAGAATTCAGTAACAAAAAATATTATTTCAATGTATATTTTTTAATTTATTGAATTTTAATTCTAAAAAATTAATTTATATTTTGAAATAAGAATATCAAAATTAACATAGGGTGAAATTTTGGGAATTTTTCATAAAATAATTATTTTTTCTATGAATATTGAAGAATAATTATTTTTGAAAACATGTCATTCAATTTCAATATATTAAATAATTTAAAATACCCATTATGTTTTTGGGAATGATTTAATGTCATATAAATATTATTTATTTATACTTAATCCAATTAAGTTTCTTTGAATCAACATCATATTGTATTTAATATAAATTTATCTTTTGGTTTAAAAATCATGAATTTTCATAAAATTGTTTTAAAGTGCATAAATTTAATCTATTTTAGGTAATTAAAAAACATAAGATGAAGTATTATTTAAAATAAATATATAGTTTTTATATCATTTAATATTATTTTAAATTAAAATAATCACTATTACTAGTCAAATTGTTGTTATAAAATCATATTTTTCTTAAAAAATACACTTCTTGAAAAACGGTTTTTTTATCATGCCTGAATGATTAATATTAAATTAAATTATACCACTTATATGGATTGAATTTTATAAAATTTATTCAATATTTTTAATCAACATAATACATATCATCTAAAATTTCATCTTAATCCATGTTCATAATGGATAATAAAATAGTAAAAATATTTTACTACTTCTATGTTAAAAACAAATTTAATGGGGGTTAGACAAAAGTGTTAAGGTTTTTATTTACCTAAACACATATCTAAAAACTAATTTATATAAATATTTATCACTCATTATGAATATTTATCTATAATATTCCATTTTGTATCCTTCTAGACATTAAAGAAGAGATTTCTAATCATGTTGTTGCTTATTTTCATAATTTGTTCAATGGTCCTGATTTTTGCAATGATATTCTTCTTGATATCATTCTGAATATGGTGAATATTTAAGACAATGACTATCCTTTAAGGATAACTCTAGATCATGAAATCAAGGGAATTGTTTTCAGCCTAAAACCTAATAGTGCCTAGAGTCCTAATTGTTTCAAAAATGGATTCTTCCAACACTACAGGGAAATAATTCATTTGGATGTAAGAAAACTAGTCAAAACCCTCTTCTCTACTGGTGTTCTCACATGTGGGATAATTTTTTAATTCATTACTCTTATTCCTAAAGTGGAAAATGACTCTAAGATTTACATTTTCGGACCTATTGAACTCACCAACACTGTTTATAAAATCGTCTCTAAAATCCTTACTAACAGACATAACTCCATCTACAATAAATTTTTTTCTTGAAACTAATTTGGCTTCATCAAAGGTAGGTCTATTCAGGATTTTATCTTCCTTGCTTCAGAATAAACTAACATTTTGATCAAAGTCACTAGGGGATGTATTGTGGCCATTAAACATGACATTAAAAAAGCTATTGATACCATGGATTGGAGTTTCATCTTAATGGTTCTCAAAAACTTTGGGTTTCATGATTCTTTCACCACTATGATATTCTCCTTATTCAATTCGGCTTCTATCTTATTGATACTCAAAGGTGATTCTAAAGGCTTCTTCAAACGTAACACATGACATAAGCAAGGTGATCCTCTCTCCTCAATTATTTTTTCTATTTCTAAGGATTACATAAGTAGACTTCTCATGATCCTTATGGATCAAATCAAGATTAAAAATATCTAGGATTCCAAAAACATAAATGTTCCTACCCATCTTTTATATGATGATGATATTATTTTTTGCATAAAGGTGATAAAAGGAATATCCAAAACCTACAAAAAAACCTAACTCATTATGAAGACATTTCGTGTCAAGCTATAAGTTGGATAAATCCTTTATTTTCTTCGAGAAGAATTTTTCCTATAACAGAAAAAGCCACATCATCAATTACTTTGGAATCACGGAAGGCTCATTACTCTTAACTTATCTTGTAGTTCCTATCTTCTAGGGAAGACCTAAATCCAGTTACTTTTTCATAATTATTGATTAAATTACTAGACAACATTTTTTGGAAGGGTAAATAATTATCTATGGCTAGTAGAATTTGTCTCTTAAAATAAAAAATTGTTTTCGAAACGGTTTACTTGATGATGGTTTACAATTGGCCTGCTGGTATTCCCAAGATAATAAATTTTTACATTAAAAACTTTGTTTGGACTGGTAGTACAACTGAAAGGAAGATTCTGACCATTTGTTGGGTCACCTGTTTCAATCCACTGGACATGGGTGGTCTTGGAATCAAAAATATTATTCTTTTTAATGATTCTCTCCAAGCTTGGATGATTTAGAGACTACTTCATAAAAACTCTGATTCCACCACCTTTCTCAAACAAATATTCATTACAATGATCAAGAATGGTAATTAGAACTAAATTAATTCTTATATCTCATCATCCATTAGGTAATAGTTCATCAGTATCATGAAAAACTCTAGATTGATGGTATCACTAATTCTTCAATAAACATCTAGCTGGAAAACTGGACCTGTGTCCCTTTAATCTCTATGTTTCCCCCACCACTCTTCCTAAAAATTCCAAATCCACTATTAGGGGTGTTGTTAACTCCCATGACATCAACCACCCTAATCACATTAGTCATATCATTGACATTACACTTTCTCCAACACTGAGGACCTCCTCATTTGGGAATGTGACTTTTAATGGTGTTCTTGATTCTAAAAATCATAAATGAAAACAATTTCATAAATTCTAATCCTAGACTTTCTTGGTTGAAATATTTTATAAAACCTTTGATTAAGCCTGAGATATATACTCTTATTTTGTGTATTTTTCGTAATAGGTTCCCCACTAAAGTGTTCTTGCAAGCTTTTGGGATTAATCTTTTCTCTAGATGTTATCTGTGAAATCAACACAGAGAGGATGATAATAATTTGTTTCTGTCTTGTGCTATAGCTGCAGCTCTTAGTAATTACATTCTTGACATTTTTGGTTAAAGATTGATACTCTATGATACTATCAGCTCTCAATTGCAACGTTGTGTAAATTGTGATTCTTCTCTGAAAATCAAGAATATTTTTTTGATTGTGGTTATGGAACTCCTACTTGTGATCTATTATGATAGAAATAATTTTATTCATAAGAATTTATCATTAAGTATCAGTGTAGGTAAGATGCATATTCTCATTTCCATCCGGGATGCTGCCTCACATTAGAAAGCTTATTGTAACAACACTGTTGTTGATTTTGTGACACTTCACTGTCTCAATATTGTTGGATCTTACAGACAGCCTCAACATACCTCTGAGGTATTCTGGAAAGCTCCACATCCAGTATGGATCATAGTGAATGTCTATGGTTCCACGAAAAGAAACCTAGGACCTACAAGATTTGTTGCCATCTTTAGAGACTATCATGGTAGGTGTCATTGATGCTTCTTTGGAAGATGTGGTACGACCTTATCTCTGGAAGCAGAAATGATGGGAGTGATCAATGCTAAGGAATTTGACATGAAAATGGGTTGGAATAATCTTTGTGTTGAAAGTGATTCAACCACTATTGTCCAAGCTATTTGGAAGGGTGTGGTGCATATTTCTTGGACACATACTACCTCTTGGATGAATTTCCTTGGTTCGCTTATAGAAATCAACTACATTTCCACTCATGCATTTTGTGAACTGTACATGGTTGCTGATAATATTTCCAACAAGGGTTTCAATCAGGATATTACCTGGATGGATGATTTTCTTGGTGATTTTCTCTCATTTTATGATAAGGATTGTAATAAGATTCCATCTTTCAGACTCTTGTAACCCATTTTTTCTATTTTCAATAAATTGTGTCTTTCTCTTTGACTAGGGAACCACCTTTAAAAACAATAATGACAACATTGACCATATTTAACCTATTGAAGTCATTTTTCACACATAATCCAAATATTTCTACAAATATGATATATATTTAATGTAATAAGTTACTAAATATAAAACGTTGATAAGTGAAATATGGGTAATAATAAAATTTAAAAATCAACTTAATGAGTAAAATAATTAATAATTTTTATTATTAAGGATAATATATAAAGTAAGTGACTACTATGACCCAATGTAGGGGACTTCATATCAATTTCATTTCATTGAGGCATATTATGTTGTTATGAACCTATATTGTTTTAAAAATTTTATATAAAACCCATATGAAATGATATATCATATATGTATAAATTATCCAAAAAATATAAATTTTTTAATGTTTTTCTTTTCATGGGTTGTATTATTTAAATTATTCTAATGTGGTAAGTGACTTTTCAGTAAAAACCCTATTTTAATTTTTTATTTATAACACTATTTCTATTTGATTCACAAGATTTTAAAATGTCTATAATATATAAATTATAGTTTTATAGAGGAAATTAATTTCTTCAAATCAATATTTATCAAAAAAAATCAAAATCTGTGTATAATGTGTGACTTTCATTACAAACTAACAAAAAGGAATGTTCTATTTGAATGTATACAACGACAAAAAATTTACATGCCACCATAACCATTATTTTATGTTTTTATTATTTAAAAATATTTAATTTTTTATTCAAATAAATTCCATTATTCCATTTTCCATGGTATTTGGAAAATGTAATTGGTTTTAATTGAAAAGGTATATTTTGATATCCAATGGTGTTTTGTAAATTTTTAAACAGTTTTTAAATGATTTTATGATGAAAACATAATGGTTTCAACATTTAGATTGGTAATTGATAATTATACATGAAAATTGGTTGAGTAGGATGTAATTTATATTAATATTTTATATCTATTAAAACTCAAGGGTTTTCTTATATATCTTATATGATGGATGTTCCCAGATAGAATTGGGTTATCCATTTATAGCTTATACGATGGGTGTACCCATATAGTGCACCAATAAATTGGGTAATGATCATTTTCATAAATATAAATAAATAAACAAGTAAAATATAGATTATCCTATAGATTTAATGGGGATATATTAATTTTCATCATGGTTTTATACATGTTATTAATATTATAACAACCCTACTCTTTATTTCACACTTAAACTAGTTATTACAAAAAATTATATAAATAAAACATACAAGATAAATAGGTCTAGTGTCGTTGGGGATTAGAAATATTATATAACAACTTATTACATAAAACAAACGACATCTTTATTGAAAACTTCATTTACATAACCATGACATTCCCTCATACTTAGTGTTGCATTGAATAACATGGGGACATACATGTGAAATGGGTGAGCTATAATGCCTAGTAAGGGAGTAAACAAGGCATAACATGAAGAATAAAATACATGGCAGGTAATGTGAATTTCAATAGATCACAAAGGAATATGAATAGAAAGTCATAATATAGCATGATTATCATAAATGAAATGTTACAACAACACTTAACATGGAATTTTCATGAGCCAAGGATCATTGCACATAGGGAATGAGTAAACCCTCATTGCACTTATATTTTCAAGATTAAATACTCATTACACTTGAATTATCAGTAGTAAATCCTCATTTCACATGACTTATCGAGATACTAATCTTTATCCAATGCATTGGATTGCTATCAGGGTGCACCCTTCTTAAACATTTCGTTTCATGCATAAGTGTGCCACATGGATTCATTAAACATCACCATTTATTCCACAATAATTGAAATTTGTAATTCATACATTAAACTATATAACTAATAATTAAATGTAAATAATGTTGAATACCCTTGATAGTGAAATGGGTATGTTATTCACCACACAATGACTTTGGATTTGAAAAATGCAGTGCAATTTCAGCAACATAACAACATGAAATAAAAATTCATAAAAATTGTTCATGACAGAGAAAGGTGTGGATCATCCTATGTACATGAAATATACATAAATGTGGTAATATATATACATTTCCCAACAAAATTAATGGAATTTTGATTCATAATAAAAAATAATTTCTTGAATGTAAATGAGGAGAGAGAAATTTCTTATGTAATTTCAGCATAGTAACAGGTGCACATGGGAGGCATTAATGTGAGAGAAAGAAGTATCTCATAAATTCAAAAATAAGAATGGAATTATAGGGTAGGTGTGAAATCATGCCCCAAAAAATTAATTTAACTAAAAATTATATAAGAATATAAGGGTACATGGAAAAAATTTAGAAAGGAAGAAATTCCTTACATGGAAGTGTGATTCCAATGGTTTGTTTGAGGCTTGAAAGAGGGTTCTTGAGAGCTTGGGGTTTTTTTGGAGGATTCTAGAGAGAGGAATTTAGAGGTTGGATGAACTGCAAATTCTTTAAGTGAAGAGAAAGTGGACGCTTGGGTGGGTTATTATAGGAAAGGAGTGGGAATTCATTATTTTTTAGGTTTAGGGCACCACACATTAAACTAATCAAAAACACAAACCATCTCATAGATTTTACCCTTTTTTTCTAAATTTTAGTGAAAAACAATATATTATAAGTAAAATTTCCAAGAATCTTAATATAATAGTGTTTCTTATATGGAGGTTACTCACACCCTCAATGAAATCAATTTAAAATAGCTAAATTGTTTTATATGTCTTGGAGGGTCCACTAATGCAGTGTAAAATAAATAAAACAAACCTAAAATCACATTACATTAATGATAAAACTTATACTTCCTGATCATAATGTTTATAGTATTTTATTACCACACTATTGGGTCATTATGATGTCATAAAACAATTTATATAATTAAACGGTATTTAATTTTTACCCAAAAAATTCGATTGTCTTAGAAAATTATGAAAAATTTCCCATTGAATAATTTAGATGTCTTGATTCCAAAAATAATATTCATTTTATCTAATTAATTTTCAAAAAATTTGAATTTTACTTTTAAAATATATATCGACATTTATCAAAAAATCATGTTTTCTTGACAAAAACATCTTTCAAACCTTAATAGAAATTACAATTGTATTAATAAAAATTATATGATCAATTAAACATTATAAAAATTAATTCAATAATAATAATATCTTGTTTAAATATTAATTAATAAAAAAATCCAATAATTTACCTTAATATATTACTTACTTGAATATTAACTAAAAATACTATTTTTTTCTTAAAAATACTATTTGAAGTGTAACAATAATAAAATGAATGTAAATTATATATTATATACAAAAGTAATGCACATAATAATAGTGCTAAGGTATTGTTATATAACCCATTACAACATATACATAAGACTGAAGGGGAAGGTGTGTGGATGTGATAGACTCTTGGGGTGGCTAGGATAACAATGCTCGTGTGCTCATCTCTATCAACTTCCAATTCTCCCATAGGTGGTTAGATATGAGATTAACATGTTGAAGCTCAGCTTGGGATTGGTCAAGATCTAATCCCAATGAAGGGACCTCCTTTCCAAGCTCTAAAAAATGGGTTTCTTACAGGGAAAGTCTATTGGATGAGGTCATCGCTTCCTTAGTCTGAGTAAATTGGATTTGTTATAGCTCTATATTAATACTATTCATGTGATCACTGATCAACAACTATATTAGCAACGGTCACAATTCCTAATGGAATTTTGAAAATCCAAAATCATAAAACCAAATATGTTCATATGTTATATAATCATTTCACATAATAATACATTTAATTAGATCAAAAGAAGTTTTCATTAATGAATGTTTGTGTCATTACAATCTTCCCCCACCCTTTAGAAATTTCACCCTTGAATTATCCTTTTCCCACAATAAAATATATTCGGGTAACTCTACTTCACCAATTCCTCTAATTCCCACATCACATCTTCAAACTTTTGGTTTCACCAAAAAAACTTGACGAGGGGAATTGTCTTATTTCATATAACGTCTTCTCTACGATCAAAGATCTTCACTGGTTTATCCTCTTAATAAAGGCCACCCTATAATTGTACTACCTCTAAAAAGATTACATGTGAAGGGTCTGTTATGTAATTATTTAAGAGGGATACATGAAAGACATCATGTACTTTTTCTATGGTGGGTGTAAGTGCTATTCAATAGGCCACATCCCTAACACGAACAAGAATCTCAAAGAGGCCGATGTACCTTGTACTTAACTTCCCTTTCTTCCCAAACCGCATGAATTTTTTCCACAGATATATGCATAGAAATACCGTGTCTCTAAATTTCAACTCAAGGTATCGTTGTCAGTTATCTTCATAACTCTTTTGATGACTTTGGGCTTCCTTTATATGATACTGAATAGTTTTCACCATCTCCACCAACTCATCAATCATTTCATATCCTATAAGCTTATGCTCACTGACTTCATCCCAACACACTGCTGTTCTACACTATTTCCAATAAATGGATTCATATGGTTCTATTCAGATGCTCATGTGGAAACTTTTATTTTATGAGAATTCAACCAGTGGAAGATGATGGTCCCATTCTCCTTTGAAGTCCATATAACATGATCATAGTATATCTTCCAATTTCTGAATAGCTAGATCAGATTTTCCATTAGTATGAGGATGATAGGCTATACTAAAGTCCATTTTAGTACTTAGTGCTTATTGGATACTTTTCCAAAACTGTTATGTGATTCTAGGACCATGATCAGATACAATAGATAGTGGTACTCCATGCATCCTTACCACTTATTGGATATAAATCTGTGCAATTTGGTCCAATGTGAATTCCACTCAAATCATGATAAAGTGATCTATCTTCATAAGTCTAGTGACAATGTCCATGGTAATGTTGTCCCACAACCATGTTTGTATGGGTAGTGGTTGAATCATCCCCTTAGACTTTTTCCTCTCAACCTTCACTTGCTGATATACCAACCACTTGGATTGATATTCAACAATATCCATTTTCATATTGTCCAAATAAATTTTTTCTCAGAGATCTCAATACATATTTGTGCTCCATGGGTGAATAGAGAAGGATGAGCTATGTTCGTCATCCAGAAGATCCTTTTTTATCCCTAGACGGGATGGTACACATAATCATGACCCAGATCTCACAATTAAATCTCTGTCAATCAGAAACTCTAAGGATTTCCCATTTCTGATAGCTTCCACCCATTTTAGAAGTTCCACATACTTTCTTTGATAATCCTTTATTTTCTCTATGAGGGACGTTTGATAAATCATTTGAGAATGTATTGGTGATGTACCTACCTTAATGATTCCCATGTCTATCTGTGGAAAATATAAGAATATTGGGTCCTTTTCAATTCTCATCATTGTCAAAGATTCAAGATCCTTTCTACTTAGAGCATTTGCCACCTTGTTTTCCTTACCGAGATGGTACTGGATTGAACAGTCATAATCCTTGATGAGCTCTATCCATATTCTTTGGCACATATTATGCTCTCTGTGTGTGAATATATACTTGAAGATCTTGTGGTCATTATATATCTCACACTTCTACCCATATAGACAATGCTTCTAGATTTTCAATGCAAATATCACAGCAGCCAACTCCATATCATGCATGGGATGGTTTTTCTCATCGATTTTCAACTGCCTTGAGGCATAGTCTATCACATTATTATTTTACATCAACACACAACCCAGTCCCTTCATTGAAGAATCACTCAATACCACAAATGGATCTCCACTCTTGGGTAATGTGAGTGACAAGCACAGTGATAAGCCTCTTTTTTAACTCCTTGATGCTCTCTTTTCATTCAACACTCCAAGAAAACATTACTCCCTTCTGTGTTAGCTTGGTAAGAGGGTTGAAAAATATAGGGAAATTTCTCACAAATCGGCGATAATATCCAGCTATGTCCATGAATATATGGATATTTGTTACCAATGTTGCGCTTGTCCATCCCTCAATTGAAGGTGTCTTAGAGGGATCCACAGTTATCCCATTGCTTGTGATGATCTGACCCATGAATAAGACCTCGTTCAACTAGAACTCACACTTGTTGTACTTTAATTGAGAATATTATTTCTCAAGGTCTTTAGTACAGTTAGCAGATTCTCCTCATTATCCTCCTTGGTTTTGAAGTATATTAGAATATCATCTATAAATAAAACCACCAATTTGACGAGGTAATATCTAAATAATATATTCATCATGTCCATGAAGATTTATAGAGCATTACTGAGTCCAAAAGGAATTACTATTAATTCATCGTGCATGTATCTTCTACTAAAAGTAGTCTTGATGATATCTTCCATCTTCACCCTTACATGATAATATCCCTACTACAAATCTACCTTGGATATGATTTTTGATTTACATAGATGATTTGAACAATTCATCAATTTGTGGCTAAGGATATTATTTATTTATCGTGATTTTGTTGAGCTAACGATAATCAATGCAAAGGCGCATTGACCCATCATTCTTCTTGACTAAGAGGACTAGTTCACCCCATGGTGAAGCACTTTGGAATATAAACCATTGATCTAGATTCTCTTGTAATTGTTTCTTCAGCTACTCATGATCCACAACAACCATTCTATACAGAGTCTTGGATATTGGAAATGCCCCATGAATAACGTCTATTAAAAATTCAACATCTCTTCTTGGAGGAAGACCAATAAATTCCTCAGGAAACACTTCAGTGTATTCCCTCACAATAGGCATGTTTTCATGGATGGTTGCCTCCTTGGACTCAATCATCTATGCTAGATATGCCTGATCATAGGTAATTAATATCCATGATTGAGATGATGGTTCAGAAGAAGATGCATCTTCCTCCTTGCACTTATATAGAATCGTGTGTTGATTCTCTATATAGCGAGTGATTTCCCTCTCACTGAAATTTATGTTGGCTCTATATAAGGAAAGCCAATCTATGAAGAGATTTTTATCAAATTATACCATAGGGAATATTTCGAGGTTCTCCAGGAAGATAAATCCACCAATTATTAAAGGGGAAGAGTTATATTCATATGATATAATGATTTCCCCATTTTTCATACTCACTGATATCTTTACTTCTATGATTTTCGGTGGTGTTGGGATTATTCTACTAAACATTTGAGATACAAAAGAATGTTTAGATCCAGAATCAAATAGTATGTTTTCTATTATTGAATGAATAACTAGCGTACCTATCACCGCCTCATTTTCAAGGTTCACTTCGGTGGTAGTGATGGAAAAATCGCACCCTTGTGGACTTGGAGGTTGTTGGTTGCCTCCAAAAACCCTTGTCATAGGGAAATTAATTGCAAGGTTCCCTGGTTCATTGTAGTTGAAGAAATGAACAATGCGTTGAGATTCGAACAGAGCATTCGTCTCCTCTATCTCAGTCACATGTTTTTCTTGTCGCTAATTAATGGATAGTTTTTCCTCTCTACCACACCTAAAGAATTTCCTCGTCCCCTTCAGGCAATTCACAAGGTTCTTCTTTCCACACCTTTGGAAAGTGCGGTTGAGGATTTTCATAGCACCGTTGGATTTATCCATCAGACTGCCAGAATTAAAGTCCACCTTAAGACTGTAATCCCCATGATACCCCTAAGATTATCTGATCACTATTTCAACCTTTAGGCCACATCAAACAATTTCCTCATAGCTGTCGAAGTCACTAATCATCTGGGCTTTCCACAGGCTAGGTTTCATCCCACCAATCAACTGGTCAACCATAAATTCGAGGGTAATGAAAAAGATAGAGGCGTATCATTCAAGAATTGGGAATTTCTCCTCATACACTCTGGTCAATTCATCGTCTTTTTTCTTAGGGGAAAGGAAGTCCCTTTCCATCTTTATTCTGATGGTGCATAGAAAATATTTATCGAAAATCATTTTCCCAAAATACTTCTATTATAATGCCTCGATCTCCTCCTCAGGCTTCATATTATTTATCAATGTCTCTTATTGGTCATCTTTACCCTTCAAATGATAAGAATCTAAAAAACCATCTCTTGTTCAGAACATTGAATTATTGAGAAGATCTTTTCAATGGAGTTGATCTATTATTCGACAATTGAGGGGTCAGATGATCCATTAAAAGTAGGAGACCTTTGTCTCATGAAGCACTCAATAGGGACTTTTTCTTTCATGGGGGGGGGGGGGTTGAATGTTCCTCTTGATCAATGTTTCTATTAAAATATTGAGTTAATTGATAGTGTATCATGACATAGTTCACGATTCATGCTCACATCAGATTGGTCATCTCAGTATAACAGTCGTCACATTGGTCTTCCCATTAATTATTATTCGGAGTCCTCCTATTACAATCCATTGCCTGGAATAAAAGGAATGATAGGGGTAACACATAAATGATAATCCTTGGAAAAAATAGATTACTTATAAATAACATTTATTTCTTTAACATATGAATCTATAGGCTTCAATCTATGTCTTGCATGATCTACTTTATAACATATATTCTTATTGGATTTTTTTAATTCCCTTAATAATGGTTTATACTAAGAATGTCAAATTACTAAAGCATATCCCCCATGAATTTCATAACCACGAGTGAAGCAAGGCCCATTGAATTTTTCTAAGATACCATAGATTAAGTTGGAGATTCCTTGTCAGAGTATTCACTCCTAGGTACATTTGTGCCAGAGCTGCATCTAAATGCTCGTATCCAAACATGGATGTATTTTACCGATAGATCACTTACTCAATACTCATCAAAACATAGGGTTGTTTTTGTTATTCTCATTCTTATCCCTATGGATATAACTAGGGCTTTGTAATACTAATTTAAAAAATAACTAAACTTATCCTATGATACCAACTATAACAACCCTTCTCTTTATTACACACGTAAATTGTTTTATTACATAAAATTCACTTAATACAACCTATAAGATCAAGAGTTCTAGTGTCTTTGGAGATTAGTAACATTAAATAACTACTTAGAACATAAAACACACAACATTTTTATTGAAATGTTTTTACATAACCATGACATTACCTCGTATTTAGCTTTGCATGGGATAACCTGAGGACATACATGTTAGAAGGGTGAGCTATAAATACTAGTAATGGAGTAAAGAAGTCATAACATAAAATAATAAAACAAATGTTAGGAAATATGAATTTTAATGGAGAATAAAATAACATGAACATAAAGGCATGGCATAACTTTATTATCATAACATGCAAATGTGGCAACAACACTTAACATGGAATTTGTATGAACCAAGGCTCATTGCACATAGAGAATGAGTAAACCCTCATTGCACTTGAATTAGAAAGAGGAAATCCTCATTGCACATGAGTTCTCATGTGTAAATCTTCATTTCACTTGAAATATCATTATATTAATCTTTACCCAATTCATTGGAGTGCTATCAGCGTGCAGAGTTCATAATCATTTCATTTCACACCTAGGTGTGCCACATGGATCATGAAACATGAATTCATTAAACATAATAATTTCTTACAAAATAAAGGAAATGTGGAATTAATACATGAAAATCTATAACAAATAAGTAAATTTTTATATATTTGAATACCCTTGATAGAGAAATGGGTATGGTATTCAATACACAATGTCATTGGCTTGGAAAAACACATTGCAATTTCGGCAGCATAACAGCGTGACAAAAGAATTCATAAACATGGTTTATGATAGAGAAATGGGTGTCTAATAATATTTACATGAAATGGACAGTAAGGGGGTCATACAGATACATGCCCCCAACAAAATTAATGGAATATGGATTCATAATACAAAAGAATTGGTGGAAAGTAAATGAGGAGAGAGAAATTCTTTACAGAATTACAGCATGGTAACGGATGTACATTGGAGATATTAATGAGATATAAAGAGGTATCTCATAAATTATAACATAATGAGGGCAGTATGGGTGAGGTGATAAATCATACACCAATATTTTTAATTGAAAAAAGGATCTGAAAATATAAGGAATCTTGGACAAAATTTACAAAAGAAGAAATCCCTTGGAAGTGTGATCCCAAAGGCTTGGGATAGGCTTGAGAGAGGCTTCATGGGATCTTGGGGCACCTTGGGAGGATTCTAGAGAGAGGAGGGTAGAGTTTGGACGAACCTTAAAGGCTTTTAGTGAATATTAAGTGGGATATTGGGTGGGTTTATATAGGAAAATATAATGAATTCATTATTATTTAGGTTTGGGACATCCCACATTAAACTAATAAAAACCACAAAACATACCATTGTTTTTTTCCCATGGTTTTTGCTAAAGTGGAGTGGAAAAGAATATTTTATAAGGAAAATGGTATAAATTATTAATATAATTAGGTTTTTATGTGGAGGTTAGACACACCCTCAACGAAATCAATTTAAAAAGCTAAAATGTTTTATAATTATTGGAGGGTCCACTAAGGCTTTGTAAAATAAATCAAACAAAACAAAAATCAAATTATATTAATGGAAAAACATATATTGGATGTAAATAATTTTTATAGTATTCTATTATATCACTATTGGTTCATTATGATGTCAAAAAACACATTATATATTGAAATGATATTTATTTTTTACCCAAAAATTCGACTATATAAGAATATTATGAAAAATTCACCGTTGGATAATTTCTACGTCCTAATTCCAAAAATAATATTCATTTTATCTAAATAATTTTCTAAATATTTTAATATTTACTTTTAAAATATAAATCGATAAATATTGAAAATTCATGGGTTTTAACAAACATAGCTTTCAAACCTTATTTTAAATTAAAATTGTATTAATAAAAATTATACCATCATTTACACTTAATAAAATGAAATTTAATAATAATACTATTTTATTAAAATATTATTTAATTATAAAATACATTAATTTTTTTATTAGATTCCTTAGTTGAATATTTATAAAACAAACTATATGTGCCTAAAAAACAATTTACAAAGTAAAAATAATAAAATGAATATATATTATTTATTATATAAAAAATTAATACACATAATAATAATGCTAAGGTCTTGTTACATAACATCTTATAACACTATCATAAGATTGAAGGGTAAGATGTACGATGGTGATTGACTTTTGGGGTGGCTCAGAAAACATCACTCGGGTGGTAATCTCTATCAACTTCCACTTCTCCTATAGATAGTTTCATTCGAGCATAACATGTAGAAGCTCAGTTTGAGCTTAGTCAAGAGTGAAGCCCTATGAAGCCACATCCTTTCCGAGCATCAACATGTGGGATTCATATGAGGAAATCTACTGGATGAGGCCATCACTTCCTTTTTTGTGTATATTGTATTTTTAAATACCTATATTTATAATAATTATGTGATCCATTTTCAACAGTTATATTAGCTACGATCATAATTGTTAATAGTGTTTTATAAATCCAAAATCATAAAACCAAAGGAATTTTATATGTTATATAACCATTTCACAAAATAATAAATTTAATTAGATCAAAATTAGTTCTCATTAATGAATGTTTGGTTCGTTACAAATTTGATACTCAAGATTTAAAAAATCGGTGTTTATTTGATCACTAAGGGATTTAATGGGTTTATTTAATCAATTATGGTATATTTTTTCATCTTTAAATTTTTTGTTTCATATTTTCAAATAAATATAAAAATAAACCTAAAAAATAAATTGTATATCATGTTTTTCACTAGCCTAACAGATTTAATCTTTTTCGGCCCCTTATTTATTTTTTATGATCATACTATGTTTTAAAATTATTTTTAATGGTTTTAAGCATGTGAAAGGAAATGAAATAATTAATTTTTAATATCTTAAATATTTTCCCAGAAAATAAATCATGTTTTATTATAGGGATTTTATATTATAAGAAAAATGGATATTGATATAAGTGTCCACTATATATAAATATAGGTTTGTTATGTAATAATAATAGTAAATAACACTAAAAATTTATACTTAATAGTTATTTTTGAATGAAAAAATGTTATTTCTAGTCTAAATACACTCTACTAATTAATGATTATGTGTGTGTCCTAACATAAATTTTTAATGAACTTTTATGTTTTCAGTTTTAGAAGACTAGATCATCCAATTACATAAGAAACCCACATATTACAAAGTAGAAACTTCAACTCATTTTCAATTTTCCAAACATATAAAACATATAAAAATCATATTTTAATTTTAGGAAAAATCATTTTGACATTCAACGTGATTTGATAATTAATATTTTTGAACATGAAACCCTATGTAAAATAAAGAGACGATGTACAAACATGAAAAACTAAAAAAGGGATATAACATAATGAAATATGTTAGTCCAGTAAAAAACTTTAAATCCCATTAATAATTTTCCTATTCCAAATTGTTAATTTTGAATAAAAAATAAATAATATCCATAAGATTAAAACACGATTTTTCTCAATGGAAACCTTAAAACCCATAGAAAAAAATTCAACTACATATAATAATTTTTTATCATTATAATGATAAATGTTTATCAATTATATAGAAATATATGGTTCATAGTCAAATCTACAATTGGGAAATGTTTCCACTTATGAAAAAAAACATGAGGGAAAGATGGAGAGTTTCATCTTATAATTATAAAATGATGATTATAACATAAATATAATATTTTCTAATTAATTAAAATTATATATAACAACTATGTGAGGTGGTAATGAAAAATAAAATTCATCATTTGTGAGGTAGTAGTCCCCAAATATGCATGAATAATGTTTTTTTTCATATTTAATACTAAATTCATATTTAGAATATTTTTTAGAAATTAATAATGATATATATATATATAATATCTTTTTTTGATCCATTATTATTTACATCATTAAGATTAGGTAATGAAAAATTAAAAACATAAGCTTCGGGATGTGGTAGTTTATACGTACACATTAATGGTTTATTCATTATCGTTTACAAGTGAAAGTAGATGAAAAAGGGTTATACAGTAAACATAATATAACTTTACATTAATCAAGATAATGATGATATTTTATCATAATAATTAATATAAAACACCATTTTTTTTAAAATAACACTAATTTAGATTGTATATAAAACATGAAACACTAAGATTGAATGAACAATAACATTTTATGAAAATATTATTATATAAATGTGAATATGATAAACATCACATTATACTGGCTTATATGAATAAGGTTAAATACATTATGAAATATATATATATATATATAATTTTTCTTATCAATAAAAATATGATTATAATTTTTTAGGAAACGAGTGAAAAAATTTTAATAATGATATTTGTTATTAAAAAAATATGTCTACATAAAAAATGATTATTATTACTTTTTCTGAGAAAATAATATAATTTTTCAGTGTTTAAAAATTTTATTTTATAAAATGAACATCATTTTTTAAGTAAACATATCTTTATTATCTTTTTGTGAGATTTTGGATTTTTTTGAAAAATATATATCTTTTTTAGGGAATGATGGAAAATTAATTTTTTATGTAAAATAGTCAAATATTTTTAATAAATCATCGAATTTAAATCTACCGTTTTTTGTTAATGTTATTTTAATTTAATATAAGTATTATTTATTTATATTTAATCCAATTAGTTACATTTAAATTGCTGCAAATCCAACCCCAGTAGCCCAAAGTCAGTGCCTACTACCATTACATTGGAATAAGATACAAGGAATCACACCCAAAATGACTGAATAGTTTAGTTGTCTTGGAAAACTAGATACATAGATGAGTTTTTAATTATAATTGCATAGAAAATTTATAATAATTTTTTCCAAGAATAACTTTATTCCATTTAGTTTATCCCTGTATATCAGTCATCGTAAAATTTATGGAATCCCATATAAAAAAATAAGGGAGATCGCAAATGCTCAGTAAGCATTATGTAAAATGGAATATATCAGGAATTAATAATAATAATCAATGTTTATATATAAATAATTTCACATGAATTCCATTTAAATAGAATGACTATCATGGTAAGATATGTAATAATCAATATGGATAGGTAAATAACTAAGAACACATTCAATATAATTAATAAGATTAGAATGAAATTAATCCATAGATTATAATGTAGGGAAAATCTCAGAGAAAATAATAACATTATTTGGAATTAAGGGAATACTTAATTAATGGAAATCATATTTCCCATGATCATTATTCCTTTACCAAAATGATCTTTCACCATGACACTTACTACCATGATCTATAGTCTTGTATATTGAAAAATACATGGTTAAAATGAGAAGGGTTTTTAGATAACTAATTTTCTCTCATGAAACAATTGATGCATCGAGTGGATTCTATTAACAGTTCTGCAACCCATGTATTTCATATTTAAATAATTCATTATATATAAAATAATCAAATTAAGTTAAAAACAATTATAATTTTCATTAAATATCTTAAATAAATAAAGGATATAGATTTATTAATATTTATCAGGATAATCAACTAATTTTCAAAGTAAACACCATATGAAAAAATGGCATATGATTTAGGAAATATACATATCAATGATAAATAATATTTTCCTTTAGGGGAAGTTTAATACCCACATAAAAGTGAATAATTAGTAGAAAAGTTTAAGACTAAAACATGAATTAGTGAGGTCAAGGTTAATACATTACATGGTCAAAATAATCATAAATCAATAATATAAATTATATCAACCTGGGATTCTTATATGTAGATATTACATATTTTTAGATAGATATTCATTATATTAGGCAAACACATGCCAGAAAATCATAATGGTTTAGTGACTTTGGATACATCGAATACAATCTTCTAATATAATATAAGATCTTAAACATATCCTATAATGATCTTCCCTTTAGTAATATTCAAAAACATATCCTATGTAATACATATCTTCATAATACAATGAACATAATCATAAGAAAGGGTGATCTCAAATTCCCATTAGGAGTAAATAATGAAGATTTGTAAGTGTGACAAGAGAATAAGGGATTGAGAGAATTATTATAGAATTCGAAAACTTTTCCATTCATATAAAAGAACAAAAACATAAATCATGGCATAAATATTAATAGTTCATAAAACATGAATCATAAGGAAGACAAAAGAAAAGAGCTATGAAAGCATAAGACATAGAATTTTTGGAATATACATAAGCATAAGAAAATTTTTTCAAATTACTTCAAGGATTACTACAAAGACCATCATTGTAGAAAAATTCCTTTAATACACCAGTCTAAATCTCATATTCATTCTTATATTACTAGACCAGGATCACTTCTCATTCAATCCTTGTCTTACTGAATCAAGTTCACACTCTATTCCAGTCATGTCATACAAAACTATTCTCACTCTCTGTTCTAGTACTGTATATCTCATTATATATAAATCATTAACCAGTACATTAGAGGGGGATATTGGTCCCACCCATTACATATTGAAAACCATATTTATGTGTGCTACATGATCATAAACATTCTTGAATCATAACCCCTAAAATGAAATGGGTTTCATAATTTCAACATAGAATTTCCTGGGAAAAGAAGAAAGTTTTACAATATTATACTGATGCTATATCATGGGAAGTTGAAATAGGTTTCATAAACATCATTCTATAAAATCATAAACCATTAATGTAATGACCCGAATCCGGAGCCTCTCCACTGGTGCCCCATACCCAGTTCTCCACATGACCTCAAGCGCATTTCCCCAAACTCCAGAGGCTACTGACTAGCAGTGAGGGCCTCGGTAAGTTATTGGGGAAACTATGACCTCATTCGATAAGGTATATAAGGTATGGAAAACAACAGTAAGCTGCGGAAGAAGTAAACAATACGCAACAACTGAAACCAAATAGCAGAAGCAATGAATATATAGATATGATGATAATGATGCATCAAGTACAAGTATCTAAAGAAAGAAGAAAACACAACAACGTGATGAAATAAAATTATACAAAAGTAATAAAGAAACAAAAAAAAATAGATGATCAACTCCTCAGCAACGCAAGCCTCGGATCTGTCCCATGCTCCCAAGCTCCCGTGCAATCAAGAACCTGAAGTAGAAGATAAATTGCCCTTATCTATACCTGCAAAAACATAGTATGCTTGTGCCCAAAAGCATGGCCCAAACAGGGTATGAGACAAATTCCCAGTAGACAACCACCCAAAGGTAGGTTCCCAACAGTCAATAAATTCATGGAATGTAAAGTACATAAACTGTAAATAGGAAAAACACAGCAGTCACATTCCACAGTTCTAGAATATAAAGTACACAAGTAAACAACCAACAAAAAGAAGAAAACATGTAACCCTCTAGGTAGATCTCGAAAAATAACCCCTATAGTTCAACCTACAAGTACTACAAACCCTCTAGAGGACACACACAGACTCACCCCTCTGGTTCAGCTAAGAATATAGGCTCTCTAAAGAAGCACTCACCGTCAATTCACTTATAGTCTTGTATCATGCTAAAGGCTCTCTGAGGAAGCACTCAACGTAAGTTCCCCCTGTGGCCCGCTTCGAGGAACTAAAGACTCTCTGAGGAAGCACCCAACATCAATTCCCCCTGTGGTCTCACATCTTAATTAAAAGAAACTCTAGAGAAACCCTTACGTCCATTCTCTCTATGGTCCACTACAATAGGTTCTCACAGCCCTATGAAAAACAAACATGCATAGTGTGCGTGTATCGTCCAAGTAAACCTCAAGAACTAATTGGCTATCATTATAAGCATCAACATCATAACAAATCAATAGTTCCACTATCCTACAACTATGCATCGAAACTGGAAAACTCCAAACAAGAAAAACAAGCATGGAAAACATCCAGAGTACAGTAAAAACTACCATAAACATAGGAAAACCATCTACTCTAGCAATGAAGCAAAGAAGACAATACAACTAGGGCAAAAAAGGAACACACAATATCCTGTTCAATGGTATTGGTGTAATTAGCACATAATACTCATCTAATTTCTACATAAAGGGACAAACCACCTACCTCAATCCTAGGAGATCAATATACCTGAACCACGACGACTAGTTCTCCCCCGAACATTTTAGATCTATGAAAACACCCAAAAATTTCAACCCATGATATCTTGAGAAGGAATAGGAATTGGAAAACAAGGCTAAAGAAGAAGGAATAACTCACCGCTGTGATTCCAACACAATCGACTGTGCTCAAATCGGAGAATGGATGTAGAGGCGGGGGCTCGGGGAAGATCCATCCATACGGGTCACTCTTGGACGACGAACCTAGAGAAGTGGTGTATTCTGTCCATCATGAGCGACCCCAGTGTGTTTAGTGAAAAAAAAGAAAAGTAAATGGCATTTGCTTTGAGAGTACATGGCGTGTACTAGGTTTTTCTGTACTATACAAAATAAGCATCCACGTCAGCCCCACACACTGTGTGTGTGGCCCGGACATGGCCAGTACACAGCTTCGAGCGGGAAAAGAGTACACGGCGTGTAATCAGGAAGTACAGGGCGTGTACTTAAAAAATTTATAGAAACCTTATTTTTCTTAAAAACTATAGAAAAAGGAAGTGAATACCTGAAATGATGATTTGGTTTCTTACAAACTTCCCCCCTTAATAAAATTCATCCCCGAATTTCCCTAGCGAGGCGTAGAAGAAGAAAACCTGAACAGCTTCGGCCACTGCGATCGTACATCGGCCTCACTCTCCCTGGTCTCATCTTGTACTCGCCCATGCTTCCATAACACTCATACAAGAGGAATGGACCTCCCATTGAGAACCTTCGTACTGGGCTCGACAATATGGATGGGATTCTCCTCAATCAATGCATTCGCTTCTAGATCAACCTCCTTGGGCTGAAAGACATGAGATGGATCTGAAAAGTAACACCGGAGTTGAGAGATGTGGAAGACGTCGTGCATGGCCTGGTACCTCTGAGGTAGCTGCAACTGATAGGAAACCGACCCAACTCTATCCAAAATCTCAAACGGACCAACGTACCGCGGTGAAAGCTTACCCTGTCTCTGAATCCTCTTATGTCCCAACCTCGGTGCGACACACAGGAAAACCTGATCCCTGACCTCGAACTCCAGAGGTCCTCTTCACTGATCAGCATATGACTTCTTCCGTGACTGTGTTGTAGCTATCCTCTTCTGAATCAGCTCTATCTGCTCTGAAGTCTCCTGAACAATACGAGGTCCCAGCAAAGCTTCCTCTCCTACCTCCAACCAGCATAAGGGTGATCGGAATGGCCTACCATACAGAGCCTCATATGGTGCCATCTGAATAGTCTCCTGAAAACTATTATTGTAGGTGAACTCCATTAGAGGAATATGCTTGTCCCAAGAACCTCCAAAGTCTAGAATGAAATCTCGGAGCATATCCTCATGCACCTGGATCATTCGCTCAGATTGGTCATCTTTTTGGGTGTGTCATGTCGTACTCAGATGTACCTGGGTACCCAAAGCCTTCTAAAGTCCCATCCCGAACCGAGAAGTAAAACACACATACCTGTCTGAAACAATAGAGTGTGGAAATCCATGCAGATGAATGATCTCTTTGATGTATAGTCATCCCGGATCGTCGATACTGAAGTCTCCTTGATCGGCAAGAAGTGAGCAACCTTTGTGAGCCTGTTGACGACAACCCAAAAATCCTCATTCCCATGAGGCGACCACGACAACCCAGTCACGAAGTCCATCAGAACATCATTCCACTTCTACTCCGGAATGGGTAACTGCTATAAAAGGCATGCTGGTCGCTAATGCTCCGCCTTCATCTGTTGACAAGTAGAGCATCTCATGACAAAACCAACCACATCTTTCTTCATACCTGGCGACCAGTACTGGCGATGAATATCCTGATACATCTTGGTGACTCCAAGATGAACTTCCCAAACTGAGGAATAAAAATCCCACATCAGCTCCATGCGTATGTCTACTAGAACCCATATGTGTCCCTGGAAGCACATGATATCATCCCCACCCACTGTCCATCCAGGAATAGGGTCCTTTGCTAACACACTCTCTAGGAGGACTATGCCTTTTGAGTATGATAGCTTCCTCATCCGTACCCGATCATGTTGTGTAGAGGTAACAGCTACAAAAGATCGGAATGTCTGTCCCTGTCTTTCATGCACTTCCAAATGCATCTCAGTGAACAGATACATAAGCTTCCACTCACTGCTGGCCTCCTAAACTTCCTGAATCTAAGTTCTCATGCTCAACACATCTTCCACTACGTTGCACTTTCTCGGTTTATAGGAAAGCTCGAAATCAAAAGACTGATGATACTCGACCCACCTATGCTGCCTCAGATTCAGATCTCACTGAGTGAAGATATACTTGAGACTCTTCTGGTCATTGAATAACCCAAAGTGCTCTCCGAGAATGTAGTGTCTCAAACAACATAAATCATGAACAAAAACTTCCAACTATAGATCATTCGTAGGGTAGTTACTCTCATGTGGCCTCAACTTCTGAGAACCGTATGCAACAACTCTATCTCCCAGCATAAGAACAACTCCTAGCCCGATACCTGAATCATCACAAAATACTGTATAGATCTTTCCTGGATCTGGAAATACTAGTATCAGTGTCGACGTCAACCTCCCTTTCAGCTCTTGAAAGGTGGACTCACAAGAATCTGACCATAAAAAACATTGCCACCTTCTTGGTCAGACCTGTCAACAGTGCTGCTAGGCGTGAAAAGTCCAGAATGAATCGTCTGTAGTATCCAGCCAGCCCTAGGAATCTTCGTACCTCAAAAATGTTCTTCGACTGCTCCCAGGAAACTACGGCTCTCACTTTCTCTGGGTCCACTGATACTCCTGCCTCTGAGTTGACGTGACCCAAAAAGTGAATCTGATCCATCCAAAAGTGGAACTCTGATAATTTATCATAAATCTGATGCTATATTAGTGTAATCAGAATAATCTCAAGATGTTTGGCATGGTCGTGTCGAGTGTGAGAGTACACCAAGATATCATCCATGAAGACCATGAAAAAGGACTCCATGTAAGGATGGAACACTCGATTCATCAGAGCAATGAAAACTGCAGTCGCATTCGTGAGACTGAACGACATGATTGTATACTCGTATAGACCATACCTACACCTAAAGGCTGTCAGAGGTATATCTGATGGTATAATGCAGAACTAATGATTGTCGGTCCTCAAGTAGATCTTCAAGGACACCATGTCTCCCCAAATATTATCAAAGAGTTAATCGATCCTCGGCAAGGGATATCTGTTCTTGACTATCAATTGGTTCAGCTTCCGATAATCCACACAAAGCTGAAGGGTACCGTGTGCCTTCTTTGCAAATAGGATTGGAGAACCCCAAGGAGATGTATTGGGTTGGATGAAACCCTTTTCCTGCAACTCCTCCAACTGCTTCTTGAGCTCCTGCAACTCATGTGTAGCCATTCTATAAGGAGGAATGGACACCAATGCTGCTCCTGGCACGTGATCAATAGAAAAGTATACCTCACACTCCAGAGGCAAACCTGAAATGTCCTCTGGAAGGACGTCGTTGAAACTTTCCACCACTGGATGAAAGTACAACTGTGAAGTCCCCTGATCATCCAGATAAAGACTAGAAATCTAGTCCGTCACCCTTCATAGCCCATGATGCTCGAGTCCTGTGTGACTCACCTGAACATCTCATTCGCCTCTATGAAGACAAGATTCACCCTCTGGTGAAACGAAACTCACCCTACAGCGATAACAGTCAATGACTGCCTGGAAGGGAACCAAGCAGTCCATCCCAAGAATGACATAATAGCCTGTCATCTCTAGGACATAGAGATCCCATATGAAACGATACCTCACAACCTCGACAGGGCACTCTCAACACTAATGTACACTAGATGTCCTCACTCAAAAGTTGTGTCTAGTGTCAACAATCCAGTAGAAGAAAATATGCAGAGACCAAGGCACTCCACAACAACAACATAGATAAAGCTATGCGTAGAACCAGTATCGAAAAGAGCTGAAGATAAAACTAAGGCTACTAAAATCGTACCTCGAACAGTAGAAGGGTCGGGATCCTGCTCTTGATAGGTCTGCTCCATGGCGAAATACTGGCATGCACCGCGGTCATGCGCCCTTGGCTGACCAGTCTGAGCTGATCCACCTTACTGGTGCTAAGGGACTGGTGGCTGACTGCTATGACCCTGACCTCCACCTCGGCCCAAATGGGTGGAAGAACTCCAGTTCCCTGACTGGTGAGAAACTTGTGGTGCTGCTCCTGAATGAGGTGTAATGGAAGAACCCCGGTCACCAACTGATGGTGATAAAACCTGGAAGAAACGCTGAAGTTGACCCATCTTGCGGCAATATCGGCACTCCACGGGGTCTCTCTAACACTGTGGCCTCATGTTCCCTGACCGACCCCACTTGTAACATACCACCTGGCTGCCTGACGATTCATCTCGCTTCCTCGAATCTCCGTGTGAGGACTCCCTACTGTGCTTCTTGTTGTCATCTGGAGGAAAACTATCTCTGGAAGAAGAACCGCCCTAGCTCATAGGTCCGTAGACACTCATATTTTTCTCCTCAATCAGTGCCTGATTGATAATGGAAGTGATGGAAGTCAACTGGAGGATGTTCACCTGAGAGCGTATCTCCCACCTAAGACCATCCTCAAACTTCCTTACCAAGAACACCCCACTCCCATCCCGGAGTGGTGTGAAACGCTGCAGCTCAGTGAAACAAGAGGAATACTCCGTGACAGATTGAGTATCCTGCTCTAAACTCATGAACTCCCAGGCTCAGTCAGCTCTCAGGGTCTCAGGGTATAATTAGTCCTAAAAGATGCACTGAAACTCCTCCAAAGCCATAACCTACTGGTGACACACCTGTGAGATCACGTCCCACAACCACTTAGAGGAGTCTCATAGAATATAGGTAGCATGCTTGACCCGCCTCTCTCGAGGCATCTCCAGATGCTCAACGATGGTCAACATGGCTTCCTAACATTGACTATGCATCCTATGGTCCTCCTTCCCCCGAAAACATGAGAGGATGCTGCTGCTGAAAAACCGATGTCAAGCCAAGCATAGTCATGGATGGAGGCGGTACCCCCTGAAGGGTCAGGATCATCCTCATAAAACCATCCCTGAACTGTGTATCAGCGCCTGTAACTAGTATGACAGCTGGTTCCATGGCTGGCCCAACTGGAGGATCGGTAGGAAGTCCCTGATAAGCCATATCTGGCATCGTATCACTGCCTGATGACAGACGTACAATCAGAGGATGCCTCAGAGGCATAGATCTGAAAGATCAAAAGCACAACTTAGATTAGAAAAACAAGGACATGAAATACAATATCAAAAAATAGGAACAGGGGAAGGAAAACACACAAGTTTACAAAACACGACTACACGGAGTGTATAAAAAAACTACACAGTGTGTCTTCTTAAGCCACTGACATGGGTGTGCACCCCTACCCTACAGGTCGTGTAACACCTCAAACTACATGGCAAGTTGACCCAACACACGGCGTGTACTTGAAAACTATTCCTCTACATGAGTCTCCTTACATGGTTAACCCACATGGTCTGCCTTAACCCAAGGCTACACGACGTGTTCTTAACAAACACGGCGTGTACTAGACAAGGCTTCGACATCCCGTGTGGTTAAATACACGGCCGTCTACATGGTTGAACCTTACACGGCGTGTTTTGAACAAACACAACGTGTATAGGAGAAGGAGACACCATCTCGTGTTGTCTATGACACGGCTGGGTACCTGATCATGACTACACCACGTGTTTTGAAAACAACACGGCGTGTCTAAGAGAAGGTGATGCCGACCCAGGTTGTTCATGACACAGCCGGGTACCTGGACAAGACTACACGATGTGTTCCTTTACAACACGGCATGTTCTACTCAAGCTTCCCCGACCCATGTTGTTAGTGACACGGCCGGGTACACGACTCCGAACTACACGGCATGTACCAACCGTACACGGCGTGTTCCTGAGGATATTCTCATGATACTGTGATTCTAATTATAAGCTCAGTGACACTACATAAAAACTACACGGCGTGTTTCTGAAAAGTACACGCCGTGTATTATGGGTTTTTCTGGGCAGTATCTCAGAAACCACAGAATCCCAGAAGCATTGAAAACATGGCAAATAGGTGCCAAATTCCGATCCGTGAGGGCCCATACTCCCCGAGAATCAAAGATTGGAATCTCCTACAGTCATAGACAAGAGAAAACCGGATCATGATCCACCAATTTCCAATTCGAGAGGTCCAATAACACATCATGAATCCAAATTTGGCGTTCATTTAAGAAAATTAAGGAACAATCAATCCTTTAACAAGGCAGCAGAGATTATATCAAGCATGTATCACAACAGCATGCATAATCTATACAAAGTATATCACAACAACATGAAATTGCTAATGCACCCTAGATGGCATGGAAATAATGCATGTCATGTGATTTCTACAGGTTCCTATATGATGCATCAGATGACATACCCTCATCTCATCGGGTTGCGACAGAAATAGAACTAAAATTGCCTAGAAAATAACGTCACAAAGAATGTTAATAACTCTAGGTGAAATCATATCAACCATAAAATCTCAAAACAAGAAAACTGCATTTAACGAGGTAGTATGGATTTTCCCTATACATAGGTTAGATACTCCCGAGCACAACTTAATACCAAGTACCGAATCTGTCCTATCCCTAGCTAAAGTCTCCAAATAGTAAGGTAAGAGAAAATAATTCCTCTAATACCACATTGTAATGAGCCGAATCTGGATCCCCTCCACTAGTTCCCCATACCCGGTTCGCCACATGACCTCAAGTGAATTTCCCCAAAAGATAGAGGCTGCCGATGAGCAGCGAGGGCCTTGGTAAGTTATTGGGGAAACTATGCCCTCATTCGGTAAGGTATACAAGGTAAGGAAAACAAAAATAAGTGGCAGAAGCTGAAAAAAATACGCAACAACTGAAACCAAACAGTAGAAGAAATGAATATATTGCAATGATGTTAATGATTCCGCAAGTACAAGTATCTAAAGAAAGTAGTAAACACAAAAACATGTTGAAATACAACTGTACACAAGTACTAAATTAACATCAAAAGAAAAACAGATGAGAAAATCATCAGCAACGCAAGCCTCGGATCAGTCCCATGCTCCCCAGCTCCGATGAAATCAAGAACCTGAAGTAGTAGGGCACTTGCACATATGTATAACTGCAACAACATAGTCTTCGTGGGCCCAAAAGCATAGCCCAAACAGGGTGCGAGACAAAGTCCCAGTAGGCAACCACCCAAAGGATTGTGCCTAATAGTAAATGAATAAATGGAAAGTAAAGTACAGAAATAGTTAACAGGAAAATACACAGTAGTCATAGTCCACAGTTCTTGCATATAAAGTACACAAGTAAACAACTAACAACAAGAAGAAAATAGGTAACCCTCTGGGTATCTCTCACATCCTAACCCCTATGGTTCAACTTACAAGTACTAGAAACCCTCTAGGAGGCACACACAGTCTCACTCCAATGGTTCATCTAAGATAATAGACTCTCTGAGGAAGCACTCACCGTCAATTACCCATATAGTCTCGTATTGTGCTAAAGGGTCTCTTGGGAAGAACTCAATGTCAATTCCCCCTATGGCCCGCTTCGAGGAACTATAGACTTTTTGAGGAATAATTCAACGTCAATTCCCCCTGTAAACTTGCATCGTAATTAAAAGACACTCTGGAGAAGCCCTTACGTCCATTCTCTCTACGGTACACTATACTAGTTTGTCACAGCCCTGTGTAAAACAAACATGCATAGCACACGTGTATAATCCAAGTAAACCTCAAGAATTACTTGGATATCATTCTAAGGATCAACAGCATAACAAAGAAACAGTTCCACTGTCTTACAACTACGCATGACAACTGGAAAATGCCAAACAAGAAAAACAAGCATCGAAAATATCCACAATATAGTAAAAACTACCATAAACCTAGGAAAAACATCTACTCTAGAAATCAAGTAAAGCAGGAAATACAACAAGGGTAAAACCGGAACACACAATATCTCATTCAAGGGTAATGGTGGAATTAGCACATAATACTCGTCAAATTTATACAAAAAGGCGCAAACCACCCACCTCGATCCTAGGAGATTGATATACTTGAACCACAACAAGTAATTCACCCCGAACATCGTAGATCTGTGAAAACACCCAAAACGTTCAACCCGCGATATCGTGAGAAGGAACAAGAATTGACAAACATGGCTCAAGAAGATGGAAGAACTCACCGCTTTGATTCCAAAGCAATAAACCATGCTCGAATCAGAGAACGGGCGGAGAGGTGGGGGCTCGGAGAAGATCTGGCCGTACGGGTCTCTCTCAGATGATGATCCTAGAGAAGGGATGTCTTCTGTTCGTCAGGCGAGACCCTAGTTCATTTAGTGAAAAAAATTAAATGGCATGTACTTTCAGAGTACATGGAGTGTAATAAGTTTTTTCGTACTCTTCCAAAATCATCCTCCACGTCAGACCCACACACCATATGTGTGGCCCAGACATAGACAGTACACGACTTCGAGTGGGAAAAGAGTACATGGCATGTACTCAGGAATTACATGAATTGTACTTCAAAAATTTCTAGAAACTATATTTTTCTTAAAATCTCCATTAAAAGGAAAGGCGTACCTGAAACGAAGATCTAGGTTCTTAAAATTAATATAAAAATTATAAATGGTATTCTTGGATAATATTCCATGTAAGAAATATGTAACACCAATAGATGTCATCATAGATGAAAAATAAATTCGGGAGATCATTTAGTACATTTCATGTGGAAAATATCCTTTCTAGTTAGAAAATTATTTTTAAATCACAAAAAATATTGAAAACCATTTTCTATGAAAATTACTGGGAAGACTAATAAATGGATCTCTGAAACTCATTTAAATATTTTTATAAAACATTTACAAAATAATATTCATTAATAATAAGCTAGAAAACTTATAATGTGAGATTTTAAACTCGTTTAAATTTTTTTTAAACATAAAACATTTTTTAAATCATTTTTGTTTCAAATAACCTTGAAAAAATATCAAAATATTCATACTCATTTTAAACACTTTTTAAACAGAAAACTTTATGGAATCCTTTTCTTTGAAAACAAATTTAAAATGAAAATATTTCCAAAAAACAATCAAACATTTTACTTTTTAAAATAATCATTAAAATTTATAATTTAGGTTTCAATTAATGGATTGGTCATAATGGAGGATAATTTCATACATCATGTATATATAAAAAAGAATTCTTAGCATATTGTCGGTAAATGACTAGAGATCCAGGATAAGAAAATGAAATGAAGATTCCTAAAAAAAATATTTAAAAAAGTTAAAACATTGGTAAAAATTCCATTTAAAAATCATATGATAATATTAAAACATTTACAAAACTTTTTTATAAAACATGGTTTCCGAATAAATCATATTTCCAACTAAAGAGAGAAATAATGTCATATTTTCATAAAATCATTATCCTAAATATCCTAAGTAAAAAAATAGTGAAAATTGGTTCCATTATATTAATATATCATTAATAAAAAAGTATAATAAAATTAATTCTAATTATATTGTGGTATATCATGATATTTAAACATTGGGGCTTAAACATAAATAATCATGCGGAAAGATTAGATTGTAACATAAAACTTTTACCACATTGGTAACATTGATTCATAAGACTCATAAAGTAATAACATAAAATGAAACCTAAAATATCATGGGGATGAATAAATTCAATATATTACTTTTCTAAGGTTCTGTATGTACACGTCCTAAAATAATATAGATGCACAATGTACCATACATCTCAAAAAAGGAAAATTAATGCAAAAATTTGTTACCGATTTCATCACTTTTAAACTTTAAACCCCATGATAGAGATATCATAAAATGGATATTTATATAACTATAATAATGATAATAATAATAATAACATTATTGGGTATTATATACATCAAATATAATAAATAAGTGGTGAATATAGCATGTGTCTCAAAAATGTAAAAAGTTAGATGGAAATATCTTACCTTATGTCATGACTTCTGACGTGCATGTTCAGACCTCTTATATAATAAATTTATTTTTATTATAATTATATAACATAAAAAATTTAATATATATCATACCATATATGTTTTTTTTTAATTTATATCACCCATTTATTAACAAACCTATATTAATGTTGTGTTTTGGGTAATAACTGATTTGTTTTTTCTATAAGTTTTGATTTGTTATTACTTTTTGGATTAATTTGATCAATATTTTATCATTTAAATGACTGAAAACTTCATATAAATATCATATATATTCTTAATATATTTATTTAAGGTAACCCATAATATTTTGTGGTAGGAAATGAAATATATCATTCATGGACATATAAGGTCTTAGATTCTCATAAACATTATTTCCATGTTCTTATCATGTTAAATGAAAAAATGTAAATGATATGTATAAATATATATATATTATCAATATAGAATAAATATTATGTCATATATATATCACATATTATTATTAAACCAATCATTAATAAAGTCCATGCAATTCTTGAATGAATCAGCTCACTTCGCAAGGCTGTAGGTTTTTGTACATATGAATGATGATATCATATTCTAAAAAAATGTAAAGAAAGATATTTATGTGATATAATAATTAAATAATCATAATAATATCATAAACATCATATATATAATATATAAATATTATGTACATAATTATTCCCAACCTTCAATGGTGGTAATTGAAAAATTAATGATATAAATTTGTAAGGCGGTTGTCCGCCTTACACATTAACTATGATTCGGTAACACATTTGATGGAAGTGTGTGTGGTTATAGGATTTAACCTTTACAAAAAAACATATAATTATATTGAAGAATTTTTTTTATTTTATAATAATGATATAATAAATATTTAAGGATTTTGAGGAAGATATAAAATAGAACAAACGTTTGAAGATCATTACCTATTCTTTGGTTATCTAGCTTGGGTTTACACAAAACTCATCAAAGGTTGGATTTATGGACAAAATATAGTATATAAGATGAGTGGATTTAATTTTGGATGATTTTTGGTTGATATTGGTCAATAAAGAACTCTTTTGGGGTGTTAATAAGTAGGGATAGGGAGTTCCTTTTATAATTGAGGAGGAATGTCATTCTTGTAAATACTCTAAAACATTCACTATTAAAAGGTCAACATTACCTTTAGTAGATCAAAAAATGATTATTTATTGTGTGTAGTTATGATATTTTTGAGTTTTACCTCCGTCACATATTTACACACATGTTTTAATCACATGATTTCTTAACTTCTTGGTTTCCTTATTCTATCGTTTGGGTTTGTGATTATGTTAACTACTTATCTAAAATAAATAATTTATTCATCAAGAAACATTTAGTGAGAAACTTATTAGATAAATTAGAATCAAGGATTCTAAATTTAATATATAATTTATAAATTATGTATCATATGTTTCTTCTAAATAAACTTTAACACAAGTGCATGTAACCCGCAAAAACACCTCTTTAATCACAATCGCACTAACCATGTTTTCACTATTTAACTATAAATATAATCATTATAACAAAATAATTGGCCTATGGATGTTATTTATCTTATATTTATTATTATTTGAAACTCCCTTTACATAATATATGATTTTTAGTAATTTAAAATCAATTAATAAAATATCATTTATTATAAAATGAAATTAATGTCAAATTTGACATTATTAATTTAATTTAAATTTAAGAAATATCATGAAAATAAAGAAATAAAATAAATTATCTTCAATCCTATGTAACATGTTATTTTTCATCATAAAATAATAATTTATCATAATAATTCATTCAATTTACTTCACTTTAAATGTTTTTGGTATCAGTTGATTTATTTAATTATTAACTGTATAATTTTTTTTGGTGTTTCTTAATAATTTAATGTAATTATATCCCCTATTAAAATTTTAAATAAATTATAATGATAAAATAATATCATTTATAACCTGAAATAATAAATGTTGATGATCCTATGTGGTTTTTTTCTATTACAATTCCTTATAAAAATTCAAAGAAAGGTATATTTTTATTTTTTCTTCTCGTTAATTAACTTGTTATATATGAAAATTTCATAGATATGTGTCCCAAAAACACATAAAAGTATATCATAAGGTCATAAGGTTTGAAGTAAATCAAAAATATAGTTTATGGAATAGTTTTGGGTAATTTGTACACCATATATTCTATGTTTAACCATAAAGTAAACTCATTTTTTCTTCCTCAATATAATTAATTTTAAATATTTTCACTCATCATTATACTCCAAAAAATATACTGATACTATTAGGCATTATAATTTAATTTTCTGCAAAATAATTGTTTCATTTTTCAAATTTAATGAAAAAAAGTTTCAAAATTTAATTTAAAATTAATCATGGATGCATGACGAGAAAGTGCGTTTTTTAAAGTTATAATTTTCATATGTTTATAATAATTTTATAAAAAAATTAAATAAAAAACTAATTCCATTTTGATAAATTGGATTAATATAATTATATGTCAAATATTATTACTTTATAACCAAATTAAAATATATTTTAACATTATAAATTATTTAAATGTAAAATCAGTTTTTAATTAAAATTCAGTATTTTTTACTATTGATAAAAAATGAAACTTATTAGAAAAATAAAAAAATCACTATATGATAATTTTGATATTACAATCTCACAAAATAATTTTAATGTTTCAAATAAATTATCTAAAAGTGGTAAAATTTATTATTAAATTATTTGTTCCAAACAAGATTAACCTATATTTTAGAAAATATATTATTTATCTAAGAATAATTTATTATTTTAGATGATTATTATTTTATTTATAATAAATAGATAACTAATAAAAATGTGAGAACTATATATTTTCATAAATTATTGATTCCAAATTATTCTCCCAACTACCTCAAATAGTTGATAAATATCATAGTAAATAATAAAGTTAATAGTATATTATAGTTTGGTAAACATGGTCTTGTGTGTAATGAAAGTTATCAAAGTAACTATGAATTGTATATAACGTAAGAAAAACATAATTTTTCCGGTACAAAAAGAATGACTCCACATTTTTTTAGAGTAAGAATATCTTGCTGTTTCATATAAATACATCATAACATATTGTATCGTGCAATGTAATCCATCAAAGAATTTTAAATTATTTCATAATAACTCTATGTGTAACATTATACAACCATCAAAATGAATTTCACCCTTGAAATTATTCTAGGTCATAAAATTTTTAATAATTAATATTTCCTTTCGTATATACCAACATCATAAAAAACATGAATTGATTTTTTTTTTATAAATTGATTGTCTCAAATATAATGGTTTTCTGAAGTATCTCATTAGAATGATTCCACATAAGAGAACATATATTAGAGGTGAATATTTTCTCATGGAAGAAAATATTAAATAATCATAGAGAGTGGTAAATATCACTATTCAGAAGAAATTAGGTGATCTAGAGAAAGGTAAACATTAAAAAAATATAATTTTTTTATGATTTAATGGCCCATTTGATTCATCCTAAATGACAGTTCTATGGTATGTTTTTTTCTCCAATATTATTTTCCTAAATTTTATGTATTTTCATAACAAAATATATTTACTTGATTTCATTGCATTTAATATGCACAATTTCATCCATTGATTATTCCATGATCAATTTTCACTTCATCTCTTATAACATGAAATAAAAGAGAATTTGTTGTGTCTAAAGAAATAATGGATCATAAGATCCATAAATACAATGATAATTCATTCTATATATATTTATTTATCATCATAACAAATTTTTTAGTTTAATATATCCAATATGGATAAATTATTTATCATATTTAGAAAAACTCATCGATAAAAACTTTTCCAATTTTCAACATAAAAATTATCATACATGGTTAACCCACCGACCCTTATAAATGGTGATATTCTATAACATTAGAAGTAATCTTAGTAAATTTCTCAAAATGAGATCTACATTGATCACCTATATATCATCATATACCTCTTGATTGTTACATACCAAATATGTGGATAACTTCATAATGTATTCTCTTGAAACATTGTAATAATTTAAATTACCATAAATTATTATTGAAAACATGAATGCTTCATTATTTTTCAAATAAATTATTCTAAATATTCCATATATAAGAAATTGATTTAAATTTAATCAATTATGACATAAAACACTTTTTTAACTGGTACATTATCAGTTTTGAGGTCATAAATACTATCCAATTTACTTTATTCTTATAAAAAATATTTATCCTAAATAAAAACCATTTTATCATCATCAAGAGCATATTAAGTGTTACCATATGTTAATCAAGTATTTTTAATGAAATATAAACTTTCACTAAATCATGTTTCTAGGTCATTAGTACCATTCAATATATTATTTAAATTTATTAACATGAAACATATACTAAAAAATCCTTATATATTTCACAATTTATATTTCTTGGACCCAAATACATAAATTCTTAAATAAATCAACTTCAATGATTGGAATGGAATAGGTCCTTTCTTGGTTAATATATTGATACTTGGTTCAAGTAATTAAAATTATAAATTCCAATGTCCTCTACATATAATATGTTAATATCATCAACAATTGGGCACTCTATGAACATTTTTTTCAAAAAATTACTTCTAACACTACATTTGAGATATTCTTTCAGGTTTCTCCTCCTTCAATATTGACATTTTAGAAGGTTATTCTTCTATCTACTATATTCTTTACCACATGATATTTTGTAAAATTACATCTTCCTCTTCTTAAATCTATCATAAATCATACTAAATTTTACATTGTTAATAATATATTCCAATATTTGAATATGAATAATCACAATATCATTCTCTTCATTAATCAACTAATTTATTTCTAACAATCATGAAATTTTAAATTAGATTAAATGTTGAAATAAGTCCTTATGGTTACATCAATCATTTAAAACCCAATGAATATTTTGAGAAACAAAAATCATAATAGGGAACTACATAATAATGAAAAGTAACATTTAATTTTTATAAATTATAAAACATTATTTAATCGATGAAACCAGAGTTATATCCTAGTTCATTAATTGTCATATTCTATTTAGATACATCATGAATGTTTTTAAATAGTTTTTGAATTTAAAATGTGTATCCCCTAGGAGTGTCAAACCATGTGTACTTAAATGACAATTTTCAGGCACCAATTCCCATCCAATTCTTGATCAATACAGTGTTCTCTTGGTCATTACCCTAATGTACATTTGTTCTATATCCACAGCAACTTGTAGTTTCTAGACATGGTTGTATTTATAGGAAACCACTTTCTCTAACCTTTACAAAAATTTGATGGCATTCTTTCATGCTTTGACAAATCTATAGATATATCCCTAGATATGTCCTTAAAGATATCTCCATGGTTTTGTAATCCATTTTTCCAAATGTAATCTATCATTTTTCCTTTTATAATAACTATTGAGTCCCATGAATCTTATACATGGATATTATATCTTGTTATATGGATATTAATTACATTACATAGACACATGCATGAGGACCTTAATAATTAATGCATTTGGAAAATTTGAAAATAATATTATAATATAATGAAATATATCAACCATCCTCGATAATGATTTTCCTTATTAGTAAACATCAAAAACATACCCTACATAAATAATTTCTTTAAAACCTGGGGGAAATAAACATAAGAAATGGTGAGTTAAAATGCTCAATAAGGGTAAACAAAGAAGATATTTAAGCATGGAAAGAGACTAATGGCATTAGAGTGTTAGCATGATATTGTAAAACAATAAATTTCTAATCAAATATTATAAAATTGAATCAAGGAATAAAGCGTGGAAATCCACAAGACATGAATCATAAGGTAATCAACGAACATGTTCAATAAGATCCTAAGAAACTGAATTTGTTGCATATACATAATTATAAAAAATCATTCTCATATAAATCAAGGATCACTACTAATAACATCATTGTGGAAAAATTTATTTACTGAATTGGGTTAACTCCCCTTTACATCCTTATATTACTGAATCGGGTTTAATTTCCATTCCAACCCTATCTTACTGAATCAAGTACACTATTGGATTCAGTCCTATCATGCTAAACATAATTTACTCCTCATTACATTCCTTTCTACATCCATAGATATAAATATTTCCACAATGCATTAGAGTGAGATATAGGTCCCACCCATCACATAATGAAAACTATATTAATGTGTTTCACATGATCATAAAAATTTAGTATATCATAACCCATGAAATGAAAAGTTTATGGTAAACAATCCATCATTTCATAACCTAAGGAAAAGAGACATGTTTTATAATCATTTCATAATATAATAACCAAAAAAAGAGAAAGGATTGATAAAAATTTAATAATTTTATAACTCAGATAATAGAAATTGGTTTCATAAACATCATTCAATCAAAACAAAAACCATTGATAGAAAAGATATGAAAAGTAATTTTCGATCATATACCCAGTAAGTAATAGGTTACACCAAAGGATGACATCAAAGATTAAAAATTATTTTTAAAGACCATTTGAAAATTTTATTGAGAAAAATATGCTTTCAACATTGATAAATTGTGTTTAAAAGCTAAAAAAATTGGAAAAACATTTTCATTGAAAATTACCTTTAAAATTATTAAGTAATCATAGATACTCATTTAAAACACTTTTTCAACAAAAACTTTATAAAAACAATTTATTTTAAAATAGTAAATAAAACATATAAATGAAGGTTTGAAACTCATTTAAATCACATTTAAAACATAAAAAATTTACTAAATCCCTTTCTTTTAAAATAACCATGAAAACGTATAAATGAATATTTTAGACTCTTTTAAAACAATTTTTAAAAATAAAACATTTAAAATATACTTTTATTTGAATGTAAATTTAAAATAAAAATATTTATAAAATATTTAAGAATCATTTTCAATTTTAAAATATTCTTCAATACATATATGAACATTTCAATTAATTGAGTGTTTATGATGGTGTAATATTTTGTTCATGATGTATATGTAATAAAATCTTCCTTTCAAAATGTTGGTAGAAGTTAAAAGAACCATTATCATAAAATTAAAAAAAAATATTGCATTGAAAGTCATTATATTTAATGTTAAAACTTGTTTAAAAATTAATTTATAAATTTATAGGAGACTAGTAGCTCATTTTTTTTTGAAAACATGGTTTTGTGAGAAAATAGATTTCTGAATCAAGAGAAGAAATAATGTTTCATAACCAAAAAAATATTTCTTATTTTTATTAAGTACTAAAGAGTAAATGAAAATTAAAATTACATGAAAATAACATTAATAACCCAAAAAACAAAACATAATGATAGTTCTTGAGAATTATATCATGTTATTTCAATGATAGAGGCTTAATTATAAACAATACCTCTAAAAATGAAATTTTAATTGAAAATCATACCCACTTTCTTACAATGGATTCATTTGCCCCATAGAGAAATAAAATAAAATAAAACCTAAAATGTCATTAATAGGAATAAAATCAAGATATTATAAATCAATAGGTATTTATATATACCAATTGAATTAATAAGGGTTCACAACATAATGTATTCCTCAATGAATGAAAATTGAGAAAACAATTCATTTTTGATTTGTTAACTTTTGAACTATAAAACTCATGAAAGATAGATTCAAAATGGATATATAAATCTAAATAATAATTATTATAATAATAATAAAATACATTCATGGATTTTATATAAACCACTTAGAAGATAGTGGTGGTGAATATATCATGTGTCTCACGAAAGTAAAAAAGTTGGATGGAAATCTTTTACCTTAAGTATTGACTTTTTTTATACATTTTCAAAAATAATTTATAATTAATATAATATTATTGTACATATATAAAAACACAATATTAATATATAACCTACCATATATTATTTTCTATGTCTTTATATAAATTTTATATTAAAAATCCCATGTTAATGTTCTGTTCGGGTAATAAACACTATGTTTGTTATTTAATATTTGAAATATAATTTCTAGTTATACCTTTATAATGATTTCATAATTTCATGAATTTATAAAATAATATATATATCATATATATATATATATTATATTTTTAGGGTAACCCAAAAAAATTAGTGATAGGAAACAAAATACACAGATCATAGAGATGGTTGGTCGTACATAAGCATGAATGTTGTTTTGGTTTTCTTATCATATTGAAAGTAAGAAAGTAGATAATATATATATATTACCATTAAATGTTAACTACTATGAAATATATATCATATATTTTTAATAAACTTGTCCCCAATATATTTCATGCATTGCACGAATGAATCACATCACTTCGTGAGGTGGCAGTCCACCATACACACGAATGACATTACCATATTCCCGCATAATATAAATAATGAAGGTATGTATGCTATAATAATTCAGGAAGAATAATAATATCATTAATATAATATATATCATATATAAATATTATTTTCATCATTATTCCCATCCTTGAATGATGTAAATGGAAAAACAAATGACATCGGTTTAGAGGCGATAGTCCTCCATACACACAAACGATGATTTCATAACCCATTTGTTGTAAGTGTGTGTTTTTTATGTTGTATTATTAAAATAAAAACATATAAATAAATTTAATATATTATGGATATTATATAATAATTTTATAAATATAATTGAAGGAGGAGGATGGAGATGTAAAATAAAACACTCTATAGAAGATCATTGCATCTCCTTTTCATATCACCCTTGGGTTTGCACTAAAGCCTTCAAAAGATGTATTTATACCAAAAATAAGGATTCCAGTATTAGGTTAGGTATGTTGAGAAGTAATTTTGGTAGATATTTTTCTATAAAATATTATTTAGAGGTTTTTAGAAGTGGGGATAATGAGTGTCCTTTCATAGTTAAGGAGTAATAGAATTCTTATAAATACTTAAAAGTGTTCACTAATGGGAGGTCGAATTTTCACATAGTTACCAAAAACCGATAAATAATGTTTTTTGAAGATGATATGGTCTATAAAATCCACTACCTTTAATTTATACACATGTGTTAAAAATTTAATTCTGTATCTTCAAAGATTTCTTATTTTATCATTTTTTGTTTTTCATTATATTAAATAGATTGCTGACCTAAGTAATTGTTCATTAAAGAAACATTTAGTGTGATTATTTTTATTTAATTATGAATCAATTATTAAAAATATTATATCTAACTTATAAAATATAAATCATATGTTTTTTTAAATTAACTTTAACACAATCGCATGTAATGTGTAGAAACAATGCGTAAACGTTAACTATTGTAACTGATTTTTTTTCTATTTAACGATTGATATAGTATTTATAATAGAAATAGTTTCCCACGAATGGAATATAGTTTAAATTTATTAATATTTAAAAATAATTATACAAATTAATTGTTGTTTAGTAATTTTAAATCATTTAATAAAATTTCATTTAATGTAACACAACATTAATGTAAATTTTGACAATATTAATTCAATTAAAATGAAAAAATATATCAAAAAAGGTGGTCAAATTGATTATGTTAACAACATTGTAACATGATATATTCATATAAAATATAATCTAACACAATAATTCATACAATTTACATCGCTTTTAATGTTATAAGTGTAATTGGATTTATTTAACTAATAACTAAAAAATTTCATTATTGGAATTTGATAAGAATTTAATGTACAAATATCATATATAAAAATTATAAATAAATTTTGAAGATAAAAATAAATTATATTTTCTTGTCAATTTATATTTATAACAAAACCTATATAGTTTTCCCCTATAACAAATATTTGTAGAAATTAAATGGGAGAATGGTACATTTTTTGTCTTGTTTTGACATAACTGGTTATATGGGCGACATTCATGTCAAATTGTCCCAAAAACACATAAAATAAGACAATAAGGCCATAATGGTATAAATATGTCAATAAAATGGTTTTTGGTAATGTAATGGGTCACTCTTACAACTAATTCTCTAACTTTAACCACTATGTAATATAATTTTTTCTGTAACTATTATAATTAATTTTGATTGTTCTCAATAATCATTATCATAAAAACTAAAGTTGATAATATTATAAATTAAAAATTCATACTATTCCAAATATGGAATCAATTTTTCCTTATTAAATTAAAAAAACTATAATTTAATTTAAACTCCATCATGTAGGCGTGACAAGAATGATTGTTTTTTAAGTGAAAATATTAGAAAACATATAATTTTTTCAGAAACATTTCAAAAATAAAATTAGTAAAAAGTCCTAAAATGGTTTTATAGACATATAGATTATCTATTGTGATATTAAAACCATTTATAAATATATTTTAACATTATAAATTATTTAAAATAAAAGTTGCCTTCCAATTGAAATTTTTTATTTTTCACAATTCTTTCAAAAATTAAACATCTCAGAGAAAAAAACATCACTCTAATATATTTTTGATATTACTATTTCAGTAAATAATTTTACATTTTCCATATTTTTTATATATGATCTAAAATTTAATATTAAATTATGTGGGCTAAGAAAAATTAACCCATCTTTTAGAAAATATATTGTTTTTCAATATATTATTTTCTTATTTTAAATTATACATATATTATTTATAATCTAAAGAATTATATAAAAAATGTTAAAAATGTATATTTACATAATTTATTAAACATATTCATTCCCTCCATTTCAAATTCTAGTTGGTGACTATCTAGTAAAGTAATAATATTAATACTAAATTGTAGTTCGGTAAAAAATGTTCTTACGTATAACGTAGACATTCGAAGGAACTCGATATTGACTGTAACATAATCCAAAAATAGCGTTGTGTGTACTGAAAGATAGATATAGTTTTTCATGTAGCTCAATATTAACATAGTGATGATTATAAAGTATTCTTAGCTTGCTATAGAATGCGACATAATCAGAAAAGAATTTTAATTTATTCAAAAATAATAATTCATTAAAACACTGGGTGTTACATAAAGAGTGTTGATTGTATCATAATATATCCATTAGATTTTGAATAATGGTTTTTTAAATTTATTAATATAAATACCATACATATATCTATAAAAAAATATTCTGTAAAATATCATTTTTAAAATCATTTTCAAAATCATTTTCATTGAAAATCACTTTTTAACGAAAATATTTAAAAATATCATCCTAAACATTGAAATTAAGATTAAATGGAATTATGCTCATAAAGAGGGATAATTATTTAAATTCATTAAATATAAAAAATAACATTCCTTATTCACTTCAAAAAGGATAGGAATCATTCCTATTCTGAAAAAAAAAACAAGAAGATTCCTTTCATATTTTCAGGAAAAACCATATGAGAATTGTTTTGAAAACAAAATAATATTTATTTGAAAACCATTTTGAGAAGAGTAAAAATGGTCAAAAATAACTTTTAAATATAATATTAAAAATTATAAAAAAATATGAAAACATTTTTTGAGAACACGATTTTGGAAGAAAAAATATTTCTTACAGAAGAGATAAATGAAGTTTGATTTTCATAAAAACATATTCTAAAACAATTACGTAGAAAAATTATAAAATAGTTATATTAATTAAAAATATTATGGATAACCATATTATATTAATATTAAATGTATTTATTATTATTTTTTCATGTAATTTCTTTCTAATGATATTCAATAATAAACATTCCTAATTAGAATGATATTGTGAAACAAAACCATAAAATGATAATAAAATTCATGTGAAAATTAATCAATGAATAAATTATTTGTGTAAACTATATATACATATAAATAAATTGAAAATAAAAAATAATATAATAAAAATTCATTACACACATCATCTTATCATGACATTGTCAATGAAGTATAAGTTTAACCCAATGAAAAGAGATTGAGTTAATAAATACATTACCACTTGGAAAGATTTAATTCAAGTAAAATTTCATTAAATAATTCATATTGAAACATAAAATACCATTAATATTAAATTATTAAAGATATTTCATTTCAAAATGGGAATTATATAAATTATAGAAACGAGATTATGCTTATAAAATTAAAATATTCCTCGAAGAAATTAAATTGAGACTAAATCCCTTAACAAATATTTTTTTAGTTGAACATGATTTAACCTCTAGTATAGTGGTTTATAACATTATATTAACTTATTAAATCACCATATTAATATTTATAATTTCATATATTATCCCTCTCTAAAATATTATCTCATGTTCAATTATAATATTTATTATTTTCTTCATTTCAAGTGTTAATTACCTTATTTTCTCATGATGGTTTCACAATAAAAGATTAATTTTTTGCTCATATTATATAGTAATATCATATTAATAATGATAATAATTACATAATTATCATATTTATACATAAATTTTACTTTTAATACCAAAAATTAATTTTGTTTATGATAAATGTAACATTTTATGATCTTGGAGATAGTAGGTCATACATACACACGAGTGACATTTTGATTTTTCAATGATCATTATGGAAAATTGGTAAGTAAAATTTGGCATTTAAAATGAGATTAATGTTATATATAAACTATTATATACTTATATATCATTCATGTTGTGTGGTGATTAAAAGAGAGTCACATCGCTTCGTAAGCATGGTAGCCACACATACACAAACGATGTAATCTTATTTACATGAGTGAAAAGGAATGAAATAAAATGATGTATATATTATCATTATTTAATTATATTAATGTCATTAATATTCATATTATTTAATTTTATTCATATATAATCATTTACATTATCTTAATCACCTTTTATGTGAAGTGCTAGTGAAAGATAAATCACATCGCTTCTGGAGGTGGTAGTCCACCGTACACATGAGAGACATTATCATATCTCATATAAAATGGAGTATATATATATATGTAATATTTAATCCATATTTATAAGTATGTTATTTTTATAATATTTATAATTTATATTCAATATCATACCTATCATTGAGAGGTGTAAATGGAAAAACAGACGACATTGATTTGTGAGGTGGTAGTCCATTGTACACCACAATGATGATTTAATAACCTATATTATGGAAGTGGAAATGGTTTAAGGTCATGAAAATTTTATAAAAATATACAAATATATTTAAGTTAATTATATTTTTTATATTTTCATGCTTTAATTAAAAATGAAGGACGTGGAGAAAAAATTAAAATACCCTTGTTGAAGAACATAACCTCTTCATCGAGTATCCACATTTGGATTTAACTAAATCCATCAATGTTTGTATTTATAGAAAAATTAATTCATTTAGTATAAGGGTAGAGATGTTTCTATGTTTTTTTGGAATAATTTTTTTGAATTTAAGTATGATTAATTTGTTTGGAAGATAGGATAGAGATGTCATTATATAAATATCGGAGAGGACACACATAGAATTTTTTAGAATAATTGAGTGATTATAACAACACGTCAAAATTATAGGTACTCTTAAACCCATTTTTTATTTATTAAAGGTTGGTATTAATTTAGGTATTCATTGGGTGAATTTTTTTTATTTTCTAGGGTCTTCTGGGTTGTGCAAGGTTGGCACAAAATTTCCCAAAACCGATCTTCCTCCAAGTGAAAACTTTGGAAAACTAGGAAGTAAGGATTTTCACAGTTGATTAATGGTTTTAAAAAACATGTTACCATAAAGGGGAAATCATGAAACCCCACCAGTGGGGGAACATGGTTATGGATCACTATTTTTCAAACCATGCATCCCTACCCATGAAACCAAAAACACATCTTTTAATTATTCCAAAAATAATAATAAATTTCTTAACTCATATTTATTTCCCATCAAGAGACTAAAACAACATATTATGATTTACCAAGGTCTTGGATATCTAAAAAACCATTTTTTCTCTTATAAACATATTAAAAGGTGAATCAAATCTAGGTGATCTTCGTTCAGTCCATTCTTAGAATGTTTTCTCACCTAATTCCTTCTCCCCCGATATCTTCCTCTCTCTTCTTTAGGGTTTTTTAGATCTACATGTTTCTAGAGGATCTAATATAATATGTTTTAGATATTTATTCTAGGTTTTATTCTTATGTCTTTTTTATCAACATTATTCTTTGGATTTTTCCATTTAGGGATTTGGGAACATGATCTCGTCATCTTGCGGTAGGTGGTTCCATTTGCGATTTTCCATTTTATTAACCCGAATTTTTTAGTTAAAATTAAATTACATGATATAAATTTAATTTCATTAATTTGGTTCATAAAAACCCCAATTCCATTGATTATGGGATTTATATTTTATTTGGCCTGAAATTGGGAAAACCCCCCACTTCTATGGAATTTGGGTTGAATTTGTATTTAAGGGAAAATTATGGAAATTTAAATTCGGGGATTTAAATTATAAAATTTAATTGTGGAATTGAATTGGAAAATTTAATTGTGAAACTGATTTCAAACATGAATTTGAGAAAAATAGACTAAATTATTTTGATGGAAACCCATTATTTTTATCCTTGGGAAAATTCTTCTCTGGTTAAAACCTTATTTTCATTTTTAAATTAAATATTAAAGTAGGAAATGGGTTGAATTTTATTTTAAAATTTTTTGAAATAAGTTACCCATTATTAAATATTTTTTGAGCACATAAAATCCTAGGTTTTTAGTTTTTTATTTATTACATCACTTCATTGATACATTAAAACACTAATAATACATATGCAGCTAGTCACATCTACGATTGGATGGTGATAGGTCATCTTCAACAACTGTCAAAGGTATGTGTGTGCACATATTCTCATGATAAAAATTATTGTGCGATGGGATACAATATCCTAGAACTATCCTACATCATGGTATATGACCATGTTTCTCCATTGGGATTATTTTGATATATATATATATATATTCCACAATTTTTAAACTAATATAAAAATTAAGTGGGAATTTATATAAATTATTTTATATAAATTTTATATTAATCCATTTTTTAAAAATATCTTCCATCATTTCAATGTAAAGAATTATTTGTATTAAATATGATCTTGAAATTTAGACCATATTTATTTAAAATTGAATACTTTATTTTTTTAATAAATTGTGGCATCTTATTATAGAATCTTTGGTGAGACCCTAATAGGATTTTAGCTCACACCTTACCTGTTCATGTGGGTGTTTATATATTTCATCCTAGAAAGTTTGAGAAATGGTAAAATTTAACTTAGAGGTGGTAGCTACCATTATCATTTGGGTTTGAGATGTTTTGTCTAATGGTACATGGTTTGTTGTCCTATTATATTGTACATTGTTGTTGTACTATTGGGTTTATTTACCTATTTGAATTCTGGTACAGTTCTCGCTACAAATTATTCTTTTATCCATACTAACTTGTTTCTCTTTATTTCATTGTGTTTTTATAAAATTCATTCCATGTTTATTATATTATGAAATCATGTTCTAGATTCCAACCCATGGAGATCTACAATTCCCTTAGTGATATGTGAGGACTGGCATGTTTATCAGGGAACTAGGGTATCCGGGCTGGTTCATGAAAAACTGGTATCAATGTTGCTAGTTGTGGATAATTACTTAATGTAAGTACGTAGTTGAGTACTAATTTCTGGAAATAGGAGGTAGTGACAACTGAGTGCCTAGCCAACATTCATTGTAATGAACCATAATTCACCATGGGTGTTTTCAGTGTTTCCTTGAGGATTATTTCAAGTCATTTCCCTATTTTTTATATATATTAATATCTAAATGTTTTGTCTCTATCTATTGGGATTAATTTCCATGATTGTATTGTTTGAGTGTTAATATGGTGTATTCAATGGTGTACTCTAATGTTTGTAGCATCATTCCTCTAAGAAGAAATGGAAGTCAGAACAAGGAGAAATCTGCTGATGAAACTCATTGAGCGAATACTCTCATGGACTAGAATCAATTTGAGGTTATTGTTCTTGTTTTCCATGCACTTATATAGGCACCTACACCCATTCCCATTCATGATCCTATAGTAGATCCTCATAGGGTTTTTTCCATAATCATGTTCACTAGTTCCTTCACTTGAAACTTACAATGCCTCAAGGATCAAAAGATCTACAAAAATATGTGTGTTGGATGTGAGATATTGAGATTTTGTTTGAGTTATTAGATACACTAGATGAAATCAATGTTAAATTTTCTACCTTCAAGCTAGAGGGACCATGAAGTAAATGTTGGTACATAAAGGCAGCTGTGAGTATTCATGAGGGCTTAGAGTAGAAATACTTCAATGTTATTTTCACCAACCAGTTCAACCCATATTTCCAATATTCCCAATATTCCTAAGGAGATTTTATCTTACGTGTTGGATATTACTATGACCCTTAGATAAAAAGAGATAGGAGGGTATCTACAGACCTGCATTTGTGTTCTCATTACCAGATATAGATCTTTATTTTAGTTTTTTGGTTCCCTATATGAAACATCTTAAGAACATTTTTTGGATGAATTGTATTATTTCCAATAAATCTTGGATTGAATGTTATCTTTGAAGGGTCTATTTTACTACACCTGATGGTGTGTTTGGTGTTTTTCAAGGAAAATGGGAACTAAGGTTGAATATATCTAGAACTTCTTACATAGATTTAAGGAATGTTATATTGGTGTTCTCTTTTGAACTAGAGTGAAATATTTGAGTGATGACCATCCTCCTACATTATTTAAGTTTCACGGTGTTTTTCCTTTAGAATTATCTATGTTTCTACCAGTATGGGATGTATATTTTTCTATCAATTTAGTTTTGGTTATTCAACCAGTATCAATTTCTTCTTACTACATTGAATTACCTAAAATGAAATAATTTAAGACACAGTTGGATGATATTTGAGATAAATGATTTATAATCATGATTATCTCACCATTAGAAGCGATGGATCTCTTTACTAAGAAATATGATGGGTTGTTTCTCCTTTTCCTCAATTAGTGAAATCTTAAAAGATTCATAATAAAGAACAAATATATTTTAACATGTAATGATAATCTATTTGATTTGATGAAAGGGAGAAAGTGGTTCTTGATGATGGATATTTGATATTCTTACCATCAGTTGATAATAAAAGAATATAAAATTTAGAAAACCACTATTTGGATCTGGAATAACCATTATGAGTAACCATTCATGCCTTATAGTATAAAATATCCACATTTAGTCATTATGTATTTTATTAAAAGGATATTCTATTAGTATACTGATAATTTTGTAGTGTTTTTCATTAATGACATCCTTGTTTACTCTAAGTTTGAGGAGGATCATGTGCGTCATCTGAGTGCAGACATGGAATTGTTGAAAAATCAAAAAATCTATTCCATGATTTTGAAATATAATTTTTATATTCAAGAATTGATGTTATTAGGACTCGTGGTGTCAGAACATAGTATATTAGTTGATCTTGAAAACGTCAAGGCTGTTATGAAATGGGAATAACCATGGAATTTTTTCAAAATTTAATGATTCTCTGGTTTGGATGGATATTATCATTGGTTTGTAATGTAATTCTCAATGTTTGATTCTCTAATGATTAATCGGACTTGGAAGGGAGTAAATTTTTAATGGGATGAGAAATTTCAGAGTTTCATTGTGGAGATGAAACATCTTTTGAAAATTATTCTAGTGGAGAGTATTCCAAAGAACATGCATGCATATTTTGTCTTCTATGATGAATTAGGTTTATGTTTGGGATACATTATTATGTTGGGTGATCATGAAATTAAGTATGGATCTTGGAATGTTCGGAATCATGAGAATAATTACCTAGAACCTGAACTTGAACTCATAGATATGATGCATGCACTTAAAATTTGGCAGCATTACCTTTTCATAGAATTGTTAACCATATATTCTTACCATAAGAGATTGATGTATATATTCTCTCATAAATATTTTAATATCTTACAAAGGAATTGTGTGGAATAACTAAAATATTTTGACATTGAGATCATCTATACCCTAGGGAATGGGAATGTCGTTAGAGATGTTTTGAGTAGAAAAGTTCCAACCTAGTCCATAATCGAATAATCAAAATAGTGTAAATTGATGGGTTTTTTTGTATAGTTACAAATTGGTGTCTGATAATTAGGGTTATATAATTACTTGGCCATTTTTGAGTTGACATACACTCTTCTTGATATGATTATTAAGAAACAATAGTTTTATGATTAGTTTTATAACATTAGAGACTCTCTATATGGTTGGGAGACAAGCGTTGACTTGTTGTTATCCATGGAGGAAATTCTATGTTTTTGGAATCATTTTATGGTTCCATTAATAGTCAGAACATTTATGATCGGGGATTTCCATGAATCCTAGTGGGAAGTGCACCTAGGAACTAGGAAGATGTTATATGACATACAATGATGATTCTAGTGGCCAGGTATGAGATAGTACATTACTGATTTTGTCTCTCATTGTTTTATGTTCCAACATGTCAATTTAGAGCACTAAAGACCTTAATGATTTCTTCATCCACTACATGTTCCAACTTGTAAGTGGGATGTGATCTCAATGTATTTTTTTGGGTTTCCATATAACCAGAGAATGGAAAATGTGATGTGGTAATTGATCGATCAGATGACTAAATCGGCTCACAGTATACCCATCGGTGATACAAAAATGTTTTAGAAGTTTGGAAATATCTATATGAAAGATATTTTTCAATTTCGTATTCTTAACGCTATTATTGTATCTAATAGTGAACATTGGTATAATTACTTCTTTTTTAAAGGCCTTCAAAAAGAACTATGATCTCTATTTCATTTTAGTAAAACATACCAACTACAATCAAATGGATAGAAATAAAAATCTTTATAGATTCTTGAGGAAAGGCTTCTTACCTATTCCATCAACTTTTTTGATGCTCTGTGTGACCATTTGGGGATAGTTTATCATTATCTTTAATAGAAGTTACCAGTCCACGATAAGGATGGATCCTATTGAGCCCTTGTATAGACAACCTTATAATTCTCTATTGTATTGGTCAGATATCAGTGAATGGTATTTGGTTTAACTGATCCTGGTTCCAGATATGATAGAAAATATTTATTTTATTCCTCCTAGAATATTTATGGAACAGATCCGGTATATTTGATATGTTAATCATCTTCGCACACCATCATTATTCAAATAATTGAATGGTGGTAATGGAAAATTGAATAAAATCAGTTCAGAAAGTGGTAGCCAACCGTACACATGAATGATGATTTCATAACCCATTTTCTGGAAATACTTTTACCATAAAAATAAAAAAAATATATGTATATGGTAGATAATTATTATATTTTATATTTATGATATAAAAATAATTAAATTATTTTTAGGTATAAATAATACAAAAACATTTATTGATGAATGTTACCTCTTCTTCGGGTGACTATCTTTGGTTTGCACCAAAGTCCATATTTTGTTACATTTATGCCAAATTAAGGATTATAGGATAATATAATGGATTTTTAGAAGTTATCTTGGTTGGTATTTTCTAATACAAAGTGGTTCTAAGGCGTTATAAATAGAGGATAGGGTGGGATTTTATAAGTTGGGTGAGTGGAAAACTTATAATTTATTTTAATAGAGTGTTATAAAAAATCATTTGTGAAAAGGGTAAAAAAGTACTATTATAAAACATAATATGATTAACATTCTAAATTTTTCCATCCAATTGTTTTTATAAAATTATATGGGTGTTTTTTACACTTATTTTTTTAGTTTAATCACATGTAAACAAATTTTAACTTTAAATATAGATATTACGTTTTCCAACATTCAATATTTTTTTGGTAAACAATTTGTTGAAAATATTTTACATTATAAAATATTCTTATTCCAAATATGGAATAAATTTTTCCAAATTATATACCCAAAAATAGAAAAAATAAATTTCAAATTAATTCCTTATACGTGTCCAAAATGAGGGTTTTTAAAGTGAAAATGTTAAAACTTTACAATGTTTTCTTGTCCAATTATAATATGAAAATAATTAAAATTAACTAAATTGGATTAATATATGTATAATTTAACTAATTATACTTTTAAATCTATTATGAAAATAATTTTTCTATATCAATATGTTAAATAAATAGAAAATTTTCAATTAAAATTCTTTATTTTTCACTATTAATCAAAAAAGAATATTTTAAACAAAATAATAAAAAATCACAAGAATCTAATTTAATAATTGTGAATTAAAATATGGATTTTATTTTATAAAACTAATTTTAATAATTTTTAAAAACTCATTTCTAAAATTAATGCGCCATAAAACATGATAAAGCCTATTTTAAGAAAACAAAACAATTTTAAGAGTAAAATTGGATTTATTCTTATCTCTCATATAGAAAAGGGATTGGATGAATTTTAAATAGTTGATTAAATATAAAATATCTTTTTTAACTAAAATAATTCACCAAAATTAGTTATTTACTTTATTGAGTTAAAATATTTTTGTCTTTATAAAAATTGTTTTTCAAAAAATGATTACCTTTATTGTCAAATGGTTTTTTAAATTTTTTATTAATTAATAACCAAGGAGTTAATTATTTAAAATTTTTAACCCATATTTTCATAATTTATTAAATATTATTTATAACATTTATTCAAATGTGCATGTGATAATGGTTGATTTAAAATAAATATATTAATAATATATCATGGTTTTGTTAAAACATGGTGCCATATGGAATACACGCTAACCCAGTGTTGTGTGTAGTGAAAGCCTATGTTTTGTGTAATTACATATTAACATTTTATAAATTGTAATAAATGTTAATCACAATATTATCTTTAATGAAAAATATTTAAGAGAATTAATCTGACTACAAAAAAAATATTTCCAAAAAATATTTTGTTGTTACACTCTACCCCTCTTTTATTGAATTTCACACTCCAAAGTTGTCACCTTAGGTACCAAAAAAAGAGGATAATTCTAAAAAATTATGTCATAATGTTCCCACATAGCTTCATTAAACTAATTTTTTACCAAAAAACACTAAACATATGAGTGGACTTGTTTCATACAACTTTTTCTACTCGAACCAAAATATCTGTAGGTTTTTTCACATAATAAATATTATGTTTCAGTTTTATGACCCTTGATATTAGTACATAATAGGGATAAAATATTTAATTTAACATGATTTATATATAGAACACATCATAAATATAATAGAGGTGTGGTGGAACCACTAAATGATAAGTTATTGTCCCGCTATGTTAATGTATTTCAAAGTTACTAATATACCTAGGGATTATTTTTCCATTATTTCACCAGCAAGTAAATTTGTAGAAAGATGTTATTACCATTTACAAATTATATATCATTTAGATTATTATCAAAATAGCGTTTATTTAAACATTTTGCAGTTCTTACATGTTTTTGAATGTATCTAACCTTCACAACTAGATCAAGTCCTAATAAATTTTCTTATATAACATCATTTTATTACATAGAAAGTGATTCATTATGATCCATATAAATGATATATTGAAATTTATTATTATAAGGAAAGTCAGCTGGAGGAATTTTTTATCTGAAACACCTTATAAATCCATTGAAAAATATCATATCATGTCTTTTAGAGTTTTTATTGTTCTCTTAGACTGACCATCGGTCAGAGGATGATATATAGTGCTGGAACTCAACTCAGTATCAAGAGCTTGTCGAATACATTTCCTAAACATTTAGGTATATATATTATATCCTGATAATATATTATTTAATGTTTCACTCCCTGAAACCTTACCACTTATTTAATGTATATTCTGGAAAGAATATCTAAATAGAGTTTTTCTCTAGTATCGATTAAGTGGGGTGATTTAGTTAGGTGATCAAATAAACCTTTAAATATATCAAAATTAATGATATAATAAACCCTGATATTTTCAAGTAAATTTAATTTTTTTATAGAATTTGTAAATTCACCCTTCCTTAAATAATCTTTTCACTAAAACAAATACAAACCCAAAATGTTTCAATACTAAAAATGTGTCTTAAAATACCCATAATTCATGATAAAATCCCATAACATGAAACCTACAGAGGGTTCCAATGACATTAAAAAAATGATAATAGATAAAATAATAAACCAGTGATGGTATCAATAATTATTAAGTCAATATTACCTGGATATATAAACTCTTCCACAATTTAATTCACCTTTATTCCTTATATAATCGATTCACTTATACAATGAAAATTTCATTGGAATAATCGATGAATATTTATAATGATATAATATCAATGTGATTTTATTATTCAAAAATATTTATCAAGTGAAATAACCACAGGAAATATCATAGGAAGTTTTCTATAAGTCTCATAAAAAATAAAATCCAAACTAAAGAATGGAAGATAATTGTTCCATATCATCATGATTCACTTCATACATTCTAATTTCATAAGATTTACCTTTATCCTTTTATTCGTAGTTTTGTGTGGTTTATCTTATATATCAACCCCTTTGTTGAGGAATTTATTTTTACAATGCCTGAACTCCCTCCACTTGAAACACTAGAGTATGGAAGTTTCATTAGTCAATTTCTTATACTCCTCCCTTCCATTAACCAGACCATTAATCATATTTCAATATTCATGAACATTTTTACATGCCTTTCCACATTTAAATAACCTCTTGGTTTTATTTAAAAAATTATTTATATGATTCTTCCCAAATTTGTAGCATGCAGATGGATGGAATTTCTTTCCACCATTTATGTTTTCATTAGACTCTATCTTCCTTTTCTTATCAATACCAAAGGAATGGTGAGAATATGTAATTTATATCTCTAAATTTATTACACATAAAATGAATTCTTCATAGATACTAATGTCTCCAATAGCCAAGTAATTTCAAAGTCTTTGTTTCATGCCACCAAATAATAAATGGATTTCTCTATCATGTATGACGATTAACCTAGAAGCATTCCATACAAGGCTTATAAAGTTACCTTCATAGGTACCAAAAAATCATAATTCTTCTACTTAAGATCCATTAATTATTTATCTATATTTTTTGTGGAATATGAAGGAATTAGTTTCTTAAAAATATCCCTGTAACCAATTCCAATTCCATAGATTCAATTTATTCTTGTTCTATCATGTTCCTAATAATATTCCACCACTAATCTACTTCATATTCCAAACAGTAAACATCCAAGATGAATTTTTCATGATATAAACATTAAATAATGGAAAATATATTATTTTTGGCATTGAATTATTTCTCAAAAACTATTACATCATTAGAACCTCTAAAATAAGATAGATGTTAACTCATAATGGACTCAAAAAGTATGTTTTTTCCTTATTTTCTCATTTGTAACTTTTGCATGATTAATAGCTTGATAAAGTAGAGTGAGTAAATCAATGAGATTTTACATTCCATAACCCATAACATTTGTATTCTCAAGATCACAATAATTTAATGTTCCATCGCACACAATGTTATAATTATTACTTTAGGTTCCATCCATTAACTAAAACCAAAATGTGGAGTGTGAGGAATATTAATCATGGTAGAGAAACACATAATCCTTAAATGTTTATTATAATATATCTAAATCATGATATATTCTTTAATATATCATATCATGGTTTTATCCTATCTCACTCATAGTCATCATATATTTAAATCATTAATGATTGTTGATAACACGTATTTGAATTTTCATGGAATATCCCTTATTAGTGATAAACTATGTATGCAACAAGGCACATTCCCTTGCAGCAGTTCCATATTGAGTATAGATAAATACTTTTTTTTGAGATTGTTACCCTTATCTACATATATGTGAGAGCCACATCAACTTATAGTATCTATACATGGATATAATTGCATGGAAACCACTCAATTTATCCTTTAACAAAATTCCATGACATTTTTCTATACTTTTCCTCATCATTAGACTTATAAATAGAGTCATTATTAGACTTATCCATATAAATATACCTAGGGACCTCACTTAATATTTATCACCCTAAAATTAAAATTTCAACTAATCATTTACATTGAAACCAACATTAAAAATAAAGTATTAACATACATGGATATTACATATATTTACATGAACATTCATTACATTATGAAAACTCATGCTTGAGGATTGTAATAATTTTGTTTCTTTGGAAACATGGAAACATAATATTCTAACTTGGTGAATGATCTTAGACATATCCTATAAAACTTATCCCCTTTAGAACTATTTAAAGGTATTCCCATCTTAATAAACTTCTTTATAAACTGGGGAATGAGAGTGTAATAAAAGGTGATATCAAATACTCAATAAGGGTAAAAAAGATAAATAATCATGAAATATGTATAAGGGTATTATAACATCATCATAAAATTTAAAAACCATTCCTTGAATATCAAATATTATAATCATGATTCATGGAATACTGATTAACATTTCCTAATACATGCATCATAAGGGAATCAAAGAACATGATACATGAGATCACAACATGGTAATTAATCATATATATGGAATAAAAATCACATTGTAACATTTTAAACCCTTTTATATAGATATTTGTTAACTAATTAATTTAAGGCCCTTAAATTAGGCCCTTGCATAAACATATGTATAGGAAATGAGGTTTGTGCAAAAAATTATAGACATAAAAGACAAGTCATCACATAACATTGTGAACATATAATAATGTTCACTCATAACATCAGGAAATTAATGTTTCACTCCAAAGAATAAAAATATAGGGTATTAGAACACACTTATTTTCCATTTTGGATCAGGATACACATATTTCCCATAGAATATTAGGACGCACCTATTTCCCATTGAGGATTAGGACACACCAATTTCTTATAGTGGATCAAGAAACTCATTTTTCACTTAGTGGATCAAGAAAGTCGATTTTTCCCATTTTCAACTCATTATATATAAATATCTACCCAATTAATTAGAGGTAGTTATAGGTTCCACAATTCACATAATAGAATCATACCTATGTGTGTCATAATATTATTATCATTAAAAATATCATAACCCAAAAAATTAATTGGTATAAGAAATATTTCATTAAGTCATAACTTTTTGAAAAGAGATAGTTTTCATCATTATTTAATCATAGAATAATTTAGGGAAAGAATCAGTTTTCATAAACAATTTATAATGGTATAACCTATGGAATAAAATTGGGTTTCGTAAACAATAGGTCATCATTAACATAAACCATTCAGAGAAATAATAATAATAGTATCATTGGATCATTTCCCCAGAAATTCATAGCTAACATGAAATCATGAAATATTATATGGAAGACAATTTTTATATATCATTTAAAACATTTCATGATGAAGATATCATTTCTTCTTTCAAAAACACTTTTTAAAACATAAAACATTTAAAAATCATCTTTCTCTTAAAATAAATTTGAAAACATATAAATTATTATTCAAAACAATATAAAAATAATTTATAATTGAATATAAAATTTTAATATTATGACGGAATCATTGATGAAATGACCATTCATGTAAGTTGATTATATTTTTCATGTATTAAAATTAGAAAATGACTTCTTTCACAGTGTGATAAAAATAGAGTATGAATTATTTTGCTAAAAAATGAGTATTACCTTAAATAAAATGTATCTAAATATTTAGTAAAAAATATTTTTTATAAATAATTGAAAGATATTAAATCATATTTGGAAATATTTATATAAAATATGTTTTTGGAAGAAAACATATTTCCAATAAAAGAGAGAAATAAAGTTTATATTTTATAAAAAACATTTATTTAATTATTTATTTTACCAGAGAGTGGAGAAATGGTAAAATTACATAAATATATCATGAATAACCATATTATAATAAAATTCAGGAAAATTATTCTAATGTGGATCATATTATTTAATCAATGGAATGAGACACATATACAATCCTGATAAACAATGTCATTAAAGTAATAAACTCATACCAATTTGTTAACCTTGAATCACAATCCCCATGAAATAATATTATTACATAAAACATAAAATATCACACAAATAATTATATTCATAAAATAAATTGTAAAATTGGAAGTATATACCCCTTTTAAATGAATATAGGTTACTAACATGACATGTGCTTTAAAGAAGGAAAATCGAGACAACATTACCATACCGATTTGGTGATTTAGAAACTATGAACCCCCTAAAATAGGGATCCTAAAATGGATATTTAAATCATAAAAAAAATTAGTATAATAATCATAAAATAAATTCATGGATTTTACACACAACAGATAATACAAATTTGTGGTGAACGTGGCATGTATCTCATAGAAAATAAAAGAGAAAAGGAAATCCTGTATTTTAAGTCATGAAATTTTTTGTACTCGTTAAAAAATCCAACATAATAAATATAAGATTATTATAATTCGATTAAAGAACCATATTTATATTTATAATACATACATAATTGTTTTATGACTTTTATTACACATTTATTAAATAATGCATGATAATGTTTTGTTTTCGTGTAATAATCACATTATTTTTCATATAGGTTTAGATTTGTTATAATCATGGTCGTTTTACATTGATAAATTTTTAATCTGCTCAATAATTTAATGGTTTTTATAAAAATATTATATATTAATATTATTTGTATTTTGAGTAATCCATAAAATTTACTGAGTGTAACACAAATAGAACATCAAAGGAGACGGTAGGTTGTTCGTAGGCATGAATGATGGTTCCATCATCATTTCATTTTGAAAGAATGAAAAGTAAATGAAATATATAAATATTATCAGTAAAATATAATTTTTATTTTATATAAATAACATTTTTTATTTAACTGACCCTTAATTAATTTCATTTAATGCATGAATGAATCTTATCGCTTTGCTTGATGGTAGTCTGTCAAACACACGAATAATGATATTATATTCCGAAATAATTGATAGCACGATGGTATGGCTGATATAATTATTAAAAAAGTTTATTAAAATCACAAATATAATAAATATAATATAAATAAATTATTCCCACATTTTTTACCATCTATGAAAAGTGGTAATCCAAAATAGAACTACATGAATTCACAATGCGATAGTCCAGAATACACATGAAAGATAATTTCGTAACCCATTTGATGGATGTGTGTGTGTTTTTATGACCTACCCATAAATTAAAATCATCATATAATATGTAATATATTCATTATAATATATAAGAATGATATAAAAATAATTGATGGGTCCTTAGGAATAAATTAAACAAAAACATTTGTTGATGAACGTTCCATCTTCTTCAGGTAACACCTATTGGTTTGAATAAATGACATTCTGTGGTTATATTTCTTCCGAAATTATGGATTATAATATCATGGGATGTAATTTTAGAATTTATTTTTTCATTTTATATATTAAAAAATTATTTACTAATTTGTGAAGAAGATATGGGTGGAGGGCTTTTATATGTGGGGAAAGTGGAAAAAAATTCAAATTTTAAAAAGATAGAATTATAACCACATTTTTTATATATTAAAGGGGTCCAAAATATATCATTTTAAAACAAAATAGGGATATTTTTTTATTTATTTCCATAAAATGGTTTTTATACAAGTTTAAAGGAGTTCTTTACCTTTATCTTATTATTTTATCCCCTATGAAACCCATTTTTAAGATAACCACCGTAAATAAATTTTAATGAATTCACTATTCACTTTGCTCAAAAAATAATCATGAATTAAATTAAATTAGGAAATATTCTGATTCAAAATATGGAATCTATTTTTTAAAACGTTAATCATATAAGGGTAAAAATTAATATAAAATAAATCACATAGGCATGTGGAGAAAGTGGGTTTATAGAGAAAAAGATCAAAAGTTTACAATATTTTTATATCCGGTTTCATTATGAAATTGACTCATAAGATATAGAATTGTACAAATAAATTAATAATTGAAAATATTAAACATTAAAACATGTTTAAAACATAATTTAAATAAATAAATAAATTAAATTAAATGTATGCATCCAATTACAATTCAGTATTTTCCACTATTTATCAAAAAAAATAAACTTTTCATAAAAATCAAAAAAATTCACCCTATGATAAATTCAATATTATAAATATATAAATATTTATTATTTTATAAAATTAATTTTCTATATGTTCAAAAAATCACTTTTAAATTTAGTATTCCATACAAAGGTAATAAAACAACTGTTCATAATAAAACTTTTTGTAAGAGCAATGTTGGATTTATTCTTATCTCTTATCGAAAAAACACATAGGAAGAATGTTAAATAGTTTATTGAATATATAATATATTATTTTCAATAAAATAATTCCCCAAATTATTATTTCTACTTTATTGAGGTAAAAAAAGTTTGTGTGTATAAAAAGTGCTTATCATAAAATGATTTCCTTTATTTTTAAATAGTTATATTTTTATTTATAATTAATTTGTCACCAAAATAATTCAATATATACATATTTCTAAACCATAATTTTATAATTGTGTTATTCTTACACATACCCATAATTCCATCACATATCTAAAATTGTTTAATTTTAAATATCTATATTAATAATGAATTGGAAACACCCTTTTCATCAACCAACTGCACGGTTTCACCACAAACTGTGAACACTAACCATGAAGAGGTCCAAAAAAACATGAAAACATCCATTCCTCAAAATATTTCACTATAATCTCAACCAAAACGTCAACTGAAAGATAAAACACAACGATATAAATAAAAAAATTAATTAATTAAAATCAGCATTCTAGGTGTGACATTTCTTTCCACCAAAAAAATTTCTACCTCTAGATGTCATCCAACCAAAGGAGGAACAAAATTCAAACTCAAAACTAATTGTGATAAAATGAAAACATGATCACCAGTTTTACTTTTCAATTCCAATGATTAAGTACTAAATGGATCTATATGAAATCATATTTCAATGGTTCATCTCCCTACTATTGAAAATTCCACTAGCATGGATCAGCTCCCCAAATAAATGGCCCAAAAAATTATCATTTCAAATATTGATCCAGACCATGATTCATCATTTCCATAAGACATGAACATATCAAAATTAGAACAACCCAAAAATAAGAAAATTCCACAAGAATTAAAAGAACATAAATATCATAATGAAAAGTACAACAAAAAAACTATAATAAAATGAGTCCACCAAGCCTTTAAGAAAAGATCTTCCAAAAACAAAGGATCTACAAAGGTGAAACATAAACTATCTCTAACCAAACATAGGGGGAAAATACTAAGATAAAACCCCCACCACACAAATAATATCATGACTATATAATGAGATTCACTTAGGTGCCTATGGCTAGAGACATTGTGTCTTGAATAATATTCTTCCCTATTATTACGAGCTAAAAGCCTCTAACCAATGCTTCCTCTTAAGGAAATTCTACATGAATAACTTATCCAAGAAACCCAAATTGCCTCCACATTGAAAAATATTCTACAAATTACAAAAATAAGGATTTTAATTCCCAAACCTACAACACTAAAATTACATGAGAATGTGGTATGATGAAAGTGATACATAAACTAAAAAATGAGACTATATAGTAATTGGTTCCTCTGGAACACACTCATTTACATAAAGGGAACCCTCATGAGAACTAATAGAAACACGATCACCTACTGCTATATATTTTAATCTTGTAACCAACAAATCTAGAAATTTATCATCTACAATAAAATTATATAATTGAAATTATTCTATTTCTATAGAAATATAAACCACATATTTAAAATTGTCAACATGGGCTTTCACCATCCATTGACCTTACTGATAAACCATGAGCTCTACTAAATTATTCACATTCACCTCATTTGGTATGATCAATTGGAAAAAATCATCCTTAAAAACATCCCATGACATCCCAACATTCAATGAAGGTGGGATGATCATCTTCCACCAATCAAAACCTAGTCCCTCAAATAAACCTCAATAAGCTTTCACCCTCGCACCTTCAAATGTTCACAAAGGCATAAAAACACTTTATACATTCTCAATCTATTATGAAACCTATAACAGACCCTTATCACCGTTGAAATGGGAAACAACTGAGAAGATCTAGACTCTACCACACTACTAGTTGTTTAGGAATGGATAATAATAGAAAGAAACTAAATTAAAACTTTTAGGAAATTTTTGGGTGTTATAATATATGTAATAAAACCCCAAATTGAATCAATAAAAAAATAGAACTAAAAAATGGATAATTCCAAACCAAAAAATAAAATCATCAATTAAAAAATCACAAAAAAAAACAAATTCCAATTTAAAAAAATCACTATTTATAATTCAAATTCAAAACTATCTTATTCTATTTTCAAAAACAGGAACCCTATTTTAAATTCATTGAAAACCCCAATCCAACATTTCAAATAAAACCATGATTTAAATGATTTTTATATTGGAAAACCTTTTATCGAAACCATTTTCATCTAAATACACTCACACCGGAAAAAAATCGGCTAAAATATATCTCACACAGAAACTCCAGAATAGGGGAACAAGTGGCCATGAAAAACATGATCACAGGGTTTACTAAACCATGACCTGAGCATGAATCGAGCACTAAAAGAATCTTGAATCATAGTCTCAGGCCCTACATTGGTATCTAATCCACGAAGACTCATATTTTATCACTGTTTCACTCCTATTTACCTTATACAAACAAAAAAACCCAACAATAACTAATTATAGAAAACTAAAATCCCAAAAAAAAATCAATACCAAGACTACCCCTAGTAACTCAAGGGTCTGGATGGGTAAGAGTTCATAATTCTCTTCCAACACCTACCTATCTAGTCTCAATAACTTTATACCTAAGCTATCTAATTCTCAAAATGATAAATGGATCCTCTAATACTATATTTTTCAAGAACAAACCAATGATGGCCCCAAACCAATCGCCTGAGCTGGCCCATGACAATGACTGAGAGGCATTCTTAGTCCTCCCAGGCTAGAAATTAGTGTAAGGTGTTAATGATCATAATCATGAGAATGATTTACCCCATGAAAAAAATAAGTCATGGAACATAGCACAAATATAATTATTTATACCCACTAAACAAAAATAAATATATAATTGCATCGGGATAAAAATGTAGTTGAATAAAACAGAAAATGGAAAAAAAATTCTAACCAACTAGAACCTACATAATTACACCATGACCTATTGGTCACCACCATCCATAATACTAGGATACCTTTTACTCATACTTCAATTAAAGAAGAAATTATAAAATATATTGGTTATACTGATGTCGAGTGGCACATGTAGGTTGTGATAAGAAATAAAACTAATAGGTGAGCACCAAAAAATCTAGATATATCCTTTCCTAACATAGTCCATATATGCAACTTTGAAATTCATTAATAAAAATAGGGTTTTTAATATTTAAATGGTTAATATCATTATACCTTTTTAAAACCAGATTTTAAAACCACAACGTAATGTGGAAACACAACCAAAGAATTATATATTAGAAATAAAATTCATGTATATGAAAAAATAACATTTTATAAAAAAACAAAACTAAAAATTAAGGGAAACCGTACAAGTGAAACTTAGAAAATACAAAAAAATCAAGTTACCAATGTGTTGTAGAATAAAACCAAAGCATACTGGTATGAAATTATGGACATTTACTAAACATACCAATATGTACTCAGTTTCAAACCAATTTTCAGTATATGGTAAACCTCTACATTCAACAAAAAAGCATTGTTTCTCTAAACTATCCTCAATAGTAGAAATTACCACCCAATATATTCTCTTTCCAGGGGGTCATAATCCATATATTTTAGACTATAAAACAATCATCACTCAATAATAAATATTATATCCTTGAATACCGTGATAGTAAGACAAATGATAATAACGATTTTGTCACATGATTGGTACTAAACATAACTCATAGATTATACCAATCATGCCTTTCCCAATACCAAACAACGTAAATTTGAAGTATAACTATTAATAAATTCAAATATAGGGGTTTCCATTATACATAGAAATTTTCAAAAGTTAAAATCGAGCCAAAACATCATTTCGGTTCAGTGACAGTTTCAAAAACATCACAATTTACCAATTTTTTCCTAATGTTTACAAATCAAAATCAATTTATAATAAAATTATTATTCATTAAAAAATATTTCTAATCCATGTTAAAAAAAATTATCCATTCTAGAATGTTTTTAAATATTCCATTATTTTTGTGTGGCTATCAGTCATGTTGTAAGGTACCAAATAGGATAAGTTTTTGATAACACATTTATAAGGGACACTTGATGTTATATGGAAAACAAGTATCTATTTAGAAAAAATTAAGTGTGTTATAAAAATATATTTGGTGATGGATTGAAAGAAATAATGAAAACGAAATAATGTTGTTTTAAAATATGGGTTTCAAAATTGACATTTTTATATAATTCCATATTTGTGTGTGTACCGATTAATATGTACATCCCATTAACATATGAATATTCTCACATCCAACATCATATATTTTTAAGAGCCTAAAAGTAAAATACGATCAAATTAATGAATCAAAATTATCATTTCCACCATTCTTAATAACCCACACTGGAGAACTAGACCATAAATAGGCATCACAAACACAAAAAAAGAACAATTATCAACAAAACCAAATAACCAAAAACAATCCAAGGCTAAAAAAATACCAAATAACTCTATTTCATTTTAAAAATTCTAATTTTCATATTATCAAACACATTGTATACATATATAAGGTTATAATTAATCAAATCATTTGATACCCATTTTCATCATATTTTCAAAAAGTAAACCCCATAATAAATAAAAATAGAATATCAAAAGAATGAATAATGAATTAAAAAATTATTCATGGAAGTTCAAGATTCAAATATAATGTTTTGGAAATAAAATGGGGGGAACAACTACCTAATGGAATACAAATGAAATACAACTATGGAATAAGGAAGAACTAAGTATAATAAACAAACCACACACCATAACCTTAATAAAATAACCCCAAAAAATCCAAACCTTACCCTACAGTTATTGTAAGAAGGATCCACATAAATAAAAAAGATGACAGTGATATGGGGAGATGGCAGGAGGAGAAATATTACCACTTATCCAAAAAAACATACAAATAACCTTGGAGAATAGACAAGGGAGGAAGATGAGCCAAGGTAAGATGGGTTTGGGAGACTTGTGGAGCACCTGATCCAAATGGGGGAAAATAAACCTCTATTGGGAATAAAAAATAAGAGGGTAAAATTTATAAATTCAATATTTTATGAATATAGGTTAGTTTCATGTTTTGGAAAAAATGTGTTAAAAAACAGGTTCCAATTGTGTAAACTATTCTAGAAGGAGGAGGCACCTTCAGGGGATGGATGCACTATTTAACACATCATGTTCTGACTAAGAAAACCAACTCTTTTTCAATTATATAACCCTTTTCATGCTTAATGCATGGTTCTATCTAACTGTGAAAAAGGATTTATCTAGGTCCCTAACCGCATCATCATGCTACATTATTTCCCCTTTAATTTGCACGGTTTGGCCAAATCATGGTTAAATCAAGAAAGAAAAACTGTTCAAGAACATAATGAACTAGAAACCCCCTTCATTTCCACCAGACACATGGTTCCTCTCCAAACCATGCACAGTAACTATGAATAAGACCAAAAAAGACCAAAAGGCTACAAATCTCAAATCATTTCACTTTGAACTCAGCAAAAACCTTAAACAAAAGATCAACAAATAATAAATAAATAAAAATAAAATAAATAAATGAGAACTGGGGTCAATGTGTGACAATGAAATATATAAAAACAAATACATTCAGTAGTAATTACAATATAAAATGAAATAATAGTGCATGGAATGAAACCTGTCACATGAAAATGGGATTGATAAAAAAGAAACACCTTTCATAGATCATAGAATTAGGTATGATAATTAATCCATGAAGTTATGATGTGAAAAGGTTAAAATATTGAATAATATATTTTAAATATAAACTAAAACCTAATCATGGAATAAAAAAATTAATGAAGAGGAGTTTAAACCCAATGAAATGAAATTGAGTTAAGAAACCCCTTGCAACTAAGATTTATTCAATTCAAATCAACATGGATGACATAATTAGTGTTGCAACTTCAAATTCCACAAATATTTAAGGATTCATGATATAAAATGTAAAAGGGGGAAATATATACACAATATCAATATATTAAAATATTCCACAATGAATGGAAATGGACATGAAATCCCATAACATGAGTCCATACATTCCATTCATGACTTTTAATTTATTTATAATAAAATTATAAAAATTAATTTCATATTAATAGTTTTTTAGGTTTATTTCTTTAAAATTATACTATTTTTTCATTTTTCTTCAATAACATATTTAATTACTATATCAGTTACATAAAATTTAGGTATTCTGAAGATTTTCAGTTCATAATATCAAAATATATGTGGTATATTGATCATGGTTAATGGAATAATTGTTCTATCATCATCAGAAAACTAATATTGAAATAATTATCATTTATATATATATGTATGAGTAACACTTCCATTTTTTAATGATAGGTATGAAAAGAAGATAATCCTATTTTTCCTTCCCAAAATTATAAATACATCAGGAATAACATATTATTTTATTATATACCGACACACACACACATATATATATACATAATACATGGGATGACGTTATGTGAAGTGAATCACATCGCTTTGTGAAGGTGGTAATCCACACATACACATGAACAATGTTATCATATTTCAATGGATAGAAATGTAAGAAAATAGATAATACATAATCCTTATATAATTATAATCAATTCATTAATATCATGTAAGAAACCAGACCAACTCAACTAAACTAGTCATGTGATACAGACATCACATGGTGATGTAACACCCTGAGCTTCCACAAAATGCTTCTCTTTGAATAATACAGTAGCGTGTGTTGTACGCAACTTTGAGTTCTAACACACACCACAACCAATCAAACTAGTCGTTATCAATAGAAATTCCCACTTTTTGAAATTTTATACATTTTATCATTCAAAATGGACTTCATTTTTGGATTCAGAATATCGAAATTAAAGTAGGGTAAATTTTTGGTACTTTTCTGATAACTTTTATATTTTGAAGAATAGTGAGAATTACTAAATTTTAATTAAAAACAACTTTTTTAGTCAAACTACTTAATAGTTATAGATTATGAATTTGAGTGGTTTTAAAGTTTATATAGAATATATTTTCACCACTTAATACAATTTCTGTCATTGGACATAATTTCACAATTAAACTGGACATAAACAAGTGTCAATCTTTTGGTAGTTATTATATCTTAAAAACACGCATTTTTTTTGACAGCGGGAATTAATTTTAAATTAATTTCTGACACTTATTTGTTTTGAATTTGGAAAAATGGATTCCATATTTGGAATCAAGATATTCAAATTATGTAAATAGGTAACTATTATTTTAAACATTTTGGATAATTACTTAATTAAATATTTTATTTACAATGGTTAAAGGGTAAATCCGGTAAATGAGGGTTAATAATTAATATTATAATAATAATAAATTACCCTAAAACGTTTCCTAACATTATTGGTGGATACATGTCTGAAAATGGGCATCTTTGGGTCGATTTTGGGACCCCATGGAGCCACTTTTAAGTGATAGGGACACTTTATATTAATTAAGTTAATGTAAATACAAAAATGAAATAAGCCTATATCTTTTAACAAGCAATTTTTTACATAGGGTTATATATGATGGATTTTTGAATGTAAATATTAATTATAAATCTAAAAATATTTCCTACATAATGGTATTTTATTTATAATTTTTATACATTGAAAAGGTAAAAATATTTATGACACAATGATGATGAAATATTTTCCTTATTAATGAAATAATCAAATAATTGGTATTATAAATTTTAGAATTAATAAAATATGAAATTTTTGATGACATCCATGAATTTTATTGCTTAACATGACATTATAATATTTCACAAATGAATTTGTTACGAATTAATAAAGTTGGTAAGATTTTATCAAAAATCAATTATTGGATTGTGTCAAAATTGACATAAATGAGTTTTTAAAACAAATATTATATTATTAATTGATATTAAATTAATAAAAATCTAAAGTTAGGCCAAGAGACTTATATCATGATAGGTGTATCATTAATAGACAACTTGGGGGTTTCATGGATATATATATTAAGTTTATTAATTATATAATATAAAAATACAACGTGACAGGGTAAATGTTATACTAATTAATTAAGAGTTAAAACTAAAAGATAAGATTAATATAGTGACCCAAACCTGTCTAAAACCTATTGGTTGAGTGGTTTTCGACCTATAAACACCTTAAACTTTAAATAATTGACTTTTGAGAGATTAGAAAACCGAATATGAATTTATTATAAAATAATATTTCTATATTCTCTAAAGGTTCCCCTCACCCCTCTAATAAAAGGGCACCTCCCTTCTCACTAATTCGCACATACAAAGATTATTGGTTCGGAAAACACCTAACCAAATACTATATAAACTTCCCCCAATTCATCTTAGAGGCCTTAGTTTGATCATAAATCCAACCTAAGGATCCATTTTGATTAAATCAAAATGAAGAACCCAAAGAAGAGGTAACGTCTTGACCACCCTCTTTGAAGTTCCTTTCTTCATCAACATTTTATTTCCATGTTATTTCCATTCTAAAATAATAACTCCAGTATATTCTATATATTGTGATTTTATTATAATTATGGAACAAAAAATTCATTATTCTATCCATCCATTCAAAGACATGTCACCATACGTGCGTTTGTACGACCTACCGTCTCCATGTTTTGGTGTAATTTTTATTCAATATATTATTATTTAGATGGTTATAATAATGATTTATAATTCATGTAAATAATAAATATACCATGATAATGATACTATCTATATGATATACCATCCAATTATATATTATTTTAATATCAAAATAATGATATTTTCGTTCATGTGTACGTACGGATTACCGTCTCCACAACGCGATAAGATTCATTTCCAAGTTCACCATTCATAGACGTTTATAAAAATATATATATTACTAATGAGTATGTAATATATGAAATAATAATGCTACTGTAGATATATATTTTTATATATATAAGTATTTATGTACTTACATATATCGTATTCACTAACTTTCGTTCAATACTATATGAAAACGGAAACAACGTTTATGCGTACGTACGAACTACCGTTTCCATAAACAGTGTCTTCCATTTCATATATGTGTCTATTATACTTATTTATATTCTAAATATATATGAAATATAAATCATTTTTTATATTCTTGAAGTATTTAAATGATGATCTATGTGATACAATCAGGAGTAACAAGTTAAAACACGCATCATAAAGAAAGCAATTATTACCCTAAATATTAATATACCATGAAAATTATTATTAATTTGGTATTATAAAGTCATAAATGAATAATGTATGATATCATAAATATTAATATGGTTCTGGTATAATTTAATAACATACTATAGTCTTCATACATGAGGTTAAATGTACCCTCGACTAAAGGAAAGTGCAAGGTAAGAGGTTTTCATATCAAACCTTATTCCCGTGAGATTCATGCCATATTTCCACAATTACCATTTTTGTGGTGTATTTACTTCCCATAATTGTATTATTTGTGTAATTAATTTTAATTTATGTGTATTTACATATTCATTGTATGATACCTCTTTTGAGGGTTGTATGTTTCGTATGTTACCAAATTGGTAAGGGTTAATTCTTCAATCTCATTATTATATGAGATTGTTTATGTGTAAGTATTTACTAGGACATTTTTATCATCCATGTCCATTTTTCATAAAAATGATTTCAAAATGATGATTTTAAGGATTTTGAATGGTACTCTTTATCAAGATCATAATTTCAAATTTTTTAAAGATTTATCATTCTAAATATTTTTAATTAATGTCCATGTTTTCAAAATGATTTAAAGGATTTATTTATATGGACATGAATGTTTTGAAATGATAATTTTATTTCAAAAGGTTCAAAGTGGTATGGGACACTTTGATTCATAAATATCTTTTAAATTACTTCCTTTATAAATGTGTGACTTTTAAATGAATTTTCCAAAAAGATATTTCTCTCAAAAAGTTGTACTCATCATTTTCAACTATGTCAGCATCCTCTACTGGATATTATTTTGGATTGAGGTTGATTTATTATAACACAATATTCCTTACTGTATAGAATTAGTTTGATATGTTTGACTGTGGATGTGTTATTTTTATACCATTCATGGTTTATGGAGAATGTATTTACATTTCGTATTCTAGTTTTAATAAGAATGTTTATGTTATCTTTAAACCTATATATATTAGGAATGAATTGGACTTAATATGTGATGGGTGGAGCCCTCTATAGCTCGACGATGCATCGGTAGGTCTCATGACACAAACTAGTGTCTTGGAAGTAGGCCTTGACAAAAAATTTATTTTTAGTCTTGGCATGAGGCCTTGGCTACGTGGTTATTATAGTCTGGCATTATGCATTCCATCATTATGAAAGTGGTTATTGATATTGGATATGATTATTCGACTAGTAGAATATACATGTGAATAAGTAAATAACACTATTTCATTTTATATTTTTCCATATTATATTAATTTTCATGTTTAAAAGGATTTTGTTTTAGTTATACTTTGCCTTAAATATAAGGCCCCAGCCTTAAACCTTACTTAATCTTGAGTTATTACAAGATTACACATTGAGGATCTTTTCAGGTTTAGAGTTTTAGAGAATTAGATCATGAAACTTGCATTACATTCCACATTTAAACAAAGTGGTTACATAAAAGACATTATTCATTCTTTCCATCAACGGAAACATATTTAAAATAGAACATCGATTCGTTCTTGACACATCCTTGACACTATCATCCCATCATTTATCATTCCCTTGACCTGTGAAAAACATTTCAAAAACATGGGATGAGCATAAAAAGCTTAGTAAGAGTTATAAAAATATGGAAAGGAAACATGAGTTCATATATACATAAGAATGAAATCATATTTTACCCATAAAACATAGGCGCTTTAACATACCTAATCAAATTATGAATAAATAATAGAAATCATAAGACATAAAAGGTAACTTGAGGAATTCATAACATTCTTACATATGGAGTAACCCTCTTGGTTACGTTTGGAATACCCACCACAGTATATTCCCTAAATATATTTGGAGAAACCTTAACGTTTCACTCCTTCGCGTTACCCAATGCACTGGAGAGCTATATCGGGCTCACCCGCCCTTAGTTTATCACGGAACCACCCGTATTCATAGTAATGCCCAAGAACCTCAACATAATTGTATCCCATAAAACATGCATAAAGGAAACATAACATTTACACCATTCAATCACAAGATATCAATACAACACATTGATATAATGACATTATGAAAACCATTTTCAATACCAAAATAAAATAAAAGTAAAACATGGTATTTATTTTTCTTTTAAAAAAGAAGGTATGGCTTGTAGAGGAAACCGAAACTCAAATAATGGTCAAGACGATGGAGAAGTTTTTGTTGCCACATACGTACGACAAAAACATTCACATTTGTCATTTAATAAACACTTCGTATAAAAAATATTCCTTTTGAATAAACGTAAAAGTAAAAGGGGTTTATACACCATATAAAATAAGGTTGTGTATAAAACAGAATATGCCTCAATGAAAGGAGATTGAGACGAAGTCCCTTACAAAGACAGTATCCTTGGTTTAAGGATAAATCAATTACATAATTATGTGTGACAAATGAATACACCAAATATAAGTGGATATTAAGTGTAAAATAATCAAAGGTCATTCACACATATTCAAAGGATGACATATTCAATAACTACATGTTGAACCCAAAGAAATCGAAATTGGGTTAAGAAGTTCCCTTGACAGCCTAACGACGTCACATCAAAATGAGTTGATGAGAGATAAAAAAAGGGTATCTCATCACTTGGACATAAAATTTACATCAATAAGGATATATGAGAACATATCCCAACATAAAAATATGTAAATTAAAAGACCCAAAAAAAGAAGTCTTTTAAAAAGAGGAGGGTGAAAGGTTCCCTTACCGACATGGGTATCTTTCGAAACATACACCTCGTCAAAGAAGAACAATACAACATTGATGTAAATACTCATAAAAGTTTTTATATTACACAATGAGTAAAATAATGGGCATAAAATACACCACTCAAAGGAAATTATGGCAAATGTAGCATAAATCTCACGGAAATAAGAGTGAGATGAAAAATCCCTTACGAAAACTCGGCAGCCTAACGACGCCACATAAAACATACAAAAATGGATTGATGAGATCAAATAGGGTATCTCATAATATTAACATAAAGTTTATAGAAAGAGGAATATTAAATAACATCCCCCAACATAAAACAGAGGAGCTTAAAAGAAGTGACATAAAGGGGAGTACTTAAAAAGAAAGAGAGAGGTTAGATCTCTTACGAAAATTTGGCAGCCTAACGACGCCACTCAAAACTTCCAAAATGGCTTGATGAGAGAGAATAGGGTCTCTCATCACATGAAAATAAAAATTACAGTATGATTAATATAAAAGAACATCCCAATAACAATAAAGATTAGCTTTAAAAGGAATGACATAAAAGAGTGTACTAAAAAAGAAAGAGTGGAGTAGGATCCCTTACCTCAAGTCCAACTTGTCTTGTTCGTTTCTTTATATTCTTTAATAATAAACTTTGGTCAATTAATATTTACCTAAGTACCTCCTTTATATATTATTATTCATTTCATATCACATATTATTATGTTATAATAATTGTTTAATAATGTTAGTTCATATCAGACGTTTTTGCCGATGTTTGGTACATGAGTCAAAAATGAACTTGTTTGAAAAAAGATTTCCCATGTAGTTATAAGTAAATAATTTACAGAATAGTATTAGTGATTAAAATATCATATATATCCAGTAAATATTCATTTTATACTATTACATATCATTTGGAGATAAAAAAATGAAAATCACCATTCATGGAGACGGTAGGCCGTACGTACGCATGAACGATACATTCATTTTTTGTCATATTAATGGAATTAAAACAAAATGAGAGAGATATATATATGTTATAATTCCAGAATTATATCCCTAATTTAGATGTAATATATTACATATATATCCATTATATATATGTACTTATAATATTACATAACATTTTGAGATAAGAAATGAAATGTACCGTTCATGGAGACGGTAAGCCGTACGTACGCATGAACGCTACTTCCATTTCTATTTCATATTTAATCGAATTAAAACATAATGATACATAATAGTATTTTAATTCCAGTATGGTATCATATATAATATCATTAAATATATCATTTATACGTACCACATATGGTATTAACGAATCAAATCACTTTGAGGGGGCGGTAGTCCGCACTTCCTTAAATGAAGATATCGCGTTAACCCTTAATGGAAACCATAAAGGTACGCCATAAATGAAAAATATAGAACCTTAAGTAAAACATAATCATATTAGATATCATATATAAATATATTTTCATCTTAATGGCAACCTTTGAAGGTGTTAGAAGAATTTTGAACAATCATCGTTTCGGGGGGCAGAAATTCGCCATCCACTGAAACAGTATGTTCTTTAACCATTAGATATAGGTGTGTGTAATTGTACCTCGAATAATTCTTATAAAAACATCCTAGTATATTAAATATACATGATTTGTTACAAAATAAATGAATAAAAATAGTTTAGGGGGTTGGGGAAGAAAAATAAAACAAAAGGATACAAGTGAAGACATTACCTTAAAATCGGGTAACTCCCTTTGGTTTGAGCTCAAATGCTTCCTTGGGAAGACTTTTGCAAAAAGTGAGTCTTCAATGAGTAATATAGGGAAGTGGAGAGACAAAATTTGCAGTGGTTGGCCGAGCCAAAGGCTTTGGGAGTGTGGGTAAGGAGGTAGAGGTGGGGGCCTTTTATAAGAGGAGAGGAGGGGCACTATTGTAAAGTTACAAAATGTTACTTTATTTTCAAAAGCGTTTAGGATTTTAAAGGTCCCACATTGATTTATTTCGAGTCTAAGGTGATAAGGGTTCGAAATCCACTCATACAATAGGTTTTGGACATGTTTAGGTCTTAGATATTACATTATCTTTCCATTTTATTTAAATCGTTAAATAATGAGGTCATCGATGCATCATCATGATGTCATAAATAATATAATTTATTTAATGTCTAAAAATTATAAAAAAACTACTATGATGTGGGAAATCTTTTTAGCTTTCCAATTACTATTTATAGTACAATATATGACTTGTATAACCCCATGTAAATTTTTTTAGTAAAACATCTCATCTTTGTTTCATTTTTACTTTAACTTTAAATAAAAAGATATTTATGTCATTTTCCAACCAAAGTGGCTCCATGGGGTCCCCATGTTGTCCCATGGATTTTAGTGGTCAGCCATGACACATCCAATGAGGGTAGGACATGTGTCTAAGTCATTTAATTTTATTAATACATTATTCTTACCATAAACTACACTAATTACCTCTAATCGCGATTAAACATTTAATAAGTTACTATTCACCAAAAAAATTATTTTTGTCCCATTGAACCACATTTTAAATCTTAATGACAACCATGTATGTCGGATTTTTGAAATTCAAAATACAAATATTAAAAAATTTCATTTAAATGGAAAAATCAGTTTCTATAAGTACAACTTAGTGGATTCACTTTTCATCAAAAATTGAAGTTTTTCAGAAAAATCCCAAAAATTTACCCTAAGCTATATTTGATATTCTGAATTCAAAAATGAAGTATATTTTACATAAGTCATAACATATAAGTCACATTAATTAATTTAATAATTAATTCCCGCTGTCATAGCAAATAATGTGTTTTTATGAAACAATAAGTTTCAAAAGATTGACACTAGTTTATGTCTGATTTCAAAGTGAAATTAATTCCAATGACCACTATTGGATTTAATGTTAAAAATATATTCTAATTTAACTTTAAAACCAATTCAAAAGATAATATAATAATATAAATAAATTATATTAAAAAGAGGTTTTGAATTAAAATACAACATTTTACAATATTCATTAAAAAAAATGAGCTTTATCGGAAAGATACCAAAAATTTACACAAAGTAAATTTTGATGTCCAAATTTTTAAGAAGAGTTTTATTTGGTCCAATAGAATGTATAAGAGTGACCAAAACTATATTTAATGATGGTTCACCATCAAAAGGCGATAAGTGAACATTTAGTGAAAACTAGGGCATATACGCCTAAAATTGAATTCTTTCCGTATTTTAAGCCATTATCTTTTATTGGATAAATGTAAAAACATTTAAAAACATATATAATCATATTTTAGTTGTTTCTATCCATTCCCGCCTATAAAACGGCTACATGTTAACTACCATTTAAAATAATATTATTTTATTATTAGAGTGCAATGTAAGATTTCCAAGAAACTCATTGTTGCGTGTTGGGTATGCCATCGAGCATAGTGTCCCATTTAAAGTCATATTAATATTTTATTCACAAATATGGATAAATATGAAAATTTCATATTCTTTATTTACCTGGGGTGTCACATTCAATGTTTATTCTTATTTATGAATGTTTCCACTGTATTGTTATCCTTACTGAGCATCTGAGCTAACCCCTTTCATTGTTTTATTTTCCCAAGATTCAAAGAAGTGTATTATGATTGATATGAAGGGTTAAGCTATAGGGAAAAATGGAATTCTCAAATAACTTTCTATGATATGTTTTATGTTTCAAATTGTAATGTATAGTTCATGTATGTAATCTATTTTCCAAGAATGCTAAAATGATCAGTCCTTCGGGACTTAATTCATTTTAAACATGCCAATGTATTAAAATAATGCACCGACTCTGGGTAACATGGGTCAGGGTGTTACAGTTGGTATCATAGGAAGTTTAGAAATAACCTTGGAAACTAGATTTAGATAATCTCTGATTAGAGAACATCGTCCTAAGATATACTTTGAGGATTAGTACAAAAGTACTTCCAATAATTTTGGGTATCGTAGAGATTTTTTGATTTTCCCAAGCAATACATCCCTATCTGGATATGAGCAAGTAGTGGTGGCTCTAGCATAGATGTACCTAGGGGTAAAAACCGAAAACACCGCTTTGATCTAGACTCGAACATGAACTGGTGCATCAAAACGAGCCTTGATGCACTCTTGGTTAATACAGTCCTGGGGGATATGCTTAGGATAATTCTCATTTTCATTACAAACCATTATGAAGGGATTATGAGTATATAATTACACAATGAAAACATTTTTATGATTATAAATTATATCCATAATCTATTTAATTTATGTTATGTGTTTTACAGGTTTGGGATTATGTATTTCAATTCATAAACTAATCTAGTGTATGTCATTGTTTAGAAATGGCGCCCAGTAGAAGGAATGAGAACGACAAAAAACACATTATCCAATGAGTAAGAAAGATCATATATATCATGATATTAAGAAATAAAATATAAGGGAAATAGTCTCCCATGTATCATCATCATATGAATAAATAATATCATGTGTTGATAAGATATGTAAAGAATTATCGGAGTCCTATGGCTTTGAAGGGAAGAAATAGAAGGAAAGGATGGTATAGAGAAGGACAGATAAAGGGAATAAGGTAGAGAATAATTTTCCCATATGTGATAAATGTGGGAAGAAAAACCCTGGAATTTTCTTGACAGGAATTGGAGTATGTTATAAGTGTAGAGAAAAATGACACCAAGTACATGGCTACAAGGGTAAGAAAAAGGTTTCAAATGTACACTGCTTCATTTGTAAGGAGTTTGGACACTAAACGAACCAATGTAACAGTTATCAGACTATGCCGCAAATGATGCAATTGGATAATAGTCAAGTTAGGATACTACCACAAATGAAGAGGAATGACTAGGGTTCTTATGTTATTATTTTGGAATTATTTCAAAGAAGTGTTGTATCAAGGATGTAATGGAAATAAATAAGGATTGAACTACATTACTATTTAATTTAGGATTTCAGATTTTATGGTACAAAGAAAAGTGACTCTACAACGACTTAAACTTTTTGGAAATTACATGGTTTAAGGAAAGATAAACCTTAATATGGTCTTAATATCGAGGTATTGTTTCTGGAATAAGTTATGGTTGATTTGGGTAAATTATATTGGATATTCTTGACTACCTTGAATATGATTAAATATTCGTATATTCCATCATTGTTGGAGTTTACAACATTTTTGGATGGATGTTGTATATCTATTATTCTATAATGAATAAGGGAGAGAGAATGGAATCAATAAGGTTTTATGGTAATTCAGGATGTTTCAGTGTTTTAAAAGAATAATTGATGAAGGTATTCACATGCTATTACGGGGTAAAAAGGATCTACATTATGTTTACCATTCATATATATTTTGGACTGAGAGTTTATAGATGTACTTTGGAAAAGTATAAAGGTTGGAAGGGATTAAGTTTGAAAGGTTATTTTTGGATTTTTATAAAAGGACAACACGCAAACCGTGTGACGACCCATCGTGTCGGACAAAGCTACGGGAATCGAACCCACAACCATAGTGAAATTGGGATATATCACCAACCATTGTACTACAAGAAGTTCTTGGATGATATAATGTAGTTTCTTTTCATAAAGGGTCTGATATGTGAATTATAAATTCATTATATTTTGAACCCTATACGATTAGGATAAATAGAGTACTTTTTAGTTGTATTATGTTTTAGTGTGAAAGGTGAGTTTTTGGTAGAAATTAATTAATGGAAAAACTCTAATTATAAAGTATGTATATCTCCTTATGATCTTATCCAATCACATAACTAAATTATTCAACATTAAAAAAAGGAACGTAGAATAAAAATGTTGTCCTAGATGGTACCTTAGATCATCACTAATTTATGGCTTTGGGACTGTTGGCCTTTTCATAGCCATGTTCTCAACCACTATACATCAGATATTAAGTGTTATATTTCTCAATAATATCCATATTTTCCTAAATGGAACCCTAGTATGTGTTATTTTCGGTAATCTTCATACTTACCACTCTTTATTTTAAATAGAGGACTCGTTAATTCATTTTTCGATGTGGGATTTCAACATACATATTTTGAAACGTCAACCCCAATTTTACAATACTGAGAATAAATTGAGAGGATGAAATTTATTTAAGGAGTGTAGAATTTAACACCCCAAGCATCCACTGTATGCTTCTCTTTGAATAATACAGTAGTGTGTGTTGTATGCAACTTCGAGTTCTAACACACACCACAACGAATCAAACTAACAGTTATGAATAGTAATGCCCTATTTTTGAAATTTTATACATTTTATCTTTCAAAATATACTTATTTTTTGGATTTGGAATGTTGAAATTATATTAGGGTGAATTTTTGGTACTTTTCGGAAAACTTTAATATTTTGAAGAATAGTGAAAATTACTAAATTTTATTTAAAAACAAGTTTTTTAATCAAAGTAATTAGTAGTGATAAATTATGAATATTAGTGGTTCTAATGTATATTTAGAATATAATTTTACAATTGAATACAATTTTGGTCATTGGACAAAATTTCACAATTAAACAGGACATAAACAAGTGTCAATATTTTGATAGTCATTATATCTTAAAAACACGCTTTTTGTTTTGACAGTGGGAATTATTTTAAAATTAATTTCTGACAATTCTGTGTTTTGAATTTGGAAAAATGGATTCCATATTTGGAATCAGGATATCCAAATTGTGTAAATAGGTAACTTTTATTTTTAGACATTTTGAATAATTATTTCGGTAAATATTTTATTTACCATGGTTAAAGGGTAAATCTAGTAAATAAGGTTTAAAAAATAATATTATAATAATAATAAATCTCCAAAAAACGTGCCCTAACCTTATTGGTGGAAACATTTCCAACTATGGTCATCTTTGGGTCGATTTTTGTAACCCATGGAGCCACTTGTATGTGATAGAGACACTTTATATTAATTAAGTTAAAGTAAATACAAAAATGACATAAGCATATATCTCTGAGAAAAAAAATTTCCATAGGGTTATATATGATCGATTTTTGACTATAAATATTCATTAGAAATGTAAAAAGATTTCCTACATAATTTTATTTTATTTATATTTTTTTGAAATTGAAAAGGTAAAAATATTCATGACCCAATAATGATGCAATATTTTCATTATTAATGAATGAGTCAAATAATTGGTATTATAAAAGTTAAAATTAATATAATTTAAAGTTTTGATTACATCCATGAATTTTATTTCATAATATAACATTATAAGATTGCTTAAATAAATTTTGTTAGAATTAAAAAAGTTTTAATACTTTATAAAAATAAATTATTGAATAGTGTCAAAATTGATATAAAAGAGTTTAAAAAAAATATTATATTATTATTGATATTAAATTCATAAAAATATATGGTTTGGCCAAGAGACTTATATAATGATAGGTGTATCATTAATGGGCAACCTGGGGGGTCTCTAGGATGTATATATTATGTTTATTAACTATATAATATTAAAATAAAAAGTGACATTGTAAATGATAAACTAATTAACTAAGAGTTAAAAATAAAAGATAAGGTTAATATAGTGACCCAAACCTGTCTAAAACCTATTGGTTGAGTAGTTTTCAACCCATCCCCACCTTAAAATTTAAATAATCCACTTTTTAGCCATTATAATCCCTTTTGATCAAATCAAAAGGAAGAACCCGAAGAAGAGGTAATGTCTTCACAACCCACTTTAAAGTTCCTTTCTTCATCAACTTCTTCTTTCCCTGTTATTTACATTCTCAAATAATAACTCCAGTATCTTTTATATAATTTGATGTTATTATAATTATGGAACAAAAAAGTCATTATTCAATCCATCCCTTGAATTACATATCACTATACGTGCGTACGTAAGACATACCGTCTCTACATTGTGGTGAAATTGTTATTCAATATATTATTATTTATATGGGTATAATAATGATTTATAATTCATGTAAATAAAAAATATTACATGATAATGATTCTGTCTATATGATATACCATCCAATTATATACTATTTTAATATCAAAATAATGATATTTTCTCTCATGTGTACGTACGGATTACCGTCTCCACGACGCGATGAGATTCATTTCCATGTTCACCATTCATTGACAATTATAAAAATATATATATTACTAATGAGTATGTAATATATGAAATAATAATGCTACTCGAGAGATATATATTTATATATATAAGTATTTGTGTACTTAAATATTTCTTATTCACTTACTTCCGCTCAACACTATATAAAAACGGAAACAACATTTATCCGTACGTATGGACTACCATCTCCATAAACGGTGTTTTCCATTTCATATATGTATCTATTATAAATATTTATATTCTAATTATATATGAAATTTAAACCATGTTTTAAATATTGGAAGTATTTAAATCTTGATCTATGTGATACAATCAGTAGTAACAAGTTAAAACACACATGGTAAAGAAAGCGATTATTACCCGAAATATTAATATACCGTGAAAATTATTATTAATTGGGTAGTATAATTTCATAAATGAATAATGTATAATATCATAAATATTAATATGGTTTTGGTATAATTTAATAACATACTGTAGTCTTCATACAGGAGGATAAATGTACCCTCGACTAAGGGAATGTGCAAGGTAAGGGGTTTTCATCTCACTCCTTATTCCCATGAGATTCATGCCATATAGATACTATTTCCTTTTGTGTGGTGTATTTACTGCACATAATTGTATTATTTGTGTAATACAATTTAATTTATGTGTATTTACATATTCATTATATGATACCTCTTTCATGGGTTGTATGTTTCGTAAGTTACCAAATTGGTAAGGGTTAATTCCACAATCTCAGTATTATCCAAGATTGCTTACGTCTAAGTATTTACTAGGACATTTTTATCATCCATGTCTATTATTAATAAAAATTATTTCTAAATAAAGATTTTAATTATTTTGAATGATACTCTTTATCAATATCAGAATTTCAAATGTTTTAAAGATTTATATTTCTAAAACTTTTTAATTAATGTCCATGTTTTCAAAATGATTTTAAGGATTTATTTATATGGACATTAATGTTTTGAAATGATAATTCTTTCAGAAAGTTTCAAAGTGGAATGGGACACTTTTAATAAAAAAGATCTTTTAAATTACATCTTTTATAAATGTGTGACTTTTAAATGATTTTACAAAAACGATATTTCTCTCAAAAAGTTTTAATCATAATTTTCAACTATGTCAGCATCCTCTACTGGATATTATTTTGGATTGAAGTTTATTTATTATAATACATTATTCCTTACTGTATCGAATGATTTATGATATGTTTGACTATGGTTGTTTTATTTTTATACCATTCATGATTTATAGAGAAAGTATTGACATTTCGTATTCTAGTTTTAATATGAATGTTTAGGTTATGTTTAAACCTGTTCATATAAAGAATTCATTGGACTTGATAAGTGACGGGTAGAGCCCACTATATCTCCTCGATGCATCAGTAGGTCTCATGAGACAAACTAGTGTCCTGGAAAGAGGCCTTGACAAAAATTTTATTTGTAGTCTTGGCATGAGGCCTTGGCTATGTTGTTATGATAGTATGGAATTATGAATTTCATCATTATGAAAGTTGTTATTGATATTGCATGTGATTATTCGACTAGTAGAATATCCATGCGAATAACTAAATTGAACTATTTCATTTTATTATTTTTCCATATTATGTTGAAGTTAAAGTTTAAAAGGCTTTTTTGTAGTTATACATTGACTTAAATGTTTATGCTTATTTATGAATGTTTCCGCTGTATTATTATTCTTATTGAGCATCTGAGCTCAACCCTTTCATTTTTTGATTTTCCAAAGATTCCAAGATGTGTATTATGAATGAAATGCAGGGTTAAGCAACATGGAAAAATGGAATTCTCAAAGAACTATTTATGTTGTGTTTTATATATCAAATTGTAATGTAAGGTTCATGTATGTAATATATTTTCCAAGACTGCTAAACCGATCTATCCTTTGGGACTTGATTCCTTGTAATCATGCCAATGTATTAAAATAATGCATGACCTCTAGGTAACTTGGTTCGGGGTGTTACAGTGAGGTATAACAAATACAACGAAAACAAGTCTAGAATATGAATAAAATTATAAATAAAAAATTAGTAAAATGAAGAAGAAATGGATTCAACCAATTTATATAAAATCTAATACAATCCGGTTAAAGAAAAAAAGTTTAAAAAAATGAAATGAACATGTCTCCATGTGTCCAACTGTCACCGCTAAACTATCCCTCTACAATGGCTTTACTAATGTGAGGAACTTCCATGATAAATAATTAAATTCCATTAAACTGGACCTACAAAATAATGTCTATAAATTCTCAAATTAAAATATTGTGTTTGAGAATAAATCCAATTAGGATACCACTATAGGGTTTATACAAGGTATTATAAAAATAACATAGTATTTATAGATTTAAAAATTAGAAATGATTAATAATGATTTTACATAAATCCAAACCCATTTATAAATAATTTCCTATTTTTTTTAAAAACAGAATTCATATTAAATACTCTGTGAATAATAAATGTATCACTGATAAAACAAGAATGAAAAATCACACACCATATAGTAATAATGTAAAAACATATTCATGGAATAATATATATTTAAAAACTATGTGATAAACCCTCAAGTTAAATCATGTGAGTATTAATACATGAAATAATCCATCTTGAAATAAAAAAACCATAAATGAAAAATCACACTGAATTGCACAATACACAATAGAAAAATAAAATAGGCATAAAATAAACCTAAACTATGAATATTTTCATTCTAATGGATATTTATTTCTGCTATAGTCTGTCGATATCCCAAAAATTCTTCTGTAATTACACCCACTATGAGTGACCTATATGTTCCCAACACAACCTATGTTCCCAATGTGCCATGTTAGTCAAAATGAATTTCAAAACAATTATAAATATTCATAAAAATAATTTTAAATACAATCCAATATTATTTAGTGTTTGAAAAACAATTTCCAAATCAAACAATTAGTAAATCATTTAATCAAACACTTGGTGTGAAAAGATGGTATTCAAAGAAAACCTCTTTAAAAAAGACAAATCCTTCCCGAAAATACATTGAAACCAAAAATAAATTTAATTTCATTAATAAAAAAATTAAATTTACAAGAATAATATTCTTTTCATATAATTATCTCTTTGTTATGAAACACCTACCTCAAGAACTAATGTATAATTATTATACTTCAACCACAAAGATCAGGAAATAGTTGATCATGTCATCACGTTATAGAATCCATAAAAAACATCAATACTCTTTCATATACCATTATATCAATCATTAAAATCCCCTTATTACCCCACACTAATATAAAATATGATATTCAATGATTATCTACAATAAAAATGCTAAACTAAATAAAAGAAACCAAACATATATCTTGAGTTAGATCCTCAAGAATGAATGAAATCAACTTACCTCCTAAGAGGGAAGCTTATAAATCATTTGGAAAGGATTTAGTTGATCCAATATGTGACTATGGGTCATTAGTGGTTAAAATGGGGTCTTTTAAATCTTAAATTTAAAATTTTGATCATTGAAATTCCACGTGATGCAGTTTCCTATAGAGGCCCCACAGTTAGGAGTAACCAGGATCTTTAACCATTTTCTCTATACATAGCTCATGATTGTGGTTAATGGATTGTATATTAACCATGTTCCAAGAATTCATAACCCATATTCCTAGGGGTTCATATTTTGAATGGGTTTCTTAATAATTTAGGAAAACTATGAGCTCTTGTATAGTAGACCATGCTTGGCCACATGATTTTTTGGGACAAACTCAATGGATTTCCCCAACCATGCGCCTACCATATATAGAATTATGGTAACCTAAATAAATTCAGAAACTCCCTAAATTACCCCAATTTAACTCCCATCCAAAGAAATTTTAAACATTGGTTCAATAAATATCATAAGAAAGTATCATAACGTTACAATCTCCCCACCATAAAGGATTTTTGTCCACATAAACTGACCAAATATCTGGACTCACAAAAAAAGAAGGATTTTGCAGCCTCATTAATTATTCCCACTATCACATCCCTTGGATTTCACATTCACAAATCTACATCACCCAAACTATATGAATCATTTTACTCTATTGTATCTTTTCCTAGAGATCCCTAATCTTAACAGTATATTCAACAACATTTGTATCGAGATCATGTTCAACATCCCACCATTCAATAACATGGGAAAGATCCAGGTAAAGACTCATCTACTGTAAAAATTGAAACATATAATGGTCTGAAGTCAAAATGATATGGTATATATAGCTGATACACCACTTTTTAGAGTCTCTCTGTGATCACAATATGTCCAAAAAACCGAGGTTCCAACTTAAACTACTTACTTAGCCGATGATGTGCTATGACATTTAAAATCGTGAAAAAACCCATATCAACATTCTTAAACTCTAGTATCTAGTGATGATGGTCCTCGTCAGATTTCAGATGGCTATATGATATGACAAACCTCTCTTGGATCTGCAACAACATTTACATCATGTCATAAATGAGACTTGTCCCACACAATGACTACTCTACAAAATTTTCCATGAATTAATGATATATATATAAGACTAAATAACTATTCAATGGGTTAAATATTTATCAAATTTTTGTATGAAATTATAGAAAAAATAACTCTAGTAAAATAAATTTCTAAATATCCACCAAAATAAAGCACACAGTCCTGATGCATATCCACAAGAATATAGATATATATCATTATCTATCTATACATATATATAAGATAATTCATGCTCAAAGTCAATTGGTAACCCTTCACCCCTTAAAAATATTTCAACATCATTATTGTAAACCTTAGTTTACTATCACAACAAAATCACTAAGGAAACACTATGAAGTATTAAAATCTCTCGAATTCACAACTCTCTAAGCCATTCCAATTTCATCATATCCTTAATTGGTAAGAGATTATCCAAATTTATAACTCAATTAGTGATGACCCAAACCAAATTCATACCAGTAGGGTTTATGGAGAAAATTATTTTGTCAACGGAAATTTCATACAACTTCAAAACCAAAATGGGTAAATGTTGTACATATCTTAGATAACATTAGTGTTCTACCATGATTTTCAGAAAACTGAGATACGATGACTAAAAATATATATTCCAATTACACATAACGACCACAAATACTAATTTATCATGTCATGATACATATTAGTATCCCTATGTTGTAAGATACAACTTTTTCGGTGTCCACTTACATCAACTATTTCCTCGGAAAAAATAGGACAAATAAACTAATATGAAATAAAAGGCTCATCTAGGAGATTGAGACCGATCACCTCATGGCACCCCACCATAAAGGATTTTACCAAATAGGTAGAATTTTTTTTAATCACAAACTCGATCTGAACTCACTCATAAAAAGATGAGTTGGATTTCACCAATACCAAGACCACATGTCTACCAATATCTTCCACCCACAAGATCATTGTAGAAATTTTACTCATCGATGATCTCTACTCATCTGATTCCCATATGGATTATATAGATAATTTTAAACTAAATGATTTATCAACCAATTCCATTTTACCTAGAGTGTATGTAATATAGTAAAAAAATGTCTTGAAATACTCCCCTAGCATCAATATATGAATTTCAAATCCCTTTGAGTAAAAATATATTTTTTCCGCTTATGATTAGAATACACTGTAAACCACTCTCCAATGAGATAGTGACACAACTATTTTAGTGAATGGAAAGTCAATACCAACTCATTATTATGGGTATGGTAGCCCTTCTTGTAAAATCATAAATTGAGAGCGCCATAGGACACCACTCGTTTCACCATCATTAAGAAACATCCCAAACCCATACCTGAAGCATCATAGATAACATCATAACCCACACTATGTTCTAGAATAATCTAATATGGGTTTGAATTCAACATCACCTTTAGTTCCTCAATTTATATTAAAAATTTTTCATTCCATTTAAACATTACACTACATTTGGATAAAGTTATCATCAATGATTGGATCTTGGAGAAATCGTGAATTAATAAAATATAGTAACCATCAAAACCCAAGATATTCAACATCTTAGATGCATTTATAGACTAATATCATGAAATAAATTCATGTATCATTTCAATATCCACTCAAATTACCCTCTCATATATCACATTCTCTAGAAATGTAACTTTTTAGATCCAAAACTCTCCTTTGGAATGATTTCCATACAAATGTTGATTCTTCAGGGTTTGAAAATGATATCAAACTGGTTTAGGTATAACTTGTAAGATTTGGAGTTCAAAATATATCATTAATGAACTAAATATACAAATATTTTATGAACTAATGAGATATTTGGTTTATTTTATCCAAAAATATGATAGAAGTGTTAGTGGGATTGCATTCAAAGATCATAAATTCCAAATGCACATACCGTATCCTAAATGTTTCCTTAGGTATATCATCTTCTCATAATATTAACTGGTGGTATCATGACTGAAGGTTGATATTTTGAAACCATTGTTCACCAATATACTGGTCAAAAAGATCATCCATATGAGGAAAATAGATTTATTCTTCATAGTTTCTCAAATTAACATTCGATAATACATGAAATATATGAGACATTTGTCTTCCTCAGTAGTAATGAGCATAGGTGAATCCCAAAGTGACATGATAGGATAAATAAATCCTTTCAAATCAAGTTATTCAAGATGAAAATTATGTTCCTCAAACATAGAAGGTTCCATTTGATAAGATATGATAGGAATGGGAATCGTACTGGGGAGTATTTTAATTATAAATTCGACCTCTCCCTATAGTGGTAACCTATAAAAATAATCTATAATTAACTTTGGGTACTCAAAGTTCACCACTAGAATTTGAATACCTACAAAAAGGTTCAATGAATTCCAAAAACATATATAATAATTCCCATGAGATTATACCGGTTTAAGGAACAAAAGGAACCTCCCTTCCTGATATGGAGTCCAACTCACCCTAAAAAAATATGATTTGTCCCATTTAAAGATAAAAAACCCAATGACAACAATAGTGTACTTTTTCTATAACGGTGAAAATATAATCCATTGCAAGTATCATTTTTTAAACTTCAATACTGATAACTGAAAATTCTTATGTCACCTCATAGTCAGATATCATCACCTGACATGTGGGACACTTGAAACATTGATCAAACCTCCTTCCAAAATGTGTATAATGATTCAATAAGAACATCATATGATCTGAACATAAAACCAACACATTAACTAACATTGATTATATTATAGAATATATAGTATCTATATCAAAACATTTATCACCATAGAAGATGAAATGAACATTTGAACTCTAAATGTAGATTACCATGTATCAGATTCCTCAGAAACACACTCTGTCACAATAATTCATCCAATATTAGATACATGGACATATCCTTTATCATTAGTGTTATACTCACCTTGTATGGTTGCATCAGTATTAACCTATGAACCCTGGGTGATAGTGGATCCTACCTTACTACCCTAGGATGTCCATTTGAAAAAATTATTTATGTGCCAAGATTTTCTATAATGATGAAAAGTATTTGAATTTTATATGAATATATGATTGGTATAGAAGAATCTTATAAAATGGTAGAAAATGACATGTTGCATAATGGGTGAATCCCTTAAGACTAGTCCTAAAGGAAATTGACGTCACTTTTCCTTTATTTTCAATGTAGGAAATACACACTAGTGAACAAACGTATAAACAAAAGCTCCACCCAAACTTTTTTTTGTAGCTATATCTAACTCATCCAAGGCTTCCTTTTCAAGTACCTCCATGATCGTTGAAAGACACTTGAGGACAAAAATTTATCAAATATCAGACATAAATCCCATCTCAAAACTTCATGTTATTAAGTACTCAACTGTGATAATCATTAGTTGTAGAATCACCAGCTCTGAAAAGTGGGTGGAATACACCATAACAGTATGATACAATTACTCTAATGTTAGAAACTCAAGGTTATTCACTACACATTCCATATCTAGGTAAAACTAATTATTTAAATTTTTAATGATTTAATTACAGTTAAGGTCCTCATGCAACATATATTTCATGATAGAGTACCACCATCTCCATCCTGGTCCCTCGATAAAGTATGTGGAAAAACTACACATAAATTTATCATATGTCCATCAGAATTTGAATATCTTCTCAATACTATCAAGAAACTCCTCATATTCATAGTGACCCTTGTCATCAATAAATAGTTTTGGATTCGAAATCATGAATTTAGAGCCATGATCCACCAAAATTCCTAGGTTCTTAATAGCCACTTGTCCTAGAGTCTGAATTGTATGGATTACAACTCCAACCGATGAAAGGCACAATGTAGGGTTTATATATGGATCTCATATCATAGCTTCATTTATATTTTTTGGAATATACATTCTTAGAGGCATTGCATATCAATAAAAATATAATGATTATATAACATTAATGAATATTCTAAAATCATCGGAACATCATTGATAATTTATATCAATGCAATATTAATAAAAAATAATGAAATATTTAATTCTATGATAAAAGGACAAAAACATTAAGTAACAAATGGTATATTAAATAAACACCTCATTAATTTCTATAAAATGACATAGAAACACCAAGTATAAATCCCAGAAAAAAATTCCAACCATCCAAGGAATCTCATGTTTAGACACATATGGGAGCTGGCCAGGCACCCTCTTATACTTAATAGTTGAATTATAATGTTCTTTACTCATATATACCCAGGACACCAAACCAAACTCATACAGTGTTAACAAAACTCAGGATGGACATCCCTCTAAAACCAAATTGTCACACAACAACCCATGTCAACAAAACAAGACATCATAGTTGGCCATCACATGGTATGGTATATCAATGATAGCATATATAAGTCTAAAATATAACCAAAATATGACATACAACCATGGTACATCATAGAAGAAATTGATACAATCAATATCCACAAAATCCAAGCCAAACTGACTAATCTTGAAATATATAACCCACTAAAAACAACAAGTCCCCAAGTGACCAATCGTCATCACCAAACCATTCCATTACAAAGAATGTGGTAATGAGTGATACTGACATATTACATGATTTCCTTCCATTTACCTAGATCTCATAAAACAATATAAACAATTTCCCATAGGAAAAAGTAAGGTTTGAGATCAAAGCCTAGTCGGATACAACTGCAGAGTCTATACATGTTCTAATATTAAGAATATCGTATTTCTATCTATTAAATATAAAATAGGATTACAATGAATTTTCATAAATCCAATCCCATTGTTCATTCATTTCATTTAGTTTTCATAAAATACAATCTAATATTCATAGCCAAAAATATGATGAGTATTATTGGTAATAAATGAATTAATAACTACACAAAAAAAATTAAAATGTAAACACATATCCATGGAATAAACCATCATGAGAAACTAAGTGAAAAAACCTCTAGTGAAAACATATGAGTAGCACTCCATGAAAAAATCCATCGTGCAATAAACAAATCATAAATGAAAAAATGCATAATATTGGGCCTAATAATATGGTAAGATTTACTAGACATAAATTATTCTGAAACCATGAATATATAGGTTCCAACTAATATCAATTCCAGTAATAGACTTTTGATATCAAAAAAACCACTAGTGGAATTACACATAGAATGAGGGACATGTCTATGCCCAAAAAACTCATGTTTCCCAATGCTGTAAGTTTTTCAAACTCCATTTCAAGAAAAATCATAATTTTTTTAAAAAAATACAATAAATTCCAATATACATCATGGGTTTAAATCCCATTCCCAAATCAAAAACAAAATCATACATGAATTCAATAAAACACTTAGTGTGAAAAAAACAATTTTTAATGAAACATATTTTATAAAATGAGCATAATTATAATAAATCATTTAAAACAAAAAACCAATTCAATTATATTTATAAAATAATATAATTTTACAATAATAATGTGAATTTCAAAGAATTGTTCCTTTTTATAGAAACATCTAGCTCAGGGTACTGTAGCAGGTCACTATAGCAGTACTATAGCAGCGGCGGACTGTAATAGCGACAACACTATAGCGGCGGAGGGATTGTAGTAGGGTACTATAGCGGTAGAGGCACTGTAGCAGGTACTGTAGATCTGCAGGAACTATCGTAGTACTATTCACCATGGTTTTCTTTGGGCCAAAAAATGTGCTATCTTGCCTTGTATGCAAGCCACTTGGACATGGGCCTTCAGGCTATGTAATGGGTCACCCTCTACCCAGTATAAAGTGGTCTTTGGTTTAATAATTAATTGAGGCTTCAACCCCAAACGTTTAAATAAATCATTTATAAAATCACCTTAAGTAAAAAATTAATATCACTTTAATATTCCACAATATGAGAGATGAAGATATAAAATAAAGATCAGTCAATATATAAAAACCTAATAAAAACACAATAATTCTTAAGTTAATCATTCAAGAATGATGGGAATCTTCAAATTATCAAAATATAGAATCTTTTAGACTATTGGGGGCCAATATGAAATTAGGGGGTCATTAGATGTTATAAAGGGGTCCTAATATTTTTAAATTAAAAATTCAGATCATTAAAATTATACATGCATGGTTTTTTGCAGAGGCCTCATAGTTTGGAGTAATTGTTCTCCATAACCATATTCCCTATAAGGATCAACATTTTAGTGTGAAATGTTCTTCTGCATTGTTAATTTAATCATTCCTTAACAATACAAATCCAATCAACCTAGGAGTGCATAGTTTGGAGGGTCACAACTAGGTTTGGATAAACCATAAACCCCCTTCCCATAAAACATCCATGGTTATGTTATTTCACGGTCTAGACTATATATTGTTTCCTTAACTATGTGCTAATTTTTCATAGCCCCATTTTATCCAAATATTATCCAAAAAAACTCCATATATGACCCTAAAGAATGACCCAATCGTGAGATTGTCAAATAAAATGAATCAAAAAGCATCTATAATAAAGTAAAGGAATGTTAACTATTATATATGTACATTAAATCCGTCATTATAAATATATAATGCCCCGAACCTAGTTACCCATAGTTGGTACATTATTTTAATACATTGGCATGATTGTAAGGAATCAAGTCCCAAAGGACCGATCAATTTTGTAGTCTTGGAAAATAAATTATATACATGAACTTTACATTACACATTAAATCATAAAACAGAACATAAATAATCCATTGAGAATGCCATTATTCACCTATCATATCCCTGCATATCAATCATAATCCACTTCTTGGAATCCTGGAAAAACAAAACATAAGAAATGGGTGAGCTCAGATGCTCAATAACGGTAAATAATTTGGAAAAAGTTATAAACTTGTAAGGCAATATGTGTAATAATAACAAAAGCCTTTTAAACACAAACATGAACATGATATGGAGAAAATAAATCAAACATTACTATATAAACATGCACATGGTTTTTCTACTAGTCAAATAATCACATGTAATAATTAATTTCATAATTATAGAATGCCTAATGCTGGACATAATTACCACATAGTCAAGGCCTCATTCTAGGACTAAAAATAAAAATTTTGACAAGGTATTGTGCCAAGACAATAGTTTGTCTCATTAGACATACCAATGCACCGAGGGTCTATAGCGGGCCCCACCCATCACATACTAAGTCCAATGTATTCCTCATATGAAAATTTTGAAACATAATATAAACATTCATATTAAAACTAGCATATCAAATGTCAATACTTCAAACCTAAACCATGAATGGTATAAAAATATCACATTCACAGTCAAACATATCATAACTCATTGAATAAAATATTTAAGATTGTATTTATAATAAATCAACCTCAATAAAGAATAATATCCAAAAAAGATACTGACATAGTTAAAAATGATCAGTAATACTTTTTGAGAGAAATATCTATTTTGGTGAATTCATTTAAAATTAAAACATTTATAAAGTAAGTAATTTAAAATAGATTTTTGAATCAAAGTGTCCCATAACACTTTGTAACTTTTTAATGGAATTAAAATTTTAATACAATCATGTATATATTAATAAATCCTTAAAACTATTTTGAAAACATAGAACTTAATGAGAATGATTAAAAGAATAAGTATTTAAAACATTTAAAATAATGTTTTAGTTTAAGTGTAACTTAAAATAATCATTTTTAAGAAGTTTTTAATTAATCATGGACATGGATAATAAATATTTCTCAAAAAAATACTTACACATAAACAATCTTTGATAATAATGTGATTGTGGAATTAACCCTTACCTTGCACATTCCTTCAGTCAATGGTATGTTTAGCCTCCTATATAATGACCATACTATGGTATTAAATTATACCAGAACCATATTATTATTTATTATATCATACATGATTAATTTATGACTTTATACTACCCATTTAATAATTATTTCCATGTTAAATTATCATTTTGGGTAAAACTCGCTTTCTTTATCGTATGTGTTTTAACTTGTTATTCTTAATCGTATCACATAGATCATGATTTAAATACATCAATAATATAAAAAATTATTTATATATCTTATATATTTAGTATATAAATATGTATAATAGATAGATATATGAAATGGAAAAAACCTTTTATAGAGATGGTAGGTTGTTCGTATACATAAACGTTGTTTCTATTTTCATATCGTATTAAACGGTTCTAAATGAATTAGATATATTTAAATACACACACACACACACACAAAACACACACACACACACAGATATATATCCAATATCATTATTATGTCATATATTACATACTTATTAATTATAAATATTTTTATTATTTTTTTTGAATAATGAACGTGGAAATGAGTCTCATGACGTTGTGGAGATGGTAAGCTGTACGTACACACATGTGAAGATATAATTTCATTAATGATTAAAAGGTGTGGAATTAGATGGTATATTTATTTTATAGAAACATTATCATGTTATTTTCATTATTTATATAGATATTATTCATCATTATATCCATAACATAGTGTGTAATAACAAATTACACCACAGCGTGGGTACGGTAAGTCGAACGTATGCACGCATGATGACCATATCATTAATAGGATGGATAAAATAATTAATATGGTTGTAAAATAATTATAATATCATCCGAATGTGCCAAAGTTACTGAATTTATTATATTGGTATGGAAATAACAATGAAATGGAATGTAGAAGAAAAATAAAACTTTGAAAGTGGTTGTAAAATAATTACCTCTTCTTCAGGTGTTCCATTTTTATTTTAAAAAAATAGATCCTTATGATTTTTTTATGCTCAAATGAATGACACATGGTTGAAATGAGGGAATTTTGGAGGATATTTGGTTAGGTTTTGGATGAGAAAAAATGCTTTTGAGGATTTAATTTAAGAGAAGGGGAAGTCCTCTTTTATAAGAGATGTGAGGGACATTTTAGGAAAAGAATGAAATATTATTTTATTATAAAATTATATTAGGTTTCTAATAGATCCAAATAGATTTATTTTGAGTCTAAGGTAGTGATTAGTCGAAATAAATTCAACCAATAGGTTTTATTCAAATTTAGGTCACTATATTAACCTTATCTTTTAGATTTAAACCTTAGTTAAATAGATTATCTTTTACCATATATTCTTGTATTAATATAATAAATGGTTAATAAACATACTATAAAATGACAAGAGAACCCCAGATGTTTAATTAATAAAATATATATATTATTATATAAGTCTTTTGTCTGAATCGTTTTTAGGAACTTTATATCATTTAATAATATATTATTTGTTTTTAAAAACTCATTTATGTCAATTTTGACATTATTTAGTAACTGTTTTTTGTAAAAGTCATAGATACTTTAATACTTCAAAAAAATACATTTAATAAATACTAACATGTCATATTAACCAATAAAATTCTTGTATGGAATCAAAACATTCAAATTATATTTTATTTTAATATTCATAATATCATTTATTTGATTATTTCATTAATAAGGAAAATATTGCATCATTATTGTGTCATATATAAATATATTTATTTTATATCTAAAAATTATAAATATAATATCATGATGTATGATATATCTTTATATTTATAATGAATATTTATAGTTGAATAGATCAATTATATAACCTCATATAATTTTTTTTACTAAATGATACATTCTTCTGTTATTTTTGTCTCTACATTAGATTATTTAATATAAAATGTCATTATCACTCCCAAGTGGCTCCATGGGGTCCCAAAATCATCCAAAGGATTCTCAAGGTCGGAAAATTATTATAAAATAGTTTTATGATATGTGTTAGGGTAAATTATTATGAGTATAATATTATTTTTTACCCTTATTTATTGGATTTACCCTTTAACCATTGAAAATATAATATTTACCGAATTAATTATTCATAATATATAAAAATAAAAGTTTCATATTTACAAAATTTATAAATCCTGATTCCAAATATTAAAAACATTTTCCAAATTTAGAACAAAGAATTTTATGAAATTAATTTAAAATTAATTCTTGTTGTCGAAACCAAAAAGTGGGTTTTTAAAAAGTAATAACTATCAAAAGATTGAGAAATGTTTATATTATTTTTATATGTAATTTTACATAGAAGGACAGAAATTATATTAAATGATAAAAATATAATCTAATTATAATTTAAAACAAATCATATTTATAATTTAACACTATAAATTATTTCGATTAATAAATTTGTTTTTAATTAAAAATTAGTATTTTTCAGTATTCATTAAAATATGGAAGTTATCAGAAAAATACCCAATATCTATCAAAACTAAATTTTTATTTCCAAATTATAAATAAGTTTTTTATTTTTTACAATTTATTATATAAAGTTTTCATGTATTATATCTAAAAAAAATCTCCATTAAAAATCCTTGAAATTATATTTTCTGAAAAATACTTCTTTTATCTAAAAAATACTTCTTTTATCAGAAAAATTGAATTTTTTCTATATTATGTCTAAGAAACACATAATATTGATCTTAAAATGATTTAGAGTATATAAAAATCAAAATTACTTAAATACAATTCATAACTGCCTTTTGAACGGCTAGTTTGGTAAGTCGTGGTTCGCTCAAACTTGGTTTTGTGTGTAGGGAAAGCTATTGAATTATTTTGAAGAGATAATGTACTATGAAATATTGGGGTGTTAAATTATCCTATACTTCAATAAATTGTTTCCTTGAAATTTGAAATTTTTCATTGAAAATAAATGGTAAAATATAGAAAATACTATTTTGGAAAACCCACATCAGAAATAAGGTTAATAAAATTTAGTCTTAATAAAAGGGAAAGTGAAATGAAAAAGTCACCACCAAATTATAATCTCGATTAGGAGAACATTGGTAGAAATTAGATGCACCTAATTAGCTTAAAAAGGTAAATATTTATAGAAATTTATTAAGATCATCAATCACAATCAAATGTAAAATTGAGGGCCTCAAAGCCATCAATCTATGATGATTTAAAATATCATCGGTTCAACAAAACGTAAGGTATTAGGATAACATATTTTTTTGTTAAGATTTATTACCTAATGTTTAATAATTATTTTATTCATATAATAAGAGGGAGAAATACATTTGAAATGTAGAGTTTCATCCTTCAACTAATTTCTACTACAAACTCATCTTTCACTCCAAAAGATAATAGAATTCAAAAATATTCTATTTATCCTAATCGTATAGGGCTCCAAAAATAATGAATTTATTATTAATTTGATACACCATTTAGAAAAAATACTTTATAAAAACTAGGATATCATGTAACCTAGTGGTATATGATTCACCCTTATCCCCCTTTGCTTGTGGGTTCATGTCTCGCGCCCTTGCTGGATGCAACAGGTTGTCGCCCGACCTCCGGGTTGTCCATTTTATAACAATAAAAAAATAATATTAAAAAATTATTTAACCTTAACTATAGTACCCAATTTCAAACATAATTCATTCCAACCTTTTGAAATATCCAAAATACTTCTGTCTAATCTCACGGTAAAAAATTTAGAAGGAATGTAATCATATTAAAGATCTATTTTTCCACATAATAACATGTGAATACCTTCATCATGTGTACTATTAAAACATGGCAGCACCTGAATTACCATAAAACATTATTGATTACATTCCTTCACCCTTATCACTTATAGAATATAATATATAATCCTTTTATACAAAAATGTTTTAAACTCCAACAGTGATGGAATAAACAATCAATTAATTAGTTTCAAGGTAGTGAAGAAAATCCAATATAATTTGTCCAAATAAATCATATCTTATTCCGAAATCATTATCTCAATTTCAGAAACATATTAAGGGTTATATTTTCCCCAACCATATATTTTTCAAAATGATTAACTTGAAACAGTTTCACATACATGGAACCATAAAACCTCAAATCCTTTTTTAAATCATTCTATAATACAATCCTTATATACTCAATAATTCTTATAACATGTACATCATTAATAAAATACTCAAATGACACAATTATTTAATAAGAACGTAACAACACTGATTATTCCTCTTCATCTGGAGTAGTATCATAACTTGATTATTATCCAATAGCATCATTTGGATTAGACTCTGATGATTTGAACATTGATTCATGTAGTGTCCCAACGCCTTGAAGATGAAGCATTGTACATTTGAAACCTTCTTTTGCCCTTGAAATCACGTACTTCGTGTCCTTCTCCACACTTATACCAAACTCCCATCCAGTTCAAGAATTTACCAAGGTGATTCTTTCCACAGTTATCACATATGGGAAAATATTTCTTTCCCCTCTTCCCTTTATCCATTTTTTTCTTTACCATTATTTTCTTCTCTTTCTTCCCTTCAATGCCCTATGACGTAGAAAATTCATTACTTATATTATTGACACATGATATGATTTATTTATATGATAATAATACGTGTGAGATTATTTACCTTATAAATGTTCGCTAAATACCTTGAAATATTGGATCCTTATTACTCTTTGGATCATTAATATTGGTGGAGTTCACATTACTTCTAGTGGGCACAATTTCTAAACAATGGAATACACTATGTTTGTTTATGAATCGTAATAAATAATTCCAAACTTTTAAAAAATGTAACGTAAATTGAAAAGATTATTCAAATAATCTATAATCATAAAAAAATTCTTCTTTGAGAAAATATTTACTCCTAAATCATTCATAATGAATTTTAAATAAATTGTGAATTATACTAAGCATATCCCTCAGAAGTGTCCTAAAAGAGAGTGCAGCAAGGCCCATTTTCGTGTACCAGGATACCCCCAGTCAAACCTAAAACTCCTTGTCAGAGTATTCACTCCTAGGTACATCTGTGACAGAGCCACCTATAACTCCTCATACCTAGACAGGTATGTATTTCATGTAAAATACACAAAATCTCTACATTACTAAAATTCTAGGAAGTTATTTTATACTAATCCTCAAAGTCTATCTTAGGGAAATGTTCTCTAATCAGATATTTTCTAAATCTAGTTTCAAATGATTTTAGTATACTTACATTGATAACAATTGTAATTTCCCGACCCCAGTTACCTAGAGTTTGTTCATTATTTATGTACATTAGCATGATTGTGAGGAATCAAGTCTAAAAGGACCGATCAGTTTAGTAGACTTGGAAAATATATTACATACATGAACATTATAGTAAACATTAAAACAGAAAACACAACATAAAAAACCCATTGATAATTCCATTATTCCCCTAGATTAACCATGCATATCAAATATAATACACTTCTTCGAATCCTAGGAAAAGAAAACATATGAAAGGGGAGAGATCAGATGTTCATTAAGGGTAAATAATTTAGCAGAAGCTATATAATATTAAGGAAACATGTGTAATAAAAACAACATCCATTTAAACATAAATTTGAACATAATATAGAGAAAAAAAAATCAAAAATTACTATATAAACATTCACAAGGATATTATATTAGTTTAATAATAACATGTAATAATTAATTTCATAATGGGGGAATGCCTAACATCGGACATCATTACAACATAGTGAAGGCCTCGTTCCAAGACAACTAATAAAATTTTTTCAAGGCCTTGTACTACGACACTATTTTGTCTTATGTGACCAACCAAGGCATCAAGGGGCAATATAAGGTCCCACCCATCACATACTAAGTCTACTGCATTCCACATAAGAAAATTTAGAAACATAACATAAACATTCATATTAAAACTAGCTTACGAAATGCCAATACTTCAATAATAAACCTTAAATGGTATAAAATATTACATTCACAATCAAACATATCATTACAATTTAAATACAATATTGAATATTTTATTCATAATAAATCAACCTTAATCAATAATAATATCCAAAAAAGATGTTGACATAGTTGAAAATGATTAATAAAACTTTTTGAGAGAAATATCACTTTTTGGGAAATCATTTAAAATTCACACTTTTAAAAAGGAAGTCATTTAAAAGAGATTTTTTAATTGACATTTCTCAAACCACATTGAATCTCTTGAAAGGATTTAACATTTTAAAACAATCACTTCCACATAAATAAATCATTAAACTATTATAAAAACATGGACATTAATGAGAAATATTTAGAAGAATACATATTTAAAACATTTAAAATGATTTTTTTGTTAAATAGTAACTTAAAATTATCATTTTAGAAAAATATTTTATGAAATAAGGATATGGATAATAAATAGTTTCCAGAAAATACTTACACATAAATAATCTCGGGTAATAATGTGATTGAGAAACTAACACTTACCTTGAACTTTACTTTTGTCGAGGGTACATTTAACCTCTTGTATAATGACCATAGTATGTTATTAAATTATACCAGAACCATATTCATATATATAATGTCATAAATCATTCATTTATTACTCAATAATACCCATTTAATAATAATTTGAATGTTAAATTAACATTTTGGGTAATAGTCACTTTCTTTATCATCGTGTTTTAACTTTTTATTCTTGATTGTATCCCATAGATCATGATTTAAATAATTTCAGAATATAAATCATGATATATATATCATATACATTTATAATAAAAATATGGATATTATATAGATCTATGAAATTGAAGACACCTTTTATAGAAATAGTAGGTCATACGTACACATAAACATTGTTTCCGTATTCATATCATATTAAACGGTAATAACTGAATAAGATATATGTAAATAAATAAATAAATATATATTTAAATTATAATTATTATTTCATATAATACATACTTATTAATAATATATATATTTTTAATTATTGTTGAATGGTGAACGTGGAAATGAATATAATCATGTCGTGGAGATGGTATGTCGTACGTACACAAGAGCGATGATATCATTTCCTTATTGACTAACAGGTGTGGAATTGGATGGATTATTAAATTTAAAGAAACATTAGCATGTTATTTTCATAATTTATATACATATTACTCATCATTATATCCATAACATTTTTTTAATAACAAATTACACAACGACATTGAGATGGTAAGTCGTACGTATGCATGGATAGTGACACTATCTTTCATAGGACAGATAGAATAATGAATATGATTTTACCTAATTTATATTAACATAAAAGTATGTACATGGTACTAGAGTTATTAAATTGGTATGAAAATAAAAAATAAAGAGAACGTGGAAAAATAATAGAACATTGAAAGAGGTGATAAAATAATTACAACTTCTTTGGGTGTTTCCATTTGATTTGAATAAAATGGCTCCATAAGTTGGATTTTTGTTCAAGGGACGTCCTCTAGGATAAAGTGAGGGAAGTTGGGAGGAGATTTTTGTATGGTTTTTATGATAAAAAGGGAGTTGTATTTTTTTTAATTTAAGAGAAGGTGAAGTACCCTTTTATAAGAGAGGTGAGGGGAATTTTAGGAAAAGCTTGAAATATTATTTTTTAATAATATTATTCTCAGTATATAAAATCTCAAAATAGATTTATTTTGAGTATACGGTGGGTATGTTCATAATCCTTTCAACTAATAGGTTTTAGATAAATTTATTTCACCAATTAACCTTATCTTTTAGATTTAACCCTTAGTTAAATAGTTTAACTTTTACAATGTATTCTTGTATTATTATAATAAATGTTTAATAAACATATTATAAAATGCCATGATAACCCCAAGTGGTTAATTAATGAAATAAATATTATTACATAAGTCTTTTTATAAGATCCATTTATTTTTATGACTATTATATCATTTAATAATATAGTATTTGTTTTAAAAACTCATTTATGTCAATTTTGACTTTATATAGTATTTGGTTTCTTCTGAAATTCATAACAACTTGATGTCATCAAAAACAATACATTTAATAAAAAATGACATTTTATATTCAAAATTATAATTATTGGATGGTATAAAAAATTTCAAATAATATTAATTTTAATATTTATAATATAATTTATTTTATTTATTCGTTAATAAGAAAAATATTGCATCCTTATCGTGTCATATATAAATATATTTACTTTATATATAAATATTTTAATGAAAATATAATGATGTAGGAAAAATTTTAATATTTCTAATGACAATTTATAGTTGAATAGATCAATTATATAACCTCATATAAATTTTTTTTTACTAAAAGATACATGCTTTTGTTATTTTTGTATTTATTTTAGATTATTTAATATAAAATGTCCTTATCACTCCCATGTGGCTCCATAGGGTCCCAAAATAGACCCATGGATGACCATGGTCCTAAATGTATCCTCAAATAGGTTTATGACACGTGTTAGGGTAATTTAATGTTATTAAATATCATTTGTTACCCTTATTTACCGGATTTACACTTTAACCATGTTAAATAAAATACTTACCAAAGTAATTATTCATAATGTATAAAAATAAAATTTACCTATTTACAAAACATGGAACTTCTGATTCCAAATTTTAAATAAATTTTTACCAATTAAAAACATGGAAGTTTTAGAAATTTATTTAAAATTAATTTTTATGTTCAAAACGGAAAAGTGGGTTTTTAAGAAGTAAAAACTATCAAACGATTGCCACATGTTTATATACTATTTAAATGTAAAATTACTTACAATGAAATACATTATATTAAATGATAAAAATATAATATAATTATAATTTAAAACAACACAAATTTATAATTTAACACTATAAATTATTTTGATTAAAAAAGAAGTATTTAATTAAAATTTACTATTTTTCACTATTCATCAAAATATAAAAGTTATCAGAAAAATTCCAAATATTTATCAAAACTAAATTTTTATGTTCCTATTCAAAATAAAAAGTTTATTTTGTAAAATTTAATATAAAAAAGTGTCAAATATTGCATTTAAAAAGGGTTCTCCATTAAATTGTGGTAAAATTGCATTTTTTGGAAAATACTTCCTTTATATAAATAATTGAATCTATTTTTATATTATTTCTAGGAAACACATAATATGGTCATTAAAATTATATGGAGTATATAAAAATAAAAATTTAGTTAATATTATTCATTACTACTTTTTGTAACGGCTAGTTTGGTAAGTTATGGTGCGCTCGATTCGATGTTGCTTGTAGCGCAAGTTATTGAATTATTTTGAAGAGATGACATAATATGAAATATTGGGGTGTTACCAACTATTTGTGAGATGGTTTTATCAAAACTGAATTACAAAAATGTGTGTGTCGGTAGTCCATAGTACACAAAATGATGGTTTAATCTATCTTTGATGGAATAGAATATGAATATTGGTTACTAAATTAAGGTTATAAATTCTCATTATATTTAAGATACTTTTCTTATTATTTTATAATGGTTGAATAATATCTGAATGATTTAGAGAGAGAAATAAAATTAAAACATTTAGAAAAAATTTATGCATCTTTTCCAAAAAACCTCATTTTCATTAAACCGTATGATCTCTAAGTTTAATATTCTACCTAAAATAAGTCCTCTAGAATGATGAAATCCTTTTAGGAAGGGATATATATAGGTAATTACCCAACCATATATCTATAGATGTTTGGAGAGGATGGGAGTGGTGATTGGTTTTCTTTTTATGAGGGATATGATATAAATTCACTAAACTTTCTAGTTTTTTATGTTAATAAAAATTAATATTTATATTCATTTGAATCTAAATTTATATAATTTGATAACATATGGGTATTCATAAAGTTAATATCAATTAAATAATATTTAGGAATTTATTTCATGTTTTTATTCTTATCACTTTGTTTAAACACAATTAAACCCTTTCGAAAGTAAATGTTATATCAATGTTTTTTTATACATTCGAGGTTAAGAAAGAAACCATAAAAAAATATTGAAACATAAATGGATCAAGAATGATATTTTGAACATAACATCATAAATTATATGATGAAATTATTATTATGAATTTTAAATCATTAAATAAATTTTATATCATTATAATGATTCATTAATATCATTTTCTAAAAGATATGAAATATTATAATATAATATGTTTCTATCTCTCGTTAAATGGTTCAAAAATAACATGTACTCAAATATATGGAATTTATGGAATTTATTTATCCAACCAATCCAAATTTGGATTGTTTACATATCATTTTAAACATTTTGTTTTTTATTAGCCATTATGTTAGCATTTTTTAGACATGACCACATTAATTACTATTTAAATAATAAAGGGTTATATATTTTTTATAAGATAAAAAATTTCTCATAAAAGTACATGGAATAAAATTTTATACCATATTACATCCATATGGAACTCATTCAAAATTTTTTATGATTTTAAATAATTTAATAAAATATTTTTAATATAAAATACTATTAATGTCATTTTAAGAACTATTAACAAAATTTGATTTCGAAAAATAAAAAAAATCAATTTAATAATAATATAATTGAATAAAACATCCTTAATAAGTTATTTTTATCTATAAAATTCAGTTTAAAATAAAACTCAATCAAACAATATTACTTTCATTGTTTTTTAAGTTATTTTCTTGATTTTTTAAAACCATGAACAAGCACTATATCAGTGTTAAGTAAGGATTTATGGAAATTATATCATCACCAAAAATATAAAAAAACACCATGATTAAAATTTTACATACTGAAAAATAACATACATGACTAAACATTATTTTTTCCCTTTCAAAAAATATTATAGATAACAAAAAAAATAAAAAGTGACACCTTTAAAAATATATTAACATAAAATAAAATATAATTCATATTTAAAAAAATATCACAAATATTAAAAAAAATATGGATATGGGATTAGGATAGAAAAAACCATGCATATTATATATTAATAAAACATGTTCCAATTATTTTTTTCCTTTATCATAATACTTATAACCTTAATTATCTGATTTTCCTTTATCATGGTAAGAAAGATGATGAGGGATATTGTTCATAATGAAGAAAATAAAAGGGAATTATTTTCCAAATATGAAACTCCTAATTCAAAATATGAAATCAATTTTTCAAGATTAAATTTCTTGATGTGGTAGAAATTAATTTATAATTAGACCCATAAAATGAGATGAAAATCATTTTTTTAAATTACATGATTTTTTAAGAGTGAAAATTAATTTTTCCAAAATCCGATATAATTATTATTAAAAAATAAATTGTTAGATTATATAAAACTAATTAAGTCCCATAACTATTAGATATCAAATTCAAATCATAATTTTAAATTAATATGGGAATAAGTGCTATTTTTACAAAAATGGGTATTTTTTACTATTTACTAAAAAAGAATCATTTCTAAAAAATCACAAAATTTCTCTGAATAATAACTTTGATATATTGATTTCAAAAATTATATAATTTTTTATCAAATAAAATATCTTAAATTTCAGTAATGTTATTATAGTATTCAGTCACAAAAAACAATAGACACCATTTGTTCATATCATTGATGAATAAAACAACTCTCTTAAAAATTGAGTTCTTATTTCCTATGAACTAATCAATAAATTCATATTAATAAGTTCCGTTATATATATTCAATAATTTATTTAATCCTATTTATACCCTAAAATTCAATATATTAGAAATAATAGTCATATATAAATATTTATATTTCACAGTTTATTTATGCTTGGTGTTGTGTATCTCGAAAGCTACTAAGCATAGTGTTCTTTTTAAATCAAATGATATTGATTTCTCCCCAATATAATAATTTATTCCCTCATAATTTCAACATGTCCTTAGTAAAAAGGTTAGGAAAATTAAAAACACCTTTAATGGAATCAGCCAACTAAACAATGGTAAATAAAATATCTATTTTAAATGAGCGAAAATGAAATACCATGGGTATCCTAAATAACAAATCATTATGTTTCTAAATAGTATAAAATTACAGAGAAGTGAAAATATGTTCTCGGTGGAAAAATATATTTTAAAAATATTTATGGAGAGTGAAAGAGAATATAGATCAATATAAATTGAATGGTCATGAGAATGTCAATAACCATAAAAAAATAAACCAATGTGTTGTGAAATAAAATTTTGATTCATTAGAAATGAACCTTTGAGGATGAAATTTTTTGAGATAATTCTCTTATAGTTGAGAAAATAATATACTATATCAACTAATAAAATTAGTGAATATACTTGACTATTATAATTTCAACCTTTAATAAATTTCCACCACTATCTCATTTTTTCACCAATTGATAAGTATTAAAGATTAATTTTTCCTAATTTATGCACAAAAATCAACAACAATAGGATAAAATAATCCACAAATGGATAACCAAATATTCCTCTTATCTATAGATATTATGAAAATTTAAATGGTTATAAAAATGGTAGGATAATTCCAAATGTACAATCCTTCATGTGAGGAAATAATACATTAATATACAAAACATATCAGTAATAACAAAAAATCAACTTACATCATTCTATAAAAAACAACCCAATATCATAATAAAATATAAAAAATCAACATTAAATAAAGTTTTAATGTCAATGGAGATATCATACCTTTCATCTTACATCCCATAAACTATAATATGGTGGAGGGTGAATCTGGTGAACTATATGCTCAGATGAAAAGAAAAATGTTGGGGGATATATAGGTTCAATATGGTAGAATTTTGGGACTGGATTTTTAGGAATTCAAATACATGTTCTCAGGGATCCAATGACCGTTAGAGGTATGATGTGGGAATGAGCATATATCTATTTTTTGGATTGTTTTAGTGGATGAGTTGTATGTGTGTTGTTTTCATACAAACCTGGTGTTATTTAGTTGGTTGGAAAGAGTTATGATGTGTCAAATATATTTGAGGTGCATTGGAACGGGAATGTATTATGGGAATATACTTGATCTGGGCTTTATGCGAGGTGTATAGAATTCTGAGAATTAGTGTGATGCAAGTTATGCATGTGGTGTTGAGACATTATGATTTTAGGATCATGTATATATATATATATATATGATATAGGGTTGTATGGGCATCTTATGAGATGTGGGATTTTGTGAGTTTCATGTATGTCATAGGTATGATATGGGAATCTAATGAGATATGAGACCTGATGGGTTATAAATATGAAATGATTGTGACATGAGAACTTGATGAGGTGTATGAAAGAAAATACATCATAGAAGGACTTTGAAGTCTAAGGATGGTCAGTGTACCATCAAAATTGATTTTTATTGTGAAGTGAATAGGTAGGTAACTCTAATGGTGGGGAGTGCCTTTAAGAGATTTAAACCATGGTAGATAACCAAGGTAGAACAGGTGGATGAAATTATATGGATATGTTTGGTTCCATCTATAGGAAATGATTTATTTTTTGGGATGTGCTATATTAATGTGGCGAGACTGTAATATCATGGGTTTTGAGCGGGTCATAATTTCCCCAACGTATTTGAAGTTTTCATTTTTGTTGAGTGGTCTAAATTTCATTTTGTTTAGAAAAACATAATTCTAGGTGTTTTACTAAGCCATGGACATTCTTTAAGAGGGATTTTACTCCATCGAATGTTTCATAGAGTTCTGAGAGAGTTTCAGGTATGGTAGATCCTAGAAACATAGTTTCGGGAGTTCATAGACAATGGTTCATGATTTGGATAATCTAGGAGGCCTCCCAGGATTAACCATGTAGCATACTTGTATCACTAGGAATAATTTTTCAAGCTACGCATGTAGATATACATTTACATGTAAGAGATTTTCAATTTTTATCAAAGGGTGTTCTCATGGTCTATGTATGGTTTGGAAAATATTGTTCTTGATCATTCAAGGTGTGACTTGGAAAGTGTAATCTATAAAGGTTGTGCATGGTTTAGTTAACTACACCAAAGCTGCGAAAGGGTAAACCAACACTTGAAAAGTGAGTGCACACAATTGGTACACAGTTATCCAAATAATGTGAGCTATGTTTGTTCCTCATTTTAGTATTATGAAATTTTGATTCTTCCCTCATCCACTATTCCTTCTTTTCCTCTGATTTCCCCTCATTTCAACAACATGTAGTAGGGGTCCCATATTCCACATTCACCTTAGTATTTCGACATTCTTCATCATCAAAACTCCAATATTTGATCCCTTGGTGTCTAGGGGTTTTTCTCAACAAGGCCACTAATCCACCAGCTTCATTCTCTTATTTATCTCACCCTATAGAATGGTTAATTCGTGTGACCCCTTTTAACATTTTTTCGGATATCCATATAAAACATCATTTTCATCCTCTTAAGATTGAGTTAAGGTATGATATCATATAATTGTACACCTATGAGTAAAATATAGGATGTTCCAATATTTCCCCTTGATTTTTTGGTTATTTTGAGGTTCCATTCATATACTTTTTGTTAGTTAATTGAATGACCCACAAATTAATTAAAATCATGTTTATAAAAAAATATAATTGATGATATTAAATGACTATAATAATGGTCATACTCACCAGAAATAGTTATGTCATGTAAGGGGATAGGACCAACACCATAAATAATGTTTAGAAGTTTAACATACATTAAATTAATAAAAATTATATTTAATTTATTGTATTTATGGGAATGTGTTTGGGATGGACCAAGGATAGAGGTTATGATATTCCCATAAACATAGGCGACATAGTTTTTCTAGATGTGGTAGGTCAGTGTAACTTCAAAATATGTTGATCACTCAGTTGGTTGACATAGTTAATGGATTGAGGTGATTTGATTGTCGGGTTAACGACTTGGCTCTTGGGATGTGAGATGGTGATGACCATCATGATTTATCAACATGGATGTAAGGGGATGAGTTTCCAAATGATGTTACATAGGTCATTTTGTGATTTTATCTCACCATTTATTAGCCAAAACATAGTTTGTTTCCTTTGAACATATATATGAGTCTGGACAGGGTGGTTTTGACCACTCTTTGTGGATGGTGGCACTTTTAGACTATGTGTCTTAGGTGATGGTGTTGACAATCAAATATGTTTGATGGTGTTATCCATAGAATTATACGTGGAAGTTGATGTACCATCAGTTGATGGTGATGAGTTTTTCAGTTGGGGGATATGTCTCACTATGATAATTGAGGCAGCTGGGCTAGGATATTGGAAGGATGGATATTTTTGTTCCTCGGGACATCATTTGTTGAACAGACAAGGACTATTAATTTATGAAGAGATGTATTTATTCCTTAGGATGTAATACAGTGGGATGTAGGTGACTTTTGAGAAAATTTATGAGGAACTAGGTAATTATTATTTAGATCTTACATTGGATATTATGTTTAATGATAGTGTCCATGAGGTGTTGGTGAGTTGGTCAAAGGTGGAACCCTAGTGTTCACCAGGGTTTCTATTCAGAAGGGGATTCATTAGGAAATGATCCATGGATCCTTTTAACTAGATTTAAATATATATATGTGTGTGTGTGTGATATATGATATAAATATAGGGAAATTTATTAAAATATTAGTGATGATGGTCAAAGCAGATGGTCGCTTCATTTTGGCTACTAAGCATAATAAAAGATAGTATTTTATAAAATGTGAATATGTTTCCTTTTTATTTATTTTTAGCATACACCTGCATAATCAAGGATTTAAGACTACATCATGTTGTTAGCAGCATACTGATATTTATTCTTGCACCCTATATGAGGCCTTCGGGATATATTTATACTTTATGTCTCTATGGTCAGCTGAGGGACCAATCACATGAGCTTGACCTTAGTGGTCGAGAAAGTCCTTTTTCATGGGATGGATGGAAGGTGAACATCGATGTTATAACATCACCTGGTGTTTTATTTTGTTTTAGAATGATTTTTAATTATATATATATATATATATATATATATATATATTCACTCGGTCATTCGTGGGAAACCCATCTATTTGTTGCCTTTTATGACCTGTTATGACATGTGTGTCTATCAGTGATAGGTTGAGAATGCTTTTTATAACTACACATATCTATTTATGCATCCATAGTTTCTGGTTTTTTCTTCAACAGAGTTGGGTTTTTATTTTGATCATATATGTGTGTGTGGAACTTATCATATTCACCACCAGAGGTTATAATATCATTGGTATCACCACTTTACACCCTCAATGCTAGTCAGAAGCCCTTGGCATACATAGAGGTTTACCTAAGGCCCAATGGTCAACAAAGCCAGAGAACTATTTATAATGGAATCTTTTTTGGGATTATATGTAATTTTATTATTCATTCATACATTGTGTAATTTTATGTTTCAATTTTAATTATTTAATCCAATTGTATTTTAATTGAAAATTATAAAATGGTAAAAGTTATGGTGCAATCTCACTTTCTTTTATGATTTTTGAACTTATCTTTATATAATCACATTATTATAAAAAAATAATTTGTAATTACATTTATATTATATATATATATATATTATTGAGTAATCAATATGGCTATTTCTTTATCTGTATCCCATTTTTAACATATGATGTTTACTCTGAACGTTATTTTATTATCCGGGGAAATATTTGTAAAATTTTATCCTTTAATCAACAATGGTAATTAATAAGGATGATTTTTTATGAAATAAATATACTATTAAATATATATGAAATTATTTTTAAAGGTATTAAATTGATTATAAACCATTCAATGTAAGCCTCCTGATGAGTTAGATGTCTCATGACATGAATTAGGTTGACAAATCAAATGTGTTTTTACAATGTATATTTTAAACTCTCTTCTGAAAGGTATTGAAAATAAAGGTATCATGCACTAGGGAATCATGAAATCTAATAACTAATAATTTTATTCATTGAAAAATATATTTTTTTATATTTATACTATGAAATTATCTATTGATGAATCTCATTCTCAATTATTGATTAAATGGAAATTGTTTTTAGTTATTTTCTTTACAATTTTGAGTATTCCTTAACCAGATATTTATGTGGAGTGTGTGTTCTATCATCTACATTTCCATGTTGATTTTGAGTATCAATTCTTGATATATTCCTCTATAAATAACCATTTTTATATATTTTAGATAACTTTTATTTCTTTTCATTTACCCATTTTAAGAAGAAGAGATATCTGAATGAGTTTTCAAGGATGTAGTTTATTCTCTATTTTTATATATTGTGTCTATTTTCTATTCCATATGATAAATGGGTAACATGTATGTATATATTTCTCTAGATTCTCTAAACTAATTGGTCCTTTAATATTTGACTCCTTGTATTCATGCCAATGTATTAATGTAACACACTAGCTTCGGGCTACTGTGGTCAGGGTTGTTACTATTGGTATCAATGAATGTTTTCTTGAATATTTGGAATCTATATTTAAGGAAAAAATAGATATTATAACATAACCATAGAATATAAATTTATGATAATTATAGAAGAATGAATTAATTTTGTTGGAAGGGTAAATATTATATATTATTTTATATAAATCATCCCTCTCTGGATATTATTAGTAGACGCAATTCTAGAATAAGGGTAACAATAGGTAATATCTCTAGAAAAAAGTGCATCAGTCTTGACTCAAGTTTTACAAAGAACCATAAAATGGACCTTACTATGCACCTAGTATGCTATTTCTAGTGCATATGCATAGTATAATTCACATTTTCTTTAAAAACCATTATGATGGAGTTTAAAGTTAAGATGTCCCTAAAGAAAAAAACTATAATGACTTTGGGATTGAATATTCATAAATTTTTTAATTTATATACAGTGTTAAACCAAATTGGTAATTATAAATTATGATATAAATTTATATATTTTTTTTGATAAAATACAATATATTAAATCATTTAGAAATTGTTCATGGTAGAAGGAATGGGAACAATGTTGATGAACGTATTCCAAAAAGTACGAATAATAGTTTCCTTGATGCTCAAAAGCTCGTATTTGTAAGGAAAATATTCCCCAAAACATTATCATCGTACGAGGACATGGGGTCATCTTATAACAGGAAAGAGAAATAATTCTCTAAGTATTTTGGATTTAATGGTAATCATGAGAAGAATATGATAAAAATGAACAGGTGGGTAATATAAAGAAAAGAAATAATTGTTTTCCCACACGTGATAAATGTGGATAAAAACATCCAATAACATGATTAAAAAGAATTATAATTTTCTAAATTTTTCAATAGAAAGGACACGATTATTTTGATTTCAAGGGAATGGAAAAATATTATAATGTACAATACTTTAACTAAAAGGATATAAGACACTATACAAATCAATGTATAATGATTATAAATAATCTACCACAAAATAAGCTAATAGATCATAGTAAACAAATCGAGATTACTAAGGAAGAAGAATAATTTTTAATGTTATTTTTTTTGATCCAATAATTTTTTCATTTTATTATTTTATCAATGATTCCCTGGTTATAAGAAATATAAAATATATAATGACTATTCTATAATATCTTTTCAATAGGGATTAAAGAGAATATGTTGAATGGTACAGATGTTATGGAGAAATGATTAAGTGGTAAGTTATGATACCTAGAAAACACATGATTGGGACACTTAATATGTTATTGATTTTTAGATAATTATATTGGGATAACGAGATGATTGAGATAAGGTAAATTTGATAGAACTGACTACCCAATAACTAATTAATGATTTATTGAAAATGGGTTTATGATAACATTGGTGGAGTTTATAGTATATTTGGACATAAGTAATATATCCACTAATCTAATTTTTATTTATGGATTACGGAAGAATGCCTTTTTTGATAAGGTTTTATTGTAATTTAGTTTATTTCCATGTATCAATAAAATGATTAATGAAGTTATTCACATGTTGGTATCTGATGATTAAGAACAACTTCATGTTGTTTTTTAATTAATTATAAGTACATATTTAAAATTCAGTGACATTATTTCTAAATATATGGATCATAATATTTTGGTGGGTTATAAGGTAAATCATTTATGAAATTGGTTAAGTTGAACTTTGGACAGTATTTAAATGATTGAGGTATTATATCACTATATAAATATTTATGCATATTGGATAATTTATGCTAACTTTTCTACTATAATTTCAAATACTGATCAAAGGAATGACTTATCATTCTAAGATATATATTATAATCAATTTTTACATTAGGTATAACAAATTAATATTAATTTACCAGAGAAAGAGCCGAAGTAGTTATTGATAAAGGTATAACCAAGGATGAAATTGTGCATATAAAATTGAATGAAATAAAGTATGTATATCTTCTCATGAAAGGTCATCAACTATTTGAAAAAGGATACTGAAAAAAAAGTTTATCCTCTTACCACCATCTCTGATGATATCAATTAACTTTTTAACACCAATTTATTTTTATGATTTTTCGGTCACTAAAATTTAAGATCTCGTGAAATTTATTCTGATCAATGTTCTATATAACTATCTATCAGTATTTGGGTATTATTTTTCCCTTCGATGACTATGTTTTCATTTCAAACCTATGATCTCCTACTCAGAAAAAAGGTTATGTGATTATTCAAATAATATTTATAGTTCCCTTTCTCACTTATAATGATGGTATTTAATAACCCTTTTATGACTTTTGGTTTTCAATATAATAATTTAAAAATATCAAGCCCTGTACAAATAATAAAAATTTTAAATTGTGAGGAAGTATTTTATTTAATGTGGGAAGAATGTGATGCCAAATTTTTTTAAAAGAATAAAATTTTATTTAACAGTGTATGTTACACAAAACACCAAGTATAAAAGAGAATATAACATCAATATAATTCATGATATATTTATTAATTTAAATAAATTCAATATATTCACTATCATTCATTACAAAGAACATTTAGTTAGGTTTTGTTTCATGAAAAACTATGTTTTTCCGAACAAAAATATATAAATATTATTAATATTTAATATAACAACATTATCCTAGTCATTGGAATGATGAGTAATAGTTCGATTAATTGGATTATGAAAATAAATATTTTATAATTATTTATTAGCTGTAAATTTATTAAAAAAAATATGTTCCCATTAAAAGAAGAAAGTAAATGTTTTTAGGGAAATTGAATTTTTCTAAAAAAAAGTTTTATCACGCTTTGTAAACATAATTTAAAACTAATTATACAAATTTTCGGAAATTTATTTGAAGAAATACAAAAAAAAATTTAATTATTAATACTGAAATTATCTTAGGGTGAATTTTTGGAATTTTTCTGAGAAGATTCATTTTTTTGATGAATAGTGAAAACTACTAGTTTTAATTGAGAACTGCATTTTTTTAAAAATAAAATATAATGTTCAATTATATTTTGAATCCCTTTTAAATTCAAAATAGATCAATTACAAATATATTAATCCAATTTAGTTCATTTAAATTCATTTTAATATTGAATTTGATATAAAAAATTGTGCCCATTAGAGATGTTTTCTTTAGAAACCTGCTTCCTCATCGAGTATTTGGAATTAATTTATCATTCTATTGATCTAACATGTTATTTTAAAAATTAAAATAGTTATTATTATTCTATTAACTTATTTTAAAATTTTTAATATTTATCAGTTACATAGAATTCTTAAGAAACACCAACATAGAAATTGTTTACTTAATAATTAACTAAAATACATGATAATAAAAATATTAAAAGTAAAGTAAATTGAATGATTTATTCTATTACATTAATTTTTCCAGATTAAAAATTAATTTTACATAGGTGTGAATTAATATATTAATGTTCCATCATATTCTTTATATTTTTAATTTTAAAATAAATAAATAATGTCAAAATTGAACTAAATGAAATTATTTAATTAATGTTAATTTATCAAAAAATATAAATTAATAAAATAATATCCTCTAACAAGTGATTTGAAAATATTGAAAAATATAATCTTTGGTCCACTAATTTAATAATTTATCTTTTTTAATGAGAATATTTCCCCAAAATATTAGTAAACATCATACTTGTGGTTAGGTAAAAGAAAGGTTTTTGCGTGTTATATGTGTTTTTATTACAATTAATTTATAGCACATATGGGGTTTCTATTTAATATACTATATATATCATTTATAATTAGTGGGTATAAATTATATAATATATCTCACTTTAATTTAGTCTTAATGGTTAAATTACCTATGATAGAAGAGTAATTACAGTAGTGAAAAGTGAAAATGTTAAAAAAGGGAATCGTTTAAGGTATTGGAAGAAATGTTTAAAAAATGTGTTTAATTTTTTGGTCGAGGTGTTTCTTAACAAAATATTTCTTCCCCAATTTTAATTAACAATTAAGGATCCTATTTTTGGTAATATATGTCTACCGATATTTAATAATTTTGAGTACATATATAAATACCGCTCAAATTAAACTATAATAGGGAAATAACAACCCTCACTTATGAAAACCTGTAAATAAAGTTAGATCCCCAAAAGCCTCCAAAAATCCCACCAAATCAACCCTCAATAATCTTATAATCCACAATTTTCTAAAAAATCCTTCCTTGATAGGGTTCAGTGTAAACCAAAGGAAGATAACCAAAGAAGAGGTAATAGTCATGAAAAAATTGTCATTTTATTTCCTTCTCCAAATACTTCAATTTCTAATAGATCATTATTATATAAGAAAAACATAATCATAAATATACTAGGATTTTTTTTATTATATGGCTACAATATAAAATCATATCCACATTAATCAAATGGGTTATGAAATCATTGTTTGTGTGTACAGATAACTACTCCCTCTTGAACTGATGTCGTTCTTTTTTCCTTTTCAACCAATAATTGTTGGGTATGATGACTGATATAAAGAATATATATGATATTTACATAATTATTATACCTATAGAGCCATTTTATAATATATGAATTATTATATTCCATTCTGTTGGAGACATGATGACGTTGCCCATTTGTACACCAGACCATCGCCTCCCAAAGCGATGTGATTTGTCTTCCACTAACACTTTACATGGAAGGTGATAAGGAATAATTTTATTTATTAAATGTGATATAAATGAAATAAGTATTATATTCATTACATATTTATCATTCTTTAAATATGGTATATATCATTTTATTTCTTTAATTTTTACTCATGTAGAAATGATAACATCATTTCTATAGGTGTGGACTACCGCCTTCGTGAAGAGATATGACTCTCTTTGAATAACCAAACCACAGTGATGATATATATAAATATATAATATTATATTTCAGATATTAATATCATTATTTGAAGTTAAGATATTACTTACCTTCTTTCAATAATGATCGGTGAAAAAATGGAAACGTTACTCATGCATATGTAATGCATACCTTCTTCATGATGGTAACATACTTAATTTTCCATATCCATCATTCACGATTGCTTTTATAAGAACAATTGATGTGTAAATATAATAATTATTTTCTGATTATTATTCATTATATAATGTAATTTATCACGACCCGCCCTCGGGGTCCGTGCCGTGACTACCCCAAGCCCGCCTTCCATAGGCCAGGGGCTGGCGACTAGCACCAAGGCGTAAATCCCGGTAAAATGGGAAGGCATTGCCTTTGTAAAGTAAACAAACACCACAGAGAAAGCAAGCAGAAAGTAAACACTAAGCAAAAGAAGAGTACAACTGAAAGTGCGGAAAAGTAAATGGGCCAGTATACAAACCCAAACTGAAAGTAAAGTACAACTCGAAAGGGAAAACAGCAACTGAAAGGTAAAAGCCGCTACACCGAGCTGTCCACTGGAAATCCCACCTGAAGGGTGGGTACAGATAGCTCCTCTGCTCCACGGGTCCCGATGTCCGCTCCGAGCACGTCCCGCCCAGTGGTCCACCTCCGGGTACCGTCCCGCTCTGCAAGCCTCTGCTAAGGTCAACGTTGTCCGTCGTCTGCAACCAACACAACGTAGTGCGGGCAAATCCCGTGCAGGGGTGAGTATAAGATACTCAGTAGGGACCCCGAGACCCCTGAAGGTCTCCCAAAATCCACAAAGGATAAACCACAAAGAAAGGTACAATCACGAAGTAACAACTGACACTGCTTAGGTATATTCCCATACATATACCTACGTCACCAATTTCAAATACGCTCCAACCTCCGAGCCCAAGTACAACTCAGTCCACACAGGAAAGTAAACGTATTCCACACAGGAAAGCAAAACGTAATCCACACAGGATTGCACAACACAATCCACACAGGAAAGCAATAGGTTTCAGCTCACACTGGATTTTCATTATCAAAAACGTAACTACTGAAGAGCCCCATCTCTTAAGTGTACAGTGTCCTGTCACGACTCTGAGATACCTTTCACTAACCTAAGACTGCTGAGGTACTCCTCCTGTCGAGTACCGCGGGTCTGCCGCCAACTACCGGTCGCTCCGTCCGCTGAGGGTCTGCTGCCAAATACCGGGCGCTCACCCAAATAGCCTACAGAGGTACTCCTCCAGTCGAGTACCGTGGGTCTGCTGCCAACTACCAGGCGCTCCCTCCGCCGTGGGTCTGCCGCCAAATACCGGGCGCTCCGTCCACTGGCTAGTCGACTACTCCAAGTCGAGTCGGTCGAGCAGTCTTCAGGTCTCAGCCGGCTATACGGTCTCCGTACTCCGTACGCTCGTCTCCAGTATCGCGGGTCTGCCGCTACAACCAAGCGCACCACCTCAATCGAGTAGAACAGAAGATTCATCTCACACAAGTATACTTCTTCGGATGACGTTAAAGATGATCAAAGAACCATCTAAGTCGTCGGACCCACGAAGGATCGATAGGTACTAACTCCCGCAGTGACCTACACAGGATTGGACCCACTCAGGATCTGGCCCACGCATGACCTGTAGAACTGATCCACGTAGGATCGCTGAGTGCAGTAGTCGTCGCCGTCGAATCCACACAGGATCTCTGTACTGTTGTCGTCGCAGTCACAGTAGCAGTAGCAGTAGCAGTCACAGTAACAGTCGCAGCCAGCACTAGGGTTCCCGCACACAAAAAGCTCGTTCGGAGGATCCGCTCCACGAGCCGAGAGGCTGATACATCAACTGTCACAAATTCCAGAGTTGATGTATCCAAAAGTTCTGTATCTTCAACAGGAACTCAACGCATCAGACGGCGCGTCGATCGGACGCCCGGTCTGAGAGTTACTGGCATTTTCGTCCCCGGGGCCCGGTTGGTTTTTAAGGAAAAACCAACCCGACCATACTCCACCTGCGTCTAAACCTCGGGCGGAGTATGCCAAAAGATCCGTCTCACTAAGAGGAACACAACACAGCTGACGGCACGTCAATCGGACGTCCGTAGCTCAAGAAATGAGCATTTCCGCTCCGAAGGCCCTGTTGGTTTCGTGAACGAACCAACCCGGCCGAACTCAAAGTAATCCGAAACCTTGAGTGCGATATATCGAAACGACCGTCTCGATCCAAGGATCGTGTTGCCACAGACGGTTCGTCAATCGGAGGTCCATGGCTCAGGTTATGGCCAAAAGACCGAAACTGATTTGAAACGGGGGGTCCGGGTCCGGGCCGACCCGGCCCGACCCCCCCGGGTTGACCCGAACCGGGTCGGACCGACCCGGTCCGCTGGACCCCGCCTGGCCGGTGGCGGCGCGGCGGCACGGCCCGGCCAGCGGCGGTGCGGTCCGGCCAGTGGCGGCGCGGCCAGCGTGCCGCGCATGTGCCGCACGCGGGGGGTGAAACCCCCCCTTTTCCGGATCTCAGCCGGCCTAAGGCCGGCCGTTTCATTACACACGCGGGACCCGCGGGTCCCGCCTCCTGTCCAAACCGGTGGCCGGCGTGGCCGGCCGCCTTCCTGTTCTCCACCGCGGCTCCTCTTCTCCACCGCGGCCGTAACCGTGGCTCTTCTCCGATCTCCGGCGGCCGGCGAGGCCGGCCGCCCCTCGCTGTTCCGCCGCGGCCGTAGGGCCGCCGCCCATTTGATCTCCGGCGCCGGCAAGGCCGGTGCCCCTGGCTGCTCCGCCGCGGCCGTAGCGCCGCGGCCATCCATGATCTCCGGCGCCGGCGGCCCGGCTGGCCGCCGGTCGCCTCCTTGTTCCGCCGCGGCCCGTCTCCGGCCGCGGTCTCTTTCGTAAACAACGACGCGGTGCGTCGGCACCGCGTTTCTTCGTCGCAGCTCGCTCCGGCCATTAATTCTTTTGTTCCTGCGCGGTTGCAATGACACCGCGCTGTCTCCGCTAAATTAACACGAAAGAATAGAAGGGGGAGGATAATCTGCCGTGTTCGTGCGGTCCGGTCTCCTCCCGTTATAACGATATCAGTTGGCCAATCGTGTAAACACAACAATGAACGTTTCACAAATTTTTAATAAAATTTCGAACTATGCCCAACGGATTTTCTTTCATGCTCGAGGGAAAGAAAACACATAATTTAAAAAGGGAAAACCCCTACCTTGGTTCTGGAACGAAATTCGATGATCGACAATGATTCGCGGAAGTCGAGCGTCGCGGAAGAAGAACGTCGATGTCGCATTTATGTCGTCACGGGAGACGGAGAAAAAAGGAGCGGCGTTCTTCGTCGGAGTTCGAAGGTTCTTCGTGTTCTTCGTCAGAGTTTGAAGAAGAAGAAGAATAAGGTGAAGCTCCAAATTTCCTCTCAAGGTGGTAAAAGAATTCTCAAAGAATAAAATAATCTTTAAGCTTATATTATTACACAACTTTACCACATGAATTTCAAAGGTTTGAATTTGAACAACTCACCTCAATTAATACTTAAAGTTGTCAAACATTAATTAAAAGGAGAGTTAAAGGGAGATGGAAGGTTGGGTTTCGTGTGGTCCCCACCACACTTAATCCTCCCAAGGGAGGTTAAGTGGATGTGGGTCCCACTCCCAACTCCCTTTGGAAGGAATTATAAAAAACACATCAAGTTAAAATAAAATTTTGTATTTCACAAATTTTATTTAACTTAATCTAAAAACCCAAAAACTAACTTTGAACCCGTAATAAACGCAACTTCCAAAAAGGTATCCTTAAGCGAATATCGGCGCTGCGAGTTCATCGGTGCCCTCGGATTTCAATTCCGAGCACCAGATCAAAAGTTAGGAATTCCCGCTCGTTCGTTCACTGAACGTACCCGATCCAAACTTCGGAAATTGATTCCGGGCATTCCGGGCCTCGGAATCAGGTGCCGTCAGAAACCGCGCTCTTGTAAAATTCCAAAGAAAATTAAGAAAAAATTTCCCTTGAATTTTACGGGTCTTTACATTACTCCCACCTCAGGGCTTTACATCCCCGTAAAGATACATCAAAAACTAGGGAAACAAAAGAGGGTACTGAGCACGCATCTGAGCCTCCCGCTCCCATGTGCTCTCTTGGAGATTTCCGTGCTGCCATCTGATGCGCACAAGAGGAATCGATCGCCCACGCAGGACCCGCTCTTGTCGATCCTCTATCTCCACCGGGACCTCCGTAAAAGTCGCCCCATCGTCAACGTCAAGCTCCCCATGGTCAATGATGTGCGTCGGTTCGTGCACGTATCTCCTCAGCTAACATACGTGGAAGACGTCGTGCACTCGGTGCAACTGAGGTGGCAGAGCCATGCGATAAGCCACCTCGCCAACCCTGTTGAGGACCTGAAAGGGTCTGATGAAGCGCAGAGATAACTTGCTGCCTCGGCCAAATCTCCAAATACCACGTCGAGGTGAGTCCCGCAAGAAGACGTGGTCGCCATCCTCGAACTCTAGTGGCCTCCGCCTCCTGTCAGCTTATGGATTCTGCCGGCTCTGAGCTATACTCATCCGCTCCTGGATGACCTGGACCTTCTCTGTCGTGGCCTGGACCATCTCTGGTCCCACCAGAGCTGCAAGATTTTTTCTTTGTCGATAAGAGAAATCTGGTCCCATCCCCTGGATGAACCACATTCTTTGCCTAAAACAGTCAATCCTAACATGGATGATACTAATCCATACCAAGGATGACGTCGTAAGGCCTCGACGCTACTACTAAGAGATTCAACCGTTACTCTCGCCTCCAAGGGTTGAGTCACACTGTCGGCATCAGTGTGTGGTAACTGGGTCTCCTCCAGTAGATGTCTCACAAGTGAGGGTCAAGTCAACAGCCAAAACTGGAACCTCTTAGTAACATCACGAAAGAGGACAGGAACAAAAATATCACAAAGGTATTCATCTTTTATTATTGCAGGTCATAATACAAGACGCTACACAAATGCAACAAGGAACCAGAAGTACAAAGGATGTATCCACTAGTTCTGCTCCTGTCCATCGGCTCCCAGAGCTCCATGATCGAAGGCCTCGGTTGCCTGAAGTTGAGCTCTTGCATGTTCACCTACTCCCTGTGGTCGGGGTGGACCTCCTGTGGTGGTGGTGGAAGAGCCTCAAAGCGTCGCCCACCACCGGCTGCTCGTCCAGCTCCTCTGCCTCGTCCGCCTCCTCCCTGCGGTCCGCCACGGTCGAACCTCTGCCTCTGCCTGGGAGGTTCTTCACTTAACTGCTGATCATCAGCATGGCGGGTCGGACAGTCACGAGCCATGTGACCAATCCCGCCACAGGAGTAACACTGCCCACTCTCGGCACGCCTGGCTCTGACTCCACCCCAGCTTCCCCGTACAACTGAGCCTGAGTCGTGCAGTCGGCCACCGGTAGGTCTGGTCTGCCTGGAACCCTGAGTCATCCGTCGGCTACCTGTTGTCGAAGACTCCGCTATCTGCCGCCCTGCGGTAGGTCTCGCTATGGACTCAGCCAGGAAACTCTCGATCAGGAGGGCTCGCTCCAGTACTCATGTCTGAGTCGGTATGCTGAGGGAGATCAGTGATGCCCTGATATCGTGTCTCAAACCCTGCTCGAAGGTCCGGGCCCGGAAGAATGGGTCCCGTACCATGTTGGTCGAGTAGCGTGAGAGATTGGTAAATCTCGCCGAGTACTGAGCGACCGTCATGCTGCCCTGCCGCAGCTGAAGAAGCTCCTGGATACGCACCGCACGAAGGGTGGCGGGGACGAACTCCGAGCGAAAAAGGCTCTCAAGGTCTGTCCAAAGTAGAGATGCCTCATCGTGCACCTGGAGCATCAAGCTCTACCATCGTCCTGCTGCTGCGTGTAGTAGGCTCGCAACGAGGATCACCATGAGGTCTGCTGGTGTCCTCACTAGCCTAAACACTCGTACCACTGCCTCCAGCCAGTCCTCTGCTGCCTGGGGATCCGTCTCCCCGCGAAACCTGGGTGGTCGCTGGCAATGAAACTCATGCAGTGCGCTGAGGCGACGTGCATCGTCAGCGGCTGGTGTTGGAAGTATTGGGGGCTCGGCGGGTAGTGCTACCGCCGGTGCCACTGCTGACAAAGGGCCCTGCACCGAGGCCTCATCGCTCGGTGGGCTGTCGTCACGCTCAACTCTCGGAACCCTAGCTGGCTGCCGTCGTGGGGCCATCCTGAAAAGGAAACAGGTGCGCCACGGTCAGAACAGTAAACCTGGTGAGCTGATTTATGTAATCACAAAGAAAACTTTGAAACACACACGCAATCAATGTTTTCGTGCATTCAGTCAGAAATCAGAAGTCAGGGTCCTGGTGTACGGATACGTCGGCCGCCGCACCAACACTGGACTCCCTGGACTGATAACCACACTCAATACGCTAAACATTATTGCTTCACATAGAAAAGATCAGAGTTCGCGGTAGAACCGAACTCCTCTGATACAAATTTGTCACGACCCGCCCTCGGGGTCCGTGCCGTGACTACCCCATGCCCGCCTTCCATAGGCCAGGGGCTGGCGACTAGCACCAAGGCGTAAATCCCTGTAAAATGGGAAGGCATTGCCTTTGTAAAGTAAACAAACACCACAGAGAAAGCAAGCGGAAAGTAAACACTAAGCAAAAGCAGAGTACAACTGAAAGTGCGGAAACGTAAATGGGCTAGTATACAAACCCAAACTGAAAGTAAAGTACAACTCGAAAGGAAAACAGAAACTGAAAGGTAAAAGCCGCTACACCGAGCTGTCCACTGGAAATCCCACTTGAAGGGTGGGTACAGATAGCTCCTATGCTCCACGGGTCCCGCCGTCCGCTCCGAGCACGTCCCGCCCAGTGGTCCACCTCCGGGTACCGTCCCGCTCTGCAAGCCTCAGCTAAGGTCAACGTTGTCCGTCGTCTGCAACCAACACAACGTAGTGCGGGCAAAGCCCATGCAGGGGTGAGTATAAGCTACTCAGTAGGGACCCCGAGACCCCTGAAGGTCTCCCAAAATCCACAAAGGATAAACCACAAAGAAAGGTACAATCACGAAGTAACAACCGACACTGCTTAGGTATATGCCCATACATATACCTAAGTCACCAAATTCAAATACGCTCCAACTTCCGAGCCCAAGTACAACTCAGTCCACACAGGAAAGTAAATGTATTCCACATAGGAAAGAAAAACGTAATCCACACAGGATTGCACAACACAATCCACACAGGAAAGAAATAGGTTCCAGCTCACACAGGATTTTCATTATCAAAAACGTAACTACTGAAGAGCCCCATCTCTGAAGTGTACAATGTCCTGTCACGACTCTGAGATACTGCTCACTAACCTAAGACTGCTGAGGTACTCCTCCTGTCGAGTACCGCGGGTCTGCCGCCAACTACCGGGCGCTCCGTCCGCTGAGGGTCTGCTGCCAAATACCAGGCGCTCACCCAAATAGCCAACAGAGGTACTCCACCAGTCGAGTACCGCGGGTCTGCTGCCAACTACCAGGCGCTCTGTCCGCCGTGGGTCTGCCGAAAAATACTGGGCGCTCCGTCCACTGGCTAGTCGACTCACTCCAAGTCGAGTCGGTCGAGCAGTTTTCAGGTCTCAGCCGGCTACACGGTCTCCGTACTCCGTACGCTCGTCTCCAGTATCGCGGGTCTGCCGCTACAACCAAGCGCACCACCTCAATCGAGTAGAACATAAGATTCAGCTCACACAGGTATACTTCTTCGGATGACGTTAAAGATGATCAAAGAACCATCTAAGTCATCGGACCCACGAAGGATCGATAGGTACTAACTCCCACAGTGACCTACACAGGATCAGACCCACTCAGGATCGGGCCCACGCAGGACCTGTAGCACTGATCCACGTAGGATCGCTGAGTGCAGTAGTTGTCGCTGTCGAATCCACACAGGATCTCTGTACTTTTGTCGTCGCAGTCACAGTAGCAGTAGCAGTAGCAGTCAGAGTAACAGTCGCAGCCAGCACTAGGGTTCCCGCACACAACAAGCTCGTTCGGAGGATCCGCTCCACGAGCCGAGAGACTGATACATCAACTGTCACAAAGTCCAGAGTTGATGTATCCAAAAGTTCCGTATCGTCAACAGGAACTTAACGCATCAGACTGCGCGTCGATCGGACGCCCGGTCTGAGAGTTATTGGCATTTTCGTCCCCGGGGCCCGGTTGGTTTTTAAGGCAAAACCAACCCGACCGTACTCCACCTGCGTCGAAACGTCAGGCGGAGTATGCCAAAAGATCCGTCTCACTAAGAGGAACACAACATAGCTGACGACACGTCAATCGGACGTCCGTAGCTCAAGATATGAGCGTTTCCGCTCCGAAGGCCCGGTTGGTTTCGTGAACGAAGCAACCCGGCCAAACTCAAAGTAATCCAAAACCTTGAGTGCGATATACCGAAACGACCGTCTCGATCCAAGGATCGCGATTCCGTAGACGGTTCGACAATCGGAGGTCCATGGCTCAGGTTATGGCCAAAAGACCGAAACTGATTTGAAACGGGGGGTCCGGGTCCGGGCCGACCCGGGTCGACCCGACCCGGGTCCGACCCGGCCCGGCCGGTGGAGGCGCGGCCCGGCCAGCGGCGGCACGGTCTGGCCAGCGGCGGCACGGTCCGGCCAGCGGCCAGCGTGCCGCGCATGTGCCGCATGCGGGGGGTGAAACCCCCCCTTTTCCGGATCTCGGCCGGCCTAAGGCCGGCCGTTTCTTTACACACGCGGGACCCGCGGGTCCCGCCTCCTATCCAAACCGGCGGCCGGCGCGGCCGGCCGCCTTCCTCTTCTCTGCCGCGGCCGTAGCCGCAGCTCCGGTTCTCCGCCGCGGCCGTAGCCGCGGCTCCTGTTCTCCGCCGCGGCCGTAGCCGCGGCTCCTGTTCTCCGCCGCGGCCGTAGCCGCGGCTCCTGTTCTCCGCCGCGGCCGTAACCGCGGCTCTTCTCCGATCTCCGGCAGCCGGCGAGGCCGGCCGCCCCTCGCTGTTCTGCCGCGGCCGTAGGGCCGCGGCCCATCTGATCTCCGGCGCCGGCAAGGCAGGTGCCCCTGGCTGCTCCGCCGCGGCCGTAGGGCTGCGGCCTTCCATGATCTCCGGCGCCGGCGGCCCGGCTGGCCGCCGGTCGCCTCCTTGTTCCGCCGCGGCCCGTCTCCAGCCGCGGTCTCTTTCGTAAACAACGACGCGGTGCGTCGGCACCGCGTTTCTTCGTCGCAGCACGCTCCGGCCATTAATTCTTTTTTTCCTGCGCGGTTGCAACGACACCGCGCTGTCTCCGCTAAATTAACACGAAAGAATAGAAGGGGGAGGAGAATCTGCCGTGTTCGTGCGGTCCGGTCTCCTCCCGTTATAACGATATCAGTTGGCCAATCGTGTAAACACAACAATGAACGTTTCACAAATTTTTAATAAAATTTGGAACTATGCCCAACGGATTTTCTTTCATGCTCGAGGGAAAGAAAACACATAATTTAAAAAGGGAAAACCCCTACCTTGTTTCTGGAACGAAATTCGATGATCGACAACGATTCGCGGAAGTCGAGCGTCGCGGAAGAAGAACGTCGATGTCGCGGTTATGTCGTCACGGGAGACGGAGAAAAGAGGAGCGGCGTTCTTTGTCGAAGTTCGAAGGTTCTTCGTGTTCTTCGTCAGAGTTTGAAGAAGAAGAAGAATAAGGTGAAGCTCCAAAATTCCTCTCAAGGTGGTATAAGAATTCTCCCAGAATAAAATAAGCTTTAAGCTTATATTATTGAACAACTTTACCACATGAATTTCAAAGGTTTGAATTTGAACAACTCACCTCAATTAATACTTAAAGTTGTCAAACATTAATTAAAAGGAGAGTTAAAGGGAGATGGAAGGTTGGGTTTCGTGTGGGCCCCACCACACTTAATCCTCCCAAGGGAGGTTAAGTGGATGTGGGTCCCACTCCCAACTCCCTTTGGAAGGAATTATAAAAAACACATCAAGTTAAAATAAAATTTTGTATTTCACAAATTTTATTTAACTTAATCTAAAAACCCCAAAACTAACTTTCAACCCGTAACAAACGCAACTTCCGAAAAGGTCCCCTTAAGCGAATATCGGCGCTGCGAGTTCATCGGTGCCCTCAGATTTCAATTCTGAGCACCGGATCAAAAGTTAGGAATTCACGCTCGTTCGTTCACTGAACGTACCCGAGCCAAATTTCGGAAATTGATTCCGGGCATTCCGGGCCTCGGAATCAGGTGCCGTCAGAAACCGCGCTCTTGTAAAATTCCAAAGAAAATTATGAAAAAATTTCCCTTGAATTTTACGGGTCTTTACATAATTATATAATATGTGCACTAAATATATCTTACATGGTGAAACAGACTTGAGAAGGCAAGGAAATCAACACATTAAATAATGAAAAATAATGAAAAATTATTATAAAATGGATGGTAAAATCACTACTAAATAATACTATAATAGTGTTGGACATTATCAGAATTAGAAAAAAGTTGTGATATGGGTACCCTTTATCAGTGCTAAAACATGCACTGATAAAGGTTACCTTTTATCGATGCTTTTTTCTAGCACTGATAAAGGGAACCCTTTATCACCACATTTTTTAACGTTGACAAAAGGAAACTGTTATCAGCGCATTTGATAGCACTGATAATGGGTGTCCTTTATCAGCACATTATTTTTATCTATAATAATAGAAATCCTTTGTCATCTCTTTATTTTTTTCACCAAAAATGGAATCCTTTATCAGTGATTTTTAGCACTGATAAAAGTATGAATAAAATGAAATTATTAAATAAAAAATGATTTTATTAAAATAATATGAAAAGAATTTTAATTAAATAATTATTTATAAATATGAATTAATTTATTATAACGTATATAAATTATAAATATTATATATTAAATATATAGATTTATGTAAAATAAAAAATAAAAAATAAAAAATAAAAAATGAGTATATTGAGAAAAATATTAAACATTTCATTAATTATATAATCATTGATAATTTAAATTAATAGTATTTATAAAATTTATCGATATATATTAATTTATGTAAATGTGATTTCTATAATTTAAAAAATTATTTCTGATTTACATTAAATAGTAATTTATTTAGTAAATTATGGTTTATAAAAAATTTAATATGAATTAAAATTACTAACTAATTTAATCGAGTAATGGACATAAATGAATGTATTTTGATATTTTAATTTAACACAGGTCAAATTTACATATTATATTGATTTCAAATATACTTAATTAATGCATTTTTATATACATACACAACCACATATATTTTTTGGTGAATTTAATCAATTTAAATTATTTATTTTAAATATATTTATTTACTATGTTTTCATATTTTCAATATGAATTCATCATTATTTCAAAATATATCTAGTTTTATATGTTTTATATTATTCATACATAAAAAAATTCAATATTATTATTATTCTTAATTAATCAATTTTACTCATTTTTTACATGCATGAACATAAGATTAAATATTCATTAATAATGTTATAAATAATTTTGTTAAATAATATTTACAAATAAGTATATTTCAAAATGTTTATTTACAATTTTTATACATTTATAATTATAAATAATTAAATAATATTTTTTAAAGCATTTTTATATAATTAGAAATAAATAATTATTAATTTATAATAAATTTATTCTATTAATAAATGTAATGAATATATTTATATATATTTATATTAATATAAATATTTTTTAAAAAACGTTTTTATATCATTTCTGATAAATAATTATTCATTCAAGGAAATATAAAAAATTATTTTATAAAAAAAATAAAATTTTAATAACTATAATTAAATATAATAATATTCCACTTTTAAAAGTTTTTTTTCAAAAAAATTATAAGTATTTATCAGTGGTTTTTTAACTATGATAAACATAGAGATTTATCAACGGTAAAAAATAACTAATAAATATTCATTTTATCATCACTTATTAACATAACTCTAATAAATGTTATCTTTATCATCGCTTTTTTGGAAGCACTGATAATAGAGTCTCGTTCAATTTTAGGAACCCCTAACCATCAAAAATCAGTTTGCAATATATGAATCTCTCCATGGAAGAGACTTGCAACCTAATCCCCTAACTGTCGAATCCAAACTTGAATCTAGGCTACAATCAAGGTTCCCACTATTCCAAGGCTCAAATCCGTGGCTCAAAATATTCAAGTGTGGAACGAAACCAAGGATCAAGTGAAATCGTAGTTTTTATATATATATAATTTTTTTTAGTTATCAAATAATCTTTCTCGTCCAACATATGTGTATCCCAACAGGTTTAGTTTCACTATCCTATAATAAAACAACCTTAAATTCGTTATTTTTTGATATATTAATGTAATTTATTCCTTGATAGCAAGTTAATATTTTTGGGACATCATTGGTACTATTAGACTTGCAATATATCCATCCCAATGTTGGGTCATGTTGTCGTTAAGTATAATAGGGTCCCAATACCTATATTCCATGACATCTACCTCTTTGTAATCATAAACTTTTGAAAAAAAATTCCATACAACGGTTGTGTTTTCCTTGGATTGGAATATTCCTTTGAAAATCACATGGGAACCCCTTTTTCATATTTTGATTAAGAAATTAATGGGATATGATTTCATGATATTCCTATAAACCAAGGTTAATGTTTCCAAATCATAGAAATCTCGATATTGAAGCTCATGTGACCCACAAAAAAATTTCATAATGTTTTATCCAATCCTCAAATATGATTTCACCAACATATAAGATTACCAAAATATGTTGATCGTTCTACTTCTTGATGTATAGGGTGTGATCAACTCTACCTCACTAAAAATGAGGATTTCTTCAGTATTGATCTAACCTTAAATACAAGGTCCTCACTGATTTTTTTATCTTATATAATGAATTATTTAACAGGAAAAAATTTATTTCATTTTCATCCATAATAACCGCATATGTTTACTCAATGTACACCCCTTAAGAACTCCATTTAGGAATATGCATTTGACAAACATGTTATAATCATTTATCTACATTTCAACTAAAATAGAAAAAAATAAAAATAGTTTACTACTGGGATATGAGATTAAATTAATCATAAATATAAATTCCATTGATCCATGATTTCCCCTTTCACATTATACATTATTTATTTTTATCCACTTTTCCAAAGTCAATGAGTTTATTACTGAACACCCAATAGGTTCGCATAACATTTTTCTCACCAACCTTGGAACAATTTCCCATGTCACATTTTTCTTATTCATATAAAGCTCCTCGTGCATGAATTTTATTTTTTTATCATCCTTTTCAGCCTCCCCAAAATATTTAGGTTCTACATGGGGGAAAATAACTTTATTTTTAGAGTGTTACTCCTTCATGTTTTCACCAAATATTTATGATCACCAATTATATTTTAATCATTCATTTCATACTTGAATTTATTTCATTAAGTTGATAAAAATATACTAATATTTTAAATGATAACCCACTCATTAATAATTCTTAAATATCACTTCATTTCCTTCATTACACATCTAATACAAACTATATATGTTTTACATTAATCCATATAAAAATATATCATTATTTAACATTGCCTTTTGGTACCACCCTTAGAAATCGTTGATTACCAACCTTGTAATTCTTACAAATGGGTGGCATTACCCCCTTTAGGGAACCCAAAAGAGTATAACTTTCTTCCTCATCTGTTTTATCAACAAATGGTTCTTATTGCAATTTATAACTTAGGACACATCCCCAATCTATTTGTTTTATTTTATTACAATGACAAGTAGTCATCATATGGATGACTATTTTGCTGAGTACTTCAAACAACATATGTTCCTATCAACAAGATATTGATGATGACTTCTAAACAACAAAATGAAATGATTTTTATTCGATGGATGAGCTGACGAGGATGGAAATTTTCTAAAACTTTCTCCTTTAGATGACTTTAGAGGATAGCACCTACCATTGTTTAGGAAATATTTTCATAAATCTAATTACACATTTTCTTCAAAGAATATAGAAATTATTTGAAATAATATTTTCCTTTATTAGAACTATATATTACTTTCAATTTTTATAATTACTATCTTTTTTCTATTTATTTGATTATTATAAAACATTAATATTTTATGAACCCAATAGAATGTCTTTAATTTCATTCAGATGATTCAAAGATTCAATCCAATGTATCTTATTTTCCCCTCATTCTCGACACTAATTTATTGATTGTTTGTCAAAGTCTTTTTGTGTTTTTTATCATCATTTTTTCATTACATTTGGCATATTCCTATGGTCAATAATGTTTTTACAGTAAAATCAATATCCATATAATTAATGTATTATTCCATATTTATTTTTTATTTATTTATTTTTTGTATTACTCATATAATAATTATTTTCATGATCAAGTGGATTATTTATTTATATTTTAGGTGTTTTGTTCAATGTTACCATGCTCATGATGGATTAGACTTTGAGCATGCAACTGAGATAATAAAAATAAGGAAATGTGTCAAGAATTCATACAACCATCAGGAAAAGGTGAATTACTACTACTTATTTAATTAATTTTGTAACTATTTTATCTATTATTTATAAGTTAATTTCCTTGTCATTTTTATATAATACTTATTTATTTATTACAAAAATCTTTTTGGAAGTCATGTTTTTCTTTCAACTATCTTCAAAAAGATATAAAAGATATAAAATTATTTTTTTTCCAATATAACCACATTTTCCATTTTAATTGTATTTATTTATGGAACTGCCAACATTGCATATTGATTCGATGTTGATAGCTGGGAAACCACTATCATTGTTGAAATTGAGAAGAGTAAATTTAGTATATGTGCATATTGTAGGGAATTCTTGTGATATTATGGGAACATGATCTTCCTCTTCTCTTTTGTCATTCAACAACAAGAAAGGTTTTTCATCTATGAACATCGATTTAATATGATGTGTTGGAATTTAAACATAGAAACACAATATAAAGGTGGTTATGTGATGCCCCAAAACTTTTTCTTTCGTAATAATGAAATTTTATTGTTTTACTTTGTCTAATTTACATGTAATCCAAATAATTATTTCAAAATAAAAAACAAGGCTTGTTTTATTTAACTAAGCACTAAAATGATTAAATTTCTTAAAGGATAAGATAATCCAATTATCCAAAAATACCTACTAAAAGACATATTTAAATCAAAGGGAGACATCCCAATAGAGCAAAAATCCCTAGAAAATAGTGGGGGTCCTCTAAATCTATCACAATGAACATTAGTATATCCTAAACCACAACAACCTTGCTAAGAATAACAGGAATGATGAGAACCATATTCTCTATGCCATTTTGAAGTTAGATCACCCTAATCATGTTTTTATAAGGCCTTAAAGATAATCTGACCATTGCCTTCTTTAGGTGACTGTTGAGTCTCTAATAGAAATAAAACCTTATAGTCATTGGGTTTTATGGTAGATTAATTTAAAGTATCTAGGAATAATGAGTTTTAGAAGTGTTTAAAATGTGAATTGATGTTACAAAATTAAACATGTTTATAAAAAACTCTTTTTATATATTTTAGATGGATAATGAATTAATGTTTAAAATGGGTTTGAATCATATGACTTCTGTTTTAAAATGAATACCAAGAGAAGCACACATTTGATACTACTTTGTTTTGGTACAAAGAAACATATTTTTGAGTATGAAATCGTACAATGGGAAAATGAAATAAAGGACTATTATTATATTTTATATTTTAACTATACTTAGTGAATTAAGTATGTAAGTATTTCAAATGTATTAAAAATCATTTTATAAATGTTTTCATCATTGGATGAATAAAAAATATCTAAATTAAAAATATGTTATGGATTTTAAATGTAAAACTATTATGGGATTTCTCTTAGGACATATTAAACCTTAATTTTGAATGTTGATGTTTTGAAACTCAAATGTTTATAAACTCTGAAATGTTTGGTTTTAGGATTTTTTTAACCATAATAGGGAGTTTATATTCTTTTTTTATAAACATTATAAATTTATATTCATGTGTATATTAAAAATTTAATATTAACTTTACCAAAAATTTGGTGAGTTCCCCACAAAGTCGAGGGAAACCAAGAAGGCCAAGCCACTCAAGGCCTTTGTGGGAATCTCACTCACATCCCTAAGAAAATGGAACATGGATGTGAAAGCACAGTGTGAGCATAAGTATGAATACTTAGTCCCTAACCGCACACGATCCTGTGAAGGGGGAACCAGAGTGCGCCACTATGTGGGGCGGCACGATGGAAGGGGTGGGCGCAGAAGGGCATCCGTGGAGACCCGTTATGGGGAGGTACTGGGGAGGGTGGATTTTTGGACAAATTCCAGGAGCTCTGGGCTTATAAAACCAACCATAAATCCTCCACATTTAGATGTGGCATGGGTTTTTTATGTGAAAATTGTGTTTCAGCTGTGAGATCTCGTAGCGTGAGATCGGAGCCGTCTGATCGTTTCAGCCATTGAACCCACACAGTCGCGTTGTTACTCCACATTTTTATCATCTATTCGATTCCTTCAGGATCTACCCTCAATTGTTATTTCCTTTTTGAAACATTGTGTTTCTAGTAATCTTCTGATCGAACCAAAGCGTTAATCGTGACCATTCATCCATTTTTAAATCTTTGAATCCTTCTCTTCCATCCCATCACGTCTTAGCAGATCTGAGTCGTTAATTATTTTACAAACCCTCTGTTGTCTCCTTATTCTTCCTCAATCCATGTGTCACACCATTAGCTATCGCTACATTGTTTTCCCTTCATTTTTTCCACACTTGTGACCTCCATCAGTGCTCCTTTCTCTTGTTTTCCCTAAGACTAGATACACTCTGTCTTATTTTAAACTGAGGTGCCTTGGTTTTCAATAAAATTTACCCTTAAAATAATATATATATAATTTATTAGTACAACAAAAGATCATGGGTGTATGTACCCACTTGGATTGTTTTCATTAACAATGATCAATCCAAGATCAATACGACGATTAATGCCATACTCCATAGATGGAATCACTGAAATAGACAAAGAAGAAGAAAAGTTATGTAACCAAAAACAAGGATCATCCCAAGGTTGATTATAATTAATTTAATTAATTTACAAGTAGTAACTTTTATGGTGTTCTTTCTTAATTGATATTTCTCATCACGTTTTCATGTGATTCGTTGTTGCATCAAAGAAGGCAAGTGTAGACTTCCTCTAGCGGTGATCTACAAGTGCACCACATATCTCTAGAGGTCTCCAAAGGAGTCTTCAGGTGCTAACATAGAGAAATAATTGCATGATTTGTCCACCTTAGATCACGTTGATACGATGGAGGAGGATCTCTCTCTCTCGGACTTGAGAGTGTTCTTGGAGGAATGAATTATTTCGTCCTTGAGAGAATTATATAGATTTTTTGTGCACACCGATTAAGGAAATGTTTTGGGGTTGTGAGGATATTTATAATCGGGTTTGAGGTTATATATTTATGAAAATAAATAAACGCATTACGCGTTTTATTTATTTCATTAACCCGTATTTAAAATCCCCATTAATTCCTTGACATACTCCCACACTAATTATAATAAATATCATTTAATAAAAAAACATTATCTCCTCAAAATCCCAACTGAAAAAACTACACGACGTGTAATCATTAATACACGACGTGTAATTGTTTTTCATAAAACTACACAGTGTGTAATCATTATTACACGACGTGTACCTGTTTTTCATTTCCTTTCCAAAATTAAAACTACACAGATTGTAATCATTAACACACAGCGTGTATATCTTGTTTTCATTTTATTCTTCCTCCATCATTAAAATGATTTAGGCTTTCTTTAATAATTATTAAACCACATACATGAATAATCTTTATTCTACTTGAGTACATGGATACACTTAGTGTGTGACCCTCTAGGCCTCTTTCTCATTAGAATTAGACGGGCTTGCCTAAAGCCCAATATTACTGTCTAGCAACGTGTCAAGGAACCCAAGAGAAAGAAGACAATGACACATTTATGTGTCACCTCATACGATTTCTTATAGTGTAATTAAATTCATTTTTATCAGAATCTCATCAAGAAGGTTTCATGGAAGTGTCATTAACATATATTATTTATCTTTTATTATTTTATTTATAGAAATAAACTCGTCATGGCACCATGTCTATGGAATTTATGTGACAGTTTTATTTCAATCAAAGGGCCCGAGATATCTACATCCATAAATATGGAGGGGAAAAATCATTCCTCAAATTATCCATTAACAACATGTCATTCATGACACACCCAAAGCACCCTACTTCCCACCAACTATCTTTATGACAGTATTCATTATAAAATCTATGTGTGCAATTCATGAAATGAGTTAATGATAATCTTCCAGTCTAAGGACCATTACACATGCTCAGAGATACCCATGTCTGATGACAACAAGACTTGTTGAATTACTACTAGGGGTTCTGTTTTCATAATCTCCCATATTGGAGATTACCAAGTACACACCCCATGAGATAGAGTCTCATCTTCTTACGAGTACACGCACATGATGTTCTGTATACTATGTGTCCTATCATTGTATGTCATCAAACTATAGAACTTTATTTAATAATATTATTATAGCATTTCAAGGTTCTCATCCTAGCAGGGATCTTCAATGCCCTTATTAATGTAGCAAATATTCCTTGAAATTATTGTATTACAATAATGCAGAACAATGAAGAATATATAATAAGCGTACATTCATGTAATCATAGTACAAAAAATTAGTTCTCAGGACACCTACTCTAAAAAACTCCCACTAAGACTAGATCTAAATGCCTATGACTTTTAGTCTGCATGACCTCATATGATGATCATGTTTCTGCTGAGTAATGTATTTAGTCAAGGGGACTGCCACGTTGTATTATGTGGAAATATTGCTCACTAAAACATCAACTTTATTGGAAAAATCCTTCAAGAGATGATACTTCCAATGTGCTTTTTCCGTTGATGTGACCTTGGTTCTTTTTCATGTTCCACCACTATAGTATTATCACAATAAATTGTGATAGGATCTTTACTGCTAGATACTACATCATGCTATTGTATGACGCTTCGCATCCATAATGATTCTTTAGCTACCTTAAGAAGCTGGGATATACTCAGACTCTACAGTAGAATCTACCACCATAGCTTGATTTGAGCACTTCCAGCTCACTGCACCTCTATTAAAACTGAATATATATCCATTTTGTGACTTCATGTCATCATTTTTAGTCTAGAAACTAGCATCTATATGTCATATGATGACTAGTTCCTCATCTCCTTCACAAACTATGAACATATCCTTAGTACACCTCAGATACATATGGATAGTCTTGACTACCATCCAATGGCAGTATCCGGGATCATCTTGATATCTGCCTATCACACTTAATGTGTAAGAAACATCTAGCATTGTACATAGCATATCATACATTACTGACCCAATCGCGGATGCGTAAGGGATCCTTTCCATTTTCTTTATTTTCTCCTATGTCTGAGGACACATTTTCTTGGAAAGAAGAATGCCTTGTGACACAAGAAACAATAGCCTCATGGATTGTTCCGTATTGAATCTATTTAGTATCATTTCAACGTATGTACTTTGACTCAGGCCCAGTATTCTCTTGGATCTATCACGAAAGATCTGGATCCCAAGAATATATGATGCCTCCCCAAATCTTTCATAGAGAAGAATTTATCCAACAATACCTTAAATAACTCTAAGACATGTACTCCATTTCCAATTAGTAATATTCTGTCAACATATACTATTAGGAAAACAATTTCACTTCCACTAAACCTTTTGTAGACCCAAGTCTCACATTCATTCTTAACAAATCCAAATTCCATTACGGCTTCATCAAAACGAATGTTCCATGACCTTGATTCTTTCTTAAGTCCATAAATGGATTTCTGTATCCTGCATACCTTGTTGGCATCCATTGGAGTCACAAAACCTTTCAGCTTATTTCATGTAGACATCTTCCTGGAGGTTCCCTTTAAGGAATGCTGTTTTGACATCCATTTTCCAAATTTCAAAGTCATGGTAATAAGAAATGAGAAATAGTATTCTGATGGATTTCATCATTACAATTGGTGAAATGGATTCATCATAGTCAATTCCATGATGTTGTCCAAATCCTTTTGCAACCAGTCATGTGTTATAAGAGATAACTAGTCCCTCAGTGTCCAGTTTCTTATTTAATACCCATATATTACAAACAATATTTACATCAACTGGAGGATCTACCAAAATTTAGACTTGGTTTTGTTACGAGGAAAACATTTCCAGATTCATGGCTTCTTTTCACTTGGAAACTTTTGTGCTTTCAACAGCTTCCTTGTATGTAAGAGGATCATCATTCCTAATCAATAATGAGTCACCATACACAGTGACAAGAAAACTATATCATTCTGGTTTTCTCACCTCTCTCATGATCCTACGCAGTTCTTGTGTCTATAGAATAGATTTTTCTTCCACAGGGTTTTTTGGAATCTGTTCTTATACTAACTCATGTGTATCTTGAGCCTAGACTTCATCAAATTCTATCTCTCTCCCATTGTCACTTTTAGAGATGTTCTCCCTATCGGGGAATATGTCATGTCATTCCACTGTATCATTTTTATCTGAGGGTTTTAATAGGTAATATCAGTTTTTTTTCTTTGGGATATCCTATAAATATAGACTTTGTGCCTCGGTGTACAAGTTTGTTACATGAAAAGGCCTTAATAAATGATTTGCTACACCACATATGGATATTTGATAACATGGCTTTGCGTCCACTCCACAACTCTTATGGAATAACATTTATCAATTTAGTTGGTACTTGGTTTAGTATCTATGATATTTCTTATAATGCATGTCCCCAAAATGATAATAGAATACTCGCATGACACATCATTGATCTCACCATGTACAAGAGGGTGTAGTTCCTCCTTTCACATACCCCATTACACTAAGGCGTGTAAGGAGGAGTGAGTTGAGATAGAATCCCAAACTCACGTAATAAATCAACGAAGTCCTGATTAATATATTCTCCTCCTATGTCTGAGCAGAGTTTCATAATATTCTTACCAAGCTGGTTCTCAATTTCATTCTTGTATTCATTGAACCGATCAAAAGAATCTGACTTATGCCTCATTACGTAAATATTTCCATATCTATAGAAATCATCATTAAAATTTATGAATTACAAGAACCCACCCCTTTCTTCAACTGGAAATGGTCCACACACATCTATGTGAACTAATTCTAGAAGATATTTAGCCCTTTTATCTTTCCCACTAAATGAGGATTTGGTAATTTTTCCTTATATAAATGCATGACAAACACTAAGTGGTTTTATTTCAAAAGAATCTAAATACCCATCTAGATGTAATTTTGCCAAATTTTTCTCAATGACATGACATAACCAGTGATTCCAATGTTGGGTGTTGTATGAGTCATGTGAATTAACTTTGTCATCGATTTACATTACATGGTTTGTGTATTATAACACATAAAGGTCATTATATAAATGTGCCCTACCAAAACAAATGCTATCTTTATAAAAGTAGAAACATTCATTTCCAAACATGATGATGAATCCTTAAGTATCTGATCAGGATACTAAAATAATATATTTAGTTACAAAATGCACATAATAACAACCCTTTACACCAAGATCATGCTAGTTGGTAATGTGAGGTGCTAGTCCATGATAGCTATAGCAGCAAGTCTAGCTCTGTTGGCTACTCATAGATCTAACTCCCCACGATCCATCTCCCTGAATATATGTGGTTCCTATATTTGGATATACATTTGAGCACCAAAAGTAGTATCTAATACCCAATTGGTAGAAATAGATAAATTGCATTCGATAACAAATTCACCTGAAGCTTCCACTTGCTTCCCTGGCTGGGTGTAGTTTTTCTTCCAGTGGCCCTTCATGCCACATGCGAAACAAACAGCCTCATGTTCTCTTTCCTCCCCATTGATCTTCATTTTCTTGGAAGGACATGAACAAGATTTGTGCTTAATGATCTTTGACTTCCGTTTCTTTTTATTCTCCATAAGGGAAGATGGCTTTTCACGCTTCATACCATTGTCCACATGGTGAATGAGGATAAAAATATCAGATAGAGACATCTCAATGTTGTTCATGTTGAAATTTACAACAAAGTTAGGTAATCTTTGGGGGAGTGATGCAAGAATGAGATCGATATCCAGTTCTTCGGGGAATTTAAACCCTAGAACCTCCAAGTTATCAATGAAGCCAATGAGCATAACTACATAAGGTCCATCTAGGGAACCATCTATAAGATTTCTCTGAAATAGAGACTTAGATATCTCAAACCATTCCGGTCTTGCTCTCTCCTGGTGTAGAACACAGAGGTACTCGATAATTCTATAAGAATCCATATCTTCATGAGACTTCATGAGCTCACTTGACATTGATGAAAACATCAAACATTGACGATCAAGTGCATCGCTCAAATGTTGATCGTAAACTTGGAAATCTTAATCACTCGCCCCTTGGGCAGGCGAATCAGCATGTGAGGACTCCAGTATGTAAAACATTCGTTCATGGAATAGGATAACACGAAGGCACCTAAACCATTCCAGAAAGATACTATTGGTGTGGATATTGTCTTTATCTATAATTGATCGAAGATAAAATGTGGTTGAAATGTTTTTCATATTGATTCTAAAAATTAAAATAGAATATTTATCATAACTTTCTTGATTACATTTCATAATAAATAATAAAATTTTATTATGTCTCCCACTATTTTATCAAGTCCAAATATCCCTCACCATTGATCTCAGAATGTCCTATTTCCATGACATTCTAGTGGAAATGATCCATATTCACCTTCTCATAACCTCAAAAAACGGTTGGTCATGCTATTTGATGGAATTTAGGGTGGAAGGTCTTTGCCAACTATGAGATTACAGTTCCTTGATCTATTTGGTGAACTCCCCAATCCTGAAATCCGAACATGGATTTCCTCAACACTTCCCTCCATTTTACAACAAGTCTTGAAAGGGATACTAATCTTGATGTAAAATGTTTAATTCAAATTGATACTTTCATAAGATCATTCTTTATAAAAGTATGTTTCCCAACAAGGGTTGGTCAAACACTTCATTTTTTTGAGTCCTTCCATTAATGAAAAAATGGAAGGCTTGGTCCGAAAAAATATGGTATTTCAGGTATTTTATTCTTTATGCGTAGTTTTTCATTATCACATACTTGTTAATAATAATTGATGCTTTCTTAAGTGATTATCCCTAATTTGATAATGTTTACACATAGTCCTATTTTTAGTTTATTCCATCCTTGTATTATTTATTATTTCATTAATTATGAGATCCTGACGACACATACCTAATAAATAAACCATGCAATCAAGCAGAAATAAAATAAGATGGCATGATCATGAGCTTCTATTGGTTATCTAATCCATTGGTTTTGATAAGCTAACCAAAACATGGGGAAAAACACCTTGAACTTGATGGTTTGTGTTTTTCAGATCCCACGTGTCCATAATTGTATCTTCTTGGGTTGGTTTCACCTCATCTCCGAATTTTGAAACATCTCCTTTGACTTAGGAGATCCTCCATTACATAGGTTTACATTAATTAACCCATGGGAATGCAGACCCTACACTTTATTTGTAAAAGTCTCATAGGCCAACGAATTTAAATTAAATAAATTTAAATGAAACCATAAACACACAAAGGGTCTTTGGTCTAGATCATGATCATCAATAGCATGCAACGAAATTTATGCATATTTATAATTCATCTTCTTTTAATCATTAATTTATTTATAATAAGTCGTGCTTGAATTCAAATAATTATGATCATATAATTAATCAATTATTTATCTTAAATTCATTTCTGAATTTACATGAGATTATTATCATTCATATTCCTTGTATGGTTCATTGTAATTTGGAGGAAACCTAGTGAAATACCATTTTTTGAAAGTACATAGCATGTAGGCTATATTACACGGTGTGTATTTGTTTTCACCCTTTATCCAAAGTACACGTCGGGGGATTTGGTGTGATTTATAAACGTTTGAAATTTTTAGAGTACATCGCATGTAGATTAATCAAACACAGCGTTCACTTCTTTGTTATGCGGTTACCGATATTGAAATCATGTGTACGGGGTACATGGATTCTCCAAGTACACGGTTTCACCTGGGCTGGATCAGACTACATAGCGTGTTGATTCAATATACATGATGTGTATTCCGGTTTTCATGTGTCATTTAGTTCTGTTCAACACTACGTAATAAATAATTAGGTATACACAATTCACATTTCATGGTTTGGTGGACTAGAACCGGTTCGTTGAACCTATGTACACGGCGTGTAGTTTTCACTACACGTTTTGTACTCTTGTTTCGTACAGACAGAAAGAGTGGATCCTCTAGATGAGTTATTTGTATTTATTTTAATCAAAATTAAAATTAGAAGGTTTTTTCTGTGATGTGAATCGAGAAACAGATAAGGAAGAACAGATCTCCTTCATTCAGTTTTATAGAATGATTTATTTTTAATTGAATCAAATATAAATGCATAAATTATCAAATAAAATTAAATAACTATAATCAACATTGTAACCTCCCTCTGATACCAATTAAAAGTTATGGGTGCAGTGGAAGATTGTGGGTGGATTTTCCCACTTGGCCTTTTGTCATTAACAATGATCAATTCGGGATCAATACAATGATAAACGCTAGACTCCACAGATCGAATCATTGAAATAGACAAAGAAGAAAAGACCCAGAACCAAAAACGACGATTGTCACAGGTTGATTATAATTATTTTAATTAATTAAAATGAAGTACATTTTTCGTTGTTCTTTCTTCTGTGATATTTCTGATCACGTTCTGATGTGATTCGTCGTTGTGTCGTAGAATCCAAGTGTATACTTCCTCTAGCGATTATCCACATGTGCACTATGTATCTCTAGACATTACCAAATGAGTATATGGGTGATTGCATTGAGAAACCTTTGATTTCATTGTCCGCCTTAGATCACGTTGATCTGATGGAGTAGGATATCTCTCTCAGTATTGAAAGCATTCATGGAGGAAGTATTTCTTTCATCCTTGAGTGAAATCTCTAGAATTTTTGTGCACAAAGATTAAAGAAAAGTGTTGTGGTTATGAGGATATTTATAATTAGGTTTAAGGTTATATAATTATGACAATAAATAAACACATTATGAGTTTTATTTATTTCATTAACCCTTATTGAAAAACCCCATGTTGAATCATTAATTCCTTGACATGCGCCCATGATGGTTTTAATAAATATCATTTAATAAAACAACATTATTTCCTCAAAATCCATACAGGAAAAACTACATGGTGTGTAATCAATAATACATGGCATGTACTTTTTATTTATTAAACTACATGGTGTGTAATAATTAATACATGGCATGTACTTGTTTTTCATTTCCATTCCAAAATGAAATCTCCCTGTTGTGTAATCATTAATTCATGGTGTATATATATTGTTTTCATTTTATTCATCCACCATCATTAAAATTATTTATGCTTCCTTGAATAATTATTAAACAACATATGGGAATAATCTCTATTCTACTTGAGATACTTGGATACGCTTAATGTATGACCCTCTAGGCCACTTTCTCATTGGCATTGTCGGGCTTGCCTAAAGTCCAAGATTACTGTCGAGCAATGGGTCAAGGCACCCAAGAGAAAGAAGTTGACGTCGCATTGACATGTCACCGCATACGAACTCTTAATGTGTAATTTAATCCCTTTATCTCAAATACTTATCAAGCAGGTTTCATGGCAGTGTCATAAACCAATATTCCTGATCTGTCATTCTTTGACTTCCAGAAATAAACTCGTCGTGACACCATTGGCATGGAATTTTTATGACAGTTCTATATAAATCAAAGGGCCCGAGATATCTACTTCCATAAATATGGAAGTGTCGAATCCTTCCTAGACTTATTCATTTACTACACATCATTAATGATGCACCCAGCGTACCCTTCTTCCCAGAAACTATCTTCATGGTGGTTTTTTGTCAGAAAATCTATGTGCACAAGTCATGACATGATTTAATGATAATATTATAGTCTAAGGACCTTTACACATGCTCCCAGACATCAATGTCCGATGACACCAAGACATGTGGAATTACTACTGGTGGGTCTGTTATGATAATCTCCCATGTTGGAGATTACCAATTGCGAACTCCATGAGAGAGAGTCTCCTCTTCTTACGAGTAGTCACACATGATAGTCTTTATAATATGTGTCCTATCATAGTATATCGTCAAATCATATAACATTATTTAAGAATCATGTTATACCATTTTAAGGTTTTCATCATAGAGGGGATCTTCCATCAACTTATTAATGCAACAAATATTCGATAACATTATTATATTATAGTCATGTAGAACAATGAACAATATATAATAAATGTACATTCATGTAATCAAAGTAATAACAGTTGGTTCTCAGGAAACCAACTCTATCTATATATACAGTTTATATGTATAATTATTTTTGAAACCAAACCCTACGTGTGTTCTTCCTCTCTAGTGCTTCTTCAACCTCCGTTCGAATTATTCTCCTTCTTCGAACTAGGTAAGGGACCTAGTTTGTCTTGATTTTTTATAGTTTGAATATATATATACATAGATTTATATATATATATATATATATGTCTGGGTATAAGATCTACTGGTTTCTTCTATGATGGTGAATTTGCTTTCCTAAATGATGTTCTTAATTCTTTACCATGCAAGGGCCTTGTGAATTTTTTTATGTTTGATAAATCTCTCTCTATATATATACCTAAACATATATATGTATATTCATAAAAAGCAAACCATTTATGTTTTATATCACTATTTAAAGTTAATGAACCTTTTTTTAATTAATGTTTCTAATATATTTAAATCAAGTAACTGTTATTAGATTTTTGGTGTAAAATCCTGTTATACATTATGTATATTTGGTTATACATATATATACATACATTTATTTACATACTATATATATATATTACTCAATTTAAATATTTATAATCCTTTATTTTCTGATAATCGAAGTCTTAAATAATGTTTTTGAAAATATGTGATAATTAAGAGCTACAACAAATTTGGTTTTTAAAAACCATTGATTATGGGTTTTAACCATAACTCACATTATGTTTTCATGAAAAAAAAATTGGTGATTAAAATATTTTTCTATTTATATATAATTAAATTCTTATGTATGCAACCATCACATGAAATGATTTTTTTTCATCTAGCCGATTGCACTAGGGATAGGCTACTATAATTGTTTTTAGTGATTGTAGCTTATTTGACATGGCCATTTATCAGCATATATTTTTAAAATGTATTAAATTAAAAATTATTTATTTTAAAATATAAAATGTTTATTTCCATAAAATAATAATTTTAGAATTTAATGGTTATAATTTTATGCGAAAATACCAGATTAATCATTTATTTTTCTATTAATTAGTTATTGTCACATGTATTATAATATGCCTACCATACATGTCATTTATTAAATTGCTATAAACATGATGTATTTAGTTTTTTTCTTGAAATATAATGCATGATTTTCTATATTTTTTTAGATTATAAATAAATGTAATTAAACTCTTATGACGTTTCGAGAATTTTACGAACTAAAATTTTCAATGTGGTATGAGAAACTTTGAATAATATGAAATGATAATTTTATCTATTCAATGTGGTATGGGACACTTTGAATAACATAAAATGAGAAATTTAATTATTCAATGTGGTATGTGATTATTTGAATAAATGATAGAATTTAATAAATCCCAGAGGAATGGGACACATTGATTTAATGACATTTAGAAAAATAAGGAATGCATTGGACTTAGTATGTGATGTATGGGGCCCGTTATAGCCCCTTGATGCATCAGTAGGTCTCATGAGACAAATAAATGTGGAATTGGATGTGGCATTTCCCAATTATGATTTATGGTTTTGGTTGAGGCCTTAGTCATTTTAGACGTATAGACCAAGGCTTTGACAAAATGTATTAGAATGTCTGACATATACACTTCCCTTATTAATATTATGATAATTAATTAACCAAGTGGATATTCAACTAGTGGAATATACTTTGTTTATAGATTGTACTTGTGAGTATCAGAAGAAGTACATGCTTATGGAATAATGTTTATTCGTAACTCTGAGATTTATCATCCAATTAATGATTTATAGTTTGTAAGGGATGAAAATGAATTTATCCTTTTATGCGTAACTATGATCATTTATTACATCCATCTGTAAATTTTGTACCTTCACTTTCCCATGTCACACATATTATTGTTAGAATAAATCTTTCTTTATAGGTTTCACACCATATATTCTGTATAATAATTCTTATTATTAGAACATGATTCATTGTAACTCTTTAAATATTCCATGAAATGTTCACTAGTAATGTTTGAAAAAAAATGTTATTTTTTGCTTCAGGTATTTCAGCTTTCCTAAAGAAAATGTTTTATGAATAATTTTTAAGGATTGTTTTCAAAAGGATTTAATTTATATATTATGTTTTTTTAAAACCTCTTACTAGGCATTTGTATGCTCACCCAATTTATTAATTTAAATTTTACAGGTTTTGTAGATTTGAGTTACACATATTGGTGGAATCTTTGTGGAGTTATTTTCTCTTTTAGTTTAAAGGAATATAATTTTTATATCTAGTTTTCCAGAATCTAATCCAAAATGATCACTTTTAGTGGAACATTATATGTAATTCATTAGAAATTTGTTTTATAAAAAAAATACACACCATGTTTTGTTGAAACTTCACCAGATCGAGGGAACATTGGGGTCGGGGTGTGATATTTGGTATTAGAGGATTGGTTTAGACAACCCTGGAAAATTAAAACAACATTAAAATATTGATTATGTATTACTAAGTAGAAGTATTAATGAATTTTTTTATGGAAGATGAATCAAGCCTTCTGTCTCTTCCAATAAAAGTATTAGAGACTATAGTGGGAAAATCCTTTTTAGAAGGCTACGATATTTTTGATAACCTTCTTTTGTAGTTCAAAAACTTCTTACATATATCCAATTCTCCTCATGTACTCCAACTTCATTGAGGATGAGTCTTCGACTATTTTCTTATGATGAACACTAAATTATTGTTCTATACAAGGAAGGGAAAATACTTTGAGGGTTTATTTAAATTGTTTACCATATGTGGTAATGATTCATCTCAAGAGGACATCCAAGAGTCTACCAGGAGGGTGACCTCAAAAAAACATACCTATGTCAAATCGTGACCTACAGTCTCTGTGGTCAAGTTATGGACTTTGAAATATTTGGGGACAAGTCTTCCAGTTTTTTTCTCGATGACAAGTTCATACTGATGTCGCTCAACTTCATACACATCATTCATCACTCACACTAAACATTAAAGGTCCACATGTGTTTGATCCTATTTTCTTTCATTTAATCTGGACCAAATATATTAATGAATTTGTGATCGCTTGGGGGCTCCTCTTAACTGGAAATTGGTGAAATCACCAACATCAGTGTTACCTGTGATGAGACATCATGATGGATGTCTGGAAATCCATACCACAGGCATTTGAGAGGTAGAGAATGGTTATGTAAGAACTTGAGTTTTGTGAATCTTGTTTAAATGAATAAATGATATATTTTATTTTTTGGTACTCTAACATGATTTTACAAAAAAACATCTCTATTTTAATATGATTATGCTTTACTGAGTAAATCATGTCTCTTGAAATTATCAGATGGAAGATGTGAGTTCGCCAACCAACCTCTTATCAGTCCCCACTGAATTAATATAACACATAATTATAAATTCATGTTATGAAGACTACATCCCTTTCTCAAACCCACGCGTAGCCTGAAAACACCTCTATAGATTTTCCCTCACCTCAAATATCTTCTGTTTCTAAAAAGGAGAGATCTGCACCTGTAATTGTATCGAAAATGCACAATTTTCAATGTACAGATATATAGGGAAGTTCCAAGAAGGTCTTTTTTGTTTCACCTTATCTAAGAACTACCATGCCTTGGGAAAATTTCGTGATGATGCTTTGGAGGGTGGCACTTGAGCAACCTATCTGTTCTATGTCTCATGTTTTGTTTTATATGGGATGTTTTATGAATTTTAAGTTCTCAAGTACGATGTAGTTTGAGGTATTTATAAATAACTAGTCCACTTTCAAATCTCCGACCTCAACACTTCTCTTGTCTCTCTTTGGAATACCAAGTGTTTTATTCGTGGTTTTTAACCTAACAAATCAGGGTGTCTATCTGCCAATGAGGTGAAGTAACTAGAAACTAGTCTGGGTATCCACCTGGAGACATCAGCGGATTATCCGAAGTGCTGGTTCTAGGGGAGGGGACCTCGAGAGTAAAGTCTTTCTTATTTTTTTGTTGAATTTTATGAGTGTTTTAGAATTTCAAGGATGAAATTATTTTAAGGGGGATAATGTGACACCCCAAACCTTTTTCTTATGTAATAATAAAATTTTATGGTTTTACATTGTTTAATTTATATGTTGTCCAAACAATGTTTTCAAAATAAAAACAAGGCTTGTTTTCTTTAATTAAACAATGAAATGATTATATTGGTTCAAGTCTAATAGAATCCAACTAACCAAAAATAAATACTAAGAGACCTATTAAAATCACAGGGAGAACACCCAACAAATAAAAATCCCATGAAAATAGTGGGGGTCCTTCAGATCCGTCATGATGGACATCAGTACAGCCAAAACCACAACAACTGTGCAAGGCATTAGAGGAATGATGATAACCATATTTTCCAAGTTGTTTTGAAGTTGGAACACCCTAATCATGTTTTTATATGTCCTTAAAGATAACCTGACTATTTTTTCCTTTAGGTAATCATTGAGTCTATAATGGCTACAAGACCTTATAGACGTTGGGTATTCTGGTGGTTTAATTTATAGTATCTAGGTATAATGAGTTTTCAAGTGTTTAAAGTATAAATTGAAGTTATAACATTAAACATGTTCATAATAATTGTTTTTTATATATTTTATAAGTATAATGATTTAATGTTTAAAATGGGTTTGAATCATAACCCTTGTGTTTTAAAAGAAATTCCAAGAGATGCACACATTTGATACTACTTGGTTTTGGTACAAAGAAAAATATTTTTGAGTTGGAAATCGTAACATGGGAAAAAAAATTAAGGACTATTTTTGTATATAATATTTTTATTATACATATTTAATTAAGTATTTAAGTATTTGAAATTTCATAAAAAGATTTTTATAAATATTTTCATCTTTGGATGAATAAAAACAAGGTCTTAATTAAAAATATGTATTGATTTTAAATATAAAACTATTATGGGATTTCCCTCAGGACATATTAAACATTGATATTGAACATTAATGTTTTAAAACTCAAATTTTTATAAACTAATGAAATGTGTGGTTTTAGGATTTCGTTTAACCATAATATATATTTTATATTGTATTTTTATAAACATGATAAATTTATATTCTTGTGTATAATAAAGATGTAATTTAAACTATGCTAAAAATTAAGTGAGTTCCTCATCGAGCTGAGAGACACATAGAGGGACAATCAACATAAGGCCTTGGTGGGAATCTCACTCACTTCCCCTGGAAATGGCCTAGGGAAGTGCATTCATATTTTGTTCTAGGTTACGTGAACATGTATTCATAGGAAGGCCCTAAGAACGCACAATCATGTGCAAGGGGCACTAGAGCTTTCCACCAGGCGGGACATCATGGCGGTAGGGGTGGGCGAAAAAGCCCAATTGTAGAAACCCGGAACAGGGCGGTACTGAGGAGGGGGAGGGAAATTTATAGACTAATTCTAGGATCTAAGGGCTTATAAATCCAATCATAAATCCTCCCCGTTTCGATGTGAGATGGGTTTTTTTATGCCGAAATAGTGTCTCAGCCATCAGTTCTCACCACGTGAGAACTGAGCCATTTGATCAGTTAATCCATTTAATCCATGCTTCCACAGTTTTCAATCCCTATTTTTTTCAGTCATTTAATTTTTTCGGGGTCTAATCTTTTACATTATTTCCTTTTTAAAACACCACATCATTAGCAACTGTCTGATCGAACCAACGCTTTAATCGCGACCGTTCATCCATTTTTAAATCATTTAATCATTCTCATTCATCCAATAATGTCTTGGCTGATTTAAGCCATTCATTCTTTTCTACACACTCTCTTATCGAATTATTCTTTCTCTAGCCTTGTGTTTCACCTGTAGCTATCGCTACTTTGTTTTCCCGTTCAGTTTTTCCACACTAGTGACCTCTGGTGGCCCTCCATTCTCTTGTTTTTCACAAGAACGGACACACTTGGTCTTATCTTAAAATGTGGTTCCATGGTTTTCCATGAAATTTTTTCATAAAATACTATATATACATTTTATATGTATAATTCAATTTTCAACCGAAACCTATGGGTGTTCTTCCACTCCAGTGCTTCTTTATCCTCCAATCAACTTTTTATCCTTCTTCGAACCAGGTAAGTGACCTAGTTTGTCTGGATTTGTTACAGTTTGAATATATATATATATACGGTTTATTATAAGATCAAATGGTTTGGACAATGATGGGGAATTGTTTGTCCTAAATGATGTTCTTATTTTTTACCATGCAAGGGTTTGAGATTTTTTTTCCTATTTGATTAATCTATATATATATATATACACCTAAACATATATATGTATTTTCTTAAAAAATATTTATGTTCTATATAACGATTTGATGTTAATAAACCTTTATTTAATTAAAGTTCCAAATATTTTTAAATTATGTAAGTGTCATTAGAGATGTAGTGTAAAACCCTTATATACATTATGTGTATTCAGTTATATGTATATATATGTATATATTTTCATATTATATATATATATATATATTACTCCATTTTAATCATTATTTGTATTTTATTTGTTGATAGTCAAATAATTAAATGATGATTTTGAAAAATACTTGATAATTAAGAGCTACAATAAATTCAGTTATTAAAACCCAAGGATTATGGGTTTTAACCATATCCTGAATTAAGTTTTCATGAAACAAATTGTGGTGATTAAATTATATTTTTTACTTATGTATAATTAAATTATTATGTATGTAACCATCACATGAAACAATTTTTTTCATCAAGCTGATTGCACTAAGGATCGGCTACTATAAAATTTTTCACTGATTGTAGCTTATTAGCATGGCCATTTATATGCAAATGATTGAAATATGTATTAAATTAAAAATTATTGATTTTAAAATATAAAATGTTTATTTTTTTAGAATAAGGATTTTAGAATTTAAGGGTTATCATTTTATGTGACAAAACCTAATTAATAATTTATTATTATGTGCATTAGTTATCATCACATGTGTTATTAAGTTACTACCATACTTGTCATTTATTAAATTTCCATAACCATGAAATTGTTAGTTTTGTTGTTTAATCTTAATGCACGATTCACTATATTTATTTAAATTCTAAAGAAATGTAATTAAACTCTTATGACCTTCCATGGATTTTATGTACTAAATTGTTCAAAGTGGTATGGGACACTTTGAATAATATGAAATGAGAAATTTAATTATTGAATGTGGGTTGGGAAACTTTGAATAAATTATAGAATTTAATAAATCAAAATGTGATAGGACACTCTAATTTAAATACATTTAGACAACTGGGGAATGCATTATATTTAGTAGGTGACAGGTGGGGCCCGCTATAGCCCCTCAATGCATCAGAAGTTCTCATGAGGAAAATAGACGTGGAATTAGTCGGGGCCTATCCCAATTATGATTTATGGTTTTGGATGAGGCCTTAATCATTCTTGACATCTTGGACATGGCCTAGACAGAATGTTTCAAAATACCAAGCATATGCACTTCCCTTATTATGTTTTTGACAATTAATTAAACAATTTGATATTCAACTAATAAAATATAAATGGTTAAGATCATGTATTTATGAGTATCAGAAGAATTAAATGCTTATGGAATAATTTTAATCAGTACTTAGAGATTTATTATCCAATTAATGATTTAATGTTAGTAAGGAAATAATTTGACGTTATCCCTTTATGCACAACTATGATGATGTATTTCTTTCATTTGTAAATTTTTTACTGGCACATTAGCATGTCACACATATTATAGTTAGAATAACTCTTTCTTTATATGTTTCACATAATATATTCTATATAATCATGATTATGAATGGATCATGTGTCATTGTAACTCTATAATTATTCCATGAAATGTTCACTTGTTATTTTTGGACAAAATGTTATGTTGTGCTTCATGTATTGCATCATTCCTTAAAAAAAATTATGAATAATATTAAATGAATGTTTTCAGAAGGTTTTAATTGAAATATTATGTTATTTTAAAACCCCCTTACTGGGTATTCGTATGCTCACCCTACATTTTAATTTAGATTTTACGGGTTTAGTATATTAAAGTTACACTGATTAGTGGTAGCTTTGTGGAGTTTATTTCTCCTCCATTTTTTAAGTATTGTATCATTTGTATATGGTTTTCTATAATAGAATCCAAAAAAATCACCTTTAATGGAACATGATGTGTAATTCATCATTTATTCTTTTTATAAAAAAAATTACACGCCGAGTTTTATTGAAACCACACTGGCTCCGAGGTAGTTTGGGGCCGGGGTGTGACAGGTTACATTAGCTGTTAGGATTTTTTAGATACATTGGGATTTGTAGAAATCAATCACACCTCAATCCGATAGTGGGTGGGACCTGTATGACTCCAACTTCATTTTTTTAGTTAAATTTGACATTGATTTTACTAAAAAATGACAACTAACATACTCAAATCCCATAAAAAATATAATTATTTGGATAAATTATGGAAATGATCCATAAGTCATTTGGGGAATGTAGGAATCATCTTCACCACAATTCGATGAATAGTGTGACCACTATGACTAAATATGACTGTTATCAGTTAAAATTCGACAGTTTAGTTCAAAAAATTACACTACCTGAAAATAAAGAAATCACACTCAAGTTTTCTTGATAACCAATTACATTGATTACTAATTCATTTTTTAAGTGTAGGAATTAGTATCAAGTCCAAATGATTCACGATGTGATCGGTATGGGTATATGTGCATGTTTTAATTTTAAAAGTAAATTTTATTAAAAAACAAGTGACTAAAAACTATGTAAACTCATGTATATTATTTTGATATAATATTAAAATTGTCCATAAGACATTTATGACATGAAGGAATTATCCTCACCTCAATCTGATGCACAATGTGACTGTTATGACTCTATGTACGTCTTTTTATTTAAAATTGATATCAATTTTAGTTGAAATAACAACTCACCTACTAAAAACTGATAAAATACTTTAATATTATTTTCTACTTTAGGGAAACAATCCATAAGTCATATTTTATCTTTACAAATTAGCCACAACTTAATATGATACATGATGTGCCTGACATGACTCAATGCGTCCGTTATTAGTTTAAAATTGAAAATTTAGTTCAAAAAATGTCACACACTGAAAACCAAGTAAACATAGTATTAATTAGTTGGTAATTTATGGAATTTATTAATATGTAATTTGTGATGTGTAGGAATTTTTCCAACTTCAAACTGATACACGATGTGGTAGGTATGGGTCATAGTTTGTGTCTCTAATTTATAATAACATTTTAGTAAAAGAGGAAAGATTCATACTCAAAACTAAGTAAATACATTTAGATAGTTTTTATACTTTATTTTAATAATACATTTTTACTTTGGGACATGTGGTAATTAATTTTACCTCAATATGACACACGATGTGATCGGTATGACTCTATGTGTGTCTTTTTATTTAAAATTGACATCAATATTATTTAAAATGACTACTAACCTACTCTAAACCAATAAAATGAATTTGGATAATTTAGATACTTTAATATAATGAACTATAAGTAATTTTTGATATTTGAATTAGCTGAACCTTGATCTTACCTATGATTTGATGGGTATAACTCAAAGTGCGTCTTATTTTTCAAAATTGACATCATTTTTAGTAAAAAAGACAAGTGATGTACTGAAAACTATGAAAACACATTTTGATTTTTTATGCCTTATGAAAATGATACATAATATATTTTTGATTTGTAGGAATCATATTCACCTCAATCTGACACACAGTCTGACCGATATGACTTCAAGTGTGACTTTATATTCATAATTAATATCAATTTTTCTAAAAAGGAAAAGTGAAATACTAAAAACAAATAAACATCATTCAGATTATTTTAATACATTCGGATAATTATCTATAAGTCAATTTTGGTGTTTAGTAATCATACACACCATAATCTAATATACAGTGTAACTGGTATGACTCCAAGTGCGTCTTTTAATTAAAAATTAACATCAATTTTAGTAAAAAGGTAAACTACATATTGAAAACTGAGAAAAAACAATCAAATTGTTTGGATAATTTATGGAAACAATCCATATGCCATATTTTACATGTATAAATAATTCAAACCTAAATATGATACTTGATGTGCATAATATGACTCAAAGTATAAGTTATTAGTTTAAAAACATCAGTTTAGTTCAAAAAAAGGCCACTCACAAAAAAGAAAGAAAAAATTCTTGGATTTTATTAATAATTTATTAAATTTATTAATAATTAATATATATTTTTGAATTGGTCTCACAAAAAAACGATACATAATATGATTGGTGTGAGTCAATGTGCATGTTTCAAGTTTAAAATGACATTTTATTAAAAAAATAAAAGTGATGTACTCAAAACCATGTAAACACATTTGGATTGTTCAGATATTTTATGAAAATGACCCCTAAGCCATTTCGGATGTATAGGAATTATTCTCATCTTGATCAAATTCATGGTATGATCATAATGACTCCATGTGTATCATTTTATTTAAAATTGAAATCATTTTTATAAAAAGGAAAACTAACCTACTCAAAAATGATCAAACACATTTAGGTTGTTCTGATACTTTGGTAAAATGATCAATAATAAATTTTTGGTATGTAGGATTCATCCTCACCTCAATCCAATATGTGATTTTTCTGGTATGACTCAATTTTTTCTTTATGAGTTTTAAATTGACATTTTAGTTAAAAAAATTTCACTAATAGAAATCCGAGAGAACATGCTTGGATTCGATTTTTAATTTAGTAAAATGATTCATAAGACATTTTTGACTTTTAGAAATAAGTATTTTTTCGAACTGACAAATGATGTGACCGGTATGAGTTAAAGTGCATGTTTCCAATTCAAAATTTCTTTTAGTAAAATATATAAGAGATGTACTCCAAAACTGAGAAACCACATTCAAATTATTCTGATACTTTAGGAAAACGATCTATAAGAAATTTGAGACATTTAATAATTATCTTCATCTTAATATGTTTCATGGTGTGACTCGTATGACTCCATGTGCATATTTTCAATATATAATTGTTATTTTAGATTAAAATGTCTATCACATTGAAAAAACCGAAGAAATGACCATAGATTTTTTTCTCATCATTCTATCTATTATTACTTAATTAATTTACCTATAATTTTTTTTTATTAATCTTAGTCATTTTATTTTTAAAAAGATAATTTGTATTGCTCTGGAATTTCTGTATAAATCTTATATTAATTATATGGAATTATTTTGAAATAACGAAATTTGACGACAAGTTATTCCGAGGCCCGGAGTGCTTGGAATGATCCGTTGAAAAATTTTATGTTTAAAATAGTGCATGTGAGTTTTTTTACATCAAATGTGGAATAACCCTTAAATCGGTGCCTTGATCAAAAATGTGAGGGCACAGTTGCCTTTAGGATAATAGGTTTACCCTCGGCGTGACTTAAGTTTAGTCAGTTCTGGACTCCGGTGAGATAACCCAAAAATGGAATAGCCTTAAATAAAATAATTAAATACAGTTATTTTATTTTTAAAATACTTTTTAATCATTAATGGTGACTCAGATTAAAAATCTAAGACCACCGCTGAGCTCGTGAGGGTATGTTCTCATTAGGAAGATACTAACATTGGCCAGCATGATCCATCTTTGAAAGTTATTTTTTTCCATAAATAAAATAATTATGCAACAATAATTTTATTGTTAAATTACATAAATTCTAAACGATAACTCAAATTGAAAAATAGATAGTACCGTTGAGTTCATTGGGACTTGCCTCCCTTAGGTAGAGCCTATCCTCGAGCGGTGTGGGTTGAGGGTGACTGTGGTTAATTTTCTGAACTTTTTTGTGTTTTTTCCATAAACGTGCAAGAATCATTTTCAAACATTTGAACCAGTGCTCAGATTAAAATTCCAAGGGCACCATTGAATCTGTAGCATCAGGATTCTCTTAATGAAGGCTTCACTTCGACCATAGTAGGTCAGGAGAAAAAGATAGATTTTGGTCTTTTAAAAGAATAATAAAATAAAAATGTTATTTTATTTCTCTCCTTTTTCATTTCCTCTAACAGACAAGCGGTGGTGGAGGAATCAATGACACCTCAATCCATTAATTGGATTGACTCCCCTTTACTCTTGTAACTGCACCGTTGGAATTTGGAAGGGTCCATAATTAAATGATCCCTATTAATTCCATGTGAATTACTCACCCTCCCCCTCTCTTATTTATATAGAGCTCCGAGAGGAGTGTTGGCATGAATTCAACAAGAAATGAATCTCTAAAAAGTACAGTGATTCCAACCACTTGGAGTACGAGATCAGTTCCAGCGAACGGTGACGATTGCCACTGAATCGTGAGCCGATGAAAATGACTAAGTAGTTCGGTCGATCGTCCTCAGCGAACATCTATTCTATGTATTGGGTTTATTTTGAAGTTGTCTTTGATGAAATAAATCCCTTCACGCTTACTACCTCATTAATGTGGAGGGAATGGGCCAAATGAACAAGGTATGGACCCTCATCTTCTTTGTTCATGTTTTATTCTTCGGCAATAGTTTCCTCAAGATGGTGATAATGCAATTTAGCGGGTCATGTTTTGATTATGGAACCCTGGGAGAGACATAGGTATAGATGGAACCAAGAATGGACCACTAGATCACATTTGGTGTACTGTAGAAGAAACCTGATAGCGCGCTATGTCGGTAGCGACCGATGGTGGTTGGAGGAGATATATGGAAACATGGCGAGGGGGTGGAAGACGGAGAATGACGGCGCACAGCGGTGGCCAAAGGCGGCCGACCTGAGCTGGCCGCGCATGAAAAAAATGGAGGTTCCCAAAGGAATTGCCAGCAGAAAAAGGGGGGTTGCAGAGTAGCCGCGGCCAGTGTGCCGCAGTAGGAAGGGGCGGCACAACCACGCGCTACACTGTGTTGGAAGAAGTTGGCCGGCCGAATGGCCGACCGTTGAATCACGGTGGGGTAGTGCCCCACCGACAGGGCGAAATAGCCCCACAAACGCAGGGCCAATGGTAAGAAATGGTCTGCCTTCGGGCAGATGGAGTCATCGAGGGACGGTGCGGGAAGTTCAAGCTGGCGAAAACCACCCAGTGCTCTGGACCTGCGGCCCAAAGGCCCAGCATTGGTAGGTCGAGCCCCACTCGGGGGGCTGTGCCAACCGCAACCCAGGCCCGCGAATCGAACAGGACCAACCAGGATGGACCTGACCCAATGAACTGGGTTGACCCTTAATGGTCTGGAACTAGGCAGGGTCAAGTAAACCATTGGACCAGTTGCGTCGGGCCGGTCTAACTGAGTCAGATTGAGCCTAGACCCAATCGGTTCCATATTAAAGAAACACCCATAACGGAAGAACTAGTTTTCCATTAAACATGTTGTCATTGGCATTAGGGTTTGTTTTGTTAAATGTTCACCTTTTCATATTTCAGATGGCCCAACCAATCCAAGCCGAAACGAGGTGTGATCACCTCTCCATTTCACGGAAAAGGATGTAACTAACAGACTGTGTGTTAGATTGACACGCCATTTGTGGAATAAGGACCCTAGTTAAAAAGAGGTCATTTTGAAATACTCCACAATAATTTTGGAGAATGTTTAAGTATGGTCAGGTTGGATCAACTCCAAATCTATCCAAGCCCTCACCACTAAAATACCGATAACATACAAACTCGGCATCCGGTTGAAACACAATATTTGGAATTGGGACCCATATGACATGATAGATCATCATGTTACTTATTTATTGGGATTAGTTTTTGTTGAAATATGACTAATGTTTTGAGGAGCAGTTATCCCAGAATCTAGTGTGCTATGATTAGGAATCTAGTAGTTGGTCGTGATGAAGAGGATGGAGACAGATCAAACGGAGGGTAGTACCAAGAGATCCTATGTGGGTCAGCACCTATAAATCCTATGTGTACCAGCACTGAGAAATCCTATGTGTAGCAGCACCTATTGACCTTGTGTGGATCAGCACCTCGTGACCCGACGAGGACCGGCCGTAGAACGGCCCGTCGTGGATCAGCGACATGCCTATCCTTTATCAATCAGATCATGTGTGGTTCAGCGCTCAATAATCCTATGTGGGTCAGCACATACAAATCCTATATGGGTCAAATCTTTTGTGGGTCATTGCAGTGGTTAGTACCTATCAACTTTAGGCAGGTCAGATCCTGTGTGGATCATTGAGAGGGCTAATACCTATCGACTACGGGCGGTTTGGATCCTATGGGGTTCATTGTGGTGGTTAGTACCTATCGATCTTATGTGGGTCATACTTCATATGATCAGTAGCAGTTCATCTATACTGAATAAGATGATTTAGCTTCGTGACAAATCATTTGTACTTCTATACATCATTAATAGCTGGTATGAGCCGAGAATCTGTTTGAGATGTGTTTATTGCTTTGTTATTTGTGATTGAGATCATGCTTTGTGGTTTGCATTTTTGGAATTATGGGATATCATCAAGGTTCTTAGGGTCCCAAATGAGAATTTTTATACTCACCCCTACACAGGCTTCACCCACACCTTGTTGTATCTTTGCAGACATTGACCAGTTAGGCTGAGGCTTGAGGGATCCAAGACCAGGTGGTATGCAGAAGAGATGGGCTAATGTGGAGTGTTGTAGTGAAAATCTATATCAACCTTTTAGGTAGGATCCTTGGCGGATGATCCACGAGTTTTTCCACTTTTCAGTTGTACTTGTACTTTTCAGTTGGGATTCTATTTTGACCCCTTTACTTTTAGTACAATTTTTAATATATAATTTTAATTTGTGCTTTCTTCTTGTTGTGTTCTTAGATTGTGTGTTTGATGAGGTTTAAAGGAAATTACTTCCCAATATAGGGATACGCTTTTTTAGTGCTAGTCACCAACCCCTATCCTATAGAAGGTGGGCTTGGGGTAGTCACGACATGGGCCCCAGGTGATGGGTCGTGAAAAAGTTGTATCAGAGTAGTTGGTCTACCAAAGAAATAGGACTATGAAATTTTCAATGGAGTAATAGTGTTAAGTGTTTTGAGTGTGGTTTTTAGTTTGAGGAGTCCAGTGTTGGTGAAATGGCTGACGTATCCATACACCATCACCCAAAATACTAATTTCTGAATCGGTGCATGAAAACACTGATTGACTGTGTTTTGGAAGTGTTTTTTCTTGGTTTCATTGGAGTTATATGACCATGTAAAACTTAATGATCACAACGCTCCTATTACTTATTAGGATTCCACCGAGTAGACAACCATATAGGATTCTGATGAGAGTATAGGATGATGGCCCACCGAGTGATGCGGCCACGTTGTAGGGCCCCCTTATGGAGTTAGCACCTTCTGGTGGTTTACCATCATAACCACTACCTATTAGGAAGTAGTTTTCCTTAGCTCCACCAGCAGATGGTGCATGACGACTGAGCGTGTTGCATGAGTTTCAGTGGTAGAGGCCACCATGGTTCTGAGGTGAGGCTGATTCCCAAGCAGCTGAGGGCTTGCTGTAGGTTTTGTCTAGAGTTTTCGCCTAGTTTAAACACTAGTAAAGAAGATGGTGGTCCTAGATATTATTCTTTTTTAGTGCATGACCATGAGGATGGTCCGCATGGTGAATAAGCTTCATAACATGGACCGTTGCTTGAGATGGTACCTTCGGGTAGTGTGCAAACTATATCACTGCCCATTGGTGAGCAGTTACAACTGGTGGTACTGGTAGAGGACACATCTAGGATTTTTTCCTTACATGAGTTTCATCATAATATTCCCCATAGGTTCTGAGGGGATCATAAATCATTTGTGTTTAAGGACTATCTTGAGGAGGTGGCCATGTTTCCATCGATCTAGGGAACCATTCGATCAGATGGAAGTTCCAGTAGAGAGCCTTCTACGGGTTTCAGTAGAATGATTACAGGGTTTAGATTACCCTAATCTTACGAAGGGGTGAATTTTCGGTGGACATGTTTGAGAACCTACCTCATAAAAGGGGGTCTCTTTCCATAAAAAGATAAGGGGTGAGTGTTCCTTTGAGCTTCTACAACTTCAGCATGAAGACATGGCGGTAGCCGAGTATTCATCAAGGCATACCAACCATCCTTGGTACTTGATGAATATAGTAAGGTCAGTGCATTAGGGCTCGGACCTCTATGTGAGGTGTGTTTAGGGACATCCTATCCAGAACTATAACTTTATGCATTCCTACCTATCTTAAGGAGCTAGAGAGAAACATTGTGGTTGAATGTTCTTTTGTTATAGGATACATCAAGTGAATGTTAGTAGTGGTAAAGTAAGAAAGTGATGCTAGTCTCAGAGACTTGGGCATATAAAATGTTTCGGTAAGAGGAAGTGGTAGGGACATATGAATCTGTAGGGAATCAGAAGTGGAACTAATGCTTGGAGATCAGCATGAGGTGTTATACTTTTCGTCATTTTATGACACCACCATGTGGTCCCCACTAGGCTTAGGGAGCTAGAGGACATGGGAAGGGAGTAGCCTCATGCGGTCTAGGAGTGTGACCCAAGGGCTCCAGTAATGACTCGAGGTATGATCTTTGTCTACTACTAGCTACCGTATTAAAAGACATAAGAACCAATAATTCCTTCTTGAATGAATCTTGTTCAAGACCTACAATTTCCTATTAAACTAATTACTTTACCCTTATGTCTGGTGATACCTTTGGAAGGAGACTCTATAATCACACTTATGTTGACAGTGTGATCATTCCCTTGAGGAGAGAACATCAGTTGAAACCTTTGGGTGGTAGCGTCGAGGCCTTATGACATTATTTTGGTTATGGACTTGACATCCACAATTCATACAAAAATTGACTATTTTAGGAAAAAAGGATGTAGTGTATCTACATCGTTGGAATGAGGTTTTACTTTATTGTAAAAAAGGAAACCCAGGTAGCACATGATAAACTCATGCGTAGGAGGTTGCAGCCGATAACTCTTGAGTCGGCCATGCTTACCCTTGTCGTGGCATGAGTTTTTAGTTTTCATTTCCCAACATTAGGGGAAGAGTGTGGGGACACGTTTTCAAAATATATTTATAATATTACCTCCCCAAAGGGAGAGGGTCTTCTACCTGTGCTGGGTATTAACACGGATTTTTACCTAACTTCTCCAGGGTAGAGGAACCCTTTTCATCTTTGAGAAAGAAGGGGGAGCCTTTCCTGTGGATGGAGAAGTGTCAGTAATGATTTTTGGAGCTGAGACAATGACCGATGAGTTCCCACATATTGAGGCTAATAGGAGAGGGAGTTGGGTATATAGTCTACTGTGATGCATCAAGAATAAAACTGGGTTTCTTCTTATTAAAGTGTGGGTAGTGATTTCCTATGTCTCACAGCAGTTGATACAACATGAGTAGAACTATGATACCCATGACCTGGAGTTAGCAGTAGTGGTCTTTGAACTAAAGATGTGGTGACACTATTTGATGGTTGAATGGATTACTGTCTACTCTTATCACAAGAGAATCAGGTATAAATTCTCATAAAAGGACATGAACCTAAGACAGTGGTGATGGAAAAAGTTCCTCCAGGACAATGACTTTGAGATAGTCTATACTTATAACGACACATACTTTACATACATTGTTAATACTTCAAAATTGAATCACACTTATTACAACATATGACAAAACCACAAAGGACCGTATAGGTATAGTGTCTTTAGAAACTGGGAAACATAAACAACTAGTTCATAAATCTTCTACAGTGTCTCTCATTTATTTCATCATATCTAGGGTCCCTTTTAGCATATTCTACTTAATATACATCTTCCTGAACTGGGGAAAAGAAAACATAAAAGGGTGAGCTCAAATTCTCATCAGGGGAAAATAAAGGAAATAAAAATCATATCATATATTTTTGAAAATCATAAACTGCAAAAGAGATCATAATATCTTAACATGGAATAAATCATAGAAGTGAAAATGAGATCCCCATAATCATAACATAAAACTTGAAACTTTGTGGCATGCACACATAATCATGGAAAATCATTTCTTGTTAGTCATGACTCATTGCCAAGACTATCTTAGTGGACAAAGTCCCTTTCTGAACCGAGTCACCCTCGTTCCAGTCCTGTTTTACTGAACCAGTATAACCTTCCGTTCTAGCCATGTCTATCTCATGAGATATAAAATCTTTACTCAATGAATTGGAGGGAGATATAGGTCCCACCCATATTATAATGAATCCTTTCTTATGTGTGCCACATAATCATAAATCACACATCATCGCATAACCCATGTAATAAATATGGTATTCTTAAACAACATGTCATCATAAAACAATTAATATAAGATAAAAGAATTCATAAAAATGTTTCCATCACAACATAATCAAATCCATGTAATAATAGGGATAAAAACAGAACCCTTTTATTATCTTAGATGGAAAATAATTTTGATAAAATACTTGAACTTCATTCTTGAGGAAAATATCCTTTCTAGTTCAAAAAAAACTTTTCCTTTCTTAACATGTCATACAATTTTAAAATAAAAGAAGTTGATTAAAAATAAACTTGAATACTTGTAAAGGAAGCTTCTTGGAAATAGTTTTTTTAGAAATCCATTCATGCCATATAAGTTAAAAAACATTCTTCGTACTTTTGTCCGAAAAGTCAAAAAGTACCTCGTACGAAAAACGACAGAAGATTCCTTTCATACATATTACTAAAAACTCACCGAAGGGTAAAAATGGATTTAAACAATTGTAGGTGTATGTAAATAATATTACATATTGATGAAACATGGATGTGGATGATAACATACAACCCGGTAAATACTTACGAATAAACAATCTCGGATAAAAATGAGATTGTGATATTTCCCTTACATTAGGTCCAATTTGCTTTGTACGTGTCCGAAGCTCATGTATAATGGTTTAAATAATGTTATTGACTTATTCCAGAATCATACATATTGATATGATATCATATATGGTCATATTCTTAGCTTCTTGATAGTAATATTTCATTGTTACTTGTTACTCGGGTCTTTATTGCCTTTTGTTCTTATGCGTGTTTTTCCGAATACATTCTTATTCTTCTTTTAAGGTTATAGATACCTTATATCCATAATGGTATTAGTGTAACATATATCATATTTATTCATTCAATTCATTTATATAATTAGTATGTAATGATGATCATGTAGAACGAGTCGCATCACATCGTGGAGACGGTATTCCGTACGTACGCACGAGTGATGATATCATTCCTATGATCGTGGAATTGTATTGGAGTATATATATATTATTTCAGTATCAATATTACTTTATAATAATAATAAATAGTTACTCATTACACCATTATACCCATCCTTGTAAAGTGATGGTGGAAAATAGATTACACCACGGCGTGGAGACGATATTCCGTACGTACGCACGCGCGGTGATTTCATTTTTTCATAGGATGGATAGAAGGTGAATTAGGGTTGTTTCATATTTATAATAACATATCAGTATGTAAGTAATACTGATGTTATTACTTTATCATGAAACAACAAAAGAAGAAGAAGTTGAAGAAGAAAGAAATTGAAAAGATCGATAATGGATATTACCTCTTCTTTGGAACGCCTCTTTGAATCCTCCACTTAGGGAACTAAGATTGGTCTTTGAAGAAGACCAGTACCTCTAGGATTATTCTAGAAGTGGAGAGGAGAAAATGTCAGGGGTTAGCCGATCTTGAGTGCTCAAATTGGTGTGAGGAGGAGGGGGAGGAGGTGCCCTTTTATAAGGGAGGAGAGGGGTACCTTAGGAATATCTCAAAATATTATTTTATATTAAAGTCAAAATCGGTTTATAATGGTTCCAAAGGGTCTTATTTAGAAGCTAAAGTGGGGATGGGTCGAAATCCTATCAACCAATAGGATTTAGACAGGTTTAGGGTATTATTTTAACCTTATCAATTAGATTTAACTCTAAGTTAAATAATTTAACTTTTACCATGTCTTTGGTTTTCTTTCACTATATGGTTAATACACTTACTATAACATGCCAAACGAACCCCAAATTGTTTATTATTAATATATATATCCTTATCTATGTCATTTGGCCGAACCTTAGATTTTTAGGAATAAAATAACAATTAATAATATAATATTTGATTTAAAAACTATTTTGTGTCAACTTTGACACTATTTGATATATGATTTTTGTGAAAGTCATAACAGAATTATATGTTCGAACCAAGTTGATTACATCAACAATAATATATCATAGTAACCTAGAAAATTAGTGTAATTCATAAAAAGTCTCAAATTACATTTATTTTGGTGTTTATAACATCAATTATGTCAATATTTCATTAATAAGATAATTACTGCATCATCATTGTGTCATACATAAATTAACTTATTTAATGTCTAAAAATTACAATTAAAATACCATTATGTAGGAAATCTTTTTAGCTTTCTAATGAATATTTATAGTCTAATTTATCTTATGCATAACCCCATATTAAAAATGATTTACTTATTAAACTTTGATTTTAACTATTTTAACCCTTCTTTAAATAAATTAATAATAAATGTCCAAATCTAATCCAAGTGGGCCTAAATGGTCATATTTTATTCCTAAGTTTGTTTTTGGTCGAATTACACTTGTCCAATAGAATTAGGACATGTGTTAGGGTACTAATAATATCATATTTACCCTTAGTTACCCTATTTACTATTAACCGCGGTAAAAAAGTAAAAAGTTACTATTCACCAAAAAATTATTTTTATCTCATTGAACCACATTTTACTTACAGATATCAACCGTGTCTGTCGGATTTTTGAAATTCTATTCACAGAAGTGGTAAAATTAAGTTTTATGCAAAATTTAGTTTTTAACCTACCACTTAGTGGTTTCACTATTCATCAAAAATTGAAAGTTTTCAGAAAAATACCAAAATTTCACCCTAGGCTAATTTCGATATTCTGAGTCCAAAAATGAAGTCCATTTTGAAAAATAAAATTTATAAAATTTCAAAAAGTGGTTTTTACAATTCATAACGGCTAGTTTTAATAGCATATTGTTGTTTAGTGAAACTCGGTATTGCGTACGACGCAAGCTATCGAGGAAGGTCGCGATTGCGTGTAAAGCAAGCCAAGAAAGTGTTGTGTAGAAAAAGATTCCATTAATGATTCATATAACATAAAAGTCTCGGGTGTTACATTCTACCCCCCTTAAAAATAATTTCGCCCTCGAAATTCGTCACTTTGTAACAAACAGATGAGGATACTTCTCCCTCATTATATCCTCAAGCTCCCATGTAGCTTCTTCAAGTTGGTGGTTCCTCCATAAAACTTTCACCAATCGAGTGGTCTTGTTTCGTAGGACTTTTTCGCTATGATCCAGAATCTCTATCGGCTGTTCTTCATAAGAAAGATCTTGCTCCAGCGGTACAACTTCTGAGATGAGTACATGTGAAGGATCTAGTATGTACTTTCTCAGGAGAGATACATGGAACACATCGTGAACTTGAGAGAGATTCGGTGGAAGTGCCAATCGGTAAGCTACCTTCCCAACACGATCCAGTATTTCGAAAGGACCGATATATCTAGGGCTCAACTTCCCCTTCTTTCCAAATCTCATAACCCTCTTCCATGGAGATATTCGTAAGAACACTTTATCACCCACTTCAAACTCTAGGTCTTTTCTTCGGTTGTCGGCATAACTTTTCTGTCGACTCTGAGCTGCTCTTATGTGTTGTTGAATAGATCTGAACTTTTCTGCCATTTCATCAGCGAGATCAGGTCCTAATAGCTTTCTTTCCCCAACTTCATCCCAGCAAGTTGGAGTCCTGCATTTCTTTCCATAGAGAGCTTCATAAGGAGCCATCTGAATACTGGAGTGGAAGCTATTATTATAAGAAAATTCCACCAAAGGTAGGTGTTGATCCCAACCTCCTTTGAAATCCATAGAGCAAGCTCTCAACATATCTTCTAGGGTTTGAATTGTTCTCTCAGACTGACCATCTGTCTGGGGATGATAAGCAGTGCTGAAACTCAACTCTGTATCCAGAGTATGCTGAAGACTTCGCCAGAACTTCGAGGTAAATCTCGGATCTCGATCAGATATAATAGAAAGTGGTACTCAATGCAATATTACCACTTCCTTTACATATATCCTGGAAAGCTGATCTAGAGATAAATCCTCTCTAATAGCAATGAAGTGTGCAGACTTTGTAAGACGATCAACTATGACCCAGATAGCATTATTACCTTTGGATGTTTTAGGAAGTCCTGTGACAAAGTCCATAGTGATGTTTTCCCATTTCCATTCGGGTATGGGTAATGGTTGTAACATCACCTTAGACTTCTGTCTCTCAGCTTTAACTTGTTGACAAACCAAGCATCGAGAGACATATTCAGCAACATCTCTTTTCATGCCATCCCACCAGAAGTACTCTTTCATGTCCCTATACATCTTCGTGCTTCCAGGATGAATAGAGAATGAAGAACTATGAGCCTCATCCAGCAGCTCCTTCTTTAATTCGGGGATGGAAGGAACACAAACCCGATTCCTGAACTTTATTATCCCATCACAATCAAGGTTGAATTCAGGAACATTTCTCACCTTCTTTTGTAACTCGACATCTTCTTTTTGTGCCTCTTTAATCTTCACATGTATAGATGGTTGGACATTCATTTGAGAAAGATAAGATTTTTCCCATTACATTATAATTCCAAGATCCATCCTTTGTAAATCCATAAATATTGGATCTTTTGTGATCCTCATCATGGATAATCTAGCATGGTCTTGTCGACTTAATGCATCTGACACCTTGTTTTCTTTCCCAGGGTGGTAATGTATTGAGCAGTCATAATCCTTAATCAGCTCCAACCATCTTCTTTGACACATATTCAACTCCTTTTGTGTGAAAATATACTTTAAACTTTTATGATCAGTATAAATATCACACCTTTCACCATAAAGGTAATGCCTCCAAATATTTAATGCAAATATTACCGCAACCAACTCCAAATCATGTGTTGGGTAATTTTGCTCATGGATTTTCAACTTTCGTGAGGCATAAGCTATCACCATATCATTTTGCATAAGAACTCACCTCAATCCCTTCTTGGATTCATCACTGTAGATCACAAACCTTTCTCTACTACAAGGCAGTGTGAGCACAGGTTCACTGGATAACCTTCTTTTCAACTCCTTGAAATTCTCTTCACATTCCTCTGTCCAGACAAACTTAACTCCTTTCCGAGTCAACTTGGTGAGTGGATTAGATAATCATGAAAAATCATTTACAAAACGTCGATAATATCCAGCCAAACCAAAAAAACTTTGGATCTCAGTTACTGTTGTTGGTCTCGACCATCTTTCGATAACCTCTGTTTTTGCTGGATCCACAGATATCCCCTCTTTTTAGATTATGTGACCCAAAAATGCAACTTTTTGAAGCCAAAATTCACACTTGGTAAATTTGGCATAAAGCTTCTCCTTTCTCAGGGTCTTCAATATAATTCTCAAGTGATCTTCATGCTCTTCCTTGCTCTTTGAATAGACAAGAATACCGTCTATAAAGACTACCACAAATTGATCAAGATAGTCTCTAAAGAATCTATTCATTAGATCCATGAAGATAGTAGGGGCATTAGTAAGACCAAATGGCATCACTATAAATTCATAGTGTCCATACCTTCTACGGAAAGCCGTCTTTGGTATATCCTCCCTTTTGACCCTTAATTGATGATACCCTGAACGAAGATCAATCTTGTAAAAGTATTGAGCTCCGCGTAGTTGGTCAAATAAGTCATAAATGCGTGGGAGAGGATATTTGTTCTTGATAGTGATCTTGTTATGTTCTCGATAATCAATGCAGAGTCTCATTGATCCATCTTTCTTCTTAACAAATAGAACAGGTGCTCCCCAAGGTGACGCACTAGGGCGTATGAATCCCTTATCAAGATTCTCTTGGAGTTTCTTCTTCAATTCCTGCAACTCAGTTGGGGCCATTCTATATGGTGTCTTTGAAATAGGCAAAGCACCCGGTACGAGTTCTATTGAAAACTCCACTTCACGATTTGGTGGAAGACCCGGTAATTCCTCCGGAAAGACATCATCAAACTCCCGTACAATGTGCATATTCTTAATCGTGGGTTTCTCACCAACCATTTGAGATAAATAACCTTCATTTAGTGGAATCAAGACCCATAAGATGGAAGGAAATTCCACTGGAAGGTTATGTTCATCCTTGCATTGATAGACGATCGTAGATTGATCTGGAATATAAAATGTGACTTCCCTTCTTTGGCAATTGATATGAGCTCCATGTAGAGAAAGACAATCCATGCCAAGAATCACATCAAATTCCAATAAGGAAGGATCACAAGATTTGCAGGAAGCACTTTCCCACAAACTTTGATCGGAGAAGAATTATAAACTTTTGATGCGACTGTTGTGCCATTAGGTGTTGTCACAGCTAACTCAACATCTAATTGTTGAGGTAATACAGTGATACCCTTAGAAACTTATTTAGAAATAAAAGAGTGGGTGGATCCAGAATCAAATAAAACATTTGCTACTTTAGAGTGGATGGTAAGTGTACCTTTCACCACTTCGTTATCGTACTCCACATCGCTGATAGAAATTGCATGTGACTTTCCTTTTCCTTTAGCCTTAAGATTTTGTTGACGTCGACCATCATAATCAACCCTTGGATTTGGGCATTGATTGGCATAATGCCCCATCTCCTTGCACTTGAAACATTGAAGTGTAGTAGGTTCATTCTGTGTATCCCTTCCTTTGTTTGCATCATTAGACATCTTTTTCCCATTATCACGGCATTCAAATGCTCGATGACCTTCCTTTCCACATTTAAAACATTTACTTGTCCCTTTAAGACAACTCCCTCCATGTTTCATTCCACCCTTTGAGCATAAGGAAAAGCTCATCTTCTTTTCCATGTGCTCTTTAGATTTTCCTTTGAATTCCATCTTCCTTTTCTTATAAAACCCATGTGACTGATGGGTTACTCCAATCTCCATCTCGACTTTGAGAGCACATCGAACGATTTCCTCGTAGCTATTGAAGTCCCTTATGGCTAACTCCCTTCGAAGACTTGGTTTTAATCCACTAAAGAATCGATCGATCTTACTCTCAGGTTGGATAATAATACCAGAAGCGTACCTTGCAAGTCTTGTAAAATTTGCTTCATAGGTACCAACAGATTAATCATCCCTTTGCTTCAGTTCAAGAAAATCTTTCTCCATCTTTGTTCGGAGAATACGAGGGATGTACTTATTGAAAAATAAGTTCTTGAACTCGTCCCATTCCATAGACTCAATTTCATCCCTTTGCCTCGTATTCTTAATAAGATTCCACCATTGATCAACATCTCCTTCCAAATGATACACTGCTAGGATGACTTTATCATGCTCAGAACATTGAAGAACTGAAAATATCTTTTCAGTAGTACTAATCCATTGTTCAGCAACTAATGGATTAGTAGACCCACTGAAAGAAGGTGGACGCTGCCTCATGAAGGATTCAACAGAATGTTGCTCCTTCCTTTGCTCGTTTGGAAGTCCTGCATGATTCATAGCTTGAGAAAGTTGTGTGAACATGGCTACAAGATTTTGCATTCCAGCTCCCATATCGTTTGGTTGCTCAGGGGGACAATCATTGCATTGCCCATCGCATTCCGCATTAACACGGTTCCTTCGGGTTCCAGCCATTGACTAAAACCAAGAAGAATAGTGTGCGCAACACTAATTATAATAGGAAAACCACATAATTCAAGAATAAAATTTTCATGCTTAAGGTCTTATCCTAGGTTATTCATGGCCATTTCTAAAACACTAAGATTGTGTTCTATGCATAGACTTATCCTTAGGCTTCTTACTAAGTCATTCACATCCTAGTTTCCAATGGTTGACTATACCTTTCCTCTGATACCAACTATAACGACCCATACTTTACATACATTGTTAATAATTCAAAATTGAAGCACACTTATTACAACATATGAAAAAACCACAAAGGACCGTATAGGTATAGTGTCTTTAGAAACTGGGAAACATAAACAACTGGTTCATAAATCTTCTACAGTGTCTCCCATTTATTTCATCATATCTAGGGTCCCTTTTAGCATATTCTACTTAATATCCATCTTCCCGACCTGGGGAAAAGAAAACATAAAAGGGTGAGCTCAAATGCTCAGCAAGGGCAAATAAAGGAAATAAAAATCATATCATATCTTTCTGAAAATCATAACCTGCAAAAGAGATCATAATATCTTAACATGGAATAAATCATAGAAGTGAAAATGAGATCCCCATAATCATAACATAAAACATGAAACTTTGTGGCATGCACACATAATCATGGAAAATCATTTCTTGTTAGTCATGACTCATTGCCAAGACTATCTTAGTGGACAAAGTCCCTTTCTGAACCGAGTCACCCTCGTTCCAGTCTTGTTTTACTGAACCAGTATAACCTACCGTTCCAGCCATGTCTATCTCATGAGATATAAAATCTTTACCCAATGCATTGGAGGGAGATATAGGTCCCACCCATCTTATAATGAATCCTTTCTTATGTGTGCCACATAATCATAAATCATACATCATCGCATAACCCATGTAATAAATATGGGATTCTTAAACAACATGACATCATAAAACAATTCATATAAGATAAAAGAATTCATAAAAATGTTTCCATCACAACATAATCAAATCCATGTAATAATAGGGATAAAAACAGATCCCTTTTATTATCTTAGATGGAAAATAATTTTGATAAAATACTTGAACTTCATTCTTGAGGAAAATATCCTTTCTACTTCAAAAAAAACTTTTCCTTTCATAACATGTCATACAATTTTAAAATAAAAGAAGTTGATTAAAAATAAACTTGAATACTTGTAAAGGAAGCTTCTTGGAAATAGTTTTTTAGAAATCCATTCATGCTGTATAAGTTAAAAAAAAACATTCTTCGTACTTTTGTTGGAAAAGTCAAAAAGTACCTCGTACGAAAAACGACAAAAGATTCCTTTCATACATATTACTAAAAACTCACAGAAGGGTAAAAATGGATTTAAACAATTGTAGGTGGATGGAAATAATATTACATATTGATGAAACATGGATGTGGATGATAAAATACAACCCAGTAAATACTTACGAATAAACAATCTTGGATAAAAATGAGATTGTGATATTTCCCTTAACTTAGGTCCAATTTGCTTTGTACATGTCCGAAGCTCCTGTATAATGGTTTAAATAATGTTATTGACTTATTCCAGAATCATACATATTGATATGATATCATATATTGTCATATTCTTAGCTTCTTGATAGTAATATTTCATTGTTACTTGTTACTCGGGTCTTTATTGCCTTTTGTTCTTATGCGTGTTTTACCGAATACATTCTTATTCTTCTTTTAAGGTTATAGATACCTTATATCCAGAATGATATTAGTGTAACATATATCATATTTATTCATTCAATTCATTTATATAATTACTATGTAATGATGATCATGTAGAACGAGTCGCATCACATCGTGGAGACGGTATTCCGTACGTACGCACGAGTGATGATATCGTTCCTATGATCGTGAAATTGTATTGGAGTATATATATATTTTTTCAGTATCAATATTACTTTATAATAATCATAAATATTTACTCATTACACCATTATACCCATCCTTGTAAAGTGATGGTGGAAAATAGATTACACCACGGCATGGAGATGGTATTCCGTACGTACGCACGCGCGGTGATTTCATTTTTCCGTAGGATGGATAGAAGGTGAACTAGGGTTGTTTCATATTTATAATAACATATCAGTATGTAAGTAATACTTATGTTATTACTTTATCATGAAACAACTAAATAAGAAGAAGTTGAAGAAGAAAGAAATTGAAAAGATCGGTAATGGATATTACCTCTTCTTTGGAACGCCTCTTTGAATCCTCCACTTAGGGAACTGATATTGGTCTTTGAAGAAGACCAGGACCTCTAGGATTATTCTAGGGAACTGGAGAGGAGAAAATGGCAGGGTTTGGCCGAGATTGAGTGCTCAAATTGGTGTGAGGAGGAGGGGGAGGAGGTGCCCTTTTATAAGGGAAGAGAGTGGCACCTTAGGAATATCTCAAAATATTATTTTATATTAAAATCAAAATCGGTTTATAATGGTTCCAAAGGGTCTTATTTCGAAGCTAAAGTGGGGATGGGTCGAACTACTATCAACCAATAGGATTTAGACAAGTTTAGGGTATTATTTTAACCTTATCAATTAGATTTAACTCTAAGTTAAATAATTTAACTTTTACCATGTCTTTTGTTTTCTTTCACTATATGGTTAATACACTTACTATAACATGCCAAACGAACCCCAAATTGTTTATTATTAATATATATATCCTTATCTAAGTCATTTTGCAGAACCTTAGATTTTTAGGAATAAAATAACAATTAATAACATAATATTTGATTTAAAAACTAATTTGTGTCAATTTTGACACTATTTGATTTATGATTTTTGTGAAAGTCATAGCAAAATTATATGTTCGAACCAAGATGATTACATCAACACTAATATATCATAGTAACCTAGAAAATTAGTGTAATTCTTAAAAAGTCTCAAATTACATTTATTTTGGTGTTTATAACATCAATTATGTCAATATTTCATTAATAAGATAATTACTGCATCATCATTGTGTCATACATAAATTAATTTATTTAATGTCTAAAAATTACAAATAAAATACCATTATGTAGTAAATATTTTTAGATTTCTAATGAATATTTATAGTCTAATTTATCTTATGTATAACCCCATATTAAAAATGATTTACTGATTAAACATTGATTTTAACTATTTTAACCCTTCTTTAAATAAATTAATAATAAATGTCCTAATCTAATCCAAGTGGGCCTAAATGGTCATATTTTATTCCTAAGTTTGTTTTTGGTCGAATTACACTTGTCCAATAGAATTAGGACATGTGTTAGGGTATTAATAATATCATATTTACCCTTAGTTACCCTATTTACTATTAACCGCGGTAAAAAAGTAAAAAGTTACTATTCACCAAAAAATTATTTTTATCTCATTGAACCACATTTTACTTACAGATATCAACCGTGTCTGTCGGATTTTTGAAATTCCATTCACAGAAGCGGTAAAATTAAGTTTTATGCAAAATTTAGTTTTTAACCTACCACTTAGTGGTTTCACTATTCATCAAAAATTGAAAGTTTTCAGAAAAATACCAAAATTTCACCCTAGGCTAATTTCGATATTCTGAGTCCAAAAATGAAGTCCATTTTGAAAAATAAAATTTATAAAATTTCAAAAAGTGGTTATTACTATTCATAACGGCTAGTTTTAATAGCATATTGTTGTTTAGTGAAACTCGGTATTGCGTACGATGCAAGCTATCGAGGAAGGTCGCGATTGCGTGTAAAGTAAGCCCAGCATGTGTTGTGTAGAAAAAGATTCCATTGATGATTCATATAACATAAAAGTCTCGGGTGTTACAATACTCCTCAAAAGGGGAATGTGGTAGAAGACGCACCCCACATGATATATGGTCTACTACTATTGAGTGAGGCATCAGAGTAGTTATTCGTGGTGCTGATATCCTTCATGGATAATGATGGAGAAACTTACCTCTATTCTATGATTATCACTCCCCTAATTCTTTAGTGTGTTCGAGAGGCACAACATTGGGATGTTGAAAGTCAGGCCCGACGTGCTCAAATATCCTCAGGATGGTCTCAAGAAGAATATTTTGAAGGTGGGGAGCACGTCGTTCTCTTCAGAGGATTCACCATGGTACCATTGATGCTTTTGGAGGAGGTGTTGAGGGAGTTACCTACATCCCCTTTAACGGTACATCATAGAGTGGTGAAGATGTACTAGAACCTCTAGTTTCAGTTCGGGTGTCTCGGGTTGGTGGAAGTAGTGGAAGATTTTGTATCATGATACCTCACTTATCAACAAGTGAGGACTACACAGAGATGGTAGAAGTCTTATGCCAACATGGGAAGAAGGCCCTTGTAGTCTGAAGAGGAAGACCATGTATTCCTACAGGTCTCACCCCGACAAGGATGGAAGTGGTTTGGCTAGGGCGAAAAGCTATTCTGAAGGTTCGTTGGACCTTTCTAGATTCTTAGAATAGTTGTAAAGGTGATTTACCTTTTATCTCATCCCCCGTAGATGCACCGGGTTCATAATTGTTTCCATGTGTCACAGCATAGGAGATGTATAGAGGATCCATCGCACGTTATCGACTAGGGGATGTTGGAATTTGATGATGGGAAAACTTTTACAGATTTTCCAGTGGAGATAGAGGATCAACCGGATCGATTCCTTCATGTATGGTCAATAACTTTGGTGTGAGTTAGGTGGCAGCACGGGAACCTCCAGGAGAGCTCATGGGAGTGGGAGGATCAGATTCATTCCCATTAACCCCATTTGTTTGATTTACCTTTTTTGACTTTCGGGTACGTAAATCCAAAAGTTGGGGAGAATATATTGTCCCAGAATATCTGTATAATTTTTTTAATTATGTAGAATTATTTTGAGACCACGAAATATGATGGAATGTGATTCCAAGGCCCAAATTACCTGGAATGATCTGTTGAACAATGTTATGTATAAATTAGTGTGCATGAGTGGATTTCCTAAAAAAGTGGAATAACTCTTAAACGAGTGATCAAATCATAAATCTAAGGGCACCTTTATATTTAGGATATCGGTTCTACCCTAGGCACGACATATGTTCAGTCGGTGCAAGCCTCCAGTGAGGAAAGCCGAAAATGGAATAATCATAAATAAAATGATAAAATAATGTTCTTTTATTTTTCAAATGCTCATAACACACGAACAGTGACTCAGATTAATAATTTCAGACCACCGCTGAGCTCGTGATGGTAGGCTTTATTTTGGTAGATAATAACATTGGTCGGAGTAGGCAAACTACGGAAGTTATCTTTTGACCATAAACAAAATAATTTAATTCCAATTATTTTATTGTTAAAATATATAACTTCTAAATGGCAACTTGAATTTAAAATACGAGAGTACTATTGAGTTCTTTAAGACATTTTTCCCTTAGTTGGTGTCTAACCTCAACCGGAGTGGGTCGAGGGTGACTGTTAATAATTTTATGAACATTTTTTAGGCACATTCAGTAAACACGCGGGCGGCATTTTCTATCTTTTCAATCACTGCTCGGATTAAAAATATGAGGGCATTGTTGAATCTGCTGCATTAGGATTCACTTAAGGGATGCTTCAATTCGAATGTAGTAGGTCGAGAGAAGAAGTTACATTTTGGACTTTTAAAAAATAATAAAATAAAAATGTTATTTTATTTCTATCCTTTTTCTGTTTCTCCAACCGACTAGTGGTGGTGGTGAAACCAATAATACATCAAGCCATTAAATGGATCGACTCCCCTTTATTCATGTAACTGCACCATTTCAATTAAAAAATTTAAATAATTAAAAGATCCCTATTAATTCCACATGCATTACTCACCTACCTCCTCTCTTATTTATATGGATCTTGAGGAGGAGTGTTGGCACGCCTTCACCAAGTGACGAAGCTCTGAAAAAGTACCATGGCGCCAACCACTTTGAGAATGAAACCAGTTCCAGTAGATGGTGACGAGCACCACCAAATCACGAACAGAAGACAACAATAAAGGAGTTCAATCAATCGTCATCACCGAACGTATCTTCTCGGTAGGGGGTTTATTTTGAAGTTATATTTGATTAATTAAATCATATCCCTCTTGCTATCACATTAACATGGAGGGAGTAGGCCAAATGAACAAGGCCTGAACCCACTTCTACATCACTCATATTAAGTTCTTCAGGGAAAATTTCCACAAGTTGGTAGCAACGCGAATTAACATTTCACATCTTGACGACGGAACCCCAGGAGAGCCATAGGTGAAGATGACCCCAATAACGGACCACCAGATCATGTTTGATGGCCCGTGGATGAAAACTGCCAGCTCTTTATGTCGGTAGCTGCCGGTGGTGGCCGAAGGAGACCCAAAACAACTAGTCATGGGTGGGAGAAGCCAGCGCACCGCGGTGGCCGAAGGCAGCCAGCCTGAGCTAGACCTACATGAAAAGTGGGGTGTTGGTGGCTGATAAAGTATGGAGGCACAAAGCTAATGCGGCCAAAGCGCCATGACAGGAAGGGGCGGTGCAGCCCGTACTATGCCATGTTGGTAGAATCTGATCGGCTGAATGGTTGATTGTTGAATCACGGTGGGGAAACAACCCACCTTTACGCCGAAATGGCCCTTTAAGCGTGTGGCCAGTGGGATACAACGGTCCGCCTTTGATCAGACCAACCGGTGCGAGCTAGACCCACCCAATGGGTTGGAACCATAGCCTTGCCTTCCAAACCCACCCAGCGGGCCGGACCCACAGCCTAGTGGGCCAGTAACAGTTGGAGGAGCCCCACCCGGTGGGCCGGGAAAACTGTGGCCTGGCCAAGCGAACCGAACTGGGCCGACCCCGACAGGCCGGACCCAGTGAACCGGGCAAACCCTTAATGGGTTGAACCCTGGTGGGGTTAGGTAGACCCCGGGACCCATTATGTCAGGCCAGTCTGACCAAGTCGGACCGGTCCCAGACCCAACCGGCTCCCAAATAAAGTAACATCTGTAACAAAGAAATATGTTGTCTATTAGAAACGCTGTCAGTGGAGTTAGGATTCCTTCTGTGAAGAACTCCCCTTGGCATATTCCAGTGGGCATGACTGAGCTGAGCCGGACTGAGGTGTGATCACCCCACTGTTTCATGGGAAGGGATGTAACTAACAGACGAGGCATCTGATTGATGCACTGTCTGTGGAATAAGGACCATAGTTAAAAGGTAGTTCTCATGAAATAATCCATGATTTTTTTTGAAAATGTTGTATTATATACGGTTTGGATCGACTCCAGATCCAACCGGACCTTTAGCACTAAAGTTCCAATAACTTACAGACCGGGAATCTGGTTAACGCACCATATTTTCCATTGGCAACCTTATGAAATGATAGATCGTCAATTTACTTCTTCTTGGGACTTTGTGACGATTGAAATAGAACTGATCGATTGAAGAGTAATTATCCCATAATCAAGAATGCTTGGAGGTAGAATCCAGTGGCTAGCAGTGCGGAAGAGTTTGGAGACAGATCATACCGTGGTTTGTACCGAGTGATCCTGTGTGGGTTAGCACCTTGATAACCTATGTGGATCAGCACCGAGTGAGACTATGTGGATCATCACCTAGATATCCTATGTGGATCATCACATCACGCTACGATGAGGACTATCCTTAGAGTGGAATTTCATGGACCAGTGACATACCGATCCTATGGGGGTCAGATCATGTGTGGGTCAGTGCTCAGTGATTCGGTGTGGTTTAGAGCATTCCGATCATGTGAGGGATAGATTTTGTGTGGGTCCTTGAGGGGGGTTAGTACCTATCGATTCTGGGCAGGTCAGATCATTTGTGGGTCATTGCCAGGGTTAGTACCTAGCGACTCTGTAAGGGTTGGATTCTGTGTGGTTCATTGTAGGGGTTAGTACCTATTGACTATTTGGGGGTTGGACTTTATATGGATATATTTAGTACCTCTTGGAAGAATAAGATGATCTAGCTTGGTGACTAATCATTTGTACTTATATACTTCACTAATACCTGGTTTAAGATGAGTCTGTGTTTGAGCTGTGTTTATTTCTTTGTGATTTGTGATTGATATCATTCTTGGTGGTTTGCATTTGTGGAATTCTTTGAGACCTTCAGGGGTCTCGGGGTCCCCAGTGAGTATTTTTATACTCACCCGAGCGTGGGCTTCTCCCACACATTGTTGTATATTGTGTAGATGGTGAGTAGTTGAGCTGAGGTTTGAGGGATCCAGAACCAAGCGGTACGCGGAGGAGACCGGATATCGTGGAGTTCTATGGAGACAATATATACCTACCCTTCAGGTTGGATCCTCAGTGGATGATCTAGGATCTATATTCTCTTTTCTGTTGTACTTGTAATTTTAATTTGGGCTTGTATCCTGGCCCCTTTACGTTCAATACACATTTTAGTACAATAGCTTACTTCATGGATTCTTATTTTTGTGTTCATAGATTGTGTGTATGTATAGGTTTAAAGGCAATTCGTACCCGATATAGGGATGTGCCTTTTTAGTATCAGTCGCTAACCCTTGGCCTATGGAGGGTGGTCTTGGGGTAGTCACGACATGGGACCCGGGGGATGGCTCATGAACTAATTATTGAATACAGACAATAAATTGTTTGACATGCAAGAATCAACCACAACTCAATCCTATAAATAGAGTTCCTTTAATTATTAAATGATTAGTTTATCATTTACACTTTTTTTTTAATTTATTTAACAATATTATTACTAACATAATAATATTTTTCTTATAAAGGTGATTTTTTTTTGTATGAGGAGGGGTTAGAATCAAAATAAAAAGAAATATTTTTGTTTTTGAGCGTAATTAATAATTTGAAATATGTAATTTTATAATGAAATATTTTCAAATCATATCATATAGTGTTTTATTCTTATATTTTTGTTGTAAATTTTATTTTATTTAAATTATTTATTCAATATTTATGTTTCTAATTTCATGGTATTTTTTGTGTTGTGGCATTATGTTATATCACACTACATTGCTTCTATAGTGTGCTATTACAGCACGCGGTAATATTCCCCTTTATCAGTGGTTCTATAAGCACTAACAATAGAAACATCTATCCTCACTTTTTAAGTACTGATAAAGTACCATATAATTAGCGATTCTATAATAACTGAAAAAGGTTCATTTATTATAAATTATATAAACATAGATAAACGACCCTTTTATCATTTCTTTTTTAGTGTGGTAAAAAGACATGGTAATTTATTCTCGCTCCAATTGTCTATACTTATCTTGCATCGATAAACACCATTTTAACACTATTAAAAGCCTATTTTGTAGTAGTGAATCTTATAATAAGATGATATATGATATTATAAATATGATAATATTTTTGGACTAAATTATTAATATGAATTAAACCATTATTCAGTAGGTTGGATCATGCACAACAAAAAGGAAGCTTGAGGTAAGGGACCTCATCTAAATTTACATTCCATTAAAACTTTTTTGTTATTATACACCAATTCATGTTTTTAGTGTATATACATACCCTTTGGAAGGAAATATCATGATTCATTCATACTTTATGGTGTTTTAATATTTGGTTTGAATTATTTTACCCAGAATGATTTGATATGAAATTTATCAAATGGTAAAAGTAATTGTGCAATCTCACATTTGATTGTGATTTTTAACATTCTCTTAAAAAATCTGGTGTAATGATATTTCATTATGAATGAAATTTATTTTAAATATATATATTGTTATGTAATGGATATGATTATTTCTTAAATCATATAACATATTTAAATATAGTTTTTAGTCTAAATTTTATTATATTAAGTGTGTAAATATTGATATATCATTATCGTTTACTCAATACAGATATTTATTTTGAAATATTTTTTATGAATTAAATTGATTATTCGAGATATGATAAAATATTTGGAATGTTATGAAACTATTTGGGGACTAGTGAATGTAATTCCCACGCTATATCAGTAGTCCAATGAGATAAACCAGTATCCCAAATCATATGGGTTTTTACCTAGTATTCATTAAACCTTCTTTTAAATGGTCTTCATGGTAAAGGTATCATATACCTAGGAAAACATAAAATCCAATAATTACGAAATTAAATTATTGAGAATTTGGTTATTATTATTATCGATGAGATTTTCAATATGAAATTACTTATAGATTAATTTCATTATTAGTTATTGATTAAAGGGTATTTGTTTTTAGTTATATATCTTTTTATATTGATTATTTTTTATTTTAATATTTATATCTCACGAGTATTCAGTTATCTTCCATAACATATTTATAATGATCATTGAATAATAATATATTCCACTCTTCTTAACCATAATAATAATTTGATAAATCCCTTATTATGTTTCCTTATCCCATGTTATGAATAAAATATCATTGAATGAGTTTTCATGGATGATGTTTATTAACTTTTCTAATGAATTATGGTTTATTTCATACTTCCAATGTAAAATGGGAAACATGTATATATTTGGTTCTCCAAAACTAATAAACTAATCATTATTTTTTGATTTGACTCCATTTATCTATTCCAATGTAATAATGTAAGGAATCGTCTTTGGGTTACTAGGGACAGGTTGTTACATAGTATATAGTTTTTTTATTTCACAATCAATCAATTTGATGTGTACATCATCAAGGGAAGTGAATTTTGATCTTGTTTTTCATGTGGTGATATCATATCATTAATTTTGTCTAAAAGATATATTAAATATTTTTTAAAACTATATAATCATAATGAGTTTCACCAAAACATCTAATGGGAGTAAAAATATAATTAACTATTGTGAATATCTCATCAACATATACTTTATAAATCATTCATGTTTCATGATATTTCAACGAAATAATCTATAACATTACCACTTTATCATTTTTATTTTTTTATGAATACTTTCCAAATTATCAAATATATTATTCATTATATTAATATTTATTATTTTTTTAATTTCCTTTAATTAGTGTGATGAAATAATTTATATATGAGTTTGTACATAATTCTTTATATTCTTTTACTCCAAACTAGTAATCATAGAACCATCATCATAAGTTAAATACCAATTTGAAAAAATAAAAATGACATAAAAACTAATAGATAATATATATAGAACCATGTTATGTATCATGATATGTTGTTTCTTTCAACAAAACATTTGAATTGAATTTTTATTCCATAAATTTGTGTGGTTCAATATAAACATAAAAGTTTTAACCTAGAGTGATTATGAAATTAAGACCACATAATTCTTTTAATATTTGAAAATATATGTTATCATTGAAGAATACACATGAAACACTGGTATTATTTTTTTTGGATTCGGAAATAAAGATGTTATTAGGATCTACATGATTTCACTATGACGTTTGTAGCCCAATGAATCAATTTAATTTTCATTGCACCACCAAATAACCTTTAAAATGTATTAAATAGATTTCCTTATTCTCTATTTTAAATTTTATCAATATTATCAAAATAATTTTAAACTAAATTTCACTACCATGTAGTCGAAATTAACAATAATAAATGTTATATTAAATTTTAATGTTTTCAAGTTCAAAAATATTAGTTACATAGTTATAATGACATGAAAATTCAAAGGCCACCTGATTGACCAATAATTGTGGATAAAAAATTGTATGGTTTATACATAAACTCATGTTATATATGAACTTCATCATATGAATTTATTTTTATAGATTATAATCAAACTGAAAATATTAATTGAATACAACAATTTATGTTTTAACATTACATAATAAAACCAACTTTATTGTAGAATAACTCCACCTTGACTTCACTTCTTCATACATTATGTTTTCATCAAAATATTATTGGACATATTGTTTTATTATAAATTTTACCTTTGACACTATCTCATAGTTTACTTGATGAAACACTAATCCCATAAGAAATAATCTAAAACAATTAATCAAACATCTCTATAAAAATAATTATACAACACTTTATCTTTAAGACAGACATATAGAATAAAATTCTATATTTTTTAATTTTAGTAATTTATTATATAGCGAATATCTACACTACCTTTTACCCTTGAATTTATTCTTCTTAGAATTCTTCTATAATACTCTCAAATTTTTAGTGACTCTCCTAAATTACTTTATTGGGAAGTTCACTATCAATTTAAAAGGTTGTTTTAAATTAATATTTAAAATCTAAAATATATGGAAGGTAAATAAATTATCTTTCATTTTCAACAATTAGAACAATCTATGATTCATAGTTATAATATACTATGATTGTAATACATGGATATTACATATTCTTAGATGTGTATTGGTTACATTATACAAACACAAACCTAGGGACCATAATAGTTTATTTCCATTGGAAACAATGATACACCATGCTCTGAATTTATAAAAAATCGTCAAAATCTCATATAAATATATTACCCTATAGGGATCATCATAAGAATACCATCTTTAAAACCTTTCTTCATAAACTGGAGAAAGGAATCATAGGAATGGGTGAGCTCAAATTCATAGTAATGGAAAATAAAGAAGATATAGAAGAATGATAGATGCATATTGATATGAGAACATGAGATCAAAATTTGAAAACAATACCCTACATATCAAGATCATAATCATGAATCGTGGAATAAATATTGGCTGTTCATAAGACATGAATCATAATGTAATGAATTATTTTTCACCCTAAGATCTAAAAAAGGAATAAAAAATTGAATGTGGCATATATTTCATCTTATAATATTGTAAACTTATGTAAAGATAAATAGGTTCACTAATTATATTATGAATATGAAATCAATTTCTCCAATAACTAGATGGAAATTCAACCATGTTTATACATGAAATTTGGAAATTAATGATAGGCCTGTACATAAAATTATGAACATCTAATAAACATCATGAAATATATAAAAATACTCCTGGTTCATATCCAAGAATAAAAAAATAATGTATCATAAAACCCATATTTTCGATTTTGGATCATGAAATACCTCATTCCTATACTGGATTAGGAAACACTTATTTCTTATAATTTATTGATCAAACTTATTTCCTAGAGTTGGTCAAGCCTATCAACTTGTTTCCCATTTTTATTTTAGTAGATATAAATCATTACCCAATTCATTATAGGGAGAATGAGTACCACCCGTTCCATAACTAGATAATTAATATGTGTTACCTTAGACCAGAAACATTCATCATATAATAACCCATAAAATGATACAAGTATCCTAAACATTTCAACAGATCCTAACCTATTTGAAAGAGATCAATTTCATAATCATTTCATTACATCATTACTCATAAAAATAAGTGTGTTTCATAATCATTTTATCATGGTATAACTCGTATAATATAAATGGGTTTCTTATTAAAAATTTCATCATAAATATAATCCATTCAAATAAAGAAAAAGAATGTAATATTTTGATCATATCCTCTGTAAGGCATAGGTAACATCAATGTGTCAAATTTTATATGTAAACTAATTTTTAAAGATCATTTAAAACATTTACTAATGAAAATATACTTTAATCTTTTAAAAATACTTTTTATAACATAATAATTTTTGAAAAACATTTCATTTTCAAATAAAATTGATGATTTTTAAAGGAATCTTGGAAATAATTAAATTTTAAAATAACCTTATTAAAAATATAATGTATTCTATGATGTAATGATAAATCATAGAGGAATATAATTTTATTTAAGTCATACACTTAAAATAAATATTCCTTTCACATTTCAACATAATTCAAACATGAATTATTTTAGATAATGACATGGATATTCCAATCAAAAAAATTTAAAAAACAAAACAAGGGTAAAATTTTATTCTATATAAATAAATTTAATATATTAAAAAACATTGAAATCATTTTTAAAAAACATGGTTTTGGATGAAAATATATATTTCATAAAAGACTTAATTAATGATATATTTTCACACAAAAAACATATTTTTAAATTTTATCAAGGAGTGGAAAATGGTACCATTACATGAAGATATTATTAATAGCATTATGGAAATAAAATTCATGATAATTCATGTGATATGTGTAACGCCCTGACCATAGTTACCCAGAGTCGGTGCATTATTACATAACATTGGCATGATCACAAGAAAGATCAAATCTCGAAAGACCGATTGGTTTAGTAGCCTTGGAAACACTAGATATGTACATAAAGTTTTACATTACATCATAATGTGAAAAAATACTACAACAACATAGTCTCCATATTCCACACTCATATGCCCACATAAAATCCCTGCAGGTCATTCATAACTTACTTCTCCACAACCTGGGAAAAATAAAACATAGAAAAGGGGTGAGCTCAAATGCCCAGTAAGGATAACAATATAGCAGAACTTTCAAAAATAAGCATAAACACTTAAGGTAATGCATTACTAAAACAAAAGCCTTTTAAACTTGAATTTCAACATAGTATGGAAAATCTAAAATAAAATAATTCCATTTACTTATTCACATGGATATTCTACTAATCGAATAATCACATGCAATATCAATAACCACTTTCATAATGTTTGAATGCGTAATGACAGACTACCATAACCACATAGCCAAGGCCTCATGCCAAGACTACAAATAAGATTTTTCCAAGGCCTTGTTCCAAGAAACTAGTTTGTCTCATGAGACCTATCGATGCATCGAGGAGCTATAGCGGGATCCACCCGTCACATATTAAGTCCAATGCATTACCATATGAAAAGGTTTAAACATAACATAAACATTCATATTAAAACTGGCATACGAAATGTCAATACTTTTACCATAAACCATGAATGGTATAAAAATAGCACATCCACAGTCAAACATATCACAAAACCTTCAATACAACATAAATAAACTTCACATAAGTGTAAAATCCAACAAACGATGTTGACATAGATGAAATCAAAACTCTTTTTAGAGAAATATCTCCTTTTATTTTGAAATCATATAAGATACATATAAAATAAAACATTTTCTTTGAAAATATTATTAAAATATTGTAAGGTAATCTTTGAAGATTTTATAACGGCAGAAAATATCCGCACCCGCCGTATCAGTTAAAAAAAATTCTTATCTTAATTCTGTCGAAAAGGTTAAAAAGGGCCTTGTTTTGAAAATGACGAAATGATTCCTTAATAAACCACTTATAAAAGTCAAAAAGGGTATAAATTACTTTAACTCATATTCTAGTAAATAGTAATTTTTTTTAAATACATTTTTAAGAAACATGGATGTGGATGATAAAGAGATCCTAGAAGATTATTACGTATAAACAACCTCAGATAATGAAGAGATTGTGAAATAACCCTTACCTTGTACTTTTCATTGGTTGGTGTAGGTTAACCTCCTGTATAATAGTGAAATAATTGTTATTAAATTATACAGGAATCATATATATTAATATGATATCATATATGATCTTTTAACTTTGCTTTGTTAATAATATCTTAGTATTATCGTTGTTTCGAGTGTTAACTTACTCGTTTTCTTTTATATGTTTTGTTACGTAAGCCATGTTTGTAATGGATAGGTTGTATATTATTAATATCCATAATGATATCAATTCCTTAAACATTATTTTTAAATCATCAAATGAAAATTATTCTTGAATGGATACGATGGAGAATGAATCTCATCGCATTCGTGGAGACGGTAGTCCGTACGTACGCACGAGCGACAATATAATTCTTTTGATATTAAAATAAGATATAAATGGATGGTATATCATATATATAGAATCATTAACATGTTATATTTATTATTTACATGAGTTACACATCATTATTATACCCATCCAAATAATAATATATTGAATAACAATTACACCACGACGTGGATACGGTAATCCGTACGTACGCACGTATGGTGACATGTTATTCAAAGGGTGGATAGAATACTGAATATGGTTGTACCATATTTATAATAAAATCACTGTATATATATGATACTGGAGTTATTATTTTAGAATGGTAACAACAAAGGAAAAAGAAGTGGAAGAAGAAGGAACTTGGAAAAGGGTGGTGAAATCATTACCTCTTCTTCAGTTTCTTCCTTTTGATTTGATCAAAATGGATCCTTAGGTTGGATTTATGATCATAATAAGGCCTCTAGGTTGTAGTGAGGGATGTTGGGAGAGTATTGGGGTAGAGTTTTTCCAAACCAAAAGGCTTTGAATGTGTGAATTAAAGAGAAGGAGGAGTGCCCTTTTATAAGAGGGGTGAGGGGCACCTTTGAAAAAGATAGAAAGATTAGTTTATAATAAATTTATATTCGGTTTCTAATGGATAAAAAGTTTATTATTTAAATGTTAAGGTAGGGAGGGGTCGAAACCAACTCATCCAATAGAATTTAGACAGGTTTGGGTACTTATATTAACCTTATCTTTAAGTATTAACTCTAAGTTAATTAGTTTCACTTTTACAATGTCTCTTTGTATTTTTATATAATATGGTTAATAAACTTACTATATACATCCAAGATACCCCAAAGTGGTCCATTAATGATACCCCTATCATGATATAAGTTTCTTGGACGATCCTTATATTTTTAGGAATTTAAGATCAATTAATAATATAATATTTGTTTTAAAAACTCTTTTATGTGAATTTTAACACTATTCAATAGTTGATTTTTGTAAAACTCATAACAGATTGATTAATTCTAAAAAAGTCAATTAAATCAATACTAATATGTCATATTATCCTAGAAAATTATTTTAATTCATTAAAAGTCTCAAATTAAATTTATTTGGGTATTTATAATATCAATTATTTTAATATTTCACTAATATATTAATTACTACATCATCATTGTGTCATATATAAATTAATTATTTAATGTATAAAAATTATAAATAAAATATAATTATGTAGGAAATATTTTTATCTTTCTAATTAATATTTATAATCTAAAATCCAACATATATTACCCTATGTAAAAATTGTTTTTCTAAAAGATATATGCTTGTGTCCATTTTTTATTTATTTTAACTTAATTAAAATAAAGTGTCCCTATCACCTACAGGTGGCTCCATGAGGTCCCAAAATTGACCCAAAGATGTCCATGGTTGGAAATGTATCAAACAATAAGGTTAGGAAATGTTTTAGGGTAGTTTAGTATTATTATAATATTATTTGTTTAACCTTTATTTACCGTATTTATCCTTAACCATGGTAAATTAAATATTTACCGCAGTAATTATTCAAAATGCCTAAAAATAGAAGTTATCTATTTACACAATTTGGAAATCCTGATTCCAAATAGGGAATCCATTTTTCCAAATTCAAAACACATAAATGGCAGAAATTAATTTAAAATTAATTCCCATTGTTAAAACAATAACCGTGTTTTTAAGAGATAATAACAATCAAAAGATTGACAGTTGTTTATGTCCGATTTAATTTTAAATTTATGTCCAATGAAAAACATTGAATTAAATGGTAAAAATATATTCTTAGTATACTTTAAAACCACTCAAATTCATAATTTATCACTATTAATTATTTTGATTAAAAAAGTTGTTTTTAATTAAAATTTAGTAATTTTCACTATTCATCAAAATATGAAAGTCATCCAAAAAGTACCAAAATTTCACCTTAGGATAAATTAGACACTCCAAATCCAAAAATGAAGTCCATTTTGAAATATAAAATATATATAATTTCAAAAAATTTGGTATTACTATTCATAACGGTTAGTTTGATCAGTTGTGGTGTGTGTTAAAACTCGAAGTTGCGTACAACACACACTACTGTATAATTCAAAGGAAAGCGTACCGTGGAAGATTGTGATGTTTTATTTTAAATTTTTCATGTCCCAAATTAGTCAAAAAGTTTACAATATTGTATTTAAAAAGGGTTCACTATTAAAAGTTGATAAAAGTGCAATACTGAAAATGAATTTGTTCTCATAATATGGATTCTAAAATTATAAGGATTATATAAAGTTTAAAATTTAGTTAATACGATTCATAACCTCTTTTTACTGGAATTTTTTTGGTATGTCATGGTGCGATTGAACTCGGTGTTGCGTGTAGTGAAAGTTATTTAATTATTTTGAAGAAATAACACACTATGAAATCTTAGGGTGTTACAATATGTATCGTAGTACTTCATCAATGGAATCATACTCATAAAAAATATTGATAAATGATGAGATTGTGATAATAAACTCTTACCTCTATGGTGACCTTGAATTATTATCCTCATGAATGAAAAAAATACATTATTATTAAAATATTATGAAAATTATATTCAAGATAAACATTCCATAAGTTCATTATATTTTACATGTAAAATAAAATTAGTCCATAACATAACATTTTTTTCCAAGAAGGAAAATTGAGACAAAATTCCCTTACCGATTTGGTATTTCTTAAATTATAAACTGCTAAAAGATGTATCCTCAAATGGATATTTAAATCACAATAATTATTATCAAAAGAATCATAAAATATGTTCATGGGAATTATATTCATAATATAAATTATATAGGTGTTGAACATGGCCTGTGTCTCATAGGAAATAGATGTTATATAGAGATCCCTTACCTAAAGTAATGACTTCTATTGTACTCATTAAAACATCATTTATAATAAATATAAGTTTATTATAAATATATTATAAAACCTTGATCAAATATATAATACTATATATGATTTTATTATGTCTTTTGAATACCTGTTTATTAACAATTCAATGTTAATATTTTATTTCAGGTAATACCTGCATTATTTTTCATATAAGTTTTAATTTATTATATTCTTAGACCTATTTATTAGATCATGATTTAATAATTTTAAACTATTAATCCATGATATTAAAATCATATTTATTCATTATATAATCTTTTATATCAATAAATAAAATTTAGTGATAGGAAATGAAATACAAGATTTATGGATATGGTAGGTTTTACGCACGCATGAACCTTGTTTTCATCTTATTATCATATTTAAATATTTTAAAGTAAATGATATATAAATATAATAATTAAAGTATCATTTTTATGTCATATAAATAACATATTGTTATTAAAACCAACCATAATACATTACAAATATACTGTTAACTGATCTCATCACTTTGCATGGCAGTAGTTTGTCATAGACACAAATGATGTTATTATATTCCCATAAAATGGAAAGCACGAAGTTATGTTTGATATAATAATTATATTAGAAAATTTAAATTATAGATATAATAAGTATAATATATTTAAAGTATCTCCATCATTTTACCCATCATTGAAAGGTTGTAATGGAAAAACAGACAACATCCAATCAGGAGGTAGTTGTCTGCCACACACATGAATAATGATTTTGTAACACATTTTATGGAAGTGTGTATGGAGGTAGGTTTTACCATTAATATAAAAGATATAATTATATTTAAAATAAATGTTTTATTATATAATCCTGATAAGAATAATAATTTATGGGGATTGAGAAATAAAAATAATAAAAAAACCTTCATTGATGAATGATACTTCTTCTTCAGGTGGATCCATTTAGTTTTCACCACAAGCCTTCCTTAGATTTATTTATTCCAAAATTAAGGATTATATGATGAGGTTAGGGAATTTTAAAGGTTATTTGGGTAGGTATTGGGAAAAATAAATAGTTTTTAACCTGTGAGGAAAACTTGTATATGATGAGGTTAGGGATTGGTTGTGGACTCTTATATGTGGGGTGGGATGAAAACTTGTATATTTTTGAAAGAAGAAATTATAACCAAATTCCTCTTATGCTAAAAGTGTCCATGTTGGAACATTATTGAAAATAATTTTTTTCATAGTCTAAATATTTCCATTAAATATTTTTTATACAAATGGATAGGTTATTATTACATGTATCTAGTTAGTCTAGCCCCCTGATATACCCATTTTCCATTTACCACTTTAATTAATTTTTTTCATTAACTATTTGTTTTTCTCAAAAAATTAAATTTAATAAATTAAAAATTATACTTATTCCAAATATTTAATACATTTTAAAAAAAATTAATCACATATTCTGGAAAAGTTAATTTGGAATTAATCCCACAAACGTGTCAAAAAAGAGGGTTCTTAAAGAATCAAATGATCAAAAGTTTATAATGTTTTTATATCACATTTCTGTATAAAAATCATTAAAATGATGTAATATATATTAATATATGTATAATTTAACAAATAATAATTTTAATCCAATTTAAATTATAATTTTATAATTTAAAAAATTAAATGGAAAGGAAATTATCAAATAAATTTACGTATTTTTTACTATTAATTAAAAACAAAAACTTTTCATAAAAATACATAAAATTCACAATAATAAAATTTTGATATTATTAATTAGAAAATTAATTTTATAATTTCAAATTAATTTTTTAATGATTAAAAAGATATTTAAAATGAGTTCCCCATAAAAAGGTGACAAAACCACATTTTAGAAAAAAAAATTTAAGAGAAAACATGGATTTATTCTCATCTCTTGTAATCAAAAAATAATATTAATGTAAAATATTTGATTGAATATTTAATATATTAATTTCCTTAAAATATTTTATTAAAATAAAAATTTTAATTTATTTTGGTTAAACATATTTTTGTGTATAACAATCGTTTTTCACAAAATAATTATATTTATTTTCAAATAGATTTATTTTCATTTATAAAAAATGGAAAATATTGAATTCATTATATACACCTTTTTTAAAACCTTTGTATAATTTAGATAATCTTATTCATACACTTCATTAAAATGTATAGGTGATGATGGTCTTCTTTAAATATCTATATTAATAATATATTATTGTTTTGTTGAAACATGGTGTCATGTTCAATGCATGCTAACACAATATTGCATATAGTGGATGACTGTTTTTTTTAATTAAATATTAACATGGAATTACATGTAATTAAAATTAAACATAATAATAAATTTAATGAACAATATATAAAATATTAAAATTACATGAAAAACTTATTTCACAAAATGTTATGGTGTTACATTTTACCCTCCTTCAAATGAACCTCATACATGAAATTCATCACTTTAAGTATGAAAAACTGATGAAAAATTTTCCTCATTACATCATTTGGTTTCATTTATATTCATTTAGCTAATGGGATTTCAGCAAAACAGTAGCTAGCTGAGTGGTCTTTTTTTGTGCAAATTTCTTTATTTGATCCAGAATCTCATCTAATTATTCCCCATAACGAATATTATGCTCTATTGGTAAAAAAAATATGGTTAGTAAATGTAATGGAACATGTATGTACTTCCTCAGGAGTGATACATAGAACACATCATGAACTTAGAAGGGGTTTGGTGGATGTTCCAGACAGTGTTCTACTATCCCGATACGATCATGTATATTTAAGAGAACAATATACCTACGGATTAGGTGTACCTTCATTCTTCCATGGATAAATTTATATAAATACCTTCACACAAACATTAAATTCAAAATCAAATCTAGGATTGTCATTATAATATTTGTACCAATTTTTTTTTAGTTTTTACATGTTTCTTAATGGATCTAACCATCTTTATTAGAACAATTCCCAGTAACTCTCTTTTTGAAACTTCATTCTAGTGAATATAAATATATTTATATGGATCCATCTAAATTCTCAAGTGAAAGATATATTTGTAAAAAAAACTCAATGGTAGGAAGGATTAATCCGAACCACATTTGAAATCCACTTATCATGATTTTATCATATCCTCTAGGGTTCGAATTGTTCTCTCGGACTGACCATCAGTATCAGGATGATATACATTTTAGTAAATCAACTCATTATCAGAAGATTCATAAATAATTTTCCAAAACATTGAGGAAAACATCGTATCTGGAAAAGATACAACTGAATGAGATACTCTATGAAACCTTACTCATTAATTAATTTATATTATGGAAATAATATATATAGATAAGTAGTCTCTGGTGGAAATGAATTGGAATGACTTAGTAAGGTGACCAACTATAATCCATAATTTACTCACCATCAAAGATATGTTAAACCTTAATTTTTTAAAATACATTTACCTTTTACCATCATGTTTTAATGGAACTCTTCATTAAATAAATTTTCTATTAAATATAGAAAACAACATAGTGTTTTATTACTATAAATGACTCTTATAATATCCATAATCTTGATAAAATACCATCACATTAAACCTCAAAATGGGTTCCATTGAGTTAGAAATTTTTATCAACCTTTAACTCATAAACCAATGATGGTATCATTAACTATTAACATAATATTACATGGATATAGAAAATATTAAAAAATTTAAGTCACATTTATAATCATATATGTTATACAAAAAAATCATTGGAATCATGGGTTTGTCCTTATACTGAAAAAATATAAAATGTGATTTAATTTTTCTAGAATCTGTATAAATGGAGATAATCACATAAAATTTCATAGTAATTTTTTATTAGTAATATAAATAAGAAATTTACAACTTAATATGTGGAGATAATTGTTCAAAAGTCATAATTATTCACTTCATCCATTATGATATCATAATCATTCCTTTTTTCTCTTTCTTCAGAGGTTTCTGTGGATTATCATCCAAATTAACCCTTTTTTTAGGGTATTGATTTGAATAATTTTCAAAATACTTATAATTGAAAAACTGGAGGGTGGTTTGTTCATTAGTTTTTATCCCCTTCAACTCTATTGTAATAAACATATCATTAATTTTATTTCAACATTAAATTAATTTATTTCTTACCATTGAAAACATATATCATCTCTCATTTCATATAAATAAATTATATTTATTATTTTCCAAAATTTATAGCATACTGATTGATGGAATTTCATTCCACTGATTAAGTTTTAATGAAAAAAAATCTTTTATTTTTTATCAGAGTCATAGTAATGCTTGGAATATCCAATTTTCATTTCCATATTTAGTGAACATAAACTGACATCCTCATTGATATTAATGTCTCTTATGGGTAAGGCCATTTGAATACATGGTTTTAAACAACCAATGAATTAATCTATTTTTTAATTCAGGGATGACAATTAATGTAGATTTATACATTGTGAGTCTTGTAAAATTATCTCCATGGGTACCAATAGATTCATCATCCTTTTCTGAATCTCAAGGAACTCCTCCATCTTTGTTCAGAGAATATGAGGAATTTTATTACTAAAAAATATCCGCATAAATGATTCCCATTCCAAATATTCAATTTAATCTTGTTCCCTCATGTTCTTAATAAGATTCCACAAATAATATTATTCAACTTATAAAAAATAAATAGACAAGATGATTATTTCATTCTATAAACACAATATAATTGAAAATATATTTTTAGTGCTAATTATTCTTTTCTCATCAACTAGTGGATCATTGTAAACACTAAAATGAGGAGTATGTTTCCTCAAAAATTACTCAACAAAATGTTGTTTCCTCTTTTTATCATTTGAAAGATCAACATGATTCATATCTTGAGAATTATTCTTGAGTGTGACAATGAGATTTTTCATTCCATATACCATAACATTTTTATTCTCAGGATAATAATCATTTCATTTTCTATCACACAGAACATTAAAATGAATCCTTCAGGTTCCATCCATTCAATAAAACAAAAATTATATTGTGAGAAATACCAATCTTGGTGGAAATCCACATAATCCTAAAAAGTTACTTATTAGATGTATAAATCCAGACATGTTGTTTAATATATAACACTGTGGTTTTATCCTAGGTCATTCAGAGTAATAACCTATTTTAATCCTTTAGGATTGTTCATAACGATTTTGTGAATTTCTAAAACATATCCCATAAGACTTTCAAAACCTAGGGTGCGGAAATGCCCATAATTGTTCACTAATTCTCAATTGAGTATATATCAATATGGTTTTCTGGGTTTCTTACCCCTATATACATATATTCTAGGGACACATATATTTATAGAATCCTAATTGGGATGTAATTTCGTGGATAAAACTCACTATATCATTTACTAAAATTCTAGGACATTTATATATAAATTGACTCATACATAGACATAGAAATAGTAAAATATGTTGACATATCCTTAGAAATATCCCTATAGATATCACTAAAGATTTCTCATCGTATTTTCCAGACATCAACTGATCCATTCCATTCATAAAAACTAAAATAAACTAAGACTCTTGTAAATTTATATTATATATTTTAGATGAATATTCATCACATTATAAAAACACACCCCTACAGACTATAATAGTTTAAGTCCATTAGAAACATGGAAACATAATATTCTATCTTGGTGAAAAATATTCATCAAATCTTATAAATATCTTTCCCTTTAGTAAAATTTACTAGCATACCCTACATAAAAATCTTTTTCATAACATTGGGAAATGAAACATATAAAAGGGTGAGCTTAAATTCCCATTAAGGGTAAACAAGGAAGATATAAAAGTATAGAATAAGAATAATGATATGAGAACAAGATAATAAAAATTTAAAACCCTACCATGCATATCAATGATCATAATCACGAGTCAGAGAATAAATATTGGTATTTCATAATACATGAATCATAAGATAATCAAATAACATGGGCCATGAGAGCCTGGCATGGGAATAAATCACCTATCTATGGCATACATATCAAAATATGAAATTTTGAACTTTTTTAAATATATAAAGGTTCATTAATGAATATAAAAACATGAAATAAAGTCTTCATATAAACATTTGTACATGAAACCAGGTCCGCACATAACATTATGGATATAAAATAGAGGTCCATTCATAATATTGTTAACATGTTATGAGGATCACATATAACATAAAAGTATTCAAGGTTCACTCCCAAGACTATAAACATACTGGATCAAGACACACCTATTTACTATTGTAGATTATGACACACTAGTTTTCCATAGTGGATTACGACTCACATATTTCCTATAATGGATCACAACACCCCTATTTTACATAATGGAAATATCCCATAAACTTATTTTGTATTTTCATCTCATGAGAACTAAATATTTAACAACTTCATTGGAGGAAGATATAGGTCCCACCTGTCACCTAAAGAAATTATTCAAATGTGTTCCACCAGTTCATAAAAATACTTCATATCATAACCCATAAAATAAAATAGGTATTATAAACGTTTCATTGTAACATAACTAGTGCAAAGGGGACATGTTTTATTATATTTTCATCACAGAATAACATGTTTGAGAGAATCAATTTTCATATGTATTTTATCATGGAATGACCCATGGATGATATTGACAAAAACCATTTAGAGAAAGAATAAGAATGTAATTCTCTGATCATATACCCAATATGAAATAGGTAACCTCAGAGGAAAAAAATATAAGATTGAAAATTATTTTGATATATTATTTAAAACATTCCATTTGGAAAATATCTTTTTTTGATTTGAAAAATACTTTTTAAAATGTAAAACATTTTAAAACCCTTTTTTAAATAACATTGAAAACTTATAAAGGAAATATGAATACATTTTGAAAATAATTTTCATTGAAAAATAACCATAAAAACTTATGATGGAAGCTTTGAGTTAATGATCAGTCATTGTGGTGGAGATTAATGGTCATTCCATACACTTAAAACAAATATTCCATTAGAATTATTATAAAAACCAAACAATAATTGTTATATAAAATGATATGAATATTACATTACAAATAACAATTCAAACATGAAAAAAAATAATATTTTTAAAAAATTGTCATATTGATAACAAATATTAAAAATAGTTTTAGAAAACATGGATTCAGTAGAAAACACAGTCTTTGAATAAAACATGGCTTTAGAAGAAAACACATTTCCGAGTGAAGAGAGAAATAAAGCCAGGTTTTATTAAAATCATTTTATTAAATATATTTTGACCAAAACAGTGGACGAATAGAAATATTACATGAATATATCATAAAAAATAATAGGATATGAAAATTCATGATAGTTGTTTGAGATACGAAGAATATTTTTTCATTAATGGAAGCATACTCATAAATAATCTCATTAAACGATGAGACTTTCGAAATAAAATCATACCACTTGGTAACATTGAATCCAAATAAACAGAAAATAATAATGAAAATTTAAGCATAAAAAATACTTAAATGAAACATATTCGTGATATAAAATATCTATGGGGCATTATATAGACCCCATAAAGGAATAAATGTGCATAAGATAACAAGTCTCTCAAAAAAGAAAAAATTATAAGAGAATTCCCATTCAGATTTTCTAATTTCTAAATCATAAACCCTTTGAAGGAGGGATCATAAAATTGAAATGTAAATAACAATAATAATAATTATAATAATTATAATAAAATTCATTAATGGGTAGTATACACACCAAATAATGGATATTATTTGTGAACATGGCTTGTGTCCCATACAAAATTATAGTGAGATGGAAATATCTTACCTTAAGTCCTGACTTTGGTCATACTCATTAAATCCTACAGTTTAATAAGTATAATATTAATATAAATATATTACAGATCCATATTCATATATATTATACCATATATGATTTTCTTATGACCTTTTGTGACATTTTTTTAACAGTTCCATATTAATGTTATGTTTCGAGTAATAACCTCATTGTTTTTCATATAAGTTTTGATTTATTATATTCATGGTCATCCTACATTGATAATGATTTAATAATATATAGAATTAAAACCATGATATAAAAATAATATATATTCTATATATTTTTATTTATATTAATCCATAAAATTTAGTGATATGAAATGAAATGCATTGTTCATGGAGACGGTAGGTCGTGCATAAGCAAAAAAGTTGTTTCCATATTTTTTCTTTATTAAAATAATGAAAAGTAAATTATATATATTATAATTAAATAATAATATTTATGTTATATACATAACATATCTTTAATTAATCCATTCGTAATACATTTATTATAAAGCTTGAACAAATCACATCGCTTTGTGAGGTGGTAGTCCGCCAAACACACAAACGATGTTATTGTATTCCCAACATATGGGAAGTGTGAAGGTATGTGTGATATAATAATTAAATAATATTAATAAAATCATTTATATAACAAATATCATATATAAATAGTACTTTCATCATTATTTCCAACCATGAAATGTGGTAATGTAAACACGGACAACATTGTTTCACGAGGTGGCAGTCCGTCGTACACATGAATGATGATTTTGTAACCCATTTGATGGAAGTGTGTGATTTTTTAGGTAATAACCTTAACATAAAAACATTGAAATTATGAAATATATTGAGTTTATTATATAATCATGATTTAAAAATAATATAATTTGTTAGAGTAAGAAATAATATATAATCATTTTTTGATGAATGTTGCCTCTTTTCCGAGTAACTCCATATAGTTTTCAACAAAGGTATTAAATGATTAGATTTATTAACATATTAATTATTATTAGATGAGGGGAGGTATTTTGATATTTGATTAGTTTAGGTATTTTACAAAAAAATATGTTTTAAGGTATGATTGATAGAGGAGAGTGGGTGGCCTTTTATAAGTGGGGTTAGTGGAAAACATGTACATTTATAAATGAGATAATTCAACCCACATTTTTTATTTTTGTAAAAGATTTAAAATAGAATATTATCAAACACAATAGTTTTTATAGTCTATATATTTCCATATAATGGTTTTTGTATAATTTTGTAGGTGATTTTTACCCTTATCTTTTTATTTTAGCCCCTAGTAAACACATTTTTACCATAACTATGGTATTGAATTTTCACAATATTCACTATTCATTTTGTTTAAAAAAATTGGTGTAAATATTAGATATTATAAATAATTATTATTATAAATTTTAAATTCATTTTACTATATTAAAATAATATATGTGCGAATATATAAATTAAAATTAATCCCTTAGACATTTCTAGAAAGCTGGTTTTTAAAGTTAAAATTTTCAAAAGTTTACCAAATTTTTATCAAAAATTTCAAAATTAAATTTATTAAAATGACCTAAACTGGATTAAAATGTGTATAATTAAACAAATAATAAATTAAATCTTATTAAAAATATATTTTAACTATATAGATAAATTTTAAAAATATATATTTTTCAATTACAATTCATTATTTTCAACTATTAATCAAAAAATGAAGCTTTTCAAATAAAATACAAAAACAATCACACTAAGATAACTTTTTAAATTATTTTTTTCTGAATGAAGAGAATATTATAAAAATTATTTTAAAAAATTATTAAAAAATATTTTTTAAAATTAGTGGTCTATAAAAAGGTGATAAAACTGATTTATTGAAAAAACACTTTTAATAATAAAATTGTATTTTTTGTTATTATATATTGTATAGTAACACATATGATGATTGTTAAATATTTTAATGAATTTATAATTTATTCCTTTCATTTAAATAATTTACCTAAAGTAATTTTATTACTTTATTTACGTAATCTATGTTTTTTTGTATAAAAACTATTTTTCATAAAATGATTCCCAATTTTCAAATGGTTTTATTTTCATTTATAATTAATTTATCACTAAGGAATTAATTATATAAAAATGTGTGAACCATATATTCATAATTTATTAAATTTTATTAATACCCTTCATTCAAATTTCTTGGTGACAATTTTCATCATTAAATATAAATATTATTGATATATCATTTTTTTGTTAAAAATCATTATCGTGTGAAATGCATGAAAATCTGTTGTTCCATATAATAGAATCTTATATTTTATATAATGAATGATTAATATTATATTAAATGTAATGAATGGTAAAATTAATATTTCACTAAATAAAAATATAGAAAATATTGAATTTAATTTAAAAGAAACATTTTACAAAATCCCAGGGTGTAACAATTGTCACAATTGAAATTAGATATAAACATCAATAATCAAGTTGTATTATCACATATATAATATATAAATCCAAATAAAAAATAATTAAATAATTATTTATACATACACCAATAAATGATGATTATTTAATTAAAACAAAATTAATCTCCCACTAATTTTAATCATTTTTTAAAGTAACAGAAATAATAGTTTCATTCATACTATCCATAGTATAGTGTAATTACATTTGGGCTCCAATATATCCCACATGAAAAGAGATCTATTGTAATACACCTATAAAAGTGAGGTATAATAGACTAATTGATAACACCCTTGTCAACAATGTGAACCTTTTATTATGGGAGCTTACATACATAGAATTCCACAGTTATGTGTGCTTGGATTGGAGTAGTGGTTTGGATAGTGATCTCAATGTATGTTTCACAGGGTGTGTGTGAGTGAGGAATAAGAACATGAAAAAAAACTTGTTTTGGCATTTTGGAAAAATTATTAATATGATATGTGATCCTTTTGGGTAATAGTCTCTATTCTTCTAGGAAGGAATCCACGGTATTACATGTTACCCATGGGGTTAGATAACTTGGTTCATGTCCACTAGATGCTAGGTTCATGAAACATTTAATGAGAGATGATATGTAGCCTAATGTGGAAATTCACTACATGAGTTTGATGAATGGGGTCTACAATGATGGAATTGTTCTTTAATTGGGTGGACATTCACTAATACAAAATTGGCCTTTAATGGTGCTAGAATAGGACTTTATTAGGGATAGAAAAGAACTTACTACCTCAGTATGGTTAAAAGTAAATTCTTTTATTAGTGCAAGACAACTGCTGATAATGGGTAGCTTTATAAATGTAAATAAAAGCACTACTAAAGAATATTTTTATGAGTAGTTTTAGGTAGCATTGATAGAGAGACCCTTTATCAGTGATTTTAGAATCATAGATAGTGAATCCATTATCAGTACATTAAAAAGTATTGATAATAGAAACCTTTATCATTTCTTTTACAGATACTATAAAGGATATCTTTATCTAAAAAAATTAAGGCCTAGATAAATTGATCTTTAAAAGTTCCTTTACATGTGCTCATAAAGGGTTCATTTCTCTAGGCATTTTTTACCACTGATAAATAGGAATTCTATAGTGTGATACTACATCAAACTACAACACCAGAAACACGTCATAGAGCATGTTGTAACAACACACTGCATCATCAAAAAAAACAACAAAAATTACCATAATATGATACCAATACTAAATATAAATGAAATAATATTTCAAACACAAATCCATGAATAAAAACATTATTATAGATTAAGTTTGTTATTTTTTAATAAGAATAATGTCAATTTGGAATAAAAAGGTTCACATAGAGTCATACTTGTCAAACTGTGAGTCAAATTGAGTTAAGACTACTTATTATATATCACAAATGACTTATAGATCATTTTACAAAAGTAACAAAATAATATGGATACATTTTTTCAGTTTTGAGTATGTTAGTTGTTTTTTATTAAAAATAATGTTATTTTGGAATAAAGAGGAACTCTTTGAGTGATATCAGCAACAATATACATCTTATTGAGGTGCTTAAAATTCCAACCAATCCCAAATTAATTTTGGATGATTTTCATAAAGTACAAAATACAATCTGAATGATATTTCTCAGTTTTGAATATATTAGTTTTTTCACTAAAATTAATGTTAATTTTGAATAAAAATATTAATTTGGAGTTATTCAAGTTACACAATGTGTCTTATTGTTGTTAGGTTGATTCATACACATCCCAAATGACTTATGCATAGTTTTCCTAGTGTATATGAACAATCCAAATGTGTTTCCATTATTTTGATTATGCCACTTGTGTTTTTTTACTAAAATGTCATTTCAAACTCGAAACACACACATTGATCCCTACAGGTGGAATTATGTGTGATTTTGATGTGAGATTGATTCAAAAATCTCACAAATTAATTATGAATTATTTTCCTAAAGAATCAAGAAAATTTGAGTGTGTTTTCTTAGTTTTCGGTGAGTGAAACTTTTTTGTATTAAAATGCCAATTTTAAATTGATAACAGTCACATGGAGTCATATCATTCACACGGTCTGTTACATTGGGTATAATATTATTCATCCACATAATAAATGAATTATGGATCTTCTTTATAAAGCTTCAAAACAATATGATTGTGTTTTCTTGGTTTTGAGTATGTCATTTATTTTTTCACTAAAATTAATGTAAATTTTGAATAAAAAGTCACACATAGAGTCATATTAGTTACATAATCCATTGTATTGTGGTGAACCATATTAATTCATCTCCCAAATTAAATATGTATCAATTTACTAATGTATAAAAATAATCAAAATTTGATTCATTGGTTTTAAGTTTTCCACTTCTGTTTTTACTAAAATATCATTTTAAACTTGAAACATGCACTTTGTGGCATACATGTGAAATTGTGTTTTGATTTGACATGATAATAATTATTTCACATAAAAAATGAATTATGAATTTTTTTCCAAATTATAAACATAATCCAAGCATGTTTTCCCATTTTTCAATGAGTTACACTTTTTTTTATTAAAATGTTAATTTTAAACTAATAACGGACACTTGGAGTCATACTGGTCACATTGAGTGTTAGATTCAGATGTGGTTGATTCCTAAACATAGAAAATGAATTATTTATTATTTTAATAAATTAACAAAACAATCCGAATTCATTTTCTCAGTTTTTAGTATGTCAGTTGTTATTTCACTAAAATTAATGTCAATATTGAATAAAAAGACGCACTTTGTGTCATATCGATCACATCGTGTGATAGATTGAGGTGTGGATGAATATCACACATCTAAAATGTCAAATATATACATTTTATAATGTATCTAAACAATCATAATTAGTTTTCCTTGATTTTGTGTACACCACTTTTGTTTTTTTACTAAAATGCCATTTTAAACTCGAAACATGCACATTGAGACATATTGGCGGAATCATGTGTTGTTTTTACATAATAATGATTCATAAACATCAAAAATGAGTTATTAATATCTTTACTAAATTATCAAGACAATCCAAACAAGTTTTCTTGGTTTTCAGTGAGTGAAACTTTATTGTATTAAAATGTTAATTTTATGGTAATAACTGACACTTGGTGTTATACCAGTCACACCATGAATAATATTGGGTTTTGGATGATTCCTAAACATCAAAAATTATGTTTGGATTATATTAATAAATTACCAAAGTATTCTAATTTTTTCTTTATTTTTAGTATGTCAGTTGTTTGTTTCTCTAAAATTAATGTCAATATCGAATAAAAAGACACAATTTGAGTCATACCAGTCAAACCAAGTGTTGGAATGAGTTACAACTATCTCCAACATGTACCAAATGACTTATATATAATTTTAATAATGTATCAAACCAATCATAATTTTTTTCCTAAGTTTTGAGTACACCACATGTGTTTTTTTTATAAAAGGACATTTTAAACTATAAACATGCACTTTGAGTCATACCAGTGGAATCGTGTGTAGGTTTTAAAAGATAATGGTTCTTACATGTTGAAAATGAATTATAAATTATTCTATAAAATTAAAAAGTCAATCCCATCATGTTTTCCGGGTTTTTAGTTAGAGATACTTTTTGTATTAAGAAATCAATTTTGTAATAATAATGGACACAATGAGTCATACTGGTCATACCGTGCATTGAATTGAGGTTTGAATGATTTTTACACATGATAAATGATGTACGGATCATTTTACTAATGTACAATGCTTAGTTTTTAGAATTTCAATAGTTTTTTCACTAAATATAATGTTGTTTTTGAATATAAAAATGCATTTTCAGCTATATCAATCACACTATCTATCAGATTGATATGTGGATGATTTTTACATGTTTTAAATGAATTATGGATCATTTTAATAACATATAAAAACAATTATAATTTGTTTCCTTAGTTTTTAGTATCCCAGTTGTGTTTTTAATAAAATATAATCTTAAACTAAAAATGAACTCTTTGTGTGATTTATTACAGACATATTAATTCAAATATTTATGTTGGATTTTATACATGTTTGATGATTGGGAGTTGTATAGATATTTCTTCAATAAAACTAGTGATTAAATTGAATCTCCTAGCATAGAATGATATAACTAGTGTATTAATAATCTTTATAATATCACATAAATAAGTGGTGGAAAATATTATTTTAATAAGTCACCTGAAACACTTGCATAAGAAATCTTATCTTATGTGAAAAGTGTTTTCTAAACTTTGAAACATTTTTTATCATACAAAATCATGGCATGATCTTCATTCATCTTAATTTCTAGAAAAATATTATTCTCAAGAAAATGCTTTGTCTCATCATCAGCCTCAGTCTCCACCTCAGTCTTCGCCTCTACCTCCTCTTATACATTGGTCTCCAAATCTACCTCAACCATCACCTCATGATTTACATGATCCTCCACCTCCACAATTGGCCAAAACAATTATTCATTTCATGTCAACTCTTCTAAAAAAATTGATTTCCACCATTAAACTTCTCCTTTAGAAACATATCAAAAATAAAATACATGAATTTTGACACTAATTATTCACTCCACAAATATATTTGAATGTTGATAACTCTTACTATATTATTACAATGGCCAGGGAAGGGGGTAAATTCCAAAAAACCTCTACACTACTGAAAAGTAATAAGTCAATGAGACTCGAACCTGAGACCTCGCCGAGACACTACAGGGCCGATACCAACTGAGTTGAACCCTCATAGCACATAACTCATAAAATATCATAAACATAGTATGTAATCACCGATTTTTTTTCATTATACATTCTGAAAAAAAGTACATTTTACCATCATCTATAAACACATTTATTTTTATTATGAGTAAGTAATATGTCAGTAATATTAATAGAGTTGATAAAATATGGACATACAACAGATTATAAAATATATTTAATGAAATTGTAATTACCTTCATAAATTACCTATTGGGGGATGCCGGTATTTTTATTATTTATTATTACTCTCATAAACCTTCAAACATATTATCTACAATAGATGCCATTATATTGTTTCGGGCATTGTAGAAACATTAACCAAAATGAGTAAATAATTTATAAATGTTTTGATACATAAATAATTCTATATATTCCTTAATTGTATTCCATTTTTAGTAATTTTTAGTCTTTATCTGTTCATACACTGACTTCATTCCATCATCTATCCTATATTTTAAAACTGCCCAATCCTAAAAGAAAAATACTTTTAAGACACATACTAAATATATAATTCAATTTTTATCTATAAAATTTTGATTTTATGGTATTAAATATTCAAAATACACATCATGTGTGGCCGGTTGGTTGAATATCCTTGCATTGGATCTGACAAATAAATATTTGGGGTGTCCAAATTGACTGCGATCCGAATCCCGTGAACCCAAAAAAACAAATGCAATTATATAATTCAATAACTAAAAATATATTTTATGTGATTATATTAAATAATTTTAGATTTTCATTATAGGTATCAATAATAGTTTTTTACATAATTATTTTTATGAAACACTATGAGTAACTCAGCTTCTTTCTTTTTAATTATTTTTTTACGCAATGTAAGATCGTCCATAAAATTGATACATGGATTAATTATAATGACCCATACTTTACATAAATTTTTAATACTTCAAAATTGAAGCATAATTATTACAACATATAACAAAACCACGAAAGGAACGTATAGGTATAGTGTCTTTAGAAACTGGGAAACATAAACAACTGGTTCATAAAGCGTCTACACTGTCTCCCATTTATTTCATCATATATATAGTCCCTTTTGGCATATCTTACGTAATAACTTTCTTCTTGACCTGGGGAAAGAAAACATACAAAAGGGTGAGCTCAAATGCTCAGTAAGGGTAAACAAAAGTAATATCAATCACATTGTATACACAAGCACATAACTTTTGGAAATCTTATCCTGCAAAAGAGATCATAATTTCATAACATGGGATAAACCATGGCAGTGAACTGTAATCACAATAATCATAACATAAAATATGAAACTTTTTGGCATTGACACATAATCTTAGAGAATAATTTCTTGTTAGTCAAGACTCATTTCCAAGACTATCTTAGTGGACAAAGTCCCTTTCTGAACTGAGTCACCCTCGTTTCAGTCCTGTTTCACTGAACTGGTATAACCTACCATTCCATCCATGTCTATCTCATGAGATATAAAATCTTTACCCAATGAATTGGAGGGAGATATATGCCCCACCCATCTCATAATGATACCATTCTTATGTGTGCCACAAAATCATAAATCATACATATTGCATAACCCATGTAATACAAATGGGAATATTAAACATCGTGACATCATAAAACAATTCATATAAGATAAAGGAATTCATAAAAATAATTCCATCACAAAATAATCAAATCAATGTAATAATAGGGATAAAAACATAACCCTATATTATCTTAGATGGAAAATAAGTTTGATAAAACACTTGAAATGAATTCTTGAGGAAAATATCCTTTCTTCTTCAAAAACACTTTTCCTTTCTTAATATGTCATACAATTATAAACTAAAAGAAGTTGATTAAAAATAAACTTGAAAAATTTTAAAGGAAGATTCTTGGAAATAATGTTTTAAAAATCCATTCATGTCGTATAAGTTAAAAAAAACATTCTTCGTACTTTTGTCGGAAAAGTCTAAAAGTACCTCGTACGAAAAACGACAAAAGATTCCTTTCATATATTTTAATAAAAACTCACCAAAGGGTAAAATTGGATTTAAACAATTGTAGGTGGATGGAAATAACATTACATATTGAGGAAACATGGATGTGGATGATAAAATACACCCCAGTAAATACCAAAGTATAAGCAATCTCAGATAAGAATGAGATTTTGATATTTCCCTTACCTTAGGTTCGACTTGCTTTGTAAGTGTCCGAACCTCCCGTATAATGATTTAAATAATGTTATTGACTTCTTAAAGAATCATAATTATTTTTATGATATCTATATGGTCATATTCTTAGCTTCTTAGTAGTAATATTTCATTTCTACTTGTTATTCGGGTGTTTATAACTTTTTGTTTTTATGCTTGTTTTGTCGAATAAATTCTTATTCTTCTCTTTAGGTTATAGATACCTCATTTCCAGAACGGTATTAGTTTAATATATATCATATTCATTCATTCAATTCATTTATATAATCATTATGAAATGAAGATCATGTAGAACAAGTCGCATCACATCGTGGATACGGTATTCCGTACGTACGCACGAGTGATGATATCATTCCTATGATCATAAAATTGTATTGGAGTATATGTATACTATTTCAGAATAAATATCACTTTATAATAGTCTTATATGGTCATTATTTACACCATTATACCCATCCAAGTAAGGTGGTGTTGGAAAATAGATTACACCACGGCGTGGAGACGGTATTCCGTATGTACGCACGCGCGATGATTTCTTTTTCCGTAGGATGGATAGATGGTGAAATAGGGTTGTTTCATACTTATTATAACATATCAGTATATGAGTGATACTGATTTTATTACTTCATAATGAAACAACTAAAGAAGAATAAGTGGAAGAAGAAATAAAGATGAAAGAATCGGTAACGGACATTACCTCTTCTTTGAAGTGCTTCTTTGGGACCTTCTTTTAGGGAACTAAAATTGGTCTTTGAAGAAACCAGAACCTATAGGATGTCTCTAGGGAAGTGGAGAGGAGAAAGTGGCAGGGGTTGTCCGTGCTTGAAGGCTCCAAGTGGTGTGAGTAAGAGGGGGAGGAGGTGTCCTTTTATAAGGGAGGAGAGGGGCACCTTTGGAATAACTAAATCTATTATTTTATTATAAAGTCAATTTCTGTTTTAAATAGCTCCAAATTGATATATTAAGAACCTAAGGTGGGTATGGGTCTAAATCCTCTTATCCAATAGAATTTAGACAAGTTTAGGTTCCTATTTTAACATTATCATTTAGATTTAACATTAAGTTAAATAATTTTACTTTTACCATGTCTTCTTGTGTTCTTATACTATAAGGTTAATAACTTACTATAAGCAGGAAAAAGAACCCCAAGTTGTTTATTATTAATTTATATAACCTTATCTAAGTCACTTGGCCGATCCTTAGATTTTTAGGAATAAAATAACAATTACCAATATAATATTTGTTTTAAAAACTATTTTATGTCAATTTTGACACTATTTAGTAATTGATTTTTGTGAAAATCATAACAGAATTATTAGTTAGAACCAAGTCACTTAAATCAATACTAACATGTCATATTAACCTATAAAATTAGTGGAATTCAAAAAAAGTCTCAAATTATATTTATTTTGGTGTTTATAACATCAATTATGTCAATATTTCATTAATAAGATAATTAGTGCATCATCATTGTGTCATAAATAAATTAAAATATTTAATGTCTAAAAATTACAAATAAAATACCATTATGTAGGAAATATTTTTATCTTTCTAATTAATATTTATAGTCGAATTTATCTTATGTATAACCCCATATTAAAAATTATTTACTTATTAAACTTTGATTTTAACTATTTTAACCCTTCTTTAAATAAATTAATAATAAATGTCCTAATCTAATCCAAGTGGGCCTAAATGGTCATATTTTATTCCTAAGTTTGTTTTTCGTCGAATTACACTTATCCAATAGAATTAGGACATGTGTTAGGGTAATAATAGTATCATATTGACCCTTAATTACCCTATTTACTTTTTACAGTGGTAAAAAAAATAAAAAAGTTACTATTCACCAAAAATTATTTTCATCTCATTGAACCACATTTTAGTCCTTGATATTAACCGTGTCTCTCGGATTTTCGAAATTCCACTCACAGAAGCTGTAAAATTAAATTTTATGAAATATTCAGTTTTTTAACTACCACTTAGTGGTTTCACTATTCATAAAAAATTGAAAGTTTTCAGAAAAATAAAAAAATTTCACCCTAGGATAATTTTGGTATTCTGAATCCAAAAATGAAGTCCATTTTGAAAAATAAAATTTATAAAATTTCAAAAAGTGGTTATTACTATTCATAACGGCTAGTTTTAATAATATTTTAATAGAATATCGTTGTTTAGTGAAACTCGGTATTGCGTACGACGCATGCTATCGAAGAAGGTCGCGATTTTGTGTAAAGAAAGCCAAGCAAGTGTTGTGTAGAAAAATATTCTTATGATGATTTATATAACATAATAGTCTCGGGTGTTACATTCTACCCCCCTTAAAATGAATTTCGCCCTCGAAATTCGTCACTTTGTATCAAACAGATGAGGATATCTCTCCCTCATCATATCCTCAAGTTCCCATGAAGCTTCTTCTAATTGGTGGTTCCTCCATAAAATTTTCACCAATCGAGTGGTCTTGTTTCATAGGACTTTTTCGCTACGATCCAGAATCTCTATCGGTTGTTCTTTATAAGAAAGATCTTGCTCCAGCGGTACAACTTCTGAGCTGAGTACATGTGAAGGATCAGGTATGTACTTTCTCAGGAGAGATACATGGAACACATCGTGAACTTGAGAGAGATTCGGTGGAAGCGCCAATCGGTAAGCTACCTTCCCTACACGATCCAGTATTTTGAAAGGACCGATATATCTAGGGCTTAACTTCCCCTTCTTTCCAAATCTCATGACTTTCTTCCAGGGAGATATCCATAAGAACACTTTATCGCCCACTTCAAACTCTAGGTCTTTTCTTCAGCTGTCGGCATAACTTTTCTGTTGACTCTGAGCTGCTCTTATGTGTTGTTGAATAGATCTGACCTTTTCTGCCATTTCATTAACGAGATCAGGTCCTAATAGCTTTCTTTCCCCAACTTCATCCCAGCAAGTTGGAGTCCTGCATTTCTTTCCATAGAGAGCTTCATAAAAAGCCATCTGAATACTGGAGTGAAAGCTATTATTATAAGAAAATTCCACCAAAGGTAGGTGTTGATCCCAACCTTCTTTGAAATCCATAGAGCAAGCTCTCAACATATCTTCTAGGGTTTGAATTGTTCTTTCATACTGACCGTCTGTCTGAGGATGATAAGCAGTGCTGAAACTCAACTCTGTATCCAGAGTATGCTGAAGACTTCGCCAGAACATCAAGGTAAATCTCGGATCCCGATCAGATATAATTGAAAGTGGTACTCCCTGTAATCTTACCAATTCCTTTACATATATCCTGGCAAGATAATCTAGAGAGAAATCCTCTCTAATAGCAGTGAAGTGTGCAGACTTTGTAAGACGATCAACTATGACCCAGATAACATTATTGCCTTCGGATGTTTTAGGAAGTCCTGTGACAAAGTCTATAGTAATGTTTTCCCATTTCCATTCGGGTATGGGTAATGGTTGTAACATCCCCTTGGACTTCTGTCTCTCAGCATTAACTTGTTGACAAACCAAGCATCGAGAGACATATTCAGCAACATCTCTTTTCATGCCATCCCACTAGAAGTACTCTTTCAGGTCCCTATACATCTTCGTGCTTCTAGGATGAATAGAGAATGAAGAACTATGAGCTTCATCCAGTAGCTCCTTCTTTAATTCGGGGATGGGAGGAACACAAACCCGATTCCTGAACTTTATTATCCCCTCACAATCAAGGTTGGACTCAGGAACATTTCTCACCTTCTTTTGTAACTCGACATCTTCTTTCTGTGCCTCTTTAATCTTCACATGTATTGATGGTTGAGCATTCATTTGAGAAAGATAAGATTTTTCCCCTTCCATTATAATTCCAAGATCCATCATTTGTAAATCCATAAATATTGGATCTTTTGTGATTCTCATCATGGATAAACTGGCATGATCTTGTCGACTAAATGCATCTTCCACCTTGTTTGCTTTCCCAGGGTGGTAATAGATTGAGAAGTCGTATTCCTTAATCAGCTCCAACCATCTTCTTTGACGCATATTCAGCTCCTTTTGTGTGAAAATATACTTTAAACTTTTATGATCAGTATAAATATCACACCTTTCACCATAAAGGTAATTCCTCCAAATCTTTAATGCAATGATTACCGCAGCTAACTCCAAGTCATGTGTTGGGTAATTTTTCTCATGGATTTTCAACTGTTGTGAGGCATAAGCTATCACCATATCATTTTGCATAAGAACACACCCTAATCTTTTCTTGGATGCATCACTATAGATCACAAACCTTTCTCCACTATAAGGCAGTGTGAGCACAGGTGCACTGGATAACCTTCTTTTCAACTCCTTGAAATTCTCTTCACATTCTTCCGTCCAGACAAACTTAACTCCTTTCCGAGTCAACTTGGTGAGTGGATTAGATAATCGTGAAAAATATTTCACAAAACGTCGATAATATCTAGCCAAACCATGGAAACTTCGGATCTCAGTTACTGTTGTTGGTCTCGACCATCTTTCGATAACCTCTATTTTTTGCTGGATCCACAGATATCCCCTCTTTTGAGATTATGTGACCCAAAAATGAATCTTTTTGAAGCCAAAATTCACACTTGGAAAATTTGGCATAAATCTTCTCCTTTCTTAGGGTCTTCAATATAATTATCAAGTGATCTTCATGTTCTTCCTTTCTCTTTTAATAGACAAGAATATCGTTTATAAAGACTACCACAAATTGATCAAGATAGTCTCTAAAGACTCTATTCATCAGATCCATGAAGATAACAGGGGCATTAGTAAGACCAAATGGCATCACTATAAATTCATATTTCCATACCTTGTACGGAAAGTCGTCTTTGGTATATCCTCCTTTTTGACCCTTAATTGATGATACCCTGAACGAAGATCAATCTTGGAAAAGTATTGAGCTCCGCGTATGTAACACCCCGAGATTTTATGAAAAATATTCTTTTTAATTTCACTAATGTCTGGTGTTGTACGCTGCACCAAAAGGAACTTGCAAAACACGGATCCTTGACTTGCCTTGCATTACACGCAATCGCGACCTTCCTCGATAGCGTGTGTAGTATGTAATACTGAGTTTCACTAAACAACGATATACTATTAAAATATTATTAAAACTAGCTGTTATGAATAGTAATAACCACCTTTTAAAATTTTAGAAATTTTAGCTCTCAAAATGGACTTTATTTTTGGATTCGGAGTATCGAATTTAGCCTAAGGTGAAATTTTGGTGATTTTCGGATAACATTCATATCTTGATGAATAGTGAAAATTACTAAATTTTAGTTAAAAACAACATTTTCAATCGAAATAATTAATAGTTATAAATTATTAATTTGAGTGGTTTTAAAGTATATTTATAATATATTTTTAAAATTTAATACAATGTTGGTCATTGGATGAAATTTTAAATTTAAACTAGACATAAACAAGTGTCAATCTTTTGATAGATATTGTTTCTTAAAAACACGCTCTTTGTTTTAACAGCAGGATTTAATTATAAAATTAATTAATGCAACTTCTATGATATGAATTTGGTAAAATAGGCTTCATTTTTGAATTTGGAATATGAAATATAGCTTAGGATGAAATTTTGGCATTGTTCTGAAAAACATCAATTTTTTATGAATAGTGAAACTACTAAGTGGTAGTTAAAAAAATTAATTTCTTCATAAATCTTAATTTTACCGCTTCTGTGAATGGAATTTCAAAAATCCGAGAGACACAGTTGATGTCAGTAAGTAAAATGTGGTTCAATGAGATGAAAATAATTTTTGGTGAATAGTAGCTTTTTACTTTTATTTACCACGGTTAAAAGTAAATAGGGTAATTAAGGGTAAAAATGATATTATTATTACCCTAACACATGTCCTAATTCTATAGGACAAGTGTAATTAAACCAAAAACAAGCTTAGGAATAAAATATGACCATTTAGGCCCACTTGGATTAGATTAGGACATTTATTATTATTTAATTCAAAGAAGAGTTAAAAGAGTCAAAATCAAAGTTTATTTACTAAAAAATTTTTAATATAGGGTTGTAAATAAGATACATTTGATTGTAAATATTCATTAGAAAGCTAAAACGATTTTATACATCATGGTATTTTATTTGTAATTTTTAGACATCAAATAATTTAATTTATTTATGACACAAAGATGATGCAGTAATTATCTTATTAATGAAATATTGACATAATTGATATTATAAATACCAAAATAAATGTAATTTGAGACTTTTTATGAATTCCACTAATTTTCTAGGTTACTATGATATATTAGTGTTGATTTAATTAACTTGGTTCGAACATATAATTCTGTTATGACTTTCACACAAATCATATATCAAATAGTGTCAAAATTGACACAAAATAGTTTTTAAATAAAATATTATATTATTAATTGTTCTTTTATTCCTAAAAATCTAAGGTTCGGCCAAATAACTTAGATAAGGATATATGTATTAATAATAAACAATTTGGGGTTCGTTTGGCATGTTATAGTAAGTGTATTAACCATATAGTGAAAGAAAACAAAAAGACACGGTAAAAGTTAAATTATTTAACTTAGAGTTAAATCTAATTGATAAGGTTAAAATAATACACTAAACTTGTCTAAATCTTATTGTTTGATAGGATTTCGACCCATCCCCACTTTATATTCGAAATAAGACCCTTTGGAACCATTATAAACTGATTTTGACATTAATAATATTTTGAGGTATTCTTAAGGTGCCCCTCTCCTCCCTTATAAAAGGACACCTCCTCCCCCTCCTCCTCACACCAATTTGAGCACTCAAGCTCGGCCAAACCCTGCCAAACTCTTTTCTCCACTTATCTAGAAACATCCTAGAGGTTCTGGTCTTCCTCAAAGACCAATTTTAGTGCCCTAAGAGGAGGTCTCAAAGAGGCGCTTCAAAGAAAAGGTAATTACCGTTACCAATTCTTTCATCTTTATTTCTTCTTCCACTTCTTCTTATTAGGTTGTTTCCTTATGAAGTAATAACATCAGTATCACTCATATACTGATATGTTATTATAAGTATGAAACAACCCTATTTCACCATCTATCCATCCTACGGGAAAAGAAATCACCGCGCGTGCGTACGTACAGAATACCGTCTCCACGCCGTGGTGTAATCTATTTTCCACCACCACCTTACATGGATGGGTATAATGGTGTTAAGAATAACTATACATAGTTATTAAAACATAATATTGATTCTGATATATTTTATAATCCACTCCAATTCAATTCAATATTTATGGAAATGATATCATCGCTCGTGCGTACGTACGGACTACCGTCTCCACGACGCGATGAGATTCATTCTCCATGTTAACCATTTAAGAATGATTATAAAGTATATATAAGAAATAATAATGAAATATATGACATTATAAAGATACTGGATTTATGTATATATATATATATGTATGTCATATACTTACTTCCATTCAAGACAATAAGGAAAGGAATACAACGTTCATGCATACGTACGGACTACCGTCTCCATGAATGGTGTTTTTCATTTCATTTATCTATCTATTATATATATATATATATACTGAATTTATAGGATATATAAATCATTTTTTATATTCTGGAAGTAAGTAAATCATGATATAAGTAATAATAATGTCAAGAACAACAAGTCAAAAAACCTACGATAAATGAAACGATTTTACACAAAACGCTTCTTTAACATGGAATTTACAAAAGAATGGGTAATATAATGCCATAAGTGAACCATATATGACATCATAACAATGAATATGATTCTGTAATAAGTCAATGACATTATTTAAATCATTATACCGGAGGTTAGGACACATACGAAGCAAATCGGACCTAAGGTAAGGGAAATATCACAATCTCATTTTTATCCGAGATTGTTTATTCGTAAGTATTTACTGGGGTGTATTTTATCATCCACATCCATGTTTCATCAATATGTAATATTATTTCCATCCACCTATAATTGTTTAAATCCATTTTTACCCTTCGGTGAGTTTTTAGTAATATGTATGAAAGGAATCTTTTGTCGTTTTTCGTACGAGGTACTTTTTGACTTTTCCGACAAAAGTACGAAGAATGTTTTTTTTAACTTATACGGAATGAATGGATTTTTAAAACATTATTTCCAAGAAACATCCTTTACAAGTTTTCAAGTTTATTTTTAATCAACTTATTTTATTTTAAAGTTGTATGACATGTTATGAAAGGAAAAATGTTTTTGAAGTAGAAAGGATATTTTCCTCAAGAATGAAGTTCAAGTATTTTATCAAAATTATTTTCCATCTAAGATAATAAAAGGGTTCTATTTTTATCCCTATTATTACATGGATTTGATTATGTTGTGATGGAAACATTTTTATGAATTCCTTTATCTTATATGAATTGTTTTCTGATGTCATGTTGTTTAAGAATCCCATTTTTATTACATGGGTTATGCGATGATGTATGATTTATGATTATGTGGCACTCATAAGAAAGGATTCATTATAAGATAGGTGGGACCTATATCTCCCTCCAATGCATTGGGTAAAGATTTTATATCTCATGAGATAGAGATGGCTGGAACGGTAGGTTATACCGGTTCAGTGAAACAGGACTGAAACGAGGGTTACTCGATTCAAAAAGGGACTTTGTCCACTAAGATAGTCTTGGAAATGAGTTTTGAATAACAAGAAATGATTCTCTATGATTATGTGTGAATGCCACAAGGTTTCATGTTTTAGGTTATGATTATTGTGATTACATTTCACTGCCATGATTTACCCCATGTTATGAAATTATGATCTCTTTTGCAGGTTAAGATTTCCAAAAGTTATGTGCTTATGTATATGATGTGATTGATATTTCTTTTGTTTACCCTTACTGAGCATTTGAGCTCACCCTTTTATGTTTTCTTTTCCCCAGGATATAAAGAAAGGTTTTAGGTAAAAAAAGGAAGATCTTTATGGGAGATTTTGAAGATCTTTCACCACGATTAGAAGATTATATTTCGAGTTTCCAAAGACACTAAACTATTATGATCCTTGTGTGTGTGTTTTTTGTTATGTACTAAGTATTCCGCAAATGTAATGTAATGTCCATGTACGTTAAGCTTCGGGTCTCTACAGTTGGTATCAGAGGAAAGGTTTAGTCAACCTTTGGAAACTAGGATGCGAAAACGTTAGTGAGATCCCTAGAGATATTTCTACGGTATGTCTAGGGATGTCCTTAAGGTTAAGTATACGTATAAGTTATAGTACTAGAACTACGCTAACGATCGTAGAATTAAACCTAAGATGTTAGATATTGAAGGTACTCCCCCTTTATTATGTTGTTTTCCCTAGCATGATTCTGCCTCTCACACTATTCTTTTTGGGTTTTAGACGATGGCTGGAACCCGAAGGAACCGTGTTGATCAATGCAATGGACAATGCAATGATTGTCCTCCTGAAAAAACAAATGTTATGGGAGATGGAGTGCAAAATCTTATTGCTATACTTACACAAGCTATGAATCATTCTGGACTTCCAAATGAGCAGTGAAGGGAACAATATTCTATTGAGTCCTTCATGAGGCAACGTCCACCTTCTTTCAGTGGGTCTTCTGATCCACTTGTTGCTGAACAATGGATCAGTACCACTGAAAAGATATTTTCTGTTCTTCAATGTTCTGAACATGATAAAGTCATCTTAGCAGTATATCGTTTGGAAGGTGAAGCTGATCAATGGTGGAATCTTATCAAGAATACAAGGGAAAGAGATGAAATTGAGTCCATGGAATGGGACGAGTTTAAGAACTTATTTTTCAATAAGTACTTCCCTCGTATTCTTCGAACGAAGATGGAAAAGGAGTTTCTTGAGCTGAAACAGAACGATGATGAATCTGTTGGTATATACGAACCGAATTTTACAAGACTTTCAAGGTATGCATCTGGCATTATCATCCAACCTGAAAGTAAAGTTGATCGATTTTCAGTGGCTTAAAACCAAGTCTTCGAAGGGAATTAGCTATACGAGACTTCAGAAGCTATGAAGAAATTGTGCGTTTTGCTATGAAGGTAGAAATGGAAGTTGGTGTTACATATCCATCTCATGGTTTTTAAAAGAAACGAAAGATGGAGTTCAAGGAGAAATCTCAGAATAATGGTGAAAATAAGATGAATGTTTCCTTATGCTCAAAGTGTGGAAAGAAGCATGGTGGAGATTGTCTTAAAGGGACTAGAAAATGTTTTAAGTGTGGAAAAGAAGGTCATTGAGTAGCTGAGTGTCGAAGTAATGGAAAAAGGGTTTCTAATGATGTGAACAAAGCAAACACTGCAGAGAACGCACCACCAACACTTCAATGTTTCAAGTTCAAGGAGATGGGACATTATGCCAATAAATGCCCTAATCTAAGGGTTAGTGATGATCATCATGAGCAACCACTGAAAGCAAAGGACAAAGGGAAGTCACAAGCGATCACTATTGGCAATGTTGAATATGACAACGATGTGGTGGAATTATTAAGTGTTTATGTAATGGGATTCCAAAATAATGTTGTATCATTGAGTATTGCAATATTTATTGATGTGGTATTCAAAGTGATTGAGATATTTTTTGGAAATAAGATGATATGCGCATAATGAATGGAAAATGAGAAAACGAAATGTTTAATAGTATTCATGAGCTCATGATTGATATAAGGACTAAGTGATATCATGGTTTGAGTATATAGAATTTTGAGGATTTTGGTATGTGGAAAGTGTTAACTTTAAACTGCATTCATGTTTTCACTAAGGTATTCAAGAGAATACATGATTAAGGACTTTGAATGTTTAGAATGTGACCAACAAGACATATCTTATGGGGATCAACGATGGTATTAAATCTCTGGTAATTGTTTTCACTATATTATTAGAGTGGACTGCAGTATTATGGGTAAGCCTAAAGATTGGAATGGATTATGTTGGAATAAGTTAGTATTGTTTAAGGATATATGTTTTTTTTCGATATTATTGATGGGATGTTATAGTAATATAGTTTTAGAAAAAGGACAACTTGCAGGACGGGCGACAACCCATCGCGTCGGACAAGGCTGTGGGAATCGAGCCCACAACTGAAGTGCGACTGGCCTTTATCGCCTACCACTGGCCTACAGGAAGTCCCTGTTTAGTAGAAAGTAGTTTTATTATATTAAGTTGTATGACATATGATGTATAAGTCCATTTTAGGAACCATATATGATTAATCTCACTATAGATCGACTTATGTATATAATTTGTTTTCCTAACCTTTTGTTTGAGACAGATGGAATGACCCGTCATTCTATCACATGATTTGATAACACATCACGAATAACAAATTCAACTTCATTTATTTAAGAGATGAAGTGGAAATTGTTAAAGGAACAAACAACAGTGAGATTGTACCAAAATAAAGTAAGTATTTATTCTAATTCAAATTCTTTAACATTAGGGAAACGATCTTGAAAACCAAAAATGTTGTCCTAGTGATCTTATATCTGATGAATCAGATGATACCTTAGATCCTCACAAATTTATGGCTTTGTGATTGCTGGATTTTCCATAGCCATGTTCTCTACCACTCTCCATCAGAACATGATGGTTAGATTTCTCTTCCATATCCATTTTTTTACCTATGTGGAAACCCAGCGATTAGTTTATTTGGGTAACCGTTACGTTTCAGACTTTCGTTTTTAAAGATTGGTTTTGGTATTCTTTTTTACGATGTGGGTTTCTATTAAAGAAACTTTCGAATAGTAAACCATTTATAACCCCGACGAATTTCGAGGGCGAAATTCATTTCAAGGGGGGTAGAATGTAACACCCCGAGATTTTATGAAAAATATTCTTTTTAATTTCACTAATGTCTTGTGTTGTATGCTGCACCAAAAGGAGCTTGCACAACACGCATCCTTGACTTGCCTTGCATTACACGCAATCGCGACCTTCCTCGATAGCGTGTGTAGTACGTAATACTGAGTTTCACTAAACAACGATATGCTATTAAAATATTATTAAAACTAGCTGTTATGAATAGTAATAACCACCTTTTAAAATTTTAGAAATTTTAGCTCTCAAAATGGACTTTAATTTTGGATTCGGAGTATCGAATTTAGCCTAAGGTGAAATTATGGTGATTTTCGGATAACTTTCATATCTTGATGAATAGTGAAAATTACTAAATTTTAGTTAAAAACAACTTTTTCAATCGAAATAATTAATAGTGATAAATTATTCATTTTAGTGGTTTTAAAGCATATTTAGAATATATTTTTACAATTTAATACAATGTTGGTCATTGGATGAAATTTCACATTTAAACTAGACATAAACAAGTGTCAATCTTTTGATAGATATTGTTTCTTAAAAACACGCTCTTTGTTTTAACAGCGGGATTTAATTATAAAATTAATTAATGCACCTTCTATGATATGAATTTGGTAAAATAGAATTCATTTTTGAATTCGGAATATGAAATATAGCTTAGGATGAAATTTTGGCATTGTTCTGGAAAACATCAATTTTTGATGAATAGTGAAACTACTAAGTGGTAGTTAAAAAAATTAATTTCTTCATAAATCTTAATTTTACCATTTCTGTGAATGGAATTTCAAAAATCCGAGAGACACGGTTGATGTCAGTAAGTAAAATGTGGTTCAATGAGATGAAAATAATTTCTGGTGAATAGTAACTTTTTACTTTTATTTACCACGGTTAAAAGTAAATAGGGTAATTAGGGTAAAAATGATATTATTATTACCCTAACACATGTCCTAAATCTATTGGACAAGTGTAATTCGACCAAAAACAAGATTAGGAATAAAATATGACCATTTAGGCCCACTTGGATTAGATTAGGACATTTATTATTATTTAATTCAAAGAAGAGTTAAAAGAGTCAAAATCAAAGTGTATTTACTAAAACATTTTTAATATAGGGTTGTACATAAGATAAATTCGATTGTAAATATTAATTAGAAAGCTAAAACGATTTCCTACATGATGGTATTTTATTTGTAATTTTTAGACATTAAATAAGTTAATTTATTTATGACACAAAGATGATGCAGTAATTATCTTATTAATGAAATATTGACATAATTGATATTATAAATACCAAAATAAATGTAATTTGAGACTTTTTATGAATTCCACTAATTTTCTAGGTTACTATGATATATTAGTGTTGATTTAATCAACTTGGTTCTAACATATAATTCTGTTATGACTGTCACAAAAATCATATATCAAATAGTGTCAAAATTGACACAAAATAGTTTTTAAATCAAATATTATTTTATTAAGTGTTATTTTATTTTTAAAAATCTAAGGTTCGGCCAAATGACTTATATGAGGATATATGTATTAATAATAAACAATTTGGGGTTCGTTTGGCATGTTATAGTAAGTGTATTAACCATATAGTGAAAGAAAACAAAAAGACATGGTAAAAGTTAAATTATTTAACTTAGAGTTAAATCTAATTGATAAGGTTAAAATAATACCCTAAACTTGTCTAAATCTTATTGGTTGATAGGATTTCGACCCATCCCCACTTTTGATTCGAAATAAGACCCTTTGGAACCATTATAAACCGATTTTGACATTAGTAATATTTTGAGGTATTCCTAAGGTGCCCCTCTCCTCCCCTATAAAAGGACACCTCCTCCCCCTCCTCCTCACACCAATTTGAGCACTCAAGCTCGGCCAACCCCTGCCAAAATCTCATCTCCACTTCCCTATCAACATCCTAGAGGTTCTGGGATTCCACAAAAACCAATTTTAGTGCCCTAAGATGAGGTCTCAAAGAGGTGCTTCAAAGAAGAGGTAATTACCGTTACCAATTCTTTCATCTTTATTTCTTCTTCCACTTCTTCTTCTTAGGTTGTTTCATTATGAAGTAATAACATCAGTATCACTCATATACTGATATGTTATTATATGTATGAAACAACCCTATTTCACCATCTATCCATCCTTCTGGAAAAGAAATCACCGCGCGTGCGTACGTACGGAATACCGTCTCCACGCCGTGGTGTAATCTATTTTCCACCACCACCTTACATGGATTGGTATAATGGTGTAAAGAATAACTATACATAGTTATTACAACTTCATATTGATTCTGATATATTTTACAATCCACTCCAATTCAATTCAATATTTATGGAAATGATATCATCGCTCGTGCGTACGTACGGACTACCGTCTCCACGACGCGATGAGATTCATTCTCCTTGTTAACCATTTAAGAATGATTATAAAGTATATATAAGAAATAATAATGAAATATATGACATTATAAAGATACTGGATTTATGTATATATATATGTATGTCATCTACTTACTTCCATTCAAGACAATAAGGAAAGGAAAACAGCGTTCATGCGTACGTATGGACTACCGTCTCCATGAACGGTGTTTTTCATTTCATTTATCTATCTATTATATATATATATATACTGAATTTATATGATATATAAATCATATTTTATATTCTGGAAGTAATTAAATCATGATATAAGTAATAATAATGTCATGAACAACAAGTCAAAACACCTAAGATAAATGAAACGATTTTACCCAAAACGCTTCTTTAACATGGAATTTACAAAAGAATGGGTAATATAATGCCATAAGTGAACCATATATGATATCATAACAATGAATATGATTCTGTAATAAGTCAATGACATTATTTAAATCATTATACAGGAGTTTCGGACACATACGAAGCAAATCGGACCTATGGTAAGGGAAATATCACAATCTCATTTTTATCCGAGATTGTTTATTCGTAAGTATTTACTGGGGTGTATTTTATCATCCACATCCATTTTTCATCAATATGTAATATTATTTCCATCCACCTACAATTTTTTAAATCCATTTTTACCCTTCGGTGAGTTTTTAGTAATATGTATGAAAGGAATATTTTTTCGTTTTTCGTACAAGGTACTTTTTGACTTTTCCGACAAAAGTACGAAGAATGTTTTTTTAACTTATACGGAATGAATGGATTTTTAAAACATTATTTCCAAGAAACTTCCTTTACATGTTTTCAATTTTATTTTTAATCAACTTATTTTATTTTAATGTTGTATGACATGTTATGAAAGGAAAATTGTTTTTGAAGTAGAAATGATACTTTCCTCAAGAATGAAGTTCAAGTATTTTATCAAAATTATTTTCCATCTAAGATAATAAAAGTGTTCTATTTTTATCCCTATTATTACATGGATTTGATTATGTTGTGATGGAAACATTTTTATGAATTCCTTTATCTTATATGAATTGTTTTATGATGTCATGTTGTTTAAGAATCCCATTTTTATTACATGGGTTATGCGATGATGTATGATTTATGATTATGTGGCACACATAAGAAAGGATTCATTATAAGATGGGTGGGACCTATATCTCCCTCCAATGAATTGGGTAATGATTTTATATCTCAGGAGATAGACAAGGCTGGAACGGTAGGTTATACCGGTTCAGTGAAACAGGACTGAAACGAGGGTTACTCGATTCAGAAAGGGACTTTGTCCACTAAGATAGTCTTGGCAATGAGTATTGACTAACAAGAAATGATTCTCTATGATTATGTGTGAATTCCACACAGTTTCATGTTTTAGGTTATGATTATTGTGATTACATTTCACTGCCATGATTTACCCCATGTTATGAAATTATGATCTCTTTTGCAGGTTAAGATTTCCAAAAGTTATGTGATTATGTATATGATATGATTGATATTTCTTTTGTTTACCCTTACTAAGCATTCGAGCTCACCCTTTTATGTTTTCTTTTCCCCAGGATATAAAGAAAGGTTTTAGGTAAAAAAAGGAAGATCTTTATGGGAGATTTTGAAGATCTTTCACCACAATTAGAAGATTATATTCCGAGTTTTCAAAGACACTAAACTATTACGATCCTTGTGTGTGTGTTTTTTTGTTATGTACTAAGTATTCCGAAAATGTAATGTAATCTCCATGTACGTTAAGCTTCGGGTCTCTACAGCATAGTTGGTAAAATAGGTCATCAATACGTGGGAAAGGATATTTGTTCTTGATAGTGATCTTGTTATGTTCTCGATAATAAATGCAGAGTCTCATTGATCCATCTTTCTTCTTAACAAATAGAATAGGTGCTCCCCAAGGTGACACACTAGGGCGTATGAATCCTTTATCAAGATTCTCTTGGAGTTGCTTCTTCAATTCCTGCAACTCAATTGGGGCCATTCTATAAGGTGTATTTGAAATAGGCAAAGCACCCGTTACGAGTTCTATTGAGAACTCAACTTCACGATTTGGTGGAAGTCCCAGTAATTCCTCCGGATAGACATCATCAAACTCCCGTACAATGGGCATATTCTTAATCGTGAGTTTCTCATCAACCATTTCAGATAAATAACCTTCATTTAGTGGAATCAAGACCCATAAGATGGAAGAAATTTCCATGGGAAGGTTATGTTCATCCTTGCATTGATAGATGATCATAGATTGATCTGGAATATGAAATGTGACTTCCCTTCTTTGGAAATTGATATGAGCTCCATATAAAGAAAGCCAATCCATGCCAATAATCACATCAAATTCCACTATAGGAAGGATCACAAGATTTGCAGGAAGCACTTTCCCACAAACTTCGATCGGAGAAGAATTATAAACTTTTGATGCGACTGTTGTGCCATTAGGTGTTGTCACAGCTAACTCAACATCTAATTGTTGAGGTAATACGGTGATACGCTTAGAAAAATTCTTCATAAATAAAAGAGTGTGTGGATCCAGAATCAGATAAAACATTTGATTCTTTAGAGTGGATGGTAAGTGTACCTTTCACCACATCGTTATCGTACTCCACATCGCTGATAGAAATTTCATGTGACTTTCCTTTGTCTTCAGCCTTGAGTGTTTGTTGACATCGACCATCATCATCATCCCTTGGATTAGGGAATTTATTGTCATAATGAACCATCTCCTTGCACTTGAAACATTGAAGTGTAGTTGGTTCATTCTGTGTATCCCTTCCTTTTTTTGCATAATTAGACATCTTCTTCCCATCATCGCGGCATTCAAATGCTCGATGACCTTCCTTTCCACATTTGAAACATTTACTTGTCCCTTTAAGACAACTCCCTCCATGTTTCTTTCCACACTTTGAGCATAAGGGAAAGCCCATCTTCTTTTCAGTGTGCTCTATAGATTTTCCTTTGAATTCCATTTTCCTCTTCTTGTCAAACCCATATGACTGATGGGTTACTCCAATCTCCATCTCGACTTTGAGAGCACATCGAACGATTTCCTCATAGCAATTGAAGTCCCTTATGGCTAACGCACTTTAAAGACATGGTTTTAAGCCACTAAATAATCGATCAATCTTACTCTCAGGTTGGATAATAATACCAGAAGCGTACCTTGCAAGTCTTGTAAAATTTGCTTCATAGGTACCAACAGATTCATCATCCTTTTGCTTCAGTTCAAGAAACTCTTTCTCCATCTTTGTTCGGAGAATACGAGGGAAGTACTTATTGAAAAATAAGTTCTTGAACTCATCCCATTCCATGGACTCAATTTCCTCCCTTTGCCTCGTATTCTTAATAAGATTCAACCACTGATCTGCATCTCCTTCCAAACGATACACTGCTAGGATGACTTTATCATGTTCAGAACATTGATGAACTGAAAATATCTTTTCAGTAGTACTAATCTATTGTTCAGTAACTAATGGATCAGTAGACCCGCTGAAAGAAGGTGGACGCTGCCTCATGAAGGATTCAACAGAATGTTGCTCCTTCATTTTCTCGTTTGGAAGTCATGCATGATTCATAGCTTGAGAAAGTTGTGTGAGCATGGATACAAGATTTTTCATTCCAGCTCCCATAACATTTGGTTGCTCAGGGGCACAATCATTGCATTGCTCATCACATTCCGCATTAACACGGTTCCTTCGGGTTCCAGCCATTGACTAAAACCAAGAAGAATAGTGTGAGCAACACAAATTATAATAGGAAAACCACATAATCAAGAATAAAATTTCACACTTAAGGTCTAATCCTAGGTTATTCATGGCCATTTCTAAAACACTAAGATTGTGTTCTATGCTTAGACATATCCTTAGGGTTCTTACTAAGGCTTTCACATCCTAGTTTCCAAAGGTTGACTATACCTTTCCTCTGATACCAACTATAACGACCCATACTTTACATAAATTGTTAATACTTCAAAATTGAAGCATACTTATTACAACATATAACAAAACCCCAAATGGACCGTATAGGAATAATGTCTTTAGAAACTGGGAAACATAAAAAATTGGTTCATAAAGCGTTTACACTGTCTCCCATTTATTTCATCATATCTATAGTCCATTTTGGCATATATTACTTAATAACCTTCTTCCTGACCTGGGGAAAGAAAACATACAAAAGGGTGAGATCAAATGCTTAGTAAGGGTAATCAAAAGAAATATCAATCACATCGTATAAACAAGCACATAACTTTTTGAAATCTTATCCTGCAAAGGAGATCATAATTTCATAACATGGGATAAAGCATGGCAGTGAAATGTAATCACAATAATCATAACATAAAACAAGAAACTTTGTGTCATTCACACATAATAATAGAGAATCATTTCTTGTTAGTCAAGACTCATTGCCAAGACTATCTTAGTGCACAAAGTCCCTTTCTGAACCGAGTCACCCTCGTTTCAGTCCTGTTTCACTGAACCGGTATAACCTACCATTCCAGCCATGTCTATCTCATGAGAAATAAAATCTTTACCCAATGCATTGGAGGGATATATAGGTCCCACCCATCTCATAAGGATACCATTCTTATGTGTGCCACAAAATCATAAATCATTAATCATTGCATGACCCATGTAATACAAATGAGAATCTTAAACATCGTGACATCATAAAACAATTCATATAAGATAAAGGAATTCATAAAAATAATGCCATCACAACATAATCAAATCAATGTAATAATAGGGATAACAACAGAACCCCATATTATCTTAGATGGAAAATAATTTTGATAAAACACTTGAAATGAATTCTTGAGGAAAATATCCTTTCTTCTTCAAAAAACATTCCCTTTCTTAATATGTCATACAATTATAAACTAAAAGAAGTTGATTAAAAATAAACTTGAAAAATTTTAAAGGAAGATTCTTGGAAATAATTTTTTAAAAATCCATTCATGCCGTATAAGTTAAAAAAAACATTCTTCGTACTTTTGTCGGAAAAGTCAAAAAGTAGCTCGTACGAAAAATGACAAAAGATTCCTTTCATATCTTTTAGTAAAAACTCATAAAAGGGTAAAATTGGATTTAAACAATTTTAGGTGGATGGAAATAACATTACAAATTGAGGAAACATGGATGTGGATGATAAAATACACCCCAGTAAATACCAAAGTATAAGCAATCTCGGATAAGAATGAGATTGTGATATTTCCCTTATCTTAGGTTCGACATGATTTGTAAGTGTCCGAACCTCCTGTATAATGATTTAAATAATGTTATTGACTTCTTACAGAATCATACTTATTTTTATGATATCATATATGGTCATATTATTATCTTCTTAGTAGTAATATTTCATTGCTACTTGTTATTCGGGTGTTTATAACTTTTTGTTTTTATGCGTGTTTTGTCGAATAAATTCTTATTCTTATATTTAGGTTATAGATACCTCATTTCCAGAATGGTATTAGTGTAATATATATCATATTCATTCATTGAATTCATTTATATATTCATTATGAAATGAAGATCATGTAGAACGAGTCGCATCACATCGTGGAGACGGAATTCCGTACGTACGCACGAGTGATGATATCGTTCCTATGATCAAGGAATTGTATTGGAGTATATGTATACTATTTCAGAATCAATATCACTTTATAATAGTCGTATATGGTCATTATTTACACCATTATACCCATCCAAGTAAGGTGGTGGTGGAAAATAGATTACACCACGGCGTGGAGACGGTATTCCGTACGTACGCACGCGCGGTGATTTCTTTTTCCGTAGGATGGATAGATGGTGAAATAGGGTTGTTTAATACTTATAATAACATATCCGTTTATGAGTGATACTGATGTTATTACTTCATAATGAAACAACTAATGAAGAAGAAGTGGAAGAAGAAATAAAGATGAAAGAATCGGTAACGGACATTACCTCTTCTTTGAAGTGCTTCTTTGAGACCTTATTTTAGGGCACTAAAATTGGTCTTTGAAGAAGACCAGAACCTCTAGGATGTCTCTAGGGAAGTGGATAGGAGAAAGGGTCAGGGATTGGACGATCTTGAAGGCTCCAAGTGGTGTGAGGAAGAGGGGGAGAATGTGTCCTTTTATAAGGGGGGAGAGGGGCACCTTTGGAATAACTAAAACTATTATTTTATTATAAAGTCAATTTCGGATTTAAATAGCTCCAAATTGATATATTTCGAAGATAAGGTGGGGATGGGTCGAAATCCTCTTATCCAATAGAATTTAGACAAGTTTAGGTTCCTATTTTAACCTTATCATTTAGATTTAACATTAAGTTAAATAATTTCACTTTTACCATGTATTCTTGTGTTCCTATACTATAAGGGTAATAAACTTACTATACGCAGCCAAACGAACCCCAAGTTGTTTATTATTAATATATATAACCTTATCTAAGTCACTTGGCCTAACCTTAGATTTTTAGCAATAAAATTACAATTTCCAATATAATATTTGTTTTAAAAACTATTTTATGTCAATTTTGACACTATTTAGTAATTGATTTTTGTGAAAATCATAAAAGAATTATTAGTTCGAACCAAGTTAATTAAATCACTAATAACATTTCATATTAACCTAGAAAATTAGTGGGATTCATAAAAAGTCTCAAATTACATTTATTTTGGTGTTTATAACATCAATTGTGTCAATATTTCATTAATAAGATAATTACTACATCATCATTGTGTCATAAATAAATTAAATTATATAATGTCTAAAAATTACAAATAAAATACCATTATGTAGGAAATATTTTTATATTTGTAATGAATATTTATAGTTGAATGTATCTTATGTATAACCCCATATTAAAATTATTTACTTATTAAACTTTGATTTTAACTATTTTAACCCTTCTTTAAATAAATTAATAATAAATGTCCTAATCTAATCCAAGTGGGCCTAAATGGTCATATTTTATTCCTAAGTATGTTTTTGGTGGAATTACACTTATCCAATAGAATTAAGAAATGTTTTAGGGTAATAATAATATCATCTTTACCCTTAATTACCCTATTTACTTTTTACCATGGTAAAAAATATTAAAAAGTTACTATTCTCCAAAAATTATTTTCATCTCATTGAACCACATTTTAGTACTTGATATTAACCTTGTCTCTCGGATTTTCAAAATTCCACTCACAAAAGCGGTAAAATTAAGTTTTATGAAAAATTCAGTTTTTTAACTACCACTTAGTGGTTTCACTATTCTCAAAAATTGAAAGTTTTCAAAAAAATACCAAAATTTTACCCTAGGCTAATTTTGGTATTCTGAATCCAAAAATGAAGTCCATTTTGAAAAAATAAAATTTATATAATTTCAAAAAGTGGTTATTACTATTCATAACGGCTAGTTTTAATAATATTTTAATAGCATATCATTGTTTTGTGAAACTCGGTATTGCGTACGACGCACGCTATCGAGGAAGGTCGCGATTTCGTGTAAATCAATCCAAGCAAGTGTTGTGTAGAAAAAGATTCCTTTGATGATTTATATAACATAAAAGTCTCAGGTGTTATATTAATGAATCCAAATCATTATTTTAATGATCTTCCCATTATATAGATGTGATATAAACACCTAAAAAAATATTAATTTTTATTAATTTTAATAAACATATTTTATTTTTATTTTTATAGATATATTATGAAAATTTACCTTATGTATGTATTCGTAATTGATATGGTGATCCATTCATGCTTGATAATCTCATTTAGAGTATTGAGGCCAATTCTGTATGTTAATTAATTTCCTAATATTTCATCTTCATGTTCAATTTAAGACAATGTTATATCATTATATTTGGTCACTACATGAAGTAGTAATGATAATAAATATTTCTCTTGAATTCATGAGGAGAAGGTACTCTCAAAAGTACATTTTGTTTTCTTAGTCATTTAACTATTTTTTATTAATTTGACCTTATATTTCTATAATCATTTATACATCTGTAATATCATACATAATGTCAGACAATTTATCATCAACAATTATAGGTTTTTATATGAAAAAATTTGTTAAATGTTCAATTAATTTTCTTTACAGGATTAGATGGACATGCTATTAAATCTCATAAACCATCATTGACCGAATTAATATTTTAACCATATAGTGGAATAGGAAACATATCAGTCATATCTTGAGTTTCCTCAATCCCCAATCTCAGGTGATATTTTTGGAGGTCTTGATAGTGTATCTGGTCTCTTGGGATATTATATCATGTACCCATCACAACACATGGGTGCATTGTTGTTGACATGTATAAATAACAAAAAACTATACCCAATATAATTTTAGTAATATAAAGTTATTTAAATATTTTTGATTCACCTTTTGGAGAAAGAGTAAAGAAAAAATTTATTAAACCTTGTAGGGTAGGTGGTTGGGGTAATGACTAGCCTCAAAGCTAGTGGGATCATTTGGTTCACGTGCATATTTTTTTCTCCACTACCAGTTCACTTTGATCCTTTCTTATATACTAGCCTGCCAAACTAGGACATAGAATAATATATTATAGTGAGTCTATTTGTGTTTTCAATCATCTCAGTATATAATTTTTATCATTATGTGGTTTTATCTTTTTAGAATAAGGTCTAGGAGAGACTCCTAAAGATAATCCTCTAACACGACTGTATTGTTTAGGCCCCTTCAATGTTACTTAATGTAGCTTTTCTTATTTTATAGTCATTTTCGATAAAACATATAAAAATATATGAACATAAATAGATATTTTTTTAATATTTTTATTAATTATAATTATTTTAAATTATGTCAAACTTATACATGCTTCTCATACTATTTTTTTGTTTTCATCAACTAATTTACACTCCTAATTTACATGATCCTCCTTCCCTAGAATATGATGTGGGATGTAGGTGGATTCATATTTTGTTTGATCAATGTAAATATAAAATAAGTAACATATTTTTTTTATATCACATCATTATAATTTTTTATTCAAAATACATACCAACTTCATATCTAATGAAGCACACACCATCTTTCCTTTGTGATAGAGGTACATTGGTTTTAATGCATGATCATTATTTTTAGTGATCTTTTACTATTTCATAAATTAATAATTTTGAATTAAGTTGGAAAAAATAAATAATTTCAAGTAATATTTATCAACTTTAATGCACCTAAAATTATTTCTCATTGTGATAATTGATGAAAGAATTCCGTGTTTCCTTATTTATAATGTGTGTATAATCAACTAGTGGGTGGAGCTTTGTTTTTCAATCAGTATCCCTAAGAGGAATCCTTTTAGGAAGATTTAATAAGACTCAATGGGATATTCTAGTAGCCATTAAGAAAAATTTGTTATATATATATTCTAAAATAATCAAACTCTTCAAAGAAATTTAAAAATTAAAGAAACATTTGATTATATTAACTAGTGGGTGGAGCTTTGTTTTCCCCTCAGTATTTTCTTTTTTTTTGTGTTTAATGTATCACCGTGAATCAATATAAATCTACTCATTCATACTCATTGATACCCCCATGATAACTAATGAACAATAACTTGTTGGGTTAAATAGGATGGTCGCATTGATTCTAACCAACCTCAAATTTAATACCATGAATTATAGCCTTGGTAATTTTATTCAATACCGTGATGCTACATCATTTATTTTGTTTCAACAACATCTTGATGATCCCCTAATAATTCAATTATTTCATGATCAATAGCCTGTTCTTCCATGGGATTAGTAACATCATCATGTGCAGAAGAAAATTTCTACATGAGTATCAAACATTTAATTTCACATAAATAACAACAATACAATACACTCCATTCCCAAATGTCAACATTTTCTTGCATCTTTCCACAATAATTACTGTCATGAATAGAGATATAATACTTCAATACTATAGTACAACTAACCTTCACAACCTTAATTTAATTCATCTTTGAATGATTGATTTCCTTACATCTCTTGATGATGGATTAGACTCCCACATTCAAACTAGAATTCCTCCCATCACTGTGGTTCCAAATATCATTGATGACATACCTCCAAAACAGTTATTATTTCATTTTTTGGGACATCCACCTATGGTTCATGAAAAACTCTAACCAAAATTCATCCCATATCAGGTACATGAGATCATTTTGGATGACTACTGCTTAGATTGGTTAAATCAATATATAAGAGATGGTGGATGAGTCTCAATGAAAAAATTCAATAATAAATATTCGGGTGATGAAATTATAGTTTCCAATGAAGTTCAAAAAGAACCAAAATTTAATTTTTTATATGGATTCTAACATATTACATTTCAAAAATTATGGAATGAACATTGTAATCCACATGAATTTTGCTCGTAGGAATTTAATTCCACTCACACACATTTATTATTTTCCACTTCCTAATAAATGTTTATTTTTTATAGGTGTTAAATGAGAAAACACTTATTATGGTATTGGTATGAGTTAGATGGGAAATCATGAAAACCTTCCTTTTCTGCAAGATTCCAAGAGAGAGTATCTTAAAGATGAATCTGAACATAGGGATGGTTATATCAGCTCATTATGGGAGTAATACCTTCAAGAGTCAAATTTGAAGCCTTTTAAATTTATAAAGGTTGAAGGGGAAGAGAATCAAAATGAGTGTTTAGCTTTTTTTTCACAAAAAAATGTGAAAGCTAAGTATTTTCAAGAGTTGACTCATAATAATAGTATTATCATCCATGTATTCTTAACTATATAGTTTTAATAGAATCCAATGTGACCTACCTCAAAATAAAAGTAATTTTTGATGAAGTGCTATCAAAAGTAACTGAGTTATTAAGATAATAAATTTCATATCGAAAAAACCATAAATATAATTCATTATTTTTTGATTGATTTTTGGGTTTCAATTTTTTTGAGTTCTTAGGAAGTAGTAAATGAGGAGGATGAACGTATGAAAGAGTTGGAGAATTATTTGGGAAATTTGGTATTCAAATCCATGATAGCAGCTTTGAAAGAGATAAATGAATACAATCTGATAGGTTGTTTTGTCATCAAAGAACATCGGAACCACAATGTTGGGATGAATACTTGATTCAAATTTGGATTCCAATCCATCATCAATATATGGATGGAAATTTATAATATGAGGATAAATTAAAAAATGTTAGGGAACATTAGTTGTACTAAACTATTGAAGAATTATATCTCTATTCAAGACAAAATAATTTTCATGCAAGATGCATAAAATTGTGGACATTCATGTATGGAGTGTATTGTATTGTATATATATCCTATCAAAATTAATCCTTATTTAAAAACCATATTTTTAAAATGTGTGGTCCTATTTTATGAATAGTTACTCATGTTTCTAATGACTATTATGTGTTGAATGATTATTTCATGACAATAGATGGAGATGCAACTCATAGTGGTCTCATATGAATCTAGAATGAGTTTACAGAGTAGGGGTGGAATTTTGTAGGTATAGGTATGTGTGAGAGAGAAATTTTGATTCCCATAAGGTTCAAATATTATTGTTCCCATGTGGATCCTCAGAGGGATTATGCACATTGATACATGAGGTAATAATAAATATGGGAGGAGGTTGTAGGTGAAGGGGGACTTTGATTTCCTATGGCATACAACTCGACTATTTGGATGGTATTTTCCTTGGACATATGTTGTTCCATCCAATGGGAGTCATCTTCCTATGAATTCTACTAAATGTTATCTATTTATTCTTGAATGTCTTTATCCACGATGGCCAATAAAACAGTTCTAGTTGATTATTCTATTTTTTAATCATTTGATGGTGATTTGGATAGATTGATGATTTAATTGAAAATTTACATTAATTTAAGTATGACTTATAATTATTAGACCATGATGGATATTTTTTTCCTCTATTATACTTTTTAAAAGATCCTCTTGAATAGTTAGAGCTAGAGCATGTGAATAAAATGAATAAAAACTATAATTTGTGGACTCTATTAGAGGAAGAGAGAGGATAATGAAATGAAGAAAAGATAAAAATGTTTGTAATTAGAGTTTGGTTATATGATATTGATAAGTAGCCACATGAGATGCTAAAGATTGAGCTGTCAAAAAATAAGAGACTTTTCTGATTTTTTTCTATTTGATAAATTGATCCTATATATCATAAACTCAATTATTATGTTTCCATCCCAAATCATTAGTGTATGGTGAAAATTTTATTTTATTTATCCATACAGGACCATATATGTATGTTGACAAACCTTACCATATGAAAACTTCCTTATCTTTATTCGAAACAATTTTTTGTGGATGAAAACGATAAAATAGATCCACTCAATGCATTTCAGTGGTGAGGAGATTGGATGAAATGTTCATCATGGTTATCAAAAATTCAAAAATGAAAAATACGGAACCCAAATAAATAGTCAATGATAGAGAAAAAAAAGAAAATAACATACATTATATTATATCTTGATTCATCTGGGTGAATGTAGAGGAGCCCTGCTGACAGTAGGTGAGTTCTGTGAGAGCTTGAGAATCGCGAGTGATTGAGTCGTAGTTAGGGTTCTTTTAAATAGATCAGTGACACTTTTAATATCACTTTTAGAAAATCACTGATAAAGAAACATTTTATTAGCTCTAAATTGATAAGTACTAATAAAAGGGATATTTATCAGCGCTAATTTTTTAGTACTAATAATTATATCTTTTAATAGTGCTTTTTTATCAACGATAATGATCAATCTTTATCCATACTAAAAATCACTAATAAATATTCCTTTTATGAGAACCAAAACATTAGCATTGATAACGTTTTAAAAATTATAATTATTTAAATAAATTTATTATAATTTTATATTTATTTAAATATATATAATTATTTATTTATAATCATATAAATACTTATCTAAAAAATATTATTTACTTATTTATAATAATTATAAATATATAAATATATAAATATAGTAAACATATATTTAAAAATAGTTATATGAAAATATTTTTTCAGCATTATTAGTGGATATATAATCTTAAATAAATGAATTTTAAAAATAATTGAAATTGAATAATTCAAAATGAGTACACTTTAAAAATATTGAAAAATTGAATATGATTTGTTAATTAAATATAAATTGTTAAAATAAATATAAATATATATATATATAAGTAAAGATGAATACATATTCAAAATACTAAAACATACTAAATAAATATATATAAATAAATAATAGAAAATGATCAAATTGAAAAATAAAATAAAAAATATTACAAATGAATATATAATACCCTAACTATAATATTATTAAAAATAAATAATGAAAATTTACTGATTAAAAACATAATATATTAAATGTATCATGTTATAATAAAATTCTAAAATATACTAATATTTTAATAAATTACATAAATATTATGTGCATGTGTTTCTATATAAGATTTCATTAACTTCATAAATATATTTGTGTGTGTGTTGTATATAAAAATTCATTATTTACATATATATGTGTTTGTGAAGTTACAAAAATTCATTAATTACATATATATGTGTATGTGAAACTAATCTAACACATGATGTTTGGTATATATTAAATTGAAAAATCAAACATCATTAAAAATAAATAAGATATCAATATGTATTTTATTATTACATTTGATTATTTTTATATATATTTAATTTTAATATATATAAATTATTACAATTTATAATTAATATATATTATACTAATTCATTTTTATTAATAAATATTTCGTTAATAAATTTTTAAATAATTTTAGAATTTAATCATTTTTAATTTTTTTGTTTAATTATTACATTTTATTCATTTTATACATCTATATTTAACATATACTATTTATTAATTTTAATAATATATATATTTATATTAAATTTATTCATTTTTATCAACAATTATTTAATTAATGTTATGTTTAATAATATTCTTAATTTACTCATTTTAATTTTTTTTAATTATTTTTTTATTGATTTTATATATCTATATATTTAATATATATTATTTATTAATTTTTAAAATTTACATATATGTATATTCAATTTATTTGTTTTTAAGAAATATTATTTAATTAATAAAATTGTTAATTTTTTTATTTGTTTATTTATTTTAATTTATTCTAGATCATTATCAATGGTAAAAATAAATCACTGATAAAGTACATATTTATCATCACTAAAATAAAGTGCTGAAAATGATATATTTTATCAGTGCTTTTTTATTGCTGATAAAGTCCACCCTTTGTTAGTGCTTATTTTAGCACTGATAAAGATGAAATTTATCATTTCATTTTTCTAGAGTTGATAAATATCGGTACTGTTAAAGGACTCTTTTGTAGTAGTGAGTGTGACACCTCGATAAATGTGAGACTTCACATACTGAATGATAATAACCATGTCAATAAGGAGCATATTTCTTTTCAGGAGCCTACCTGATTATAAGTACATAGTTTAGTGTTCAAGTCTTGGAGTAGGGGTTAGGATGGGTGTACTCTTAAGAATTTTTTTAGGGGTTGTGTGAGTGGGGATAAAGCATACTGAAATAACTTGTGTTTTCCTATTGGGACACTCATTATTCAAATAAGTGACCTCAGTGGGTAATATCTTATGGTTTTTTCGGAAGACAACCATGGAATTACAGGAGACCCTTGGGGATATATAACCAATTTCATGGATTGTGGATGGTTGGTACATTACATCTATGTTCGTTCATTTTTCCATTAATCTAGACCAAAGTCTATGTATTTTTAAAATTATATAATCTAAAAACTATTTATGGACCAAAATATAATAGATAATGTTTTTTGAAAGTCCTTGTCTTTTTATAATAAATCATATCATAATATACTTCTCATTATTCCTTCCACTTTAAAAACCCCTTTTATTTCTAATATGATCATTAAATACTTATCACTACAAAAGGTGAATAAGTATTATGTAATGATTATTAAAAATCCATAGCATCTAAAATTCACATTTCCTATTCTATATATGCCATTTTCATTGATGCATGTGACTAAAACATGTTATAGAATACATATATACATATACATCACATTGATTCTTAGAAATAAAAAAATTAAACAATGATGATTTCCTTCACTCTTAAAGTCATTTCCATTCATTCAAGAACTATCGTGTAGTGAGATCACAACTACAACATAACTATCAATCCCAGGTTTTTAACTTTTACATTTTTTATTTTGGGTCGGTTTTTTGGTCATTTTATTGGGATCATGGTGTTACATGTTTGAAATATTGGGGAATTATTCCCTAATATTCTTGGAATATCTTTCAACCTAGGCTTCCCTAGGCTCCCCCTTTAATTTTGGAAGAATGTGGGGATTTTTTGGTGGACAAAATTGGGTGCATGTTGTCAAGGTGTTATAAAAATGTGCTTTGATCATTTTCCGATCTAGAAATAAGAATAATCCTCCCTCTTATTCCCCCATTAGTCCCTTTCATCCATGGGAGGCCTCAAGATACCTCGTGCTCCCATGGAACCCTTTTTTGATGTTGGAATTTGTGATTAATGTTCAATAGACATCATGTAAGGGAGTTCTCTCTAGTTTACTCTTTCTCTTTAGGGTTTCTTCCCCCTTTTCTTGACATTTCATGTTTACAACAACTAGGGTTTCATATTTATGGTTTAACCTTAGGTTTTTTGGTGCAATATTATTGGTTAGGGTTCATTTATACTCACTTGTGGTGAGGTTGTATTGTAGTTTATGTTTCTCACAATGATTTGGGGTTTTTTATATTCAAGGTAGGTGGTTCTATATCTAAAAATTATTTTATGAGTTAGTTTTCTTTCCTAATTTCTTTAGCAAGTTATTTTTACTATATATTTGGTGAGAAAGTTATTTTTAAGATATCAACTTGTGTTTGATTTTTATAGGGAATGTTTATATGAAATGGGGTGTATCTTTGATGTAAACCCCTTTGGTTTTACTTGGTGGTGCATTTTAACTTGTGAAACTGGTTTCATAAATTATGTATCGGATGAAGATTCTATTTTGGTATGGTGTTAGTGTGTGTTTGACTCAAAATGGGGGATTCTGGGTATGATTTTGGTGTAAGGCCATGTTGGGTTTCATGTGCTTGTTTTATAAGTTGTAAAAATGGTTTATTGAGTTATATAAGAGGAAAAAATCTTGTTGGAAAACTTTTTTGGTAGGTTTAGGTCTATAAAATGGATCCTTTTGAAGTGAATGGGTTGTTTGTGATGTGTACCATTCTGGAAATGTCTTATAAATTTTTTTAATGGATTAATTGAATTGTGAATCAGATAATGTCTTATTAAATTATTTTAAGGATTTATTGAAATCTGAAATAGGTTTGAATCATGTATGATGTCTATTTGGTGTGTCTGTATGATTTTTAAATGAAATTTTATTGTTAAAATAGTATCCTATAACATGTGTACCTTGATTGAGGAAAAATGGGGAGTATGGGTATCTAGGTGGGAAGACTAGGACTAGTATTCTAGTGATCTTGTAGTGGCCTCATCCCTATTTCACATAGCTTTATTAATGACTAAAACACTAACAAAACTAGGATTATATTTGGGGACCACTATAACATTGTTGTTTCCCCTCATATTGAATAGTTCTTGAGAAGGTTATTGGTTATGGCCACTTTTACACCAAGATATGGTGTACCTAGGGCCCTACAACAAGCTAGTGCCTAGGGGTGTCCCCCATACTAGGGCTCTTTGGTTGTTCTGTACTTACCTTAGGAAAATAGTGTTCTTGGTTGGTAATTTTTTTATATTTTGTACATTCTTGGGAATTGTTTATTCTTTAAAGGTTTCCCTTAAAAAATATTTAAAATTGCATTCCATTACAATTGATACATGCATTTCATATTTATAAAAACTAGTAATATTTTTGTATTGTAATGTTTATATCTTGGAACCATGTTGGGTGGAATTCTACTAGGCTTAGTCTCACACCCTACTTACACCCATGGGTGTAAGTAGGCTTGGTAATGTTTGTCACATGTGTGGGTAATGATTTCATAGCTTGTGGTTTGAGTTGCTAGCAGTCCTTCTTGGTGTAGTGTTGTGGTGATGGCTTGAGGGAAATTACCAATGCTATGAGGTGGTTATTTGGATGTTATTTTTCCTTTATCCCTTGGGGTAGTCTTTGGGATTTTATATAAATCATTTAATTCAATTCTGAAAATTGTTTAAGTGTTATTTGGTTTAAATGTTTAGATTTGTTTTATTAGCCTTTATTGGTTCGTTTATGTTTATAAATTCAGGAAATCATTCCCAATTTTTTTTATGATACTCACACATATTTTCTAGACCATGGGGATTAAGAAATCCCTTTACGACATGCCACATACTAGTCTGGGTTCCTGTTTGGTTGGTGACACGGCTTGGTTTGTGATAAAATTGTATTAGAGGATGTTATTTCTTTTTGCGTCTTGTTATTTTGAGAAAGAATCTAGGTGGGATAGAGCTAGTATTTTTAAAACATGATGATATAGTTATGAGTAAGGTGCCCATCCAGATCACCACGTGGTGAGACTTGAGTTACTAGGGGAAGTCTAGTTCTATCTAAGTATTTTAGTCTGTGTGGTTGTTCATTATTTGGGAAATGAAATAGGAGTTAGACCAATGGTCTCAGTGAGCTCACAAGGCCTTGAAATCCATGTGGACCTTGGTATATTTTACTGAAACACTCTCTATAATGGTTGTGTGATTGGCATATGACCTCCAACCATATGTTCAAGTCACCCATCGATATGAGTTTCCCCTTGATTCTTTTAGTTCCATTATGTGTCTTGGAAAATCATTTTTGAAACTCTTGATTTATAATTTTGGAATGAGAGTATACAATGAAAATGGTTTTTAGTGGATGTCGTTTAGTTTAACGATTTTCCTAAACTTTTTCTTTATGGAAATTAATTGTTGGTAAGGCGTAAGTTATGTTAAATCTGGTTTTGGAAATCAATTTTAATAGGTATTTTATAGTGGTAATGGTATGATTTTCAAATGGAATGAAAATTTATTTTCAAAACTATTTTGAACGAGGTTTTGAAAAGGTTTATTTTCATGACACAATGTTTTTGTAAGATTATATTGATTTTTTATAAACAAAACCTAATGATTCACAAACTAGATGGTTTTGAAAACATAGATGAATTAAAACTGGGTTTTGAAATTCTATTTTGATTGGGATGAAATGTTTTAAATTAATATGTATGACTATAAATTCATTTTTTAATGTAAATGGTTGGTTATTTTCTAAAATGTTTGGAAATATTTGTATTGGGCCTTGATTTTGTGGTTAGTGGTTTTGAGAAAGAGAAAGTGTGGGCATAATGTTTTGATTTTGAAAATACGAAATGATTGGTTTTGGTATTTTGTATCCTCATAGGTGAATATATTCAAGTGTTTACATGGAATGATTTATTCTTAATGGCATGAATAGATGAGTGTTTGAGTGGATATTAGGAGGGTTTAAAATGTGGCATGAATGCATGCATGTGTGAAGCTTGTGAGGTACCATTTGTGAATGTAAAACCAACCAGCCCTATTTTGTTTTAAAAAATTATTATTATGGAAAATGTTGTGTTTTTCTAACTAGTAATTTCATAGTGTTTCCTTATGTATTTTTGGGAATGTTATTGTGAGGTTTTTTGGGTTTGAAAACCACTATTGTTTGAACGATGTTTTGGGTTTGTATTTTATCAGTACGTTGGGTTATAGTGTTGGTTGCTAGTCTTTTATGAGAATTTTTTTTGAAGCCTTTTTTGAGGTTCCACTCTTCTATTTGGTTCTAGTTTGTGGTATGTTTTTTTCCAATGTACCATCTTTGTCGGGTTCAAAGGTGTTATTGTTAGATGGGGTACACCCCCAAAAAGAGTTAATGTATGTTGGAAGTGTGGCCATGTGTGATTCGACATTGGAAGACCCTCAAGTTGATAAATATAAGGAATTCCTCCTTGATCATTAGAGATTGAGTCTACCCAATATTCTTTTTTGATTAAGTGAATCCTCTTGTAGTGGGAGAATGGTAGTGGAAGGTTGAAATAGACCTTAGTCTCATAAGTCACCTGAGTTATCAAAGAAGAAGTTTAATACTGTTGTGCGTATTGATTCTATCTAGACGCGGTGAAGGAAAATTTTAGTGTGGAAGGGTATATAATTCTAAAATTGATGGTTTTGGTCATAGTATTGAAGGGCCTTTGGGTCATTAATTAGTTTTTCATATGAAAAGGATTCATCCTAGGCCACTAGTGTGTTAAATCTATTTGTGAGAGGCTGGTATGGATGCTTGTTGTAATATCAAGCTTTATGGAACTTTATTTAAGGTCTCACTCCATGTAATGTATATATTAGTAAATAGTGTCATGTTTGGTGTTTTGTTGTGTTTTTTAATGGAAAATGTGTTTGTTGCGGAACTTTTCATGGACTTCTACATAAATAAAGTGTGTTATCTTCTGGGAATTACTAAAAATCCATGTCATGAATAATTGTGTGTTCATTTTTTTATATCTATTATTATTTATTGTTTTAGGTGAGAGGGGGAATCCATATTCAGCTTCAAGGCCCCTATCGTTGTGAATGTTCAATGAGAAGTTATTTTCTTTACGAGATGTGTTGGGTTCTATTGATATTGTTGGATCATGGTGTAGTTTCTTGTGGAACCAAAAGAAGACGTTTTGTTCCATGGTTTTATTCACTTCACTGTTAGGTAAGAGATACTTCAATCATCTAAGCTCATATCATAGTTCCCAGAGTAAATCTTGCACGTAGTTAGGAAACCCAAGGGTGTAAGGGAACATGGTTTACCTTCTATCTCTAATGTGGTATGTGGAGATATTTTGAGGGTTCGATGAGTAACTTTCGTTGCAAGTTAACCTATGTTGTTGAAAGGGAAATCTGGAACCTATGCCTGATGTTTGTAATCCATGTTGGTGGAAGATTCCCACCTTGGTTACAAGGAGGCAGGGTAGTTTTGTCTTTGAAAAACCCCAATTCTAGAACCCTTGTGGGCGCAACTCTCAGTATGGTTATTCATGTATAAATACACTTGTAGGTAAATTTGGGCCTCAGTTTTGGTTGTAATCATCTAAGGATGGTAATGATTTTTGGAGTGGTGAACCACATAGTTTTTTTGTGGTTTTGGATTTGTTTTATTGAGCCTCTTTCATTGGGAGAATAATTCATGCAGGAAGCACCCATGCTAGCCCATATTGGGTCTCTTTTGTGTTCCCTTGTTAGTTGGTTAAAATGGTTGGTTCATATGGGGGGGAAACCCACCATGGGTCACATATAAGTTCTTTTGGGATAATTCAAATGTTATTATACCCATTATGGAGTGGATTCTATTCATACCTCCCTATATTGGTGTTCTGGTTCTCTCTCGGAAAATTAAGTTTTCTCTTATGCTGGGGAGTCCATCTTGACATCCATGTGTTTGTGTTTTGGTTCAATCTTAGGTGTTATATTGTTTTTTATGGTTAGGAGTCATTTTGGGTCTCCCTATACCAATAATTCATTAGTGTTCCTTGTTTTGGATTGGAAATAGGTAGCTTCATTTGGAGCTATCTAACCACTAAATTCTTTCTTGGGTAAATGTTGGGTTTGAAGTGCACCCAACAATTTTGTTAATTTAAGGTTATTGTAACCTCATTCGAATCGATTGTTCATTTTAGCTGGACTGCTTAAAATTTGCTGTAATTTCTTTGGTTCTTTTCATGGAATGTTGGTTTGAGTACGGTGAGAGTATCTTTCCTTTTTTTTATTAATTGTATGTGTTTTGGATTTTTGGGTAAGGTGAACCATAGTAGGGGAGTCTATCTTGGAATCCCAAATTAGATCATATCACAATATTCCTGTTGGTGGTGTCTTTGTTGTCTCATCATTTGGAATTCGTTGGGAACCCCCTTTAAACATGGAAATGGTATCAGTTTTGTTTTTTATTATGACCGTATCATGAATTTCTGGGGGTTGAAAGATTTATAGTGGGTAGAATTGTCAGACCATGGTTTTTAATTTAACTTTATTCTGGTTTGGGATAGTTTCATGGTCATTTTCTTAGGATCCAATTGTGACAGGTTTCAAATTTTGGGTAATTATTCCCTAATATTCTTGGAATATCTTTCCCCTAGGTTTCCACAAGGATCCCCCATGAATTTTGGTAGAAATTGGCATTTTTTGTTAGATAGAACTAGGTGCATGGTGTCCAAGTGTAAAAAAATGTGTTTTAACAATTTTTTCCATTTGGGAATAAACCTAATATACCCCCTTCATCTTGGATTTGACTCTAGTATCCATGGGAGTCCTCCAAGCTCCCTCAATCTCCCATGGGACCAATTTTTGATAAAAAAAATGTATTTTAACATGTGTTTTATTTTTATATGGAATGGGTATGTGAAATAGGGTATATCATTGAAGTAATACCATTTGGTATTACTTTCTGGTGTTTTGTAACTTGTGAAATTGATTTATTAAATGATTAATGGGCTAAAAATTATATTTTTGTGCGGTGTTATTGTGTGTTTGATTCAAAAAAATATGATTTTGGTAATTATTTTTGTGTAAGAAGATTATGTGTTTCTTGGTATTTTTTAATAAGTTGTCAAAATGGTTTATTGAGTGATATAATAGGTGAATTTTTTTTGGAAAATTGTTTGGTTGTTTTATGTTTCAAAAATGGAACCATTTGAACTGTAAGGATTTTTTGTTATGTGTACCATTTTGTAAAAGTCTTATAAATTTTTTTAAAGGAATTATTGAATTATGAATGTGATGATGTGTTGTAAAATTATTTAATGGATTTATTGAAATATTAAAGGGATGAAGAACATGTTTGTGGTATATTTGGTGTGTGCATGATGTTTAAATGACATTTTAATGTGCAAATTGTATCCAATAACACGTGGAACTTGACTGAGCACAAATGGGAAGCGTAGGTATCTTGATGGGAAGACTAGGAATAGTATGCCAATGATTTGGTAGTGGATGCATCCCAATTTCACAAAGAAATATTGATGGTGATGACACTAAATAAATTATAATAATATTTGGAGGCCCATGTCGCATTTGGGTTTTCATTCCTAGTGTCTCATTCATGAAAATATTATTTGTTATTGTTACTTTTACACTGAGATATGATGAACCTAGGGCCCCACAACATGCTAGTTCCAAGGAGTGTTCCTGTTACTATTTTTCATTTTCTACATTGTACATATCATCAAAAAATAGTTTTCTTGGTTAAAAATTTCATAATTTCAAGTATTTTCTTTAAATTTGGTCATTATTTAATTTCTCCCCCTTGGAAACTATTTTTATTAAAAATTTCATTCCATTAAAATTATTACTAGCATTTCATGTTTATGAAAAGTTAAATGATTTTTGTCTAATAATGTTTATATCATGGAACCATGTTGGGTGTCATCCTACTGGTCTTATGATCGCACCCTACTGACACCCTTGTGTGTACATAGTAATGGTAATTTTTTAGTAGGTATGGGTAATTTTTTAGAGCCAGTGGTTCAAGTTTTTAGTGGTACTTCATCTTGTGGTGTTGTGGATATATATTGAGGATGATTCCCCCTTTCCATGAGGTGGTTATTGGGCTATTATTTTTTCTTTATTCCCTTCTGGAAGTCATTGGGATTTCATATAAATCATGTAATTCAATTTAAAAAAAATTTAAGAGTTATTTTGTTAAAATTTTTAGATTTGTTTTATTATCCTTTGTTAGTTGTTTTATGTTTATAAATTTTGGTAAATTGTTCCCAAACATTTTTTATGATACCAAGGCACTTGTGCCAACTCATGGTGATTGAGAATTCCCTTAAGTATGTATGTCATACTGGGTAAGCACTAGTTTGGATGGCGTCTTGTCTTGGTTTGTGCCAATAACCATTCATTTCATTGATAAATAATCTCCAAACAAAACTTTTTCACATCATTTATTAATCTAAATACTTATAAACATATAAATTTTATCTCGACAAAACAACCATGGTATATATGATTTTAAATATTATTCATAAAATTTATATTTTTTTGACAACAAAAATTAACACCTAAGTCATAAATCAGGTGCACATACCATCACATTCAGAAATTAATTTCAATATTTTTAAACTTATATATTTTATATTTTTTTAGAATAATGAATTTATTAGGTATATACATAACTATTAATGATCTTTTAAAATCACTAATTATTTTTTATAATTTATTTAAGATGATATATAGAATACTCTATTTTAATATGCACATGAATGAAGCAATAATATTTGTTTTATGAGTTGTTTAATGAAAAATATTTTTCTACATTTCATATATTTTTCATTAGTGTAAATTATATCCTAAAACTATGAAAGTAACTGATCATATATATTATGATATTTTTTATTATTTATTACTATACTAAATGTCCAATGAAAACTAGTTTCTAGAGTCAAGGATTGGATAATATCATGCCCCAATGGTTCTTTTCTATTCGGTAAAACATTATCTAAAATAGATTATTCTTTCAAACTAGTATACTTATGTTTATTCATGATTATAGGATTAAATAAACCCAAACGAAAATTAATTTCAATTAAAATAAAACATATATTAGTAATGTTTCTATATAGTAATTAAGAATCTAATTTTATATCCTAACATAACTCTAATATAATGATATAGTTCCTTCTATCCTCAAATGTTCTTCTTAAGGAATAGAAGCTACTATAACTGACATTCAATATGTATAAATTAGGGAACAATTTGTCCTTAAATGTTAAATCATAATAAAAAACTAAAATAAAAACCTAATAAAATTAATTAATTTAAATAAGAGATGATATAAAAATTAATAATATTACATTACATTTGTTCCAAAATAAGGATTTCATATGAAAAATGTACCCAACAAATACCTAGTATAAGTGTTATCAATATCACAACTAATATACCTAAATAACATAAATGTACCCACCAATTGACATGAAAAACACTGGAAATGAACATCAATAAGTAATAAAAAATCAACCTCCATATATTAAGAACCTTTTACAGTTATCCACAAAAATATTAATATAATTATCATGGTCGAAATATTTTTAAGTACATGTACTGAGAATTAATCTCTATGAAATAACAAAATCCTAAAGAATCTCAAATAGTACAATGTGACATATATAAATGGTTCAAATTTATGAAATTATTTGAATATGTACTCTATGAAATGAATATGAAAATGTTGGGGGATAAAAAATATACTCAAAAATATCATAATATACATTCAGTTAATATTGGTGGATGCTTCGAACACTGACATTGTAACTTTGTATGAAAATAAGTTCATCATGTGACTTTTCTTCCCAAATAAATGAATATACTTTTATCTAAAAAACTCACCCCATAATATGTAATCCAAATTCTAATATAATACATACACAAACACAGGGACATTATTTTTTTGATACAACATCATAGTTTATCCCTTATATCCTTTAATGATAACTAATCTCATGGATCTCACGTAATAAAATAAGTTGTGTCATAATGTTACAAGAAAATATTAAAAATAAATTAGTAAATTAATATATTTATTCATACTTTAACATACTCAGAAGGTCATTTATTAAAAATATATTTATTCAAATAACAAAACCTTATACACTCATTTTTAAAATTTATTCAAAAATATAAATATATAATACCAATTATGATTCCTCCTTAAAACCATTAATTTTGCAATTCTCGTTTTTTCATAACTAAAAAACAATACTCTTTGTATTATTCATTTAAAATTAATAATATTATAAATTTTCTGAATTTTATATAATTATATAATATAAAACCACTTATATTTAATTAATATAATAAAAACATTTTTTATTCTTAAAATTTTCTAGTATTTTTTTATCCACAACCAGATATATTTACATGAAATAAAGTAACATTGAAACCATTATTCACAACCAAATATATGAAGATTCTATAATAAAAATTTTTAATAAATAAAATATATCCATAAAATAACAATGTGAAATTATATTACAATAATAACACTCCACAATAAAATATATTCTAAAAAAATTATTTCTCATTACATAAAACACACAATTAATTTGTTAAAAACTAATATCATCATGATCATGATTATATGTCGTTAATATCAAAAATATTATAAAATTTTCATTTTTAATAATATATTTCATTCATTATTAAAAGAAAATGAATATTTTAAACCACTAATAATTCATCTAAATAAATTATTGTTAAGTTAATCATAATTCACAATACATTTAATATGCACTCACTATTAAAAAAATAACATATGAAAATTTATATATTAATTGTGAATTGAAATCCAAATAAATCAGAGATTTAACCAGCATCAATATTTATGAATAATCTACCATAAAAATTTGATTCCCTTTAAATTATTATTTCAAAAATAAATAGAGAGTATATTCATCAAAACTACATTGTTATCCATTATATAGTAATGAACAACTATGCATTAATTATGAACTCCATCAACCTACATAATTCAATTCCTTGTATTGTATCATGAATCCTATATATGAATGATTTCATAACACCTAAGTAAGTTATTATATCAAAACCAATAAGCTATATGGCATTATTGTTTTTATATCAAAACAATATTCTACCTTTATCTAGTTATGATGTAATGTACACCAATCAAAAAAACAAAAAAAACTAATTAAAACACAAAATTAATAACAAAACAACATTTCCATGATAAACATTACAATTAAAATAAATTATCCATCTTTAACACTTTAAAATTAATCCCTCAAGGAAACTATTTATAACATGATCCCAAATATATATTATCCAGAACTCTACAGTATTAGAAAAAATTGCGATTTTATGAGTTATTCATCCATATGTGTAAATATAAATACTATGTTATCCATGTATATATCCGGATCTTCTCATATATTAGAAAACATGATCATATCAAAAATATGTAACACATCATTTCACAAGAATGTTAAAAACATATCATAATAAAACTCACTCTAGAATCATAGGTTAAATGTATTTGGATATGCGATACATAACCAACCTATTTCAAGAATGTTCCTAAAAATCTCCCACATATAATATTAACACATGATAATCGTTTAACCGAAAATATATGACAATCTAATTTATAACCTATTGAATAGAAATATTAAAATGGTGAGTTAAAATAATCTACAGTGGTAAATATTGTAGATACCTATCAAATATTGTGAGTGATAATAATATGATCATATGTTTAATAGAACATACTAAAAATGAATAATCACAACAAAATATAATTTTCCTAAATAATAAATATATAAAAAATGCGGTGTGGAAGAAATATTTATCCTAACATAAAAACTGTATAATAAGTGTGTGGAAATTCAAGTTAATAATTTGATCTATGGAAACATAATATATAAATAAGACAAAAAATAACAATGTGGAGAAAATATAATAATAAGAAAATACTTCCATTTGTAACTCTCTCCATGAAGTCCATCATCACATTCTTGAAAGATTCCCTTAGTGGATTGGGATCACTACCAATTTTCATTATTCATTAAGAAGCTGGGTATCACGACCTGAACCATGTTGGGCACGAGCTGTGACTAACCAAAGCCCGCCACCGTAGGCAAGGTGATGGATAATAGCATCAAAGGAACAAGAAACTATGGGAGGCCTTTTCCTAAGAACCATTATAGACACATAAAGCCATATCAATGAAAATAGTGTAGAGGGAAATGAAAAAAAAGATAAAAAACTGCTTTATATAAACCACCTATATGCATCAACCTATAAATAATACATGTACAGAAAATTAATCTGAAACGTACATGGGGGAAATACGCAGCCAACCAGAAAAGTTACACAACATGCAAATAGGTGAAAATGTAATGTTGATGGGTGAGTTCTTCTCCCAAATCCCAAGTCACAACCACTACATTCATTCCATGAACATCATATTCTTGGCTAATATGATGTCACAATTACCTTGTCTTTCATCTACAAGGGCACACCGCGTGCAGGTAAAGCATAAGATGGGGTCAGTATAGAAATACCCAATATGAATTCCCAAGGGCTCAAATGAGTAATAAGAGATGTATTAAAGAAGAGATTAGTAGATAGAACAAGGTACAATAAAAGAGTATAGAAAAGGATTGTGGCTCAATCCAACAAAGGAATGAAGTAAGCTCATCAAAACACAAGGAGCTAGAAATGGTGAGAATATGAACTTCTTGTCAATTCTTCACGGCCTATAGTTGGATAGTAGGTTCATCCAACCATGAGAAGCTAAATACGGAATAAACATGTCATACCCGATGCGTTTTTTCCTCTCTTGGAAAGGGAGTATTCAAAACCCATGTACTGCGTACAACAACGAGGATATAAATATATATTCCCACCCAATGATTCCAAAACAATGGTGTAGGGGATCTATATCTCACATGCTCAGCCCAGAAAAAGTTAGTGTCTAGCAGTTTTAGAAGTAACCAACGATTCCTAGAATCCCACACATCTTCCATGAAATGAAGGTCAAATGGGGTTAATCACCACACCATGACACTATTTTCTTTGGGAAATTCAATCTCTTCGGAAAGATTTTTGGTTGCGTTAAATGGAAAAGTCATGGTGGGAAAATCGCACCACATTCTTGATATTTCAAAGTCACATCAAATCACACATTTTTACTATGCCAAACAGTTGAGAGGTCATGTCACAAAGGTCGAGGACCCATCCCCAACCCAGCTAGAGGATTATACTAAGAAAATATCAAGGACCCATGCCCATCCTAGATGGAGGGTTATACTCAGAAAATATCAATTACCCATCCCCAACCAAGTTTGAGGGTTCTACTCAGAACTTCCATTGAGGACCACTACCCAGCCTAGTTTTAGCTAAGACTGAAAATGCTCTGGCCATCCCTACAAGATTGTACCTATATGAAAAATCATTGATGAACATGGGTCATCCCTACTGGATGGTATCTCTCAAAAAAAACAATGCTTTTTTCATTAGTGTCTCCTCGGATAGGCTTCACAACGAGGACATCTGGAATTGAAACTCAGATGCCATTGTAGAGGGAACCATCACTTCCTACGTAGTCAAAAAACTAATGATTGGCAACTCACATTCCAAAATCTGAGTCTAAAATAAAGCGTTAAAAAATACAGAATAATACAAAAAGTGGTATAGGGTGCATGTGGGGTCCACTAATTGTGTGGCACCACTTTATTTTGTCCATGTATCTAACCACTCAGATGATATAAAATGTGAACGATTAACCCAAGTTGTGATGGCTTACTCAAAGAGTACATGACACACACATTCAATAGATCTATGAGTGCATGATGCTCGTCGTTGATCCAGAGTTCCAAAAGTGCAATTACGTTGGAACACCTCCTCAATGGATCAAGAACAGTTGACTACATAGCATCATACATCATATCCAATCTCATAACATTCGAGGTTGACCCAAATTGTGTGTTCTATTCAAAAATGTAAGAAGGATCTTCTACTAATATTCCTTTCAGGTTTCCACATTTAATGATATCATGGATAAGGATCCACATGTCCAAATGGATCACACTATCATGATCCTTGGAAAAAAACATGCAAGAATGACTACTCATTCATTTAAAAATGTAAATCCGAAGAAAAAGTTGTATGTTGTTTCATTGAGATTGAAAGGCATCTTATGGGGTCCACACCTCAGTCCTAAAACAAGTTATATGGATCAGTCCATTTCAATCCTCTGGTAAAAACACCTGGCTTTGATAGCTTGATCTTCCAAAATAAATACTCAGTGAAAAGGTTGCATTTCACCACAAAACGTTTGAACTAGCCCCCATGAGTCCCACACCTCAACTATAGTTTGAACACCAAAATTTAGTCTCAAAAAGTCTACATAAAGATAAGGGTCATGACACCACTGAACACACTTTCAAACAACCATACCTTTTTCCAAGATAGGTCTGACGTAAGATTTCTAAAAAATAATAATTAATTTATTATTATTAAAATTAAGTGATTCACTCATCTAAACCTTGGAATCAAGTAAAAAATGTCCCAAAATGATCTTAAAATATTTAACTCAATTTTATGTATGTGTAGCCACAGATGGTGCATTCATTAGACATCTAGTTTAGAAGATATGGATTTAAAATCCATGAGGGGTCAATTTGGACTGGTCCGGCCCATTCTGGATGGACCCTTCCACCTGGGTCACCTACTCTAGCCGGTAAGGCCTATTGGAGCCGACTAGAGGCATGTCCCACCTTCTCCCAACCATGTGTCCTGCACCCAAGACATGGTTTGCATCGCCCTCTACCTTGATGGCTCGCACACCGCTCACTAACACTGACTGGCCCTCTTGTCCAGTCATCCTCTTGTCCCCGCGTCAATGAAGTAGCCCCCCGAAGCATGGGTCTTGTTCCCCCCAGTCACCACCTCTCCTAAATACCTAGCCTACTATTGGTCCTCCACTATAAGAACCTAGGTTTCTATATGAGGTATATATCTTTTTTTCAATTTAAATTACATGTTATGGCCATATGGTAATCCTTAACATGATCACAGGTGTTTAGGAGATTTTTGGGGCTTGTTCGGAGGATGGAACTGAGTCATGCACTGAAAATGACTTGGTGCATTTTTTGTACATAGCGTGCACATAGTTAGTACAAACCATGTGAGAAGTCTGAAATTTCAGGTTTTTGGGAAGAGCATGTTCGCATGGCATGCACATGGTTAGTCAAATTGTTCAGGGTAACTGTTTGAACTGTCCCTTTTAGGCAGAGAGGTGCACACGGATTTTGTACAGTTTTGGAAACCATGTGTGTAAACTATGTGACTCTGCTGTGAGGTTTTTTATTTTGAATTAAATTCTAACTTTTATTCATAAAAAACAAAGTGGGTTTTCTTGCCCCACGCATAAGCGGACTCCATAGAGTTCTCCCTTTGGCACCTAAACATAGGCTTCAAGCCCATTCATCCACCTGATATCCATTTTGATCACCGATCATCTCTATGGATCTGCATTGGTAAGGCCAACATTCTTTTTTAGACATTCTTGATTCTTTAAAACAACGATTTCACTATTTGGATTTAGGATCTTGTGCCCTAATATACCATTCTTCTTCCGTTCATCATATTTCTATCAATCCAAGACAAATAAAGACTCGATATTTAATGAGCTATCTTCTACCGAGGTGAGGTAGGAGGTCTATTTTTTCATCTTTTAGTGGTATTTTTCGGGTGTTCATGCGATATTTAGTTCATTGGACTTTCCAATGAGGTCTCATTTTTTAGAGAGCAGGTTTTAGTTGCTATAGTTTGACCAAGTGAGGTTGACCATGGGTTCTGTTTAGGTTTGTTGGAACCCGTTTCTTGTTTGGAGGTCACTCGAGTGGTGAACCATAAGGGATTATATATTTTATTCCAGTTAAAACAAACGATGGGTGTGTTCTTGTGATGTCCTAGTTAGAGGAAGCCTTTATATGCCTTGATAGCTTGAGTACCTTGTTTAGGATATGTATTGCCACCTTGATTAATGAATATTATGTTATGCCTTTACTGTTTTGATAGTTTAGCATGTTAAAATGATGATATGGGTGGTTATACCTATATGGAATGACTAATGTCATGTGGAATGGATTATATGAGAGGGTAGGCCCATATGCTTTTGATAAATTGTTTTCATGAGTATGAATACTCGTGACTGATTCTTTTTGATGTGATTGGGTGTATTCACTTGTTTATTATTGTTTATTTTGAATTCTTAAATGATTGAAATATTGGTTTGATAGATTTCATGTACTGCTCTTCATGGATCTACAAAGCTTTAGTGGATGCCTTGAGTTGACTCTTACCCTTCGGTCTTGATTTCATGGGATTCCTCAGGCCTTGCTACCCTGTGGATCTGGCATTCATGGGATCATTTAAGACTTTATGTAAGATTTGGTGTCCTATAACCAACTTCTTGTACTTTGATTACATGGATATTTAATGTATTTAATATTAAACATCTGATTACATATTTTTCATTATTCTACATGACTATGATGTAATAATGTCCTATAGTATTTGTTGCATTGATAGGGAAATGGAAGTTCCCTACTATGATGAGAACCTTGAAATGATATAACAATATTCTTAAATATAGTTCTATGGTTGGATGAAATACTATAAAGGGGCACATAGTTTGCAGATCAACAGGTGTGAGTACTTGTAAGCAGATAAGACTTCATCTCATGAAGTTCTCACTATGTAATCTCTAAGATAGAAGATTATGATAACATACCCACCAGCAGGATTTAAACATGTTTTAGTGTCATCAAATATTTCTATCTGTGAGAGAATTTAACGATCCTTAGACTTTAATATTATCATTAATATGTGTCACAAATCGCACACTTTGATATACTGATTAAAACTGTCACACAGACAGTTGGTTGGAAGTAGGGACTACAGGGTGTGTCATGAGTGACATGATATTAATGGATAAGTCGAGGAAGGATTTTCCCCTTCCATTTATGGAAGTTGATATCTCATCTCTTTGATTGAAATAGAACTGTCAAGTGAAATTTTTATGGCCATTGTGTAATGACATGGTTATTTCTAGTAGTCAAATAACGATGTATCAAGTATAAAGGTTGACGAAACTATCATGAAACCTTATTGATGAGATATTGAGACAAATGGATTGTGTTACACAATGTGCAATTGTATGTTGATGTCATTGTTGCGACTTTATATTCTTTCCATTGGCTTCCTTGACCTGTTTCTAGAAAGTAATCTTGGACTTTAGGCAAGCCTGCCTAATTCCAACGAGAAAAAATCCTTGAGGGTCACACACTATGTTTTTTTGGTGTCTCGGTTATATTCTATTTGAATTTAATTAATTATTTAAATATTATTCTCATGACCAAGGAATATTTTTATTCATGTTAAGATGATCACATATATTGAAAAAAATATTTATTTATTTTATGGAACATTAAATAAATATTTATTTTCTAGTTTCTAAATAAAATATTTATTTAAGAGATTAAATTTTCATTTATTTATTTGGGTGTTCAACAAATGGAAGTGGAGTTCATGCGAAACCAGGATGGTCTAGTAGTAAAATAATTATTTTCAAGACGGTAAATAATTATTTGTTGGCATAAGTTATAATAATAATGATGCATCAATTATTTTGTGACGCGAAATTTCATTCATAAATCCATTTTGCGCAAGTTTTCACACCATAAATAATAAATTGGTATTGTTATTATGAGCATTGATTTTCACTATGTTCAGGAATTTATTTAATTGTTGTTATTCAATTAAATATTTTAACTTACGTTCCATGAATATAAATAGAAATGTACGTCTATTGTGACATAGTGAAAACACCGCATTCTTGGTGAATTGAGAATATTTGTGCTAAAAAAAATCTCTCTCGAATCCTCTTAATTCCCCTCTCATAAATGAGAGATTTTCTTCAAGGATGAAGAACAAATTAACAAGAACGTATGATACACGACAGTTTCATCACCGTGCCAGCACCCGAAGAAAGAGTGGTGACGATCAGATGACATCAGAGCAAGTGTGGATCACTGCTAGAGGGATTCTAGTTTGTATCCTCACAATTACAATGAGATAATCCGGAAGGGTAATTATGAATGATTAAAATCATCAACAATGAAGATAATGAAGATCCAAGTATTCTTTTATTTATTAAATTAATTAAAATAATTATTAACATGATGTAAAAGATCCTCTCTAAATATTTCAGTACTCTTCCTTCTTTTTCTAAATATTTGATTCTATTCCTTGGAGACTGGCGTTAATAGTCGTATTGACCCTAGAATAATCATTTATCATGGTAAAAATTGATTTTGAGTGATGGACCAACCATGATTCTAATGCTCCCAGAACCTACAAGTGTTATCAAAGTGGTTACATAATAGTTTATAATTATTGAAATATTTTATTGATATTTTACTCATTTAGTAATTTATTTATTTCAATTCAAGTTAATAGTTTTACAAATCTAAATCTCTAGATCTATTCCTCCTCTTTTGTTTCTCATTCACCATAGAGAAATGTTATTTTATTTAAATTTGTGTTAAAATAAAATAGAGGATCTCATCCGGAGGTGCCAAAGAATCCTGGTCATACAAAACCAGAACCCACAGTGTGTACTTGGTAGTACATGCCCTGTAGTCAAGATTCAATGCATCAGACCGATTCTCCAAACCAAGTCGTTTGTTGGAGTCTTTCTAAGTCTTAAATGATTCCATGTATTGTCCAGGAATAGGTGGCACATGGTTTCCGATTTACATGTTGTGTAGCCCACTGGACACAACATGTACTCCCTTCGGGTTAGGGTTGGACCATGTACCCCATACATGACATGCCTACATGGAAACTGTGTAACGCAGATACTACATGGCATGTGGCCAACTAAACACACCATGTACTACGAATATTTCCAAAGTATATATACACGCTATGTCATCGGGCATGTATTTCCTATAGATGGTGAATTCTAGTTCACACTGTGTAGTCATAACTACACACCGTTTACTCATCCAAATTAGTCATATTTATTAAAATTTAAAATTATATTATAAAAACCCTTGAGATGTATACCATAGTGGAGGCATAAATATTAGGCAGAACACATGATAGTTGTTTTATATATATTTTTTTAATTTAACATCTGCATAATGTTCATTTCTACTCATTGGGTAGTTATGAATGGGAATTCACCGGTTTTCCTTCAAGGTATAAGTTACGTACAAAGATAATTTTAAACAAATTTCTTTGTTTAAAATTATGATGGATTATAATCTCAAGAATATTCATTAAAAGGATTAATATAAAATGATTGATTAATTAAAGATGATAAATAATTGATTCGATCATGATTTATCTTAAACAATAACGATTAATGAATTGAATTCTTGTTTAATTTATGTGTAAATATCATTACATGTATGGATGATCATGAGCTAGAAAAGTACCATTTTATATGGATGGTTTCTTTTAATTGATTTATTTAAATTAAATTTGTTGGCATGTGATCCTTCTCCTCATTTATATGTTCGGCCTGCATTCCAAAGGTTTCTTTTATGTAAAACCCATTTTTACCCCCTAACATGAATGTGAGTTTAAAAAAAGGAATATGTAATGGATGGGACTCCCAAGCTAGTAGAGGTGGTTTAGGCTGGAGCCGAGATGAATCCAATACCAGGAGATACAAAGGTGGACAGGTGGAAAGCTATAAACACGAACCCTAAAGTTTCAAGATTCTTCTCCCCTAGGCCAGGGTTAGTTTATCAACTGCTAGATAAACCAACCATTAGAAAAGCTTATGATCATTCCCTTTATTTTATTTTTGTTAGTTGTATAGTTTATCATTATGGATTTATTGTCACAATCACATAAATAATTAATTAAAAAATAATGCAATATAGAACAAAAATAAACCAGACTTATGATTAAATATTATCATGACATGGTTAACAACTTAAGTAAGTTCCACTTAATATTAACAAGCATGTGATAATGATAATAATAAATTCATACATAAGAGATAAAGACACCTCAAATAAAATATTATGTCAGACGAAGCCTTAAATTACTTGATTAAGGGAAAAACTCAATAAAACTATGTGTTTGAAAAACCCTTGTTTGGACACTTACATTTATAAAAGAATCCATTATGAATGGATTCAATTTGACATAACCATATTACATCTAGATGAGTATAACTTGCTAGAATTTGTGTAATATTGGATGCAAGAGTTTAGGAAATCTAAAAGTAATGATTTTAGGATTGGGTTCTCCACTCAACCAACCAAGGAGCTACAAGCCCGCAATTGGCAAAGACTTGACATCCTAAATACCTTTTAATAGCTTTACCTACCCTTGTTGGGGTTATTTTAAGGGGAATATGGATCCTTTCCACTAGAATTTCATGGAAACTGGTCATTCTGAGTTCAATGGTAAGGGCCATTGGGACATGATAAAATAGTGGGAGACTTAATAAAAATTTGTTATTTATTATAAAATGTAATCAAGAACGTACTAATTATCTACTCTTTTAATTTTAGAATAAAAATGAGAAAGTCGTCAACCAAAATATGCTTGTGATCAATTATGTATAAAGACAACATCCTCACAGGTAGTTACTTCCAAAAATAGTTTATATGCCTTCAGCTTATCCTACTTCATGAATGGGAGTCTCACGTGCTAGAGTCAACATTACCTGATCTTCCTGAAAAAGAGGCGAGTGATGAGGATTTCTTAGTTAATTATCAACATATGAACGACGTAGTCGACGTTCAATTTTTGATGCTATCATTAATGTATAGAGATCTTAGGATGTATCATGAAAACATGTATGATTATAGAATGCTTGAGTACCTCTGTGGTCTTTACTAGGAGGGAGAAAGACAAGAATGGTTTGATATTTCTAAGCACTATTTTAGAGTAATCTTGGAGAAGGTGCGGAAATTGGGCCTCATCTAATCAAGGTCATTGGATAAATTGAGCTCCTGAAGGAACTTGGGTTTAAAATCCCCAAAGAACTGGGCACCAATCTCATTCTCACATCACTCCATCAGAGCTTCTCTAACGTTTTTATCATTTTTAATATGAACAACATTAAAAAGTCTATATCTGATATTCTTATCCTCATTCGCTAAGTGGAAAAATATATGAAGTGTTAAAATCCTTCTTCTCTTATGGTGAATAAGAGGAAAGGGAAGGTGAAGAGCTTTAATCCAAAATATTATTCATGACCTTCCATGAATAGAAGATCAAAGGGGAGGAAAAGGAATAATAGGATGTCTGTTTCACATGTGGAAATAAGGGCCACTGGAAGAAGAACTACACCCAGCCTAAGAAGAAAGGGGAAGCATCAGGTGCATTTGTTATAGAATTCAATCTACATGTTTCTATAAATTGGGAATTAGATACAGCTTTTGGTGCTTACATATGTATCCAAATAAAAGAAACATGTAGATATAAGAAGATTAAACGAGGGGAGGTAGATCTACGACCAGCCAATGGAGCCAGACTTGCTATTGTAGCTGCCAGGGACTACCACCTCACATTGGCAATGGGGTTGATCTTGGTGTTATGGGTTGTTATTATGTGCCTTCTATTACTAAAAATATTATTTCTATATCTAGATTAGATATAGATGGATTTTTTTAATGTTTAGAAATTAATTTTTCTTTTTTTAAAAAGATAGTATTTGTTTTGGTAGGGTACATTTATACAACAGTCTTTACCTATTGGATTACACAAACCTAGTAATGGAAATCAATAACAAAGATACTTTACATGAATCATACCAAACGAAACTTTGGCATCACCATCTAGGACATGTAAACGAGAAACTCTTTTAAAAGTTACATCAAGATGGATTTTTAGATTTATTCGAACTAAAACCATTTGGCGTATGTCATGCATGTTTACAAGGCAAAATTACTAAATCCCTATTTAGTGGGAAAGGTGAAAGGGCTAATGCAATTCTTGAATTGGTTCATAACGATGTGTGTGGGCCATTTTCAGTTGAAGCAACGGGATGGTACTCATACATCATATCATTTACTACTGATTTTAGTAGATATGGATATATCTACTTAATTAGGTATAAGTCATATTCTTTTGAAAAGTTCAAAGTATACAAGAATTAAGTTGCAAACCAACTTAGTTAGAAGATAGAGAAATTTCACTCAGACCGAGGTGGAGGATATCTTAAACACGACTTCATTGATTACTTACAGAAGTTTGGGATCCTATCCCAACTCACTCATCCATTCACGCCCTAGTGGAATGGTGTGAGATAAAGGAGGAACTGCACCATGTTGGACATGGTGATATTAATGATGAGTCATGCAATAATTCCATTATCCTTTTGGGGATACGCATTACAAATAGTGTCACAAATACAAAACCAAGTACTAACTAAATCGATAAATGGTATTAAATACGACTTCTATAGTGGATGAAAAGCCATGATATAAAATCTTCATGTGTGAGGTAGTGATGTGTTTGTTAAGGCCACTTCAGGTAACAACTCGCACCATGAGGCACAAAGTGTACCTTTATAGGATACCCCAAGGAATCAAGGGGATATTACCTATATAACCACTTAGAAAAAAAAGGCTATAGTGGAAAGACATGAAATATTCCATGAGAATGAGATCATCCCAAAAAGATATAGTGGGAGTGAGATAGACTTCGATGATGTCGAGGCTCAAGGTACATAAGAGTTGGTACAGGAACATATTCCACAATGCCCTGTGGAAGATGAATCTATTCCAGAGACACAAGTACTGCGTAGGAGTACAAGAGAGGTCATAGAACCATAATGGTGTAGTTTTATAGTTACCAAAGATGGTGACTTGTTATTAGTTGATAATATTGATCCTCTAACCTACATAGAATCAGTAAGTGGTACAGATGTTGCCAAGTGGTAAGAAGCCATGAATTCTGAAATGCATTCCATGTATCTAAAACAAATCCATATTTTGGTGGATACTCATGTTTATGTAAAGGATGTTTGTTGAAAATGGGTATTCAAGAAAAAAATGGGCATAGAAGGGAATGTTAGTGTCACAACCCGTCCTCAGGGTCCGTGCCATGACTACCCCAAGCCCGCCTTCCATAGGCCAGAAGCTGACGACTAGCACCAAAGGCGTAAATCTCGTTAACTAGGAAGGCATTGCCTTTATGAAAGTAAACAAAACACCACAGAGTACAAGAGGAAGTAAAACACAATGTAAAAAAGAAGTTCTGAAAATTAAATGGGCCATAATACAAACCCAACTGAAAGTACAGCTACATCTGAATGAAATTACAACAGAAAAGACAAACAGCTAGAAGAATGGAAGCAGCTCCTGGGTCATCCACCACAGATCCTACCTGAAAGGTAGGTACAGATAGCGCTTCACCTGGATCTTCCTCCATGGATCCAACCTGAAGGGTAGATATAGATAGCCTCTACAACACTCTCGATCGTCAACCACCTCCGAGTATCGTCACCTCGTGTAGTCCACCTCTGGATACTGACTTGTTGTGAGATCCACCTCCGGGTACCGTCCAGTCCTCGAACACTCGGCCTCTGTCAGCATTGCCTGTCATCTGCAACCAACACAAAGAGGTGCGGGAATAGCCCGTGCATGGGTGAGTATAAAGATACTCAGTAAGGACCCCGAGACCCTCAAGGTCTCTCTAAATCCAAGAAGGATAACCAAAAATTAGAAACTCAATAGATAACCCTTACTTATGTATAAGCCAATACTTATACCTAAGTTATCAAGTAACCCATCTCAATCATCAGGAAACACAATGATTATGAAATCAACGTATTAACACTACCCAGGTATATGCCCATTCATATACCTAAGTTATCAAGTGACTCATCTCAATCATGAGGTAAACAAAAAGGTCATATACTCAGCTCAAACCAGGATTTTCATTATCGAAACCGTAACTGCTGAAGAGCCACATCTCTGGAGAGTACAGTGATCCTATCACGACTCTGAAGTACTGCTCACTTACCTAAGACTGCTGAGGTACTCCTCCTATCGAGTACCACAGGTCTGCCACCTCACACAGTAGTTCTCCTCTGCCATGGGTCTGCCACCTCACACAGTAGTGCTCCCCCTCATAGCCTACAGAGGTACTCCTCCTGTCAAGTACCGTGGGTCTTCCACCTCACACAGTAGTGCTCCTCCGCCTTGGGTCTACCACCTCACAAAGTAGTGCTCCCTACTAGGCTATGAATGTCACTCTGAATCGAATCAGACAAGAAGTTATCAGGTCTCACCCAGCTACACGGTCTCCTTACTCTATACACTCGTCTCTGGGAGGGTCCACACCATGAGCTACAGGTCGATACTCCATGTATCATAAATTCCCATGAAGAAGTCTCTCAAAGAACCGCCTCGTCATAGGGGTCTCAACGCAATAGACGACACATCAATTAGATGCCCGATCTGTGAGTTATTAGCCTTTTAGTCCCAGGGGCCCGGTTGGTTTCGTATGCGAACCAACATGGCCGTATCTCAACAATACCCTGAACTATCATAGGGTATACTCATAGGGATCTCTTCTCCATGTGATCACCAACGTCACTGATGGTTCGTCAAACGAACGTCCAGTCTGAAAGTTATCAGCTTTTCCGTTCCAGGGTACCGGTTGGATTTCAGGTGAAATCCAACATGGCCATACTCCAACTGTGTTCAAACCTTATGCGAAGTATGCCAAATGTTCCGTGTCATCATGGGGAATCCAACAAAGTCAATTGAACGTCAATCGGACGTCTGGTGCTCAAGTTATAAGTGTTTCCGCTCCGAGGGCCCGGTTGGTTTCGTGTTCGAACCAACCCGGATGAACTCAAAGTTCCCCAAAACCATTAGTGTAATATACTGAAACGACAGTCTCAATCCTAGGATCGCATCACAGCTGACAGTGTGTCGATCGGAGGTCTGCAGCCCATGTTATGGGAAACATACCGAAAGAGGTCCGTAAATTGGGGGTTCGGGCCCGGTCCGACCCGGCCCGATACCCCCTGCGTCGGCCCAAACAGGGTCGACCCAACCCAGGTCCGGGACCGGACCTCTTTGGAGCGGCCCAACCTGGCTGGCGTGGCTCGGCCCGGCCTGGCGCGCTCGGCCTGGCCCCCGTGGCCAGGCGGCTCGGCCGAAACGGTCGAGCAGAAATGGTGGGGGCGCGCTACCCCCTGTGTGAAACCATGGCCCCCATTAGGGGGGCCGCTCCTATCGGCCAGCCAGGGTTTACGACCCCCGACCCATCTCGGAAGCCAGAAGGGCCGGTCCGGCCGGCCGGTTGCTGCCGCCACGGGACCGCCGGGGGTCCCGCTCTCCTGCTCCGGCGCCGGCGGCTGGAAGCCGGCCGCGACCAAAGGTCGTCTCCTTGGTCCGACCAGCATGGTGCAATGGCGCCGCGCCCCTCCGCCATGGCCCCGCTCTGGCCGCGGCCTCTTCAACGTTCTCCAGCGCGGCGCGACGGCGCCGCGGCTTGATCGACGTCAACGGCCCGGCGCGATGGCGCCTCGCTTCTTCACCCAATCATTATTATTTTTTCTCGCGCGGTGCATTGGCACCGCGCTACCTTGTTCATGCCACAAACAAATCAACAATCAAGGGGGGAGGAAGTTCGTCCATGTTAGTGTGGTCCGACCACCTCTCATTATTGCGATATCAGATGGCTCAAATAAAGATGATAAACACCGACGAAAGTAATCACGAACAGTAATGAAAATAACCCCCTACCTCGAAGAAAATGTTGAACGAAGGTTCGTCGCCCAATTACACATCGCGGAGGAAGGCTTCGCAGATGGGGGATTGTCGTGTCATGGAGATAAGATTTATCGGCATCGCGTCATCGATCTCTGAGGATCTGGAGTTCCAGTCGACCTTCGTCAGAGGTCTGTGTTCTTCGCGTTCTTTGTCGAGGAAGGAGTGCTTCAAGGCTTTGACTGTTTTCTCCCAACCCCTCTTGCACAACGAACCCCTTTAATAATTGAAAAATTGTATTATTTTATTATCACACAGGCGAAACGTTTAGAAATTCAAAAATAGAATCAATCAATTAATTGAATTAATTGATTTAAACTGCCCAATTAAAGAGGTTTTTATTTTCAGTTTAAATGCAAGAGTTTAATTACATTTAAAGAGGGGGTTGCGGGTGCGTTACCCAATTAAAGGTGGGGGGTTTCGTGGAAGTCGAAAAGGTGGGGCTCGTGTGGTCCCCACCCCACAAATATCCTACGTAGTGGAGTAGGATATAGTGGATCCACTTCAACCACTTATCTTAGGTTAAAGAACATAAATAAAATAAATTGGTTGCCCCATTTTATTTTATTCATTTACATAACCCAAAATTTAAAAACCACACCCGAGGAAATGCAAATCCGGAAAAGGTTTCCCTAAGAAATTACCGACGCTTCGATTCCATCAGTGTCCTTAGATTTTGATTCCGAGCACTGGTTCAAAAGTTAGAAAAACCCGCTCGTTTGTTCACTGAACGTACCCAAGCTAAAATTCGGAAATTGATTCCGGGCACACCAGGCCTCGGAATCTGGTGCCATCAGAAACTACGTTCTTGTAAAATCTCAAATAAAATTAAGAAAAAATTTCCCTTGAAATTTCCATGTCTATCTCCGAGGTTCAACATACCATTATAGGTCCTCCACAAGGTAGGCGGGGTGGTTTACCGCTTGACCTTTCCACCTCAGCTACACCGAGTGCATGAAATCTTCCATGTATCTCAGCTGTGAAGATACGTGCTTGACCAGACGCATATCATCGACCATGGGAAGTTGGACGTCGATGACTGGACGACTTCAAGGAGGTTCTAGTGGGGATCGAGGATCGATAGGAGAAGATCCTACATAGATGGTCGATTCCTCAGGTGTGCTTCCACTGGCAGCACGAGAACCTCTAGGAGAGCACATGAGAGCGAAAGGCTGAGTTGCATGCTCAGTACCACTTTTGTCTCCCTGGTCTGTGTAAAAGCTTTAAGGGGTCGTAAATCCCTGAGGTGGGAGTAATGAAAAGACCAAGAAATTTCAGGGGAAATTTTTTCTTAATTTTCATTGAGATTTTACAAGAACATAGTTTCTGACGACCCCTGATTCCGAGGCCCAGTGTGCCCAGAATCAATTTCCGAAGATTAGCTCGGGTACGTTTAGTGAACGAATGAGTAAGTTTTTCTAACTTTCGAACCAGTGCTCGGAATCGAAATCTGAGGACACCGATGGAATCGCAGCGCCGCTAATTGCTTAGGAACACCTTTTCCAGAGTTGTTTTTTATCGGGTGTGGTTTTTAAATTTTGGGTTATGTAAATGAATAAAATAAAATGGGGCAACCAATTTTTTTATTTATGTTGTTTAACCTAAGATAAGTGGTTGAAGTGGATCCACTATATCTTTCTCCAATAGGTAGGATATTTGTGGGGTGGTGTAGAGACCCGAAGCCTAACGTACATGAACATTACATTACTTTTGCGGAATAATTAATACATAACAAAAATATACACACAAGGATCGTAATAGTTTAGTGTCTTTGGAAACTCAGAACGTAATCTTCTAATCCTGGTGAAAGATCTTCAAAATCTCCCACAAAGATCTTCCTTTTTTTTAACCTAAAACCTTTCTTTATATCCTGGGGAAAAGAAAACATAAAAGGGTGAGCTCAAATGCTCAGTAAGGGTAAACAAAAGAAATATCAATCACATAATTTTCATAAGAACATAACATTTTTGGAAATCTTAACCTGCAAAAGAGAGCATAATTTCATAACATGGGATAAATCATAGTAGTGAAAATGAAACCCTTACTTAAAACATTACTCATTGTGGCATACACACATAATCATAGAGAATCATTTCTTGTTAGTCAAGACTCATTGCCAAGACTATCTTAGTGGACAAAGTCCCTTTCTGAATCGAGTAATCCTTGTTTCAGTCCTGTTTCACTGAACCGGTATAACCTACCATTCCAGCCATGTCTATCTCATGAGATATGAAATCTTTACCCAATGCATTGGAGGGAGATATAGGTCCCACCCATCTCTTAATGAATCCTTTCTTATGTGTGCCACAAAATCATAAATCATACATCATTGCATAACCCATGTAATAAAAATGGGATTCTTAAACAACATGACATCATAAAACCATTCATATAAGATAAAGGAATTCATAAACATAATTTCATCACAACATAGTCAAATCAATGTAAAAATATGGATAGAAACAGAACCCTTTATTATCTTATATGGAAAATAATTTTGGATAAAACACTTGAATTGAATTCTTGAGGAAAATATCCTTTCTTCTTCAAAATCAATTTCTTTTCACAAAACATCATGCAATTTTAAAAGAAAGAGATTTTATTGAAAATAGTCATGAAATCTTTTAGAGGAAGCTTCATGGAAATAAGGCTTTATAAAACAGTATAAATCCGTTCGTGCCGTATAAGTTAAAAAAAACATTCTTCGTACTTTTGTCGGAAAAGTCAAAAAGTACCTCGTACGAAAAACGAAAAAAGATTCCTTTCATATCCTTTACTAAAAACTCATAGAAGGGTAAAATTGGATTTAAACAATTGTAGGTGGATGGAAATAATATTACATATTGAGGTAACATGGATGTGGATGATAAAATACACCCCAGTAAATACTTATGAATAAACAATCTCGGATAAAAATGAGATTGTGATATTTCCCTTACCTTAGGTCCGACTTGCTTCGTAAGTGTCCGAACCTCCTGTATAATGATTTAAATCATGTTATTGACTTATTACAGAATCATATACATTGTTATGATATCATATATGGTTCACTTATGACATTATATTACCCGTTCTTTTGTAAATTCCATGTTAAAGAAGCGTTTTGGGTAAAATCGTTTCATTTATCGTAGGTGTTTTGACTTGTTGTTCTTGACATCATTATTACTTATATCATGATTTACTTACTTCCAGAATATAAAATATGATTTATATATCATATATATTCAGTATATAGATATATATATATATAATAGGTAGATAAATAAAATGAAAAACACCGTTCATGGAGACGGTAGTCCGTACGCACGCATGAACGCTGTTTTCCTTTCCTTATTGTCTTGAAATGGAAGTAAGTAGATGACATACATATGTATATATATACATAAATCCAGTAGATTTATAATGTCATATATTTCATTATTATTTCTTATATATACATTATAATCATTCTTAAATGGTTAACATGGAGAATGAATCTCATCGCGTCGTGGAGACGGTAGTCCGTACGTACGCACGAGCGATGATATCATTTCTATAAATATTGAATTGAATTGGAGTGGATTATACAATATATCAGAATCAATATGATGTTGTAATAACTATGTATAGTTATTCTTTACACCATTATACCCATCCATGTAAGGTGGTGGTGGAAAATAGATTACACCACGGCGTGGAGACGGTATTCCGTACGTACGCACGCGCGGTGATTTCTTTTTCCGTAGGATGGATAGATGGTGAAATAAGGATGTTTCATACTTATAATAACATATCAGTATATGAGTGATAATGATGTTATTACTTCATAATGAAACAACATAATAAGAAGAAGTGGAAGAAGAAATAAAGATGAAAGAATTGGTAACGGTAATTACCTCTTCTTTGAAGCACCTCTTTGAGACCTACTCTTAGGGCACTAAAATTGGTCTTTGAGGAAGACCAGAACCTCTAGGATGTTGCTAGGGAAGTGGAGAAGAGATTTTGGCAGGGGTTGGCCGAGCTTGAGAGCTCAAATTGGTGTGAGGAGGAGGGGGAGGAGGTGTCCTTTTATAGGGGAGGAGAGGGGCACCTTAGGAATTCTTAAAAATATTAATTTATAATAAATCTAACCCCACTTAAAAACCTCCAAAAATGACTCATATTCGAAGCTTAGATGAGATAGGGTTGTAATCTCATCAACCAATCAAATTTAGACATGTTTGGATCTTATTTTAAACCTTATCAATTAGATTTAACTCTAAGTTAAATAATTTGACTTTTACCGTGTCTTTTTGTTTTCTTTCACTACACGAACCCCAAATTGTTTATTATAAATATATATATCCTTATCTAAGTCATTTGGCCGAACCTTAGATTTTTAGGAATAAAATAACAATTAATAATATAATATTTGATTAAAAAACTATTTTGTGTCAATTTTGACACTATTTGATATATGATTTTTGTGAAAGTCATAACAGAATTAAATGTTCGAACCAAGTTGATTAAATCAACATTAATATATCATAGTAACCTATAAAATTAGTGGAATTCATAAAAATTCTCAAATTACATTTATTTTGGTGTTTATAACATCAATTATGTCAATATTTCATAAATAAGATAATTACTGCATCATCTTTGTGTCATAAATTAATTAAATTATTTGATGTCTAAAATTTACAAATAAAATACCATCATTTAGGAAATCTTTTTATCTTTCTAATGAATATTTATAGTCGAATTTATCTTATGTATAACCCCATATTAAAAATGATTTACTTATTAAACTTTGATTTTAACTATTTTAACCCTTCTTTAAATAAATTAATAATAAATGTCCTAATCTAATCCAAGTGGGCCTAAATGGTCATATTTTATTCCTAAGTTTGTTTTTGGTCGAATTACACTTGTCCAATAGAATTAGGACATGTGTTAGGGTAATATTAATATCATATTTACCCTTAGTTACCTTATTTACTATTAACCGTGGTAAAAAAAGTAAAAAGTTACTATTCATCAAAAAATTATTTTCATCTCATTGAACCACATTTTAGTCCTTGATATTAACCGTGTCTCTCGGATTTTCGAAATTCCATTCACAGAAGCGGTAAAATTAAGTTTTATGCAAAATTCAGTTTTTAACCTACCACTTAGTAGTTTCACTATTCATCAAAAATTGATGTTTTTCAGAACAATGCCAAAATTTCATCCCAAGCTATATTTCATATTCCGAATTCAAAAATGAATTCTATTTTACCAAATTCATAACATAAAAGTTGCATTAATTAATTTTATAATTAAATCCCGCTGTTAAAACAAATAGCGTGTTTTTAAGAAACAATATCTATCAAAAGATTGACACTTGTTTATGTCTAGTTTAAATGTGAAATTACATCCAATGACCAACATTGTATTAAATTGTAAAAATATATTCTAAATATACTTTAAAACCACTCAAATTAATGATTTATCACTATTAATTATTTCGATTAAAAAAGTTGTTTTTAATTATAATTTAGTAATTTTCACTATTCATCAGAATATGAAAGTTATCCGAAAAGTACCAAAATTTCACCTTAGGCTAAATTAGATACTCCGAATCCAAAAATAAAGTTCATTTTGAAAAATAAGATTTACTGGATTTCAAAAAGTGGTTATTACTATTCATAACGGCTAGTTTTAATAATATTTTTATAGCATATCGTTGTTTAGTGAAACTCGGTATTGCGTACTACACACACTATCGAGGACGGTCACGATTGCGTGTAATGCAAGTCAAGTCAAGGATGTGTGTTGTGCAAGCTCCTTTTGGTGTAGCGTACAACACAAGACATTAATAAAATTAAAAAGAATATTTTTTTATAAAATCTTGGGCTGTTACATTCTACCCCCCTTAAAATGAATTTCGCCCTCGAAATTCGTCGGGGTTATAAATGGTTTACTATTTGAAAGTTTCTTTAATAGAAACCCACATCGTAAAAGGGAATACCAAAACTTGGCTTTAAAAACTAAAGTATGAAATGTAACGATTACCCAAATAAACTAATCACTGGGTTTCCACATACGTGAAAATATGGATATGGAAGAGAAATCTAACCATCATGTTCTGATGGAGAGTGGTAGAGAACATGGCTATGGAAAATCCAGTAATCACAAATCCATAAATTTGTGACGATCTAAGGTACCATCTGATTCATTAGGTATAAGATCACTAGGACAACATTTTTGGTTTTCAAGATCATTTCCCTAAAGTTGAAAATTTGAATTAGAATAAATACTTACTTTATATTGATACAATATCACTGTTGTTCGTGCCTTGAACAATTTCCACTTCATCTCTTAAATAAATGAAGTTGAATTTGTTATTCGTGAAGTGTTAGCAGATCATGTGATAGAATGACGGGTCATTCCATCTGTCTCAAACAAAAGGTAAGCAAAAGTTATTAAATATACATAAGTCATTCTATAGTGAGATTAATCATATATAGTTCCTAAAATGGACTTATACTTCATATATCATACTGCTTAATATAATAAAACTAGTTTCTACTAAACAGGGACTTCCTGTAGGTCAGTGGTAGGCGATAAAGGCCAGTCGCACTTTGGTTGTGGGTTCGATTCCTACAGCCTTGTCCGAAGCGATGGGCTGTCGCCCGTCCTGCAGGTTGTCCCTTTTTCTAAAACTACGTTACTATAACATCCCATCAATAATATCGAAAATCTTCTATCCTTAAACAATACTAACTTATGTCCAACATAATCCAGTCTAATCATTAGGCTTATAATACTGCAGTCCACTCTCATAATATAGTGACAACGATTACCAGAGATTTAATACTGTCGTTGATCCCCACATATCATAAGATATGTCTTGTTGGTCACATTCCAAACATTCAAAGTCCTTAATCGTGTATTCTCTTGAATACCTTAGTGAAAACATGAGTGCAGTTAAAAGTTAACACTTTCCACATACCAAAATCCTCAAAATTCTATATACTCAAACCATGATATCACTTAGTCCTTATATCAATCATGAGCTCATGAATACTATTAAACATTTCATTTTCTCGTCTTCATTATGCGCATATCATCTTATTTCCAAAAAATATCTCAATCACTTTGAATACCACATCAATAAATATTGAAATACTCAATGATACAACATTATTTTGGAATCCCATTACATAAACACCTAATCATTCCACCACATCGTTGTCATATTCAACATTGCCAATAGTGATCGCATGTGATTTCCCTTTGTCCTTTGCCTTCAGTGGTTGCTCATGTTGATCATCACTAACCCTTGGATTAGGGCAATTATTAGCATAATGCCCCATTTCCTTGCACTTGAAGCATTGAAGTGTTGGCGGTGCGTTCTCTGCAGTGTTTGCTTTATTCACATCATTAGAAACCCTTTTTCCATTACTTCGACACTCAGCTGCTCGATGACCTTCTTTTCCACACTTAAAACATTTTCTAGTCCCTTTTAGACAATCTCCACCATGCTTCTTTCCACACTTTGTGCAGAAGGAAACATTCATATTCTTTTCACCATTATTCTGAGATTTCTCCTTGAACTCCATCTTTCGTTTCTTGTCAAAACCATGAGATGGATATGTAACACCAACTTCCATTTCTACCTTGATAGCACAACGCACAATTTCTTCATAGCTACTGATGTCTCTTATAGCTAATGACCTTCGAAGACTTGGTTTTAAGCCACTGAAAAATCGATCAACTTTACTTTCAGGTTGGATGATAATTCCAGAAGCATACCTTGCAAGTCTTGTAAAATTTGCTTCATAGGTACCAACAGATTCATCATCCCTTTGCTTCAGTTCAAGAAACTCTTTCTCCATCTTTGTTCGAAGAATACGAGGGAAGTACTTACTGAAAAACAAGTTCTTGAACTCGTCCCATTCCATGGACTCAATTTCATCTCTTGGCCTCGTATTCTTGATAAGATTCCACCATTGATCAGCTTCACCTTCCAAACGATATACTGCTAAGATGACTTTATCATGTTCAGAACATTGAAGAACTGAAAATATCTTTTCAGTAGTACTGATCCATTGTTCAGCCACAAGTTGATCAGAAGACCCACTGAAAGTAGGTGGACGTTGCCTCATGAAGGACTCAATAGAATATTGTTCCCTTCTCTGCTCATTTGGAAGTCCAGAATGATTCATAGCTTATGTAAGTATAGCAATATGATTTTGCACTCCATCTCCCATAACATTTGTTTGTTCAGGAGGGCAATCATTGCATTGTCCATTGCATTGATCAACACGGTTCCTTCGGGTTCCAGCCATCGTCTAAAACCCAAAAAGAATAGTTTGAGAGGCAAAAATCATGCTAGGGAAAACAACATAATAAAGGGGGAGTACCTTCAATATCCAACATCTTAGGTTTAATTCTATGATCGTTAGCGTAATTCTATTACTATAACCTATACGTATACTTATCCCTAGGGACATCCCTAGACATACCTTAGAAATATCTCTAGGGATCTCACTAACGTTTTCACATCCTAGTTTCCAAAGGTTGACTAACCCTTTCCTCTGATACCAACCGTAGAGACCCAAATCCTAACATACATGAACATTACATTACTTTTGCGGAATACTTAATACATAACAAAAATATACACACAAGGATCGTAATAGTTTAGTGTCTTTGGAAACTCGGAACGTAATCTTCTAATCCTGGTGAAAGATCTTCAAAATCTCCCACAAAGATCTTCCTTTTTTTTACCTAAAACCTTTCTTTATATCCTGGGGAAATGAAAACATAAAAGGGTGAGCTCAAATGCTCAGTAAGGGTAAACAAAAGAAATATCAATCACATAATTTTCATAAGAACATAACATTTTTGGAAATCTTAACCTGCAAAAGAGAGCATAATTTCATAACATGTGATAAATCATAGTAGTGAAAATGAAACCCTTACTTAAAACATTACTCATTGTGGCATACACACATAATCATAGAGAATCATTTCTTGTCAGTGAAGACTCATTGCCAAGACTATCTTAGTGGACAAAGTCCCTTTCTAAATCGAGTAATCCTCATTTCAGTCATGTTTCACTGAACCGGTATAACCTACCATTCCAGCCATGTCTATCTCATGAGATATGAAATATTTACCCAATGCATTAGAGGGAGATATAGGTCCCACCCATATCTTAATGAATCCTTTCTTATGTGTGCCACAAAATCATAAATCATACATCATTGCATAACCCATGTAATAAAAATGGGATTCTTAAACAACATGACATCATAAAACCATTCATATAAGATAAAGGAATTCATAAACATAATTTCATCACAACATAGTCAAATCAATGTAAAAATATGGATAGAAACAGAACCCTTTATTATCTTATATGGAAAATAATTTTGGATAAAACACTTGAATTGAATTCTTGAGGAAAATATCCTTTCTTCTTCAAAATCAATTTCTTTTCACAAAACATCATGCAATTTTAAAAGAAAGAGATTTTATTGAAAATAGTCATGAAATATTTTAGAGTAAGCTTCATGGAAATAAGGCTTTATAAAACAGTATAAATCCGTTCGTGCCGTATAAGTTAAAAAAACATTCTTCGTACTTTTGTCGGAAAAGTCAAAAAGTACCTCGTACGAAAAACGAAAAAAGATTCCTTTCATATCCTTTACTAAATACTCATAGAATGGTAAAATTGGATTTAAACAATTGTAGGTGGATGGAAATAATATTACATATTGAGGGAACATGGATGTGGATGATAAAATACACCCCAGTAAATACTTACGAATAAACAATCTCGGATAAAAATGAGATTGTGATATTTCCCTTACCTTAGGTCCGACTTGCTTTGTAAGTGTCCGAACCTCCTGTATAATGATTTAAATCATGTTATTGACTTATTACAGAATCATATTAATTTTTATGATATCATATATGGTTCACTTATGACATTATATTACCCGTTCTTTTGTAAATTCAATGTTAAAGAAGCGTTTTGGGTAAAATCGTTTCATTTATCGTAGGTGTTTTGACTTGTTGTTCTTGACATCATTATTACTTATATCATGATTTACTTACTTCCAGAATATAAAATATGATTTATATATCATATATATTCAGTATATATATATATATAATAGGTAGATAAATAAAATGAAAAACACCGTTCATGGAGACGGTAGTCTGTACGTACGCATGAACGCTGTTTTCCTTTCCTTATTGTCTTGAAATGGAAGTAAGTAGATGACATACATATGTATATATATACATAAATCCAGTAGCTTTATAATGTCATATATTTCATTATTATTTCTTATATATACATTATAATCATTCTTAAATGGTTAACATGGAGAATGAATCTCATCGCGTCGTGGAGACAGTAGTCCGTACGTACGCACGAGCGATGATATCATTTCTATAAATATTGAATTGAATTGGAGTGGATTATACAATATATCAGAATCAATATGATGTTGTAATAACTATGTATAGTTATTCTTTACACCATTATACCCATCCATGTAAGGTGGTGGTGGAAAATAGATTACACCACGGCGTGGAGACGGTATTCCGTACGTACGCACGCGCGATGATTTCTTTTTCCGTAGGATGGATAGATGGTGAAATAAGGATGTTTCATACTTATAATAACATATCAGTATATGAGTGATACTGATGTTATTACTTCATAATGAAACAACATAATAAGAAGAAGTGGAAGAAGAAATAAAGATGAAAGAATTGGTAACGGTAATTACCTCTTTTTTGAAGCGCCTCTTTGAGACCTCCTCTTAGGGCACTAAAATTGGTCTTTGAGGAAGACCAGAACCTCTAGGATGTTTCTAGGGAAGTGGAGAAGAGATTTTGGCAGGGGTTGGCCGAGCTTGAGAGCTCAAATTGGTGTGAGGAGGAGGGGGAGGAGGTGTCCTTTTATAGGGGAGGAGAGGGGCACCTTAGGAATTCTTAAAAATATTAATTTATAATAAATCTAACCCCACTTAAAAACCTCCAAAAATGACTCATATTCGAATCTTAGATGAGATAGGGTTGTAATCTCATCAACCAATCAAATTTAGACATGTTTGGATCTTATTTTAAACCTTATCAATTAGATTTAACTCTAAGTTAAATAATTTGACTTTTACCGTGTCTTTTTGTTTTCTTTCACTACACGAACCCCAAATTGTTTATTATTAATATATATATCCTTATCTAAGTCATTTTTCCGAACCTTAGATTTTTAGGAATAAAATAACAATTAATAATATAATATTTGATTTAAAAACTATTTTGTGTCAATTTTGACACTATTTGATATATGATTTTTGTGAAAGTCATAATAGAATTAAATGTTCGAACCATGTTGATTAAATCAACATTAATATATCATAGTAACCTATAAAATTAGTGGAATTCATAAAAATTCTCAAATTACATTTATTTTGGTGTTTATAACATCAATTATGTCAATATTTCATAAATAAGATAATTACTGCATCATCTTTGTGTCATAAATTAATTAAATTATTTGATGTCTAAAATTTACAAATAAAATACCATCATTTAGGAAATCTTTTTAGCTTTCTAATGAATATTTATAGTCGAATTTATCTTATGTATAACCCCATATTAAAAATGATTTACTTATTAAACATTGATTTTAACTATTTTAACCCTTCATTAAATAAATTAATAATAATTGTCCTAATCGAATCCAAGTGGGACTAAATGGTCATATTTTATTCCTAAGTTTGTTTTTGGTCGAATTACACTTGTCCAATAGAATTAGGACATGTGTTAGGGTAATATTAATATCATATTTACCCTTAGTTACCTTATTTACTATTAACCGTGGTAAAAAAAGTAAAAAGTTACTATTCACCAAAAAATTATTTTCATCTCATTGAACCACATTTTATTCCTTGATATTAACCGTGTCTCTCGGATTTTCGAAATTCCATTCACAGAAGCGGTAAAATTAAGTTTTATGCAAAATTCAGTTTTTAACCTACCACTTAGTAGTTTCACTATTCATCAAAAATTGATGTTTTTCAGAACAATGCCAAAATTTCATCCCAAGCTATATTTCATATTCCGAATTCAAAAATGAAGTCTATTTTACCAAATTCATAACATAAAATTTGCATTAATTAATTTTATAATTAAATCCCGCTGTTAAAACAAATAGCGTGTTTTTATGAAACAATATCTATCAAAAGATTGACACTTGTTTATGTCTAGTTTAAATGTGAAATTACATCCAATGACCAACATTGTATTAAATTGAAAAAATATATTCTAAATATAGTTTAAAACCACTCAAATTAATGATTTATCACTATTAATTATTTCGATTAAAAAAGTTGTTTTTAATTATAATTTAGTAATTTTCACTATTCATCAGAATATGAAAGTTATCCGAAAAGTACCAAAATTTCACCTTAGGCTAAATTCGATACTCCGAATCCAAAAATAAAGTTCATTTTGAAAAATAAGATTTACTGGATTTCAAAAAGTGGTTATTACTATTTATAACGGCTAGTTTTAATAATATTTTTATAGCATATCGTTGTTTAGTGAAACTCGGTATTGCGTACTACACACGCTATCGAGGAAGGTCGCAATTGCGTGTAATGCAAGTCAAGTCAAGGATGTGTGTTGTGCAAGCTCCTTTTGGTGTAGCGTACAACACAAGACATTAATAAAATTAAAAATAATATTTTTTTATAAAATCATGGGATGCTACAGGTGGGGCCCACATGAGCCCCACCTTTTCATCTTCCACAAAACCCCCACCTTTAATTAGGTAACGCACCTGCACCCCCTCTTTAAATGTATGTCAACTCTTGCGTTTAAACTAAAAATAAACGCCTCTTTAATTGGGCAGTTTAAACTCATCAATTAATTCACATAATCGATTGATTCAATTTTTTAATTTCTAAATGTTTGGATTGTGTGATAATAAAATAAGACGAGTAATATTTTATTAAAGGGGTTCATTGTGCTAGAGGGCTTGGGAGAAATCACTCAAAGCCTAGAAGCACTCCTTGATGAAGAACCCGAAGAACGCAGACCTCTAATAAAGGTCGACAAGAACGCCGGATCCTCGGAGATCGACGACGCGATGTCAACAAATCTTTTCTCCGCGACGCGACGATCCACCTTCCGCGGTGCCTTCTTCCGCGACATGCAATTACGCGACAAACCTTCGTTCAACTTTTTCTTTGAGGTAGGGGATTATTTTCTTTATTGTTTGTGATTACTTTCGTCGCTGCTTATCATCTTTATCTGAACCATCTGATATCCCAATAATGAGAGGAGTTCGGACCGCACGAACATGGCTGACCCTCATCCCCCCTTGATTGTTCATTCGTTTGCGGCACGAACAAGGCAGCGCGGTGCCGATGCACCATGCGGTAAAAAATAATAATGATTGGGCGAAGAAGTGTGGCGCCGTCACGCTGCTCCATTGAAGTCGAACAAGCCACGGCGCCATCGCTCCACGCCAGAGAACGTCGAGGAGGTCGCGGACAGAGCGGGGCCGCGGCTCCGGCGCGCCCCGCTGGTCGAACCAAGGCCGCGGCCATTGGCCGCGGCGGAGCAGGAAGCGGCGGCCTGCTTCCGGCCGCCGCCAACGGAGTAGCAGAGTGGGACCCCCGGCGGTCCCACGACGGCAGAAACCGACCAGCCGTACCGGTTCTACCAGATTCCGAGATGGTTTGGGGGTCGTGACCCCCAGTTGGCCGACAGGAGCGGCCCCCCTCATGGGGGTCGCGGTTTCACACACAGGGGGGGGGGGGTAGCACGCCCCCCTCCCTTTCCGCTCAGCCGTTTCGGCCGAGCCGCCTGGCCACGCTGGCCAGGCCGGGCCGCGCCGACGCGGGCCGGTCCCGGACCTGGGTCGGGTTGACCCGGTTCGGGCCGACCCAGGGGGTATCGGGCCGGGTCGGACCTGGCCCGAACCCCCTATTTGCGGACCTCTTTCGGTATTTTGCCCATAACATGGGCTGCTGACCTCTGATCGATGCACTGTCTTCTGTGATGCGATTCTTGGATCGAGACGGTCGTTTCAGTATATTACAATCAAGGTTTCAGAGAACTTTGGGTTCGGCTGGGTTGGTTTGAACATAGAACCAACCGGGCCCTCAGAGCGAAAACGCTTATAACCTGAGCTCCCGACATCCGATTGATGTGCTGTAGACTTTGTTGGATTCCTCTTGATGAGACGGAACATTTGGCATACTTCTCATGAGGTTTGGGCATAGTTGGAGTATGAACGGGTTGGATTGTACCTGAAATCCAACCGGGCCCTTGGAATGGAAAAGTTGATAACATTCAGACCAGAGGTCCGTTTGACGAACCGTCAGTGGCGTTGGTGATAACATTGAGAAATGGTCCCTTTGAGTATACCATATGAGAGTTCGGGGTACAGTTGAGATATGGACGGGTTGGTTCATACACGAAACCAACCGGGCCCTTGGGACGGAAAGGCTAATAACTCACAGACCGGGCGTCCGATTGACGTGTCGTCTGTTGCGTTGAGACCCCTATGACGAGGTGGTACTTTGAGATACTTCTTCGTGGGACTTTTTGATACTTTGAGTATCTAACTGTAGCTCGTGGAGAGGACCCTCCCAGAGACGAGTGTATGAATTACGGAGACCGTGTAGCTGGATAAGACCTGATGAATGCTTGTCCGATTCGATTCAGAGTGACTTTCATAGCCCAGTGGGGAGAAATACATTGTGAGGTGGCAGACCCATGGCCGAGGAGAAATATTGTGTGAGGTGGTAGACCTGCGGTACTCGACAGGAGGAGTACCTCTTTAGGCTATGAGGGAATGCACTACTGTGTGAGGTGGCAGACCCATGGCGGAGGAGCACTACTGTGTGAGGTGGCAGACCCTAGGTACTCGACAGGAGGAGTGCCTCAGCAGTCTTAGGTAAGTGAACAGTACCTCGGAGTCATGACATGATCATTGTACTCTCCAGAGACAGATCTCCTCAACAGTTACAGTTTCGATAATAAAAATCCTGGTTTGAGCTGATTCTATGACCTTTGTGTTTACCTCATGATTGAGATGAGTCACTTGATAACTTAGGTATATGTATGGGAATATACCTTGGTAGTGGTTATCCATTGATTTCATAATATTTTTGTTTCATCATGATTGAGATGGGATAATTGATTACTTAGGCATAAGTATGGTCTTATACCTAAGTAAGGGTTATCTATTGAGTTTTTACTTTGTGGTTATCCTTGTTGGATTTAGAGAGACCTTGAGGGTCTCGGAGTCCCTACTGAGTATCGTTATACTCACCCCTGCACGGGTTATGCCCGCACCTCGTTGTGTTGGTTGCAGACGACAGGCGGCGTTGACAGAGGCCGAGTGTTCAAGGACTGGACGGTATCCGGAGGTGGATTTCACAACGAGTCAGTATTCGAAGGTGGACTACAAGATGTGATGATACTCGGAGTAGGTTGACGAGTGAGAGTGTTGTAGAGGATATCTGTACCTACCCTTCAGGTAGGATCCGTGGAGGACGATCCAGGAGCTGCGCTATTTGTAACTACCCTTCAGGTAGGATCCATGGTGGATGACCCAGGAGCTGCTTCCATTCTTCAAGCTGTTTGTCTTTTCTGTTGTACTTTTGTTCAGTTATATTTGTACTTTGAATTGGGTTTCTATTCTGGCCCATTTACTTTTCATCACTTTTTTTGTACTTTGTGTTTTACTTCTTCTTGTACTCTGTTGTGTATTGTTTAATTTTATAAAGGCAATGGCTTCCCAGTTAACGAGATTTATGCCTTTGGTGCTAGTCGCCAGCCCCTGGCCTATGGAAGGCGGGCTTGGGGTTGTCACAACATGGGCCCCGAGGACGGGTCATGATAGTTAGTACATATAAGTCATGACTGGTTTGAAAAGGGGTGAATCAACATCAAAGACTTGACTATGAAAAAAACTTTTCACCTGTTGCAATGCTGAAATCCATCAAAATTATACATTCCATTCTGGCTTATCGTGACTATGAGATTTGGAAAATGGATTTCAAAATAGTCTTCCTTAATGGGAACATTCAGGAATATGTCTACATGACACAACCGGAAGGGTTTATGACTCCAAAGGATTCCAATAAGGTATAAAAGTTGCAGAAATCCATTTATGGGTTAAAGAAAGCATCCAGGTCATGAAACATTCATTTTGATGAATCTATAATAGAATTTGGTTTTATCAAGAATGAATGTGATCCATGTGTCTAAAAAATGTTTAGTGAGAGTGAGACATTTTTCTAATAGTATGTGTTGATGACATATTACTTATTGGAAATGAGATACCTATCTTACAGTCTGTTAAGGAATAGTTGAATCAAATTCTCTCCATGAAGGACTTGGGTGAGGCAACAAATATTCTTAGGAGCAAGATTCATCATGATAGATCCAATAGATTTTTGGGCCTAAGTCAAAGTTCATACATTGATAAGATACTAAAAATATTCAAAATGGAACAATATAATAGGGGATTGCTTCCAGTGTCACATGGAATTCATCTTTCCACAAAAAATGTTTCCCTAGACACATGAGGAAATAATGATAATGGAAATGACTCCATACGCATTAATAGTTGGTTCAGTAAGGTATTCCAAGCTATGTACACGACTAGATGTCTACAATGCATTAAGTGTGGTAGGCAGATATCAAGCTAACCCAGGAGACCGCCATTGGATGACAGTCAAGACGATCCTAAAGTATCTGAGGCGTATAAAGGATATGTTCCTGGTTTACGGAGGAGATGAGGAACTAGTTATCAGAGGATATGTATATTCTAGTTTCTAGACTGCTCAAGTTGACATGATGTCAAAAATGGGATACATCTTCACATTGAATGGAGGATCAATGAGCTAAAAATGGTCAAAACAGAGTTTGGTCACAGATTTAACAGCAGAGTCTGAGTATATCATAGCTTTTGAGGTAGCTAAAGAAGAATTATGGAAGCGATGCTTCATCAAGTATCTGGATGTGATACCTAACAGTAAAGATCCCATAACACTGTACTGTGATAATACTGCAACGACAGCTCTCACAAAAGAGCCAAGGTCACATCAGTAGACAAAGCACATACTTCAGAAGTATCATATCATGAGGGTTTTTTCTCAGAGAGGTGAAGTTTCAGTGAGAATTATTTCTATGGAAGACAACATGGCAAACCCATCGACTAAATCCTTGACACATCAGAAACATGATCACCATGTGTGGTCTAGTAGACTGAATGTCGTAGGTCGTTGGATCTAGTCCATGTGGGATTTTGTAAGAGTTATTGTCCTAGAACCAAACGTTTGTTCTTTGAATGCATCGATATTTAATGTATTTAAGTATTAAACATCTTATTACATATTGTTCATTTTTTTGCATGACTATGACCTAATAATGAGCAAGAGTAATTTTTTTCATTGATAAGGTCATGGAAGTTCCCCACTTTGATAAGAATCTTCAAATGCGATAACAATATTCTGAAATATAGTTCTAAAATTGGATGACATAATATGAAAGGACACCTACTTTGCACACTGTCAGGTGCGAGTACTCGTATGTAGATGAGAATTCCTATCATGAAGTTCTCACATAGTAATCTCCAAGATAAGTGATTATGAGAACAGACCCGGCAGTAGGAATTCTGCATGTTTTGGTATCATTGGATTTTTATATCTGAGAGAATGTATAACGATCCTTAGACTTTATGATTATCATTAATAAATGTCACAACTCACGCACTTTGATTTACTGATGAAAATCGCCATGCAGACAGTTGGTGGGATGTAGAGTACATTGTGTGTGTCATGAGTGACATAATATTAATGGATAAGTCAAGGAAGGATTTTCCCCTTCCATTTATGGAAGTTGATATCTCGGCTCTTTTATTGAAATAGAACCGTCACCCAAAATTCCATGGTCATGGTGTAACTACGAGTTTATTTTAGGTAGTCAATGAATGATGTATCAAGTATAAAGGTTGATGACACTATCGTGAAACCTTCTTGATGAGATATTGAGACAAAGGGATTATATTACACTATGATTGTTTGTGTGTGGATGTCGTTGTTGCGACATTTTGTTATTTCTATTGGTTGGAATGACCCATTTCTAGATAATACTCTTGGACTTGAGGCAAGCATGTCTAATGCCAATGATAAAGAATCTTAGAGGGTCACATAGTATGTTTTTTTGGTGGTATAGATTAAATTCTATTAGAATTTAATTAATGAAATAAATATTATTCTCAATAACATGGAATAAATTTATTAATGTAAAATTGATCACATAAGGTAAATAAAATATATTTATTTATTTTATTTAACATTTAATAAATATTTATTTAGTAATTTGTAGATAAAATAATTATATAAGAGAATCAATTAGTTATTTAATTTATTTGGGTGTTCAATAAATGGAAATGGAGATTGAGTAGACCATGGCCGGTATGGAAGTAAAATAATTATTTGCAAGACTATAAATAATTATTATTTAGCACAAGTTAAAATAATAATGAAGCTGGTATTATTTTTTGACACAGAATATTATTTATAATTCCGTTTTACAGAAGATGTCACACCATAAATAATGAAACGGTATTATTATTATGAGAATCAATTTTCATTAAGTTCATGAATTTATTTAATTAGTGTGATGCAAATAAATATTGTATCTTATGTTCCATGCATATAAATAGACATGTACGTCTATTGTGCCATAGTGCAGACATCGCACGCTTGGTGAATTGAGAATTATGGAGCAATACAATTTCTCTCTCGAATCCTATTCCTTCCCCTCTCAAGAAATAGAGTCATTATTCAAGGCTGAAGAACAAACAAACATGAACTACTGACACAAGACACTCGCATCACCATGCTAACACCCAGAGAATGAGGGGTGTCGATCAAAGGACATCGGAGCATGTGTGGATCACCACTGGTGGGATTGTAGTTTGGATCCTCACGAGCACAACGAGATAATCTGGAAGGTTAATTCCAAATTATCAACATCATCAAAAATGAAAATAGTGAAGATCTAGGCATTATTTGCTTTATGAAATTAATTAAATTAATTACAAACATGATGTGCAATATCCTCTCTAAATATTTTATGCCTCTTATTTCTTTATCTAAATCTTTAATTATATTTTGTGGAGACTGGTGTTCAATTTCATATTGGTCCCATAATAATCATTTATTATGGTAAAAATTAATTTTGAGTGATGGCCCAACTAAACTTTTACTATGGATGAAACTAACACATACTATTATCATGCTCCTAGGATCGCAATGAGTGCCTAACCGAGTTTCCACCAAGGATGCCCATGGGACTCGATGGGATTCCTTGGACACACTCCTTGGATCTGGCCCACTGTGGTATATACTTATTTACATGGATACCATTGTCTATTAAACCCTTGGATCCAGACCTTGTGGTCTATAGTTCAATATAGAGTGTGGTCATGAGATACTTGACTTCTTTATACAAAATGGATTTGGGTGGGTTGATACAGAAGGATGTATGGCGTGGCTGTGTGACATGTCAGTTTACAATGTTATAACTACCTTGTTAAGAGTTGACTCTCTTTTGTAGGTATCCTTAATGGTTGTTCAGTTTTACTTATTGTAGTAGACATATGCCATGGGAATACACACTTACTTACCAGATGTTTACACTTTCTATCAACATTGTAGAATTTCTGTTAGAACTATATAGACATGGGTGGTTGCCTAGTGGGATGTTTTTATAAGAACCCAGATCTTCGTTTTTTGGTACTCCTTACCTTTTTCTATAGTTTTAAGAAAAATGATGTTTTTGGAAAATTTCGAAGTACACGCCGTGTACTCTTCTCCTGCTCGAAGCCGTGTGTTGGCCATGTCCGGGCCACACACACGGTATAAAACCACGAGATTTTATGAAAAATATTCTTTTAATTTGATTTATGCCTTGTGTTGTACGCTACACCAAGATTACCTTGCGCTATACGCAACACCATATTATCTTGCAGTATACGCAACCCTGACTTGGCTTGCATTACACGCAATTGTGACATTCCACGACAGTGTCTGTTGTACGCAATATCAGGTTTCACTAAACAATGATATATGGTTATAATATTATTATGAACAAGCCGTTATGAATAGTATTAACTAAATTTTGAATTTTATAACATTATTATTTCATCTTACACATTTTCTAGAACATGGTATGTGAAATAAATAAATATTTCGTGTAAAATAAGTATTTTTTTAAAAATGCAGTTTTTCGGCATTTTAATGGCGCACCAACATTAAACCCAGTTTTTGACATGTTTATAAGTTAAATTTTACAAAATAAACTTCTTCTTTTGAATCAATATATAAAAATTTACATTGGATAACGTTTTGATATTTTTCTGATAACTTTCATATTTTAATGAATAGTAAAAATATGATATATTTTAATTAAAAACAACTTTTTTCATAGTAATAATTTATATGGTTAAATTATAATATTGAATGGTTTTAAATTATAAATAGAATATATTTTTACCATTTAATATAATTTATTTCATTAGCATTGATTTTAACTTGAATTCATATGTTAAATCAATTCACTCTTTCGCAATGTTTTAAACAAAAACCTGTTTTCTTTCGACAACAGGATTAATTTTAATTTAATTTCTGAAAATTTTTTTGTATTGAATTTGGAAAAATAGATTCCATATTTGTAATTAGTGGGTCCAAATTATGTTAATAAGCTTCCTTTTATTTTTGGGCATTATGGATAGTAACTACGATAAATTTTATTTACCATAGTTAAAGGTAAATTGGGTAATTAAGGGTAAATATAAGATTATAAAATTACCCTAACACCTACCAAAATCCAATTGGATGACTAAAAGTCATCTAATATCACCTAAGGGTCGGATTAGATTCATTTAATGGACTTTTTCCCCTGAAAATAATTTAATTATTATTAAAACCAAAGAAAGTGACAACATGTCACTTTCTTAAATGTTATAAGTATAATAATATTCGATTAGTGATAAAATTCAAAAAACCTCAGATATAAATAGTCTCCAGAAATGTAAACATAATATAAATTTATGTAGAATTTTTAGGGATTAAGTAATTATCATTAATGGTGACATAATAGTGATGTTGAAATTATTTTATTAAGAGAAATATCAAATAAATGGTTTTAAAAATATTAAAATAAATATTATATGAACTATTTAATGTGCTCCACTGTTTTTCTAGATAAATATGACATTTTAAAAATCTATTAAATCTTTTATTTCAAATATATTATCTGTATATTGTTTATTTAAATTCAAATAAATGAAAAATGTCAAAATTTAAACTATTTTTATTTTATAAAAATAACATATTATAATTTTTTTTAAAAATCAAAAAAATATTTAAAAATTATAAACCTAAATTTATATGGTCGAAAATTTCATAAAGTGTCATATTATAGAAAATTCACAACACATATGTAATTATATTAATAATTTAAAATTTAGAATATTATTGCCACAAATAAAATATAGTTGATAAATAAGGATTAATCAAGTTGATAATGTTAAAAATAAATTCCTAACATGTCTAAATTTTATTGTTTGATGATATTACAACCATAAATCATCTAATATTTTAATTGAGTCATTTATGGAGGTTTTTATGTGGGGTTTGGATTTAATATAAACTAATATTTCTTATATTTCCAAAGGTGCCCCTCTCCTCCCTTATAAAAGGGCACCTCCTCCCTCTCTTAGTCACACCATTTTGAGGCTTGAAGCTTGGAAAAACTCTGATCATTTCACTTCCACACTCCCTTATAAACCTTATAGAGGGACTGGTCTTATCAAAAGACCAACTCTATTGCTCAAAGAGAGAGTTTAAAGAAGGCACTTCGAGAAAGAGGTAATACCTTCTACCATTTTCTTCAATTTCCATTTTTCTTCTACTATCTCTTCTTTAGTAGTTTCATTATGAAGTAATAACATCATTATCCCTAATATAATGATATTTTATTATGAAACAACCCCATTTCTCCTTCTATCCATCCTATGGAAAACGAAATCACCGCACCTGCATACGTATGGAATACTGTCTCCACGCCGTGGTGTAATCTGTTTTTCCACCAACACCTTACACGGATGGGTATAATGGTGTAATGAATAACTATATATGGTTGTTAAAACATAATAATGATTCTGATATACTATACCATCCACTCCAATTATATTCAATAATTATGGGAACAATATCATCGCTTGTGTGTACGTACGGACTACCGTCTCCACGATGCGATGAGATTCATTCTCCATGTTAACCATACATGAATGATCATAATGTTTATATAATGAATAATAATGAAATATATGAAATAATAATGCTACTTTATTTATTTATATATATATGTATGTCATCTCTTTAGTTTAATTTAATTTTATAAGAAAACAAAAACAACGTTCATGCGTACGTACGGCCTACCGTCTCCATGAACGGTGTATTTCATTCTTTTTATCGATCTATAATATATATGTATATGATGAATATATATTATATATAAATAATTTTTTGAATTTTGTAATTATGTAAATCATTATATAAGTAATAATATCAAGAACGACAAGTCAAAACACATATGATAAATGAAATGATTTTACCCAAAACTCTGGTTTAACATGGAATTCACAAAAGAACATGTAATATAAAGTCATAAGTGAAACATATATGATATCCTAACAACGAATATGATTATGTTATAAGTCTATAACATTATATAAATCATTATACATGAGTTTCGGATCCATATGAAGCATATCGAACCTAAGGTAAGGGATAATTTTGTAAATCTCATTTTTTTATCCGAGATTGCGTATACGTGAGTATTTTCTAGGTTTATTGTTATAATCCATCTCCATGTTTTCAAAATGTGTTTTTATGTACGTTTAATTTCCTTTTTAACCATTTTTACTTTTACTACCTGTTATGTATGGAAACTTTTTTTTGTTTATGTTATGAGGTACATTTTGACTATTCCGACAAAAGTACGGGAAGAAATTTTTTTACTTATATAGAATGAAAGGATTTTTATGGTTTTATAAAGCCTTATTTTCATGAAGCTTCCTCCAAAATATTTCATGACTATTTTCAAAAAAATCATTTTCTTTTAAAATTTCAAGGAATTTTGTGAAAAGAAAATTATTTTGAAGAAAAAAGGATATTTTCCTCAAGAATTCATTTCAAGTGTTTTATCAAAATCATTTTCTATCTAAGGAGACATAATTTCATATGTGTATCTTTCAAGTATAATGTCCCTATGATTTATGGGGTTTCACTTTTATTATTATGAAATGATATCCATTTATTTTGTATGGATTATGTGATGATGGGATGATGTTTACAAAACCCATTTTATTTATTGGGTTACTATGAATGATGTATGTTAATTTTGTGGCAAAAGTAAGAATGATTTCATTATTAGATTGGTGGGACCTATGTCTCCCTCTAATAAATTTTTTAAAGATTTATATCTAATGAGATAGACATGGCTGGAACGGTAAGTTAATATGGTTCAATGTTACAGGACTGAAACGAGGAGTGAACTCGATTTAGAAAGGTACTTTGTCCACTAAGATGGTCTTGGAAGCAATGCCTTGGCTACTCTGGAAATCAGGACATGTGCTGAATGGTTTCTAAAATTACATGTTTTATTCCCATTATATTTTATCATGATTTATGTTCCATTATGATATATTCCATACGTACTTCCATGATTTATGTCTTTGCTCAAGATTTGGATGTTTAAATTTCATGTTCATGTTTTTTGCTTTCAAATGTTTATGGATTGTTTTATGTTCACTATGTTTTCTATTACTGAGCATTTTAGATCACCCTTTTTATGTTTTCTTTTCCCCCTGGATTAAAAGAATGATTTTAAGTGAGGAAACAAAAAGGGTAAGATATTTATCGGAGATGTTGAAGATCTTTCCTCACAATTAGAAGATTATTTTTCCGAGTTTCCTAAGACACTAAACTCTTACGGTCCTTGTGTGTCTATTTTCATTATATATTATGTATTCCTCAAAAGTAATGTAATGTCCATGTACGTCAAGCTTCTGGTCTCTACAGTTGGTATTCGAGGAAAGGTTTATTCAAACGTTGGAAACTAGGATGCGAAAAAGTTAGTGAGATCCCTAGAGATATTTCTTAGGTATGTTTAGGGATGTCCCTAAAGATAAGTCTACGTATAGGATATAGTCCTATAACAATAGTAACAGTCTTAGAATTTATCACAGGATGTTAGATATTGAGGGTACTCCACCTTTACTATGTCGTTTTCTCAAGCATGATTTTTGCCTCTCACACCATTCTTTTTGGGTTTTATACGATGGTTGGAACCCGAAGGAACCATGTTGATCAATGTAATATAAAATGCAATGATTTCCATTTTGAACAAACCAATGTTATGAGATATGGAGTTCAAAATCTGATTGCTATACGTACACAAGATATGAATCATTCTCGACTTCCAAATGAGCAGATAAGGGAACAATATTCTATTGAGTCCTTCATGAGGAAACGTCCACCTTCTTTTAGTGGGCCTCTTGATCCACTTGTTGCTGAATAATAGATCAGTACCACTAAAACATATTTTCAGTTCTTCAATGTTCTGAACATGATAAAGTCATCTTAGTAGTATATCGTTTGGAAGGTGATGCTGATCAATGGTGGAATCGTATCAAGAAAACGAGGCCAAGAGATGAAATTGAGCCCATGGAATGGGACGAGTTCAATAACTTATTTTTCAATAAGTACATCCCTAGTATTCTTCGAAAAATGATGGAGAAGGAGTTTTTTGAACTAATGTAAATGGATGATGAATCTGTTGGTATATACGAAGAGAATTTTACATGCCTTGCAAGGTATACATCTGGCTTTATCATCCAACATGGAAGTAAATTTTATCGATTCTTCGGTGGCTTAAAACCAATTATTCGATGGAAATTAGCTATAAGAGACTTCAGTAGCTATGAAGAAATTGTGTGTTGTGCTATCAAGGTTGAAATGGAAGTTGTTGTTGCATATCCATATCATGGTTTTGACAAGAAATGAAAGATGGAGTTCAAGGAGAAATCTCATAATAATGGTGAAAAGAAGATGAATGTTTCCTTATGCTCAAAGTGTGGAAATAAGCATGGTGGAGATTGTCCTAAAGGGACTGGAAAATAGTTTAAGTGTGGAAAATAAGGTCATCGAGCAACTGAGTGTCGAAGTAATGGAAAAAGGGTTACTAATGATAAATAAAAGACTACAGAGAATGCACCTCCAACACTTCAATGCATCAAGTGCAATGAAATGGGGCATTATTCTAATCAATGCCCTAATCCAAGGGTTAGTGATGATCGACATGAGAAACCACGTAAGGAAAAGGACAAAGGGAAGTCACATGTGATAACTATTGGCGATGTTGAATATGAAAATGATGTGGTGGAATGATTAAGTGTTTATGTAATGGGATTCTAAAATAATGTGGTATATTGTATCGTCGAATATTGGAATATTTATGTATTGGTCAATTTTTATTTTCTATAAGAATATGGTACTGATAACCATGAAAAGTGATTGAAATGTTTTTGGAAAGCAGATGATAAGAAAATAAAGAAGGGATAAAGAGAAAATGAAATGATCTCATGACTGATAGATGGAAAAATTTATATCATGGTTTGAGTATATAGAAATTTTGTGATTTTGGAATGTGGAAAGAGTTACCTTTCGACAGCATTCATCTTATCACTAAAGTTTAATGGTAATTTCTGTTTCAAGAGAACACATGATTAATGAATTCACATGTTTGGAATGTGACCAACATGATATATCGTATGATAAAATGATATTATTAACATTTTTGTTATGTGACATTTCCAGTAATCATTTTCTGTACATTATGAGATTAGACAGATGTATTTTGGATAAGTCTAAATATTAGAAAGGGTTATGTCAGAAATCAGATATTATTGATTAAGGCTAGGAATTTTTTCGATATTATTGCAGGAATGTTATTATAATGTAGTTTTAGAAAAAGAGACGACCTGCAAGACGTGAGACAACCCGTCGCGTCGGACAAGGCTGTGGAAATCGAACACACAACTGATGTGTGATAGGCCTTTATCAACTACCACTAGCCTACAAGAAGTCCCTGGTTAGTGTAAAGTAGTTTTATTTTATTAAACGGTTTGATAAATAAAGTATAAGTCCATTTTTGTAACCATATACGATTAATATCACCATAATATGGACTTATAACTTTTGCTAACCTTTTGTTTGAAACAGATGGAATGACCCATCATTCAATCACATTATCTGCCAACCCTTCACGAATAACAATTTCAACTTCATTTCTTTAAGATATTAAGTGGAAATTGTTCAATTCACGAACAATGGTGAGATTGTACCAAAATCATGTAAGTATCTCTTTTAATTCATCAACTTTAGGGAAATGATCTTAAAAACCAAAAATGTTGTCCTAGTCTCCTTATATCTGATAAATCAGATGGTACCTTAGATCATCACAAATTTATGGCTTTGTGATTGTTGGCTTTTTCAGAGCCATGTTCTCTACCAATATCCATCAGAACATGATGTTTAAATTTTTCTTCCATATCCATATTTTCACATATGTTCTCTTATGTGGGTACCAAAGTGTTGAGTTGCTTTGGTTATCCACTTTGTTTCTAACATTCATTTTTAAAATTTAGTTTTATCATTCCATTTTATTATGTGGGTTTCTATGAAAGAAACTTTCAAGTAGTAAACAATTTACAACCCCAATGAATTTCGAGGGTGAAATTCATTTTAAGGGTGGTAGAATGTAACACCCTGATATTTTAAGAAAAATATTATTTTAATTTGATTTATGAATTGTGTTTTAAGATTCACCAAGATTACCTTGTGCTATATGCAACACCGTATTAGCTTTCAGTATACGCAATCCTATGTTGGCTTGCATTACACGCAATCACAACTTTCCTCGATAGCGTGTGTTGTACGCAATAACAGGTTTAACTAATAAATGATATATGGTTATAATATTATTATTAAATAGCCATTATTAATAGTATTATACAAATTTTGAATGTTATAACATTATTATTTCATCTTACACATTTTCTAGAACATGTTATTTGAACAAAATAAAATTTTCGGGTAAAATAAGTATTTTTAAAAAAATTCAGTTTTGTCGCCTTTTAATGGTGCACCCACATTAAACCTAGTTTTTGACATGATTCTAAGTTCAATTTTACAAAATAATCTTATTCTTTTGAATCAGGGTATAAAAATGTACATTGGATAATGTTTTGATATTTTTCTGATACCTTTCATATTTTAATGAATATTAAAAACACACTATATTTTAATTAAAAACAAATTTTTTCATCATATTAATTTATATGGTTAAATTATAATATTTAATGGTTTTAAAGTATAAATAGAATATATTTTTACAATTTAATATAATTTACATCATTATCATTGATTTTACCTTAAATTCGTAGGTTAAATCAATTCAGTCTTTTGCAATGTTTTAAACCAATACTGGTTTTCTTTCGACAACAGAACTAATTTTAATTTAATTTATTCAACTTTTGTGTATTGAATTTGGAAAAATTAATTCCATATTTGAAATTATTGGGTCCAAATTATGTTAATAAGATACTTTTTATTTTTGGGCATTATTAATAGTAACTACGATAAATTTTATTTACCATAGTTAAAGGTAAATCGAGTAATTCACGGTAAATATAAGATTATAAACATACAATAACTCCTGAAAAAATCCTATTGGATGACTAAAACTATAATCATATCACATAAGGGTCCGATTAGATTAATTTAATGGTGTTTTTCACACAAAAATAATTTAATTATTATTAAAACCAAAGAAAATGAAAACATGTCACTTTCCTAAATCTTATAAGTTTAATAATTTTAGTTCAGTGATACACATCATAAAACTTCGGATATAAATATTATCCCTGAAGGTAATAAAATTATCTACATCATATGAATTTATTTATAATTTTTAGCGATTAAATAATTATCATTAAATGTGACATAATAGTGATGTTGAAATTATTTTATTAAGAAAATATCAAATAAATGGTTTAAAAAATATTAAAATAAATATAATATGAACTATTTAATGTGCTCCACTAATTTTATAGATACTTATGACATGTTATGAATATATTAAATCTTTTATTTCAAACATATTTTATGTATATTGTTTATTTAAATTCAAATAAATGAATAATGTCAAAATTGACACTATTGTTATTTTATAAAAAAAACAAATTATAAAATTGTTTAAAAATCACAAAAATATTCAAAAAATTTAAATTTAAATTTATATTGTCTAAAATGTTATAATGTGTCAAATTATGGAAAATTCATAACACATATGTTATTATTTTAATAATTTAAAATTTAGAATATTGTAACCACAAATAAACTTAAATTGATAAATAAGGATAAATCAAGTTGATAATGTTTAAAATAAATTCCTAAAATGTTTAATTATTATTTGTTGATGATATTACAACCATATCTCATCTAATATTCTAATTGAGTCATTTTTGGAGGTTTTTATGTGGGGTTTGGATTTAATATAAACTAATATTTCTTATATTTCCAAAGGTGCCCCTCTCCTCCCTTATAAAAGGGCACCTCCTCTCTCTCTTCCTCACACCATTTTGAGCCTTGAATCTCAGAAATCCACTGCTAATTTAACTTCCACACTTCCCTAGAAATCTTATAGAGTTACTGGTCTTCTCAAAATACCAACTCTAGTGTCCTAAAAGAATGTTTCAAGGAGGCACTTTGAGAAAGAGGTAATACCTTCTACCGTTTTCTTCAACTTCCATTATTCTTCTACTACCTCTTATTTAGTTGTATCATTATAAAGTAATAATATCAGTATCCCTCATATTATGATATTTTATTATGAAACAACCCCATTTCTCCTTCTATCCATCCTACGGAAAAGGAAATCACCGCGCATGCGTACGTACGGAATACCATCTCCACGCCGTGGTGTAATCTGTTTTTCCACCAACACCTTACATGGATGCGTATAATGGATTAAATAATAACTATAGATGGTTATTATAAAATCATACTGATTCTGATATATTATACCATCCACTCCAATTATATTCAATAATTATGTGAATGATATCATCGCTCGTGCATACGTATGGACTACGGTCTCCACGATGCGATGAGATTCATTCTCCATGTTAACCATACATGAATGATCCTAAAGTTTATATAATGAATAATAATGAAATATATGAAATAATAATTCAAATGAATTTATGTATATATATATATATGTATTTCATCTATTTAGTTTCATTCAATTTAATAAGGAAACGAAAACGGGGTTCATGCGTACGTACAGCCTACCGTCTCCATGAACGGTGTATTTCATTCCTTTTATCAATCTATAATATATATGTATATGATGAATATATATTTTATATAAATAATTTTTTACATAATGGAATTGTGTAAATCAGGATATAAGTAATAATATCAAGAACGGCAACTCGAAACACATGCGATAAATGAAATGATTTTACCCAAAACGCTGCTTTAACAAGGAATTTACAAAAGAATTGGTAATATAAAGTCATAAGTGAAACATATATGATATCATAACAATGAATATGATTATGAAATAAGTCAATAACAATATTTAAATCATTATACAGGAGTTTAGAATCCATACGATGCATATCAGACCTAAGGTAAGAGATAATTTTGCAAATCTCATTTTTTTATCTGAGATTTCTTATACATAAGTATTTTATGGGGTTATTTTTTTCATCCATGTCCATGTTTTATAAAATTGTTTTTATGTATGTATAATTTCTGTTTTACCCATTTTTACTTTTACTACATGGTATGTAAGGAATCTTTCGTTTGTTTACATTACGAGGTACTTTTTGACTTTTCTGACTAAAGTACAAGGAGAATGTTTTTTAACTTATACAGAATGAAATGATTTTTACAGTTTTATAAAGCCTTATTTTCATGAAGCATCCTCAAAAATATTTCATGACTAATTTCAACAAAATAATTTTCTTTTATAATTTCACGGCATATTGTGAAAAGAAAATTATTTTTAAGAAGAAAGGATATTTTCCTCATGAATTCATTTTAAGTGTTTTATCAAAACCATTTTCCATCTAAAGAGACATTATTTCATATGTGTATGTTTCAAGTATAATTTCCCTATGATTTACATGGTTTCGGTTTTTTTATTATGAAATGATATTTATTTATTTTATATGGATTATGTCATGATGGGATGATTTTTATGAAACCCATTTATTTATTGGGTTATTATGAATGATGTATGTTTATTTTGTGGAACAAGTAAGAATTATTTCATTATGAGATGGGTGGGAACTATATCTCCCTCCAATGCATTGGGTAAAGATTTATATCTCATGAAATAGACTTTTTTGGAACGGTAAGTTAATTTGGTTCAGTGTTACAGGACTGAAACGAGGAGTGAACTCGATTCCGAAAGGGACTTTGTCCACTAAGATGGTTTTGGAAGCAATGCCTTTGCTACTACGGAAATCATGACATGTGCTGAATGGTTGCCACAATTACATGTTTTATTACCATTATATTTTATCATGATTGATGTTCCATTATGATATATTCCTTACATACTTCCATGATTTATGTCTTTCCTCAATATTTTGGTTTTTAAATTTCATGTTCTGGTTTTTTGCATTAAAATGTTTATCGATTGTTTTATGTTCACTATGTTTGACCTTACTGAGCATTTGAGCTCACCCTTTTTATGTTTTCTTTTCCCCCAGGATCAAAAGAATGATTTTAGGTAAGGAATCAAAAATGGTAAGATATTTATGGGAGATGTTGAAGATCTTTCATCACGATTAGAAGATTATTTTTCCGAGATTCCAAAGACACTAAACTATTACAGTCCTTGTGTGTCTGTTTTCATTATGTATTAAGTATTCCCTAAAATTAATGTAATGTCCATGTACTTCATGCTTCGGGTCTTTCCACACGGTGTGTAGGGGTGACGTGGAGGCCGATTTTGGTGGAGTACGGAAAAACCTAGTACACGCCGTGTATTCTAGATGTACAAACAATGTACTTCTCTTTTTTCACTAAACGGACCGGGGTCGCACCAAACACACATAAATACCTCCTTCTAGGTCCCGATCATTCGAGAGAGACCCATACGGCGAATCTTCGAGGAGATCCCGCCCCATCATCTGTTCTCCAATTCAAGCACAGGCGATTGCGTTGGAATCTCAGTAGTAAGATCTTCCTTCTTCTTGATCTTTGTTTTCTGATTATCTTCGTTTCCGAGTTATCATGGGTTGAGAGTTTTTTGCATCATCTTAGATCTACAACATTCTATGTGGAATCAATCATCGTGATTCACATATATCGATCTCCTAGGATCGAGGTAGGTGGTTTGTGCCTTTCTGTAGAATGTTGATATGTATTTTGTGAAAATTCCACAAATTCCCTTGGGTAGGGAATTGTGGGTTTCCTATTTTTCCCCTTCTATTTTCCTACTTTTCCTGATTACTGTAGTAGAGGTTTATGCTTTTATGTAGAGTAATTTTTTTGTGCTTAGGTTTCTTTTCCATGTTTGTCTTGCCTGTTTGGCGTTTTTCCAGTTGCCATGCCTAGTTGTAGGATAGTGGAACTGTTGCTTTGTTATGCTGTTGATCCTTAGAATTATATCCAAGTATTTCTTCAGGTTTACTTGGACGATATAAACATTCTATGCAAGTTAGTTTCACTCAGGACTATGAGAAACTACAGTAGTAGGACAATGGGGGAATTGACGTTAGGGCTTCTCTAGAGTGTCTTCAAATACGATTTGAGAGCACAAGGGGAATTGACGATGAGTGATACCTCAGAGAGTCTGTAGTTCCTCGATGTGGGCCACAGGGGGAATGAGGTGTTGAGTGCTTCCCCAGAGAGCCTTTAGTACGATATGAGACAATAGGGGGAATTGACGGTGAGTGCTTCCTCAGAGAGTCTATTAATTTTGTAGCTGAAGAATATGGGTGAGGCTGTGTGTGCCTCTTAGAGGGTTTCTAGTACTAACAGGTTGAACCATAGGGTTAGGCTATGAGAGATACCGAGATATAGCATCCTGCCTTTTAATCACATAAACATTCATTACATTTTACAGAACCGAGGATCTTTAAGGTTTAGTGTTTGGGAAACCAGGAACTTAAAACATGAAAACATAAAAAATTCTTCTTAAACACTTGAAAGGCTTCTCCTCATTTTCATCCTAGGTTCATTACTACATCTCATAACCTTGGGACATATATCAAAATAAAGGGTGAGCAGAAGTCCCAGTAAGGGAAACAAGAGAAACATTTTACATGTGAACTTGAGATACTTCAATAAGGTCATGAATAGAACATTAAGGCATGAGAAAGAAATCATGAGGCATATCGTAATAAAAATAACATTTTTCATAACTTTAAGATGTGGCTGAAAAATTTAATATTGAAAATCATTTAGTTTCACCAAGTTCCATCCCCAAGGTGTCATTAAAAATAACCAAGGTTATTCACCAAGGTATCAGTCTAAAAAGACATCTATAGAGATTAATTCTTTACCCAATGCATTGGAGTGCTATCTGGGCGCACCCTTTAAATGTCTTTATTATCAGGTGAGCCACATATATCATCATAAATAATTTCATAAACAACCCATATAGCATAAAATAAATGGGTTTCATTTGATAATCATAACGTTTTAAAAACTGCTTTAATGACATGATCATTATGTCACTTTAAACCCACGGAAAGGGAAAGCGGGTTTCATATATGTAAATCCCAGAATTCAAAATAGAACATTTTGATATATATATGTGAATACCATTATATAAATAAGATCTTTGAGTATTCAAATAATAACATAAAATAATTTTGAGAAAAAGATAGAGGCCTTTTGAGACGAAAATTCTGCAGCATAACGGCTATGTTACATGGTTTTAGAAAACATTGAAAAGAGAGGGGACATGGGTCACCCACTCATAAATGATCCATTAAACAGTAGAGGCAGAGAATATGATGGATATATGAACATGGTAATGAAATATGAATGATTTACCATATGAAATGAAGAACATTAAAGGAAGACAAAAATAAGATTTCTCTTATGAAAATTCGGCAACCTAACGGCGTCACTTAAACTTCAAAAAAATGAATTGATGAGATAAAATAGGGTCTCTCATCATATGAACATAAAATATCAGTATCATAGTTATAGAGATCATACCCCAACATAATAAAAAGGAAAATTAAATACTTTACATGAAAGTAGATCTTGAAATCGAGAAGGGTGAAAGAACCCATTAGAAATTCGGCAGCCTAACGACGCCACTTAAACATCATCAAAAATGAATTAATGAGATAAAATATGGTCCTTCATCATATAAACATAAAATATCAGTATGATAGATTTAGATATCATACCCCAACATAATAAAAAGTAACTTGAAAGACTTGACATGGAATTAGAACTTTGAAAAGGGAGAAAGGTGAAAGAACCACTTAAAAATTCGGCAGCCTAACGACGCCACTTAAAAGTTAAAAATACTGAATTGAATAGATAAAATGGGTTATCTCATCATATGATCATAATATATCAGTATGATAGATATAGAGATCATACCCCAAAATAACAAAAAGAAACTTGAAATACTTGACATGAAAGTAGAACATAAAAACGAGAAGGGTGAAAGAACCACTTAAAAATTCGGCAGTCTAACGGTGCCATTTAAAACATCATAAAACGAAATAATGAGAGTAAGAGGGGATCTATCGTTATATGAAAACGAAAAGGGAAGTAAGAGGTGTATAAAATATCATCCTTTAACATAAGAACATTGAGCATAAAAGAAATTACATAAAAGAGATTTCTTGAAAAGAAAGAGAGAGGTCGGATCCCATACCTTAAAACGTAACTCTTAAAACTCAATGGTTTGGACCTTGAGGGAATGGGGGAACCTTGGGAGGACTCCTTGAGAGGTAAGGAGACCGGAACTTCGTTGGGGGAGAGTTGGGAGTGAAAAATAAAGGAGGAAAGGGTTTGTATTTATAGGGAAAGTGAGGGGACAAGGCATTAATGGCCAAGGGACACCTCACAAGTGCTTTTCTCAAAACCATGTGCTCTCCCATGGAATTTACCAAGGAGTTAGGCCACATGGGGCCCCCAATACAATAATTCATCACCTTTTTCCGTCCAACCCTTAAAATATCTCATGACATCATAATGACATAGTTATGATGTCATTAAACATACCGAAACCCTAAAACTGCATTTTTACTATTCACTGAAAAATTCAACTTTCATAACCAATTATCGATGCTCTAATTACATTTATGAACTCCATTTTATAAAAATAGTTTTCTAAATATTTTTAATTTAATTTTTAAATAAAAACACTATTCATACAGAATTCATTTTTTTCAGAAAAATCCCCAAAAATTACCATAACATAATATCGATGCTCCGAGTTCAATAATAAAGTCCATTTTATAAAAATAATTTTCTAATTATTTTTAATTAAATTTTTAATTAAAAAACACTATTCACCTAAAACAACTAATACTCGACTAATAATTTATGAAACCATTATTTACCCATTTTATTGAATCTCATTACTTAATCAAGGTGTCTAAATTATATTTAAACTTTCTTTAAGTGAGATTACTAATTCATTTAGACAAATTACTAATCCTAATCATAAAATCACTATTCATAATTTACTAATCATCGAAAATTAAGTTGATCTTGTTAGACTCTAAATTTCATACTGAACATAATTGTACAAGACCATTTTTTGAAAATCATTACACATTTTTATTTATGTAAGGTTTACATAAATTTTTTTAAAATATCCTTTCTCTAAAATTCATCAAAAATATGAATACTATATTTATCCAGACATTTGAAAATTCATAAACTTCATCATAAGAAGAAATCAAAATTTTTATTTAAAACAAAGGGTTAAACAAGGAAGTTATGGTCTTCTTACATAGCCGCTTATCACACCAACATAGGACCTAAGTGTAAGGTGTGCTAAGGTGAGAGAATCTGAGGGAGGCTCGACCCACATCGCATGAGTAGTAATTTCTATCAGTTTGAACTTCTCGTAAAGGTGATTTCCATCTAGCTTCACACTATGAATATTGGATTGGGTATGGACTAGAGCGAAGCCCAATGGTGCTACCTCCTTCCCAAGTTTTGTTAGATAGGATTTGATTGGTCCAAGACTACTGGGTGAGGCCATCGAATCTTCTTACTATATTAATTAACCAAGATTACTTGTATTTAGAGACAATAATCAAAAATAAAATAACACACAAAATTAGGAAACAATATTTATTCAAAATTTTAGGTCGTTACACCAGAGGGTTACCCTTTTTTCTTATTGTTGCTGGATGTTTAATTGTGTAATTATTTTTTTAGAACTATAGATTGTAGCTGCTTGTGTTCCCGTTTACTGTTTCTTGTCTTATTACTGCCATGTATTCATTGTCTATTAGGCACAGATCTTTGGGGTGGTTTCCTACTGAGACTTTGTCTCACACCCTGTTTGGGCCATGCTTTTGGGCTCAAGATGACTATTTTGATGCAGGTATAGATAAGGGACATCGCCCTTCTACTTCGGGTTATTGATTCACTGGAGCGGGAGAGCATGGTACCGAGCCATGGCTTGCGATGCTGAGGAGTTTACATTGTTTTCTTTTGCACTTTGTTTTTAGTTTTATTTCAGCACGCTGGTTTGTTTAATGCTTTCCATAGACATATGTACCATGTTGCATCATTATTAGGTATCCATTGCTTCTGCAGTTCATTTCAATTGTTGTATGTTGTTGATTGTTTCTGCTATTATGTATGGTTGTTTTTCCGCTGTATAATTTATCGAATTAGGGAATATTTTCCCCACCGACTCACCAAGGCCCTTGCTTCTAGTCAGTAGCCACTGGAATTTGGGGAAATGCGCATGAGGTCATGTGGCGAACCGGGTACAGGGCACGAGTGGAGGGGCTCTAGATTCGGGTCGTTACAAAGTGGTATCGGAGGAGTTATTTTCTCTTGCTTTACTGTTTGGAGACTTTAGCCTGGGATAGGACGAACTTGGTACATGGTGTTAAGCTGTGCTCGGGAGTAGCTAACACATGTACAGGGAAAAGCCATACTACCTCGTTAATTTCAGTTTTCTAGTTTTGAGTTTTTACGGTTGATATGTTTTCACCTAGAGTGATTTTCATGATTTGTGCGGTTATTTTTTTGATATTTCAGTTCTATTTCTGTCCCAACCTGATGATATAAGGGCATTACATCTCATGCATCATATATGAACTTCTATAAACCACATGCCATGCATTTTTGAAATGCCATCTAGGGTGAATCAGCGATTGCATGCTGTTGTGATAGGCTTTGTGTAGATTATGCATGCTGTTGTGATAGATGCTTGATAGAATCCCTGCTGTTATGTTAGAGAGCTATTTTTTTACCTTGTATGTGACTAATTGAGATGCCAAGAATTTATTCGTGGCGAGTATGGGCCCTCATGAATTGGAATTTGGCACCTATTTTCATTGTTTTTAGTGTTTCTGGGGTTCTGTGCAGTTTTTGAGCTACTGCCCAAAAAACCCTAGAATACACGGCATTTACTTTTTGGATACACGCCTTGTAGTTTTTAGGCCGTGTTACTGACTGTGTGAGAAGAATATGGTGTCGTGAAAATAACATTATGAACACACCTTGTAGGCTAGGTACACGTCGTGTAGTAATGAGCTGTGTACCAGGCCGTGTCACAAACAACACGGGTCAGGGAAGCTCGAGTAGCACACGCCATGTTGTAATGGAACATTTCGTGTAGTCCCTTCTAGGCACCCAGCCGTGTCACGAACAACACGGGTCAGCGTGACCTTCTCTCAGACACGCCGTGTCGCTCTTAGAGCACGCTGTGTAGTCTTTCTAGGAACCCATCCGTGTCACAAACAACAATGGACGGTGTCACCTTGCCTATACATTCCATGTTTGTTCAGAGCACGCCGTTTAAGGTTCATCATTGTAGACAACCATGTGTTTAACGACACAGGATTCCAAAGCCTTGTCCACTACACACCGTGTTCATAGGGAACACGTCGTTTAGTCTTAGTTTAATAAAACTGTGTGGGTTGGCCGTGTAAGGTACTTGGGCAGGGGAACAGTTTTTAAGTACACACCGTGCGTGGGTGAAACACGCCGTGTAGTTGGAGGTGTACACGACTTGTAGGGTAGGAGTACACACCCATGTCAGCGGCTTAAGAAAACACACCATGTAGTTTTTATACATTTTATGTAGTTGAGTTTTGTAAACTTGGGTGTTTTCTGCCCCCTATTTTTGTTTTGTACTCTTGTGTTCTCTGTCCTGGTTTTCCTGATCTAAGGAGTACTTTTGATCTTTCAGAGCTATGCCTCTGAGACATCCTCCAGTCATACTTCTGTTGACAAGCAGTGATCAGACGCCAGATAGGGCTGATCAGGGACTTCCTTCCGATCCTCCAGTCGATCCATCCTTGGCACCAGCTGTCATACCAGTCATAGGTGAAGATTTTAATTTTAGGGAAGGTTTTCTGAGGATGATTTAGGCCTTCCAGGGAGTGCCACCTCTTGCTATGACTATGGAAGACCTGACGTGAGTTTTTCGGGAGCAGCATCCTCCCATGTTCTCGGGGGAAGGAGGACCTCAGGCTGCAGAGTCATGGCTAGAAGCCATGGTGACCATCTCTAACCATCTAGAGACACCTTGAAAGAGGCGGGTCAAGCTCTCCCCATACATGCTCCGAGACTCTTCCAAGAGGTGGTGGGGCATGATCTCTCAGGCAGGTCAACAACAGGCTATGTCGTGGGAGGAGTTTCAGTATGTCTTTTATGACTACTTCTATTCGGAGACCCTGTGGGCTGACCGAGCCCTGGAGTTCATGAGCTTAGAGAAGGGTACTATTTCCGTCATGGAGTATTCCTCTCTTTTTACTGAGCTGTAGCATTTCACACCCCTCCAGGATGGGAGTGGGGTGTTCATGGAAAGGAAGTTTGAGGATGGTCTCATGCGGGAGATCCGCTCACAGGTGAATATCTTCCTGTTGACTTCCATCAATTCCATCATCAAGCAGGCATTGATTGCGAAGCACAATCTGAGGGACTCTAGAGCTACGAGCCAGGGAGGTTCTGCTTCCAGAGCAAGTTTTCCTCCCGAATATAGCAAGAAGTGCCATAGAGAGTCTAAGTGTGGGGATCCGAGGAAGTGTGATCTATCGTCAGGCAGCCAGGTGGTATGCTACCAGTGTGGCCGGTCAGGGCACACGAGGCTGTAGTGCAAGAGGGACCCCGTGGAGTGCCGATCTTTCCCCAAGATGGGTCACCTTCTGCGTTTCTGCTAGGTTTTCTCACCAGCAGCTGGTGACCATGGTTCTTCCATGATTCCTCATTAAGGAGTAGCCCCACAAGTCAGAGAACTGGAGTTCTTCCGGCTATTCACTCTGAGGTGGAGGTCGAGGCCGTGGCGGTCATCAACCAGTCCCTCAACACCAGTAGGGAGGTTCACCTCAGAGTGGTCATCCAGGGGCACAAGGCCACATTTTAGGCCAATATTTTGCCAGGGAGAATACCTATTAAGAGCAGGATCCCAACCCTTCTAAGGTTTGAGTTACGGTTTTAGTAGCCTCAGTTTTATCTTCATCCCTTTTCGATACTGGTGCTACGCATAGTTTTATCTTTGTTACTGATGTAGAGAGCATTGGGCTCTGCGTCTTTTCTTTTGCCGACTCATTGACACTAGACACACCTTTGGGGATGAGGACATATAGTGTACGCCAGTTTAGAGAGTTCCATCTCGAGGTTACAGGGTATCGTTTCTTATGGGATATCTATGTCCTAGAGATGACATGCTATGATGTCATTCCTTGGATGGACAGGTTGGTTCCCTTCCAAGCAGTTGTCGACTGTCATCGTTGTAGAGTGTGTTTCGTTTCACCTGAGGGTGAATCTTTTCTTCATAGAGGCGACTGGGATATTCATGCGAGTCGAGAAGGACTCGAGCATCATGGGCTACGAAAGGGTGACAACCCAGATTGATAGCCTTTATCTGGATAATCAAGGGACTATGTAGTTGTAATTTCCTTTAGTGGTATATCGTTTCCGGGATGTCTTTCCAGAAGAATATTTGGGTTTTACTTCAGAGCGTGAGGTATACTTTTTTATTGATCTTGTTCCAGGACCAGCACCGGTGCCCATTCCTCCTTATAGGATGGATACACCTAAGTTGCATGAGATCAAGAAGCAGTTGGAGGAGTTACAGGCAAAGGGTTTCATCCAACCCAGTACTTCACCTTGGGGTTCGTATGTCCTGTTTGCGAAGAAGGCAGATTGTACCCTTCGTCTTTGTGTGGATTATCGGAAGTTGAACCAGTTGACGGTCAAGAACCGGTATCCCTTACCGAGGATCGATGACCTCTTTGATCAGCTTAGAGGATCTCGGGTGTTCTTGAAGATCTAATTGAGGTTCGGTTATCATCAGTTTTGAGTTAGACCATATGATATACCTCTGACCGCCTTCAAGAGAAGGTATGGTCTATACGAGTATACATTCATGCCGTTCGGTCTTAGAAACGCGCCGACAATTTTCATGGTACTAATGAACCGAGTGTTCCATCCTTACTTAGATTCCTTCTTCATGGCCTTCATGGACGATATCTTGGTGTACTCTCATACTCGAAACGACAATTCCACACATCTTGATATCATTTTGTGTGCACTAAGAGAGCATAGGATTTATGCTAAACTCTCGAAGTTCAAATTTTTGATGGATCAGATTCACATCTTGGGTCACGTCATCTCATAGGCAGAAGTATTTGTGGACCCAGAGAAAGTGAGAGCTGTCATTTCCTGGGAGCAGCTGAAGAATTTTTTTGAGGTACGGAATTTCCTAGGGCTGGTTGGATACTACATATGCTTCATTTAGGAATTTTCATTCCTAGTAGCACCTTTGACAGGACTGACCATGAAGGGGGCAAAGTTCTTATGGTCAGATTCTTGTGAGTTAGCCTTTCAGGAGTTGAAGAGAAGATTGATGTCAGCGTCGATACTAGACTTTCCAGATCCAGGAAAGAGCTATACTTTTTATTGTGATGCGTATCGGGCTAGGAGTTGTGCTTATGCAGGTAATGAAGTCGTTGTGTACGGGTCTCAGCAGTTGAGGCCACACGAGAGGAACTACCCGACACACGATCTGGATATGGTAGCTATTGTTCATGCCTTACGTTGTTGGAGACACTATCTTCTGGGAGGGACCTTTTTGGCCTTCACTGACCACAAGAGTCACAATTATATCTTCACTTCGCCTGATCGAAATCTGTGGCAGCGCAGGTGGGTCGAGCATCTTCAGTCTTTTGATTTCAATCTTGCCTATACCCCAGGAATGGGCAACACGGTGGCAGATGTTTTGAGAATGAGAACTCAGATTTAGGTAGTTCAGGAGACCAACACTGAGTGGTAGATTATGGCTCTATTCTCTGAGATGCATATGGAGGTGCACGACAGACAAGGACATACATTCCTATCTTCTGTGGCTATTACCTCGACACTACATGTTCGGGTACGGATGAGGAAGCTATTAGACTCAGATGGCTTAGTCTTGCGGGAGGGTGTGTCAGGAGAGGACCCTCTTCCTGGATGAACAGTGGGTGAGGATGAGATCTTGCATTTCTTGGGATGCGTGTGGGTGCCAGCAGACATACGTGAGGAGCTGATGAAGGATTTTCATTCCTCAATTTGTGCAGTTCATCCTGGAGTCACCATGATGTATTAGGACCTTCATCACCAGTATTGGTGGCCAGGTATGAAGAAAGATGTTGATGGTTTTGTCATTAGATGCTCTACTTGTCATCAGGTGAAGGCGGAGCATCAGCGACCAACAAGCCTTTTACAACAGTTACCCATTCCAGAGTGGAAGTGGAATGTTATTGAGATGGACTTCGTGACCTGGTTGCATTGGTCGCCTCGGGGGATCGATGTTGTTTGGGTTGTCGTCGACAGACTCATGAAGGTTGCTCACTTCTTTCCGATCAAGGAGACCTTCAGTGTTGATGATCTGGGACAACTGTACATCAGAGAGATTGTTCGTCTGCATGGAGTTCCACACACCATTGTTTCAGATAGGGATGTACGCTTTACTTCCCGGTTCGGGAAGGGACTTCAGAAGGGTTTGGGTACCCAGGTACTTCTGAGTACATCATACTATCCCTAGAATGATGGCCAGTCCGAGCACACAATCCTGGTGCTTGAGGATATTCTCCGAGATTGCATCATATACTTTGGAGGTTCTTGGGAGAAGCATATTTATCTGGTGGAGTTTGTCTACTACAACAGTTTTTAGGAGAATATTCAGATGGATCCTTATGAGGCTTTGTACGGTAGGACATGTTGATCACCCTTATGCTGGATGGAGGCAGGAGAGGCAGCATTGCTGGGACCTCATCTTATTCAGGAGACTTCAGAGCAGATATAGTTGATTCGAAAGAGGATGGATACAGCATAGTCTCAGCAGAATTCTTATACTGATCAATGGAGAAGACCTCTGGAGTTCGAGCTTAGGGATCAGGTTTTCCTGCGTGTCGCACCGAGTTTGGGAAACAAAAGGATTCAGTGATAGGGTAAGCTATCACCGTGGTATGTCGGACCGTTTGAGGTTTTGGAAAGAGTCGGGATGGTCACCTATCGGTTGTAGTTACCCCAGAGGTAACGGGCCATGCAAGATGATTTCTACATCTCTCTACTCTGACATTACTTTTCGGACCTGTCTCATGTCTTTCAGCCCGAGGAGGTTGAGCTCGAATCATATTCATCATTTGAGAAGCATCCCATCTGGGTTGTCAATCACCGTATGAAGGTTCTTAGAGGCCGGTCTATCCCTCTTGTACGAGTGCTATGTCAGCATGGGCGCATACAGGACGAGACCTGGGAGAGAGAGGCCGATGTACGATCGTAGTGTCCAGAGCTGTTCGGGGTTTCTTCTTCTACACCTCGCTAGGGAAATTCGGGAACAAATTTTGTTAAGTGGGGAAGTTTGAAAGAACCCAGATCTTCATTTCAGGTATGCATTTTCTTTTTCTGGAGTTTTACGAAAAATGATTTTTTTGGAAAATTTCGAAGTACATGTCGTGTACTTTCTGAGTACACGTTGTGTAGTCTTCTCTGGCTCAAAGCCGGGTGCTGGCCATGTCCGGGCCACACACATAGTGTGTAGGGGTGACTTGGAGGCCAATTTTGGCGGAGTATGGAAAAACCTAGTACACGCCGTGTACTCTAGTAGTACACACCATGTACTTGTCATTTTTTCACTAAACAAACCGGGGTCTCACCTAACGCATAGAAATACCTCTTTCTAGGTCTCGTTATTCCGAGAGTGACCCATACGGCCGAATCTTCGACGAGGTCCTACCCCTTCATCTGTTCTCTGATTCGAGCCCGACCGATTGCGTTCGAATTACAGCGGTACGATCTTCCTTCTTCTTGATCTTTGTTTTCTAATTTCTCTTTGTTTCCAAGTTATCATGGGTTGAAAATTTTGTGCATCTTCTCAAATCTACGACGTTCTAAGAGGAATCAACCATCGTGATTCACATATATCTATCTCCTAGGATCGATGTAGGTGGTTTGTGCCTTTCTATAGAAATCTGATGTGTATTTTGTGAAAATTACACAAATTCCCTTGGGTGGGGAATTGTGGGTTTCTTGGTTTTCCCCTGATGTTTTCCTGCTTTTCATGATTTCTGTAGTAGAGGTTTATGCTTGTAAGTAGAGTAATTTATTTTTTGATCATGTTTCTTTGCCATGTTTGTCCTTCCTGTTTGGCGTTTTTCCAGTTTCCATGCCTAGTTTTAGGATAGTGGAACTGTTGAATTGTAATACTGTCGATCCTTAGAATGATATCCAAGTAGTTTATGAGGTTTACTTGGATGATACACGCACGCTATACATGTTAGTTTCACTCAGGACTATTTGAACATAGAGTAGTTGGCCAAAGGGAGAATTGACGTAATGGCTTCTCCAGAGTGTCTTTAAATACGATGTGAGACCACAGGGGGAATTGAAGATGAGTGCTTCCTCAGAGAGTCTGTAGTTCCTTGACGCGGGCCACAGGGGGAATGAGATGTTGAGTTCTTCCAAAGAGGGCCTTTATTATGATATGAGACTATAAGGGGAATTGATGGTGAGTGATTCCTCAGAGAATCTATTAATTTTGTTGCTGATCCAGAGGGGTGAGACTGTGTCTGCCTCCTAGAGGGTTGCTAATACTTACAGGTTGAACCATAGGGGTTAGACTGTGAGAGAAACCCAGAGGGTTACCCTTTTTCCATATTGTTTCCGGATATTTACTTGTGTACTTATTTTGTTAGAATTGTAAATTGTAGCTATTTGTGTTCCTGTTTACTGCTTCTTGTTTTATTAATTCCATGTATTCATTGACAATTAGGAATAGATCTTTGGGGTGGTTGCCTACTGGGACATTGTCTCACACCCTGTTTGGGCCATGCTTTTGGGCCCAAGAAGACTATGTTGCTACATGTATATATAAGATAAAGCGCCCATCTACTTCGGGTCCTTCATTCACTAGATCTTGAGAGCATGAGACCAAGTCGAGGCTTGCGATACTGAGGAGATTACTTGGTTTTCTTTTGAACATTGATTTCAGTTGAACTTTAGAACGTTGGTTTGTTTACAGATTTCCATAGACATATGTACCATGTTGCATCATTATTATATATCCACTACTTCCGCTGTTCATTTCAATTGTTGTATGCTGTTGATTATTTATGCTATTGTGTCTAGTTGTTTCCCGCTGTATAATTTACCGAATGAGGGCATAGTTTCCCCACTGACTCACCAAGAACCTCACTGCTAGTCGGCAGCCTATGGTGTTTTGCGAAACACACATGAGGACATCTAGAGAACCGGGTTCGGGGCACCATTGGAGGGGCTCCTAATTCGGGTTGTTACAGTTTTTCTCACATTATTTTGTCCTCCTTGTGGACCCAAATAGATTATATTTTTGTAGGTGATGATAGGGTAAAGAACCCTAGTACAGTTTGTTGATTGTGGCATTAGAGATGGGGATCATTGGACTATGTTGAGGCATGTGATAATGGGATACCTTTTTGGACTTTTGTTCTTTTTGAGATAATTTTATTGTATTGTATTTCCTTCTATTGTTCATGCTATTTCTAGATACTTGTACCATCCTCATCATTTTTGTAGCACCTCAAACACTTCATGGTATGTTTCTCTTAAATATATTCTAGTTATAGCCTATATATCATGAATCAGTGTGCCTCTATGGAACAAAACATTGTTAGTTATTGGAGCTATCCATAACCTAGCCACGTAAACCTAATTTTGTCACTTCTATGATGTGAATCTCGAAAATATGACATACATGGTAGCGATCGGTAAGTTATTTGGAGTCTCATAAGGAAAAATCATTTTTTGGCGAATAGTAACCTACCCATATGAATAGTAACCTACCCTTATGAATAGTAACATGACCATATGAAAATTAATATGACTCTTATAAATGGTTTTCATACCATTGAGTGTATAAATGAATTTAGGCACCTTAAAAATTAAGACGAAATTTTTTGGTGTTTATATTTTTTGATTCAATGATGATATTAATTAAATATTTATTTAATCATATTTAGAAAATTATTTTTGAAAAATGGACTTCATTCTCGGATTCTACATGTTTAAAAATGGTTACGGTAAATTTTTTGGATTATTCCAAAATACTTGAATTTTTAATGAATATTAAAATCTGACAATCCACAATAAATGCTAAATAATGGATTAATTGAGTCATTGATGATGATATTCTGATGTAATCCCAATTGATTCTATGTCAGATGAATATATTACTGTTCTTGGTCATGGAAGTCTCACTATTGGTTGTCTTGATAGGAAATAATAAATTAATTATTATAATATTAAGAAAACTCCTCTCCCCTCCACTATATAAACCAACCCTCACCTCCTCTTCCTCCCATACCACTAAAGCTTTAATCCTTGCCTAAATTCTTCCAAATACAATTCCCAATACCTCTCCATACGTCCAAGACATGATGGTCTCACCAAAATGCCAAAAACAAAGGCCTTAAAGAGATTCTCAAGGAAGAGTACTCAAGAGGTGAACCTTCCTTCACTTTTCATTCAATTTCTTTTACAAAGTTCCATTTTCTTGTTCTCTATTCTCACCTCCCCTCATCAAAATTCCATGATAATTACATTAACTTACATGTAGTAGATTATAATTGTGATAATGTAATATTTCATCATAATTTCTCTATTATACTCTTTTTATACAATAAATGTAAACACCTACCAAGATGTGTAAATTTATCACACTCTAGGAAGACGGGTTTTCTATTTGAATTACTATCTTTAATATTGGTCATGAATAATTTTCAATGGTTTAACCAGGTCATTATATATTTATATTATCATTATTAATGTTCTATAATATTTACACATTAATAATATAGAATAATAATATAAAACAAGTTTATTATGAACAAAACCGCCAACCCAAATCCAAGCGTTTATTTTAAACCATCAAATGAGTCATCCTCATGGTATATAACCAGAATTATTATAAAAATACTTATATCTCTTTAATGTCACTAATAATTTATATAAAATTTTTTGGATGTATTAACCACATTTCAAATGAACTTCAATTAATGAATATAGGTAAATAAATCATGCAACAAAGTAAAAAATGCTTCTAAAACAATAAAACCTAATCTCATAAAAACATCAAAAAGGCCATTAATGAACTTAATAAGGTTATACCATATAAATTAAAGGTTTATGAGGTTCTTTACATGTTAATTAATAAAGCTAATTTTTTTTTATTTTGGTGGTTAACAACAATCAGGAACACCTTCAAGTGTAAGGTAAGGTATCCTCTCTCTCACTTTTGTTCAAGAATCTCCCCTATGTTATGCTCTTTTACTTTTAATTCATAATTATAATGTATGTTTTTTCACCTCACCTATACTTACCTTGTGATATATAAATAATGTTATACTCTTTTACCTCTCATTAATCCATTACAATAACACTTGTTACCATGCTGAAATGTTTGTAAGGGGTTTCTCATCTCACATTCATATCTGTGAGATTTTCATTATTCGCCACTTATTTATTGAATGTGGTATATGTGTACTAAAATTTGATATATAATAACATTATTATATTTATATTCATGTTATTAAATGATTCATTTTAATGTTATTAAGTTCTGGTCATATGATTCGACCGATTACATTGTTTAAAGATACTTTTTTCTCAACTACTATTTTGTTTTCTCTAACTTTGTATTGTTCACCAAATAATCCTTATGTGTTGTACCTAATTCCCATTTGAGATCACATTTAATTTGAAATAATATTTATGTTAAATATCAATAATCTCATATCATTGATATGTTTGTTTTCTAAACTGTATATCATTTTACAAATGGTGTTTATTTTGAAAGTTATTTTAATTTTGTAAATTTTGAAAAATCTATATACTCAAATAAATACGGATATTAAAAGGGAATATTTATCTTGTATTGAATAAATTTATAAATAATGATTTGTACATTCAGTGGTGGGAGGTGCCCACTATATCCCCTCGATGCATCGGTAGGTCTAATGGGACAAATCAGTTTGCGACAAACCCTTCAAGTTTGTTACCAAAAAATCAGACGGGTTAATACCCACAGAACTAAACTGTTTTAACGGTATTATGGTTTCATGTTCCAGATACATGATGTCCAATTAATAAGAATTATATTTATTCATTATCATTTATTATTATTATCCATCAGGCTTTCACTATGACAAAATCTATGGATGCAGTTTCATTCTCAATACATTAATGGCATTAGTTTTTCATTTATTCACTATTCCTTATTGATTAGGTTAGATTGATTATGAATCACTTATTATTGTAATCATACTTCTACTATTTATAACCCTTACTGAGTGTTTGAGATCACCCATTTCATTGTTTACTTTCAACATGTGACAAAGAGGATATCATTTATTGAGTTCTTGTGGTTGTAGTTTTTAGTTTTCGTTATGTAGTGTATTTTGTAAATTTTTACAAAGTAATTAGAGTAACATATATGAATCTAGATTCATCAAGACTACTAAATTTATCCTTAATTTTGGATTTTTATTCCTTCTATCAATTCCAATATCAGAAGTAATGCACCAGATCCAGCCTAGAGGTGTTGCGGTGTTAAAATTTTTTATATGAGAAACTTCCTCTTATTGATATGTAAATTATTGTCTTGTTTTGTCTTCAGTGACTACTTATTTATTCCCTTATCCTATTGCATATTTTTGAATTCTTCTATGATAACCTAGTAATTATGGTATAGTCTCCCAACTGACTCACCTAGGCCCTCGCTACTAGTCGGAAGCCCTTGAATTTTGGGGGATGCGCTTGAGTCCATGTGACCAAATGGCTCGAGGCACTGTTTTTGTTGGAATCTGGATTTAGGATATTAAAAATTTGTATCATAAGTGTTTTATTTTTTGGTTTGAGATACTATTTGGAGACATTAGATAGAGATACAAAAGAAATGGATTTTTGTAATAAAATATTCCTTGCAGTAGCTACTATGCATACAGGGAAAATCCAAATTGCCTCGAATTGAGTTCTGATTTTATGGATTTTGACTATTATATTTGATTCAATTTCACCATTTAGGGACAGAATTGATTTCTACTATTAATATTAATTTAGTTGTGGGTTCTATTTTAGTTTCAACCCAATGATATGAGGGTGTGTCATCTAATGTATAATATCGATGCTTGTTAGAATCACGTGCCATGCATTATTACACTCCATCTAGGATGAATTAGATATTTATTGTTGTTTTGATAGTTGACGTGATAGTTATGCCTAATGTTGTGTTAATTAGGTGTAGTAGATCAAGGTGTGATTCCATATTTCAATCCCTAAGATGTATGTGCCCTTATGAATTGGTAAATGATGCACCAATGAAATGTCAATGTAAAATGAAATTCGTACATATATGGTTTCAATGGGAATCATGTTTTGGGTTCATGATGTGTTATGGTCCATCTTGGATTCTAGAATTAGTAAACACTTGTTGAAATTTCATGAATAAATGAATGTGAAATGGAAATGGAAACTCGAATGGTGTATAGATACTTGACCTAGACCCAGCTTTTGAGTGGGTGAGAGGAATAGTTTTAAGTGGTTTGTTGGTTGTTCTTTATAAAGTCCTGAAATTAAGAAAAGGTTGTGGGATGACTTGGTTTCTAGGAGGGTTGTTACCTATCCAATGCTTTTTATCATTGTTCTTTGATGTGGTTATTTATTGAGCCATGCATTTGGAATTATAGAGACATGCCACCAAGATAACCTCCAGTGGTACGCCGTGATGGAGGCGATGAACATAATTTGGAGATTGTGGCCATGGAATACCATTAAATCCATCTATAGTGAAAAATGTGGCACTTAAGGCTATTCTGGACACAGGTGCTGAGTCATAGTTATGTGAGGGTTTCTTTCACTATGTACAGACATTCTAGGGGCCATTTCAACTAGCCTTGAATATGGATGAGATGACATGGGTGTTCCAGAAGCCGCATCCTTCTATGTTTTCAAGGGATGGAAGACCAAAAGTGGTAGAGCTATTGATAGAGACCATTTTATCAATTTTTTAGTATCAGGAAATGCCTCTAGAGTGGAGGGTCAATATTGCAACTTACATTCTACATAGAGCGGAAATGCACTGGTGCGAAATTTTGAACCAGACTAATGGGCTATAGAATACTGGTTGGGATGAGTTGAAATCCCGCTTGTATGCCTACTTTTACACAGTTACTCTGCGCGTAAAGTATAATAGTGAGTTTATGAGTCTGGATCAGGGCGTGATTATGGTCATAGAATACTATAAATGATTTATAGAGATACAGTGTTTTGAGATAATGTATCTTACTAATGAGATTTTGAGGGTGAGGGGCTTTGAGAACGGTCTCAAAAATGATATCATATCTCAGGTCAATGTGATCCGGTTGACTTCTATTACTATGATTGTGAATCAGGCACTGATTATAGAGCATAACTTGAGAGATGCTGGGGGAATAGAATAGGGGAGGGATATTTCTCACCGTAGAAGATATATGTCTTCAGGCAGGAAGCATCATTTTGAAGCTTCCAGTGACATCAGATATTGTCAGGTTGTGGGTGTATACAGCTTGGTTTTTTTCCATCATTATGTTAGGTGATGCCACATGAAAAATTGATGTGACTGCGACCCATTCGAGTGGTGAGAATACAGCATGATGGTACATTTTCATGGGTTTTGTAGGAACTTCCCTACGGCTGCAAGTGGTAGGGGGTTAGCTATTATGTCAGGTTCCAAAGAAGGTTCTTCAACTTTGCGCCAGGCTGGGAGCCGGAGTAGTGTAGGCTGGTCAGGCTAGGGTAGTGGTGGTTGTGGTTGTGGTAGACAGACACTGAGTTATTAGAGATAGGTGGGTGGATCATCTCAAGGTATCCAGATAGGTTCATAGGGCCATGGTACATGCTAAACTTATTCAATGCAACATACCCAACAGGTGTAGGATCTTATAATTTCAATGGAGATAAGTATGATGTTTATCGATTTGATATTTCACCTTCTCTTTTTTATATAGGTGACTCTTACAGTTTATCTCTGTGGGAGTGGTCAAAATCCTTGGGCTTGTGGTTTTTCTCTCTGAGGTCATTTTGACAGTAAAAACACTGTTGGTAGTTGGGATGTGTCATATATTCTCGTGTATAGAGTATCCCCTTTAGGTTGGTGGGTGAAACATCCTCTAGTGTTTATATTTCCTCAAGATGATAGGGTTTGACGAAATTATTGGAATAGACTTGCTCTTGGATTATCGAGTGTACATTGACTACTATCATCAGAGGGTGACTTTCACATCACCATAGGGTGCAGTGATTATTCACAAGGGTGAATGGGACGTCCAAGCGAGCAGAGATGGACCCAAGAATTGTGATCTCATTGAGATGACACCCCAGATTGGTAGTTTTTTGGATGATCATGGAGTGAGTCAGGCAGACTTTCCTCTTGTGGTTGAGCACTTCTTGGATTTATTTCCCAAATTATCTAATTTAACTCTTGAGAGAGTGGTGGATTTCTACATTAATCTAGTACCAGGACATGCACTGATATCCATTATTCCATATAGGATGGCTATGATGGAGTTGTAAGAGCAAAAGAGGCTACTAGAAGATTTGGAGACAAAGGGGATTAGTATACCCAGTACATCTCTGTGATGTTCGTGATTCCTTTTTGCAAAAAAAATGACAAAACTCTTAATATATTCATGGATTATCGGAAACTACACCAGCTGATGGTTAAAAATGGATATACCTTTCCACATATAGATTACCCATTTGATCAGCTTTGAGGAGATCTAGGGTTCTCAAAGATCTACTTGTGGTTATGATACTATCAGGTTCAGGTTCCACCTATAAACATACCTAGTACAACCTTTTTTAGTAGGTATGGGTTATATGAGAATCTGGAACTGTCGTTTAGTCTCATGAATGCATCCGTGGATTTCATGGCATTGATGAACTCATTGTTCCATTCATACTTGGATTATTTTGTGGTGGTTTTTTTGGATGATATCTTTGTGTATTATCTCAATCGATGGGACCATGCCAACCATCTTGGGATTTTTTTTGAATATAATGAAATAGAATTCATTATATGTTAAGCTCACAAAGTGACACTTTTGGATAAACCAGATTCACTTCCTGTGTCACATCAACTCAGAGACATGAGTTTTAGTGGACCCCCATAAGGTGAGGGGTATAGTTTCTAGGGAACATCCCAAGAACATTTTTGACATAAGAAGTTTCATGGGGATATATGGTTACTACATGAGTTTTATACAATAATTCTCTTCATTAACAGTGTCGTTGATGGCATTGACTATGATGGGTGTGAAGTTATAGTAGTCAAAATCTTGTGAGACGGCCTTTCAGAAGATGAAATTGATGTTGACATAAAAAACAGTCCTGACACTTTCAATGTAGGTCCATTGTTACAAGGTTTACTGCAAAGCATTATATACATGGTTGGGGGTAGTGCTGATGTAGGGGGATAGATTCGTGGCTTGTGTGTCTCAACATTTGAGGAATTAGGAGGAGAACTACCCTTCACACGATCTCCAGTTAGCTGCAGTTGTTCATGGATTGCACTATTAAATGCACTATTTACTGGGTGATCATTTAGTGGTATACACATACCACAAAATCCTCAATTATATCTTTACTCAGTTTGATATAAATTTGAGTTATGGAGGGTGGGTAGAGTACCTATTGTACTTTGACTTTGAGCTTTCAGATATGCCTGTTAAAGGCAATGTAGTAACTGATGAACTATGTAAGAGGACTCTTATATAGGTAGTGTAACATTCCAATAGTGAGTGGATGCTTATGGTGTTGATCTCTGATAAGCATTTGAATGTTCACAATATAAAGGGGTATACTCTTCTTTCATCCTTAGCTGTTACCTATACCCTACTGGATAGTGTTAGGATGAAGAATATATCAGATTCAGTAGGACTAGTTCTATTGGAAGGTGTGGTAGGTGAGGAATCTCCTCTTGGTTGGACGGTAGTTGATGACGAGATCTTTTGTATCCATGGAAATGTCTGGGTTCAAGTAGATATATGTGAGGAGTTCATGTGGGAGTTACATGATTTAGCTTGGGTAGTTCATCCCATGGTTACAAATATGCACTATAACTTGCGATGTCAGTACTGGTGGTTGAGAATAAATAGAGAGGTAATTGGTTTTGTTATTAAGTGTTCCACCTATCAGTAGGTGAAGGCAGAACATCAGGGACCATCTGGTATTTTACAGAAGTTACCTATCCCGGAGTTTAAATGAGATGATGTCACGATGGATTTTGTGATGGGTTTGCTGAGGACGCCTTGAGGTAACGATGTATTGTGGGTTGTTGTTGATATGCATACAAAGGTCGCACACTTCTTGTCGATCAATGATATCTTCAGTTTTGATGATCTTGAAAATTTGTACATCTAATAGGTGTTATGACTTCATGGGGTCCCACGAACTATCATTTTAGATAGGTACACAAACTTTCTGTCTCGTTTCTGGATGATTTTTTAGAGTTCACATTGTTCATAGGTGCTTCTGATCATAGCATACCACCCTCATATTGATGGTTAGTAAGAGCATACGATTATAGTGCTAGAGGACATGTTGTGAGCATGAGTTCTATATTTATTGGGCTCTTGGGAGAGGCACATTCCCCTATTTGAGTTCTCATACAATAAAAATTATCAGGAGATTATTCAGATAGAACCATTTGAGGATTTATACGGTAGGCCATGTCGTTCTCCCTTGTGCTTGTTAGAGGCAGGAGAGGAATCTTTACTAGGACTACATCTTTTGTAGGATACTTCTGAGAATGATTAGTTGATTCAGAATTGGATTGATACTACACAGTCTCATCATAAATCATAGGCTAATTGCTGCATATGGCCTCTAGATTTTGATGTCAGGGATCGGTTTTTCTTACGTGTTTCACCAAGGTTGGGACACAGGTGGATCAAGAGACAAGGTAAACGTTCAATGAGATATATTGGCCTGTTTGAGATTTTAGAGGGAGTCAGTTCGGTTTCCTATCGGTTGGACTTAACTGAGAGGTACTGAGAAATGCACGAAGTCTTCCATGTATCATAGTTGTGCGGTTATTACTCAAACCCATATCACATTTTTCTTCCTGAGGTGGTTGAGATTTAGTTTGATGAATCCTTTAAGGAGCATCTGATTCATATTATTGACAGGAGCATGAAGGTTCTCTGAGGTTGGTCAATTCCCCTAGTATGGGTGTTATAGAAGCACATCTATTTACAGGACGACACTTAGGAGAGGGACGCTTGTATCCATGCTCAGTGGTCAGAGTAGTTCATATATGAATCTTGACCACCCTTCAGAGGGAAATTCACTGATTAATTGTTATAAGGGGGAATATTATATGATATTGGGTTTTTATACGAGGTGAAGATCCTTTTCATTTCTGTTTAAATGTCTAATTATGGCCTTATGTAAATTATTAACTTGATCACCTGTGTTTTGTTGGTGTTTGGGGCCTGTTCGGAGGCTGGAATAGATTTTTGGGTTGAAAATGATCTGATGCATGGTATGCCCATGTCCTACGCATGATTAGTACAAACCGTGTGAGAGCTGTGAAATTTCAGGTTTTTTGGGAAGAGCAGTTTCGCATGGCTTGTGCACGGTTAGTCAAAATGTGTAGGGTAATCGTGAAATGTGGCCCTCTTAGGAAGAGAGGTGTGTTTGGTTTTCGCACAGTTTTGGAAACCATGTGGGTAAACCATTCAACCATACTATGTGGTTTTTTAATTTTAAATTAAAATTAAAATTTTATTTTTAAACCCCAATCTGGATTTTCTTCTCCAGGACATAGGAGGCCTCCGTGGAGTTCTCCCTTTGGTGCCTAATCAAAGGATTTAAACTTGATCCTCCATATGATATCTATTTTGGTCACCGATCATCTCTACTGATCCACATCGATAAGGAATTCATTCATTATTAGTCACTCTTGATTCTTCATAACAATGACTACACTATTTATATTTAGGCTCTTATGCCCTAATATTCTGTTTTTCATCCATTCTTCATATTAATCCAAACAAGGACGAATCAAGACTCGATACTGGATGAGTTGTCTACTACCAAGGTGAGGTACGTTATCTATACTTTCTTTCTACTTTTCATGGTATTTTTCAGGCATTCATATGATATGATGTCAAAATTTCCATAGAGGAGCTGTTTTTGATCGAGTAGCTTTTAGTTGCTATAGTTGGACATAGTGAGGTTGTACATGGGTTTTGTTTAAGTGTGTTGGTACCCATTTCCCCTTTTGAGGTCACCTGAGGGGTGCGTATTAATGGAATAGCTTGTTTATGCTTGTTAAAACCACCGAATGGGTGTGCACTTTTTCTATATTAGTTAGAGGAATCACTTAGATGCCTTTATAGTTTGAGTAGCATGTTTAAGAGATGTACCACTTTTTTTTATTAATGAATATCATGTTATACTTTAACTGTTTTGATATTTTGGCATGTTAAAAGGATGGTATGGGTGGTTATACATATATAGAATGACTAATGGCATGCTTAATGGATTATATGGTATAAAAGGCCCATATTATTTTGATAAATATTTTTCATGAGTGGTTATACTCATCGATGATGCTTAGTGATGTGATTGGGTATACTCACATGTTTATAAATGTTTATTTGGAATACTTGAATACTTGAATGAATGGTTTGATATATTCCTTGGAGCTCTGTCCATGGATCTAGAATGTGGTAGTGGGAACCCTTGGTTGACTCTGCCAATTGGGTTTTGATTCTGTGTGATGCCTCAGGCCTTTCTACCTTGGGGATACATCATGCTTGAGCTCATGTAGGAATTTCTATTTCTATACTCTTAGGACCCCAATCAATGCCTAAATGAGTTTCCACTAGGGATATATATGGGACATGATGGGATTCCTGGGACATGCTCCTTGGATCACGCCCTTCATGGTCTATAATTTATTTCATGGATGTCGTGGTCTGATGACACCATGGATCTGGCCCTTGCTATCAACAATTCACTATACAACATGTTCGTGGGATACATGAATTGTTTATATAGTTTGGTTGTGGGTTGATTGATATAAATGGATATTTGGCATGGCCATGTGACTTTCTTGTTTACATGGTTATAGTTTCCTTGTTAGGTGTAGACTCTCTTTTTCAGGTAGCCTTGGGGGCTTTCCAGTTTTACTTAATGTAGTAGAATTATTCAAAGGGCATACACAGTTATATACTAGTTTCTTAAACATTCAAGACCATTTGAAGAATTTTTTAGAACTTTAGAGACCTGGGTGGATATCTATTGGGATGTTTATCCCACACTCTGTTTAGGCCTCCTTGGGGATGAAAAGAGATTATATGGTTGTAGGTGATGATAGGGAAAAATTCCCTAGAATAGGTTATTGGTTATGGATTTGGAGCAGGGGCTAATAGGACCAAGATGAGGCTTGCAATGCTGAGATACCTTTTAGGTTTTGTTTTCTCTTTTGGATACTTGAATTGTGTTGTATTTCCATGTATTATTATGGATGAATCTAGATACTTGTAAAATCTACATCATGATGTATATGAGACACTTCATGTTATTGATATGTATATTTTTGTCTTGAATTATCTTCAGTTGACTGCTAATTTATTCACTTTCTCTATTGCATGTTTTCGAATTCCACTATGATACACTAGTAATGAGAGAATAGTCTCCCCACTGACTCACCTAGGCCCTTGATACTAGTCGATATCCTCTAGCATTTAAGGAGATACACTTGAGGCTATGTGACCAAATCGGCTAAGGGAAATGTTTAGGGTGGCATCTCAGTTTTGGATGTTACATCTGCTATCCCAAATGACCATGATAGCAACATCGTCCCGCCCTAGCAACACCATCATGCTGCTCTGCCTCAGTTGCTCCCACCAGCTTCCACCAACCATACTCAAACATCTGCATCAGATCCCTACAGTCACCTCCCCACTTTCCCTGCACACCAACGCCTCCCCTACCGACCTGCCACCACCTTGGGCCACCACAGATAGCCGTTGGAGGTTCTTCTTCGGTGTCCCCTTCCACAGGCCAGTGCGACCACACTAGGGGACTAAAAATTATTTTAAACACGTATTTGGGAATCTCAGAATGAGATCATCATAGCCACAAGCTTCTCTCAACATTTTTTCAGAGTTTGGATGCTTCAAAAAAATAAATGATGAAGAACGTATGAAGAAAATGCAAATAAAAGATAAGGATTCATGTTTGAAGCAATGGATTGATGAACATGTTAGGTTGTTCATTGAAAATAATATAAAAAATGAAGTAACAAATTTAAAACAATGTTGATTAAAATTAAAACATGCAATAGAACTAAAACTATAAGAAGAAAACTACTTCTATTTTGTCACTTGAAGTAGGTGACACATCCATGATGCTTCCTATGTGATCCACCAAGGTTTTGTTCTTGATTCTTCCTCGATATGCTGAAGAATTATGAGTAATGTTTTATTGGAAAAAGGAGATATAGAGACATAGTATAGTGGGAAAGGTAAATAAGGCCTAACTCTAATTATTTCAATCAATACTCTTTATAGAAGCCTCGCTTGGCGTAGAATCGAAAATTCCCACACCCCCTATTTTTATGTCATGCCTATAACAAAACCCCATTCAAAACTCGAACACTGTCTCAGATTTCCAAATTGAGTCCACATTTGAAAGTTAATTAGTTTGAAATTAGAGGTAAAATAATTAATTTTAATTATTTTATTTATGATTTTCTCTTAGGAGTAATTTATCACATAATCCCTAAATTGAAAAAATTTATACACCACATAGGGTAAACGCCACATTCTGGACTAAACAGTGGCCTTGGATTTCTGATCGGAACTACCATTTATGATATATCTCATTTTTGGCACATGCATAGTAAAAAAACAATAATTATTTTTGGATAATTTATTACAGACACACTAGGCCTCAGAATTTAACATCGCCTCAATTCATATCACTACAATTAAATGTATAAATAGCCCAAATTATTACACGGGAAAAAATGGGTCTCTACATCATTCCCTCCTTCAATATTTTTGTCCCTAAAATGTAAAACAAGGGAAAAAAGTGGGATACTGATCCTGTAACTTGATCTCCCACTCCTAGGAAAACCTACACCTTTTCATGCGATCATAGCATGTGAACCAGAGGGGTTGTTCATCCTCATGAGGTATGCTCTCGTCGATGAAATGCAAAGAAATAGACACATATCTCCCCAGTTGTGACATGTGTAAGATTTCATGAACCCACTCCAGTTATTGGGGGTAGGGTAAGGTGGTAGGAAACCTATTTATATCTTTTCATGGTCTTGAATGACCCGATGAAACTTGGGGGATAAACCACTTCCTCAGTTAAACTTATACATCTCATGTCATGCCTAGAATCACTATTTGTGTATAGAAGAGGGTCTCATGATCCCATCCTTAAAAATATCCATCCGGCGTAACACCCCTGGTTATCTGGTCATGCAATATTTCATAGTCTATGTCTTAAAACTGAGAATCTCTTACATTCTTGAAAAGAAAAGGAGTCAACACCATCGACTGAAGGAAATTTGTACCCTATTGCTCCACTAGGGTAAGATATAGAGAATCTATCTACTTCAAAACATCCCACAGTAGGAAAGCATTGGAATTCCTTCTAAGGGAATCCACTACAACATTTCTCACTCTCAGAACATAGAATATCTCATAGTCATAGTCCTATAAGATGTTCAATCATCATCACCGACTTAGGCTCAAGACTCTCTTGGTAGTGGCGTACCTGAGACATTGGTGGTCTATGAAAATCACAATATGCCCTCCCTAGAGGTAGTGTATCTACATTATTAGGATGAAGAGTACCACTTTCAACACAATATAGTGAGGCTTGGATATCTATTCATGGGGTCTCCTTCACCTCGATCTGTACTTGATAACTACTGTATCAAGGTTGACGTTGGGAATGCAAGGTACCAAAAAACAAGGAAGGTGAGTGAACACATCCAACCACAAGAATCATAACATGGAAATAATGTTTCATACTCCATGTGTATTTTTTCCCTTATAAGGAGATTAATCCCTAAACCAGGCACTTCCCCATACCCACTAGAGATATCCTCAGAAATAAGTGTCAAGCAGGATAAAATCCACTGGAAACCCCTGGACCTGTTCTAACAATCCACTACACAACTCTACTCAAAATGTAAAAATTATAGAGATTAATCCACCAAACCTTGATATTATCCTCTTTGTGTGTAACATAATTTCCCTCATAGATCTTCTCATGTCACAAAAACCCATCTTGGTGTAGGAAGTACCCCTCTTCCCCATGCATTCAAACTATATTGAACATCACTGACACACGGTTACAATAACACCTCATGTCTCCTTGGTAAAACCTCAACCATGGATAAGGGAGGAAAAAAGTACTTCTCGTAGTGTCTAAAAAGTTCTATTGAAAAAATTAGAAAATACAAATGGTGTACCTCTTATCATCTCATGATATTTAGGATCGTAGACATCCAATGCTTGTGGTTGTCTATGGACCCACCTACCAGCTTCTTAAATTTGACGTGGGTAGCTTGGTTGTGGTGGAAAGACCTTATAACATTGTCCCACCACCTCCAGCTCCTCCTGGTACTTTTCTAACACCACTTCCCTAGGAACCACCCTAATTATAGTTTTTTCACTGCATTGTGGTCCACCTACTACCTGTCTGGTGTTCGTAGAATTCCCTTTCATACAGTCTCATTCCATGTGGCCTCACTTGTCACAAGAATGACATCATCCCTCCTCATGTCATTCTCATTATCGGTGGTGCCTCATCCCTATACGACTATGTGTATGAGACTGACTATGGGAGGGTATTCTACCTTGAGATATTGTCGACTGATTCCTTCTTCTTTTGGAAGATGTCTCACCTCTATTGCACTCACTTCCACAACTAGTTTTATGGTGTCCCTATGAAATAATTATCTCTATAAAAAATTCCTACTCTTGTACCTTGACATTGGTGTGGATTCATAAGGGTACTATGATATCACAGATCTATCTATGGAGTGCTTTCTCAAACTTCCAGGCTCATAATTAACTGTTATACGTCATATCTAGAGAGTTGTGATTAAGGTATGTGAACCTAGACACATACACAATCATTATCATCCATTCCTTCTAAAATAGAAGGAGCTCCTGATGTCAAGTGGAGAACAAGAACGAGGGGTAGAACTCCTCACAAAACAGTTGTTAAATGTTGTACAATGAATGATTTGACTCATCGTGTAACTGAGTATCCATGATCCACCAACACCTGGATGCTCCATGGAAAAGGATGGATGTCAAATCCACAATCTAATCTGTTAGTGTCCGTAAATTCCTGAAGTGTTAGACCTCCAACTCTAACCACACCTCTACTGCTTGAGGATCTAGCTCACCAAAAAACCTCAGCGGTCCTAGGCACTGAAACTGAAGAAGTGCGCTCAAACTATGCATGCCCTCATACTGCTCTGATAGGGTTTTTTTCTACTCAATAGGTAGAGGTGTTTCTACCTATCCCCTAGAGAAAGGGGATCACATGGTGGGTCCTGAACTGAGGCCTTGTTGCTCATAGTATCATTGTTATGAACTAGAGCTGGCATCCTAGCTGGTTTTCATCCTGGAGACATCATGAATTTTATCAAGAATAACCCCAGTCAGATGAGGATATATTGATATATCAAAAATTATGGGGATATGACTCAAGAAGGACATTCAAACACTCAATGTTATATGTTCCATGTACTATTTTTACCTACAATACGTTTTTATGGGTGTTGAGTCAAAAAGCGGGTAAATAGGGTCCTGGTGAATGGTTATGTCGACCGCTCATACAAACACTGCACTCCACATCATGAGAGCCTCTCTTGAGATAAATCAACATTAGTTCACTAAACCCAATTGATACCGTTGTATGGAAACGTCCTAACAATATCTCAAGTGTGGAACCACTTATGATACAACTTTGTTATGACAAAACCCATGACAGGCTCGAGCCACGACTACCCCAAGCCCACCTCCATAGGCCAGGGGCTGGCGACTAGTTCTAAAGGCACAACAAAATTAGGGATGCCTTCGCCTAAGAACTTGTACACATACATGCAACCAACTAAATGAAAATAGTGCATAGGAAAAAGAAAAAAAGATACAAAACATCTATATATAAACCATATGAATGCATCGACCTCTAAAATGTACACGTACAGATAAGTAAACAGAAATATAAAAGAGGAAAAACACACAGCTAACCAAAAAAGTGCCATACCAAACACCAGGTGAAAATTTAAAGTAGTTGGGAGAGTCCCTCTCTCGATTCCCTAGTCACGACCACCGCAAACGTTCTAAGAACCTCATTTTCTTAGCTCCTTTGAAGTCATGATTAACCTATATGTCATCTTCAGGGGTACACCAAGTGATGAAAAAGCCCATGAAGGGGTTAGTATAAAAATACTCATTAGGAATACCCTAATAATCAAGGGAGGAGTAAGAGATTTACTAAATAATGGAGTAGTAGATAGATCAAGGTATAGTAAAACAGTTTATTAAATAAGGGTTGATCAACCCAACGAATGAATGAATTAAGCTCATCCAACCATATGGAGGTTAATATGGTGAGAAGATGAAATTATCATTGATTCTTCACTACCTATAATAGTAGATTAGGTCTCATTCAACCTTGATAATATAGACAAGAAAAAAATGTGGTATACCTCACACATCTTCACAACTCCTAGAAAAATAGTATTAAAAACCAAAGGACTGTGTAAAAAAACTAGGATATATATATATATATATATTCTCAACCAAAGAATACAAAACAAGGGAGTAAGGGGATCTCTATATCCCAAGCTCGGACTAGGAAAATTGAGAGGTCAACCGTTCCAGAAGTAACCACTAACGCCTATCATCCCACACATCTACCCCAAACTACAAGTAAAAGGGTCTGAATCACCACACCTTGATACTATCCACTTTTGGAGGGTATATCTCACCCACATGATTTTGGGTTTCACCAAAAGTACATGTCTTTGTAGGAAAGGATCCCCAATTTCATGAGAGTTCAAATTGACATCAAAGAACATCTTGTCATTGTTCCTCATAAATGATAGTTTGTGTCACAAAGGTCGAGGAACCATCCCCATCATGGCATGAGGATTCTACTTTAGTATCATCGAGGACCCATCCCAATACTTGATGGAGGGTTCTACTCTGAAAATATTGAGGTCCCATTCCCAGCCTGGCAAGAGTGTTCTACTCATAAAAGATTTTCATCCCATCCTTATAAGAGATGGAGGGTTATACTTGGAACTTGCATTGGGGGACACTGCCATGCCCAACTAGTGGTATGCCTAAAATAGCTAGGGACATTCCTGTTGGATGGTAACTCTCAACAAATCATCTAGGAACACGAGAAATCCTTACTGGATGGTATCTCTCATAAGAAAACTGTTGTCATTAGTGCTGCCCTGAATAGGCCTCACAACCGGAATATCTCACATCATATCTCATAAGCCACTATAGAGGGAACAATCACATTATACCCAAAAACACTCAGGATAAGCTAATCATATGCCAAAACATGAGTCCAAAAGAAAGGGATGTGATAGATAACAGAATTTGTAATTTGGTACAAGGCGTGTGTGGGTCCCACATGTTGGGTGGCCCCACCTCCTCACCTAGACATGTACCTAACCATTAACATGTATTAAAAAATAATAATGTAGCCTAGGCATGTTGGCTTACTCCCATAGTACTTAACACACCTAGTCAAAAGTCTAATGAGTTCATGACTCTTGATGTTGATCCGAAGGTCCAAATGTGTAATTACGCTAGCACACCTCCTCATACGGCACAAGAACATTTGAGAACATCTCTTCATACATATTCTCCACTCTCAAAAGATTTGAGGTTGACCAAAACCATGGGTTATCTTCAAACACATAAGAAGGATCTTCCACCAATATTCCTTTGATTTTTTCACATTTAATGAGATCTCATACATGGTTTCTCTTGTCCCAATGGATCACACTGTTGTGATCCTTGCGGAAAAACACACATTAATGACTACTCATTCTCCCAAAACAGATATCCGATGTAAAAGTTGTTTATTGTCGCATATCACTCAAAAGGTGTCTCATAGGGCCCATTCCATAGTCCCAAAACATGTTATTTGGATTTCACCATTTCCATACTCTCAGAAAAACACATGGGTTTGACTACCTGATCATCAAAAATTTATACCCAGTGAAAATGTTTCATTTCATTGCAAAATGTGTGAAATGGCCCCCATAGGGCCTGCACCTCGACTTTAGTTTTAACACCCGAATGTAGTCTCAAAAACATTTTCACCGAGATAAGGGTCATACCACAGCTGACAGCACATCAAACATACATCTTGATTGCATGACTGGTCTTATGTATGATTTCTAAATAATAATAATTAAATAATTATTATTAAATCTATGTGCTTCACTAAACTAAACCCTAGAACCATGTATTAAAAGTCCCAACATGATCTTAAAATATTCTCCTCAATTAGAGGGATGTTTGGCCAAATATGGAACATCCATTGGACACATAGTTTCAAATATATGGAATTAAAAATCGATGGGGGATTTATTAGGACCGTTCTGGCCCATTCTGGTCAGCCCACGGCCCAGCCCGCCTTCTCCCAACCTGAAGGCCCACTCCCGTATCCCAGCCTGCATCACTCAATCACACTCCACTAGAAAACACTCTCCAGCCATCATGGCAGGTCCTCCTCCCTCCCCTGGGTCAACAAAGTGGACCCGAAAAGCATGAGTCTTAGTCCCCCCGGTCGCCACCACACCTGATGACGTGGCCTCCTACCGATACTCAATTGTCCCGCCTAACCGCATCATTCGTTCTACCCTGCCCTCGTGACACCACCATGTTTCTCAACCTATGGAACTCTAGTAAAATTACGCCTAGCCCACTAAACTAGCTTTACCAGAGCCCCACATGCACTAGAACTCAAATGTAAAGAAAACATACCTAGATTTGATCTCTCAGCATTTGCGACACTTCCACGATGCTTCCTCTATAATTCGCAAAGGTTCCTCTCTTTATTTTTTATAAATCTATTAAATAATGGGGAATAATAGTTGAGATGATATAAGAGAGATATAGACTTAGTAGAGATAGATAAAGATAAATAAGGGATAACCCTAAATAATTACCTTAATCTCTATTTATAAGAGCCTCCCTCACCATGGAATCTAAAATTCCGACGCCCAGTTTTTTATATTATGCCTAGGAAAAACACACCATTCCATAATCAATGACGGTCTCAGATTTAATATAAATCTACCTGTTCAAAAGTTATTAGGATTAACATCATGGGTAAAATAAATAAGCATAATTATTTTATTTATGAATTTTCCCCTGGGTGGTGATTTTCACAGAAGTCCCGCACTGACAAAATTTATACCCTTCCTAAGGTAAAAGCCACATTCAAAACAAAATTTTGGCATGGTTTTCTGATCTAAGATATTATTTAATAGATTTCAGATTTCCAACATGTTCATAATACAAAAACCCTTAATATTGTTGTATAATTTATTTTGGACACACCGGGCCTTAGAATTGCACGTCGTCTTAATGCCGAGATCTGGGATTATATGTAGATATATTCCAATGTCTTACAAGTTAAAATCTAGGTCTTTATAGTGGATTCAATCCCTAGTCCCTTCAAGATCATTTTAGAATATATAATTATTTAAATAACTCATTGTATGGCTATATAATTCACTCATCTCATAATGTAAAACATATAATATTTTTCCATGTAAATAGGAAAACATTAAAATGGTTACGAAGAAAATACTGATATGTTGTCTATTTATAAGACAATAAAGATATATTTGAATACCTGTTTCATAATTTATATTCATATTTTGTGGTTGAGTTTTCTATAGATCTCACACATGATGTCATTCCTCCATCAATGAAATCTTATAGAATGTCACCAATTTTATTATAGAAATTGGAAAAGAAACTCCATGAGAATCAATATAAATATGTAATATTACAATGTGCATCACCACATGGTGTAAAAATTCTCTATTAAAATAATAATTCATCAATGCATCTCTATATTGATTATAATGAATCTAAAATGAAAAAAATGTGTTTATTAACCTATATTGATGAAATTTTAAATCAGTAATGAGGAGGTAAAAACAATCAAATGATTGAATTTTGAATTGGATATCATTAAATAATGCTGAGAACCGGATGCTAAATCCAAGAATGTATTCAATACAACATATAGAATTATTGAATTCGTATTTTATGTATTCTAACAAAAAAATCTCCTGTTATCAACAGGGATATGACTAATATATTTTTTAGAGATTGAAAAAATAGTTTCATTGAGTAAATTTTTGTATATATTAAATTGTGTTCAAATAGAATGGAATAACAATATTATAATTTGATAATTTTGATGAACAACTTGTGAAATTAGAAAAGGTATTCTAAAATAAAAAACATTAAATTATTTCAATTGAAATTATCATTCTCAGGTAATTTAATCACAAGTAATAGTTTATTTTCATGTCCATAAAAGTATAAATATGTTGATGATCCACCTAGACCACCCAGTAAAACTAATATCCATAGTTTTGATGGACTACATGGACACTATCAATGATTTTTTAGAAATTTATCACAATATTAAAATACATAAAATATAATAAATCAGACGGGAGAATTTCATTTATAAATTTAGCATGATGAAAATTTCATAGATCTTAAGAAAATATAGTTTAGTACACCTATAATCAGAATATCATGGGGTGGAGAATGGTTTATATTGTAAAATGAAGAATCAAAGATTGTATTGTGTGTTTTTATCAATATATTTTTCATAGTAGTTTCATATGCATCATTTAAAATAATTTTTTATTATATAAATTACATGATGCATGATTTAGATATTGTATAAATAATATTTACATTAATGATATGGAGGTAGAATATCTACGATGAAACACGTGTCATATATTCAAATTAAAAGATTTTAATTTATATATTCTTAAAGAAGGATTTAAACATGTCCTAGAGAATATGGTTTGAGTTTATTAAGAAATATGATTTAACAATAAAATTCCACCTATAGAAGGAAAACAATGTGGATGATTCTCAATGTAATAATTATCATGATACCTTATCCATGTTGAGGATTTAAAGGTAACTAATAAAAAAATTATAATAGGTGGACATTAAAATAAAAAATGATAGGAAGAAATCATAATATTTATAAATGAATGATCAAAAATTCATCCAAGAGAAGATCAATGAGGAATAAGAGAAGGATGTATAGATATATATGATGTTTTGAAATATTCTATAGATTAATTTTACTTATAATTTAATTATTAAATTCATGAAATAAATATGTGTCCCATAAAAACCATTAATATGTTGAGTTATCATACATATTTTTTTTCACATTATCTTTCATATGGATCTATCTAATGCACTTCATGGGATGAATTGTTAAACTTCATCATGTTTATATGAAGTTGGAGAGAACAATCCTTTTTATTGGATATTTCATAATAATTCTTTTTTATATTCAAACTATTAAGAGGTATCTTAAAACAATGAAATTCTAAAATGATTACTATTTATATAATTTTCAGTGATATTTTGAGAATTTTAACACCCCCAAATTCCAAAGTACAACTTTTTATTAAATATTGTTTATGACATCCAACACCAAGTGTAAAAAGTGAATATATTAACCAGATACATTACGATTTTAAATACATATAAAATATTATATAGCTTATAATTTGAACAATGCTAAATTATCTTGCATTTCATGCAAGAGATTACTTCATTGATTTCTTACATTACACTTAAGAGCAACACTCCTCAATAGCTTTCATTACAGGCGAATTCGATTTTCACCAAATAACAATATATTACTAATTTTTTTAATATATTATGATATTACCTACACATTATGTTAGTGGTTATGAATATTATTAACTATATTATGAAAATTTATGTTTTATAAAAATATAAAATTAATTAATTATTTACCAATTAATGAGAAACTAAAATAAGAACCAATTTGAAATAAAATGAAATATTATTATTTTCAAACATTCAAAGGAGTTTTGCCTTAATAAAAATAATTAATTATAAATAATGAATGAATTTAATGAAATATATATAATATATATTCACTAAAGTATTTTTTATAATCATCTAATAAGTTAAATATGAAAAATATAAGATCAAACCCAATTGCACACATTAAAACCAATATTTTTATATGCCAATTTTACCACCTTTTAGCGGAGAAACAATTTTAAATATTAATTTTCATAAATTAATTGATTTAATTTTTCAAAAATATACTTAATATTTTAAATAGAAATATGAAAAATATTTTAGAATAAATTATTTTAACTTTATATAATTTTTTTTATTGAATTGTGAAAAAGACTAAATTTTAGATCATAAATTGTTTTTCATCTAATTTATTTATAATTATTAATTATAAATTTAATTGATTTTAAAGTATAATTAAATAATATTTTTATGAATTAATAAAATTTAGGTCATTTTAATCAATTTCACTTTGAAATTAACTATATAAACATAGAAAACTTTTGGACACCTTTACTATAAAAACCAGCAATGTCGTACCGTCTACATGATTAAATTATAATTAATTTCTACAAATTCTGTGACTGTAATTTATAAAAATTTAATCCATATTTTTAATCAAATATACTTTATAATGTATAATAATATGAAATTTTCGTTAAACCAAAAATATTAGTTACTGTGATTAAATTTAATTACAATTTTTAAGGTTAAATTAAGATTAATAAGAGACTAATCCATAAACGTGAGGCCCAAAATGTCCTGTACACTTAAACAAGATCTATGTTATGGAAAAATATATAACACATCTTCACTTTTATCTAAATTTTACAATTATTGGATCCACATTCAACATGAAAAAAATTGTAATAATTCGTTTGTCAAAATATTAAATGAGTGGCACTTCTCTTCGACTATAAATGGCCACCACTTCTTCTCATTACTCACACCTCTCAAACCACATAGGTTCAGAAAATATAAGATAAAATATCTTCCCAAAATCCCACTCCTAGACCTTGAATACTTTATTTAGGAATAAATCCTTTCAAATAATCCCTTTGGTATAAACCAAAGGGAGTTACCAGGTTTTTAAGGTAACAGATTCCAACGATCACTTTAATATCATTTAATCCTCCATGCATTAATTTTTTCTAAATAATTATTATAAGATGAAACAAGTATATAAAATATAATATGACATTTTTTATAAAGTTTTCTACCTAAACGTACACACACTTCTAAATATAGGGTAACAATCATACACTTTCCGTGTACGGTGAACTACTCCCTCACGAAACAATGATTGTTCATTTTTCTTTTACCACCTATCATGGTGGATATTATGATGGAAAATATGTTTATATATGTTATATACTATATTCATAATGTCTTTATTCTTATATAATTATTTTATAAAACATAACTCTATATATTCCATTTTTTATAAATACAATAACATTGTTTGTGGAAATGTGGACTACCGCCTCCTCAAAGCGGTGTGATTCATTCACAATATACATGAAACATATAAGTGGTGGTTTTAATTAAACATGTGTAACATAAAAAAAATATATGATTTTAATTAAATTATTTCCTTTCTATAAATAATATATATATATATATATCATTTTTTTATTACTTTTTCACACACACTTAAAAAGTGATAATATTGTTCATGGACGTGTGGACTACCGCCTCTTCAACACGATGCGATTCATTTTACATAACAATAATTCTATATATAAGTATAAATTAATAAATAATATTGTATATATGATATATTTATCATTCGGTAAATATATTATTCTACTAATCTTCATTACCTAAAAATCATTGAAAAATGAGACTATTACTCATGCATACGTATGACACACTATCACCATGATTGTAACATTGACTCACTTTTCATGACCATATTTAATTAGTGTTTTTAATGTATAATTTATCTATTAATATTAAAATTATTTCATGATTATTATTCTGTGGTTGATATATAGTGACCGCTCTATCCATATTTGATATACCAAAGTTGTTTTTACACATAAACTGAATTTTGTCAAAACACTTGATGTAAATATTATTGGTTAATTAATTTTATAAAACATGGTAATATGTGACATAAAAATAATGAAATTCATAAAAAATGTTATAAATAAAATAAAAAATTATCATAAGTTTATAATAAATTAATTTAATGACTTTCACCTAAATGGAAATGGAAGGTAAGGGATTTTGTTGCAATTTACATTCTATTGAAACTTATTTGTTGTTATACACCGTGTATATTTTATATAGTGTATATACAATAACATAACATGATATATCTCGAATGTAATTACTCTCATGATATTATAACTTCCACTTAATTTTATTCCTTCATAAGGATTATGATTTAAAAATTTTCAAAGTGGTATTGGAAACTTTGGATTGTTTAAAGATTATTTTTCTATACAATAATTATAATGATATTTAAATGGTAGTTAAATTAATGGAAAATATATCAACATTATTCAACAATCCCTTTAGTTTTATGATCCTTTTATTATTCATGAAATTTTTCATAAAATAGTACTATTTTTTAACTTTTTGGTACTTACATATAAAAGATATTTTTTTTAAGAAAACCCAACATTATTTCTCCCTTTAATCAGAGAAACTACTTTCCTCTAAAATCCATGTTTTATTAAAAAGTTTCCAAAAGTGTTTTAAAATGGGTTGGTAAAGAAATTTTTTCCCTTTTTCCTTTTACTAATGTTTTCAATGGAATCTTATTATCTCTTTCTATACAAGGAATTTTTCTAACCTTTTTACTATGAAAAAGGGAAGTTATTTTTACATTGTATGGCATGTACGGACTCACCCATCATCAATCCTTAGATGCTTTTTTATCATGTTTCAAAGGTTATTTTTTAATTATTATTTTTTTAAGTTGATTTTTCAAAAGGTTATTCAAAATAAAAGGATATTTTCCCCAAGAATTTTTTAAAAATATCTCTTTATAATATTTTCATTCATCGATGACATCAACCCTTTATTTTAATCCAATTGGTGTATGTTTTATTGATACCATACATAATCCTACAATGAATGGTTTATGATATATTTGGTTATGGGTGTTATTCACATTATCTTACTTTATTCCTTTTCCCCTTGAAATATTCAATTCCATATGATCATTGAACATTGAATTTTCCCTATTATATGATATCATTTATCACGGATATGTTTATTACAGAAACTATATATCATTTTTTATAAGGTTTTCACTTTGAATGTAATTTGATTATTTGGGTAAATATTAATAAATCCTTATCTCTTAGTCCATATGCATATTTGATAATCCATATTGTTAAATAGAATATTCCATATATGTTGAATTTTTTGCACTGGTATGACATGGTCGGAACCCGGTTTTAGATATCCTCTTCATGCATCGGTAGTCTCATGGGAGAATTTATTTTGATAGCATCCATAGAATGGATTTTACATGATATATTGTAAATTGTCTTATGAGTGGAATTTATAGTAAAGGTAGCATGTACCTAGGGAACATGGTGTCCAATAATTGAGTATTTTTCTGATTTAATTTCAGTTATTATTCATCACTGATATTTTTCGTCAACATATCTATGGATTAAATTAATTTTTACTGGAAAGTGTTTCAGTTTCTTACAGTTCTATATTTATTTTCCCTATCTAGTTTGATGAATGGAGTGTGCTTAAAAATATTACCTTACCATGTTCTTTATGCATTTCCTTCTCATTTTGTTGATTACATGGTATATGTGTTCGGTTATTTACCATGCCATGATTTTTATTCTCATCGATTCATTATTATTTCTGGAATACGTTACCCATATTGTGTATTTGATATCACCCTTATTATGTTTCCTTTCCCCAAGAATCCATGAAGTGTAAAATAAATGATATATAGGAATATATTATAGGGAATAATGTTATTCTCAAAGTTATTTAGAAAAATAAATTATTTTGTAGTTAGTGTATTAATTTTTGATACAAAACTCATTTATGTATCTAGTTTACCAAGACAATTAAAATCTTAGTCGTTATAGGTTTGATTACTTATAATCATGATAATGTAATTGATAGAAGAAACCAGCTTTGGAATTTTGTGGTTCGGGTCCCTATAGATGGCATCCGAAGAAGTTTAGTATCAACCTTGGGAAATAGATTTTGGTAAACCTAGATTAGAGAACATATCCAAAATGTAGAATTTGAGTATAAGTATAGAATAGAATACTACAGTTTTAGTTAGATAGATATTATATTGTTTTCTTAGAAATAATTCTATATCTGTATACTATAAGTGTTTGTGGTTCTGGAACAGATATACCTGGGAGTAATAACTCTGATAAAGTGTGTAGTTCCGGACTCGGTCTAACCTATTACATGAAAATGGGGCTTACTATGCAGCTGTTTTGACATTCAGGGGGAATATTCTTAAAAAAAATTAATTTTTCTTTACAAACCACTATTAATGATTTTGACAATGAATAACCTGTGTTAAAGATATTTTTTTATTGAATATAAGGTTTTGTGGTTCAAAAATCCTTGAAATTATATTATGGATAAATAATTTACCAATAAGGGACCAATGCTAAAATAAAATAGATTAAGTATTTATCTCCTGAAAATGTTTTGAAAACCATAGATAATATTTTTTTTAGATTTTTTTAATGATGGGGCTGAAGCCTCAATTTATTATATAAAGATAAGTCCTATTTAGTGTTGGTAGAGGGAGAACCATTACATAGCCTGAAGGCCCAAGGCCAAGTGGCTTGAATACATTGCTCGAAAGCCTATTTTTTGGAACAAAGGATGCCTTAGTGAACATTACTGCAACAGTACCCATGATGCTACTATTACTATTATAGTGTAGCCACCGCTGCAGTACCATCTACAGTTCCTCTACCGCTACATTGTCGCCACTGATATATTTTTTTCGCTACTACAGTTCTACCGCCACTAGAGTACTAATACAGTGCCCTGCTATAGTGCTACTACTATCCCCTGGAATTATGTCCCTTCCCAGATTTGATTCTGGGTCTTTTGAATGCCATACAGGAGCCTGTACCACTTGGGTGACAACCAATAAAATCTGGTAAGGCTACAGGTCTTGAACCCATGACCAATGGACCATAAGTGTTTCACACTAACCACTAACCTACAGAATTTCATAGTTAATTTTTGTTTGTTTTTATTAAAACAATTTCATGAATAAATTATAATTATGAACCAATAATATCACTAATGAGGATTAGAGATTAATTTATTAACCATATTAGTTTTTAAATATAGTTAGGGAGAAATAGTTATAATTTTATCTCTTTTATGTTCCTTATAATCTATTAAATGTTTATTTTAGTTCTTTAAGCATCATTATTAATTTTTGGATATCTATTTCTTGAATTAATGGGTGAATTAGAATTTGATCAAAGCACAACCAAAATATGGAATTGTTCACATGAAATTTAAACGTATCATGTATGTAAATTTCCTTATATTCATAGGTAGTAAACGAATTACCCAACATTATGAAAATTATTTAGAAACAAAAATTTTTCCGAATACCTTATTTTTTTTCAACCGATGGTTTTTAAATCATCAATGAGTTTTGTCATTGAGACCCTCACCTTTATATTTATCATTCTATTATTAGTGATTGATGACATTATTCAATACTTATAAATATTTACACTATTCCTACAAGTTCTTATTTTTCACTTTCCACTTTTTTCCTACAACATAGATACCTAGTTACATGGTATTCCATGTGACATTTTTTACCTCACATTCTCTCTTTTCTAGAGAATATTTTAAGAACCCTTCCCATGTTGTGATATTTCAATGCAAGAAATGTCAAACAATGTATTACCAAGATCGAGTTTAAATTGTGAGGACACAATTTAATTAATGTGGGATGAATGTAACACATCAAAATTCTAAATTAAAACTTTTTATTCAATATTGTTTGTGACAAGAAACACCAAGTGTGAAAAGGGAATATATTAACAGAATACATCACAATCACAAAAAATATAATATATTTTGTATCTTGTAATGCATGAAACACTATGTTATCCTACATAGAATATAAGATCAACCTTCCTTGATATCCTTAGTTAAATGCAATACTAACCTTCTTTAATAGCTTCTGTTGTATACAAGACCGAGTTTCACCAAATAAGAATGTATTATTAAAATATTATTATTTAATATAATATGATATAATCTATCTTCTATGTTAGCAGTTATGAATAGTAATAACTAACATATTAAAATTTGTAGTTTATATAAATATAAAATGAATTCATTGGTTACCAATTAATGAGAAATGAAAATAAGAACCAAATGGATAAAAAAACAAGTATTTTTTTATGCTTCCAAAGGAGTTTCGTCTTAATAGACAATATTAATTAATATTAGTGAATTATTTTAATGAAATATAAATTTTATATATATAATAAAACATTTTTTATGTTCACCAGTTATTTTTCTTAGGCATAAGATAAGAACAAACCGAATTTCACACATAAAAACTTATATTTTTATATTGAATTTTAAAATCTTTTAATGAAGAAGTCATTTTAAATATGAATTTTAACTCTTTAATAGATTTAATATGTCAAAATAAACATAATATATAAAATATAAACAAATAATTTTTTTAGGTTAAACATTTTGTATTTTTCTATGATGTTTTGTTTTTTAATGAATAGTGAAAAATATTGAATTTTAGTTCAAAACTATTTTTTCATATTATTCATTTATAAGGATAAATTATACCTTACTTTATTTTAAAGTATAATTAGATCATATTTTTAAAAATTATTCCAATATAATTCATTGTATTAAATTTCTTTTTGAAATTTACTATAGAAACATTGCAAACTTTTGGATGGTTTTACATTAAAAATCGCATTGTTGACCCAACTATGAGAATAAATTTATATTAATTTCATCCACTTATGTGATTGGAATGTGAAAAAAATGATTCCATATTTATAATAAAAATAATTTCTAATTTCTAATAAGACAAAAAATAACCTAAAATATTATAGAAGGTGATTAAAATTAATTACAATGATTAAGGTTAAATTATGATTAATAAGGGCCTAAATCTTAACCATAAAGACCAAAATGACATATAACCTTTTCCAAGATTAACTTAATGTACATATTCATACCCTATCATATATTTTTTTGAAATTTTACCATTATTGGATCCACATTCAACATGAATGACGTGTTATGAATTTCTTTGTTAAAATATTACAAGAGTTCCACTCTAACTCCACTTGAAAAGGCCACCACTTCTCCCCACTACCCAAACATCTAATCCCACTTATATTCTTCCAAGATATTACCAAATATATTCCTATAATCCCTAAAATCAACATTGAATCCAATATTTGGGCAAAAATCCATCCCAATGAATACCTTTGGTAAAAACCAAAATGAGTTACCTTATTTTTAAGGTAAAGTTTTCAAACAATCTGTTTTCGTTCATTTATTCCTCCAGCCCTTAAATTATTTTTAAATACTTATTATATAGTGACAATAGTATCAAAAATATTATTTAATGTTGTTTTAATAATATTTATACCAACACTCACACACCCTTCCATGTAATGGGTAATATACATATTTTTTCTCTATACGGTGAACTACAACTTCACAAAAGGATGATTATTTATTTTTCAATTACCACCTCCCATGGTGGTCATTATAATGGAAAATAAATTTATATATATTATATAAAATATTTATACTGTATTTATTTTATATAATTCTTTTATAAAACATTCCTATATACCTTCCATTTTTTATAAAGATGATAACATCATTTGTGGAAGTGTGGACTATCGCCTCCTCAAAGTGATGTGATTCGTTCACACTATACATGGAATATATAAAGGATAGTATTAATTAAAAATAGGTGACATACATAAAATATATATGATATTAATTAAATAATTTATTTTTTATAAATATAATATATATATATATATATCATTTTCTTTATTTCATTTTAACACACACTTAAAAAGTCAAACATCTTTCGTGGACGTGTGGACAATCGCCTCCTCAATATGATTTGATTCCTTTTAAATTGAAATAATTATATATATAATCATATACGAATAAATAATATTGTATTTTTTATTTAATTATCATTATGTAAATATATTATTCTACTTACCATCTTTTCATAACGATCATTAAAAAATAAGAACGTTACTCATTCGTACCTATGGCCCACCATCCCCATGATTGTAACATTGATTCATTTTTCATAACCATATGTAATTATTGGTTTGAAAAGATTAATTTATGTATTCATATATTAATTATTTCATTATTATTATCCAATATATTTTATATAATGTCCCATTTTACCATAGTTGACCTACCAAAGTTGTTTTGACACATATACCAAATTTGGTCAAAACACCCGACGTAAACAAAAATTATTAAGTAATTGTATATTACAGATTTATAAGTGAAATAAAATTAATGAAAATTTTAAAAATGTTGTAAATAATGTAAATAATTTACATAATTTTATTAGATAATAAGCTAAATGACGTTCACCTGAAATGAAACACATGGTAAAGGATTTTTTTCTCAATTTACATTCCACTGAGTTTTATTTATCGTTAGGAACCATGTTTATTTTATATAGTGTATAAAATGCCATTTTAAATTATATATCATGAATATAATTAATCTCATGATATTATAAGTTTTATTTTAATTTATTTATTCATGAGGTTTATGATTAAAAATTTCTCAAGGTGGTATAAAATACATTGGAATGTTTAAAGATATTTTTTCCTCTAGAATAATTATAATGATCTTTAATTAGTGTTTTTATTCTAGGAAATTATATAACCAGTGTTCAATGAACACTTTAATTTTCTTTTCCTATGGTTATTCATTACCTTTATCATTAAATAGTTCCATTTTTCCACACTTCAAAAGTTAATCATTATAGAAAATATTTTTTATAAAAAACCGACTTTATTTATCTCATTATTTAGAAAACCTATTTTCTTATAAAAACCAAGTTTTATAAAAATATATTCAAAAAAAATTAAAATGATTTTTAAAAAAACATTTTTAAACTTTTTTCTTTTTCTAATTTGTTTAATTGAATCTCTTTATTTATAAACAATTTAATTTTCTATCCATTTTACCACGAAACTGGAATGATAATTTTTCATTGTATTTCATGTATAGATTAACTATCTATAATTCCTTTTTGGATTTTTTAATGTTTAAAAGCGTAATTTTTAATTAAAATGTATCAAAAAAATTATTTTTCAAAATGATTTTCATTACAAAATTATATTTTCCTCAATAATTTTTTAAAAAAACTTTTTATAATATTTTCATTTATCAATGAAAAAAAACTTTTATTTTACTCTACTTGGTGTATGATTTATTGATACCCTTAATAATATATCTACATGGTTTATGGATTATTTTTCAAAGGATAGTATTCACATTCACTTCTATGGTTCCTTTTTTCCCCTAGAAATATTCAATTTCCTATGATCAATGAAAATTAAATTTCCCTTATTTTACCATATGATTTATCATAGATATATTAATTTCATTAATAGAATATCATTTTTATACATTTTTTACATTTAATTGTATTTGATTATTTGGGAAAATTTTGATAAATCATTATCTCTTACTCTATAATGATATTTGATAACATACATTGTTAAATGAATTATTTGATACATGAGGATTTTATTGGACCAATATGAAATTGGTGGGCCTAGTTATAGATAAGCACTTGATGCATTGGTAGTCTCTTGGGATGAGTCATTTTGTTATCCACCATAGATGGGTTTTTACCTGATATGTTGTAAATGTCTTGTGAAATGGCATAAAATTAAAGGCACTATGTACCTATGAAACATGGCATCCAATAATCAATAATTTTCCTTATTTAATTTAATTTATTATTAATTCTTGATATTTTTCATCAACATATCTAAGGATACATTTAATTTTCAATGGCATGTGTTTTAGTTTCCTACCTTTCCATATTTATTCAACTCTATCTTGTTATTTGAATTGAATGTGTTTCCATTTTGACCTTTCTATATTGTTTATGCATTTCATTCCCACTTTATTGATTATATGGTATGTGTTTTCAAATATTTTCCATTATAGTATTATTATTATCATTGATTCACTATTTCTTCTGCTATAATTTACCCTTTCTGAGAATTTGATCTCACCATAATTATTTTTTCTTTCCCTATGGATCCAAGAATAAAATTATGAAATATATAAAGGGATATACTAGATTTAATAATGTTATCATTAAGGTTATTTGCAAAAAAAATTATGTTGTAATTATTGTATTAATTTATAATACAATACTCATGTCTGTATCTGGTTTACCAAGACTACTATACACTTGGTCTTTTGGGATTTGATTACATATAATCATGCCAATGTAATTGATAGTAAAAAAAATTTCTGATATTTATGCGGTCATGTCATTAGCGGAATTATGTAATAAAATATTAATTCCTTATAATGTAACCATATAAGAGAGCTATGAGAATTAGGATGATGGTAAATTTTAACCATATATATTATCCATTCTAGTATCCCCAATCATATGGGGATTGTTTCTTATATAGTTTGATTTCTAAAAACCCTATATCATGTGTATATAGTATTCAATGAATAATATTTTATTATGTATATACCAAATCTATCGCATATAATACATATTATTTTTTATATCTTGGGTATGAAATATAATACAATGAACAAAAATTATAGTTTTTTAATCATAGAGATAATGTATTATGAAAAAAAACCACTCACCTCGTTAATTATCCTTCATGGAATATATAATTGTTGGAAGATGCATTAGATCCTATGCACGTGATTATACATATGTCACCACTCTTTTCATCAAAGTTACAAAATATCTTGCAATAAATTCTATTATGTAGATATAAGGAAACACATACTGATTTTAGTATGTATTATAATTTACAAACTTATATATTTGATAGATTATGATAGAAAAAACACTAAAAAAATTTAATAATGATTCATATTTAAAGGATAAGCATAAAGATTTATAGTCATTAAAATATTATGTCAGATCTAAATAGATTTTATATTCATTAAAACTATAGTGTTATCATTTATATCGTAATGAATAGCTATGAAAAAATTCAAATCTCCATAAACTAACAATAATTAACTCCATGTATTGTAACATGAAACCAACAAATATGTTATTTAATAACACCTATTTGTGTTATTATACCAAAACCAATGATGTCTATGGAATTATTTTTTCATATATGAAAAATAACGTTATAACTTTAGCTTGTTTTAAGGTAACGTACACCAGATCAAGTCATGGTTTTAAAAAAGTTACAAAAAATCAATACATTACTTAAAGCTAAAATTGATCATAAACTAACTTATTATTTATAAAATTAGTAATAAATATGAAGAATCCATCTTTAAAAACCCAAAATGAATCCACCAAAGAAACTAGTTTTAATATGCTCCCAAAAAGTGATTTTTTTAAACACTATACTTGTAGAAAAAATTGTGATTTTATGTGTTCAACCTCCATATTTAAAATTTTAAACACTATGATATCCATGAATTTATTGAGTTCTTATCATAAATTATAAAACATGATCATATAAAAAATACATAACACTTCATTTCACAATAATTGTTAAAACATATCATAATACTTCAAACTATATTTTAGAAGGTTTATGTACTTAGAGGCTTGATAAATAACCAACTTATTTAAAAAACATTCCTCATAATCTTCAACAAATAATATTAACACATATTACTCTACTATCCAATAATATATAAAACTATATAATATAACCTATCAAATATCAACTTAATAAAGGATGAGATAAAATACTAAATAAGGTTAAGTTTTGGAGATACCTATCAAATATTTTGAGAAAGAATAATATGATTATATGTTTATTAGAACATACTACAAATGAATAAATATTACATAAGAAAAATTTCTTACCTAATACATATATCATAAATAACGAGCTATGGAAAAAATCATTATCAAAAAATAAAATTTAATAATAAGTATGTGGCTAAATAAGTCAATAATAATTATATACCAAAATTTAAGATAGTAATAATATAATTTCAAAATATTTTATAAAAAATATATGAATCAAAAATTATTTCTTTTTTCAAGGATCCCCATGAATATGATCATCAAATTGAAGATAGATTCCCTTAATGGATTTGTTTCACTTCCTATTTACCTTAAACATTAATGGAATGGATTCACTAAATATTTCCTTAATGATCATTTCAAGAGATATAAATATTTATCTAATTCATTGGATGTGTATATAATTATGATCCTACCCATCTCTTAATGTAAACCATATAATCATTTTCCATATAAACTTAAAAGAATTCAGAATTCAATCATATAATAATTAACCCATGTGAAAAAATGAGTTATAATGAAATATTAAATAATAACATATCATTATACATACATATAATGATGGTGGATGGTATCATTAAATATAAACTTTTTAAATCATAAGAAATATTAATGAATGCCTGTATATTTGAAAAAACATTTATTGAAAAAGTGATTCTTTATTACAAAGTGAGAGGAAGTATCATTTAAAATTCTTATATACTATTTAAAAAAGAGACTAAATGACAAAAACATGAAAAGGAATTAGTTTCAAAAAAATAAAAAAACATATAGGGTATAAATCAAATTTTTAAAAGTGTATGTCATCTAGAAAATGTATTTTGGGGGATGAATTAAAATTAAAGAATAATTTTAAATATTTATAAAGAATGTCAAATAAATATAAAAAATCATTAGAAATTTTTTAAGAAGAAAAATACACAATGAAAAAACAATATGACATTAACTGGTCATTAAAATATTTACATGTGAATTTATAATAAAAAATAAATTCTATGAATTTAGAGGAGAATGATTTCAAGTAAAAAAAAGGGAAAAGGTCTGCTCTGCCTCCAAGTATCCTTTCAGTTAATTTATGAACCAAATGGGAATGAGATAGTAATAATACTTTTAAAAACATGAAATTAATTTAGGTGGTGAAAATATATGGGACTTATTAGTTATAATTACTATACATTTTAATTTAGAAGAAATGATATGGAATTCAATGTGAGACTAGAATCAAATACCTTACCTTATACATCTAATTGGTCGGATGAACTCAAAATATCTATGTAACAAATTTATATTTTTTTTCATAATGGTAATTATATTATTAAATGATATTTTACGTAATACTATTCCTTTATAATTAATTATTAATTATATATTAATTTTTAATTCTTATAATCAATATTCAGGTATCAAAAAATCATTTTTTCTATGCATGCTTTGGTTTGCAGGCTCTGGTCCTTTCTCATTATTCTTGGATTTAACACCACCAGAATTTTTTGATAATATATTATATATTTATTATATTATTTAATATTTACACAACAGTGTCATGGAAGAGATGGTGATGGATATCAAGGAATTCTTAAAAATAATTTTTTTTTTGATTTTGATTCAATAAAAGAATGGCCATTATTAATGAATATACTAATATATGCTACCATTAGAAATTATGAATACATAATAAATCCATAATTATATAATGTTCTTAATATTTTTTATTTTTTATGAGTCATTCATAATATAATTTTTATAAAATCCTTCATGTAGATGGTAAAACCAACCGAAATAAGAACACATTAGAACAATTGAATGGGTAATAACATATTATTATATAATAATTATAGAATAATAATATAATATTTAAATAATATTTATGATATTGAAAAAAAAATTGGAATTGAAGAAATATATTCATGAATTGTAAGATTATGATGATATAGAAGAATTATTAATTAAATTATAGAACCTATGATGAAATCATTAATCTCCACTTAGAGTGTATCTTATAAATGCGGAATTTTATAATCTTTCTTGGGACCATAGGTTCCCAAAAATTAGAGAGGTTTGTAATAGGGATAATTTTTGTATTAATTCAAGAAAATAATTTAAGTGATGGGGTTTTTTATGATGGTAGAGTGCGGACCCTTTTTGGTGATTTTTAATGTCATTTTCCATGTAGCACCTTCTTAATGTAAATGGTTTTCATTTTGAAATGTAAAGTGTAAAAAAGTGAAAAAAAATAATTGAGTATGGATGAGGGGAGGTATTTGATACGAAAATATATCCATTAAATGATTTTTTTGATATGTTATGGTCTTATCTAATAATCTAACATTTTAAATTAATTATGTAACTCTAATACTATATTGTAATCTAAAAAAATTGAACTATATTTGTTTTTAATAATTTATTTAATAATGATTCAATAAATTTTTTCAATAAATTTACATTATATAATTAAAATTATAAAAAAAATATATTTAATAGGTTAAATTTATTTTGAATTAATGTTATTTTCCAATGTGAATTAATACCCTATTTTTTATAAAATCATATATTTAAAAATTATTATTTATTTAACTATATATTAATGTATTTAATTTTATTTTATAATAAAGTATTAATCAATATATTTTGATGTTGTTTATTACACAAGATATCTAACATACTTGATTTATTTAAACAAAAATATGTACTGAAATCACTAGGTTTACCCTTTTATTAACATAGTAGAATTTATCACAATAATTTTTTTTACATTGATGAAAACAAAAGAGGGTGCTTCAGAATCCTTACAGCCTTTTGATCCCAAGTAGCTTCCATAGATTATTCTTTCATTTAAACATCATTAACCTAGTGAGTGGTCTTTTATCATATTACATTATCATTATGATTCAAAAAAATTACCTTATGTTCCTTATAATAGAGGTGATGACCACATTGTACAAAATATTAGTGTAGTACATGTGATATAATTGCTATATACTTAATCAATTATTATACTTCAAATTTATTATACACCTAAGAGAGTTTTGGTTGAAATAAAATATGATAAGCTAAAATCCTACCATGATAGAGGATTATGGAAGGGATAATATATATATTGATCAACCTTACCCTAATAAAAAATCTCATAAAACTCTTATATTGTTATTTTAGAATAAATTTATGTTTTATAACATCATTATATAAATATTACTCACAATTATTCAGATATTATTTATTTTAACATTATGTAGTTGTAATGTGCATCTAAATTGATTGAATATTCACTGAAAATTATTATAAATGATCAAGTTAAAAGGCTTGTGTTCTCCAAATTCATCTTAACTTGATGAATTTTTACACCTTATCCCATATAGTGCTTTAAATGGTTCTATATGAAATATATAGGGTAAATAGTATATGTATTAGAGCACTACCTAAGAACGGTGTTGATGGGACACATATTTAATACAAGAAATTTATAGTTCCATTATGATTAAATTAAAACTCTTTAATATTACATAACTTATTCTATATCTACAAATCCTTATCTTATGCCTCATGGATCTTCTAGTGGATGGATTGTTGAGTAGTCATTTCAAAATATTACAGTTTATTCTCATCCATTATTATTTTATTGTCAGTCCTTTATAAATTCATTATTATTAGGTATCTTTAAATCATTGTCATATATAAATCATTATGATAATTATTAAAGAGAGAATCATCCATCTTTTACCTTCTATAGGAATAAATTTATTAATAAAGGGTAGCCCTTAATCTAATAAAATCATCTTCCGTAGCATATGTTCAAATACTTATTTGTGAATACATGTATTAAACTCTTTTAATTTGTATATATAACACATGTTTTACCCAACATTAACCACCATGATATCATTAATGAAAATATTACCTCTATGAGATCCAAATCTTCATCAAGTAATTCTGTTTCATAAAAAAATAGTTAAAATTATACATATGAGACTACCATGAATATTATCACGATAACACATCTTAATCCCATTATTTATGCATCATTATATAACATAAAACATTATCCACAATAGGTAATTGTGGTTATAGGTGAATTGAACTATATTTTATGAATATTCAGGAAATTTTCATCATAATCATTTATCCAAAGGAGTTTTGCTCCCATCCGAGTCATTATATTTTGTGTATTTGAATGTTGATAGAAATTTGTAACAAATGATCAGTAGTATATATCTAATTAATGAAAAATATGGATTGTGGTTTTAGTGGATGGTATGGGTGATTTATAAAATAACTTCATACTTTTATGGATACATATATAAACTCTTACATGTTATTACATTTCCCATGAATGATACTTTCAGTTTCAAGAATTTAATATTGTTATTTTGAGAATCTCATTTCTAATTTCACACGTTCTTCTAAAAATTGTCAAATGATAATCATGTAATTAATTTATATTAGAACATTATATAATATATATAATAAAAAATACCAAAAAACTATTTTTGTAATCTCTAAATAATATATTATACGTATCCCTGATGATTGTAGGGGGGATTGTTTATTATTTTATATTTAATATGATCACATTATTTTCATATATTGTATTGAATATAGTCTTAGATTTATCCACCTTTTTCACCAATAATAAATGACAACCTAATAAAATGTCAAGCTTTTTAATTTTTTGATCTCTTTATTATGTATTGAAAATAACTTCATAACTGGGTAAAAAATATTCTTTTTAATATGATTCTTATTAGGATCATCATAAACAATGTAAAGCTGCATTGATCAATAATTTTTCTTAACAATGAGGATATGTGAACCCCATTGTGAATCACATGGTCATATATATTTTTTATATTTATTCTCATGATGTTTCTTTTTTAATTTCTCTAATATGATTGTTGAAATTATATAAGGGGACATCAACATAGGGATAACACTATGTATGAGATCTATACTGTTGTGCCCAAGTGAAGTGATTGCATTTGTTGTCAATAACTTGTCTTCGTGTGCCATCTGATGAAGTACATATTGAAGATTGATGATTACAGAAGCAATAAATCAGACGATGGAGATACATCGGACGACCGCGATCTGGTTGGGCCGCGGCGGATTAGATGGGCGGCCGAGATATGGCGCGCGATTGATCGTGCGGCCAGGATCGTTCCCGGGTGAATTTTCCGCGTCCCACATCGAAACGGGGCGCGGTTTTCACGCGGCTTATCAATATGCCGCTGCCGCTCAACTCCCAGTTGCACTTCTCCCTCCACGGTGCCGCCCCGCACCGTGTTCTCCCTGCGGGCGCGCTCTGCGCCCACTCTTGCTCCTGCGGGCGCGCCACTGGCACCCACTATGCACACTGCGCTCCTCCGGGCGTGCCCCAACGCCTCTGTGGTGTCTGCGGGTGCGCCCCTGCCGCCCTGAGCTCGCCCCACGGGTTCCCCCTTGGGCGTGGCGCCTTAGGCCCACATGAGCCTTGGGGTTGAACCCACAAGGTGCTCACGGGCTGGCCATATTTTTTGGCAAAGGAAATGTAAAGACTTTGTTAAAAACAAAGTTCTCCTCCATATGAGTAAGAGCCAAATGCCAAGCCACTCCAAGCCTTCCTCTAATCCATTCTTCTTCTACATTTTTCCTCTTCTCCCACATTTCTATTCTTCTTCTGCATTAGAATTCCTCCATACTTCTTAAACAAATAATCTTCACTTAGGAGGGAATTCCCGAAGGTTCTTCATCTTCAACCGAACTCCTGAATCAACATGAAATCTCCAATGTGCTTCATTGATCAAATCAGAGATCAATTGGTTCTTCTTCACATTCACATGCACTAAGTGTTAGTGCATGGAATTTTTCAGCTCACTTCATCCACTTAGTACTTGTGGATGGATCTTCTTCAACTCCTCATGCATTTTCACTACAATGCATGGTCTTCTAATCATGTTGTGACTTTGTATCATCAGGATACAAGTTCTATGAACTTAAAGAGCAGCTCAACAATCGTCAGATTTTCTTAGAGAATGTTTCAACCATCATCTCCAATGTTACTTAGTGAATCTCCTAAGTGACATGCATCTGTGTACCATGGCCATTCTCCTTCATCACCATCACCATCACATCCTTTGACATTCACATCTTGACTCCTTGACATCCATTCATTCCAAGACAACTTCATGCCTCATTGACAACAAATGCAACACAATGCACTTCAATCTCCCCCTTTGTATTTGTTGTCAATACACCCCATCAGCACATATGAATGGGTCAATATGTGTGCCAATATTTTCTCCCCCTTATTGTCAATCAAATGCAAAAGTGTGGTGTGGTTCACTTTCACAAATATCTTCCTCCCTTTGAATAGCATCTTCTTGAAAAACACTAGGAGAGGGATGATGTCACATGTTCACTTGAGCAATGAACCTTTAGTAAATCAGCTCTAAGTCTACTTGGGCAAACCCGGTGTAGAAAACAAGAGTGATATTACCAAGGAATTCAAAGCTGTCCATAATTCTCTACACATGTGAGATCATGCTCGGGGGTTTGAAATTTTTCAGATATAACAATGAATTTGCTAAATCCTGCACATACTTCACAAAAAATATTAGAATGTTCAGGTGCAAAGATAAAGCTCCCCCTTTCATCCATTTGTCTTCAATCAATACTCCCCCTTAATTGTCATGATGAATGCAATTAAGAAACAAGGGATGAAAGTATGATTGGAATACCTTCACTTCTCTCAAGATGGTATTGATCTCAGAATCCCATCTTCTTCAGATTGGCTCCCCCTCAAGGGGTGCACTCCATTCAATCCAAACCATCCTCCAGCTGAGAATGATCATCATCTTCAATTCCCTGCAATGTCAGCACATGTAAATACCAATAGTACAAGGGAATAAGATGGAACCTCCTTGGTTCATCAATGTGAACAACAAGGTTGAGAAGATTCTCTCAACCGAGATGTCCCATTTTCACCATTCTTCACACTTGCACATTTGATCTTCAATGATGTTGGTGCTGGTGTGGATCTCAATACATCTTCATGTGAAATATTTTTCTTCTTTCTTGCCTTAGCAATTGCCAGAACTTCATCTTCAGCTCTTTTCAGATCTTTGGCAAGTTGCAACTGAATTGGCCATATGACTAGTAAATCACTTGGAAGTGTGGCCTCAGTTTTGGAAATTCCACATGGTTCTTTTGATGCTGTCAAGCTACCTCTCTTAGGCAACTTGTTTTCAATCAATCCCTTCTCCTTCTTCTGGATTGATTGTCTGTTTGAGTTCAGTTGGCTTCTATTGATTTTCATGGCTTCTTTACAAAGATCCATGATATGTCCTTTCTTCCCACAGTAGAAGCATGTCTTCTTGGTGGCTCTTCTTGATGCATCACCCTTCTTGGATTCAGACTCCAAGGACTTCTCTTCATTTCTCAAAATCTTCTTGGGAGCATCTTCCAATTTCTTCTGCTTGCTTCCCAAGGAATCTTTCTGAGCCAGGTTCTGTGATCTTTTCTTCCTTTGAGCTCTGGATACAGTTGGAGACTGACATGTATCTTTTTGACCACTTTTGCACACATCCCAGATGTTATCAAGTAATCCAAATCTATTTGCAGTAAACTGATGTCTCTGGACCTGTGGATGCTGCTTCTTTTCTTCTGGCTTGCTCCCCCTTGGCATGAGCTTCCTTTGTGCTTTGACATTTAGTGGATTGTACCAACAATCCTTTGCACAGTGCCCATACCTGTTACAACACCAGCATTGTCCCACGAATCTTGACCTCTTCAGTCCTTCTGATTGTAGGGTACTTTTCTTGACCTGTTGTGCTGTTTCAGGAGAGCTCTGCTTCTTTACTGCCTTCATCCATACTTGTTTGGAATTATTTTTCCATCCTGCACTTTTTGTGGAAACACAATTAGAAGCATCAGTACAAGATGGTATGGATGGTACCTTCTTTCTAGAAGTTTTTGCACTTTCACTAGAGGATGTCTTGCTTTTAGAATCATCCTTCTCAAAGCTCACTTGAGTAGCAACATTTCTTCTTTCAGCTGACTGGGAGACTTTAGCTTTGGGTGATTGCTGATTTTTCAATATCACCTCCAGTTCTAAGCATTTCATATTGAGGGAGTTCTTCTCATCCTCAACAGTTCTTAGCTTTCCTTCCCAATTCTCCACCAGCTGTTTTATCTGGTCTTCATGCATCTGCTTCATTTCAAGCAATGAGTTGTCAAGCTCCATCACCCTTTTGACTTTGTCTTCTAGTTGAGCATCCCTGACAACCATTGACATTTTGTGCCTCTTTTCCAGTGCATGGACAACATCTTTGATCATTATCATAAAGATGTCTTTCTCAGAAAGGCTTCTTTACAATTCTTCAGCAGTGTCTTCATATCTTTCATTGCAAAGGGAAACTGTTTCATCTTTGGCATTCACCAGCCTTCTGAGAGTGTTGGTTATGCCAACCCTTTTAGCCAATTGATCTTCCATTGCATTGGCTTCTTCTTCTAACTGTGATTTTTCTTCATGAAGATCATGGATGCCTGTAGCTATACACTTTGCCACTTCCATGGGAACTGTCTTCTGAAGATATTTGAGTGCACTCTGAAGATCATTCATTGTTTCAACTTCATCACAGCTAGGACAGGCTTCATCAGAAGAATGATAAAAGGAATTGTCATCTGATGTGACTTTCACATTTCTTTCCATAGAAGGAGTTTCTCTGATTGCAGCAACCTTCTTCTTCATCTTCTTGGCCTGTTTATTCTTTCTATTTTTCTGAGTCTTGGAAGATATCTCCATTTGAGGCTGGTCGCTCGTTTCCTCAAATCTGCACTTCATAAAGACTCTCTTGGATCTTTTAGAGGGAACCTCGCTCTGATACCAATTGAAATGCCTGGATCGGTTGTGATCACTGAGAGGGGAGGGGTGAATCAGTGATAACTTTTTCTTTTTTATGAATTGTTCCCTTTGGATTATCAATTCAACCTCTGCAGCTGGTTAAAGCCTAGATCTACTCTTTTAGTGGTGCAGTAATAATGAGAGCACAGAACACAGAGATTTACAAGGTTCGGTACAAAGACCTACTCCTTGCCGTGTTGGTTATACCCCCCAAAACGGATTCTTCACTATGCCAAACGATGATTACACAGTAATTGGTTATACCCCCCAATTACAAGTTGGTTAAACCCCCCAACTCCACAGCATCATCTTCATCATGGCTCCACTTCACTTCTTCAAAGGTGTTGTTCAGAACTTCAAGTAGCTTCAACAGTCTTCAAAAGATCTCGTTGGTCTTGCTCACCAAAAACCAATCACTTAGAATGATCAGTTCTTTTGCATTCACACACTTAAGTGTGTACTCCTCTTCTTCTTATGTTTTGTCACTCTTCTTCACTTGTGCACACATACACTACTCATTTTGAATGTACTCAACTGGGTACAAGCTGAACCTCGGCCTCTTTCTTTCTTTGCACAGTCACAAGCATCGGGCTCTTCACTTCACACACACTCAAGGTGTGTTCTTCTTTGTCTATGGCCTTCTCTTCACTTCTTGCGCACATACACAAGGTGTGCTCTTCCTCTTCACTTGGCACACACACAACTTGGTGTAGTTCTCAGCCTCTCCTTCTTGCACACACCCAAGGCTACGGCCTTCACTTGTTTAGCACACACTTGGGTTCAGGTTCTTCAATTGCACACACACACAAGATGTGGTGGCCTTCACTGCCTTTAGACACTTAACCCGTAGGTATAGTTATACTCCTCCCGAACTCAAAGGAGGCATGCAAGGATGCGGCTTCTCCTCTTCTTCTCCTACTGCCGCGTAGGTGTTTAGTGCAAGAGTCGCGCAAGTTCTTCCTACCGCGGGGCGTGCAAGTGCAACACCCGCGTGGTCTTCCTCCTGCCACACAAGGGTGCGGGCAGAGAGGGAACAATCCTCGGGCGCGCAAGCTGTTGCGGCCACAAGGTCTTCCTGCCGCGCAAGAGTTGAAGAGAAGGCCATAGACAAAGAAGAACACACCTTGAGTGTGTGTGAAGTGAAGAGCCCGAACCCAAGTGTGTGCTAAACAAGTGAAGGCCGTAGCCTTGGGTGTGTGCAAGAAGGAGAGGCCGAGAACTACACCAAGTTGTGTGTGTGCCAAGTGAAGTGGAAGAGCACACCTTGTGTATGTGCGCAAGAAGTGAAGAGAAGGCCATAGAAAATATTGGCACACATATTGACCCATTCATATGTTCTGATGGAGTGTATTGACAACAAATACAAAGGGGGAGATTGAAGTGCATTGTGTTGCATTTGTTGTCAATGAGGCATGAAGTTGTCTTGGAATGAATGGATGTCAAGGAGTCAAGATGTGAATGTCAATGGATGTGATGGTGATGGTGATGAAGGAGAATGGCCATGGTACACAGATGCATGTCACTTAGGAGATTCACTAAGTAACATAGGAGATGATGGTTGAAACATTCTCTAAGAAAATCTGACGATTGTTGAGCTGCTCTTTAAGTTCATAGAACTTGTATCCTGATGATACAAAGTCACAACATGATTAGAAGACCATGCATTGTAGTGACAATGCATGAGGAGTTGAAGAAGATCCATCCACAAGTACTAAGTGGATGAAGTGAGCTGAAAAAGTCCATGCACTAACACTTAGTGCATGTGAATGTGAAGAAGAACCAATTGATCTCTGATTTGATCAATGAAGCACATTGGAGATTTCATGTTGATTCAGGAGTTTGGTTGAAGATGAAGAACCTTCTGGAATTCCCTCCTAAGTGAAGATTATTTGTTTAAGAAGTATGGAGGAATTCTAATGCAGAAGAAGAATAGAAATGTGGGAGAAGAGGAAAATTGTAGAAGAAGAATGGCTTAGAGGAAGGCTTGGAGTGGCTTGGCATTTGGCTCTTACTCATATGGAGGAGAACTTTGTTTTTAACAAAGTCTTTACATTTCCTTTGCCAAAAAATATGGCCAGCCCGTGAGCACCTTGTGGGTTCAACCCCAAGGCTCATGTGGGCCTAAGGCGCCACGCCCAAGGGGGAACCAGTGGGGCGAGCTCAGGGCGGCAGGGGTGCACCCGCAGACACCACAGAGGCGCTGGGGCATGCCCGGAGGAGCGCAATGTGCATAGTGGGCGCCAGTGGCGCGCCCGCAGGAGCAAGAGTGGGCGCAGAGCGCGCCCGCAGGGAGAACACGGTGCGGGGCGGCACCGTGGAGGGAGAAGTGCAACTGGGAGTTGAGCGGCAGCGGCATATTGATAAGCCGCGTGAAAACCGCGCCCCGTTTCGATGTGGGACGCGGAATTTTCACCCGGGAACGATCCTGGCCGCACGATCAATCGCGCGCCAGATCTCGGCCGCCCATCTAATCCGCCGCGGCCCAACCAGATCGCGGCCGTCCGATGTATCTCCATCGTCTGATCCAACGGCCGTGGCTTCGTCCTCTTCCTCGAGCCCGAGCCGAAGCCACCCGCGAGCAGCCGCTGAACCAGAGCACTCCCGACGACCTATTTCGAGTTTCCGGCCACCATTTTCGAAACCGAGACCTCCATTCGGCTCGTCTGGCCACACTGAACACAACCATGCACAAAAATAGACTTGCATGCGATGAGAAGAAGAATTCGAGATTTGGCCGAAGGCAAACCGAAGGTGCCGAGGCCAGTTGGTGTTCGTGCTTTGCATGCATGGATTGGGTTTAAACAGAAGCCGTGCATGCGTTATAAATCGCATGCACGAGGAGGAAGAAAATAATAAAAGAACCCGCGTGCACCGAAGAGAAAAACGCAAAAAACTTGGAAAGATTTTAAAGATCCGAAGATCTCGGTGATTCAAGATTTCCCACGCGGATGAACCGAGGCTCTCCTCACCTATATAAAGAGAGGTCGTGACCTCGATGAAGCTTGCTGAGTTTTTGAAGAAGGAAGTCCCGTGAGAAGCACTCTGTGCCTCGCGAAGGTTTGAAGCCCCGCGCAAAGAACTTGCGTGGCTGAAGGTTCCGGAGCCACCCGAGGCTTCGAAGGTCCCCTGCGCGCATTATTTGCGCGACAGGAAGAGCTCTCCCTGCCCGCATACTTGCACGGCAGGAGTAGCTTGCGCGCCCAAGGTGTTCTCATCCTTGTGGCTTGCGCGCCTCGTGGTGTTGCATGCTGCACACCCGAGTGCTGGTGCACCTCGCGACTGTTGAAGAAGAGAAGGCCACACCCTGCTCAGGCCCTTGTGCCCTTGCACTTGCGCGCCTTGAAGAAGAAGTGAAGTCCCGAGGCCATATCCAGTGTGTGTGCAAATGGAGTAAGAGGACCCGAGGCAGTCCCTCTTGTGTGAACATTGAGAAGGCCGAGCCTTGTGCTTGTGTGCCAAGTGAAGGAAGAATACCTACGGGTTGGTTGCATGCAAAAGAAAACACAGAGGCCGTAGCCTTGTGTGTGTGCGCTAAATTGAAGAACACACTTTGTGTGTGCACTTGAAGAAGAGGCCGAAGCCTTTGGGGTGTGAAAAAATAGTGGAGGCCAAATACACACTCATTGTGTGTGTGCAAAGCAAAGAACAAAGTTGTGTGTGCAAAACAACAAAGTGAAGTGGCCGAACCTATGTGTGTGCCCTAAGAGGAGTGGACACACTTAGAAGAAGAAGAAGACCCACACTAAAGTAAAACACACTTATAAGTGTGTGAACAATTTGAATATAGTGTGTGAAGATTGTGGAGAAGGTGTGTGCTATAATTGAATAAACCCTTTGTGGGTCTACTGCACCAAGAGGAAGAAAAGGAGAGTGCATGCATGCATGCATGCACGTGCACACGTGAACAGTGCGAAATCAGTGGTGTGCAACTGAGACTGGACCAGACCGAAGATAAAGATATTATTTGTCTGAGCATTCAGTAATTGGAGAGAAGCCAGGTCATCCTTAGAAGAAGGTGATAAATCCTGAGCAAGACGAGAAGACCTGATCAACTCAAGTGATCAGAAGAAGAGCAAGGCCAGCAGTCTTTATCCCAGACTGCTGAGGACACTTGAAGAACTTAAAGTGAAGAAGAGCTACTCGTGTGACTCGAGGAGCCAGGAGAAGACCCTGTGGGACTCAGGGAGAAGAAGTCTTCAGTGGGATTCTGGAGCAGGCCAGTGGGACTCTGGTAACACTATGGGACGCAGTATAAAGACCCTCCTGTGGGACTCAGGAGAGATACGGTGGGAAGCTGTATCGACCATTGTAATACTAACAGATTATAATGGGAGAATCCATGCTTGGAGAGCATGGCAAGGATGTAGGCCTTTGGTGCCGAACCTTGTAAATCCTTGTGTCCTGTTCCTTTTCATTACTGCATTATCCGGGAAAGGTTGAGAGATACAAGAAGAGTGGATCGAGGCTTTAACCAGCCATAGAGGTTTAATTGATTAAGAATCAATTAGTAAAAAGTTTTAAGGGATCACTGATTCACCCCCTCCCCCTCTCAGTGATTCACACAGATCTGGGCACTTCATATACAATAATAAACCTCACAATATGATGGTAAGTGATAAAACAGTTATTGAAATACATATCTATACTCTTAAAATTAGAAAACAGATCACTATTTTTTTTCTAACCATTTGAGAAATATATCTGTAAAGACCCAACCCTAGTTACCCAGATCTGGTGCCTTATTACATTACATTGGCAGGATTATAAGAAATTAGTATCCTAATGTAACAAATATTTTAGTTGATTTAGAAACAAGATAAACACATAAGTTCAACATTACAATAAGAAATTAAAAACAACATATAAGTTCCATTGGTAACATCCACGATTCCTAGATAATCCCCACAAGTTAGTCATAATATACATCTTCCTATCTTGGAAAAAATAAAACATTAGAAGGGGTGATCTTAGATGATCAGTAAAGGTAAACAATACAGAGGAATATATCATAATATTAAACATTACTAATGGTGAATAATTGAAATGAAAATCCTCTATAAATAGTAAACTTTAACACATTATGGTAGGAATATGAGGTGACAAAATAACAACCTAAATACATATTCATGGTTATTTTACTAGTAAAATAACCACATGAAAATTATATTATTATCCCCATAATGATGGAAGTTAATATGATTGTAATTCTAAAATATACCATCAAGGCCTCTACTAAGAAGTCTAAAAATGATTAGGACCTCATCCGTAACCATAACTCAAAATGGGAAAGGTCTCGGCCAAGTCCATATCTATTTGTTTCATGAGACCTACCGATGAATCGAGGGGCTATAGAGAGCCCAAACCATCACATAATAAGTACAATTCATTCCACATATGAATTGTTATAAACATAAACAACATATACATTTACATTGATACTAACATATGAAATATCAATAACAGTCCCCAAACATTAAGTATAAACACAAACCATTCAGAGTAAACTGGTTAATGATTTTAAGGTATAACATCCCTAGTAAAACTAATAATAAATCCTTAAATTAAATATGATATATAATTTAATTAAATATGAATCCAAATAATAGATAATAAATAAATATAGTTTTGAAATAGATGAAGATACTCTTATAAAATTATCGCGTAATTCTTGAGATAAATACTATTTTATTTTGAAAAGAAGATTTATTTTAGAAAATTCATATTATAAAACCATATGTAAAGAAAGGTAGTAATTTAATAATAAAATTAGTTTTGTTAGAAATATAATGGTCGCTAAAACGGATTATAATGTGCCCTAGAAAATAGTTAAGAATTTGAAAAATTCCCTTGAATCTGGCTTGTATTTCGGGAAGAATTTTTTGAAAGATCATTTTAAAACATATAACTCCAAATAAATGAATGTAAGATTATATTAAATAAATATATAATAAAACTTATAATAGAATATATTAGGAGTAAATATGAATAAATAATAATGTAATTGAGGTAAGTAGAAAATAAGAACAACCCGAATGAAAATGGATGTTCTGGTAGAAAAACCATTACCTTAAGTCAGAATGTTCCGCTCTTGACCTTATGGTCATGGAATATAAAATTAGACTAATTAATAAATTAATTATGAACATATTAGATATTTCTTTATATGATCATAATTTTTTTAGTTCATATATGTCTGTATTGATAAGTTATAATATTGAATTCTATCATTCAAGAGTGTTTGTTTTCTTGATTTTCATAATCGGTTCACTTGTTTTTATATAATAGAGTTAATGTGGATTGGATTTAAATCTCCATAGTTGAATTTAGATATTATTTATAAACATATATATGTGTTAATGGTCATTTATATCATTTGTTTACATGGAATTAGGATGAATCATTAGATGAAATATTAATGATAATCACATAGATTATTTTAGCGTTATTTTGATCATTAAGAACTAGTTTGGTCATATGATTTAATATTATGTACATATACAAGTTCCTGAATATTAAATAGGTTATAATAAAAAGTTTATATTATTTTTAAACCATTAAAATGGTTTATTGACCATTAATTAAGGATAAATTGATGTCTGATACTTCACCGTCCATGAAGGCTGTAAATTCAAACCTCACATACGATGATTTCATTTATAAAATAAAATAGAGAGAGAGTAAGGATATTGATGGTGGTTATTTCATTAACATGATATAATTATAGTATATATATGAAAATATATTTATCATGTTAATTTTTTTAGTGTAGGTGAGGATAGGATAACAATATAAAGGAACTTAAAATGAAATTTAAATAAATAAAATGTGAATTTACCTCTTTAGTCTACCTCCTTGAGAATCCCTTTAAGGGAAGGGTTTTTGGTATTTCAGAAACACCAAGAGCTTAGGGACATGGGTATTGACTAGGGAAGGGTATTTAATAAGATTTTTGAAGAGCTTAAAGTCTTATAGGAGTGATGAGAAGATGGAGTGGGGGGGGGGGGGTTATAGTGGAATAGAGGAGGGTTTTCCCATTATTTTACTAATTATTTTATTATTTTCTTAAAGGCATCCAATAGTATTGATTATTGTGAAAAGTAATAGTAATATGGACATCTGAGTACCAAAAAAGTATGCTTACATTAGACATTATTCAATTAATAGTGAATTTAACTGATAATGAATATATAAGGTAAAGTACAATATTTTTCTATTGATACAAAATTCAAGTATTTCAGAAAAAACCAAAAAAAATTCCCTCACAATTTTTTGACATATAGAATTTAAAATTAAACTCCATTTTTTTAAAATAATATTTTTAATATTATTAATTTAATTTTTAATTAAAATTATCGTGTATTTGAAAAAATAAAAAATTTTAAACTAGAATTTTTTTATATCGTTTTGAAAAATTAATCAAGATCTCACTATATTATAAACTTAAGATAATAAAATATTATTATTATTTACTATTCATAAGGGTCATATTACTATTCATAAGGGCATGTTACTATTCACCACAAATTATATTTGTCTTATCAGATTTTAAATATCATACTTAATGCAATTGTATATGTCATTTTTTCGAATATCAAATCACTGAGGTGGAAAAATTATGTTTTCAGGCTAAGTTATAAAAAAAGTGGTATTTTGTAGAGACTCAGTATAAGAACTCGATTCTTATTCTTGAGGTACTTGATTCTTCTTTTCCTTTTTTCCTTATGTTCTTTTGATAAAATAAGGAAAATGAGGAAAATCCGAAATTTAAGGGGTACACACTATGTACTCTTCCACACATTGTGTACTGTGTCCATGGGGGATGAGTACACATGGCGTGTCGGTCGTTCGGTGATGAAGGGTTTAAAAATATGACTAGATGTTGTGTACTTTGTATTTACACACTGTGTAATCAGTTGGTAGGTGAACAGTAAGGCAGTGGAGGTAGCTACTAGTCAAGAGATAGTACATGCCATGTAATCAGGAATACAAGTCATGTACTCATGTCGACGGGTGAACAACACCATGGTGGAAAGAATCTGCCAGAGGAACAGTAAAAAAATTGTTAATTACACGCTATTTACTTGAGAGTATAGGCTGTGTAGTTTTTTCTTCACTTAAAATGGCCAATAGCCTCCTCATTTGAAAAAGGAGGTTTTGAGTTTGTTTTGAAGCTAGGAGAGGACGGCGAACCTTGGAGGATCACCCGAACGTGCACTGGGAATCTGATTCCGCCTCCGCCGATCATGTTGGGACCATACGAGTAAGCCCTCCCCTATCCATGCGCTTTTGTTACCAATTATTCCTATAAGTAATGTTATTTATGTTTGATCGTGAATTCTTTTATCCCAGATCTACATCGTTCATGGATGATTTTGGAGGCCTCGTTCACATATAACGATCAGAGTGGATCGAGGTAGGTGGTCTGATGATTATTTTCAACTGTTGTGTTGAAATTGTGTACCATTGTGTTATGTGCCCATGGTTGGGGGGTCATTTGGTTGAGGCCTTTCCTGAAGGATATCTATAATTGTATGGATAATCTAATTATAATATAAAACTGTTGTTTGGGATCACTGCTTGGATCCAGGACCACCCTGAGGGTGCATTCCTCTATTTATCTATTTGGCCAGGATACCTGAGGGTATGCTATGATTATATTGTGAATTTAATTTTCTTGAGGGAAAGTTTATATAAATTTCTTTTTTATTCTTTGGGCTTAACCCGGTTTATTTATCTTTAAGACATTGTTTTATTAGCCTATGGGAAGTGTTCTTTTAGCCTGTGGGTAGTATTTTTCGTAGCCTCTGGGAATTGTTTGGTAAGCATGAGGGTAACCTTTTTTATGTCTGTGGGTGGTAGTTTCTGTGCTGGAGGTAAATATCACATATTCTTGAGGTGAATGATCACTATGCTTGAGGGCAATCACCTGCGGTTATTTGATTCTGTTACTAGAGGGTAAAGATATTATGTCTAAGGACACGACTATATAGAATATTCACTATTGTGATTTTATATTTTGTACCTGCTAAGATAAATCAAAATATTGGATTTGATAAGTAATAATTCATATGGCAGTGATACTGGTACTGATTGTTACTTTTGAGTACATACTAGTTTACTGCATTTACTTTTGCACACTGCTATTGTATATTTTCACTGACAGTTGGGGACCGGCCATTGGTGGTTTCCTACTAGGATTTATTTCTCAGACCGTATTTGGGTTATCTCTTTGGCCCAAACAGATTACATTTTTGTAGGTTTCGCTAAGGGCAAGGGTCCCTATACAGGACATGAATGTATGAGAGGATTTGGAGAGCATGGGACTGAGCTTCGTCTTGCGATGCTGGCACCTCTATTTTCTCTTCTTTGTTGTTTGGGTTGTATCATTTACTTTGAGTTGTGTTGTATTGTATTGTATTGTATCCTGTTCTAGCTGTTTTCATAGAATTTCTGACATGCTGAATCATTATATATATGAAAACTAGTTCTCTTAAACTTCAGTTGTCCATTTCAGTTTTATATTGAATACTACTTCTTCTATTGATTGTTATTTATCATTTCCACTGCTTTAAACTTTGAAAAATGAGGACATAGTTTCCCCACTATCAGACCTAGGCCCTTCCTTCTAGTCAGTAGCCTCTGGCATTTTGGGGAATGTGCTTGAGGTCATCTGACCAACCGGGTTCGGGGCACCCGTTGATTGGCTTCCTGATTCATGATGATACAAAGTGTTAATAGAGGTGTTATTTTTTTTCACTTAGTGTTTGGAGACTATAGTCAGGGATAGGGTAGAAATGGTGGTTGGTGATAAGATATCCCCAGAAGTAGCTGACCCCTGTACATGGAAAATCCAATCTTCCTCGTTTATTGGAACTTTTCTAATTTTTCAAATTTGACAATTGACTTCATTTTCACCGTTGGGTGATACACTTATGATTGTGCTGTTTATATTTTATTAATGGGTTCTATTTAGTTACAACCCGATGAAAATATGGTATTCTATCTCATGTATCATTTAGGAACACGCTAGAAAACACATGTCATGCATTCTTTCCATGAAATGTAGGTGCATTAGAAATTGCATGTTGTTTTGACAGTTGTTGTGCTAGTAAATAATGTTGTTTTGATAGCTGCTCTGATAAATACATTCTATTTGATAGGGTATTGTTGTGTGGGTTTGTTGATAGGATGGACTCCAAACATTGGTTTTTGGGGAGTATGGGCCCTCAATAACTGGAATTTTGTGGATCATTAAAGATTTTACTTTGCTATAACATGTGTAAGATTCCATGCTTTGATTCACACAGAGTATGGCCCTCACGAATCAGAATTTAGCACTTAGGTGTTGTTTCAATGTTTTTCTGGGTTCCGGAGTAGTTTCAGAGGCTTACTGTCTGGAAAACCCAGGATAAATGCCGTGTAGTTCCTTAGACACATGTCGTGTGTTATTCTGTTTTGGGAAGGAATGAAAACATTTTATGTACAAGTCGTGTACCCTCAGTACACACCATGTATTATCTTCCCATGTCATAGGCCATGTGGGTAGGGACACGGTGAAGGGAAATGAAAATGGGGGAACACGTCGTGTACTAGTTGTATACGCCATATATTATTGACTAGGTGTCCTCCATGTAACTAACAACACAGACGGAGGAAACCTTATTACATACAGGTCATTTCTACCTTGAACACGTCGTGTAGTCTAACCCAGGTACCCTACCGTGTCACACAAAACACGGTATGATTTTATCTTTCCTAGTACATGCAATGTCGGCCTAGAACATGCCGTGTTGTTTCAGCCATGTAGTTGGTCTTGTAGTGAGCAACACGGGTCGGTCTGGGGATTCTTTGAACATGTCATGTCTTTTTGGAACATGCTATGTAGGGAAACCTGGGTACACAGGACATGTGACAAATAACACGGGCTGATGAAATCTTGTAGAGTACACAACGTGTCTACCTCTGGGACATGCTGTGCAGTTTTGCTTAAGGAGAGTCGTGTGGCTTAGCTGTGTAAAAGTACTTAGGCAGGGAAGATGGATTCAATTACACGCCATGTATTCAGAATACATGTCGTGTATTTGGGGTTCTACATGGACATTTTGAGATGTAGTACATGCCCATGGGTATGGCTTGAGAGAACACACCGTGTAGTATATATACACGCCATGTAGTCAAGTTTTGTAAACCTTGAATGCTTTCCTTCTCATGTTCCCTTCATGGTCTCATATTTCCCAGTCTTGGAATTTTTTTATCTAAGGTGTGCTTTGGCCTTATAGAGTCATGTCACGGAGACGACCACTGGTTTTTCGCCAGGAGAGCAGCGAGGATTATACTCATGATATGTTAGGCCATGGGATACCAGTGGATCCTCCAATAGTGCCAGATGTAGCGCCAAACATTATACTAGACATAGTCGTGGAGGTGTAGTTCTGTGAAGGCTTCATGCGGTTCATACACACCTTCCTAGGAGCACTACAGTCGGCCACATCTATGGATGAGCTAACACGTATATTTTAGCAATAGCATCTGCCTATGTCTTTATGGGATGGAAGACCATAGGTTGCAGAGTCTTTCTTGGGTTCTATGGAGACTATTTTCGAGCATCTAGAGACACCTCCATGGTGGAGGATGAATCTTGATACATACATGCTGCGTGATTATTTCAAGAGGTGGTGGGATGTTACCACCAAGTTTGAGTATCACCGTGACATGGAATGGGATGATTTTCAGGTAGAATTTTATGACTTCTTCTTCATAGATATGTTGAGAGTTGATCGAGAATGAGAGTTCATGAATCTGCAGTAGGGAACCATGTTAGTGATGGATTATTCTGCTCGATTCACCGAGCTTCAGCGTTTTTCACCCATTCTTGTGGGTGATGAGGAATTGAGGGATAGACACTTCAAGGATGGTCTTTAGTGTGACATATGAGAGTTGGTGAAAATTTTCAGGTTGCCTATTGTGCATGATATTGTGAACCAGGCACTGATTACTGAATGAAACCTACGGGAAGCTAGGGATACATTACTGGGCAGGTATATGCAGAACAACAGACCCAACAGAAGCAGGATCCCAGACCTTCTACTTTCATAGGTACTATTCTAGTAGCTTTTGTTTTATCTTCAGTAATTTTCGATATGGGTGGTATACATATATTTATATCTATGGCTATTGTGGATTTTCTTGGGCTCTGTGTTTTTTCTTCTTCTGATGTTATGACACTAGACACTCTGTTGGGAACTAGAACGACTAATGTGTGTTAGTACAGGTTTTCCACCTAGAGGTTGGTGGGTGTCACTTTTTATGGGACCTTTATGTCTTGGAGATGACGAGGTATGATTTCATTCTCAGGATGGACGGGATGGTACCCTTCCAAGCCTTTGTGGATTTCTATCGTTGCGGGGTGAGTTTCACGTCACCACGAGGTAGAGAGTTTCTATACAAGGATGAATGGGATGTACAGGCAAGCCGAGATGGATGGAAAATAGGCGATGATGAAGTACTATGTTTCATTGAATGAGTGTGGGTTCCAGGGGATATACATGAGGAACTTATGTGGTAGTTTCATGCTTTGACAGGGGAAGTGCATCCCAGAGTTACCAAAATGTACCATGACTTAAGGCATTAGTATTGGTGACTGGGTATGAAATGGGAGGTAGGTGGTTTTGTTACGATATGTTACACCTGTTAGTAGGTGAAGGTGGAGCATCAGAGGCTAGCAAGACTATTAGAGTAGTTACCCATTTCGTAATGGAAATGGGATGATGTCATGATGGATTTTGTGACTGGGTTGCCAAGGTCACCTTGAGGCAGTGATGTCGTGTGGGTTATTTTGGACATACCTACAATGGTAGCTCACTTTTTACTGATCAAGGAGACCTTTGGTGTTGACGATATCTGAAGGTTGAATATCTGAAAGGTATTATGTCTTCATGGGGTCCCTTGTTCTATCGTTTCAGATAGGGATGCCAGATTTTATGTCTCGTTTCTGGTAGAGTTTTTAGAGGGAACTGGTTACACAAGTTCTTCTAAGCATAGATTACTACCCTCAGACCGATGGCAAGACAGAGCGTATGATACAGGTGCTTGAGGACATGTTGTGTGCATGTATCATAGTCTTTGGTGGATCTTGGGAGAAGCACATTCCCCGGGTCGATTTTTCCTTCAATAACAGTTTTCAGGAAACTATTGAGATGGAACCTTATGAGGATTTATATGGTAGGCCATTCTGATCATCTTTGTGCTGGATGGAGGTAGTTGATGCAGCTTTACTAGGACAATGTATCATGCATTATATTTCTGAGCAGGTCCCGTTGATTTAGAAGTAGATGACTTCTGCAACGTCTCTTAAAAAATATTATGCTGATCACCGCAGACTAACCTTGGAGTTCATAGTTAGAGATTAGGTTTTTTTTGTGTGTTTCTCTGAGGCTAGGACACAGGTGGATCGAGAGACAGGTTAAACATTCAATGATGTATTTAGGATCGTTTGAGATTCTAGAGAGATTTGGGTCGGTTGCCTATTGGTTTCAATTACCACAAAGGTATCGGTCCATGCACAACATCATCCATGTAGCTCTGTTGTGCCGTTATCATTCATACACATCTCACGTATTTCAACCTGGGAGGCTGAGCTTCAAGTCTATGCATCCTTTGAGGAGAATCTGATTTGTATTTTTGATAGAAGCATGAAGGTTCTCCTAGGCCAGTCCTTTCCTCTCGTAGGGGTGTTATGGAAGCATGGATGAGTGCAAGACGAAACATGGGAGTGGGATTCCAATGTAGTTCTCAGTGTCCTTAGTTTTTCTGAGCTTATCTTCACCACCCTTGGAAGGGAAATTCGGGGATAAATTTCTTTAAGTGGGAATGTTTGTAAGAACACGGTTCTTATTCTTGAGGTATGAGTTTCTTCTTTTCTATTTTCCTTAAGTGTTTTTGATAAAATAAGGAAAATGGGGAAAATCCAAAAATTTATGGGTCCACACCATGTACTTTACCACACGCTGTGTACATTGGTCGTGTGGGATGAGTACATATGGTTTGTAGGACCATCAGCAATGAAGGGGGTAAAAATCTGACTACACGCCATGTACTTTGTATTTACATGTCGTGTAATCAGTTGGTATGTGAACAGTACGATGGTGGAGCAAGCCGCTAGTAGAGCGATAGTACACGTCGTGTACTCATGTCTATGGGTGAACAATGCCACGGTGAAAAGAAGTCACCAACGGTACAATTAAAAAAATGGAAAGTATACACCGTGTACTTGAGAGTACTCTCTATGCAGTTTGTTTTTTTCTTAATACGGGAAGTAGACTTCTCAATCGGTAAAGGGGGCTTTGAATTTCTTTTATGCCGAGAGAGGATGGAAAAACCTTGGAGGATCACCCAAACACTAACCATGAATCTGATTCTTCCTCTGTCGATCACGTTGGGACCGTACGAGTAATCCCTCCCCTCTCATTGTGTTGTTCTTACCAATTCTTCCTCTATGGGAAGTTATTTAAGTTTTAACGGGAATTATTTTATCCCATATCGACGTCATTCTTGGAAGATTCATGATCCATCGTTCACGAATACTGATCAGAGATGATTGAGGTACGTGGTCTGATTATTATTTTCAACTATTGTGTTGAAATTATGGACTGTTTTTCTATGCTCCCATAGTTGGGGTGTCTTATGGATGAGGTCTTTTCTGAATTATATCTAGAATTTTATGGAAAAACTAATGATAAGTTAAAACTACTGTTTGGTATCACTGCTTGGATCCAGGACCACCCTGGGGGTGTGTTTCTCTATTTAGCTGTTTGTCCATGACACCCGAGGGTATGCCATGATTATATTGTGAATCTCATTTTCTTGAGAGAATTTTTTTATAAATTTCTTGTTTATGCTATGGGCTCATCCCGGTTCCTTTAATCTAAGGGTAGTGTTCTATTATCCTATGGGCAGTGTTCTATTATCATGTGGGTAGTTTTTTTCTTAGCTTGTGGGAAGTGTTTGGTTTGCCTGAGGGTAACCTTTTTTTATGAATATGGGTGGTAGTTTTTGTGCCTAAGGGAAATATCACATATGCTTGTGGGTAATGATCGTTATACCTGAGGGAATTCACTTGCGGGAATTTGATTCTGTTACCTCAGGGTAAGGATAGTATGTCTATGGACACAGATATTTAGAATATTCACTATGGTGATTTTCTATTTTGTAACATCCAAGCTAAATCACAAGCTAGGAGGTGATAAGTAATAATAAAAATGGAAATGAAACTGGTAGTGATTGTTACTTTTGAGTACTTACTTGTTTACTTCATTTACTTTAGCACACTTCTGTTGTATATTTTCACTGACAGTTGGGCACAAGTCTTTAGTGGTTGAATACTGGGATTTGATTCTCACATCATGCTTGGGTCATGTATTCGGCCCATAAAGATTACATATCTGCAGGTGTAGATAATGGAAATGGTACCTATACAGGTACATGATTGTAGCAGAAGAGTAAGAGAGAATGTGACTGAGCTTAGCCATGCGATGCTACTGACTCTTTTTACTCTAATTTGTTGTTTGGGTATACCTTGTACATTGAGTTGTATTGTATTGTATTGCAGTGTATCCTGTCCTGGATGTTTTCATAAAATTAGAGACATACTGCATCATTATATATTTGACTATTGGTTCTCTTTTACATTAGTTTTCCATTTTAGTTGTATATTGAATACTGCATCCGCTGTTGTATGTTATTTATTTTTTCTTCTGTGTTACACTTTGACAAATGAGGGCATAGTTTCCCCACTATCAGACCTATGCCCTCACTGCTAGTTAGCAGCCTCTGGAATTTCGGGAAATGCGCTTGAGGTCATGTGACCAACCAGGTTCGGGGCACCCATTGAGTGGCTTCCAGATCCGGGATGTTACACTCAATGTTTCTTGCATTCAATATTTATTTTCAAAACCATGGTGTGTTACAATAATTATCATTTATAGATAATGATACCAATAAAAGTTAAGTGAAAACAATTGGGAATTAATTTTCATTCATGCATCAATAGAGAATCATTAGTTGATTTAGTGATTAAAATATTATTACCTAAAATAGAAAATTGATATGGTGTCTATGTAAAAGGTAACAACTCTGTTCTCAAACTAAAATTTAGTGTTACCAATGGAATACTAATAAGACTTTTTGGAAGAACATACTCTCAAATATCATATGGAGAAGTTTTTTAGTATTGTTTTGTAACCATTACATAATTGGTTGTATTAAGAAGAGATCAATATCTAATCATTTTTGGGGTAATATTATGATCTTATTAAATGATATAGTTAAAATGTAGTGCATACAACTAAAATAAAATAAAATATTTTCTTATTCATCAATGGAATGTGTGTTCCTTTTACCACATCATCATCATTAACCACTTTCATATTAAAGATTTCATATGGTTTCCCTCTCATCCATAGATCAGCTGGTTGGAGATGTAAATTTCAATCATTAACCCTTTTATTTTTTCACAATTTTTCTTACTGTTTGAATTCATTAAAAAGATGAATTTTAATATGGGTGTAAAATAAGTTAATCTTTGTTTACATTTATTTCATCGGTTGGACTCTTCATATCTCATTAGTATTCAATTAACTGATGGCCTTCTCTTTCAAACATGATGTATTTACCTAACACTTCAAGAATGTTATATCTATGAAATTATAATGTACAATTTTTTGGATGGGTTTGGTAATTCTAAAATAAGTTTAATTTTTTTATTTTGTGGATGCTGTAAATCATCAAGTAAGACTCAGAATGTAAATCCAATCATTGAAACAATTAATTGTGAGGTTTCTATATGAGCTATATGTAATGATATATATATCAAGTGTCCAGTTTAGTTTTTATAGAATCATAACTTTAAGGGTTAGTTTTTTAAAATTTGGGGGTGAATGGTTTTCAAAAAATTATTTAAAACTATAAACCCCGTCTTTGTGACCTTTTAAGGGGTGCATCGTGGTTTTTCATTACATGAACCTATGGTTACACAACTATCTTGTTTTATATAGATAATTTCAAATTATATCACATGGACTGGGAATAGTTTTTCAAACTGTGTGCCTATCCATGAAAGAGTGGTGTCCCTTTAGATAATGGAACTAAATGCTTGGTACATAGTTTTCCAAACAATGTGTCCAAACCAAATGACTCATTAAAGAGACGAAAATATTTTTTACCTTCTAGAACATAGATTTACATATCCCTTATCCTACATGTATTAACTAATTATAGAAGCCCATTGACCTCCCCCCTTACCATCAACTTAAGGCTTTCGTGGTTATCCTTTTCTAATTCTCAAAATTGAATGGTTTGGGTCACATTTTTTCACCCTTGTTTTGTCTATAATTACTCTTGATTCTATTCTTTATTAATAATTTTATAGTTAATGTTATTTCAATGAGATCACATATTCCTTATTTTCATATTATTGGTATATTATTCTATTTTTCCTTTTTATAGCTCCAATAAATGCTTGGTAGTGATCAGGTTTTCCTTCCATGGTATATGGTAGACAATCTGCATGTTTTTCCCATAATGTTTTATTTTTTATAAAATGCGATGTTGTGAATCATACTACAAATATACACACGTCACTTATATAATATATAATACCTCTATTGGACAACCTAGAGCTCATTTAGATATGTTTTGGAACCCTTATACATGGTTAAGGGTTGAATACCTCAACCCAAACCACCCCATGGGTGGGTTTGATCATAATTCTAGATTACCATTATCCATATGAGAAAAAAATCTTATAAGGTGATAATATTTTCCTTGATTACTAAAGTAACCAGATTATCATATGAAAATGATACACGGTTGTAGAATATGATGTTTAAAATACTTGTACCTTATTCATTACTTGTGATTAAATTTTTAAAAATGGGAATTAATGAATTTCCATGTGCTCTAGTCATTCCTTGATCTATGAAATTGAATAAATGGAAAGGATTAATGGAATTAAACTTAATTGATTCATGAGACAGAACATAGACTATGCTTAGAATGTTTTTTTTATCTATTTGATATATGGAATGGCTTCTTCTCATATCCTTCATACTTATTATTATTCACATGATTATAGTATATATTATATTCCAGGGTCATGACTTATATTATGACATTCATGTATTCCCAAGGACAATATTAAGAATTTATTATGATATTATTATAATTTATATTATTAAAACTTAATAATTTCATCAATTCCCAAGTATAAATTGCTTATATGGGCTCATAGGTTTGATGAATTATATAATTTCATGAGATAAAATTTATTCCCAAGTAGAAATAACGTGGGTGTGATCATATGTTAATGGAATTATATTATGCTTTCAGTGATAATGGGTTCATCTTTACCAAATTCCAAGGTCAAGGGATCACAGGGCATGTCAGATTACTTTATACATGATTATTATTAAGAATACTCATTTATGGTTGTTGGAAATTATGTTTCACACCCCATCTGTCTGAAATTTTGGAAATTTCATTTACTAACCATTTCGGTGGTTGGACATGACATTTCGTGGTCCATTACGAGGATGTTGGAAATAATGTTTCATCTTACTTCATATAATGTTCAATAATGGGGGTTTATATACTCTATTCAGATACATGTAATTGTACCCTTAATTATACAATGAAACTCTTAATGCATCATTATTTACATTATATGTGGATTTATTTTTCATATACCATGGGTCCTTACCAGATCATATAAGTGTGTGAGTGTGTGTGTTTGTGTGGATATTTATGTTTATGTGCATAAATATAAATACATGATGGAAATATATGGGACATTCTAGCTTAAATTTAAGTAGGTATGGTCTTTTATGTGTCCATTAAGAACATAAGCCCAAAATTATTAAATTTATTTTTTCACTATTTAGCTATAAAACCTATACACTACTAAATTTTTTAATCATGTATAAAATATCATTTTATTGAATTGGTGATTGCTTGTTGATTTAATCTCACACGCTGATTGGGCTATAATTTGGTACCAAATAGATCACATATTTGTATGTTAGGATCTAGACTTTGATTTGCACTATTTTTCATTTATTAATAGCACTAGACATTGTATAATATGAGTTTTGGTTGAGCTTTTCATTGAGATACCTTCCATAGTTGGTTTATCTATACATTTTTGATTACTAGTGTAGTCCCATTTAATAATTTACTTTTAAAAAAAATTCTTAGACATTTATAATTTTCAAACATGATTGTGAATATGATTTGAGTTGGAAATTTTTTAAATAATTAATGATTATCAGATATTACACTTATACTATTTCTCTTAGTATTTATTTTTTTTAAAATGGATTATATTTATAATTTTTACTACACTGATCATGGGGGTATAGTTGTCCTATTATATCTTCTTTAGAACCTTTCTTTTATTTTAAATCTTCTTTCATATAGGGAGGTGCATTTGAGGTCGTGTGGTGAACTTACATGGGAAACAATTTTTCTGACTCCAAGTTCAGGAAGTTACAGTGTGGTATCAGAGCTTATTTTTCACTATCTTACTAGTTGGGATAGTAGATAGGAGACTATGAGTGTATTTCCACATGGTAAATTTCTAGTGTTCAGGACCAGACAACCTATGCATGGTGGGATGATCATGTTTACAATTATCGGATTATTCATGCTTAGAACTAAAACTAGTTATTATTTAACCTCAAGTGATTTATATAAATACTCTAGTTAATAATTAATTTGATTTTACACCGATTTATGGATTCTTACCCATGTGTAGGTATTATAAGGATGTATTGTTATAAGAATCATCATACAGTTATTGAGATTTATATTCCATGCATATCTCATGCCATCTATATTTTGTTGTTTGACATCCTAAAACATGTTTGATGTGCCTTGAGAAATATTATAGAATGAAAATATATATACCCTTATTTGGTAATTTTTTCTATGTTCACCTATATTCCCTACTTGTGTGTTCTCCTGTCATGCCTAATCACATTCATTTCTCTATCAAATCATTATTTGTAATAAATATGATATTGGATTGTTTATTAAAGTTTTATCACTAACCTAAATGGTTTTTTCCTATATAATATTATTGCGGGAACATAATTAACCGATAATGACAAGTTTTATCCATGGTCCATTGGTTTTTTGGGATGAAACCTTTATGGTAGTGATTACATGGGTTCCAAAAACAATTTATAAATTATATAATGGAATACATAAATCAAGTAGTTTAATGCATATAATCAATACATAATATAATAATTCATTATATTTTGAGGTTGGATGTGAAAACCTGATTTTAGTTACATGAGTTCAAACACTAATTTATAATTTCTATTAACATATAAACACAGAAATTTAAAATGAATCTAACTAAATTTTAATAAATATATATATATTCACATTAAATGTATAAATTTAAATTTCATGTAAATTATTTTGTTTAAATAAATATAATAAATTATTCATGTATTCTATTTAGATGGTGTGAAAATTTCAACATAAAATGGCATGTAACTATGTAATATTGGAATGATGATCCATATATCTGGATCCTTAAAAAATCACCATTCACATTTTGGTGAGTGTTAAAATTTAATTCCAATGTGATAAACCTATTAAGGTTGTTTGTAATATTAAAACTACTATTAGGTTACACATTGTTATACATAGGTTGGTATGATGGGACCCTTTTAGGATTCCTTTATTTTTATAATCCTTAGTATCGAACACCATGGTGGTATGATTGTAAAAAATTATATTGTTATTTAAGGTGATATAATAAACATATAAAGTGTTGCATATAAATTTATAGTGGTATAATAATAATATGATTCCCATAAAATGATAAAAAACCCATTCATATGTTTTTGAGCATTATTATTATGAGGATTCCATTAATTAAAATTCCATTTATATCCTTGATTTATTATTTATCTATATGATGGAAATTTAAATTTTATTTAACTAATACATTTGTGAAATTTCATTGTAAAATAAATAATGTTTGAATGATTGAAATGAATTTTTTAGATAATTGGCCTATTATGCTATATGGAAATAGTTAAGTAATTTTATTAGTACAATATGTTTTTACAAATATTAAATGATATACATTATACACAAGAATCATAAATTGGTATGATAAATGAGAATTAATTAAATTCCAAAATCCTAAAACCTTAATGTGGTTTTCATAGTTTTAACCCTTGAGTAATGGTAGTATAAAAATTTTTACCATGGAGGGAACCTGGATGTTGGCCGTATGTCTCAGTTTTCTTCTTTATTTTGTAGTGATCTTAGTTGTTAGTATGGTAAGAGAAATTAACATTTCAAGAAGTAGTATTTATAGATTTGAAATTATATACCTTGTTATGAATGAGGTATCTTATTTTGGTAACTCCTTAGAAATTAGAAGAATAAATTAATTATTCATTGAGTTTTATGATGTGAGGTATAATTTAGGTGATTTTTGTATAAAGTAGGACTATTATTGAATGAATAGACTCCTGGGTAAGGTGGTTGGTGATTCTATATATTTTTTCTTTTACAACCATGATTATTGTGTTTTCTTTAGTATGTAAGGTTAAGGATTAGTTAGTCATGGTCAACCATTTAATGGGCCATGTGAGCTTTCATCATTTCTAATAGTGAATAAGTCAGGAGTCGGCATCTTGTTAATATAAATGTGGGTAATACAACTCTTATTATATCTACTTGGACTCTAACACAGTCTAATACTTCATATAGACAGTTAAGATATTTTGATATCACTATAGCATCCATTATTACATGTGGTTCTCATCAAGTCATCATGTGTTGCATTATACTACATGAAGTTTGGGAGAAATGGTAACATTATATTTTTAAATATTGTTGTTTGAAAATTTCATTAAAATATTCCTAAGGGTGTGGAAGAGATATTAATGAGTCATAAATGTGGTAGAATTGTATTATTGTTTAAAAAAATGATTAATCCCGCTACTCAAGGATGACTTTGAATAAATTATCAGGTGTTGTAACATCATTTATCGATGATGGCATTGGACTTAATGTATGATCTAGATAAATTTTACATAGTTTCTTCCTATCTTATCATTTTCAAATTTTATAAGTTCTACTTCCTATATAGAAACTATTTCATGGGATTATGGTGTGTGTTACATGTTGTGAGATCCAATTTTTAGTAAAATAATTCCTACGTTACTCCTATGGTAAGGAGTATCATAATGGGAATGTGGAATGTGTCTTTCCTAGTAGTTGTAAGGATACCATAGAGGACCAATTTGAAAATATAATAATGGATTATAGAATATGTTGAATTTTTTTAGTTCATGTTTTCAAGTATCAAACATAATAATGTGTTTTTAAAACTCTATTATGAGATTTAATTGAGTCTAGTTGATAGATTTAGGCTCAATGATTATAAAAGATCCAAGAGTTTGTGGGTAAATACTATTTATATCATTGTTAAAAACATTTATGGAAACATGGATTTTCGAGTACCTATCCATTGAGTAATTTCAAGAGTTAGGATGATACATTGGTGGATTTTTTATAATGGTCATGGGCAGCATTGGTTTTATGGTGAGTTAATAAAGCCATAAAATAATATGACATATGTTAAGATAGAAAATTAAAAATATATTAGTCTAGAGTAGATTGAATAATTCCTTTATAATTAAATTTTAATGGAGGGAAATGTCTTAAAATGTGAGTCGTGTTTTGTACGACAAGATCATTGGGTGTGTCACACTTTAAACTAAATAAAAATAAGTACAATTATAGTTTAAGGGTTCCATGAAGTGGTAGCCCATAGTTGGACCTGGTCACACATCATCAGGATATGTAGTTCTAGTGGTTAGTTTAAGGCTAGTACAATTGTTATTGATGAAGTGTGGATTTAGAGAGATTTACATGATTATATATTGTAACCATTGATAATTTAATATTTTTATCAATGTTCAATGATGATTATGTCCTCTATATTTACATCGTCCTAAGGGTGTTGGGACAGTCTTCTTTATATGCTGAGAAAATCAAAAGTCCTTCTAGATTAATGGATAGACCCTCATTTAAGATGATTCTATATTGAGACTAGTCATTGGATGGTTGTTTTTGGGAACCTAGGGTGTCATTGGATAAATTTAATTGAGTTTGACATGATTTCTAAATTAATGATTGGTATAGTTTTGAATGAAAACATCAATGAGCATGCTAAATATGAACTCAGTGTTCATTGGTTAACAATGTTGGAATCTTTTTTTGATAATACTCCAACTCCTAGTGATGTGAATTAGAAATATAGTTATAAGAAAGAGGATAGAATTGTTTTATCTTATTTGTATGATTTTGTTAAGTTGAGTAACCATTTCATGCACATCATTGGATGAGATGGTGGAAATGTAATAATCGAATAAGGATTTTGATTAAAACCCTACACTAATAATTTATGCTAGATCGATGGAAATTTGACCATTGTAATTGAATCACAGACCAAAGGAAGTGTCTATATATGTGTTCAGATGTTTTATTTTAAATTTATCATTAGGAAATTTGGGATTAATTTCAATAGAAAATTTCTATGGAGGTTGTATATTGGATTAGAGTTAACCTTGTAAGGATTTTGCATATAGTAGGGAGAACCATAATCCAGATAATGAAATGAATGGTAACACAATCATGTATTAGCTTAGAAGAAATTAGGTATTCACTATCCTGGGGATTCATTTTAGATTATGAGTGTTGGGTCGATTTTTAGTTTATTTAGTATCGTATGGTTAATATAGTGCATGTTAATGCATTTTTTAGGTGTAATAGAAACTGGATATTTGAGTAAGAATTCATAACCTATGAAGATTGATTATTTCTTATTTATTTCCCTTTTAATATTGTGAATGATATGTTCTATGTTGGGAAGGTTATAACATCGCATGTTTTGGACGAATTTTGCATTTCTAAATAAATTTAGAATTTTTTTGGTAGATGGGCTATTTATTTAACTAATCCCTGAAATGTAAATTTCACTGTTGGAATAGATAAATATGGTTAATTAAATCTAGAAAAAGGATCGATAGGTTTATATGGTTTTTTTATTGATTTTTATATGATTTGGTCTTTGAAGGTTGGGTTTTTTTGAAAGGTATAGGGGGTATGCAACATCTCATGGATTATGTAAACTACTAAATGTGAATTTCTCACACATAAAATTGTTACAACATGAGTAAAAATTGGATTCCCAAGTATGAATTACATTTATGGCCTCATATTTTAAATGAATTATAGTATTCCATGATCAAAAAATAGATCCAAAGGTATGAAAACATTGTATAGGATCATAGTTCAAGGGAATTTCATAGCACCTTGAGTGATATAGGGTTCCTCTTTATGAAATACATTTGTTAGGGAAAGTGGGTGTAACATCCCAGGAATCTATGAAATATATTATTTCATATTAGTTTAAATTATTTGATATATTGTGTTTCTTTCCATAAATAGTTTAGAATGTGTCACATGAAACACCATTTTTATCATTTGTTGCATGCAATATCGAGTTCATTTTATGACTTATGTAACACTAGAGCTCAAGTCTTACCAGACAACAAAACACTATTAATATTATCATTTTACATGATAGTTATCACCTATATATTATAATAGTGATATTATATAAATTATTGAATTATAAATTAATCATGTTTGAAAAACAATTCATTGCTTACCAATTAACTATTGTTGAAAATAAAGACCTGTTTAATATAAAGGATGTGTTTTTATGAAAAACAATTATGTATAAAATGGAGTTTTATATTAATAAAATCAATTATTCACTATTATTGAATGGTATTAATAATATTTATTTTTTATATATTGAATAAAACGTTTTGAAATTAATCCGGTATGTTTTTCATGCTTAAGATAAGAAGAATTCCAAATTTATTCATAAAAATCTATGTATTTTTAAAAGACTGTTTTACCGCCTTTTCATGGTGCTCTTGTTTTTATAATAAATTTTGAAATTTTGATAAATTATATTTAAAAAAATTTAATTTTTTTTTAAAATTGTAATATAAAAATTATCTTTATGTTAATTTTTGGTTTTTTTCTAATATGTTTCATGTTTTGATGAAAAGTAAAAAATATCAAATTTTAATTAAGAACTAATTTTTAGTTTAATTTATTTAAATATTAAAAAAATATTTTAAATATGTTTTAATGTGTAAATTGTTCAATTATACATATTTAAAATAATTTTAGATCCATTTAATGAATTTCACATAGATATTGATCATAAAAACATGTTAATGTTTTGAACTTTTCTTATTAAAAAATAGTTGTCTCGTCTTGTCTGTGGGATTAATTTTAAACAAATTTATTCCAACCTTGTGTTTTTATATTTTAAAAATGAATTAAATATTTTAAATCATTATAATTTATAATATTTAGTAAGTTAAACTTAGTTTTTAATGAAAACTGTTTCTGAATGGATTTAATAATTATTATAATGATTAATGTAAAAAACAAGTTTACTTAATGGTTAAAGATTAATATTAAGGGTCCAAATGATATAAAAACTTACCAAAAAATCATTGCGTTGATATATTAAGATCATAGTAAAAATTTTATCTAATATGGTTCATTATAAGAGTATCATGATTTAATGGAGACTTCCCACTAGGGTTTATCTTTTTATATTTATATTATTGACATGCACCCTCCTCTATAAGAAAGTAGTAACCCTACACAAATATTCCCACATATCATACATTTTTATCATAAAAAACCTTCCCAAATAATATCCCAACATATCTCATATAATTCTATAACCATCACTTAGTTTATAAATAGATTCAAGGAATTAATTTGGTGAAAACAATAGGATTTACCCGAAGAATATGTAACATTATTCAACGTGCAATTTTTTTTATTTCTTTCTCTACCCCATAAATTATTATTATTCAATGATTATATAATAATATATGTTTAATAAATACAATTATATGTTGTTATATTAAGGTTTTTACCTAAACATACACACACTTCCATCAAATGGTTAATGAAGTCACTATTATGTGTATGGTAGACTACCACCTCACGAAAAAATGTAATTTGGGTTTTCTCTAAAAACTCTCCTGGTTGAGAATTATTATGTAAATAATAGTTTAATATTATATATATCTTACTTATAGAATTTTTATATAACACATTCCTTTATTTTTTCCAATTTTTGGGAATATGATAACATCGTTTGTGGACATGTAGACTATCACCTCCTCATGTCGATTTGATACGTTCATACATCACATGAAATTAATTAAGATTATTTAATAGAAATATGTGATATAAATTAAATTAATATAATATTAAAGTAATAATTTTTGATTCAATAAGTTTCCCTTATGAATTTTCCATATGTCTGTGTTTTGAAAATCACAGAATCATTATCTTAAGGAGAAATATATTTTTACCTAAGGATTATTTTCGTAAAGAACATTTCTATTCTATAAAGAAATTTTTATCCTTACTATTGTTTTCTTTGTTCAATCTATAATCCCTCTAAACATTACTCTTTTCATTACAAAGTCTAAAATTTGTTTTCACATATAAAACATCGGAATCCTATAATTCCATGTATATAGAGTGTTCTATATTAGGATTCTGAATTCTCTGAATTTAGGTTCTGAATTCTCTAAAATTTATACTCAGAATTCTCTGAATTCAGGTTCCAAATTCTATGAAATTATGATTCTGAATTATCTGAATTCAGGTTCCTAATTCTTTGAAATTTAGACCCTGAATTCTATGAATTTATGTTCCGAATTCTCTAAAACTCAGAATCTGAATCACTAAATGTTGGTTCCGAATTCTCTAAAATTCAGACTCTGAATTCTCTAAATTCAGATTCTGAATTCTCTAAAATTCATACTATGAATTATCTAAAATTCAGAATCTGAATTCCACAAAATTTAGACTCCCAATTCCTCTGAATTTAGACACTGAATTCCTCAGAATTCAAACTATGAATTTCTCAAAATTCAGACTCTGAATTCATTATAATTCAGTCTCCGAATTCATCAGAATTCGGACTATGAATTCATCAGAATTCAGACTTCGAATTCCTTTGAATTCAGATACCAAATTCATTGAAATTTATACTTTGAAAAATATAGAATTCATATTCCAAATTCTTTGTAAAATATAATCTGTATATCCATTTTTTATAGATTCTGAATATTTATTTGATTAGACTGTGAACATTATTTTCCCTTAGTCTCTGAAAAATATATTTGGTTATGAAAACATATTTTTCTTACTCTTTTTAATGTCATTAAACGATGTCGTAAAATCTATTTCTAACTAACCGTTTTTTGAGTTACACATGTATAGGTACCCTCGAGATTCAAGGGAAGATATGAACATTGGAGGAGGGATCCATCCAATGGATAAATTCCTATAAATAGGATATCATTTGAATGATATCAAATAAATATTCGATCACTCTAAAGGTAACATGTTGCTGCAAATATTTCTAAAGAGATAGAATCTCATGCTTTGGGAGTTTCTGAACATATGGTTCATATTTATTTGTGTGACTCAGATTTTTTCTTTATACAATCGTGGGATTTCAGGGTTAGAAAGAAAAAGGTGTTGACACCCTTAATGTTAGAGGCCTTATAGGGATAGGAAGACAGAGGTTATTACTACCTTAATGATTGAAGTATTGCGAGGATGGAAAGATAGATTCTGATATTTTTATTGAGGTCTTACCATGGTGTGGGTAAGAAATTATTTCTTGAAATATTAATTCAAGGGACATTTCTAAAAGGTTTTTTATACCCTACTCTTTGGGATAAAATATTCCATACTTGTTACTTTTTTTGTTTCATGTTTAATTCCACTAAATTTTGATAAAGGAATAATGTGTAACCTTCATAGACATTCTTGTACATTTGTATACTTCGATAAGTAAGATTATATATTCTTTAAGGTAGAATATTTTCCTTATAAACTTTCCTTATGTATCATTTCTGAAACCATATTTATAGAACCTTGTAAACATTCCTTATGTTTTATTTTCATAACCTAGAAAGTTTGTTTAGTTGAACTAAAAAAGTTCTTGGGAATTTACCCAGTGTAACTTTGATAAACATAGTTTTACTTCAGGTTAAAAATGAATGTTTTTAATCATATAATTAAACCCCTTATAATTGTACATCTACATAATTATTTGAATAATACAATTGGTATAAGAACAGGTCTTTAAATTAATTACATTCACATATAATTTTTCTTACTAATGTTTTACTTATTATAAATTTTCTTTCATATCTTTTCTTTCTTATGTTTTCTTAGATATTTTTCTCTTTGATTAAAAAAAATTTCTATGAACAATTTTTTTGGAAATATATTTTCTTATTGAATCACAGGAATGAATTTTGGTTTGATTGACAATCTAAATACTAATAGACAACCTATTTTATATTATAATGATTATGACTATTGGATGGATCATATGAATAATTATGTTATTAATACTAGAGTAGAAATTTTTTTATTTCTTAATAGATAATAAAATATTGCAGATAAGGAAGTCAAAAACTTCACCCATCAAGAAATGTCATAATATCAACTAAATTAACAGGTACGCAATACTTTATTGTATTCCATGACCAAAAATACATATAGTCTGATTTCTTCATATGAAGCAGTAAATTATATCTAGATGAAATTGTAAGTTATACATTTTGGTAAATCCAAAGGATTGAGACTAGAAGAGCTATGCTTAATGAAAAATATCATGTATTTATATTTACTTATGGAGAAATAGTATGCAAGGTACAACAAAGGTTAACGAAAATTGTTAATATCTTATAATATATGGCTAAGAATGGTTTAGATGATGAAGCTCTTATGGACAAGATTATAGATATCATGCCTAATGTGTGGGAGACTTAGAGAACAGTTATTGATGAGAATAAGAAAGTATCTCAAATTACTCTTGATGAGATTCTTGGAACTCTTCTCAAATATGAGGCATGAATAAATAGAGATGCTCATTTGAATAAGAAGAAAAATTGAAATGGTATTGTAACCTTTAAAAATACTAAATCTAAGACTCCTAAAAGGGCTATAAGATCTTAGTATATGAATTTCACTGTTTTATTTGAGTCTAGTGAAAGTGAGAAGACATAGAATGTGCAAGATAATATTACTCGAAGGATGGAAAAGAGATCTAGAAAGGAATATTTTAGTATAGATATAAGAAGAAAGAAATAAATGACAAGAAAGACTTGTAAGTCACTTTTTATAAATTCAAAAGATCGTGGAATATAAGGGAAAATTGTCTTATGTTTAAGAAAACGGATAGAAAGGAGAATAATTCTGAGAGGAATAGAAAAAAGTAATATAAGACTAAGGGTAAGAATGTTTTTAAAGCTAATAACACGGAGAGAGCTAGTGTTGGTGACTCTTCTAATGAATCCTTATAGTATGAATCTTATGGTCAGATGAATCATGGATTTATTGAAAGATTACCCATTGAAAATCATTGTCTAATGTATAAGGTACACAATGTGGAATATATCACCAATGTATCATTGAATTCACGTTATAATAATAATATATGATATATATCTTCAGATTATGGATCATCCTCATTAGAAGATAATGCATTAAATTCTTTTGAAGAAGTGTCTAGTTTTGTTAAACTTCTTGAGAATAAAAACTCTAAACTCAAGAAAAAACATGATAAGAAAAATTCTAGAATATCTATTTAAAACAAAGAGGTATCATATCTTTCTAACGATCTTGATAAGAAAACTTTTGATTTTAAAATTATTTCCAAAAAACATGAGGAGGTTAATTCTAAGAAGGATAAACTTATTAATGATCTTAAAAATGTAATTTCTATGAAAGAAATTTTAGATAATAACCATAGTTCTAAAATTAATGTTTTTTTGGATAAAAACATGGTTATAATACTAATGTCAGAAATATTATACTTGAGAAAGTGTTTTTCAGACTTTACCTCTGGTAAGAAAAATTTGACAAAAATGTATTCCCAAATTCGACCTATAATGAATTGTTCTGGATTTGGTTATACCAATTCTGAACCATTTTTCCATAATAACTAATATTTTCCTCAATGTGCTCAATTTTGCACTAAATTTCGGTGTGGTGGTCATTGGGAAAAAAATATTCTTTAAACAAAATTTAATCTTTAGGTTTTCATAAATATTATTTCTATATGAAAATTTCGATACCTAAAATCTATCTTTTTGAAATTTCTGGATCCAAAAAAGTTTGGATTCCAAATTTCTAACTTTTTTATTTTCAAGAAAATTAACAATGTATCAATATTAATACATGGTATATAGATAGTGGATGTTCTCGACATATGACTGGTAACAAAAACAACTTTGAAAATATTATCAAGACAAAAGGCGGAAAAATAACTTTCGGAGATAATGCTCAGGATGAAATTACTGGTATAGGTAACATTGTAATTCATAGAAAAACATTGATTTCAAATGTATTATTTTTTAAGGGTCTTAATAATAACCTCATTAGAAAAATCCAATTCTGATATTAAGGTTAACTTGTGGATTTTAGGAATGAAAAATTCTTAGTACACAATTCCAAAGAAGTGTTTATTCTTTCTAACTTTAGGAAAGAGAATGTATACACACTAAACATATAATACCTTAGGAACCAAGATCTAACTTTCCATAGGGAAATTGAACATCAATCATGGTTAAGGAATAGAATGTTAGGACATTATAACCTTAGGTACCTATGTAAACACTTAATGAAAAGACTTCTTAAGGATCTACTGATGCATAGATTTGATTCTTCAAAAGTTTTTGATCCTTGTAAATATAGAAAGCAACATAAATCATTTTTTAAATTAATTTGTGAAGTCTCATCTTCTAATTCATTAATATTAGTGCATATGGATCTTTTTGTTCCAACAAAAACTAGATGCATTAGAGCAAAATATTATGTATTTATCTTAATTGATGATTACACTATATTTCTGTGGGTCTATTTTCTAACCAAAAAAATATGAAGATTTTCCTTATTTTGAATATTTTTTTGTTCCCAAATTAAAAATGTGAAAAAACCCACTTCGAAAAATATTCATAGTGATAATGGGGGAGAATTTCAAGATTCTGATTTTGAAGCTTTTGTAGTAAAAATGGAATTACTCATATCTACTTAGCACCGAGAAATCCTCAACAGAATGGTGTTGTTGGAAAAAAATAGAATTATTCAAGAGATAACTAGTACCCTTTTGAGTTAATATTCTATAGCTAAACACTTTTGGTCTTAAGTTGTAAGTACTTTTTACAATTCTATAATTCAATTTTTTATTAGGCCTTTTCCTAAAAAAACTCATTAGGAATTGTGGAATGGAATAAAACCTAGACTTTCCTACTTCAATGAATTTGGTTTCAATGTATTCATTCTGAATAATGAAGATAATTTACACAAATTCACACACAAATATGATGATGTAATTTTATGAGACTACTACACAATGTTTAAGGATTATAGAGTTTTTAATAAAAATATTTGTACCGTTAAAGAAATGGTAAATGTTAAATTTGATGAAACTAATCCTTTTGTTTTTAAACAACCTCAACCTACATCCATGGATGTGTTTTCAAAAAATAATTACCAACCCTTGATAGAAAATAATTCTGATAAGGAAAATATTCAAGAAAATATTTCCAAAGCATTTACCCAAGAAGATTACATACCATATGTTGATGAACATGTATTAGAAAACCCATATCAGTAGTTTCTAAAGAATCATCCTAGTGATTGTATCATTGGTGATGTAGATAAATCATGTAAGGACTAGAAGTTTCTTAATAAATGAAGAAAAACATCAAGCATTCCTTTCCCAATTAGAACCAAAAAGCACTGATGAAGCTTTAGGTGATGATGATTGGATAAAATCCATGCAAGATAAGATAAATTAATTCAAAAGGAACAAAGTCTAGACCCTGCATGAAAGACATGAGAAAACTTCTATAATTGGTGTAAAATGGGTCTTCTTTAATAAATGTGATGAAAATGGAATCATTTTAAGAAATAATGTTAGATTATATGATAAAGGATATAATCAACAAGAAGGAATAGATTATAACGAAGCCTATGCTCTAGTAGATATACATGAATTTATTCATATTTTACTTTCCATTACAACATTATTTAATTTCAATCATTTTCAAATGGATGTAAAATGTGCTTTCCATAATGGATATGTTCAAAGGATGTTTTTTTTGAACAACCTTTTGGTTTTGAAGATACAAAACTTCCTGAATGTGTTTTTAAAATTACCAAAGCTTTATATGGAATTAAATAAGCCCTTAAGTCCTGGTATAATATACTTACATGATTTTTGTTAAAAAAAATAATGTTAAGGGAACTGTTGATCCAACCACTTTTATAGAGAAATTTAATAATTTTTTTTGATTGTTCAAATTTATGTTGATGAAATTATATTTGGTTCAAATAAACAATCAATAACCGATTATTTTTCAAATGTAATGAAATATGTGTTTGAAATGAGTATGATGGGTGAGTTAAAATTTTTCCTAGGTTTTCAAATCTCTCAAAAACTACAAGGAATTTATATATCCCAACAGAAGTATATTAAATATTTTCATAAAATGTATGGATTTGAAAACACTAAAAGTATAAGTACTCCCATTGGTAACTCAAATTATCTATATCATGATAATGCTGGAAACCAGTAGATCAAAAATTATTTATAGGTACGATGTTTACTATACATTATATCTAGTTGTGTAGACGTAATGTTTTCAGTATGATTAAGTGCTAGATACCAATCAAATCCTATGTAATCTCATTTAAAATTAGTGGAAAGAATTATTTTTCTATTTCAAAGGAACCATGTATTTAGGAATATTTTATACTTATAGAAATTATATTGTTTAAAAAGAAATTAGAATTCTATATTTGGTGGGTGTAGAATGTATAGGAAACATACATCTAGAACTTGTCATTTATTAGGATATTCAATAGTTTATTGGTCATGAAAAAAGAGACACTCAATAACACTTTCCACTACTGAAGCTGAATATGTAACAACTAGAAGTTGATGTACCCATGTATTGTGGATGCAACACAAACTCACAGACTATGGAATGTGTTTCACCAAAACTTAGATATTGTGTGATAACACTAGGGCCATTTCTTTAAGAAAAAACCCTACACATCACTCTCATGCAGAACACATAGATATTTGTTATCACTTTCTTAGGGATCACACACTTAAAAGATATATCATTCTACAATTTATCAGAATCCACGATCAAATTGAAAACATTTTGACAAAATATTTACCCTCTGATAGATTAGAATACATTAAACAGAAGATAGGAATGATAAACGTAAGGAAATATTTCATATTATCATATTTTGAAACCTATCTTCTTACATTAAGAAACACCTTTTCCTAGGGATCATATATTTTCTTGTTAAAAAAATTCGTAGTAAAATTTTTTCTGTAGTCAATAAAATATTTCACAAAAAATATTTTTCAAAGTCAAAAATTCTTCGTAGTCAATATTTTTTCGTACTGAAATATTTTTTTTCATACTCAAAAAAATTTTCATAGTCAAACATTTTTTCCGTAGGTAACAATTTTTCATAGTAAAAACTTTTTCATACTGAAAAATATTTCGTAGTCAAAAATTTTCTCATAGTAAAATGTTTTGTAGTTAAAATTTTTTTAGTTAAAATTTTTTTATATAATGTTGCTCAAGAATAATTTTCCTTTTAACTGATAATTTTACTAGAAATACAGGAGTTATGTTTTCTTACTTAATTTTTTGTAATCAAATTCAACTTGTTTGTATTTTCCTCTTGTTTTAAGTAAATTGTTCTGATTCACGTTCCTTAAATCTGAAGTTTTATCCTAAAATCATCAAAGGGAAATGGTGAAGAGATAGAGAAATAATCCTCAAAAACCATAGAATTTGTTTCAGAATCATCCACTCTAGGACATGACATTGTGGACTAATTATTGAAGAAGTTGGTGGATACCATACATTTTTTACCGAGTTTAGAATCGAGGTGCCAGATGCTTTATCACTCATTGAATTAGAAATCAAAATATGTTTCCATGCTTATAGATAATTTTTTCAGGCTTAAGGCCAATTTCAAATATTTCTTTATCGGTTATGAAGGTGAAAAGTGGTCATACAAGGAAATCACAAAGTAGTCATGGAAGACTATTGAAGTGCTATGAATTTTTTATAACATTCAAAACAATGTGAAGGATTATTTTGATACCAAATATTAAAAGATCAAATATCTTACTTAAATGTTTAATGAGAAACTCAATCTTTAACAAATAGTTCAGAAGCGGGAAGTCAAAGAACTAAATTGGAAGCTTAATTCGATTTCTATGAATTTAAATAGGGAATGGGATATTATAATAGAATTTGAGGAAAAATTCAGAAAGCAAGAAGATCTTTTGGAGACTCGAGCATAAATTCTTAAGGCTTAGGAAGAAAAAATCAAAGTACTTGAGAAGAAAAATGAGGATCACTAACAGTTTCCCAAGCACTTTGAAGAAGATCACAAGGAGAATAAGAAGCTGAAAACCATCGTGAATAAGGTAATTCCGAAGGAGAAAGAAAGATTTTGTTTTTCCAATCTGATCTTTTGTTGTATTTTCATCCTTGTACATATTATTTCAATTGTAATGAAATTTCTATTTGTACTTTATGTGTTTTATTGTATAGTGATAATATTTTATCTAACATTTTTTCGATTCCCTTTATTCCTTTTTAAAAATCACAAAGGGTGAGAAAGGAATGATAAAAATAATATTAATTAAAGAATAAAATTCCCTATGTTAGAGGGATTCTATCTAAAGCTGAGTTTTAACTATTAAGGTTTCCTTATGAAAGAAAAATCAAAATCTCAGTAAATAATTCAAGAATAAAATCCTTACTGATTTCATACCCTAAGGGGGGGTTAGTTGTATTCACCATGGTTTATATTTAAAGGAATATATGTTTTTCCATTATATTCATAAAGAAAAAATCATATTCCTTATATTCTTTTTGGTAAGGATGTTTGTGATTTCCAAAATGGGAGATATTGTTGACTCAACATGGTCTCCGTATGAATTTTCAATTTCTCTAGGTTTTCAAAATCACAAACACATTATCTTAAGGTAAAATATTTATTTTTATTAAGGATTATTTTCGTAAGGAAAAATCCCATTTTCAATGGAAATTTGTTATCATTACCTTTGATTTCATTGTTCTCTCTATAATCCCTCTAAATATAAATCCTTTTTTTACTAAGTCTAAAATTTGGTTTCACATATAAAAACTTGGAATCCCATAATTCCTTGTATATAGAGTGTTATGTTTTTAGATTCTATATTCTCTAAATTCATGTCTCGAATTCTCTAAAATTCAGACTCTGAATTCCCTAAATTCATGTTCCGAATTCTATAAAATTCATATTCTGAATATTTTGAATTCAGGTTCTGAATTATCTAAAATTCAGACTAAAAATTCTCTGAATTTTAGGTTCCCAAATATCTAAAGTTATCACAATGAATTCATTGAATTCAGGTTCTGAATTCTCTAAAATTCAGACTCCTAAATTTATGAATTCAGGTTTCGAATTATATAAAATTCAGACTCTGAATTATCTAAGCATCAGACTCTGAATTTCGTAGAATTGTGACTCCAAATTACATAGAATTTGGACTCTGAATTCCTCATAATTAATACTTTAAATTCATTTTAATTTCAACTTTGAATTCATCAGAATAATTAATCTGAAATCATAAAAATTCAAATTCTGAATTTCTTAGAATTCAGATACGGAATTCATTGAAATTCTGACTCTGGAAACTATAGTATTTAGATTCTGAATTCTTTGGAAAATAGAATCTGAATATCCTTGTCTTATAGATTCTGATTATTTATTTGTTTATACATTGAACATTATATTTCCTTATACATTGAAAAATAGATATGGTGAGCAACCTTATTTTGATTACACTTGTTATAGTTTTGAAAAGATGTCGTACAATCAGTTTTTAACAAACTTTTGATTGAGTGACACGTGTATAGCTCCCTTCAAGATTCAAGGAAAAATATGAAAGTTTGATGACGGAGCTGACCATTGGAGAAATGCCTATAAATATGATCTATTTTTAATGATCTCAAATAAATGTTCGATTACTCTAGATATTTCATGTTGTTGAAGTAATTTCTAGAGAGAGAGACTCTCATGCTTTAAGCAGTTCTGAACAACTTGTTCGGATTGCTTCATGTGAATCTAATTATTATTTTTTACAATCGAGGGCTTTTTGGGAGAGGAAGATAAAGGTGTCGACTACCTTAATGTTTGAGGAATCATAGGGATAGGAATATAGAGCTTCCAACTACCTTAAAGATCTATATATTTTAGGGATATCAAGACATGTTCTAATATTTCTATCGAGGTATTACCCTGGTGTGGGTAAGATAGTCCTTCTTGAGAGTATGAATCAAGAGTCCTTTATCCAAGTTTATTGGATACCCAACTCTTTGGGATACAATTATTCATACTTGTTTCTTATTTTGTTTCAATTTTATTTTTATTTCATTTTGAAAAAGTAAGAAAGTGTAACCTTTTTATACTTTATTGTCCTTTTGTATACTCTGATAAGTCAGATTCTATATGCATTAGGGTAGAATATTTTCCTTGTAATCTTTCCTTAAGATTCATTTCCGGAAACGTATTTCCAAAAACATGTAATCTTTGCCTAAGTTTTATTTTCATAACCTAGAAAGATTGTTTAGTATAACTAAAATAGGTCTTTTGAAATTACCTTGTTTAACTTTGTTAAACACTATTTTCCATAAGGTTAAAAACAAAATATTTTAACGTTACAATTCACCCCCTATTGTAATCAAGCATCTACATAATTATTTCTATCCATAAATAATTACCATTCTTGAAATATTATATATCATTTTTTTATTACCTTTTCACACACTGAAAATGATATACCGTCATTCATAGAAGTGTGAACTACTGCCTTATCGTGGGGAAGTGATTTTGTTTAAATCACAAGAAATATATATATTAATATATATAACTAAATAATATTGTATTTATGATATAATGATAATTCTAGAAAAATAAGTGTTATTTGAAGTGTGACTTCATCTTGCATACATTCTACTGTCTCCATTATTGTAACATCAGTTCATTTTTCATTACCATATTTCATGATTCATTTTAAAGGTATAATTGATGTATAAATATGATACTTATTACATGATTAATATACTATAGATGTTTATATATTGTCCTCTATGACCATATTCTTGAAACTATTATCATTTTGATAGATAAACTGAATATAGTCAAAAAACATGATGTTGAATTACATCATTAAGTAGTTGTATAAAAAATTATAATAAGTGAAACAAATGTTATAATAAACGTAAAAAAGGTTCTCAAGTAAGTAAATAATTAACATGTGTTTATTATTGTGGAATATAAAGACAAAATTTAAAAGTCAGACTCAAGTTAAAAGACTTCATCTCAATCATCATTCATTGAGGCATATTTTAATTTTATACTCCCACCTTCTTTTTAAGGTGTATATACAACCCCATTAACATATCTTATCTTCAATTTATTTATTCTCATGTTATTTAATGTTTTTAGATTCCATTATTTTATTGGTCTTATGAATTAAATTATTCAAAATGGTGTCAGACATTAAGAAAGGTTAAATATTTAATTCATCCCTCCATATCAATATTTATGATATTATTTGAAATATTTATGTATATGGATATAAAAGGATTATAAAGTAATTTTTATATTTATTTTTATATTTTAATTCTTATATAATCCTTTATGTTTTTAACATAAAAATAAACCCCTATTTCCCTTTTTCTATGTATTTATTTACTGAAAATGTGTTTTAAAAATTGATTGATTATTTCAATAAATTGAAATGTTTTTTTATGAGATAATGTAAAATATTATTATTAACATATTGAAAATTGAAATATTTTATGTGTTACGATTTTTAATGGTACATGGATATTTAATGGTTAGTTTCATGATTAACCAAGGATAGGAGTTTCTATGATAATCCAATGATGAGTGGTAATGTGATAAACTAGTGATGGGTGGTTCTATGATAAATCAATGACATCTGGTTACACAAAAACCCTATTATGTGTGGTTTTAAGATAAACCAATGTTTGTTGGTTACATGATAAACACACGATTGGTGTTTCCATGATAAAACAACAATAGTTGTGTCTTGGATAGCCCTCTAATGCATTGGGTCTGGAAGTTGACTGTATGGTTATTCCATTTGTAAGATAGAAACACATGGAAGTCAACCACAAAGTCATTCCATTTATAGGAATGAATATTACAATGATGTCCAAAGATACCTTGATGTTTTTTTTCTTGATATGGGTATTATGGTAATCTTTTTATTAAAAAGGGTAAGTAATGATCATTTTTTCAATGGAAAGTATATAGTACTTTTTAATGGTGAAAACTATTACATTATAAAAAAAATTTCATTACTTTTCCTATTTTCATGTGAATAATGGGTTTGATTCATTTTTTATCCATTAATGGTATTTTTTACTATAAAATGTTTTTAAATATTTTTTTCAAGATTTATGGATAAGTAAGGGAAAAAATATGTCACATTTAATGTCATAAATATTTTCCATGAAATGAAATCCTTATTTATTTTTAAAAGTATTATATTATAGTAAAATTGACACTAATAGAATGTTTCCAATTTTTATTATATAGTTTTATAATGTATGATTTATAGCCTAATTTTCTAAAACATTAAACCTAAAAAGATCCACAATGTGAATGATATGTAATTCTTATGTAAAACTCAAGATTATGTAATGATTTAGGTCAAGTACTTATAGTTCTATTAGAGGAAAGTTATAGACAAAATTATTGAATAGGGTAGTGTTAATATCATTCCTTTATAGTATTTTACATTATTATTAAGCTGAAATTTTGAATAATTTAATGATTTCTATGTTGATTTATATAAACTATGTCGATTCAAAAGAATTTTCCATTGAGGAAATAAGAAATAGATATTGGGAATGCATTGAGAATAACACAACCTTCAAAATCAACATATAAACAAGGATGTAATTGGAAGAGACTAGTTTTTTTGAAACAATTACTATTTTGAAACATGATATAAATGATGTTGGTGATAATTAAGAAGAAACACCAAATCTACCATTAAAGAACATTCTATAGCAGATCCTTTCAAGAGGCCAAATCCACTATCATTAAAATGATATTTTAACCTAGTTGTATCTGAATGATGGATCAATACCCTGGAGAAGGTATTTTATCTCATGGGATGTTTATAACATCAAATGTATCTATTTCTATCTATAATTTTGAAGGTGAATCCAATCGATTGTGGTATTGTATTTAGAATACTAGAGAGAAATATGATCTTGATGCTACGAAGTAGGAAAATTTTAAAAATATATTACTTGAGAAATATTTCCCTATTTTTTTCATCTTATGATGGAGAAATAAATCATATAATTTCGGTAAAAGGATGAATATTTGGTTTCCTCACATGAAGAAAATTTTACAAGGTTGGACAAGTACATATTGGATTGGATTTTTTTCGAGACATTAATAGAAAAATTAATAAATTTTACTCAGGATTAAAACCAATATTATGAATATCATTGGACACATTGGAATTTAAATATTATTATAGTGTTTTGGTTGGGTTTTATAACACTTATTATATGGAGGTAGTCTGAAACGATCATGGGTGCAGGAAATGGAGAATCAACAAATAAAAAAATCTATTGGTAAGGCAATAACATTTTTCAAGTGTGGTAATGTAAATTTTGGGGAATGCATGTATGTATCCATAATTTGTTACCGATGTGGTTTGTTTGGTCACAAGGTTCACGATTACAATGAAAATAGTCCATAACAATCCATGTCACGACCCGTCCCCTGAGGCCCGAGATGTGACTACCCCAAGAACGCCTCTTGAAGGTCATGGGCTAGCGATTAGCGCCGAAGGCGTCAAACTACAAGTGGGAGGCATTAGCCTGGATACCTATATGCACACACATGACCAACTGAGTCCCAACTCAGAAAAGGGAAAAAACAAACCACTGAATAACTGAGAATAACTTCATCTGGGTGAAAGTATGCCAGAATACAAACTCAAGAAAAAGTTCTAAAAACTGTAAAGTACAAAAAGTGTGCTAATGACCATCCACAGTAAACCCCACCTGAATGAAAGAGTAGGGAAGCTACATGAATCTGAAATAGTTCATCTTATCTTCCAGGTTCTACTGGGGCCCACCTGGTCCAAGGCCACCTAGTCCACTGTCGTAGCGTCCGTCCATCCGGTCTCCCTGGGCACCCCTGAAGAAACATCAGTCATCCGCACCTGACACAACATGTGCTGGCGGAGGCCATGCAGGGGTGAGTGACATAGTACTCATTAGGAACCCAAAAACAAAACAAAAAAGAAATAACACAAAACAATTCCACATAGTAATGCATGAAACACAAGACAACTCAAACCAGGTATATTCTAGGTTAGTAACAGTAGCATCATCAATAACAATCATTGAACACCTTGGCTGCTAGAGAACTCCTCCTCTATCGTGTACAGTTGGCTTTTCGGGACACATATAGCCTCTTCCCACTAACCTTGAACTGCTTAGGAACCCCTCCCCATTGCGTACAGTGGGTCTTCCAGGTCACACAAAGTCACTCCCCAATGTGGCATACTGAGGAATTTCTCTTCTCACGCACCATGGGTCTGCCAGGTCACACAGATCTTCTCCCCACCTTGAGCCTACCAGGTCAAATAGAGCTACTTCCCATAGGCCCATTGAGTCACACAGAGTCGAAAGTCAGCAGTCTTCAGGTCTTATCTAGTCGCAGGGTCCGTAGGTAGCATTCTTGGGAGAACCACACATCAATCCATTAATCACATCCCTATTTCCACAAAAGTCACCATATAATTTTCCAAAAATTTCCTCCTCATCGATAGGGTCTAAACTCCACAAAAGGCTAGTCAATCGGATGCACGGTTTGCATGATATAGGTGTTTTGGAAAACAGGGGCCTCGTTGTGATGGGGCTTGATATAACACGGTGAAACCGACCTGACCAACCCATATCAAGGGTTCCACATAACCCGGTTCTTTCTGATAGACCCAAACTAACCTGGTGTTGTTTTGGGTCAGTCTGGTCCAGCCTGGCTAATGGACCAGGCCAAATAGGCCTTGCTAGACCCGTCCTGGTTGGCAGAGGGTCCAACCCGCCGAGTCGCCCAGTGACCTGACCTAGTCCATCCCGCCCCGAAGAGGGATTGGGTCCGGCCCGCCAGCATAATCCGGCCCACTGGGCTTGGGTCCAGCATGCTATGGGTTCACGCCCTATCCAGTTTTCAAATGGAAGAATTGTCTACCTCGCGGGACGCAGCCAGGAGCCATATATGTGCCCCACCATTTCCCCGTAGGTCGTCTCGGAGTGCCTCCTCCACCGCGGTCAAGAGATCATGGCCCGTAGCAAGTGGCACATCTTAGTGTCGCTTCCATGGATATTTGACATGGTCGAGCGACCGTGTCCGCCACCTCAAGCAGCTGGCTCGGCCGGAAGCTTCTCCTACTACGCTGTGGCCCGGTCCGACCACGACCTTCCTTCTTGTGTGTTGTTGTGGTGCGCCGCCTCCCACCCCTAGATGCCACCGTTGGCCACTTCCAGCAGTCCCTGGTTCCACCATCGTTGATGGAATACTGGCAGATTCTTTTATGGACCACCAGGTCCACATAGTTGGTTCGTTCTTTGTGCCACTTGTACCCACGTTCTCTAGGGAATGTCTTCTCCACCCACATAGTCTCATAAATATATTCTCATCGATTCAAGATTTTTACCACAATGAACAACCACAACGAAGGGGCTCGGTCTTTATTTTTGCTGGCCTGTACCCTCCGCGTTAGAAGTTAACAAAACAAAGGAGGTCTGAGGATTTTAATTTTAACAACAAAGATAATTAAATCTCAGATAAAGAAACCCCAAAGAAGTCTTTATCCTGTAATAGTGCACGGTCCATGGATTATCCTATTTGTGGGTTAATCTGCATTAATAATTTAAAAACATTATGGGGATAATTAAAAATTAATAACCCCTACAACTTTTAAATTCATTGTTGCACATTCTTCCTCATGTGGTTAAGACATCAGTGTCACTTTCCTCCTACGATATTTGAATGAAGTCGAAGAAGAAGATGTTTCATCGGTGTTCATCATTCTTTAATGGGGTGGAAGTACATCATAGGTTCTCTATAGAATCCTTTAATTTCATTAATCCACACTTTATGAGCACATCATATTATAAATAGGAGCACATCACAATGTTCCCATAATGATGTGATGTTGCCATTTTACGCTATTTTAATTACTAAACATCATCGTTGTTTCACGTCATTAAAGTGTTGTTATGCTGGGAGTTTAATGAGCCATTAATGAGACTCATTGATGCAGAATGTTGATGATCATTCACTACCCAACCAAATTTTCATCTGCCACTCTAAAGGGAGAAAGAAAATAAAATAATTCATTTAAATTATTTTATTATTTTTTTCTCGAAATTTCCAAAAAATAACTTTTCTGCTCGGCCCTTTCTAGCTGATGATAAGTCATTTCTAGGAGAATATCAGCATTCTAAATTCAATGGTTCCCTCAGATTTTTGATTCAAGAGATGGTTTAAAAGAGTGAAAATCCCACTTGTACGTTTAATAAATGTACCTAAATAAAGATAAAAAATTATTAACAGTCACCCTCAACTCGTGCCGATCGAGGTTAGGCTACGCCTAAAGGAAACTTGCCCCCCCAAATCCAATGGTTCTCTTGTATTTTCAATACAAGTTACCATTTAGATGTTAATGGTTTTAACATTAAAATAACTCTAAATTAATTATTTTATTTACGACCTCGAATTAACATCCAACGTCGGCTCACGCCGTCCAATGTTAGGGTCTGACTAAGGAAATCATACCCTCACCAGTTCAGTGGTGGTCTCAAATTTTTAATCTGAGTCACTGTTCGTGCGTTATAATCATTTGAAAAATAAAATAATTTTATTTAATAATTTTATTTATGGTCATTCCATTTTTGGGTTTTCTCACTAGAGGCATTCACCGACTTAACATAAGTCATTCCTTGGGTAAATCTTCCATCTTGGACCTAATGGTTCACTTCAATTATTTATTTAGACACTCGTTTAATATTTACTCCACTTTTTTAGAAAAACTTCTCACGTGTGCTATTTAATGCTTAACATTTTCCAATGGATTATTTTGGGTGCTATGGGCCATAGAATTACATGACGTCAAATTTCGATGTCTCGAAACAATTACATATATTAGAAAACATTATACAAAAATTATAGGATATTACATTCTCCTGACCTTAGGGATTTACGTCCCTGAAATCTAAACTAAAATATAAAAAAGATAGGGGTACTGAGCATGAATTTGAGCCTCCCACTCCCATGTAATCTCCTAGAGATTCATGTGCTTCCATCGACCATGCAATATAGAAATCGACCTCCCACGTTGGTCCCACTTTTTTCAATCTTCTATCTCTATTGGGATCTCTACAAATGTCACCCCATCGTCGATGTCCAACTCGCCCAAGTCGATGATGTGCGATGGATCATGCATGTACCCCCTCAGCCACGACACATGGAAAATATAATTCTCTTGTTACATCTAATGGGGAAGAGCTAGGTGGTATGCCACCCCGCCAACGTGGTTCAGGATCTAAAAACTTTCAATGAACCTCATAGATAGATTGTAGCACCGTCCAAATCTCTGCAATCCTCATCGTGGTGAGACCCGTAGAAACACCTGATCTTCCTCCTCAAACTCTAAGGGTGTTCTTCTCCTATCATAATAAGACTTATTCATTCTCTATTTAGTCCTTATCCACTCTTGGATGATCCTCACCTTCTCTATGAAAGCCCATACCAACTCCGGACCCATGAGTGATGACTCCCCTGGGTCTATTCAGCATATGAGTGATCTGAAAGGCTTCTCGTACAAGGCCTCAAACGGTGTCATCTCAATGGTGGAGTGATAGGTATTGTTTAATGAAAACTTTGTTAGTGGCAGGTGGTCCTCCCAACCATGACCAAAGTCAAGTACGCAAGCATTTAGCATGTCCTCCAAGGTCTGTATGGATCGCTCTGTCTGACCATCCTTCTGAGGATGAAAAGTTTTTCTTAAGCGTAGCTACGTCCCGAACACCTCATGTAATACCTTCCAAAATTGGGATGTAAACTAAGCATCATTATCTAATATGATCATCTAAGTCACCCCGTGAAGTTACACTATATCCTGGACATAGAGGCATCTCAAGCCATATATCATCCCCTTATCTTGGATGGGTATGAAGTGAGCTAACATGGTGAGTTGGTCAATGACAACACAAATGGAATCATGTCACCTAGATATATGTGGTATCCCTATCACGAAGTCCCTGGAGACACCATCCCACTTCTATTATGGCAACTTAAGCGGTCGAGATAAGTCTGCTGGTACATGATTTTTGGCCTTCACTTGCTGACAAGTGAGGCACCGTGATACAAACTCTGCAATGGATTTCTTTATTCCTGGCAACCAATACTGATGCCGGTTGTCCATTTATATCTTTACCACACCCGGATGTCCCACCAAAGGGGATGTTTGGAACTCCCTCAACACCTCCTCTCATAATACCATTTGTACTAAGGTGTGCCCTTTGAAAAAAAAACGAAGTTCTCCCCACCTTATGAAAATCCTTTAAGAGCCGGTCATGATTATATATGAGAATGTCAGGACTCATAGTCAATGTCCCATAGTTTTTCCTCTGTAAATAATTGTACGAGTGGGGGAGTAACAGACATCGACTGGAGGTAAACATCTTCACCATTGTCTACGAGGGATACCAGCATCGTGGATAACTTCTTTATCACCTCACTCAGCAGCAACAAGCTGTTCCTCCTGCTAAGCGTGTCTACTGCCATGTTCCCCCTTCAAAGGAGTATATAATTTCTCAATGTCATAGACCTGGAGGAACTCCATCCATCTTCATTGTCTCATCTAATGAATAGATTATGGGTACCTTTCCATCCACACGAATGGACACACCATGTATCTGATTAATGTGCCCATTGACCCTTTGGTAGTGGGGTAATTTTTCTCTACGACCAATTGGTTAAAGTACCGGTAATCTATGAAAAACCTCAAACTCTGATCTTCCTTCTTGGAAAAAGTTACCAGTGTTGCCCATGATGAAACATTGGGCCTTAAAAACCCCTTCTTCTACAAATCCTCCAGTTGTACCCTCGGCTCCCGAAGCACTATGGTAGTCATTTGATATGCCTATGTGGATATCAGTGCTATCATGGGGTATAGGTTTATGCAGAAGTCTACCTCTCTACGAGGAGGTAGTCCTGGAACCTCTTCAGAAAAAACATCATCATACTCTTCCACCACTACAAGAAAATCATTGACTCCTCTCCTCCGCTACATTGAGGGTGAGGCTAGCCTACTGGTGAGTGATTGGATGTACCCTCCTCTAATAGATTTTTTCCTATGCTATAAAGGATTCCATTTTAATGTTGAAGGAAAACCTAGTCCCATATGTGTGGACACACCACACCGTATGCCTAAAACAGTCGACTTGAGCATGGACTATGGGTAACCATTCCATACCGAAGATGGCATCAAAGGGCCTTGACGCTGCTACTAAGAGATCCCAGCTAACACTCTCTCCTACTAGAGTGATCTCACACAACCAGAACTAGTTTTTAATCATCTAATCCCATCCTATTTGAGTCTTTACCAATAAGGATCAAGCCAATGACTCTACCGGAATCCCAAAGCTCCGAACGAGATCCATGGAAAGGAAGGAGTGACTAGAACTTGTGTCTATAAGTACTGTAGCTAGGGTGGAGAAGACAAATATCAGACCTCAGATCAACATTGTGGTGCTTTGGTCTTAATCCCCTACTGACTAGAGCTGAACTCGCCCTTGTCAGCCTATTGATCGGTCATCTCCCACGCCATGTCTGTCGCTCTGCGGAACTCCTCACTCGAACTGTTATCACTGTCTCAGTGGCCCCTCAACTGTCTTTTGGTTATATTTACAGTGGTTTAGGTAGTCACGTTCCATTTGTCCCTAACTACCACATGTAAATCAAAGCATGGCCCCTGGATGACTTCCTCTACCCTTGGATCCTAGCACTGCTGACCCCGAGTCCTGGGGTCAACCCCTAAATGACCTGGCCTGCTTGGTCCCACACATATGTTTTTTGATGTCTGCTAAAGACTATAGCTCCTAGGGTCTACTGGCAGCACTAACTATGGTCTCTTTCTCTGGCAAGAATCTCTCCTTAATAAGGGCTCACTCCAACACCCCAGCCTGGGTAGGGATGCTTAGCCACACCACTGAAGCCCTGATCTCCCACCCGAGTCCCTGCTCAAAGGCTCAAGCCTTGAAGAAAGGGACTTTCACCACATCTATAGATTATAAGAAAAGATGCATGAACCTTATCAAATACTCAGCTACTATCATGTAGTCCTATTGTAGGTGAAGAAACACTTGAATGCGAATAGGGCACAACGTCGTGGGGGAAAATCTCCTCCCAAAAAGCCTCTCGAAGTCGAACCAAGTGAGGGTCACCTCATCGTTAGCCAGGATGGTCAAGATCCACCATCTCTTGGTCGGTCCCTTCATACGAATGTCAAACAAGATCTCCATATGGTCCGTTGGTGTCCTCACTAAGTGTAAGACCTGCGTTAGAGCCTCTAGCCAGTCCTCAGGGACCTGAGGATTTGTCTCCCCCCTGAACCTAGTAGGTCTCTGTCCTTGAAACTCATGTAGGGATCTAAGCCTAGGAACATCCTCTGCCAGAACCATCGGCAGCCGATGCTGACCATCGGGAGGTGGTAGCACTGGTGCACCACCCGATGGGCCCATCTCAAGCACTAGTCCCTGAACAGATGCCTCGTCGTTAGGTGGGATGTCCTCAGGACCTCGTATCGGGATCCTGGCTGGTCATCTATCTAGAGGCATCCTAATATTGATCAAGATGTACCGCAGTTAGAACATTATACCTAGTCAGTTCACTCTTTTGAAAAATGACAAGACACTTATTCAACTACTGTTTTCATATGATGAGATGAAAAGTAGAATTCAAGGTCCTAGTCTATAGATATGTTGGCCATCAGACCAACAGTGGACTCCCCAAATCTGAAAGTCAGACTCATAACATTTAACACTTTTTCTCCAGGAAAAAAACATGAACTCCAGACCTTTGTAGGGGAACTGACAGCCCTTCGATACCACTTTGTCATGACCCGTCACCCGGGGCCCGAGCTGTGACTACCCCAAGCCCGCCTCCCCAAGGCCAGGGGATGGAGACTAGCGCTGAAGGCATCAACATCCATGTGGGAGTCATTATCTGGGATAACTGTATGAACACACATTCCCAACCAGGTCCCAAATTGTAAAAGGTAAAAAATGTACCACTGAATAACTGAGTACAAGTACAGCTGAAAGAAAGTGGTCAAAAATATAATCCCAAAAAAAAGTAATGAAAAATGTAAAGTACAAAAAGTGCTCTAATGGCCATCCACAATAAAGCCCACCAGATCGTGAGAGTAGGGAATATACTGGAAGCTGAAGTTGTACGTCTTGTCTTCCTAGTCCAACTGGGCCCCGCCATATCCTAGGCCACCAAGTCTATTGTTGTATATTTCATTTTTCCAGTCTCCCTGGGACCCCTGTTGAAACGACGGTCATCTGTACCAGACACAACACGTGCGGACGAAGCTCATGCAGGGGTGAGTAACAGAGTACTCATTAGGGACCCAAAAAAACAATGAACTCACAAAATTCATCAATGTAATGCACAAAAAAAACTGCCCACGCTAGGTATATTCTAGGGTAGTAACGGTAGCATCAACAGTCACAATAGTCAAACACCTTGGTTACTGGAAAACTACTCCTTTGTTTAGTACAGTGGGACTTCTAGGTCAAATAGAGCCTCTTCCAACTATCCTTGAACTGCTTCGGTACACCTACCCATCGCGCACCCTAGGTCTTCTAAGTCACATAGAGTCACTCCCCACCATGGCCTACTGAGGTCCATCTCCTATAGAGTATCGTGGGTCTACCGGTTCATATAGATATGCTCCCCATCATGGGCCTACCAAGTCACATAGAGCCACTTCCCCTTGGGTCACTGAGTCACACCGAGTTGAATGTCAACAATATTTGGGTCTTAGCTAGCTGTAGGGTAATGTACGTAGTGCACATGGGAGGACTGCTCCTGAAGCCATTTTTTTCATATTTACATCCATGAAAGTCACCATAGAACATTCCAAAAGAACTTCCTCATCCAGAGGGTCCCAATGCCTCAAACATCTCATCAATCAGACGCGCAGTTTTCAGGATACATTCATTTTAGTAACCAGGGGACCGGTTGCAATGGGGCTCAGTCTGACCCGGTCAGACCAACCTGACAAACCCAGATAGGGGGTTTCACATACCCTGGTTCATTCTAAAGGACCCAACCTGACCTGGTGTGGGTTAGGGTAGGTCTTGTCTAGCCTGGATAGTGGTCCAAGCCAAATAGGCATCGCTGGACCCATCCGGGTTGGAAGAGGGTCCAACCTACCAGGTTGCACAGCAAAATAGCCTTGTCCCGCCCCACCTGAAGAGGGATCGAGTACAAACTGTTGGTTTGGGTTTGACCCCCTAAATTTTGGTCCAGCACACAGTGCAGGTCTGGCCCCCTGGGTATTCGCGCCGCATCCAGTCCGCAAGAGGCGGACTAGTCCGCCACACTGGATGCGGCAGGGAGCCGCATTCATGCCCCAACATCACTACATAGGGTTCCTCCACTGCTGTTTTCAAGAGACCACGGCCGGTTGCATAGGACATGGATCGGTGCCGAATTCACAGGTCTCTGACGCGGTCAATCAACCACATCTGCTACATCCAGGCATTGGCTCGACCAATGTCTTTTCATTCTATGTCGCAGCCCGGTCCGACTACGACCTTCCATCAAACGTGCCATCGTAGAGTGCCCCCTCAAACCCACAAACACTGCCATGGGCCACTACCGGCAGTCTCTGGTTCCACCTCCATCACTAGCGCGCCCGTAGATTCTTCTGCAGACCATCAGACTTGCATCGGTGGTTCGTTCTTCATGTCTCTTACACCTTCATTCTCAGGGGAATGTCTTCTCCACCACGACAGTCTCAAAACTATCTTGTTATCGATTCAAGAGTTTTTCCATGAAGAGAACCCACGATGGAGGGGATCATGCCTTGTTTGTGTTAGCATGTTCCATCTATGATATAAGTTGACAAAACGAGGGAGGTCCAAGGATTTTATATTGAACTACAGAGATAATTAAATCCTGGATAAAGAAACCCCAAAGATGTCACTCTCCTGCAAGAATTCACAGTCTATGAATTAACCACATTGTAGGTTAATCCATATTCATCATTTATAAATAAGAATGGCGAAACATTAAATTCAAAAACCCCTACCTCTTTGAAGTTCATTGCCACACGTTCTTCATCGAGGTGTTAAGACGTCGGCATCGATTTCCTGCTCCAATATTTGAAAGTCATCGAAGAAGAAGAAGTTCTGTCGACATTATCTATTATTCGCTAGAGTGAATGACCGTTAGAGGTTCACCAGATACTCCTCCAATTTATTTAATCTACGTTTTCCCAGCATGTCAAATTATAAATAAGAGCATGTCGCAGCTTTCCCATAATGATGTGACATCGCATCATTACGCTGTTTTATTTAAGAAACTGTGTCATAGTTACGCTTCATTAAAGCATCAGTACACTATGAATTTATGATATATTAATGAGTCACATTGATACACATCATCACCGCCCTATCATTTCCCCTTAGTGTCATTTTCCACCACTCCAAAAATTGAAGGAAATAATATAATTAATTTAAATTATATTATTATTTTTTCTCTAATAGTCTAAAAAATAACATTTCTGATCGGCCCTTGTAAGCTAATGTTTAATCATTTCTAGGTGAATCTCGGAGTTCGGAATTCAATGGTACCCTTAGATTTTCTATCCATGAAATGTATCAAAAGATAGAAAATCCTTCTTAAATGTTTACTGAAGGTACCTAAAAAAATATCAGAAATTATTAACCATCACCCTCGACCTGTACTGGTCAAGGTTAGGCTCCACCTAAGGGAAACATGCCCCCAAGGAGCTAATGGTACTCTGGGAATTTCAATCTGAGATAAGTAAAAATATTTAACATTAAAATAGTTTTTACATAATTATTTTATTTACTTCCAAAAACTAACTTCCACTATTGGCCCACACTGGAAAATGATAGGTCCTTTCTAAATAGACCAAACCTTCATGAGTTAAATGGTGGTATCATATTTTTAATCTATGTCTCTATTTTTGAGTTATAAGCATTTGAAAAATAAAAAAAATTAATTATTTTATTTAAAATTATTCCATTTTCGGGTTATCTCAATGGAGGCACGCGCCGACTAAACATAAGTAACACATAGGGTAAATCTGTCATCTTGAATGCAATGGTTCCCTCAGATTTCTAATCTGGGAACACATTTAAGATTTATTCTACTTCTTCAGAAAAAATGCTCAGGTGTGCTATTAAATGCATGACATTTTCAATGGATCATTTTGGGTGCTCTGGGCCTCAGAATTATTTGTCACAAAATTTCACGATCTCGAAATAATTCCATATAAAAAAATATATACGAAAAATCCAGGACATTACAATCCAATAGTTATATAATAGATATCCATTCAATAGTAATATTGTTTAGTTGTAATGAGTTGGGACATTATTATAACATGTGTCCGAAGAAACATAATTTGGGTTGAAATCATTATAAACAGAAAAAAGGGATGGATAAATCACTTTATACATTTATAGTTGATGTTGGTCCATCTAGTGAAGTGGTGACAGATCAAGGGATCATGGTATTTTTCAAATGATTTATCAGAATCCCAATGTCTTAGGGACCCCAATTTTATGGTTTTAAATATTGGAAATAACATGGGATAAATTTATTGAGTTTCTATAGGCATATGAGGTATATGTTTTAAATTTTTATTAGGATGAATATCATTACATATGTTGATATTTGTTTAATGGAATTGGTGACCATTAGGGTATTATATCTATAGATTCATTTAGTAATAACTTTGGGTATTACTATTGAAAATTTGTGATTAATATATTATATCATCACTTGAATGTTTCAATTATCTTATTATGTACTAACCATTTTGGTTTTGGTTAATATCTATGGATAGGAGGAATATTTTGTTATCCTCTTAAGCATTGTGTGATCCGTTAGAAGTTAATTCTAGTTATTCAAGCATGAAATGTAATCTTGGATACTCATTTTTTGGATAAAGATATGATTCTATGGTGGAAATTTTTTAAAGCATGAATCTTTACTCATCACATAAGTATATTTCCAGATAATATTATTATAGACAGTGAATAAATCCTTCAACTCTAGGAAAATGATATAGATTTACAATTTTATCCTATTACCATAGTTTATGATGATATCAACATCCATTTATTAAAAATATAGCTTCTAGATTTATTGTTATTTACTTCTTCTTGACCATGTTCTCTATCACTCTATTACTCCATGGGAATTAGTTTTCCCTTCCAAATCCATTTTTAATTTCACACCAATGTTCTCCCAATGTGGAATCCTAGGTATGCATAAATTCTAGGGACCTTTATTTTTTACCACTTTACATTATTAACATGATTCTTTATTAACCCATTGTATAATATGGGTTTTAATAATGAAATTATATAAAATTTAAATCCTTCAATAACCATGATGAATTTTGAGGAATAAATTCGTTTTAATGGGGGTATGATGCAACACATTAATAATTTATCGAATATATTCTTTAAAATTAATTTATATTACTTGATGGATTGTGTTACATGTAATACATATTTTAGCATTCATCACATGCAACACCATTTTTATCTTATGTTTCTTATAACATTGAATTCCTTGGATGACTTATATAACACAAAATATCAAGTCTTACTAGACACCAATATTCAATTAATATTATTATTTAACATGATATTTATCACCTAGGCATTGGAATGGTGGGAATGAATGAATCCAAATAATATTTTTTTTTCATAAGAACATTTAATGATAAAGTGGGAAACCAAGATAGTTCAGAATACAGAAAAGATAAACCCCGTAAGATATTATCAATCCATTCTAGAAACATTTAAAGAAGTTATAATTATTTAACTTCAAAAGCCTCCATTTCAAGGATATATCCTCAATTTCTGGATTATACATTATAAAATCCTCAAAACTAAATTCCATATTGTTTTGAGTCATTACATGATACTCCAAGCTTGATTCCCCCTTATTGAAACCATGTATGAGAATAATATTTTAAATTTCAATACAAGAGGACTGTTCTTTATTCAAATAAACGTGAAATAGTCTTTTGATCATTCTGTTTGAATCCACCTTTGAGATATTGATCATAGAATACTCCTCTATCATTTTATCATTATAATGAATGAGTAGATTCAGGTTGTCTTCCAATTCAACATCCTACATATTTCCATTCACATGATTAGTGGCAGTTAGTTCCCCTACTTGTGTTTTAGTCCCCTAATCAACCACTAACTCTACATATCTAATAGAACCCTTATATATAAAATTTTATTTAAAAAAAAACATTCAAAATCCTATGGGGGAGTATAACTTTTCTGGATGAACTTGTAATAGGAGGTATAGTTAAATTTGAGTAGTCCTTTCGTAACTGAGGCCTCTACATATGCAGAATAAATCCATCTGAATCCATAAGAGTGTTCTTTCCTTTCATTAAAAATGATAAGAGGTATTACTATGCAATTTCCACTTCCATGGGCTCCAAGTAACATGATTATAATGAAGAATAATTAACCACTCCTTTACCATCTAGCCTCAAAGGATGATTCTATTCATGACCTACCTCCTCATCATCCCTACCTCAATATGGGAAATCATGTCCTCCCAACATGGAAAAATGGTTCTGGGAACCACTACTAGTGACTTTAGCTTTACCTAATACAACAAGAGACGGTGTCTTTATAGCCTCACCATGAACCTATTCAACCCTTTTTGGCTATTCCCTATTCACGTATCCCAACCCATACCCCTATCAAACTCTAACCCCCTTCCTTGCTAGTTTATGATTATTGATCTCGGATGAACCATCCTTGCATATTTCCTAGAGCCTAACAACTTGAGGAGAAATACAGTATGATATCACAATATCTGTATAACGGGAGGGATCCTTTAACTTCTTATCAGAACTAAAAAACCCTCATCCTCTTATGAGACTCCTTAAACATTCCTTGTTAGTCAACTTTCATCCATATCTCATTATAATTATGAAAAAACATCCAAAATCCACATCTCTAAATATATAGTTATCAACTCTGTCTAGGTGACTACAATATTCCCCAACATCCCAATACCTAGTAAATCCACCGCATGGGTGATACACATTATTCCAGTATTTTAGTTTTTCAAACAATCAATTCCTGCGACCTATAAGGGTTGATCATCACTTGAAGATTCTTGGACCCCCCAAGAAGTGAAAAATGGTCCACACCATCACCTATTAATATCCAGTCCAAGACGCCTAAATGAAGAGAAGTATGAAACACATGATTTATATAATAGCTTTTGATACCTATTCATGTTCTACTTCAACATATATGCATATAAAATCCAAAGGGTTCTTGGAGATATCTACTTCAATATAAATCCTCAGAGAAACGTGATGAGTAAGTGTGCAGGTATGAAGATCTGAACAAAGAATTTGACCCACCATATTTCCAATCAAATAAAGAATCTTATAATTTTGAAAGGTCATGGTAATACTATGAAGAGATATCAAAATCAAATTAATGGGAGGATAGTACTCCAAGCACCAATTAAATGACCATTTAAAGAGGGAATAACTGAAACCATGAATAATGTGTGGTGAATTTTCCTAGAAAAAGATAAGGGATTCATTATTTTTTAACTAGAACAACATATTCCTTGAATCCAGAAGCCCAAAATTCTCCCATTATTAAAACTTCCAAGAAGAGGAGATAAATCTATCAATGGTGTTCACTAAGGGGAGACACTTCCTAATACGAGGGACCAAACATAGATCTAATATATCTGAGGCTCGATTGAACTCTATTGAAGAAAGAGGAACTGAACGAACTACATTATTATTCATTATGACTTTATGTAAAACTTCTATTGGGGGAAATATTGGGAGTGTCATAGGGTCAGTGAATGCATAAAATAAAGGATCATTTTTATATGAAACGGGAATAAGAAGAACCTCCCACACCCAGTTAGGAAGGACCGAGGAGGGGAGGAAACAATTTCCCAGGACCTAATACATCGATGGAGAGAGAGAATAGTGAGATAGGGAGTCCATCCCACATTATGGGAATGAGTGAGATTAACAAAATTATGAAATTATATATTAAACAAGTTTATAAAATGAATTTATCTATTACCAATGTAACAAACAAGAATTTTATCAATGGAAATTCCATTCTAAAAATTATTTCATATATTATAAATCTCATGAATCCCATAGATAACCCAATAAAACAATACTACTCATAAGTAAATAATAATGCTTCGGACTATAAACAGAGTAATAATAATTCAAAATATTATATTGGGACAATAAATAGAAAATAAGATAATAAGAATATGAAAATTTGGATTTTCTCGATCCACTAGAATGATTGTACTCATGAACATGGCTATAGAAATAAAAAATCAGGTTAATAATAAAATATTCATTAAAAAGTTAAAATATAAATAACCTAGAAGAAAATATAAGTGAATGATGAATGGAAGAAGATATACCTATAGGAAGTAGGAAACCCTTTGACTGTTATAAATCTAACCATTGGAATAATAACCTGACTATTGGAATAGTTTTGTGACCATTAAGAATATTAATATGACAGTTATAATAGTATCCTCACATATTAAAGTGTAAATAAAATTTAGGTATCTTATAAATTAAAATATGTTATATTAATATTTTAGAATGACTGAATAAATGTTTCAAAATGATGAAGAAATTGTTGGTATTTTTGTGAAATGTAAATAATTATTTATAATTTTATAAATAATATAATTATTTATAATAAAATTTTCCGATAAAATGATATTTATTCTTCTTATAATTATAAAATAAATTTATGAGACCTTAATTAATTTTCCAAAGTGTGATAACAAAATTTATAATATTAAAATCAGAATTTTTGAAGTAAATAATGAATTAACTTGAAAATTAAATTTAAAAAATTAATAAAATTAATTTCATATAATGGATTAAACTTTTTAAATATAAACATAAATAAATTGTTAGGGTAAATTTTTGGTATTTTTTAAAATAGTTTAATTTTTTGTTGTTGGTGAAATATAGTAATTTATGGTATTTAACAAATACATGTATTATTCAGTCATGGAAGATGTATGGATGAGGGAATAACCCATTGGATTTAAATATTTTGGACCATTTACTTTATTTAGTCCTCAAAATCATCATATTTTATATTCTTCAACCAATATAATAAACTAATGAATAAAATAATCAAAAACACCCCTCTCCTCCCACTATAAATACCGCCTCTCACCATCTCTTCTACTAACACCTTAAAATATATTAATCTTATCTAAATTATATCCATTTAATATACCAATCCTATTAAATAGGTTTTGGTGTTACTAGTGTCACCAAAATACCAATTCCAATTTCTTTAAGGAGGTTCTCGTGGAGATGATATTCAAGAGGTAAAATTCTTCTTCTTTCTCTTTTAATTTCTTCTCTTGTTTATCCTCCCATCACATACCCTATCCAAGACAGATGTATAAATATAGTGTCATATATATACAATAATTGTATTATTTTAATGTAATATCAACCATAAAACCACTTTTATTCACCTTTTATCTTAAAAATGAAAACATCATTCATGATGTGTCGATTCACCATCTTCATGGATGATGATTTTTCATTCTCGATTATTGCCTTCATGAATTGACATAAAACCATTACAATGGATAAAAAAATATTTTAAAATTTATATTAGAACTTTTTTAATCTTATAGAACTAAAATATATACAAAATATTAAAAAATTGTAACTTGTTTGTGATGATCGAAAAACTGCCAAAATAAACTAAAAGATTATAATTAACATTTTATATAATGAATAACTATCATTTATGAAAATAAATGGTATAACGGACCACAAAAAATTATTAAATTATATTAATACCATTTCATTCCACCTATGGTGTTTTTCTTCCATTTGAAAAGAACTCTCATAATTAAACTCATGGGAACCGACCATAAAACTATGAAACAATTACTCCCAGAATAAAGAAATTAAACTCTATAAATCCTAAAAATAGCTATTAGTGAATTGAAGAAAACATACTAAATAAAATATATATTTAATAGTTTTTTAATTAATTATATAATGGATCTAATTTTATTATATAGGACATTAATTATAAGTACAGTACCCTTTCCAACATAATGCAAGTGATCTATCTGAACCTCCAAATTTACCATTGGGCTAAGCCTTCTCTCTCTTTACCCAAATGTAATTATTATTTATTTATTTATAAATCTTATAAATTAGATATATATTTTATAAAATAATGTATCTTGATAATTTTTTTCTAATTTTATGTGGAAATGAATGTTTTTATAAATTTCCCATTTCAAATCATCCTGATAAGAAATCACAATTAAAGGTAAGTCATGACCCTCTTACCCATTTTACGTACACTCGATAATCTATTTAAAGACACCAATATTCATTGAAAAAAACACGTTTTTCATGAAAATTGTCGGCGTTTAAAACAGTTTTGATACAAACAATTATGACGTTGCCTGTTTTAAAGACTCTTTTATATATTCCCTCAAACTGCCCTAATGTGGCTCATTTCTAAAATTTATTAAATAGTCTTTTTACATGATTTCACTTAATTTGAATATTTATTCCTGATATAATCATATTTTTCATTATTAATTTATATGTATGTTTTAAATCCACTCTTTCATAGACACCATCACGATTCACCCTTTCGTTATGACTTATAACATGATAATGATACCCATTCATTTCCATGGGTAAACCTTATGTTTATTCCTTATCTTAGATTCATCATGTTTCACACATATTCATGAACATGTTATTATGGTTACACCAAGATATAACTCTAATTCATTGGGAAATTTTTAGTCCCATGAGACTTTATGTATGGGATTAGGGAGTAAACCTAATCCATTATGGGATTTTTTTCCACCTTGTGATATAGTCTTTCTCATTATCCATTACTCATGTTAATGTCAAGATTGATATTGTTTCCATATTCTTATATTTATCTGTTAACATTATTCTAGGTTCTGTATGAGATTCCTTTATAAGTTTATTCTTGTTACATTACTATTATGTTATCAAGTTATGCTTTTCTTCATATATGAAACGATTTTTTTCCATGCTTAATGCCCAATTGGTTTTTTATATCATTCCGTTTTACATTTATTCCCAAGGTTATCTTATATATATATATATGACCTCAAAGGAATTTAGGAGATCAATATAGAGATTAAATAAAATATGTTCTTATTTTGGTATCATTTTTTATAATTATGTACCTAATCGTCCAAATACACTATAATTTATGAATATTTTATTTTATTTTGTGGAAAATAATTCTTAAAAACAATTAATAATATGTTTAAAATGCTATTGACCAATTAAATATAATATATGTGTTTTTATGAAAAATAATTTTTTTGACCAAAATAGAATTTTATCTTAATAAATTAAATTAATCACAATAAATTAAATATATTAGTTAAATTTATATGTTACATACTTAATAATTTTTTTTAAAATTCATCCAATTAGTTTTATAAACATATAATAAGAATAAGTCTAATTTCAAGCATAAAGTGATGTATATTTTTAAACAACAATTTTACTACCTTTTAGTGATGCACTTTTTTTTAAAATAGTCTTTGATACATTTATAAATTATATTTGAAAATATTTCTCTTTTTTTAAATGTTAACATAAAAATTTACTTTGGGTAAATGTTTGGTATTTCTCTAAGATTTTTCATGTTTTGATGAATAGTGAAAATACCATATTTTAATTGAAAACCATTTTTTCATCTCATTTATTTATATAGTAAAATTATATTTGAATTTTTTGAAAGTATAATTAGTTAAATTTTACAACATCAAATTCAATTTAGGTAGTTTTAATCAATTTCACATTGAAAATGGATATATAAACATGTTTAACTTTTGAACTTTTCTCTTTAAAATATGGTTGCCTTATTTATTCAATGAAATCAATTCTAAATTAATTTCTACAACTGATTTTATTGGAATTTGGAAAAATAGATTCCACATTTCTAATCAAAATAACAAATAATTAATATTAATTTCCACTTATTTTTTCTAAAAAATAGATTATTGAGTGAAAATAAAATCAATTACAATGTGTAAGGTAAAATGAGTATAGTTAGTGGTTAAACTTTAATATTATTGGGGGAAATGACCTATAAACTTATACAAAATTTATTGTGCGGCCATATTTACAATATATCTCCAATTTTAAATAATTGGGTTCATTATTGGAAGAGAATTTGTAATTTAGACCTCCCAATAGTTTCTACCTTTTTATATATACAAGAATTCCACTCCCCCTCCACTATAAAAAAGTCAGTCACCCACACTACTTATTCACAACAATAAATCCTTTGGATCATATAACTACTTCCAAAATAAGTTCTCAATGTAATGACCCAAAGTTTCATTAATGGAAATCCTTCTTGATCTAATTAAATGTCCCATTATATAAAATGTTTTTTAAAAATGTCAACTTCTTTGGTTTCATGATAAGAGTTGTGACCGTTAATTTTATATCCATTGAACAGTGATAACATGATTAGTATTAATATATGGATTTAACGAACCCAATTTTACTCAGACAAAGGAAGCGATGGCCTCATCCAGTAGAATCGCCCCATACGAAGCCCATTTGTCGGAGCTCCGAAAAGAGGTGGCATCTTTGGGCTTCGCACTTGACCACGCCCATGCTGAGCGTCATCCTGTCAAGCTCGAATGGGACCGTCTACGGGAAAAGTGGAAGTTAATAGAGAGTACCACTCGAGCAATGTTATCTGAGCCACCCCAAGAGTCGGTCACCATCGCACACCTTACCCTTAGGTCTTATGAAGCTATTTTAAGGGGTTATGTAAAAAATCACTAGTACTATGTTCATGTATATTATTTATTTATATAATAATGAATATACCTCCTTGTCATTTTTGATACATTGTAAATAGTTTTTAATGTACAAATATTGTTTTTATTTATTATTTAATTAAGAATTATAATTTTTTTAAATTAAGTGATTTCTGAATTGAATAAAATTTTAATAAAATATTATTATTATTATTAAATTAATTTTTATTAAATATAAATGATCTTATATTTTTTATGAATGCAATTATAATTTTTATTAATGTTTGAAATCCATTTTTGTCAAAACCCATGAATTTTCGATAAATGACAGTTTTTATTTTAAAAGTGAAAATTAAAATATTTTGAAAGTTATTTAGATAAAAAAATGTTATTTATGGAATCAATACGTTGAAATTATTCAACGGTGAATTTTTCATAATTTTCTGAGACAGTCAAATTTTTTGGTAAAAATTGAATACCGTTTAAATATATAATGTGTTTCATGACATCATAATGACACAATAGTGATGTAATAACATAATATAATCTTTATGTTCGGCCAATATATGTTTTAACATTAAAATAATGTGATTTTGGGTTTGTTTTACATACATTTCAAAGCATCAATGGACCCCTCAAGACTTATTAAACACCTTGTCTTTTTAAATTAATTTCCATGGGAGTGTGACTCACCTCCACATAAGCAACCCTATTATTTTATGAAGTTAGGACCTTGGCCTCCTAAAATATTGTTTTCCACTTCCATTTTCCAAAAACCATGGGCAAAAACCATGGGATGGTTTGTGGTGAGGATTAATTTAATGTAAGGGGTCCCGAACCTAAATAATAAAGAATTCCCTCAGCTTTCCTATATAAACCCACCCAAGCTCCCACTTCCTCCACACTAAAAGACATTTGAGTTCTTCCAACCTCTGCCATAATCTCTCTATAATCCTCCCAAGGTTCCCCAAGATCCCATGAATTCTCTCATAAGCCTCTCTCTAGCCTTTGGATGCACACTTCCAAGATAGGGTTTTTCTTCCTTTCTCATTTTTTTTATTTTAATTAAGTTGTTTTTCCCATTTAATTTCAATTATAAATGTTGGGGTATGGTTTTTCACCTCCCTCATACTAACCTCTTTATGTTTGAATGATGGGAGTCCCCTTTCTCTCTCATTAAATTCCTCCCTTGTACACCTGTTACTATGCCGAAATTCCTAAAGGAACTTCTCTCTCCTCATTTACATTCAACCAATACTTTTGTGTCATGAATATAGATTCCATTAAAATTGTTGGGACATGTATCTATATGACCTCCATACTTTCCATTACATGTAAATATGATTATGAACACTTTTCTCTCTCATCAACCGTTTTTATGAATTCTTATGTGACGTCGTTACGATGCCGAAATCGCACCGATTTTCTAAGACAATGCCATTGTGTAGTGAATACCATTCCAATTTCTCCATCAAGGGTATTCACCTTAATGAAAATTTACTTATTGATTATAATGTTTCATGTATGAACTCCACATTCCTATATCATGGAATAAATGATTATGTTTTATCAATCAATGTTTTATGATCCATGTGGCACACTTATGCATGGAATGAAATGTTTATGAAGGGTGCACCCTTATAGTGTTCCAATGCATTGGGTAAAGTATAATATCATGATACATAATGTGAAATGAGTTTTGACTCATGATAATTCAAGTGCAATGAGGGTTTACTCGTGCTTTATTTGAAATGAGGATATACTCATGCTCTATGTGCAATGAGCCTTGGCTCATGCTAATTCCATGTTTAGTGTTGTTGTCACATTTCCATGTTATGATTATAATGCATTATCATGCCTTTATTTTCATGTTTCTCTTATTATTTATTGATATTCATATTTCCTAACATGTATTTCACTCCTCATGTAATTCCATGTGTACTCCCTTACTGGGCTTTATAGCTCACCCTTTTCTTATGCATGTCATCAGGTTATCCGATGAAATGCTAAGTACGGGGGAATGAAGTGGTCATGTAAAGGATGTTCTCAATAAAGATAATGTATTTAATGTTTCGTGTTTTTATGTAAAGAACTTAAGCCCCAATTACACTACACCTCTCTATCTTCTTTGTTGTATCAAGTGAAGTTTTATGTGATAAATCATGTTTAATTTGTAATAAAAAGCTGGGTTTTCATAGTTAGTATCAGAGGATAGGTTTAGTTATATTTGGGATTAGGATTAGAAAACCCTACTAAAGCCTTAGAGACAAGACTAAGTATAATAAAAACATCCCTATGTTTTGGTATGTACTCAGTAAGTGGTTTATCAAGCAAATACATCCATGTCTGCGTACGAGCAGGTAGAGGTGGCTCTGGCACAGATGTATCGTAGGGGTAAATCCAGAAAACACCGCTTTCAGCTAGACTCGAACGGGAACTGATGCATGACAATGGGCGTTGCTGTAATCTTGGTTACGACACTCCTGGGTGATATGTTTTGATAAATTCACAAGCCTAGTACAAACCCTTATTAAGGGAATTTAAAAAAAATTCATTTAAGAATATATGTTAGAATGTAGATCATGAAAAGACTAGATTGAAGCACATAGACTCATGAGTTAAGGAAATAAAATTTTATTTATATGTAATCAACTTTTGTCTTTGGATTACCATTTATGTGTTACCCCTAAATATCTTTTTATTCCAGCCAATGTCCGGTAATATGAGGACCCGGGCTAACAACTGATGGGAAGATCAGTGTGATGACTGTATTAATGAGATGCCGAATCTAATTGGAGTGGGAATCACGATCTTTGTCACGCTTCTTTCTTAGATAACTCACGCATTGAATAGAAACACGGGTCAAGAGGAACATACAATCCCCCTTAAGAAATAACAAGTCACTATCGAGAGCTTCATGAGACAATGGCCTCCTACTTTTAGTGGATCATCTGATCCCACAATCACTAAAAAATGGATCAACTCCATTGAAAAGATCTTCTCCATCCTTCAATGTTCTGAAAAAGAGAAGGTTCTCCTAGTGGCTTATTGTATGGAGGGTGATGCTGATAAATGGTGGACGTTGATCAAAAATACAAAGCCTGAGGAGGAGATCGATGCGTTGGAATGGAAGGATTTCCGGAAGATGTTTTTCGATAAATATTTTCCGCACACCCTCCGGCTTAAGATGAAAAGGGAATTACTTTCCCTAAAGAAAAAATGAAGATGAATCTGTTGGAGCGTACGAGGCAAACTTCAGAAGGTTTTCATGATACTCTTCTGGATTTATTGTTACCCCCGAATGAAAAGTTGACCGCTTCTTTGGTGGGTTTAAACCTAGCCTACAGAAAGCATTAGCAATCCGTGACTCCGACAGCTATGAGGAAATTTTCTGATGTGCCCTCATGGTCGAAATAGAGATCGGAGAATCACAGGGGTATCATGGGGAAAAGAATCATAAGGTGGAATTCAATATTGGTGGTCCGATGGATAAATCCAATGGTACTAAGAAGATCCAGCACCCCACTTGCCAAAAGTGTTGAAAGAATCACCCTAGAAATTCCCTTAAAGATATGAGGAAACGCTTCAGGTGTGGAAGAGAAGGGCACCTAGCTATTAATTGTTGGCAAGAAAGACCCGAAGCTGCGATAGTGGAGAGGAATGCTCCGTTTGAACCTCAGCGTGTTGTTCAATGCTACAAATGCAATGAACAGGGTCATTTTGCAAATCAGTTCCCTAATCCAAGGGTTTTCGGAGGAAACCAACAACCTCCAAGGCCGCAAGGAAGAGCTTTTCCCATCACTTATGCCGAAGTGAACCCCGAAAATGAAGTGGTGATAGGTACGCTAGTTATTCATTCAAGAATTGCGAACATAATTTTTGATTCAGGTTCTAAGCATTCTTTTATATCTCAAAAGTTTAGTAGAACAATCCGAGCACCTCCAAAAATCATGGAAGATAAGATGTCAGTGAGTACAGAAAATGGGGAAATCATTTCATCCCATGAATATAAGTCCTCCCCTATTATAATCTATGGATTGAACGTCCGGGCGAACCTCGTCATACTCCCTCGGGTGGAATTTGATGCAATTCTTGGCATGGATTGGCTTTCCTTATATAGATCAAACATAAATTGTCGGGAGAGGGAAATCACACTCCATATGGAGAATCGACCCATGATTCTTTACAAGTGTAAGGAGGAAGATGAATCTCCTTTATCTCCATCATCTCAAGCATGGATATTACTGCACTATGAGAAAAAAAATCTGGCTCAGATGATTGAGTCCAATGAAGAAACCTTCCTTTAAGAAATGCCTATTGTGAGGGAATTCGCTGAAGTGTTTCTTGAGGAACTGCCTAGTCTTCCTCCTAGAAGAGATGTTGAATTATCAATTGAACATATACCCAGGGAATTACCAATATCCAAGACTCCATATAGAATGGTTGTCGTTGAACATGAAGAGCTGAAGAAACAACTATAGGATAATCTGGATAAAGGGTTTATACGCCCAAGTGCTTCACCATGGGGTGAACCTGTCCTCTTCTTCAAGAAGTAGGATGGGTCATTGCAGCCTTGAATCGATTATCATGAACATAAAAAAATCACAATAAATAACAAGTATCCTCTTCCACAGATCGATGACTTGTTTGATCAGCTGCGTGGAGCACAATACTTCGCCAAGGTAGATTTGTGGTCGGGATATTATCAAGTAAGGTTGAAGAAGAAAGATGTCCCCAAGACTATTTTTCATACTATATATGGGCACTATGAAATCATAGTAATGTATTTTGGACTCACGAATTCTCCATCAATGTTCATGGACATGATGAATACAGTCCTTTTAGATTACCTTGACAAATTTGTGGTAGTCTTTATAGATGATATTCTAATATACTCCAAAACCATGTAGGATCATGACCAGTATTTAAGAACTGTACTAGAGACTTTTATCAAGGTGAAGCTTTATGAAAAGTATATAAAGAGTGAGTTCTGGTTGAATGAGACATCATTGTTGATCCATATCATCACAAGCACTGAGATATCTATAGATCCCTCCAAAACAGATGCAATTGAGGGATGGCTGAGGCCAACATCGGTAACGCATATCCGTAGCTTCTTGGGGTTAGCTGGATATTATCAACGATTTGTCATAAATTTCTCAGGATTGTCCAACCCTCTTACCAAGCTAACTCGAAAGGGAGTAATGTTTTCTTGGAGAGATGAATTTGAACAATGATTCAAGGAGTTGAAAATAAGGATTATCAATGCGCCCGTGCTCACTCTACCCATAGTGGGGAAATTTTTGTGGTATTCAGTGTTGCTTCAAAAAAGGGCATAGGCTGTGTGATGATGCAGAATGATAAAGTGATATCCTATGCCTCAAGGAAGTTGAAAATCCATGAGCAAAATTATCCAATGCATGATCTAGAGTTAGAGGTGGTGATCTTTGCCTTGAAAATCCGGTGGCATTATCATTATTGGGAGAAATGTGAGATATATACTGACCACAACTGTTTTAAAAATATATTCACATAGAAATAGCTTAATATGTTCCAGATAATATGGATAGAGCGCATCATTGAATATGAATGTTCAATACATTACCACTCTAGGAATGCAAACAAGGTGGAAGATGCCCTAAGTAGAAAGGATCCAACGATTCTATTAAATGAGAGAATTTAGAAGGATCCAATCTTCTTAGACAAGATGAAGATGGTCATGGGAATAATAGAGAAGGGAACATCATCAATCCTTTCACAATTGATTTCTCAACAATCTATTTTGTAAAGGATAAATGATGCTCAAAAGGATGATGTTGGAATTCAGAAATAGGTGGAAGCTAGTGAAAAAGGGAAATCCTCAGAGATTAATGTTAATAATGAAAGAGCTATGCAGTTTGGAAAAATACTATGTGTTGCATAAAGTTCAGATCTGAAGAAGGAACTATTGAATGATGCACTTAGTTCAAATTTCCCTATTCACACAGGGAGCACAAAGATGTATTGAGATCTCCGAGAAAACTTTTGTTGGGATAATATGAAGAAAGAGATTGCTGAATATACATCAAAGTGCCTTGTGTGCCAGAAAGTGAAGGTAGAGAGGCTTAAGTCTAAGGAGATGACGCAACCATTTCCCATACAAAAATGGAAATGGGAGAACATCACCATGGGCATTGTCATCGGACTTCTGAGGACATCCAAAGGCAAAAAATGCAACCTGGGTTGTTGTGGATCGTCTTATAAATACTGCACACTTCATTTCTATTCAGGAGGATTTCTCATTGGATAAACTGGAAAAGATATATATCTGGGAAGTCGTAAGGTTGCATTGAGTACCATTATCTATTGTTTCTGACCGAGATCCACGATTCACCTCTATGTTTTGTAAGTGTCTTCAACATGCTCTAAGTACTGAAATGAACTTCAGTACGGCCTATCACCCTCAAACTGATGGCCAATCCGAGCGGACTATCCAAACATTTGAGGATATGTTGAGAGCATGTTCAATGGAATTTAAAGGAGTATGAGATCATCATCTTCCTCTGGTTGAGTTCTCTTATAATATCCGTTTACACTCGAGAATCCAAATGGCACCATATGAAGGCTAGTATGGGAAATGGTGCAGAACACCGATATGTTGGGATGAGGTCGGTGAACGTAAGCAGCTTGGACCGGAAATGGTCGATGAAATGGTGGAGAAGGTGAAAAACATTCAACAGAATAGCAAGGCAACCCGGAGTCGACATAAGAGTTATGAAGATAACCGTTGACGAGACCATGACTTTAAAGTTGGGGATATGGTTTTTCTACGCATATCTCCGTGGCAGAAGGTCATGAGGTTTGAAAAGAAGGGGAAGTTAAGTCCAAATTACATCGACCCCTTCGAGATTCTTGATCGTGTCGGGGCTGTGGCCTATCGACTATAACTTCCACCTACATGGCCAAAGTACATGATGTCTTTCATGTACCCCTCTTAAAGAAGTACATACCAGACCCTTCACATGTACTCTCTTCTGAGGTGGTACAATTGGAAGATGATCTTTCTTATGAGGAGAAATCAGGGAAGATCTTAGATCGTAGGGAAAATGTTCTACAAAACAAGACAATTCCCCTCGTCAAGGTGTTGTGGAGAAGCAACAAGTTTGAAGAAGCGACTTGGGAATCAGAGGAAATGATGCAGCTGAGTTACCCAAATATGTTTTGGTGTGGTAAAAAGAAAAATTTGAGGACGAAATTTCTTAATGGGGGAATATTGTAACGACCCAAAGTTTCATTAATGGAAATCCCTATTGATCTAATCAAATGACTCTTTATATAAAATATTTTTATAAAATGTCAAATTCTTTGGTTTTATGATAAGAGTTGTGATTGTTACTTTTATAGTCGTTGAATGGTGATCGCACAATTAGAATAAATACAAGGCTTTAACGAACCCAATTTTTCTCAGACAGAGGATGCGATGGACTCATCCAGTAGAATTTCCCCATACAAAGACCATTTGTCAGGGCTCAGAAAAGAGGTGGAATCATTGGGCTTCGCTCTTGACCAAGCCCAAGCTGAGCTTCATCATTTCAAGCTCGAACGGGACCATCTACGGGAAAAGTGGATGTTGATAGAGAATAACACTCAAGCAATGTTATCTGAGCCACCCCAAGAGTCGATCACCATAGCACACCTTACCCTTAGGTCTTATGCGGCTGTTTTAAGTTTTTATGTGACAAATATCTAGTACAATGTTCATGTATATTATTTTTGTATATAATAATGAATATACCTCCTTTTCATTTTTGATACATTGTAAATAGATTTTAAACTACAAATATTGTTTTTAGTTATTATTTAATTAAGAATTCTATTATTTTTTAAATTAAGGGATTTTTGAATAAAATAATATTTTAATAAAATATTATTATTATTATTAAATTAATTATTATTAAATACAAATTATCTTATAATTTTTATGAATGCAATTATAATTTTTATTATGGTTTGAAATCCATTTTTGTCAAAAACCATGAATTTTCGATAAATGTCAGTTTTTATTTTAAAAGTGAAAATTAACTTATTTAGAAACTTATTTAGATAAAATAAATGTTATTTCTTGAATCAGGACATCAAAATTATCCAACAATGAATTTTTCATAATTTTCTGAGACAGTCAAATTTTTGTGTAAAAATTTAATACCGTTTAAATATATAATGTGTTTTATGGGATCATAATGACCCAATAGTGATGTAATAAAATACTATAATATTTATGTTCGGCCATTATATGTTTTACCATTAAAATAATTTTATTTTGGGTTTTTTTTTGACTTACTTTTCAAAGAATCAATGGACCCCTCAAGACTTATTAAACACCTTGTCTTTTTAAATTAATTTCCATGGGAGTGTGACTCACCTCCAAATAATCAACCCTATTATTTTAATAAATTAGGACTTTGGCCTCATAAAATATATTTTTCCTCTTCCCTTTTCCAAAAAACATGGTCAAAAACTATGGGATGGTATGTGGTTTGGATTAATTTAATGTAAGTGGTCCCAAGCCTAAATTATAATGAATTCCATCACCTTTCCTATTTAAACCCACCCAAGCTCACACTTCCTCCTCACTCAATGACTTTTGAGTTATTTTATCCTTTGCCCTAATCTCTCTAGAATCCTCCCAAGGTGCCCCAGGCTCCCAAGAATCAACTCACAAGCCTCTCTCTAGCCTTTGGAAGCACACTTCCAGGTAAGGGTTTTTTCTTCCTTTCTCATTTTTATCAATTTTCCTTAAGTTGTTTTTCCCTTTTAATTTCAATTATGAATGTTGGGGTACAGTTTCGCACCTCCCTCATACTACCCTCTTTATGTTTGTATGATGGGAGACCCCTTTCTCTCTCATTAAATTCCTCCCATGTACACCCGTTACTATTCCGAAATTCCGAAAGGAACTTCTCTCTCCTCATTTACATTCAAGAAATACTTTTGTATCATGAATCTAAAATCCATTAAAATTGTTGGGATATTTATCTATATGAACTACTTACTTTCCATTACATTTAAATATGATGGCTAACCCCTTTCCATCTCCTCAACCATTTTTATGAATTCTTATGTCACGCTGTTACGCTGCCAAAATCGCACCGATTTTCTAAGCCAATGCCATTGTGTAGTGAATACCATGATCATTTCTCCATCAAGGGTATTCACCATTATACACATTTACTTATTGATTATAATGTTTCATGTATTAATTCCACATTATTTTATCATGGAATAAATGATTATGTTTTATGAATCCATGTTTTATGATCCATGTGGCACTGTTATGCATGAAATGAAATCTTTAAGAAGTGTGTGCCCTTATAGCACTCTAAGGCATTGGGTAGAGTATATTTTCATGATACGTCATGTGAAATGAGTTTTGACTCATGCTAATTAATGTGCAACGAGGGTTTACTCGTTCTTTATGTGCCACGAGGATTTACTCATGCTCCATGTGAAATGATCCTTGGCTCATGCTAATTCCATGTTAAGTGTTGTTGCCACATTTCCATGTTATGATTATCATGCCTTATCATGCATTATTGTTCATGTTTTTCTTATGCTCTATTGATATGCCTATTTACTAACTTGTATCGTACTCCTCATGTTATTCCAGTGTGTACTCCCTTACTGGGCTTTATAGGTCACCCTTCTCTTATGCATGTCCTCAAGTTATCCCATGAAATGCTAAGTACGAGGGAATATAGTGGTCATGTAAAGGAAGTTTTTAATAATGTTGTTATATTTCATGATTCATGTTTTTATGAAATGAACCTAATCCCCAAAGACACTAAACCTCTCGATCTTCTTTGTTTTATCAAGTAAAGTTTTATGTGATAAATCATGTTTAAGTTGTAATAAAATGCTTGGTTTTCATACTCAACATCGAAAAACTCATATTATAAACCTCATGTTGTTCATAAAAAACTGTTGACTCCCTTTGGTGAAAACCAAAAGTAATTACCTAAATAATAGGTAACATTCTCCAATGTGAACTTTTGTTTTATTTCTTTCTATACCCATTAAATTATTCTTATTACATGATTATTTAATAACCTCGTGTTTAATTAATAAAATTATATGTTGTTATGTTAAGGTTTTTACATACACCTACACACACTTCCATCAAATGGTTAACGAAATATCTATTCATGTGTACGTCAGACTACCACCTCGCCAAATGATGTCATTCATTTTTTCTTTACCACCAATCATGGTTTGAAATTACAATGTTCATACTATTTTTATATTAAATATTTCATATTTATGATGTATTTGTAAAGACCTCAAAATTACATGTAAATTTTTTTAATTATGTGAGAATTTTTTCAATACTGCGAAAAATAACGGCGCGCGATTTAGAGGCCTGAAGTTCCTGAAATGATCCGTCTATGTTTTTTTAATCATTAATTATCACACGTAAGCAGTTTTCCGGAAAAAGTGTAATAAATATTAAATGTTTACTCAGATCAGAAATCTAAGGGCACTATTGCGATCAGGATGGCTGGTTAACCCTTGACGTGATTTAAGTTTATTCGGCATGGGCCTCCTGTGAGAAAACCCAAAAATGACATAACAATAAATAAAATAATAAAAAAAATTAGTTTTTTTTCAAATGCTTATAACTCACAAATGGTAGCTTGGATTGAAATTACGAGGCCACTACTAAACTCGTGAGGGATTTCTTTATTTTAGAAGATACTAACTATGGCCGGTGTGGGCCATCAGTTAATGTTAGTTTTTTTTCATTAATTAAATAATTAGGTGACAATTATTTTATTCTAAAATACATAACTTTTAAATGGTAACTCGGATGGGAAATCTGAGAGTACCGTTGGGTTCTTTGGGGAGTTTTTCACTTGGACAGAGCCTACCCTCGACTGTCACGGGTTGTGGGTGACTGTTAATAATTTTCCAATCTTGTTTTCAGGTATATTCATTAAACGCAGAAGCGGCATTTTGTAACTTTTGAACCATTACTCAGAATTGAAATAGGAGGATATCGTTGAACTCGCAGTTCTAGTATTAACTTAAGGATACTTTCACCTTGACCGCAGTTGGGCGAGGGTGAAAATTAGTTTCTCTTTTTTTCATGGAAATAAAAATAAAATAAATAAAAACTTGTTATTTTATTTTTAACCTCCCAATTGAATGATTGGATGAGAGGACCACCCGTGCTAGAAAACTTCTATTTGTGAATTCTTGTTGGTGGGGACCACCCGAACCCCTCTATAATATGGGGAAGTCCCTCGAGAAACCTCCCATTTAATTGTGCCAACATAAATTAAATGTCTTGACTTTCAAATACTATGTTACAACGTCGTTGGAATTTAGGAATGTTCTTATTGAATGAACCTCCATAAATTCCATGGTCATTACATACACTCCCCCTCTCTTATTTATATGGATATTGGGGGGGGGATATTTGGAATGGATTCACCATGCGACGAATCTCTAGTAAGGTGTCGTGATGCCCGACAATTAGATGACGAAGCTGACCCAACGAGAGGTGACAGACGACATCGAACCACCAATGGGTGATGTGCGACTCGAGACTTTGGGAGCCGGTCGCGGGAAGTAAGAACACGGTCCACCAGCAAGCATAGTAGATTATCCAACGTTCATGGTAGGGGTTATTTAGTTTAAGCGTTTTTGATTTCCTCTTCCCCATTCAGGAATTTATAAGAAGAACGCGGGGCAACTGACTAAAAGGTTATCCTGTGATTCATCCATCATTGCGGGATGTTATTTCAGGATATCTTGTATGGGTTGTTGTTTATTTATACCCCATTATCTCATTATTGACATCCTTCTTTGAATTAATAACAACTATGATTCTTGCTACCGGTCTAATGTGGAGGGTGTGTTACCATACAAACATGTTCTGACCACTCTGCAACCTTTAAGGTTTTGATGTGTTCTTCGCAACAGATGAGGATGACAATCGGTGTCGGCGATTGGCACCGTTGGGACTCCAGAGCGGCGTTCGGAACCACGGCCGGCCTCAAAGAAGCTGGCGGTGCGACTGCGCCGCCGGAGAAGGGCCGCGGCGGAGTATGGGCACCGGCCGACATCAGGCAGCCGTGCGATGTGGCGACAACATGAATCCGTGCCATTTGGCATAAAAGAGCCACGACATGAGGCCGTAACAGCGAGGGAGGGTGGTTTGCTCGCTGTAGACAGCCGGAGATGGCACGGTGCACTACCATGCCGCACAAAGAAGAGGGTCGCCATCCAGACAGCTAGGGCCGCCCAACGGACACTGCACTGCTGACCGCCGCACCATGGGCCACCGCACCACGGGCCGCTGCACGGCGGACTGCACAGTGGGGGCCGCCCAGCGGGCTGGGCCGAGCCAGACCCTGCAGGTCGGGCCAGACCCAACGCTTCGGGTCGGTTCCCACAGGCCTGGTCCGACCCTGGGCCGGAACCCAGGTCGGGCCGAGTCGACCCGAACCTGATCGGGTCAGCCCAGGCCCGGTGTGGCAGGGCCAGACCGGGCCTCGACCAACTTCGACTCATTTCTCCCTTTTGGCTATATCATGAGCTACGAGCGTCCATTTGTTGAACTGTATACAACGCCAGAAACCTTGGATCTAGATGGTATTTTTGGTATACTCCACTTGATTTTTGGATAATGTTTGAGTACGGTCAGGTTTGATCGAACATCAAATCCAATGAGGCCCTCAAATTAGAAACACTAATAACATACAAACCAAGTGTACGATTGATGCACCGTCAGTTGCGTTGGGTCCCATTTGACATGACAGGCCTTTTGAATACTTCTTCGTGGGACTTCATGGAAGTTGGAGTATCAACCTGTGGCTTGAAGAGCGGATCCTCCCAGAATCATGTGAGATTAGTGTGAGAACCATATGGTTGGCTGTAAGTGAATAAAGAACATCGATCATGTGTGGGTAAGCGCATACTGATCCTGTGTGGGTCAGATCTTGTTTAGGTCAGTTCTCAGCGATTCTATGCAGGTCAGCGCATATCGATCTTGTATGGGTCAGATCATGTGTGGGTCAACGCTCAGCGATCATGTGTGTGTCAGCGCATATCGATCTTGTGTGGGTTAGATCATGTGTGGGTCAACATGGGTTAGTTACCTATCAATCATGTGTAGGTCAGAAGCAGTGATACTTAATAGAACAAGATGATCTAGCCTTCAAATAATCATCTGTACTTATGTACTTAAGTTATACCTGGTGTGAGATGATTCCTTACCTTCATGGCGATCCCTTTGTGTTATTATTCTATGTGGTATACATGTGTGGTACTTTTCTTCATGGTGATACCGTGGTGGTATTCTTATGTGTGGTGTACCTATGTGTTAATTACCTTCGTGATGATTCTTTTGTGGTATTCTTCTGTGTGTCATACTAGTGTGTTACTTTCCTTGGTGGTGATACCTTAGTGGTATTCTTCTGTGTGGTGTACCTATGTGGTACTTAACTTCATGGTGATGACTTGTGGTATTCTTCTGTGTGGCTTCCCTGTGTGCTACTTTCCATCATGGTGAATCCTTTTTGGTATTCTTCTGTGTGGCGTTACCTTTGTGGAACTTACCTTTGTGATGTTACCTTCGTGGTTTTCATTCCTTTGTGTAACAGTTGAGCATTGGGCTATGGATTTGGGACTTCTGTTTCCACATTAATGGGATGGGTATACTTGATAACTTAGGTATATGTATGGGAATATACCAATGTAGGAATGAATTTTTTTTCATGATTTATGGTTGATCCTTTGTGGAAGTTGAGAGACCTTTGGGGGGTCTCGAGGTCCCTAATGAGTATCATTATACTCATCCATGCACGGGCTATGCCCGTCCCTTGTTGTGTATGGTGCAGACGATGGATAATGATGACTATGGATAAGCGTACCAAGTCTAAAGGTAGCTTGTAGGTCTACCATAGACAAGGTGTAACGTAGAGATGACCATTCAAGGGTTGTACCTACCATTTAGGTAGGATCCTTAGTGGGTGTTCACAAGAGCTATTCATTTTACTTGTACATTCCAGTTCTCTAGTACTTTTCAGTTGACATTGTATTCTGGCCCCTTTTATATACAATTCACACTCTTTTTACTATTTAGTTTAATTTTGTTCATATTGTTCTGTGTGTTTGGTTGCGTGAGTTACTGGTTATAAAGGCAATTCCTTCCCAGTTTAAGGGAGAATGCCTTTGGTGATAGTCGCCAGCCCCTAGCCTATATAAGGGCTTGGGGTAGTCATGGAACGGGTCACGGGGGAGGGGTTGTCACAAATTGGTATCAAATGGGTCAGTTCTACCATAGAACAATGGACTCTGATCTTTTTAATGGAAATAGTGTTAAGTGTAGTGAGTGTGGTTATCATTTTATGGAATCTAGGGTTAGTGCGGTGGTAAAGGTATCCATACACTAGGACCCTGACTTCTGAATTATTACTCAGTGGATGAAAACATGGATTACATATGTGTTTTGAAAAGTCTTTCTAGGGTTTTATTGAGTCAGCTCATCAAGTATAACATAATGATTATGGTGCACCTATTCCTTATCAATATGTCACAGTGTAGATAGCCAGTTAGGATTCTTAAGATATTACATGACAACGGCCCACTGAGTGATGAGGCTCTGGTGCAGCCCCCCCTCCCTTCAGTATTGGTGCCTTTAAGTTGTGTACCAGCAGAACCACTTCCTGTTGGACAACTTTTTCCACCAGCCCACCCAGTAGAGGGTGCATGACGACTGAGCGCATTGCATGAGATCCATTAGTAGAGGCCTCGGGGGTTTCGAGGAGAGATAGATTCTTAGGTGGATGGGGGATGGAAGGAGGTGGTTGCTAGAGTTTTCCACCACGTTGAGACACCAGTAGATCTGATGGTGTTATTAGCTACTAGTCCTTTCCATTGAGTGACCATGATGATGGTCTACATAGTGATGAGGCTTCAGTACATAGACCGTTTCCCAAGATGGAACATTTGGGCAGTGTTTCATCTATATCACTGCTCGTTGGTCAGTAGTTACCAACGGCTGTACCAGTAGAGGACACATGTATGCTTAGTTCCTTACATGTATTTCTGCATCAGATACCCCTAAGGTTCCGAGGTGAGCCCGACTCAGAGGCGACTAAGGATTGGCTTGAGGAGGTGGCTGAGAGTTCCTTAGAGCTTCTACTACTTCAGCAGGACGACATGTTAGTAGCTGAGTATTCATTTAGGTGTACTAAACATTCCTTCTAATTTGTTAATATGATACGATTAGTGTTGATGGCTTGGACTTCCGAGCGAGGTGTGTTTAAGGACATCCATGCCAAAAAATTTCCTCTATGAATTCCTACTTATGTTAGTGTTATAGAGAGAACCATTATGGTTGAATGTTATTTGGCTGATGGATACAACTAGTGATTGTTATTAATGGGAAAGCAGGAAACTGGCCCCAATCTCAGTGAATTGCGCAAGTAAAGTGTTTTGGGAAGAATAATTGTTAGAAGCAGATGGATCTGCAAGGCATCAGACATGGAATCAAATCTTGGAGAGCATCATGAGGTGGTGTACTTTTCGACATCTTGTTTCCACCCCCACTTTTTTTGGGAACCCCACCAGGCTCAAGGAGCTGGTGGACAGGGAATGGATTATCTTCATGTGGTCAAGGAGTGTGTCCCAAGGGCTTTAGGAATGATTAGAGGTACGGTCTGTGACTACTACTAGCTACCATATAAATAGACATAGGTACCAATCATTACCTCTTTCTGTGAATCATGTTCTAGACCTAGATTTTCCGGTTAAACCATATACATGACCCTCATTTATAGAGATAAATTTAGTAGGAGAATCGATAATAACACATACACCAATGGTGTGATCTGACCCTTAAGGTGAGAGTTTCAGTTGGAACCTCTAGGTGGCAGCGTCGAGGCCTTACGATGTTAGTTTCAGTATGGACTCGACATCCACATTTCATACCCAGATTGACTATATTAGGCAAAAGGGTGTTTCTTCTCGAAATAATTGGAATGGGTTTTTCCTTGGATGGCGAAAAGGAAACTCAGGAAACACAAGATGGACTCATGTATAAGAGGGTGCAGCCGATCACTCATGATTCAGCTAGAATTTTCCTTGTGGCAGAAGGAGTTTTGAATTTTCAGTTCCAAACAGAAGTAGAAGAGCATGGGGACATCTTTTCAAAATATGTTTCCAGGATTACCTCCCCAAAGTGAGAGGGACTTCTGCTTTGGATAGGTACTACTTTAGATTTGTACATAACTTTCCAAGGGTAGCATCACCCTTGTTATCTTTGATGAAAAAGGAAGATCCTTTCATGTGGATAGAGAAGTGTCAGCAGTGCATTTATGATCTGAGATAGAGACTGACAAGTATAACTACACTACCCATGAACTAAATTTAGCAGATGTGGTCTTGTAATTGAAGTTGTGGTGGAATTACCTGGTATACTAATGTTTTACAGTCTACTTGGACCAAAAGAGTCTCAGGAATATCTTCTTTTAGTAGGACCTGAACCTGAGACAATGATGTTGGCTCGAGATCCTCCATGACTATGAAATCGAGATAGTCTATAATCCTGGGAAGGGTAAAATTGTAGCAGATGTAGCTTGTAGGAGATCTGGTATACAACTTCTAGGTGAGGTGATGAAATAGCTGGCTGCTTTATTGATATCCTTTGTGGACCGTGATGGTGTAGTTTTTTTCAGTCTCTCATAGTCACTCTGACACTTCTTTAGCGAGTCAATGAGGCACGACATGGGGACACTGACTACAAGTCTTGAAGTGTTCAGAGATCCTCAATGCATACACTTAATTGATTTTTTGAAGGTGTGGAGCACTCCGACCTCTTTAGAGGACGTACCATGGTACCAGGACCATCAGCATTAGTACTGGTGGTCAGGGATGAAGAAAGCAGTGGAAAATTTTGTAATATGATTCGTCACTTGTTAGAGAGTGAAAACTGCTCCGAGCAGGTAGAAGTTTTATGCTGACAGGAGATAGAGACCTATGGAGTTCAAGGATGGTGACCACGTCTTTCTATGGGTCTCACCTCAATGAGGTTTGTAGAGATTTTTCTAGGGCGGCATGTTATCTATGAGGTTCATTGGACCGTTCCAGTTCCGCATCTGAGTTAGCGAGGAGGCTTACTGGCTAGCTCTTCCCCCATAGTTGCACCAGGTTCACGAAGTGTTCCACATATACTAGCTAAAGAGATGCATGCACGAACCATCTCACGTTATCTACCATGGAGACCTGGACATCGAGGATAGGGTGATATTTTCGGAGGTTCCACTAGAGATTGAAGATTGATAGGAAAGATTCCTTCATGGCTGATCGATACCATTGTTTCATGTGTGTTGGTAGTACTAGAACCTTTAGGAGAGCACGTGGGAGCAGGAGGCTCAGATTTGTTCTCAATATCACCACTTTTCCCCCTAGTTTTTGTAATGTGGCTTTGAGGGATGCAAAGCCATGAGGTGTGGAGAATGTAAAGATGTGGATATTCCATGTAATTTTTTTTCATTATATGGGAATTTTTTCAAGACTACAAAATCTGACGGTGCGCGATTCTGAGGCTCAGAGTTCTCGGAATGATCCATCGAAGTTTTTGTAAGCATTAATTAGAGCGTGTATGCTGTTTTACTAAAAAAGTGGAATAAATCATAAACAATTACTCAGAACAAAAATATAAGGGCACTATTGTGCTCAGGATAGCAGGTTTACCCTAGGTGAGAATTAAGTTTAGTCGGACCGGGCCTCCTATGAGAAAACCCAAAAAGGGTATAACCGTAAATAAAATAATTAAATAAATTGTTTTATTTTTTAAATTCTTATAACTCACAAACGGTAGATTAGATTGAAAATATGATACCAGCGTTGAACTCGTGAGGGCATGCATTATTTAAGCAGATACTATCTTTGGCCGGCGCGGGCCACCAGTGAATGTTAGTTTTTGGTCATAAATAATATAATGAGTGAAAATTATTTTATTGTAAAATCCATAACTTTTAAATGGTAAATGTGATGGAAAATATGAGAGTATTGTCAGTTTAATTGGGGATTTCTTCACATTTGAAGAGCCTAACCTCGACCGGCGCAGGTCGATGTTTACTGTTAATAATTTTTTAAACTTTTTTTCGGGTATATTCAGTATACGTGCATGTGGCATTTTGTATCTTTTGAACTGTTGATCGGAATTATAATTAGAGGACAATGTAAAACTCGAAGAATTGGTATATTCGCTTGTGGAGACTTTCACCTCGATTTCAGTTGGTCAAGGGTGAATGTTAGATTTCATGTTTTTTGTGGAAATATAAATAAAATAAAGTACAACATTTTAATTTATTTTTAACCTTCCAATTGAATTCTTGGAGGTGGGGACCGCCCGAGCTAGAAAACTCCCATTTGTGAATTCAGGGTGATGGGGACCACCTGAACCCCTCTTTAATATAGGGATGTCCCTTTGAAATCCTCCCATTTAATTATGCCATCCTAAATTAAATGGCATGACTTTCAATTACTAAGTAACAACATCGTTGGAATTTAGGAAGGTTCCTATTAAATGAACCTTCAAAAATTCCACGATCGTTACTTACCCTCCCTTCTCCTATTTATATTGAGTATGGGAGGGATTCAGCACCGATTCACCAAGAGACGAAGCTCTAGTAATGTACCATGATGCCCGATACTTATAAGATGAAGCTGACCCAATAGAAGGTGACAGACGATATCGAACCACCAATGTGCAACGTGCGAGTGGAATCTTTGGAAGCCAGTCATGGGAACTATGAAGTCGGTCAACCGGCAAGCGCAGATGATTCTACGACATTCTAGGTAGGGGATTATTTCATCTTAGGGTTTTTTATTTTCTCTTTCTTGTTCTTGAATTTATACGAAGAACGCCGGTCAACCGACTAACGGGTTGTCTCGTGATTCTTCTGTCATTGTAGGAAGTTTTTGTGGGGTATCTTGTAGGGTTTCTTGTTGATTTTATACCCCATTAACTCATTCTTGAAATCCTTCTTGAATTAATTATGTTAATGATTCTTGCTACTTCTCTAACACGGAGGGTGATGGACAAATAAACATGGCCCGACCACTACGCATATTTTATGGATTTGATGTATTCTTCGCGATAGAAGAGGACAAAGACCAGTGATGGCGATTGGCACCAGTGGGACTTGGGAGCGGCGGTCATCACCATAGTCTTCTGTGAAGAAGGCGGCGGGGCGTCTGCGCCACCGGGGAAGGTTCGAAGCTAGTTGGCCACAACAGAGACGGGGCGGCGGCCGACATCGGCTGGCCATGCGATGGGGCGGCGGCATACGTCCACACCTCCCAATGTACAAGAGTCGCAAAACGAGGCCATGATAGTGAGGGAGGACGATCAGCTCATTGAAGATTTCCCAACATCTGTCGCACAACGGGCCGCCGTCCATCGGTCGCCACACCACAAGTCACCGCACCACGGGCTGCCGCACCATAGGCCGCCCCCCACGGGCCACTCTGCAGGCTAGGTCAGATCTCGTGGGCTGGGTCCCACCCATGGCCGGAGACCAGGTCAGGTCGGATCGACCCGAACCAAATCGAGTCGTCCTGGGCCGGTCATTCTGGACCCGGACCGACTGTGACCCTTTTTTCTCTTCCGACCATTTCTTGAGCTACATGCATCCATTTGAAAAACCATATATGGTACCTAAATCCTTGGATTAAGAGGTTCTTTTTGGTATAATCCACTTGAGTTTTGTATGTTGTTAGAGTATGGATGGGTTGGATCAAACCCTGAATTCAACCGGGCCCTCGGAATGGAAACGCTAATAACATAAACACCAGGCGACTGATTAACGCACACTCCATTGCGTTGGGTCCATTTTTATGTGACAGACCTTTGGAATGCTTATTCTGGGGACTTCATGGAAGTTGGATTATCAACCTGTGTCTTAAGGAGAAGACCCTCCTGCAATCAAGCGAGCTTAGTGTGGGAAGCCTGTGGCTGGCTGTACTTGATGAAAGAACATTGATCATGTGTGGGTCAGGGCATACTGATCTTATGTGGGTCAGATCCTGTGTGGGACAGAGATTAGCAATCCTATGTGGGTCAGTGCATATCAATCTTGTGTGGGTCCAATCCAGTGTGGGTCAACACTCAGTGATCCTTTGTGGTTCAGCGCATATCGATCCTTTATGGGTAAGATCCTTTGTGGGTCAGCAAGGGTTAGTTACCTATTTTTCCTTTGTGGATCAAAAACAGTGCTACATTACAGAATAAGATGATCTAGACTTCGAAAAATCATATGTACTTCTGTACTTATGTTATACCTAGTGTGAGATGAGTCCTTACCTTTGTGGTGATACCTTTATGGTATTATACTCTATGGCGTACCAGTGTGGTAATTTCATTCATGGTGATACCTTGGTTGTGTTCTTCTATGTGGCGTACCAGTGTGGTACTTACCTTAATGGTGGTTCCTTTGTGGTATTCTTTTGTGTGGCATACCTGTGTGGTACTTTTACTTTTTGTGATATCTTGGTGGTATTCTTCTATGTGGTGTACCTCTGTGGTACATACCTTCGTGGTGATAACATTGTGGTATTATTCTATGTGGAATACATTTGTGGTACATTTCTTCATAGTGACATTTTTTTGGTATTATTCTCTATGGCGTTACATTTGTTTTACATAACTTTGTGGTGTTACCTTTGTGGTATTTCTTCCGTTGTGGAACAGTTGAGCCTTGGGCTATGGATTTGGGCCTTGTGTTTCCTCATGAATGAGATGGGTATAATTGATAACTTAGGTATATGTATGGGAATATACCTATGTAGGGAATATAGTTTTTTTCATGCTTTTTGGTTTATCTTTTGTGGATTTTGAGACACCTTAGGTGGTTCTTGGGGTCCCTATTGAGTATTGTTATATTCTCCCCTAAACGGGCTATGCCCGCACCTTGTTGTGACTGGTACAGACGATGGACAGTACTGACTAAGGATGAGGTTACTATGACTATAGGTAGCTCAGAGATGGACTATAAATGAGGCCTACTAAAGAGATGACAATTCGAGAGTTGTAACTACCCTTCTGGTAGGATCCTTGGGGGGTGTCCATAGGAGCTGTTCAGTTTACTTGTACTTTCCAGTTTTCTTGTAATTTTTAGTTTGGCATGTATTCTATCCCCTTTTACTTACTATACACACTATTTTTACTACTCAGTTTACTTTTGTTCATATCGTGTTGTGTGCTTGGTTGCGTGTGTTATAGGTTACAAAGGCAATGCCTTCCTAGTTTTAAGGATTACACCTTCGGTTCTATTTACCATCCCCTGGCTTATGGAAGGCGGGCATGGGGTAGTCATGGCACGTGCCCTGAGTAATGGGTCATGAAAGTCTATTTAATTTTTTTATTTTTATATAACACATACTTTCATGTTTTCTATTTTTTGAGAATACAATAATATCATTTGTGGATGTGTGGGTACCACCTCCTCAAATCTATGTGATACTTTCACACATTAAATGGAATTTTTTAAGGATGAATTAAATAAACATATTTTATTTAAATTAAATTTATATTATATTAATCACAAAATTATGTTATTTTTAATTTAATATATCATTTTATTTATTACCTTTTCATACACTGAAAATTTGTAATGTCTTTCATAGACATATAGACTACATCCTCCTCAAAGTGATTTTCTAACATTTACAAAAAAAATTCTATATATACGTATATATAAATAAATAATATATTTTTTATTATATAATGATAATTCTAGAATGATTAAAGTTTCTTTACATTTTTTCATAACACTCATTTAAAATTGCGAATGTTACTAATGTGTATGTATGGCCTACCGTCTCCATGATTATAACATTGGTTCATTATTTGTAACCATCTATCATGATTGGTTTTAAATGTATATTTGATTTATAAATATGATAATTATGTGTTGATTATTATTCAGTATAAGTTTACTTAATTACCACCTTGACCATATTTAACCAACCTTGGTAGTTTTTACTCATAAACCAAATTGGGTCAAAACACCTGACGTATATTTAATTGATTAAGTATTTGTATGAAAAATTATAATAAGTAAAATACAAGTAATTATAAACAAGGAAATGGTTCTGAATAAAGTAAATAGTTAATAAATTTTATTATTCAGGAAGATAAAGACTCACTCGACATGTTGAACTCAAGGTAATGAACTCCATCATAATCATTTACATGAGGCGTATTTTGATGTTATACACCCACATTATTTTATGAGTTGTATATAAAGAGACTTTGACATATCATATCATGAATTTATTTATAATCATGTTGTTTAGTTTTTTTTATATTTTATTCATTTAAGGGGATTATGATTTAAATTTATCAAATTGGTATGGTATGCTTTTAATGGTAAAGTATTTTATCCTTTCCACCATATGAATATTCTTGATATTATTTTAAAAATATATTTACATCGATAAAAAAGGATTATAAGTGATTTTTTATGACTAATTTTATAACAGGATTTCTCTACAATCCTTCATGTTTTAAAAGGAAAAAAATCCATATTTCTATTTTTATCAGTATTTTGTTATTGAAAATGAGTTTTGAAAACATATAAATTATTTCAGTATCTTTAAATGATTTATTATGATTGGAAGTTAAAATATATGATTTAACTATTGAAAATTGAAATATTTTAGGTGTTGTTTTTATTTTATTGAAATTTCACATTTGATAGGTGATTACATGACAAACCAATGATAGGTGGTTCTGTGATAAACCAGTGACATGAGGTTGTATGATAAAATAAAGACGATTGGTTCCAGGATAATCCAATGATGGGTGGTTACATGATAATATAATTATTGGTGGTTTCGTGATAAACCAATGATGGGTCGTTATGAGATAAGCCAATGAAGGGTGGATCAATGATAAACTAATGATATTTGGGTCTATGATAGCCCTCCAATTCATCGATTGTGGAAGTTGACCATATGGTTTTTCAATTTGAATATCATGGATATTCTAAATGAAATGAAATCATACTTTATTTTTAAAAATATTTATTATAGTAAAAATGGATACTAATTGGAACTGTCCAATTTCTATTATATTGTTTTGAAATATATTCCTTATGACCTAATTATATAAAACTATAAACATAAAAATAACATTAATGTGAAAGATATTTAATTCATAACTAAAACTCAAGATTATATAATTATTAAGGATCGACCCATAGAGTGGGATAACCTCATGCATTATTTTTTTAAAATAACATGGATAGGGTTTTTGGGAATGGTGTTTCACACCCACTTTGTCTAAGAAGGTATATGTGTGTATTTATATATTCATTTGGGTGGTTGGGCATGAAATTTCATGCCTCGTGATGAGGATTTTAGACACAGGTTTTCATATCAGTTCTTGGAATGATCAACCATACCACTCAATATCCCCTATTTATGTGAATGGTTTGTTACCCTCATTTATATTTTCAAACTCTTATAACATTATTATTAACATTATAGGTAGATTCCTTGATAGTATTTTATGGATATTCATAAGATCAGGCCTATCTCTACATATTTATGTTTTATTATGTGCATATATATATACATTATGGAATGTTCAAAGAAATTATGGCCTAATATGAAGTGGGTATGATCAAACTAGTGTCAATGAGGAACAGAATCCTAAAATTATTAATCTTATTTGGTTCCTGTTTATTTAATATAAATTAAAAATTATTTATTTTATATTCATATATTGTATTGAATTAGACACTATTGATGTGGCATATTTATTTTATATCACACCCTGTTCAAGCCACCATTTAGTACATGGACAGATCTCCCGATTGATGGTTATGATCTAGATTGTGACCTATATTTTTTTCATTATAATCATATATTGGACCTAATATATTGAAAGTATCATCTTGATTCCAGATGGTTAACCTTCTTTAACATCCATTTTAGTGGACCCCAATTTGGGATGCTAAAGCATCTTCTAATAATTCCTTCATATATGGAAATTAAAATTATTTCCCACATGGGTTATCATCTTATTTGTTTCATTAATAATTTATGTTTCTCTCCTCTTATAAAAAATATTGAAAATAATTAGAGTATCCAATATTTATTCCATCTTTGAGGTCTAATCAATAAATGTCTTCATAGCTTAAAAAATCTCTAATATACATTTCCTTTTAGATACTTGTTTTTTAAACATTATGGAAATTATTATTTTTTTATTAAACAATTGTTATTTAAATATATTTGAACTTTTCTAGACAAGAAAAATTTTCTTCATATGTAAACTTTGATTCATCATCCTTTTATCACATCATAAGGTATTATCTCCATATTTCAGTGTGTATAAAATGAGGAAAATATTTATTAAAAATACCTTCACAATCTCCTCTAATTTTATTTTGCATATTTCTTTTTATCACCTTATATTCTTAATTATAGACCACCATTTATTTTTATTTCACTGTAAAAGATAAATATTTAAAATAATATTATTATTCTATGAACACTGGGGAATGGAAAAAAGATTAATTTATTTCTCCAATACACATCTACTAGTTGAACTAATGAACCATTTAATGATTTTTATAAAATAACAGGGGATTTTTCCATAATTTGGCTATCTGGGTATTCATAATGATTTTTTGTAGCTCATATATTAATATATTTGGGTAGACATTACAATAATATTTTTATTTCCATCACTAATTCCATTTTTTTTCAAAATACGATGATCATAGGAATTTCCATCAAAATCATTTTAAAAATGATTCATACTGCATTATAAAATTCACTAAAATATGTTAGTGTCAATATGAAGATATAATTACACTAATAAAACATAGGTTAAGGAAAATTAATCATCACTTATCCAAAATTATTAATCTGTTTTTATATTATAAAATTTAATTTCAATCATATATCATTATAGTTTCAACATAGGTTGTTTTATGGTCTATTTTATTATTCATCATAAACTAATACCTAAATATAGTTAATAATTATGATGATATAGACTATTTAAACCTGATTTTACCATACTTGTTAGTCAAATCATTTTACATCAATTTTCAACATGTCTTATAATAAAAAAACAATTAAAACTAGAGTTTTTGTATCACTAATGACTATATACATAACCAAATCATTTCAAAAATATTCCTCAACAATATACACGTATATTCGTAACAAATGAAAACCTTCTAGAAAATTCATACACAATACTCTTCTTCATTAATATATAAAGAGAATATAACAAAGGGTGGTCTGAGAGGAACTATAAGTGAAAACATAGGATATAAATATAGAAGATCATAAGTGATAATATATTGAGCATTAGTGGATGGGAACATAATTAAAATATATAAGATTAAATAAGAGAATAAAATCCAATAAAACATTGATCAAATACCACGAGTGATAGTGTAAATCATTAATATGGCATTAAACATGTGGAATAGTTTTTTATAGATAAAATTAAATAGTCATGATCCTTTTACATAATAACATTGAAAATAGTGTCCCTTGGTTGATTGGGTTCACTCTCCATTTCTTTTAAAAATTAGTGGAATAGGTTCACTCACTGGCCCCTTTTATGTCATGTAAAGAGGTATAATGATTTACCCAATGTATTATAGTTTTATATAGATTTTGGACAACATATTATATTATGAAAACTCTATATTATTGTTCCATATAATCATGAAAATATTAATAATTCTAGCTTATATTAGTTAACCCATAAGAGAGAAATGGGTTTTATGAAATTTTTCAAAAAACATGATCAAAACTCATATAGGTAAATATAGAGGTTAGTATCATTAAAATATATCCCTAATGAATCTTGATAAATATTAATGTGTTTTTACATATAAGGATAAAAATTTGATTGGTAACTAAAAATATTTTATTGAAAAATATGATGAAATATCAATTAAAATTATGATCATATTTTATAAAAGATGATAATTAATTAAAAAACGGATATATAAATTAAATTATAAAAACCATGAAAAATTTTATAATATAGTTCAATTTTTTTTGAATATCCATTGAGAAATGAAATCATCTGGAATGAATTAAAAAGGATGATCGGTTCACAAAATTATAGAGTATGTTATGTCAATAGAAATTGATTCATGATAAAAATGTTAAAATAAATCCATCAAATTTTTTGAAATAATGAAAAAAAATAATAGAAAATCAAATTAATAACTCATTAATGTTTATAATATTCCTTTTATATAAATATAAAAATATATTTTTTTTAAAAATAATGAGTCCCAAATAAATTAGTGATATGGTTGGTTTCACTTATATAATATTTTGTGTTGAATTGTGACCTAATGGAATGTGAAATGGTTAGAAATCATGTAAAACCAAAAAAATATACATATGAGATTAAAAAATAGGCTGTTTAGGTGGGAATAATACATAATTACATAATAATGGAAATTAGACCTAGAAACATGGACATCATTGGTAGATTGGAAACAAAACCCTTACCTCATACATTTTCTTGGTCAAGCATGCTCTAACTCATTGTATAATAATTTTTGGATTTAAATTAATATAAATAATAACTCTATATTATATATTTTACTTAATAAATTTAATTTATATTTTATTTTCACCCATGTATTAATTTTTACTACTAACATGAATATTTTAGGGTCAATTATTCAATTAATCTATGTTTAAATAAATTTGAATGTTTTGATCATTAGTACAAGAAAATGGGTTAATTGCAACCATAATGTCCATTAAAGAAGTAGTTTATGATTTGGATATATATTGTTCATGATTCTCATGGTCATTCCATATATAAAATTATGATGATTTCGATGAAACAAATAAGAATCACTATTTTTAAATTTTTAATCAATAGTAATTATTCACACTATTAATGTAAATACTTATATATTTTACAATTTCATAATTATTAAAAAATATGAAATATATAATTATTATATATTATTACTTGTTTATTTGTTCTTATATACTCATTATGAAAATTTAATACATCATTTATTCAATTGGAATAAATTAATTAAACAATATAATTGTATAATAACATAATGAGTAAGAAACTATTATTATATAGTAATAACATCCCTTTTAAAAAATATATATAATTCCAAAAAAAATATTAATGTGTAAACTGGATTCATGATGAGGAGTATTAAAATGATGTAGACCAATTGTAATGTAGAAGAGAAAACATATGTTGAAAGCATCAATGTCATGTTATAATGCTTTATGGAAATATGGGATTTAGGACTCTTTCTAATTTCTAAAGGATCCCAAATGTGGGGGTGGGGACTGTATATTTTTTTTTTGGATTCAATAAAAAATAAATATAAACATTTGTGCTTATATAGGTGTATTAGATGGCATTTTATAGGTGAGTTGATGTTGCTTATTCACAAATACAAATTAAATAACGTATAAAGATGATAGTTTATAAAAGTAAATTGAAGAAAATTGAAAATAATAATATATAACTGATATGGAGCAGTTCTACATGCCATTATACATCCATTTGATGATATGTATTTGAGATATATTATGACCTTATCTCTTAATTTTACATTTTGACATAATTTTATCCTTTTCTACATTGACTTACATTAAATTTAGTTATATAATTTTATTCCTAAAAAAATAGTATTCTTATTAACAAATTTATACATGATTATTCCAATTATGAAAAGGAATATATTGTATTAAATTTATATTGGGGATAAAAATAAAAATAAATTCTAAAAAATATAATTTATAAACATTATTTTGTAGAGAAAAATTATTTTTAATCATAAAATAAATTTATACCGATTACATATAATATTATAATCTTTCAGTTATCAGTGCATTATTTCCTTATATAATAAAAAAAATCATTTCACTAAACACCATACTTATTTTAGATATTAAATAAACTCATCTCAAGTCATCCTAAGACGTCTCCAACACAGTCATAATGATATTCCTCAAATAAAAATTCTTCAATCTCTCCATTATATGATTTCCTTCAAACACTTTTCAACTAATTATAGATTATTTTCATTAATCATAATATTTTACTAATCATGAATAACCATTCCACAATCCTCTCATATATGAGGGGATTATTCATTAAATCTATTTTTCTCTAATGAATCATCAATTATACAAAATATTTCTTTATGAAAATACATCATAAAATTCACATTTAAGAGTGATTCAATGGTATGTAGGTTCACCATACCTTTTAAAATTATACAATACAACTCTAAACCATCTCAGAATTATAGAATCGATTTTTATTGAAAAAACTAAAATCCTTATTGGTTATTATATGAAAATTAATTGAATAAAGTTGAATAAATATAATCATGATTTATAAATATTAGTCATTGGAATCAAACTTGAAATTGGTCCATTAAATTATCAACAGAGTAAATCATAGGATGTATAATATCCATTAAACATTATGACAATGTTTCTAGTTTATCAGTTTACATTGATGATAATTATTAATGAATATCTTTGAATGTAAAAATAAATATAAACCTTGATGTATTGATGAAAATTACGAAATCGATTGCATGTGGAATAATGTCTTTAATTAAATGAACCCCACTTTTGAACACAATATTTGTATCTCAAAGGGTTATGTGTGTTTTTTTTATCAAACACAATGGAGGATAAAATATATTTTGAATAACATAATGAAAAAGGTAAAATCAAAGGTACTACATGAGTGAATATTGTTTTCTATCAACGAAAATACATATTGTAAGATTAATACTCCCCTTTCCAAATAATGTGATCAAAATGGTGAATATAAATACAATAAAAAACTAATTCTAGAAACGAAAATATTTATATCATGATTGTGAGTTAGCTAAAAAATTAAATAAAATACGCACAAAAAATTATTTTAATTAACTAATTTAAATCATAAGTTGATAGTCTAAAATAAATAATTTTATTTTTATAGATATATTAGATACAATTAAAATAAAATGGATTTTAATGTCCAAATAAAATGGTCAACAAATTCTCATATTATAATTTTTATTATCATTTCATTTCATTTAGCACATATAACACATAAGTGAATTATAAAAGGTGTATGATACATATTTTTTACTACATAGAATATAACATTTTTAAAATTTTCATAAATTATTTTTCAATATAGAGAGGGAAATTTAAAGTGTACATATAAAATAAAGATAATGAGATTATAAAAGTTGATGAATATATTATTACGATTAATTAGTATATGTTTTACTACATCATAAAATAGGAAATCAAAAGTATTTTTTAGATAAAAAGGAATAAATAAAAGATGGTAAAATAAATATGAGTGCTATATATGATATGTATGGTTTAACTACACTCATAGTTATCAAAAATTAGGGTAAGAACATATTTAATTAGAGAATTTTAGAATTTTTTCAAATATATATTCACCAATATCTCATCATTACTTATATGAGAATCTATTAATGATTAATTAATCATTCATGGAATCACATAAAGAACTCAAAAGTAATTTTAGGGATATTTTGTTTTTGATATCCCCCAGTTGAGTAAATAGAATTTTGGTGGGGTTTGATGCATGTGATTATAAAATATATGGATTACATATGCAATGGGTTCATTATATTTTATTCACCCATATATAATAAATTAAATATGAGAATGAGAAATAAAAACAATAATATTAATAATGAAGTGTAATTATCATCATTGATGTGTGATTTTTTAATGCCAAGGAAATATATCTTTCTCTTTGAAGTAGTGTCCTATAACAATCACATGCCCCATAGGTACCTTCTTAAAAAAATATAAATTTAATTAATATTTATTAAATTGTTTCATTATTTTAAAGATATTAAAATTTAGAATAAAGATAATTTATTTTTAGAGAATAAAATGGAAAATCACTTATAATGATTTGATCATAAGATTTTACAAGATTATGAGAATATTGAATGTTTTTTGAGATTATTTATAATAAACTCTTCCAATATGTCTTACATAGAGAAATATTATTCAATCATATATCAAAAAAACGAACAAGGATGTTTATCCCCATTTTACATATAAATGAAAAAAATATTCATGGTAGAAGAATATTGAAGGAAGAATGATAATGATTGTGATCACAATAAAATGAAAAATAATTTTACGATGATAAATTAAATACATTAATAGATAATAATGGAGGAAATGATTATAAAAATAGATTTATTTACTTCATAATACCCCTTCCTAAATAATTCGGTAGTATAAGTGTCCTTAAATATGTCGATTATATATACAAATGGCTGGAAGCAAATAAAATAAAGAAACACAAGAAATACTATCTTCATATTTCAAAATAAATATGGTTTTCTTGGTTTTGAATTCCTTTATTTCATATCAATGATCAATTACAAAATTACAAAACTATAAGCAATATGGAATGATTTATTATTATTTAATATGATATTTTAATTAAACCATGTATCAATAATAAATGAGTGAGAAATATTTATTGTCAGACAATGATGAGGATACCCATGAATTAAATATATAAATATTACATCATATTAAATGAATATACAATACATATTATAATAATACATTCTAAAGATCTATAAATGTTTAGAGTCTCTGTATGCTATATACATAATCATATTATTATATGAAATATCTTCCACATCTCTCAAAATGTTATTCTCACATAGTATAGTTATCAAAAAATTTATACTGAAACCATTCTATATAACATAGGGAATGGAATCCAAAAAATGGGAATGCTCATATACTTTTTAAGGGTAAAAATAAATATATTAATTAATGGTCATATTTAATCTTCTGATAAACAAATAGTTATTATAAAAAGATTATAACTCATGAATTTAATTCATAATCTATCAAGAACATTAATCCTAAATCATAGAAGAAGTAATTATTATAAATAAAATACATAAGTCATTATTGATTCGAATAAAAAATATTTAATCTTGATCCCTGATAACTATTATATTCATAATACATATTTTTGAGTAATATACATAAGAATAGAAAATATTTTCCTTAGTTCATGCTCAATTCCAATAAAATCATAATGAATTTGGTTCACTACTCATTCCATCATTTTTATATTCAAGGGTCACTTTTAAATGTATTATAATTGATATATCCCCTTAATAAACTATATTCAATCTCCATTGTGGTCCATTTTATCATATTATATATCAATCATTACCCAATAAATTGGTGGGCTATATGTTTTTGGTCTAATCAAAAAATAATTAAAACTATAAATATTTGTGGAACATGATCATACAAAAACATCATTTCATTATATCATAACCCATGAAATAGAAATATGTTACATAACCCTTTCATAATTTCATCATTGAATAACCTGTGGAAAAGAACATGATTTTATAAATAACACATCATAACTAAATAAACTCATGTGAGTGAAGTGGTTTTTATATAATCATACTTAAATCATAAATATAATAAGAAATCCTGAGAATAAAAGTGGATCCTATCATATGATCATTTCCTTTTCAAAGAATAATAATCAAAAAAATGAGATGAAAAATATTATTATTATATCACTTGAAAATTTATTTTAAAGTTGAGAAAATATCGTTTTCTTTTATAGTCATTAAAATATAAAAATACCCATAATATTGGGAAAATTAATATTTTTTAAAATAACCTTGTAAAAATGTAAAAGAAGATTCAGATAAGATAATAATTTGATAGAGGTAAAATTAATTCATTGGTACATGATAAAATAAATATTTCTTTTATACATTATGTTAAAATTCAAAAATAAACTATTCAAATAATACTGTAATAAATTAAATTTTAAATATTTAAATGGTTGTCGATTATTGATAAAAGATACATTAAATAATTATTGTTTAATAAGAAATAACATTCTTTAAAATATTTTAATGAGAATTGTCATGTAAAAAAATTTCAATGAACAAATATGTAATAAGGATGATTTTTCCAAAAAAAAATCATGATCTTTTTAAGTACCAATGATATGGAAATTATACAAATATGTAAAAAAATTCAAGAATAACAATGCAGAATAAATAGATGGGTTATAAGAGATAAAGATACTACAATTCCAACAATGTATATTTAAATATATAAAATATAAATTAAAAATAATATTGAAACATAATCCCTTACTATAGGTCCCATATTACTTTATATAAATTCAAACATCTTCTTCTTGATGAATCCTCCATCAAAAACCACATTAAGACTTCATGGATGGGTTATTTTGGAATATAAAAACATCCTGGTCATGTATATGGATGTTGTGAGGGTATTTTAATAGATAATGGATGATCTAATGAGCTCATGTACTGTGGTTATAAGATGATATTAGGTTCCCTTTTAGATGTATAGGGAGTGACACACTTGTAAATATTTGAAACATTAAAATATAATAAAGTGACATTCAAGTGGAACAAGAACCCAAGAAATCCAAATTTTAAGATAAGGTGAGTTTGGTTCAATATACAATTAACCAATAATATTTTTATATTTTTTTAGGTTATTTTAATACTTATCACTTTAGTTCAACCCCATGTTAACTATTTTGACAATGATTATAGTAATTAATTTTTATTCTGTTAATATTAATGACGAAAAAAATAAATGAACATAAATTAAAAAATATGACATGCTAATTCCAAATATAGAAACCATTTTATCATATGAAATATTTATTAGTGTGGAAATTCAAATTAAATAGTGTAAAAATTCAATGAATTTTTTCAAAGAAAATTCAATTTTTAAAAGTAAAACTACTATTATTATTAGTTCATCAAATAAAAACCATTATATTAATGTTAAATTATTTTTCTATATATATTATCTAAATATTTCATAAAAATAATTCTTTAATTATGACTAATAATTTTTTATGATAAAAACACATTTTTGGAATAAAATATGTTTTTCCAAATAAAATGTATTCACTACTTTCAAATGATTTTATATTTATTTATAACATATTATAAAAATTAAATTAATTAAATACATGTTTAACCAATAATTGTTTATAATTAATTTTTTCAGGTTCATAGAAATAAATATAATTCCTAGGAAAAAATCTATCAAACTTAGTAATAATACTTCAACAGTATCTCATGGTTTATTTAAAATCAGTAATGCATTATAAGAAATATATCAAACACATGAAACTAATTTAATGATAAATATATCCTCATATAATGGAGTGTTTCATTTGATCCCCCTATAAAAATTTGACCCTTGAAATTACATCACTAATATATAATTAATTAATGATGCATCTTCAACAACACATCTTTGGGTTCTTATATAGCTTCATCAAATTTGAAATTTCACAACAAAACATTTACTGGGTGAGTGGTATTTTGCAAATAATTTTATCTCATCAGTCATGAATCTTCATATGATGTTCCTCATTAGATAGATAATGATTTTGTGGTATGACCTATTATTAATGTACATATGAATGATTTGGTATGTAATTCCTCAAAAGTGATGCATGAAACAAATATTGTACTTGATTGAGATTCAGTGGAAGGGAAATTTGATAAGAAAAAAAATATAATAAATATTTTTTAGTGGATTGATACATCTATATATATAAATTACCTATTTAAAAATCTTTTAAAATTTATAAAATTTTATATTTATAGGAATACATTATCACAAAATTTAAACTCGTGATATCAATGATGATTTTTAGCATAACATTTCTTCTAACATTGAGTTTCCCATATTTTTTGCAGAATGGATCTAACCTTCTCATCGGCATCCTCTATTATCTTAGGAATTAATAAAATTGTCCATCTAAATTTATGAAGGAACATTATTTTTCTTCACATCCTTTCACATGGGGAATCATAAAGATCCATCTTAATTCTTGATTGAATGCTATTATTTTTTTGTAAAGTCAATCAAATAATGGACTCGATCCCAAACACCATTTAAATCTCAAAAAGATACTATAAAAAATAAATTTTAGGGTTTTAATGGTCCTCTAAGACTATACATCTATTTTAGGATGACATGAACATCTAAATTTTATATTTATATTCAAAACATATTAAATTATTCTCAATAACATCAATGTAAACCTCATATTCCTATCAGATACAATATAATTTGGTACACCGTGCATCCCTGCCAAATCAAATATTTATAACCCATCATGTTGCTGAGGGGCGGAATCTTCTTTGAGATAATTTAAATGTTTTGAATTATTTAGATGATTGAATATATACCAAATATCATTATAGTTTTTGTTTTTTGCAGATTCCAATGACAAAATATATGGTGATGTTTTCCAAATTCTATTCTGTTATGGTTAATGGTTATTAAATACACCTAGGGTTTCTTCTCAAAACTATAACATGATAAGATACCATGAATATAGATACAAACTATAAAATATCAGTTTTGACATTCTACTTCTAGAATTATAATTTTACATATCTATAAATCTTTTTACATCTGATATTAATTGATAAAATGAACCATGAAAATTAACCAGTAACTTCATCTTAAACTATTTAATTGAAATGAAACATACTCATTTTTAGAACCATATCATTTCTTCACAATTGTAATTAAATATAGTAATATTCCAAAACTTCTTATACAATTATGTCCCTTTATTCAGTTCCTCTACGATCCTCATGTGGATGGATGGTTCAACATTCATCTGTGAAATATAAGAAATATAATGATTCATCTATATTTTAATATACATATTCTACAAATTAATAATTATTGGATTCCATTAAAATCCTTATCATGGATATTCTATCATAGTTCTTCTGAATATGGGAATCTTCTAACTTATTCTCTTTTTAAGGGTGGTAATTTATAGAGATGTAATCATCATTTATCAACTAAAAACATAAACATTGTATCATATTTAATTTTTCCATGTGTATATATACACCTACATTTGGTGATCAGTATATAAATCATTTCATTCACCATAATAGTTATGCCTCAATATTTTTAATACTAAAATTACCACTACCAAATCAAATTTTTTAGTAAGTAACGCTTTCTAATGAATTTTATATAGGATTGAGGCATGATATATCATCATAAAATTCTAGTTTTGGACACATCGTGTTACCTTCATCAATGAATCACTATAGATCCCCAAACCTTCCACAATATACGGTTGTGTAAGAATAGGTTCACTCATTATCCAACTTTTTAGCTCCCTGAAATTTTAGTCACATTAATCTATCCAAAGGAACTTAATTCCCATTCATGTCAAATTGGTTATTAAATTACTTATTATAGATAAATCTATAAAAAATTATCAATAGTATTAATAAATACGTGAGAAATTTAGATCTTTGATACCATTGTTGGTCTAGACCATTTCTCAATAACATTCAACTATTAAAGATCCATAGATACCCACACATAAGATTTTATATGACACAAAAATTATTCTATTTTTAGGAAAAATTCTCACTTGCTAGATTTTGTATTCAAAATTTCACTCCATTGGGTCTTCAAAAAAATACCCAAAAAATCATTATGATTTTTATTTCCCATACAATTATAATTTAATCTATAATTATTACCCCAAACTTATTGATGTAATCTCTAATGAATATATTAATTAAATACAAGAAGATAGAATTGGAATTAGAAAGTAGAAATGGGATCATTATATCTTCATAATCACCATACCATATGTGGTAGTATGTATTGCATATATCATTCTTCAAGATCCTCAATTGATGATATATATAAAAAGGTTCAATCATGGAAAAGTATTGAGTTCTATATAGTTGATCAAATATGTAATTAATATGGCGTAAAATTTATTAGTTCTATATATTGATCTTCTTATGTTCATGATAATCAATTTAACAACACATTTCCACATTTTCATCCTAACAAAGAAGAAATGGTTGACCCAATGGTGTTGCTCTAGCATATATGAAATCCTGTTCAAGATTATTCAAGTGTTTCTTCTTCAATTCCTAAAACCTTATCAGGGCCATTATATGTAGTGTCTTGGAAATAGTTATTGTATTATATATAAGTTATATTGAAAAATCCATTTTCTCATTCCAATGACTAATAGGAATTTATTTAGAAAATACATATTCATATTTACAAAAAATTTAAATATCTTCAATATTGATTTTCTCCCATAAAATTTGAGTTTAATATTCTGTATAATTGGGTAGTAAAACTCAAACAATAAAAGTAATTTCAACTAGAATTTCAAATTCATAGTTGTATTGAACGATGATCTGACATTAATTTTCAATATAAAATTTGATGTCCTTAATATATAAATTTAAAAAGGAACTATATAGATATCTATTATAGATTCCTAAAATCAAATAATATACAATTAAATGGTTATTAATAATATTTTTCTGTGGAATATTTATAAAAAAATTCAATAGAAATCTCCAAATCTATAGCGAAAGATAATTGATCTATAAAAATCATGATCCACATTAGTATTTGATAGAAATAGATCCTTAATTAATCTAGGTGTTATCCTATGGATTAGGGCATTATATCATATAATTAACAAGTTCCCCACACAATTAAAATTCAAGTATTAGTGTTATATTAAAAAATAATAATTTTTATACATTAAAATATTAACATTTACATTGAGATTATTTTTTGTATGGCCTTATTTTGTAAACATAAAACATAATCATGTTCCTTTGATATATTTAACTATGTAACTTTCCCCATATTTATTACATATAGGATTCATAATTGACTTCACTTTATATACTTTATCACCAAATCCTTTTTAAAATATCATTTCCTCTTGTTTTTTATATTTTAAAATTCATATAATTTTAGAATATTAATCATAATTAAATATGTCTATCAATACCACAAAACAGGTTAAGGGAAGTACTATCTTTTATATGTGCTAAGTAGAAAGTGTTGATAAATTGGTGGGAATTTATCAGTCCTAGTTAAAAGTGATGATTAATGTACCGTTTATCAGGGATTCTCTTATGGATGATAAAAGGTACATTCATCAGTGCTAATATTAGCACTGATAAACGTTTTTAATAAACAATTATATCAATTAATTATATTTATATTCTAAAATAATGTTTATTTGTATACATTAAATAAAAAAATGATGTCTATAATTAATATTTTTTTAATAATTCAAAAAATATATATATATTGTTTTAATTTAAAAAATTATTTTTAAGATTATAATTATATACATATAGATAAATAATTATAAGATTATAGTAAATTACATTAAATAATAAATATATTTATTATATTTATTATATTTATTATATTTATTAGATTACTTAGATTTATTAGAGTCATTAGATTTAATAGATTTTTTATATATTTATATACTTATATATATCATTCATGTGGTTTGGTGATGTAAAGAGAGCCACATCTCTTCGTGAAGGTAGTATTCCACACGTACATGAGTGTTGTTATCATCTTATCTAGAGTGAAATGGAAAGAAAAAAAATTATATATTTTATCTTTATAGAATAATAATTATTGAATTAATATAATAATTATTTCATTTATACAACATATAATTATTCTTTATCACCTTTCAAGTAAATCATTTGTGAAATATGAATCACATCGATTCACGAGATAATATTCTTCCATACACATAAGTGACATTATTTAATATCCTATTTAATAGAAATTAATGAGATACATATGATATAATGACTCCAGGGGTACAATTAATTTATTAATATCATGTATATAATTTATATTCATAATTTAATCTATCCTTGAGTGGTGTTAATGGAAAACAACTCACACCGGTTTGCGAGGTTGTAGTCTTCCATACACACAAATGATGATTTCTTAACCCATTAGATGGAATTATGTGTAGTTTTATGTAATATAATTTACATAATAAAACTTAATATAGAAAATTATTTTTTTTGTTATATTAACATTGTTTAAATATAATTTAATTATGTGGAGAAGAAAATAAAATGATGATTCATGTTGAAGAACATTAATTATCCTTTGGGTATCCTCATTAGGTTTGCACATAATCCTAAAAACGTTGTATTTCTGCCCAAAATAAGTATTCTAGGATTTGGTTGGGGGAATTTAGAAGTTTTTAATTCAGTTTTCGGACTGTTAAAATGTATTGAGAGGTTTGGATAAGTGAGGGGAGTGAGTTCCCTTTTATATTTGATGAAGAGTGGAATTTTTGTAAATACTAAAATTTATTCACTATTGGATGGAAAATATTACTTCAAGTGGATAAAATATTGACAATTAATAGTTTTTAAGGACTATATGGTCTTTAAAAACCTCCACTACAAACTAAATGACATGTTATAAACATTTTTTACTTAACTTCTACGCTTCCCTATTTTTACACATTTGGGTTTTCATTGCGGTAACTAATTTTATAACCTTGGTAAGTAATCCATTAAGACAAAATTAAAGTGATACTTATTATAATAATTGTTACTAATGATTATAAATGTTATACCTAATTTATAAAATAAAGCCTCATTTTTTGGAAGATAATTTTAACAAAAGCGTATATAACACGCAAAAAAACTACTTTATCCCTAATCATTCTAATAATATTTTTACTACTTAGGGGTTAATATGTTCATTATAAAAGGACAGTTGGTCAATTATTAGACATTATATTATATTTTTTATCATCTTAAAATCACCTATAAGGGTATATTATTTTTATTAATTTGAAACAATTTAATAAAATATTATTTATTATAAAATAACAATGATGCCATTTTTGAAATTTTCTAAATTTAAAGCTAAAAATATATATATAATTATTTAAATTTAATATATTAATAAAAAAACTTTTGTAAAATGATATATTTATGTGGAAAATTAATGTAAAATAATAATTAATTCAATTTACCTAACTGTTAATATTTTTAGTATTGTTTATTTAAGATAATTATTAACTAAATAATTATTGTATCTTCATCTCATATGACTTTTAATTAACTAATTCATCTATAAAAATTAAAGATAAATTTTTATTAAAAAAACTCATTTACCCTTCAAAATAATATTTATATCCAATCTAATTTTTCCCCTATGCCAAATAATTATAGAATTTAAAAGTAATAAATGTTTCTTTTTTTTCTTTTTCATTATTTAACTTACTATATTAGTAATATTCATGTAATAATTTCTGAATTACTCATAATAATCATTAATAATACATTAATGGTCTAAATATGTCCATAAAATGTTTATTGGATAATTTTATATATCATTTTCACCTAATATGTTCTGTTTAACCACTAAGGAAACCAGGTTTTACCTTAATCATCGTAATGAATTTTTAATTGTTTTAACTAATAATTAAGTTAAAATTTTAAAGGGACTTATTATATAATATAAATTAATATTATTTTTGATATAGAATCCATTTGGACCAATTCAACTCTTATAAGTTGTATGTTTTCTTGTAAAATTGATCTCAGATATACAAAAAAAAACAAGTTTTTAATGTGAAAATGTTCAAAAGATTAAAATGTTTTTATATAAAAATTCAATATAAAAATTATTATAATTAAAAAATTTATATTAATTTATATATTACAAAACTAATGTTAATTTAAAACTAATTAGAAATATAAATTTTCATTATAAATTATTTAAATGAAAACGTTTTTCTTAACTTAAAATCCATTATTTTACACTATTTATAAAAAAAAATCATAAAAATTCCCAAAAATAAAAATAATATTATTTAGATAAAAATATTAAAAAAAATATTACATCATATAAATATTTTATAATTTTTAAAAATTAATTTTAAATTATGTGCGCAAAATGCAACAGAACATTCTTTTAGAAACAAAAATATTGATTATTTTAAACATTTCATTTTATATTAAATGGTTATTATTTTATTTATAATCAATAGATATATAATAATCATGTGTAATCTATATATTCTCATAATTTAATTAATATTATTCATTCCCTCCATTGTAATGGCAAGGCGATAACTATCATATTAAATATTAATATTACTAGTATATTGTTGTATGGTAAAACCTAGTCTTTTGTGTAACACAAGCTATCAAAGAAACTCATTATTTTGTGTATCAGAAGATAAAATCAATTTTTAGTGTAATTAAATCTATTTAATATATTTAATAAATATATCATTATGTATTAGGTTTTATCTCTTCGTATAATCTAAGTGTCCTGTGTTAAACACGGTATTAAATAAATTGTTTTTCTTTTAGAATTTCTAGGAGTTACATCATCCTCACCATAAATAAATTTTATTTTCACATATTAGACTTTATATTAGTAATAAAAGATATGAAATTTGAAAATACCACTGTTAAAAAATATACATCATGAAAGAGTTAACAAAATACCACCTTAAAAATAGTGAAAGATAATTAAAAGGTTATACGGAATAACATATATCATGGTTTCTAAGAAAGAAAATAATAGTGTAAAGTCAAGATATAGTCATAGAGTTAAAGAATAAATATTTATACAGAGTGATTGAGGTAATTAATCACAATAAATTTATTGATAAATGTAATATTTATGGTCTCAATTCCATAAATATATGATTATTAAATTTTAAATTTTATCAGTTCAACCTAAATGAAGTTATTAGGATAAAACTTTTTCAGGATAATTTTCCTAATATTGAGTAATTATTTTACTACCTTAGAATATAAGGAAATATAATTACTTGATATATTTATAATTCATAAACAAACATTCATTCTTTGGTTATTATTTGATTAATTTCCAATTCATCCCTTACTCTATAAAATTAATATATTATGCCTAAATAACTAAAAAATTCATTTTAACATATTATAATATCTATAAAAAGATACATGTATTTTTGTCTTTATCAAAATATTTACCATAAATAATATAGTTAGAACAAGTTATCCAATACAATAAATTAATCTCTATGAAAAAAAGTAACACTATTATTTCATCATTAATATTTGTTATTATTATTTTAAATCAATTAACTAAAAACAATGAGATATATCTAGGACATCCTCTAGGATTGTTGTAGGTGCAAAATTCTTATCATCATTTGGTCATGGGTTCAATCCTTATGACCAAGCCAGACTTGCTGGATTGTCACTTAGCATGTGGGTTATACTTATTCTAAATAGTATTCATATAATTCATATAACATTACATAAAATATAATGGAAATACTTGATATTTAATTAATAATTAAATAACCTTTCTATAATGGATTTCAATATAAAATATTTTTTTCAATTTCTAGTAATCATATTTTACTATTATTATATTGTGTTTAATGATAATATTAATACTAAAGGATATCATACCTTTAAACTTATCTTTATAAAATATAAATGAATTATTCCTCAAAAAAATCCACTAAAACATATACTTTCCATTAATTTCTCCAAAATTTCCTTAATTTGGTGACATTCCGACCGCACAAATTTTCAAAAGATATTTTTAATACATTTCACTTATTACCAAACATAAAATCATAACCAAGATAGTGTTCATAAATTTTTTGTTAATGAAGAAATATATTATTCTAGAATTTATCACAATACTTAGATGTTTCATAATTCTTATAACCAAATATCATTGGTAAAATACTTTTACAAAAAAAATCATGCTTTTTTTATTCATCATAGGTTCTTAATTTCTATGGGTTTAACCTAGGACATTAATTTTAATTATCTATTCAAATCCTTTATATTTTTTTGTAAATAAAATTTAAATTATACTAAGAATATCCCTCAAGAGTGTCAAACCAGGTACATTATAAGGCTCATTGTTGTGTACTAGGTAATGCTTGAGTCAAGCCTGATCTTTCCATTTCATAGTTATTTCCCATAGGTACATATGGGTTATAACCAAAACCAATTATATTATACATATAAGGATTTATTTCAAGGAACCCCACATAATATCGACCTTATAAAAACAATAGGATTTCTCTTCTATACTTATATACAAATTCTATCATAAGGTTATTATAAATAATCTTTGTTTTTACTAAATCTATTTTCCAAGGATTTTAAGAAATATTATTTGATACCAACTATATCAAAACCAACCCTAAAATCACAAATTTGGTTCCGGGTACCATTATATTGGAATAAGATACAATAAATTTCCTTTTGAATTAATAAAGAGTTTACTAGTCTTGGTAAACCATGTGTATACAGTTGTCTTGATTTACTATTGAATAAAACATTTACAATATATTATTTTTATAATAAATTTATTCCATCTAGAATACAATTTTATATAAATAATATTAAACTGCATGTAATCCTAGTGAATGAAAAAAATGGTGAGCTTAAATGCTTAGTAAGGTTTAAGTACAACCAAAGATATTAGAAATCAATTCTAATAATCAATATAGAAAGGTAAATAATTGAACACATATCCATTTAAATAACTTAACTATAATTTTAAGATAATTAATAATCAATATTGAAAGTAAAATAAATAATAATTAATTCCATTTGAAAAATAATATGAGAATTAAATGAATCCATAAATTATATCATATAGAAAATATCATGGATATTAATAACAAAAATCTTAAAGAAAGACACATACTATCATGATATATCTTCCAGACATTTTAAAACTATTTGGATACAAATGATAAGGGTTTTTTCTATCTGATTTTGTCTCATGAAATTACTGATTCATAGATGGTATTTAATTAAATAATTCCCAACCTATGTATTTCATTTCTAATTAACTACTCAAATATTTAATAATTTATTTAACTACTAAGTATTGTTCCTAGTCAAATATCCAAATTGATTAAAAGGTGCATATTAAACAATATTTCCCCAATTAATTTAATAACCTTCCAAGAAAATATAACATGAGAAAGTGGTATAAAGTTTAGGAAATAATCCTATCCATCACACAATAATATGTATATTTAAGAAAAATTTAATTTCTAATGAAAAATGGTAACAAGAAAGTGATTATTTCATGATAAAGTTAACAATCACAAACGAATGTGAGATTTCATTATAACTTTTTTCATTTGGTAATATCCAAGTCAAATCCCCTTGGATGAAATAATAAAAATTTATTATTAAAATACCTTTCATAAACAATTATTCATTATATTTCACTTAAAATTATTTTTTATACACCTCAGGAACGAATATAGGTGGCTAAAATAATGTACATATCAAAGAAGGCAAATTGAAACAAAAATCGCATGTCTCACACTTTACATATGTTGAAAATGGTTTACCCACATGTATAATGGGTTTAAACATATTATTAGTTTATAAAAGAAATATATTCATACTTATAATATCATAAATTATCCTTTTATTACAATTTATAACTCGTTTGTTAATAATATGTCATTATTGTCATTTCATTGAGAGTTAAGATCCTTGTTTTCTCATTGGTATTTCGTCACAAAGGACTTGGTTCATATACATTTTATATAGTGTCTTAATTTATATAATATTAATTTTGACATAATTTTGATATTTATACATAAATTATAATTTTTAAACCAATCATTACTGATGGTTATGAAAAATTAAGTATGTTACGATCATAGAGCGGGTAGCTCGTGCATACACAAGAGTAACGTTACCATTTTTTCAACGATCATTATCAAAAAGAGTTAAGAAAAATATTAAATTTATATTATAGTAATAATATCATATATACCATATTATATACTTATATATAACATCTATGGGATTCAATGATGAAAATAGAGTCGCATCCTTTTGTGTAGGTGGTAGTCCACACCTACACGAACGATGTTGTCATCATTATGTGACTAAATATAAAAGAAATAAAATGATACTTATTTTCTTTTTTTAATAATAAATATTTAATCATTATCATTATTATTTAATATATATAATTTCTAATTATTCCTTATCACATCCCAAGTAATGAGTTAGTTAAAGACAAATCATATCCCTTCAAGAGGAAGTCATCCACCGTACACAGGAGAGACATTATCGAGTCACCTATAGAATTTAAATTAATAATTATTATATGATTTAATGTATACATAGGTATAAATATGTTATAAATATCATATATATAATTTATATCCATATTCATACCCATCCTTGAGAGGTGGTAATGGAAAAACGAACGACACTAGTTTGTAAGGTTGTAGTCTGCAGTACAGAAGAAGATTGATTTCATAACAAATTTGATGGAAGTGTGGGATGTTGTGTGATATACACTTTATATATAAATATATTAGTATATATAAGGTATTTTGGTTATAATATAATCATGTTTTTAAAATATTTTAACGAGGTCGAGATTGAAATAAAATTAAGATGCTTGGTAAAGAACATTTCCACTCCTTCAGGTATCCTTATTAGGATTCCACTAAATCCTTCAATGGTTGGATTTATTTTCAAAATAATTATTCTAGGATAATTGAAGGGATTTTATGAATAGATTTGGGATGTTTTTGGACATGTAAAATTTCTTGATAGGTGTGGAGAAGTGACAAGAGTGAGTTCCCTTTTGTAGTTGAGGAGGACTGTCAATATTGTAAATACTTAACAGTATTCATTATTGGGAAGAAAATATTACCTAAAGTTGTTCCCAGATTTATAATAACTTGGTTTTTAGTATTATATTTTTTATCCATCCCTCCATCACACATTAAAACACATTTTTTAAACATTTGTTTCCATAAAATATTAGTTTCCTTATTTTTTCCATTTTGGATTTTCACTAAGGTAACTAAATTCATAACCTAGGTAATATACCAATTAAGACCAAATTAATGTGAGAAATATTAAAAAATTGAGAACTAGTGACTCTAAATATGATATAAAATATATAAAATAAAATTATCTTGTGTTTTGGAAAATAATTTTAACAGAAGTGCCTGTAATGCATAGACACAAAGCTTTGACCATAATCATGATAACAAATTTTTTACAATTTATGGGTCAATATGTTGATTATAATATAAAAATTGATCAAATAATAGACCATATTTTATATTTAATAACACTTAAAATCACTATTCATAGGACATGTTTTTTAGTAGTTATAGATTTTTCTTAAAAAATATCATTTATTATAAAATGACAATAATCTCAATTTTGACATTATTTATTTAAATTAAATTTATAAATATCAATACATTGATATAATTTTTATATATTATGTTCATAACTATAAAAAATTTTATACCAGAAAGTTTATTCAGAGGTAAACTTCCAACCATTTATTTAAAATAAAAGAAGATGAACAATACATCAGACAGGCACAACAAGGTGAGAACAACAATTACATATCATAAAAGTCAGACCCATCACCACATCCCTGATACACCATTTCCTCCGCAGTAGCCGATTCCCACTCCGAACTTTCATAATGTTTCAGAATCTTAGCATACTTCCTTCTAAGATTGAGCTTCTCCAAAGAAAGAATCTCCTTAGAAGAAATCTGTCCAACCTTCCCACTAGAAGCTCTCGTAGTCATAGGCATTGGAAAGTGAGAATAGTCCTTCCACGGCCTTCTTCGTGGTGGGTCAGTCTTCACTTTCTCCTCCACAGACACTCTATTTTTGAAACCCTCAACCATATCACTATAGGAGGGCTGAACCATACCACCATCATTTTCAATCTCGCTATCAGAGCAGTCCGCCCATTTACCAGAAATGTGCACCACCCTATACCCGCCCTTCAAACCTTGATCCTGTTGAGATTGACTGTTGGAATCCATCAGATTATGGCAGGGGGGGGGGGGGGTTGTCGACAGAATCACAGCCACCATGAATATTTTTTTTTCACATTTCAATCTCCTACTAAAATGTCCAGCATTGAACCGTTGTCCATATCTGCTTCAGAGCCCTTCTCAGCAATATATATCCTCACAGCCCCCAAATCTTGATCACAATTGCCAACACTAGCTCCCCTTGACTCAGCATCAGCACCTAAAGAAGCAGAATATTGGTCCTCAGGAGTCCTTTAAGCATCCTGCTCTTGATCCAGTACCAAATCTGCAGCCATCAGGCATTCAAACCGATTACCATGCTCAACATTGGTCGCCTGCCTCCCAGGTGGTGCCTGCATCCCATCTGCTGTCATCAAGGCACAAATGGCATTAGCAGTTTTCTTGACAGGGGTTTCTAAAAAATGTTATATTCATCTAAAAAATTAATGTAATAAAATAATTTATTCTAATTTCCTCGTTTTTAATATTTTTAATAACATTCATTTATGTTACTTATTAAATAAATAATTACTACGTTTCTTTATAATAATTTTAAGTAAATAATTAATATTTGAAAATAAATTATACACTATTATGATAACCAAAACACATTTATATTTAAAAATAATATATATAACCAAACCACTATGGTTTTTCCATATCCCAAATCAATATAGATATTAAAAGAAAGGAAGATTCATTTTTTTTTATTTTTCACTACATTATATATTATATAGTTCAGATTCATGGAATAGTATCACAATAACTCATAAAAAGGATAATTAGGTGGTAAGGTTTAAAAAAGGTTCTTCCAATGGGTTTTGGGATAGTTGGTAGGTAATTTTATACGTTATATTCTCTGGTTAGCCACTATATAAACTCATTTTTACCTTAATCGCTGTAATTAAATTTTAAATTTTTTCACTAATCATTAAGGTTTAAGATTATGCTTCCATTGTTATAAAATATAGACTTTTATTATTATAAATATATAATCTATTTTACCAAATTCAACTCACAAAATTGGAATAATTTAATTAAAAAATAATTATGCAGATGCGAAAAGAAAGAGGGTTCTTAAACTGAAAATATTGAAAAGTTTACAAATATTTTATACCAAAAATTAATATTATTACCAAAATTGGATTAATTTATATATAAATTAAATAATTTTACCTTAAAACTAGTTAAAAATATATTTTAGAAATATAAATTAATTAAACAAAATGGTAGTTTTCAATTAAAATCCCATATTTTTCACTTTTAATCAAAAAATAAAACATCTTAGAAAAGTCACATAAACTCACCATAAGATAATTTATATACTCCAATTTCAAAAATGAATTTTATTTTTTTCAGATAAATTTTCTACAAGTGTTAAAATTTTATTTTATTTAATGTGTTCCAAGAATGACTAAACCATATTTAAGGAAAAAAATACTTTTTTCCCAAAAACATTTATTTTTATATTTTAAATGATTCTTATTTTAATTATAATAAATAAATAGTATTTAAAATTTAGTAAACTATTTATTTTAATAAATTTTTAAATCATTTTCACTCACACCATTCCAATGGATATGTGAAATTTATCATATTAAAATAATTATTTTAATAGTATATTTTTGTACGATAATAATCGATATTGCCTGTAATGTAATCTATCGAAGAAACATTTTATTACATTAAATGAGATATATACACAATGTTGTGTTTAATGAAAGATATTGAAGATATTGAATAAATATATTTTTATGTCATGGGTGTTATCTATTCTTCTAATCTTATTTTTGTGTGTCACATAATATATTGAGTAAAATATTATTCTTTTAGAATTTTGGGATGTTACATAAGTGGAACCATATCTGTGATCCACTAGAGGGATTTTTGGAAAATATATCAATAGTAGTGTTGTAGACATACTATTTGTGGTGGACCCCCGTGTTTTTTAAAATCCTATGTTATGAATCATGTAACTAATGAGCACATCTCATGTGGGGCCCCTAGTTGTTGCTCTAGGGTTTTGTGTGAAATAAAATATCACATGCTAGTTGAAATGTGTCACATGCCTTGATTCCAATTGATAATATATTGGAATGTATATTAAAGGACAAACTAGAACCGACACAACTAGGTACCTCGGGAAGGGGAGAGTTATCAGAAATGGTATGGTACTCAAACCCGATCCAATACATGGCCATTGGAATAATATACGATCATGACCTAAAGTATATGGGAATGAATAGTTGTACAAGGGTGTGGTTTGTAAGATTACTAAGTGGTGGCTCGACCACTAAATATCATTTACTCATCAAAGAAACAATGTATATGTGGGTGTTTACATGTTCTGTAAGATGAAGAGACATGAGAATACCCTAGGGTAGGAAATATAAGTTATGTACCCCTGGTAAACATCATACACATTTTATAGGGATGTGTGATAACCTTTGAAAATTAAATATAGACCAGTTTAAGTTGAGTTTCATAACTTGGTATATCCCTATAATGGTACAATGTGTCATTAAATCCTTGATATACTATTGTGATACCTTCTATGGGTTTTGTTTCAAATAGAGTTCTCAGTATTCTTATATTAGGCATGGGGTAGGATTATCAATAATATCATTCCTATGATTGGTTCATCTTAGATGCATGATAGCCATGATGGGTCATTAAAAACCTATGTAGTAGTTTAATCCAATATACTGGATAGTGTACCCTAGTGGTCTTGGGTGTGATCCCCTATCTAGAAATTGTGATCATTGGATACCCATCAAGTACATCTTGGAAAGGATAGATGATCATAACCTCATTGATGAGTGTTTTTAGTGACATCACGGCTCGTAGAGTGTTCCCTCCCTGATTATTATTACCTTAACTCCTCCTGAAGAATCATGTGTATGGTTATATTGGTTGAGACCTCTTGATCCAGGTTGTATATTATGACTATATATAATTTTTTGATTATCATTAGGTCTATTATCTTGATTGACACAACTATCTACTAATGAGAATACTATCCATAATGATTTATGCTTACTTATTATGTGGTGTCATACTAGGTATTTTTATAATTAGAACTATATGGGATCTTCCCATACATGTCATCCCTTATGTAGATGGCAGTCCATATGATGGAGTCCTAAGAAAATAGATAGTAGTCATATCACATTATTGGGCTAAATGGAACAAGGTTTGTATCAATGTTTTATTTGATAATAGTCAACTCATTTTGAGTAGGTTGGACTCTCTTTCACATTTTTATGGGAACTTATTTGGCCAATTTACAACATTAAGTTCATTTTTCTTGCTATTGTTGTAGAATATATATGTTTACATGAATTGGTGTCAGTTTTACATTATTATAAGTGTTTTATGGGCAGGGAGATGGGTGTGTGTATAAAGGTACTTAGGAAAATGCCTCCCATGTGTGGTATATTCCTACTCGGTGCTGGTTACCATACCCTAGCTTATTAGAGGGGTTATGGGGTTGTCAAAATTAGTTTATCACCAGTTATGAGGGCCTAAGAGGTTTGGGTCATATCATTGTGGGGGGATTGTGTTGTTCTATCATATGGACATAGTTTTAATATTACCTATCAGTGGGGTTTGGTTTGGGATTAATGGAAATACTGTTAAAATGATTTGATTTTAGCTCTCATGACATGGAATCAATTGTTGGTGTCATGACACAGTCCCCACATAGATACTAAAATATGGGAAAAGAGATAGTCACTACCAAATTCTCACCTCTATTTAGCCTTTGGATGGTGACTAGAACCAAAGGTACAATAAAAATGTATATGGGAGGCATTACCATCTAAGAGAAACATGTAGAAGACAGAGATACGAAGGATACAACAAGAAAAACCTTTTTAGATATATATATATATAAATAATGAAAATACAAATGAAAAACATGAAATGTCATAAATTACTAAATAATTGAAAGGAAAATTGATTGTACCCAAAAAGGTGAAGATGGTAGCGATCATGAAGACACAATATCTCCTACAAAACAACAAGCTAGTAATATTAAGCCCGACATTCAGTATGCTCTGGGTAACCTAGAAAATAGTATATATATATATATATAAGGTGATAATAATAGTATAATCAGTAGGATTCAACCTAGATCCTCTCATGAAAAAAAATAATGAAATCATTCCAATGCATAGTGAACAAAAGTGAACCTAATTTGTCACATAAATAATTATAAAAAGTTCCCAGTATCACCATGGCTATCTCCAAGCAAGTATTTCATTCAAGAGAAAATATAATTTATTAATGAACATCATGGGTTACCCTCTCCCACTTCCCCATTGTATTTCAACTCTTCTCCAATTCTGCACAACCTAAGTTGTGTCTCTCCAAGGATTGGCCATCCCAAAGACACCTTGGAAAGTCATAACAGCTTACACCACATGCATCACATCACCACATATTCCCAAATCACATATCCATATATAGAAACCATGTAGTTTTCTTGGAGCCACCATGCTTTTAGGATATATATAAAACAAAATTTATTATACCACAATCCATTTCAACCCATACGCCAAGTAAGTAACTCAATCCATCACAACCTATACATGTCATACCTATAATAATTCATTGGATGTTATATCCAGTAACACATGTGTGTGAAATAACTAAAACACATCACATCCCTCTATAACCATGTATGGGAAAAATAACCATTGTGAATACCAACAAAAGTAACTATCAGGATAACCGAGTGATTCCAAAGGGGGTCACTACAGGAAAACAGTGTTTTAGCAATCATTTTTAAAACCGATGCTAAATTTTTATTTCGATCACAAATTTAACGATGGTTTATAAAACTGCTCCGAAGAAAACACCACATATTTTTTAAAAAAATAATGTTTTTTATATATTCTAAAAAAATCAATTTTTAACTGAGGTTTTTTAAAAAAACCGCTACGAAATAGCGGCGGTCTTTTTGTAACAGCCATAAAATTTAAGAATAAAAATTTAAGAAAATTTAAAAAATTTATATATTTATTAATTATTAATTATTTTTCTTTACTATTTCATTATTATTGAAAATATTGTATAGTTTAATATTTATAATTTTATATATTTATGATATGTCAATTAATTTATATTTATAATTATTAGTCAATAATATTTTTAAACTAAAAACAAATCTTCAATAAGTAGAAGAACTGGTTCAACATCAAATGACCATAACTTCTGATCTGATAGTTAAATTCAGCTCCACAAGCAGTCAAATCGAGGATAATCAAATGAGAAAAAACCAATTGATATTTATATCATGTGATAATCAAAGGAAAAAAATATATTCAAAATTCAAAAGTCGAAAATTGAACTCGAACTTCAAACGACCATACCATTTAATCCGAGTATCTGTTTGGGCTCTGCCACATACCAAATCGAAGCTTGCGATGAGATCTACACTTCTTAGGTTTGGTTCCATCTCTTTGAGTATTGTACATTTTTTTATTACACTGAAAAGACCCAAATGGCCCCTGAAATAGAGGTTTTATTTGCAGACACCCATTTCTTAAAATTCAAAATGTTATAACATTCGATCGATGTCATTTTTTGGAATGTACCATATATCCTATCAAAACTCATTTCACGATCTTTGATTTGACAGGTTGTGGCACTGAAAAAGGAGTCTTAGTTAATATTTTATAGCCATTTTAGGGTTTTTAGGGTTTTTAGACGTGCTTAACATTTTATGAGTTATTGAATTAATTGTTCATTTATTATTTATTATTTATTTATTTATTTATTTTATTTAATATTTATTTACTTATTTATTATGATTTATTTATTTATTAATAATTGATTATTTATTTATTGATTTATTTATTAATTTATTAATTTACTTCTTAATTTAATATTTAGTTATTATGTACACATTTATTATTATTTTATTTTTTATTTATAAATTATTTAATTATTAATTAATTATTAACATTTTATTATTCATTCATTTATTCATTAATTTATTATTTATTTATTATTTATCTTTTATTTTTTTATTCATTTTTTATTCATTATTTATTAATTAATTATTAATTTTTAATTAACAAATTATTAAATATTAATTATAAAATATAAATTATTAGTTATCAGTTATTATTAGTTATTTATTATTCAATATTCATTTATCTATTTATTTATTTCTGTATTTATTTATTATTTATTATTTATTATTTATTTATTCTTTATTCTTTATTCAATACTCTTTATTCTTTATTCATTATTATTTATTAATTATTTTTAATTTACTAAACATTAATTTATTATTAGATTATTATTCATTTTTTATTTATTTATTTATTAATTATTTATTGATTATTTATTGATTATTTATTAATTATTTGTTTATTAGATATTAAAATTTAAATTTTAATTATTAATTAAGAAATATTTTTTTTAATTATCAATTATTAATTATTCGTTATTATTAATTATTAATTACTAACTAATTAATAATTATTTATCTATTTATTTATGTATGTGTGTATTTATTTATTTATTAATTATAATTATTTATTCTTTACTCTTTATTCTTTATTATTTATTCTTTGCTCTATATTATTTATTAGCTATTATTTATTAATTTATTTTTAATTTACTAAATATTAGTTTATTATATGTTCATTATTCAATTATTTATTTATTTATTTATTTATTCAATATTATTTATTTATTTATTATTTATATATTTTTAAATATAAATTATTAATTATTAATTATTAATTCCAAATTATCAATTATTAATAATTAGTTATTAGTTTTGATTAATTATTAATTATTAATTATTAATTATTTGTTATTAATTATTAATTATTAATTATTTATTCTTAATTATTAATTATTTATTATTTATTATCTATTAGTTATTCTTTATTTATTTATCTATTATTTTATTAATTTATTATTTATTTATTATTTATTTATCATATATTAAATTATTTTTTAATTAATTTATAATTTATACATTACTTATATATATTATATGTTATATATTATATATTATATATTCTGTATTATATATTATATAGTATATATTATCTATTATCTATTATGTATTATATATTATGTATTATGTATTATGTATTATATATTATGTCTTATATATTATATGTTACCTATTATATGTTATATATTATATATTATATATTATTGATTATATATTATTGATTGTTGATTAATCATTATAGATTAATAATTATTTAGTGTGTATCTATTTGTCATGTATTACTTGTTTTCTAATTATTATTATATATATATATATATATATATTATTAGATTTATTGACCACATGAAGAACATGCTAGAGTGGTAAAGTCTTTAGAGAATAAGCAGGAGGTAAGGTGTTCAAATATCACCCAACACAGAATTTCTATATATGGCATGGGCATGTGTGTGATAATAATAAATAAATAAATTAATTAATAATATAAAAACATAAATAAATAAATGATTAAAAAATAAAAAAATTTAAAAAAAATTAAAAACGATTTTGCAACGGTTTAAACCGTCGCTGAAAAACCGCTGCAAAATCGGTCTACTATGGTTTTAAAAAACCGCCGCTAAATATTTCCCAACACATGATTTATCAGCGGTTTTAAATACAAATTTTGGCGTAGTGATAGATCTTAATTTGGAAGGACTACCACCCAAATGAGACCAATGAACCAAAACCCGAAAATTGTACCCCACCAATAATATGTTATTGTCTTATAGAAGAGATACAAATAATATGAATGAATAAATATTTTAGGGGAATAAAGAAGCATTGACATTCTAAGATGAATCAATAATAATGAATGGAACATCAATACACAATTATATAAAGGTGATTAAATCTTAGAATAACTATATATTCAAAACATGAGGGGAGGTCGAATGGATGAAAAGTGGGTTTTCCTAGGTGAGCCCCCAATTTTAAAATACCTAAATCCCTGTATAATAAAAGTCAAGTGTGTAAGAACACATTTACTTTGTTAAAATTTGGTCATTACTATTTGAGATCATGGCCCAAGTTTTTTATGGTATGACACATTTTAATGTTATTGTCTAAAAACATAGATGTGAGAGGTATGCTCTACCATACAAACTGTTGAAACCACACCCCATGGTTTGTGTTATTTTTCATAAGAAAATTCTCAATTATTTTCAAACAAGGAACTATACTAACCAACAAGATTCACTAACAGCTCCTTTTAATCCTTTCAGTTATGTACCATCTTATAAAAATTTTAAATAATATTTACTCGATTTATTCCTCTAAAGTAGCAACAGGATTTCATTGGCAACATTATTGCAACCATCTTCAGTTAGTTCAACTCATCAATATCATTAAAATCCTCCACTGATACAAGGCACCATTAACATGGGATTATGAGCATCTCGTACACTCATTTCTGATCAATTTTTAGAGACAGAAGGCAATCACGACATAAAATTTATTTCATGTGTTTTTAATATTTTCGACGAATGTAATAATTTTCTCTTATATAGGTTTATACTATATTTCCATTACCACAACTGAATGAGAATTAATATAATACATGCATAACATATTTATTAATTTTTCTATTTATTATTTTATTCATTTCACAAGTAAACATGATCATACATAAAACAATATACAATGCATAATGAAGGTAAATTATATGACTGGTCTTGAGTATCTAATTTTGGATGAACCATTTAAACTCATTGGATCAACCTTGACCTAGAGAATAATATATGAGTCATGTCTTGAACTATATCACAACTCTCTCCCCGATCCCATGTTTCCATGTCTTATCTACTTACAATGTCATTTTTAATTGGACAAATGTACTCAATCGTGAGTGAGGTGGCCTCGAGAAGCACAATATAGATTCAAATATAAAACATATAGACACAAAAAACCTTATATGTGTTTAGAGAAAATGCAAGATGGAAAAATCATGTCAAATAATAATTAAATATTATATGAATTGTAATAAAAAATATAACAAAATAAAACTAGACATCAAAGGGAGGTCACTAGTCAAAATTAGTGGGAATGAAAATTAAATTCATGATAAATACTTAAATGTATTAAATTTAAGACCAATGAAACATTAATAAATGTCAATAAGAATTTAAATTTAGAAAATATTACTTCATTTGGTATGTGGTTTAATTTACTTTTCATCATAAAATTAAATTAATAAATTAAATCAATTATATATCAATACTAAATAAATTGTTTTTAATAATATATTAATTTTCAATTTTTTTGAAAAAAATATTAAATTTATTTTTTGATTATATTAAAAAATTTATAAACGTCAAAAACACTCTGAAACATGTTGATGGTTAACCAGAACGCACTCATACCAGTTGGGTTGACCATGGTTCGTGGTAGACATATTTTCCCCTCCCTATATCCAGTCAGTTTTATCAGAACAGATGTTACACCCAGGAAAAACGAATACGGTGTGATGGGTATGACTGGAAAAATCATGGTAACAGGGCCGGTCGAGATGGGCTCCGACGGGGAAACCTGCGAGTTATCAAGGTGTGTGGGGATGTCTTTCTTTAGTTGAATCCAATTTTTTTTTTTAAATAAAACTTTTGTTGAATTATTTCACCCGCCATACACACTTAATATTTTAATTTTTCTATTTTTTTAAATTATAAAACCCTATGCACCCCTATCAATTTCCCCATATTCATTATTTGTTTGTCAAAAATCAACTGCCCATTTTATGGGACATGGTTTTGTTTTTTGAATTACACACCTACATTTCAAACCAATTGGCCATAATGCATTCTAGCTACAAGAATATTAGATTCCAACAAGAACCAAGCTGAAATTAATAGGATCCGTGAAAAATGACCTAATATAATAATCAGAGCATTTATATTTATATATATACACATATATAAATTGTTCTTCAATTTTAATACCCAATAAAATGAGTGAATTCTATCTTAAAAATTTCATATTATTATAACCTGGTTATTTGATGTCGGATTGATGCACTGTTTGATTGGGACCAAAAAAAAGTTTCCTAATCAAATTTAAGGTAATATAATTTTTCATTGCTCAGAAAATTCATGTGTTTTCTCTAATACAAATTTCAGGTACTAGGGAGAACATCAGAATCTAGAGTGTTTGAGATTGAAAACTTTACATCTTCAGAGTAACAAAACATCATCATCTACAATGATTTGAGTCCCGGTAAAAATATAGGGTTCTAACATGAATTTATAACTCACAAAATAAACTAAACTGGTACAATGTTTGAATCAGCGGCATGTTCAATTGCATCATGTTTCTGATGATTGTTTTTTATAGGCACTACCACAAATTCGGGGAAGGGATGTGCCGACTTTTATAAGCTCTAAGTAGAAAACAATGATAAAATTGGAACACTTATCATTGCTAAATAAAAGAGCTGATAAATCTACATTTTATCAATACTATTATTAGATCTAATTAATTGTTTTTATAAAATATATTATTAATTTATATACAATTATTATATTTATATTCAAAAATATTTTTTATTTTATACATTAAATAAAAGGCACATGTTAATGATTAATATATATTTTTTAATAATTAAAAAATAAATTTTGAAAAAAATTCTTTATAAGAATATAATTAAATATATATATATATTTAAATAATTATATGATTAAAATTATATATAAATACATTTAATATATATATATTTATAACTATAATTAAATATATATATATATATTTAAATAAATATATCCTTCCAATGAATTTGGTTAATAAATATTTTGATGCATGAATATAATTCGTGTTCATATGTTATGTATTCATCATGGATGTTCATTTATATATTACAACCCCATTACTATTTATTTTGTCCGTATATATTTGATGACTTATTTTTTATGATCTATACTTTACTGGTTATATATCTATATATATTTATAATTATATACAATTATTAATAATGAAATTTATAATTATAAATAAATTAATATATATGTCTGTAAATAATTATAAAATTATAGTAAATATATTTATTATACATATAAAGTTATAAATATATATAATTAAATAAATATATTTATAAATATTTGTTTTTTTTTCATTAAAGAAAGAACCCTTATTTCAGGTTTCAAAAGTGTTTAATCACCAATTGGACTTTTCAATGGGTTTTTCATTAAATGGAAGATGTTTTATTCCTCATATATGATTTTATTTGGTTTCATTAATTTTTTTCTAAAATAAAATACTATTATATTGTAATGTATTTCTATATTTTTATTTATAATTATAAATAGAAATATATATATATATATATATAATTATAAAATTATAATAAATATATTTATTATACTTATAATGTTATAAATATATATAATTAAATAAATATATTTATAGATATATTCAAATATTTATAAATAAATACAAATAGTTATAATTATGATACTAAATAAATACAGATATATTCAAATTATTATAAAATTATCATAAATATATTATTTATATATATTTATAAAATTATAAATCTAATAAAAACATTTGTTTTAATTTTGTAATTATTTAAATTAAAAGATAAAAAAATAAATAAATATAATTATAATTATATATATATATATTCTTTTATTATAACTATAAATAAACAAATATAAATTTATTGTTATTAAATAATTTAAAAATTATAATAACTATATTAATTATATATAATTACAAACATAATAAATATATTTATTATATTTATATAATTATACATATATATTTATATGTTATTAATATAAATATATATAAATAAATATTTATATATAGTTATAATTATAAATATATATATAAATAATTTTTTATCATTATAGTTTTATTAGTTCTTTTATTTTCGCGCCGATTAAACATACATTTATCAGCGTTTTTTAGCTCGCACATATAAAAGTTTTACCCACTTTTATAAAAAACCCTTACACTCTCCTCATTCTCTTGAACACCTCAAACTCTCACGGAAGCCGACCCCTATCAGCTTCTCCTCCAACTTTGTCGCCGACTCCTCCTCCTCCTCCGCCATGAATCCATCCTTCGCTGCTACGAATCCATCCTTCTCCGCCATGAATCCCTCCTCCACCATGAACCTCTACTCTACCGTCGAACCCCTCCTCTACTGTGAAGCTCACCTCCGCCGCAAACACCACCTCCGTTGTACGCTAAACCATACCTTCTCCCTAAACCCCTCCGCTATCGCAAACCCACCTCCTCTACATACCACGCCTCCACTGTGAACCCCACCTCCACCATAAAAACCATTGCATCATCCGCTATCGTCGTCGTCGCTTACCCTTACTCTTCCCCTGCCAGAGTAATGACAACCATAGTCTGAGGTACAAGTTTATAATTTATTCATCTTTAGTATATGCTTGTTTCATTTATCTAGCATGGTGATCTTTGTTTTGGTATTTTTTCAATACTTCTAACATGTGTTGTTACATCATTATAACCCTATAAAATTCAACCTCATATATATTTGAATCCATTTGGATTCATACAATATTCATATGATATTTTTTTAAATCTTGTGGATCAAGATCTTATACATTTTTTGGATGAACTTCTTTTGGTTGATTTGATGAATCTAGTTCTTCAACTCGTTTGCATTTGGTGGATTGAATCATTCATATATGTTGTTATATCTTAATATAGTAGATTGGTTCTCCCTACAGAATTATTTTTTCTACATATTGTGAATTATAATTATACTGTGGATAGGTTTTCAATTGATGGATTACCTTCATTTAAATCAAATTGATATAATTCTCAACATAGGTCATCTTAAATTTATTTCCAATGATAACCAGGAATTATTAAAGCCTTAAATAATATTATTGTAAAGTATTCATCCTTCTATGGATAATAATATTCTATTTTAAAAAATATATATAATTATAGGTGTATAAAACCTTATATAATCATCTACCATGGACTTTGAATAATGAAATGCTTTAATAATCATCTAGTTTATTACCATGTTTTGGATTGGTTTTGCTGAGGTCATGGAATAATTGAACACTTTTTTGTAACACTTTATGAATTCAATACCATTAAACAATCTGGATTCTGAATAATTATAGATAGGAATTTTTCCATGACTTCATCATTGAATATGATACCATGATAGTAAACTAGGATACCTTGGTTTTAGAAAATAGGTTTTGTATTCAAATTGTATCTTGGTTGAACATGCATGATATAATTCAATTGATTACCAAAGAACTATATAGAAGGGTTATTACTCAATCTGAATAAATTAATAATAAGATTAATGATTTTGAGATAAAGTATCATAATTTTTCTAGAGTTCTTTTGAATGATGATTCTACAGATGTAATTTTATGCCAAGAAAATTGACTTGATATTAATCAACTAAATTGAGAAAAAATTTGGGATTTGAGATCAATGATTGCTTATAATAATTTATTATATAAAAACACTTCCTTATTTTATAAAAAATAAATTGTTAGATGGATGAATCACCATATTTCAAGGTTAAAGGATGATAATGGTATGTAGTTTGATACAAATGAAGGAATTAAGAATTTAATAAAATATATTTATCTAATCAAATTATCATCTCAACATAATTATATATAACAATATATAAAATATTATTTTATTACAAATTTAACAAATTATATGAATGAATGAATAACTTTTTATATTCAATGTAATGATGTTTTCGTTAAGGGAACCTAACATAGAGCATCTTCATGAAATTTTCTTTAAAAGGATCTAGACTATTTAGGGAATCGATGTTGTTAACCTCATGAATGAGATTTGGAGAGGTAATAATTCTCTTGAGATTTAAAATGATACTCTCATCATTGTGATTCTACAGTTTATTGATCTGAGATCAGTTAAGGATTTTATAATGAATAGTCTTTATACTGTCCTTTATAAATTATTTTTTAATATTTTAGAAAATATTCTATAGAAAATCATATTATCTATTAGTTTAGTACCATAGTTCATTTTTTATCTTGACGTGATAAATGATGTACTTAAAAGGACTATGAAAACAACATAGTTTATACTAGTTATGAGTGGAATAGGGAAATTATTTTTGTGAATTGAATGACACTTGGGAAATTTTTGATTATGTGATGAGTTGATGATTATAAATTTTCAAAGTTGTATTTATAATGTAAGTAACCAATAATACTTCTTGTTAGAGACATATACATTGTCTTTAGGGTGTATAACCAATTGATTTGGCGTAATCTAAGGAATTTATTTGGCTCACGCACTATATAGTTACATTAGTTTGTATGTATTATCCATGTATTATGCATGTATCATATGTTCATGGCAATTGTGTTTGATTTGGTTCCATTTTCCTTGGGATGCAGACAGTTCTTGTGATTACGGTTGTGTTTTGAATGCCACATGGAGATGTATATTGGTCCTACAGTTTTGGGGAACCATTTTCCTCATGTTATGTTTCAACATCTATAAACATAAGATATTTTTTTAGTTTATTTTTTTTGTGGTTTTGTAATGTTTTAATAAATGTTCATTTATTGTAAATTATATTTTTTAAATTTTTTAATTTTTTTATCTTTTTTATATTGTATTATCTGTTGTCTATGATTTAGTGCATTAAGGTGAAGTCATCCCCAATGGTCATGTATATCACCGTTGATTCTTATCGTCATTCTTAGGGGATCAAGAATGTGTGGGTATTTTAGGTGGATTTTGTATTTTTTTAGGATTTAGCATAGGCTGAATATTAGCCTAATTGTTGTGTGAGTAAAAACTGAAGGAATAATTGAATAACCTCTATGATTTTGATACATTGTATAAAATAAAATTGGAACTAAGAAAGAAGGATCTATAGAACAATTAAATTTATCATATAAAAGAGAAAGTGAATAATAGGAAATAGTGAAAGGTGTATCTAGTTGTGAATGTATTTTAATAATTAGAAAAATTATATTTCATTTATATTATATCTTCTATTGTAAAGAATATAATAATTTTGATGGTTTTCAGCTTGGTTTCCATTTAAGGTTTATTTCTATAATAAATGGTTTTCATTATTATATTCCTTCATGGAGATTCAGAGGAATAGATCTACATAGATCAATGGGATGATTTCATGCTAAATGTAATAGAAGGTTCGGTTGTTGTCTCAGATGGAGTTTTTTTGGGCTTAAATTGGTACCAAGATAGTGTAACAGGAATTTAAATTCCTTCATTGTAGAAATAATGTTCCTAGAGTGTAATCTAAATAATTTATATTTTATAAAGGTGTACAATGATGATAGTTTTTTCATTTTACTTTTTTATGTGGATGAATTTCTCTTAGTTCGTCTAATGAAGGAAAGGCTGGAAGAGATGAAGATTTATTTATCTAAAATATGCCAAATGCAGAACCTTTGTTATGGAAAGTGGATATTGGGGATAAATATTGAATCAGAGATAATGTCTATATCATTTTTTATCCTTGTTTAGTTTTTATGTCAATATTTTTTGTATTTACTTTTTAAAATATTAATATTATAGAATATAATTTGATGGATATGATTAAATAATGGATGAATTCCAGTATTCATAGAAAATAGTATGAATATGGAGTGAAAGAGTTCATCATGTTTGCAAAATATCATGCATATGACCCTTATCAAATCCTTTTTCCATGTTTACACTATTATTAGTCAACAAAAATTAGTCTAGAGGAGTTGGAAGAACACTGGATCTGTCATTGAATAGATTGCTGTTATAAATGTTATAATAAACACAGGGAAAACTTGAATGAAGCTAGTGGGTGGGACAACACTGTGTTTTATAGATCATCTGACATGATTAAAAGTTAGACCATAGAGAAGATCATAACTAGGATGTTATTACATATGTGAATGATGAAGAACATCATATTGAGGAAATTAAAAAGAAACTTGAATATGAGTTTTTTATTGCCAAATTTTTTTGAGAAGTTTAAGAGTTGTGAAAAGATGTAATTATATGATAGTTGCAATAAATACCTAGAATTTTCAGTCGTAGTAAAGCTGTATAATATGAAAGTAGTTAAAATATGGAGTGGCACCAATTTTACGGAACTAATTTATCTCTTAAATGACATGACCCCTGAAGATAATGTGATCCTGAATAAAATATACGACACCAAACAAATTCTATGCTCGATGGGTATGATCCCTAATGGAATTCATGCCTTCAAATTTAATTTATACTATTTATTAAGGACCAAAAATCACTTAAAAATGAAAAAAGTGAGGCTCTTTTCAATAAAAGAAATAAGAATCTAGTCCTACAAAAGTTGTATGGTACATTAATATCATTCCAAGGTTTTGGAACCTATGCGAAAGTGAGGATACTGTAGATAAATTGACATAGAACAAAGATAAAGAATTAATGATAAGAAACTACATCACCTGACAGACTCTCCTCAGTAGAAGATAATAGATCATGAGTATCCTAAATTTCAAAATGATACATGAAACCTTCGTCTTGCATTATTTACAGATAGAGTGATCATTTAAGATTCATGCCTTATTCACTAACACGATTTCATTAGTGACTTTGCATTATGATCTTTGATATGTAGAGTGTGAATTTATATTGTTAATATAACCTTATAACATATTTATGCTCATGTTATCCTTATATGATCATTGATATCTCCCTTGTTTACACTTATTGGGAATCTTTGATCACCATTTATTATCTTTCATATCCTTATGTTATAAAGAATGGTTTTATAAATGATATGTCAAAGATGGTTTCTAGTAAATAATAACTTAATGATAGAATCTTAAGAACTAGTTCTTTATGATTCCATGTTTCCAAAAACCACTAGACCTAAACTATTTTGGCATGGATCATAATTTTATGTATGGAATATTAATCTACAAAGACATGGTATCTATATATTACATGTATAGGTCAATATAGTTGGTATCAAAGCAACTGAACTACTCAAAACTAAGAAAAAATAACAAGTGACATGTATCACTCAAAGTGTATATTTTTATTTAAAATATATATTACATTTAGTAAAAAGAACAAGTGACACAATGAAAATTAGGAAAATTAATTTTGATTATTTTGATACATTAGAAAAAAGATCCATAAGTCATATATGATGTGTAAGAATCAACCAAACTATAATCCAATGCATGGTGTGTCCGATATGAATTTAAGTATATAGTTTTATATCAAATTGACATTAAATTTAAAAAAAATGTGACATAATGAAAACCAAGAAAAATAAATTGGGTTATTTTTTCTATACTTTAAGAATGTGATACATGAGTTTTTTTTAACTTGTAGGACTCAACCACACCTCAATCTGACACATGTTGTGACCCGTATGACTAAAAGTGTTTATTATCCGTTTAAAATTAAAATATTTGTTCAAAAAGTGTTACTCAAAAAAATGATGAAAACACTCTCAAATTGTCTTGATAATTTAGAAAAATTATTCAAAAATCATTAATGTCATGTCTGAATTAGTTTGACATCAAACAGATGTACGATGCGATCAGCATAACTCATAATGTGTGTTATGAGTTTAAAATTGATAATTTAGTTCAAAAAACACAACTAGAATATTGAAAACTGAGAAAACACATTAGGATTGTTTTGATAATTTATTGAAACAATATATATGTAATTTTTTAGATGTAAGAATCATCCAAAAAACAATCTGACCCATGGTGTGACTGGTATGACTCCATGTGTGTATTTTTAGTTAAAATTGACATTAATTTAAGTAAAAACGATATGTGACATATTTAAAATTAAGAAAATTAAATCAGATTGTTTTAATATTTGAAGATAAAAATACATGAGTAATTTTTGATGTGTAGGAATCATCCAAACCATAATGTGAGGCATGGTGTGATCGATATGATTCTAGGTGTGACTTTTTTTTAAAATTAAAATTAACTTAAGTAAAAACAAAAAGAATTTAAGTGAAAATTGATAAAACAGTTTCGTATTATTTTAATATTGTAGGAAAACAATTCATCGGACATTTTTGATGTGTAGGAGTTAACTAAACCTCAATAATTTGCACTGTGTGATAGATATGACTCCATGTTTTCATTTTTATTTAAAATTAACATTAATTTAAGTAAATAGAAAAAGAGACACACTGAAAACCAAGAAAATATATTTGGTCTGTCTTGATACTTTAGTGAAATGGTCCATGAGTTATAATTGAGATGTAGCAATCAACCACACCTCTATATAATTAAAGTAGTGACAAGTATGACTATGAGTTTCCATTATCAGTTTAAAATTGACATTTTAGTTCAAAAGGTTTCATTCACTGAAAAACTAGAAAAAATGCTATGATTTTATTGATAATTTTGGTATGAAATTCATAAGTCATTTGTGAAATGTATAAACCAGTATCATGTCAAACTGATGCATGATGCGATCGATATGACTCATAATGCATGTTTCTAGTTTAAAATTGAAAATTTAGTTCAAAAAATAGAACTAGCATATTAAAAACGGATAAATTTCATCAAAATTATTTTGATACGTTAAAAAAAATATATTTCATTTTTGAGATGTATGAATAATGCACAACTCAATATGAAGCATGGTGTGACCGGCAAGACTCAAAGTGTGTGTTTTTATTTAAAACTGACATTAATTTAAGTAAAAACAACAAGTGACATACTGAAAACTATGAAAATTTATTCGGATAGTTTTGATATATTAGGTAAATGATCCATGAGTCCTTTTATCATGTATAGGTAAACCAAACCTCAATATGGTGGATTGTGTGATAGGTATGACTCCAAGTGTGTCTTTTTATTTAAAATTTTAAATTAATTTAAGTAAACAAAAAAACTAAACAAAGAAAACATATTTGAATTGTTTTTATATTTTAAAAAAATGATCCAAGAGTCATTTTTGATGTGTAGGAGTCAACTAAACCAACATACAACACATGGTGTGACCAATATCACTATAAGTGTGTCTTTTTATTTAAAATTTACGTTAATTTAAGTGAAAATAACAAATGACATACTTAAAATTGAGAAAACACATCTAGATTGTTTTAATAATTTAGTAAAATGATCCATTATTCATTTTTGTTGTTTAGGAATCACACACACCTCAATCCTATGCATGGTGTGACCGGTATGAAAAAAAGTGTCTGTTATCAATTTAAACATGACTTTTTTGTTCAAAATATGTCACGCACCGAAAACTACAGAAACACTCTCTGATTATCTTATTAATTTAGTAAAATGAGTGATAAATCATTTTGACCTTTATGATGAAGTCTCACATTAAACCAATGCACGATTCGACCGATATGACTCATAATTCGTGTATCTAGTTTAAAATTGACATTTTAGTTCAAAAAACACAATTGGCATACTGAAAACCAAGGAAACACGTTTGGATTGTTTTAATACTTTAGGATAATGATATATAAAATACTTATAACATATAGGAATCAACCTCACCTAAATCTGAGACACATTGTGACCGGTATAAATCCAAATGTGTCTTTTTGATTAAATATTAATATTTTATTAATAATTATTTGATAATAATGTTTAATTTATTTCTTTATAGTATTAATAACATAATATTTTTTTATATAGTTGTAATATTTTTCTGAGGTTTAGATGATTTTTTCGGCAACTAATACCATAGGTGGACATTTCTAAGAGGGTATCACGGGCATTATAAGATGAAAAATTAATATTTTAAATTTTTTTTTGGATAATTGTAAATGTAATTATATAAAAAAATGTTTTAAATTTAAATTGTATTGTTTTTCTGTATATACCATGGGTGGAAATTTTTGTGTTTTTGATTTCTATTAAATTTACATAGAATGGTTTTAAATTATAGGTTTTACTGGGTGATTTATTATATTAATAGAACACTGCAGCTCGATAGTCCTTTATTAGTGATAAAAATGCCTTTAAAAAGGGGGTACCTTATTAGTGGTTTATTTTAGCATGTATAAATGCCCCCCTTTTCAACGCTATGATTAACAGTGCTTTTTTATCATTGTCAAAAGCCTATTTGTGCACTATTAAAGGGAATAAATGTAGTAGTGAGGATTTAATCTTGAACCCCTTCAAATAATCTATACATTATTTCAGAATATATATAAATACTGATCATATAATTCTAGGTGTTTGCATGAAACTCCAAAAATTTATTCGGGTTCATAATGATCACCTCATTATTTTTCCTATAATCTACATAGAGGTTCTTGGATCCAAAACTCAGACGGTTTATTTCTCTCTCAAAATTTATGGTGGAATGATAATCTCTCCATCAAATAGAATGAAATGTCCATGGAATGGGATCCCCTCTCTACTTATAGAGTTGATGTTAAAATAGATGGAAATGGTTCCATATACCCCATATATCCAAGACCCGTTAAATAAGTGATAAATGAGAAATTATGATGATCTAACTGCATTATAATAGAAATTCTCTTTTTATGACATACTTTTAATGTATAATAAATATATTATATGATAATAAAGATCCATTAACCTAACTCATAGCTCTCACAAATAAAAAACAAAACCTTGATTCATAAAATAATATCCATTCACTTAAAAAATTTCCATGCATTCCCAAATACCTTATGAATAATTTTAAAAAATAAATTCAAGATAATTATTCTATACTCAAATAATAATGAATTTATTTATTAATTTTTTATCGTAAATACTTTTAAATCTCTCATACCTTGGGATGGGGCTCACCATGTAACATATACCTATTCATCATAATTAGAATGACTCATGAATATGCTATTATATTTTCCCCCTACGTCCTTTTCTTGATATAAGAGAATATAATTCAAAAAAAATAAGAGTGGAGTCAAGAAACCTATCATGGACCCTAAATAGGTAAAAACAATCCTAGAAACAAAAACCATTATTAAAAAACCACATTGTGTAATATAATATTTTTTCTCACAATATCTCATAAAGCAAAAGACACACATTGTCTCATAATTTTCTTACTTTTTTTATTGAACTAACTACATGGACATACCATATTCTTCAATGATCAATGATTTAGTAAAGGTACTTTCATCATGATAAACTGGTCCATAGATATCTCTCCCTATTAGAAGATACAAATATTTTCTTTATTATTTAATCGATATCATAACACACATTATTATCCAAATGAAATCTACCTCTCTATGAATTCATTGACATAATTTTATTCCTTGAATCAATGTATGAAATCAAATATTATACCCTGATAAAATAATTATGTCAGGAGACCAATAAACATATCAAGATATAGGAAAACCGAAGGACACATGATATATGTGGTGTACCTATTAGTGGGTTAGACCTCATGATCTCACCTTTTAGAGATCACCAAGTGCGGACATAATTAGAATAACTCTCAATTATTATACTCCCCCAACAACTGTTTGTATGAAATTTTCCACATCCAGTTGGAATGATGTATATATACCATAAGATATTTTCTAAACATTAATGTCATCGTATCTTGAGGTTTCCTTTATATCCTACTAAATTCTATAGCCTTTTGATACAAAAAATAATTTATTGAAATTAATATATAAAAGTTAATGAAAAAATATCAACTCTATATTGAAATGACAATGTCATGTACAAACCACCATATACATGCTATTCTAATAAAAAAGTATTGATAATGTTTGGTTTGAGGAACTGGCTTTTACAAAATCCCCCACAGTTAACCATGCGGTCTGTTAAAATCCAATTACCAAAATTTTATTGTACGACTAATCTATATCGTTATCCATAAACATATATTGATGTTCCATACCTAGCTGACCCATGATAATTCCTACAAAACGGTTTCATGTTCCATATAAAAAAAATAATCGATAGGTGGTCAAGGGAACTATGGTAATATATGACATCATCAATCACACTAATGGAACTCAATAATATATCTCTTATGATGATGGAGGAAAATGAATACTATATATTCTCAAAACCACCACAACTATTGTGGGAATCCATAAAATATTACTTCTTTCTTCTTATAGATCCGTTATTTAATCCCCTAGTGGATTCCATAGCCACGAGCCTCTTATTTATCCCAAATACATATACATAATCAAATCATAATTCACAACCATATATAAATTCTAGAGGTAGAACAAATACACCTAAATCGATATCACATACCTTATAACATCCTCAAGACATTGAAACCCTTAAATCTCATCCACTACAATTAATTAAGCCGAAACACTGTAAAACAATAATAAGGGAAGCATAATCTAATAATGTAATCCATCCTTCCAGTAGGTTGATAAACTCAGGGACCTGATCCATCCTTATAGTCATTGGATATAAGTGATCAGAGAGCCTCGTTAGAAGATCCTTTAAGGATCTCCGTATGAGTTGGTCCACCTAGACTAAAATATTCTGCATGTGCTTCACATGTCTCTGAAGAATATAAACTAAAATCATCACCATCCCCTATAGGTGTGTGTCTAGGTGAAAAAAAAAATTATAAAAGGGTTAAACCATGAAATAAGTCTCATGAGGTATATTCAACCCCATAAATATCAATTGATGTTTTAATTAAAACTCTTTATTTCCCTCAGATATCATCTGTAATGCTCACAGATCATTTTTCTACATATCTTATACCACTCCTACTATGCTCGGTCAAAGACAATAATCTACCTTCTTCAATTTTTAAATTGGAGGGTCTAAACCAATAACCTCAATGGTGTGCTTGTCCCCACACTCCTGACACTCTATTAAAACTCATTTTGGATGAATTCGTGTATAGTTACCATTAATGCCTCAGAGTGTGTTAATAAAAGAATTCATGAAATCCCAGTATAAGGATAATGATAATAGGTATTAAATTTTACAATTCTTAATATAACATATCATAAAAACTCACAACTCGAGCGATATAACTATCCCCAATCAACCTATACACTAAATCAAAGGTTCTATTTCTATCAATCATAATGTACACATCATACTCTTCAAAACCACATAGAAAACATTGTATTGATATTTTCAAGATCATCTAATATACTTTTAACTATAATTTCATAAAGAGGTTCTATTAAATATGATATTTATTACATGTTACAATGGAAAATTTAATATAATTTATATTTAAAATTTAATATAGATGATTCCATATCACAATTTTATGAAGACATGGGAATCAAAGATGACTATAATGATATATGAAAATATACCATATTTTCATTTTGACAAAGATAATACATCCCATAAATAAATAATTCGCAAAATATTTTCATCACTCTATTTGAGGATAATCTAATAAAAAATTGAAAATCATGAACATAAAACCCATAAATAATAAAATAGATTTTCTATGAACATGTGTTAAATATTATGAGGCATGAGTTTCCTAAAAATCACAGACAATGTTCTATTTATTTTCTACATTTCCAAAAATATTCAGATTACAGAAAGACATATTATACCTCTATATAGCATCCCCAAATAAATCAAATCTAATATATGTTTTAATGGAGATATTTAAGCAAACTTTACAGATCTTACTTGTATGATAAATTATTATAACTAGAATAATAGATCTAAATTTTTATAATTGGATGATTATACCAACATATTAGAGTTAAATAACAATATAAAATAATTATATAAAATTAGTATCCACAATAACTAGTAATATTACATACAGAAAGTGTCAATAAATAATCACAAACCATAAAATACCTAATAAACGATTTTACTATAATATGGCTACATAGTTGTAGACTATATCCATAAATATCACCAAAATAATGAAATAACTAAAATTTTATGAAAGAAAAAAATGATTCCTTTCCCCCCATATTCCATCCTATATTTCCATGTCAACCATTAATCTTATAGTTCTCTCCCTGGTCTGTTACAACTGTCAAAATGTAAGATCATCTACCAAACAACAACATGTGTAGGGTATGAGTGTAGATGGCATCCTATCTTTTTTTATTACATAACATTTATTTACATTTTACAAACAGGGGATCTTTAAAGTTTAGTGTCTTGTAAATCAGGAACATAATACATGAAAACATAAAAGATTATTATAAATACAAATAAAAGGATTATTTAAAGGTTAATCATAAGTAGAATTACTGCATCTCATAACCTGGAGATATACATCAATGGAACGGGTGAGTTGGAGGCCCCACAAGGAAAGCAAGTGAACTTTCTTACATGTGAACTTGAGAAATATCAATATGATTATGTAGATAAAGAGTAATATCATAATAATAACTTGAAACATAACTTTAAAATGTGGATACAACATTTAATTTATACATTCATGAACTTATCACCAAGGTATATCCCCAAGGTGTCATAAAAAATTACCAAGGTTATTCACCAAGGTATCATAAAACTTATCATCTCTAGAGATTAAATTCATTACCTAATTCATTAGAGTGCTATCATGGAAAAACCTTATATATATTTTCATCTTATCCATATAGATCAAAATCATAAATTTCATAGATAACCCATAGAGTGTAAAAGAAATGGGTTTCACTTCAAAATCGTGACGTTTTAAAAGTGCTTAAAAATATGATCATTACGTCATTTATAACCCATGGATAAGGAATGAGGGTTTTATTTTTGTCAATTAAAGAATAAATAATATTATGTTTATGTCTTTTAGAACACCCCTAGAAACGAAATAGGTTTGGGTATTTACATCAATATGAAATGATAACTTCTTGAGAGAAATAGAGAGAAACTTTGAGATGAAATTTCTGCAGCATAATTACAATATAAAATGGTTTTAAAAAAATTAAAATGGGATGGGACAAAAGTAAACCACTAATAAATAACTCATAATATTGTATAGGTAAAAAACAAAATTTAAATAAGATCATGGTATGGATGATTGAAGGACATAACACATGAAATGGAAACATGATAGAAAAGAGAAGATACGATTTATTTTATGAAAATTTGGCAGCCTAACGACATCAATTAGAAATTCAAAAAATCAGATGATGGGAGTAGAAATAATATCTCATATATTGGAAATGAAATAGGCAGTAATCAGGATATATAAGAACATACCCCATCACATGAAGATGGAAACTAGAAGACATAACGTAAAAGAATTGACGACTTAAAAGAGGGGGGTGAAAGGTTCCCTTACATTGAAGCGTTACTTCGAAAGCTCAACGGTTGGGACCTTGGAGGGCTTGAGGGAATCACAGGAGGACTCTAAGGGTAGAAAAAATACCAGATCTTTGTTGAGGAGGATTTTTGAATGAAAGGGATCTGGGAATGTCTTGGTATTTATATCAAAAGTGAGGGAATATTTTATTAATTTCTAAGGGACACCTCATCAGTGGTATTTTCAAAACCATGGGCTTGCCCATGGTATTTGACCATGGAATTGGCCACATGGGACACCTCATAAAATATATTACTGTTAAGAAGTCTACCAGAAGTATTACATCATTAATGATTTCATTAATCACACCAAAACTCAAAACTATATTTTTACTATTCACCGAAAACAATACATTTTATAAAAAACTCATAAATATACTCTAACATAATTTCGATTATCTAAATTCAAAAATAATCTCCATTTTATGAAAAAGAATTTATAAATTCTATGAATTTAATTTTTAACTAATATAATTATTTATTCCAAAAAATCAACATTAAAACTATAACTCATTTTTAACACATTATGAAAATAATCAAGGTCCCTAAAATTATTGTATAACAATAATACAATAAAGAAAAAATTTGGGATTACATTTTAGGAATATAAATTTTCATTTTAAATTATTAAATTAATCATTCAATTATAAATAATATATTTATGACATACAAAAATACCCATACTTTTACTATGATCATTTTTCACTTAAGGTGTATAAATTGTATTTATAAATTCATGGGTGAAGTATTTATGTTTTTGTCTGATTTATTATTCATTAATATTTATTACTATTTATAAGGGTATGTTAGTATTCAATAAAAAATATTTTGATATCATATAACCACATTTTTTACCCTGATTACATCCATGTATGTCCGATTTTTTAAAATCACTTCATAATAAATGTTATTTAATAATAAAATATGTTTTACTATTAATTGATGAAACATTATTCATAAAATACTATTCATCAAGGAAACACTATTTATCCAATACTATTCATTGAAAAGTCGAATCCTCTTAGAAAACTAATAAAATTCACGCTAGATTTATTTTGACATTTGGAGTTCAAAAATGATATTTATTTGACCATAACAATTCTCTATATATGAGAAATTTGACTTTTAAATCTAAAAATCCTTTGTTATTAAAAATAATAGTGGATAGAAAATGAAAAATTACATAGTGAAATTTCTAACATAAAAAAGTAAAATTATTTTATCATTTAAATATAAAAAAAGTGTTTTAATCATACAATTTAATTAAAATAATTATTATTCCATATACATTAATTTTATATAATATTTATTTCATTTCTGAAAACTACAATTTGGGTTTGAAGTTTCCCTTTTATTGTAAAATATAAAAAAACATTATTAGGAGGAAAGGGATCTATAAATAAAAGATGTATATTTTTTAGTTTGTTACATTCTCATCCATTAAAGAAATCGTGTCCTCGCTATTTTCTCTTGTTATAAAATTTTTACTATTATGAATTTTATAATTATAAAGTAATTTTATGTCATAAAATCATGTTTAAAACAAATATTATTTTTTAACAACAATATTATTTTCTATAAATCCTTCATTATGATTCAAAAAAAGCTTGTGATTAACCAAACATATCCCTCGGGAGTGTCATACAAGGAGTGAAAAATTCCCATTGTTGTGTAATAGGATACCCCAGGTCAAGCCCCAAACCCCTTGTTAGAGTTTTTCACTCTTAGGTTTTTTCTGTGCCAGAGCCACATCCAGTTGTTCGTATCTTGACTGGGATTTATTTTTACAGAAACCACTTATATAATATTTTACGAAAATAGTTGTAAGTTTTCCTATATTAAAACATTTCTATAGGGTTATTACTATATTTTTCATAGCATAATTTCTAAAAATAACTAAACTATCCTTTTATACTAACTATGGCATCTCACCTTTTTATAACATAACTTTACTTTACATTTTACAAACGGACGATATTTAAAGACTAGTGTCTTGGAAATCTGGAACATAATACATTAAATCATAAATTTTTTTTTATAAATACAGTTGAAAGGAATATTCAAATGTTCATCCTAAGTATAATTACTGCATCTCATAACCTAGAGACATACATCAAAGGAAAGGGTGAGCATGAGTCCTATTAAGGAAAGCAAGTGAAACAATTTACATGTGAACTTGAGAAATATCAATAAGATCATGGATATAAAGATGAATATCATAATAATAACTTAAAAAATAACCTAAAAATGTGGCTAAAACATTTAATATATAAATTCATGAACATATCACCAAGGTATATCCCAAAGGCATCATAAAAATAATTACCAAGGTTATTCACCAAGATATCGTAAAATATGTCATCTATAGAGAATAAATTCATTATCCAATGAATTGTAGCACTATCAGGGAACACCATTAATATTTATTTATTTTCATGTGATATACATAGATTATATTCCTACATTTCGTAAATAACACATAGAGAGTAAAATAAATGGGTTTCACATCAAAATTGTGACGTTTTAAAAGTTCTTAAAAATAGGATCATTATGTCATTTATAACCCATAGAATATGAATGTGGATTTTATGTATGTCAATTCCAGAATAAATAATATAATTATTATGTCTTTATGAACACCCCTAGAAACAAAATAATTCTAGCTATTCACATAAACAAGATAAGATAATTTCTTGAGAGATAGAGAGAGATATTTTCAGACTAAATTTCTACAGCATAACGGCTATATAACATGGTTTTAGAAAAAAAAATAAAAATAGAAGGGAAATGAGTCACATAATCATAAATAAATCCTCATACATTGTAGGGACAGAATAAAATATAAATAATATCATTTTATGGATGGTTGAATGACATACCACATGAAAAGGAAACTTGAATGAAAAGAGAAGATGTGATTTCTTTTATGCATATTCAGTTGCCTAACGATATCAATTAAATATTTAGAAAATTTGATGATGAGAGAAGAAATTGTATCTCATCAATTGGAAATGAAATAGATATTAATAAGTTTATATAAGAACATACCCCAACATAAAAATATGGAAATTAGAAGACATAACCAAAAAGAAGTCATGACATAAAAGAGGAGGGTGAAAGGTTCCCATACCTTGAAGAGTTACTTTGAAAGCTCGAAAGCTGGGACCTTGGAGGGCATGAGGTCACATTGTGTGGACTCCTTGGGAGGTAAAAAAGACGAGATCTTTGTTGAGGAGGATTTTGGAATGGAAGGAATCAGAAAATGGCTTGGTATTTATTGCAAAAGTGGGAGAAAATTTTATTAATTTTCAAGGGACACCTCATTAGTGGTATTTCCAAGACCATGGGCTCAAACATGTTATTTGACCATGGAATTGACCACTTCAGCCACCACATAAAATATCTTACTATTCACACGTCTACCCGAATTCTTATATCATTATTACATCATTAATGATGTCACTAATCACACCGACACTGAAAACTGTATTTTTATTATTCACCAAAAAACAAAATATTTGATAAAAATTCATAAATTTAATCTAACCTAATATAAATGATATGTATTAATAAATGAACTACATTTTATGAAAATTATTTTCTAAATAATTTTAATTAATTTTTTAAATAAAATCATTATTTATTCCAAAAAAAAACAACATTATAAAAGTAACTCATTTTGTAACACATTAATAATGTATTCAAGGCCCCATAAAATTATCATATAACCATATGAAAATAAATAAAAAAATCAGATTACATTTTATGAAAATAAATTTTCATTTTATATTATTAAATTAATCATAAAATTTAATATAAAATATTTATGACATATAAAAATGCCAATACTTATACTATGATCATTTTTTCACTTTTAAGATGTCAAAATTGTATTTATAAATTAATGGGTGAATTTTCTATTTTTTATGCAAATTTACTATTCATTCCTATTCATAAGAGTATGTTACTATTCACCAAAAAATATTTTGATCTTATTTAACCACATTTTTCACTTTGATTACAACGATGTCTGTCAGATTTTTGAATATCTTTTCACAGAAAAAGTTATTTAATAATAAAATATGTTTTAATATTCATTGCGAAAACACTATTTATCAAATACTATTCACAAAGAAAACACTATTCATCCAATACCATTCATCAAAAAATTTAAAATTCATAGAAAACAACTAAAAAATCACGCAATATTAATTTTGACATTTGGAATTCAAAAATGATGTATATTTAACCATATAAATTCTCTATGTATGAGAATTTTGACTTTCAAATATAAAAATATGTAGTTATTTAAAATAACAGCAGATAGAAAATGAATAGTGAAATTGCATAGTGAAATTTCCAACATAAAAAAATATAAATTATTTTACCATTTAAATATAAAAATTAGTGTTTTAATCATAGTATTTTATTAAAATAATAATTATTTTATATACCTTAATTTTATATAATAATTATGTCATTTCTGAAAACTACAAGGGTATGAATTAATTTGTTGTAGTTTTATTGTAAAACATAATAGAAATTTATGAGGAAGAAAGAGATCTATAAATAAAAGATGTAGATTTTTCGGGTTGCTACAGTGTAACTAAGTAGGACACCAAATGATAAATCTATAAATTATTGTAGTCTATTTGTGTTCATGATAAAGAGAAAAATATACATGTATTACTACAAAGTAATGTAAATAACTATAAATCATTGATCTTCAGGTTTAGGGATGATACATGTGAGCAATCATACCTACCTCATCTAGTGTACGAGGTATATAAACAATAGAAATAAATTTAGGGAAATTATTCCCATCACATTTATTTGAATAGATCTTCTGTAAATATACCTATATTGAAATTAAAGTTTCTTACCTTGGAAAAATTTAATAATCCAAGAGAAAAAAATTTAGAACATAGTAAATATATACATCCTAGATCAAAATCCACTCCATGTGAAACATACCCATTCTAGAAAAAAATAATACACCATAGAAAAAAGAATCCACCCTATAAGAAAAGATCACATGAAAAGAATAATTTATCTAAAAAAATGGAATAAATACGAAATAGAAACACCACCCTACAACCGATCTATAGGGTTAAACACATTATATCACTCATCATATTGCCATTCCATTAAAATTTTATCATATTCCCTTTTTTATTATACATAAAACAATATTTTTCAATGTTATAAAATCATCCATCACCCTTTCAATAATCACCATTAACAATTTTATTAATATATATTTTCTATTTATATTTTAATAAAAAAATTATAGTAACATCACATTGTTTAACACATTACATGTAATAAATTATATTTCATAGAATCCCCATAAGCTGCATTCTAATTAAGGATCTTAGTTGACTCATGGGGTCATATATTATCATAATATACATAAATGAGATTATTTAATGTGATTTTAGATCAAATTACTGGTATGCCAATGTGATGAAACAATACAATCACTTATAATGGAATAAGACATGAAAAAATAGATGTCCTACCCTGACAGTAAAAGCGGTAAATCATCCAGAACTGCCACCCAAATGTGTTAAATGATTTAATTACAAAAATTATTCCCCCCCAAAATAACTTGTTTCTGTTTTTTATAATATATATTATAAATAAGTTATAATAATTATATCTAGGGTATTTAGAGGCATAAACATACCAAGAGAAATCATTCATAATTAACAACACATTGATTCACCAGGAAATTAAAGAGAATATCCATTGAAAGTAAAAAATTAAAATAAATATAATGGTAGATTGATCAATTTTAAAGAGGAGGTTTCCCATCATGACACCAATTTCAAAATGTCGAAATAACATCTCAATATATATTCTTGGTATGAAACACACTATCACGCTATATGATTTTGGGCAGCTCCCCTCTCGATCCATGTCTAGATTTTTCATTGCGTGATAAGTTTTCCCAAGTTGTAAATGACTTCATAATGATCCATAATAGTTTTGTTCCTTTCTAATCTACCTAAACCATGTCTCAGATCCTCCACACACCACCATTATCAAAAAACAAGTAGATCACACAAATTTATTCTCTAAAACATAACATATTGCACCTCGAAAATCAGAGGGATGTTATTGGTATGGTTTTTTATGAATCATTTGAATAATTCACGTTAAAATTACATGAGGAAAACTAAGTCATATCCACATTTTTTTTAAAATGATTCATTTAACTAAACATGAATTCATTTATTTTTTTCCTCATTTATGCCATGAAAAGAGTGGTTTTGGTCTTTTTTTAATTCTCTATATGAATTCTCAATACATTACCAAGTGTAAGATCCAAGAATTTCCATAGATGCATCAGGCATGTTTACAGGTAATTTTTGTTCTTATTAAGTACCCTAGGGTTGAGTAATGACTTGGGGTTCCTTTGGGTGAAATTTTAAGGAACGTGGGAAGATAGGGGGATTTGTACGATTTGTGCACGGTTTTTCCAAACTGTCCACAGGATAACTGTGCAGATAGTGGAGGCCAGAATTGTTGGCTCATAGCTTACATAACCATAAACCATCGATCCATGGGAGTGGTGGAAGACCACATGGTTGTTGCACAGTTTGGTCTAACTGTGGGGACTCTTAGGTGAAACCGTGTGCGTGGAGATGTTTATTCTGAAAATAGGTTTTAAAACCACCTGAACCCCATTAACGTCTCAAATTCGACCTAGTCTCGGGCTTGACAATTTCTAGGTTTTCAAAGATCCTTTTTGAGGGATTAAAAGGAAATCTTAATTCCATTTTTCGAGATCAAAATCCAAGATCAAATATCTTTACTTATTCTGGAATATAGATTTCATCCCATTTCTTCTCACGTTATTTCATATATATTTCCTTCATCTTTTCCTGGAAGATCTCCAGTGTTTTCATGGATCTAAACCTATGATTTGAGATCTAGTATCATGGATATAGATCTAGTTTTTCAATATCTTGATACCTTTGATCTTAATTTTGGTTTAGGGATTTAGATCCGGAGCTTGATCGATGATGTTGTGCCACTCGAATTTTGGGGATTTCTTTTTGTCTAACATCATTCAATAATCTAAGGTAGGTGGTCTAAATCAAACTCCCATTGTAATGATTTTTGATTTGTATGTGAGTTTATGATTTTCTATATTTCCATGATAATTGATTTTCTAAATTGGAGTAATTAGGAATGTGGAATTGAATTGAGGTTGCCTTGGTGATTAATTGATAATTAAATAATGGAAGTAAAGAAGGGGGGTTACACAAATAGATATTTTAATTGAGATATTTAATTAGATGTGTTATGATAATTAATTGGGGGTAATTAATTATGAAAATATATTTGATCGTGTAATATAATTAATTGTGAGATTTAATTACGTGCCACGATATTGAACAAAGATAAATATTTCTGGGAATTAGGTATGTTCCATGATGTTGATCAATGATAATTAATTGTGCTAAATAATTATGAAATGTTGAGATTTGATATGGATAATAAATTATGAAGAACTAATTAGGGAAATATAGTTGTATTGATTGATTAATTAATTGACGAATTAAATAATGGGTTATGTGATTAGTTAATTGTTGAGTTAAGTAATATATTTTAAAATGTTTCACTAATTGTTGGATTAGTAATGTAATGATGTGGAAAATTATTTTGAATTAATGAATGATTAAATGGATGAGATTTTTTTGGTTCTAGGAAAGCAGTTCTAGACTAATTAGAAGTTCGGACTTGGACATGGCGTTCCTCCCCAATATTTATCAAGGTTTAATATTATGGGGTTCTAGGAATTCCGACCTATACCGAACAAGAAAAGGAATTCTAGGCATGTTGACCTACACACAATGATATTATGGTGCTAGGCATGAAGACCTACAACAAATGAATGTTAATAATGAATGATGACTCAACGATATTGTGGTCCTATGCATAATGAACTACCCCAAATGAATGATAATAATGAATGATGATTCAACTGAGATTTGGGATTCTAGGCATGGTGACCTACACCAAATAATTAATGATAATGAATGGTGATTATAATGGGAAAAATGAATTGAGACTGGGACTATTTTGATGATTAAAGTATAAATGACAATTTGATAACTGTTTAAATTATGCATTGTATATATTGATTCAAAAAACTGAATACAGTATCTTTTGACTTGAGTCATTTTATAGAGCATTGGTGGGGTACTAATGAGTTGTACTCACATCTTATTTGGGCCACCTAATCAACACCCGAGTAGAATTTGTGTTTGTGGGACATGATAAGTGAAAGTCCCTGTGATTGGATTCTGTTTGGGATTGGATCATGGGAGAGGGAACCAAACGTGGTTCCGGACCCATTTTGGAGTCATTGTGTCTTTACTTTCATTTTAATTGAAGAAACATTGAATTTTCATTGTCATAACTTGTTTTACCATTAAGTTGAGTATAGTATTTTCTTGTTTTTATTATCATATGACATGGATTTGTACTAGTTACATATAAGCTTCCTCACGTGGTTTTTGTTATTTCCTTTTGTGGGTGTTTTTGTTCTGATAAAAGAGGGTATAGTCTCCCCAAAACTTACTTACCAAACCCTCGTTGATTGTAAAAACCCTTTGTTTTATGGGGAGGTGTCCTTATGGGAATGTGGACAACTAGCCTAGGGCACTGTTCAGTGGCTCCCAGGTCAGGTCATCACAAAGTGGTATCATAGGATTTTTCTTTTATTTCTTCTTCTTTTTTCTTATTATTTTGGTAAAGGTAGAAAGGATACTAGGAAGAGTCGAGGATTGGTAATGAGCTCATGCATGGGAGTTACAAACCCATGTATGGGGGAAAATCCAAGTACTTGGGGTGGGATTATTTTGATTGCTGTTTTTTGTAACCATTACATATTATTTCACCTTGAGTGACGTACTTATGGTGATGTGATATTTGTTTTGAAAATTGTTGAATTTTGATTTTTGACCTAAAGAGGCACCATACTTGAGTCTGTATCCATATTCTAGGCACTCATAGTTGTTGTGACATGCATCATTCTAAGAACTCATGGGGAAATGGGTTATGGGTAAGTTTTTGAACTTGAACTATTTTCCTTGTTGTGAGATTGAAATAAATATGAAAAATGAGAATAAATTAGTGTCTAATGAGAACCTTTATTTAAGAAATGAGTTTTATTAATTAATTGATTTTTTAATTAATTAATTTGAGAAAATGTGATTATTTAATGGTTGGAATAATTAATGAGAATTTTTTTACCCTTTATAACCAATACATAGGAGTAGGATGGTTAAGGGTAGTGATAAGGCCTCAGTGTTGACTATGTAGTGAAAAAAATGGGAGATGAAATGTTGAAACTTGTTGTGTTAGTTTCTCATCTTAAGTAAACGTTTTAAGGCCTCATTATGTGACCTAAGACGTGTGTTTGGATTTGTAGAGATATACCTCCATGAATCTTATTGAGGGAGAGACTAAGAGGTAAGGCCCAGAATGAACATCCATAATGTGAGCATGAGGAGCCATTGGATCATACTGAGGGGGAAGGGGAATAGTTTTGACAGAACATTTCTTGTTTCATGCAATTCATGGAGAGAGACCCAATGCGGGTTTTGAAAATCATATCAGAACTGACAAGGGAGTTTCAACTATATCACCCTCATACTATTACTAGAGAGGGTGGACCTGAGGGAGATAAATTAAGTATTGAGTCCATAGAGATGATACTTGACCATTTTGAGACTCTGGTTGAGAGGAGGGTCATGTTGGCTGTGTATGTGCTACAGGGGTCTGTGAAGCACTGGTGGGACATTCAGTTAAGATTTGGACAGACTGATGAGATGTTATGGAAGGATAATCTAGAGAATTTATTAAAACACTTCTATCTAGACATGCTGAGAGAAGAGAAGGATTCATAGTTTATGCTTCTGACCCAAGGAAGAATGTCCATAATGGAATACTCTAGACTTTTCATAGATATACAATGTTTTCTCCATATTTGGAGGTAGGTGACCCTTCATTAGAAAAACATTTTTAGGATGGACTTAAGTGTGAAATTAAGTTCCAAGTGAATATTGTTATGCTGAATAAATCCTTAGAAGTGGTCAATAAGGCACCTATTTCCAAGGGGAACCAGAAGGAGGCTTCCAGTATTGTACAGGTAGCTGTGACTGGATGATTAGGGAGTGTTCCATTCGAGAGTAGAAAGTGAAGTCAGGAGAATCTTAGTAAATACCGTGGAAAGAAAGGTGTACAGTCAGGAGGAACAGTTCCACCAGATCCTTCTCATGTTCTTTTCCACCAATGAGGTAGGTAGGGATACTATCATACAGTTTTCCTCAACTACTAGTGGAGTTCTGGTTTTGTGGAAAGATGAGACACCTACATCATTTTTTGCATGAAGTAGTCACAAGCTGGTGCTGAGGGAGCAGCTCCTCAGTGTCAGAGTGTGGGAAGGGGGCCTTCTACACCATATATGTCTGGAAGATGATGAATGTTCCCAATAAAAGTATTGTATGACTGAGAGGGGGAGGGGGTGAATCCGTGATACTCATTTTATTTTATATTTCTATTCAATTGAAACAACCATTGCCTCCTATTAATGATTTTAATTCCATACTAAGAAACAAATAAACACACATCAAAAGGAACACATGATTTAAAAGGTTCACTATTCAATTAGAATTGGTAAGTCCATGGTATGGTTTTGAAATGATCCAATACCATACAATCCACTAGAAATCAATCCTTGGGTTACAATGTGTATGATGTACCCGTACACTCATGTAGCACTATGAAAAAATACAATTAGTGCAAGTGCACCCTCTTAGAACAATATAGTAATACATTGGATTTTTTATATATCTTGTTCCCTGTGATTTTTTTTTTCAATTCACCAAATGTATTCAATTGTAAAAAAATTATTTATTTCCATACCTAGAAGAAAGGTAAGAACCACTTAGACTATGTAAAACAATCAGTCCGATTACCCTGAGTATGATGCTACAAATCCAATTCTTCTCAGTCCGATCACATAATTGAATACAATAGAATAGAATCGACACCACTCTAATACTCGCATACAATAGTCAAGACAAATTGAATTAGAACCACTTCAAAACATGTATGTAATACTCAATACAAATAGAATTGGCACCACATAAAAACATCTATTTAATAGTTAATACAAATAGAATCAAAACCACTTTAAAACCAATTCTTCTCTCTCTAAAACCAAGATCTTCTCTCTCTTCTACTATGAATAGTACTCCTTGTCAGAAAGTACAATGTACCTCATCCTTTTATAGGTGACAATTGGTGGGAATCCAAAAGAATTCTGCTCACTCATATTTTCCCAAATTTGAATTTCCTCTTAAAATTATGGGATACATTTTGACTTCGTCACAATTTGTGAAAGCCTCTCGAATCTTCTGGAAACTTCATCTCAATCTTCATATCTTTGATTTGTATCTCTATACCCATTTCTTATTCCATAATACCAAAAAAAATTCTTATAGAAAACCATATATATTAGTAGAATTGTTGAGTACGATTTTTTTGGGTATGATGGTCTTTAATCTACACCATCTATTTTCATTCACTTTCACCTGTGAGTCAGATGTAAAACAACGTCATTAACCTGTCGGCATGAGAGGCATATCTTATTCACTTTATCTTTCCATCAGCATAACGCATCCCTCTTTCCCATTGTCACAAATATTTTAATTGGAACAACTATTCCAATCGTCATGACTATTCCCATCTGCATGACTATTCCCATCAGCACGAATATTCCCATCGGCACCACTATTCCCATCGACACGACTATTCCATCAGCATGAATATTTATTATTTTACATTGGAACAACTATTCCATCAGAATGACTATTCCATCGAAACGAATATTCCATCGGTATGAATGTGAGTCCGATGAAAAAAAAGTCATTACCATGTCGGCATGACATGCATCATTTCTTCTTTCATCGGCATGAGTATTCCATCATCACGACTATTATATCATCATGACTATTCCATCAGCACGAATCTGAGACCGATGATAAATAAAGTCATTACCATGTTGGCATGACATGAATATTCTATTTTTTTCATTTTCATGACTATTCCATTGGCACAACTCTGAGTTCGATGAAAGATAAAATAATTACCATGTCGGCATGGCATGCATCATTTCTTCTTTCATTGGAATGACTATTCCATCATCATGACTATTCCATCTTCATCACTATTGCATCAGTATGATTACGAGTCTAATTAAAATCAAAGTCATTGCCAATTCTACATGACATGCATCATCTATTTTTTCATCGGCATGACTATTCCATCGACATGACTCTAAGTTATATGGAAAACAAAGTCATTACGGTGTCGGCATGAGATGCATCATTTCTTCTTTCATCATTATGACTATTCCATTGGCATGACTATTCCCATCATCATCACTATTCATAAATTTTCATTAGTCAGCACCATTCACAGATTTTCAATAGTCCCCACCATTCATAGATTTGAAATAGTCACCAACTTTAATATCTTTTTAATAGTCACCACCATTCATATCTTTTTAATAGTCACCACCATTCACAACTTTGTAATAGTCACCACTATTAATAACTTTTACTTACTACTTTCTTCCATAAAGCTTCCATCATAAGTTCTACAACTTTACTTCTGATTTATGAGAATTCCAAAATATAAAATCACCATCACATTTGAAATTATAAAGTATCATAACATTCCATTAATTATAGTTTCATTATTTCCTTCTCATATTGAGAAAAATTTTTCTGAAAACAAGAGACCAATTATTTTAAAAATACCTAAAACAATTGTTTCCAAAAAAAGAGAAGTGATTTATATTATTAAAAACAAACCATGAAAACAAAACAAAACTATTCAAACATTAATCACCTTTATTATTATCTTGGTCCTAACAACTAGAGTTTTACTGGAAGAGATGGTAGAGGTAGTGGATATGGTGCTAGATGGAATGAGCTCTTGTATCTGTAGAGTGGTGCTGCTCAGGGGAGTCAGAAGACACCATAGGGAAGAGGGGAAGGACAGTTATATACAGTGCATCCAAAACTTGTGAAGAGTGAGGATGATCTGTCGACAATGAGAGGCACAATTCTAGTTGCTTTTAATTTAGCTAGTGCCTTGTTTGATATTAGTGAATCTCAATCCTTTATATTTCAAAATCATGTTAATGGATTGATCTTGGGGTGGAGTCTGTAAGTGGAATAATGAATATAGATACACTATTGGGAACACAGACTTGGGAAATTTGTTTATGCCCAGGATGTTTGCTAGAGATTGATGAGTATTGTTTTCTTTGGGATATCTATGTCCTTGATATATCGGGCTTCAACATGATTATGGGTATGAACTAGCTAGTCACATACTGATCCCACATAGATTGTTACTGTAGGATAGTGATATTTATATCTCTTGAGGGTGACACGTATGTACTTCATGGAGAATGGGACATCCATACAGGTTGAGCATGTCCATTTACTCAGCAACGGGGAGAGCTCACAACCCAAGTTGATAGTATTTTTCTGGATGGTGGGTGTGGTGGGAAAGATGTCCTTCCACCAATAGTAGAACTATTTTAGGATGTATTCTTGAATACTTTTTCGGGTATCCACTTGAGAGAGATGTGAGATTAACTATTAAACTCAGGTGGAGGGATGATCTGGAATCTATTCCACCTTATAGAATGGAACCGACTGAGCTTCAGGAGTTCAAAAATGCAGTTGGAGTAATTTTAGGAAAAGGGGTTTATCCATACATGTACATCACCTTGGGGATGACCTGTTTTTTTCAAATAAGATCGATGGGTGTCTATACATTTTTTTTCAATTAATAGATTTTTACTAAAATGACTGTGGAGAACTAATATGCTATTTCATGTATCGATGATCTATTTGACCAGATGAAGGGGGATTATGTGTTCTCAGTGATTGATATGAGATCAATGTCTCCTCAGGTGAGAGTTTGAACCCCTGATATTCTAATAAATTCTTTCAAAAGTAGTTTTGGACTTTTTGTGTTTTTTGTAATTCTGTTTGGTTTTACAAATACAATAACAATGTTTATGGCCTCGATGAACATGATATTTCATTCGTACTTAAATTATTTCTTGTTGGTGTTTGTGGAAGACATCTTGGATTAATCTAAGACACATGAAGATCATTCCAAACTTCTTTGCATAATCCTGGGTATACTAAGAGAGCATCATCGTTACACCATGATTTCTAAATTTTAGTTTTGGATTGACATGGTACACTATTTTTGGAACAAAATCTTGGATGAAGGTGTGGAAATGGACCCCAAAAATTTGAATGTAGTGATTTAGTGGATGCATACCAATAATGTTTTTGATAACCAATGATATTTTGGATTAAATGGTTATTACAAGAGGTTCATTTAGAAATTTATTGATTGGAACAACCACTTTATGGTTTTACAAAGAAAGGGGTAGTGTTTGATTGGACATGAACACGTGAGAATGCTTTCCAGGAGTAGAATAAGTGATTTAAATTAGAACCAATTTTGATAATACCTGAGTCGGGTGAGGAGTACACAACGTTTTGTGACACTTCTGGGATCTAACTTCGAGTTGTGTTGATGCAAGGGGATCTAGTTATTACTTATAGGTCTTAGCAGTTGAGGCCATATTAACAAAATTACCCTACACATGACCTCAAGTTGGAATCAGTGGTCTATGCTCTTAATTTTTGGTGACACTAACTTTTGGGTGATAAGTATACAGTTTTTATAGATAAAAAAACTTGTAGTATATATTTTCTTAATGTGACTTGAATCTTCAGTAGTGAATATGGGTATGGTATATGCAGTACATTGATTTTGAAATTCCATATACACCCAGAAAGGGGAATAGTATGGCTGATGCCTTGAGCAGGAAAACTCAGACTCAGTTGGTATATGATTCGAGTCCAGAGTGGAAGATAATGTCTTTGATGGAAAAAATGCATGTGGAAATTCACGAGAGTTAAGAAAAATGTCTATGGTTTCTGTAGAAGTGTAGTCTACACTCTTGAGACGGATTAGGGATAGACAGTATGAGGATATAGATATTTTATCTTTAAGGGAAATCCTTGAAGGTGGGGAGACACCTTCATGTTGCATAATAGATGAGGATGAGATCATCTATGTAAAACAATTGGGTTGTTGTTACTTCAATTATGTGAGAGGAACTCATGAGAGAATTTAATGCTCCAAAGTGGGCAGTACATCCTGGGGTGAAAAACAATTACAGTTACTTACGATGATAGTTTTTGTGGCTAGTCATGACAAAGGGTATAGTAGGGTTCATAACAAGATGTTTCACCTGTCAGCAGGTCAAGGGAGTCCATTAACGACCTAGAGGCCTATTGCAGCCATTACCAATTCTGGAATGGAAGTAGAATGACGTGACTATGGATTTTGTGGTAGGACATCAACAGATCACACAAATAATGATTTTATTTTATTCACTATAGATTAACTCATGAAGGTATGACATATCTTTTTTATCAAGGAAACCATTACAGTAGAGCGGTTGGGAGAACTATACGTGGGAGAGATAGTTTGTTTTCATTGGGTTCCATGAACTATAATATTATATTGAGATTCATGATTTACATAATGATTTTGGAAGGGCTTATATAATGTTATTTTTACTCATGTTTTGTTATGTATAGCCTTCAACCCACATACGGGTGGGTAGTTGGAGCGTACCATACATTTTTTAGAGGATATGTTGTGAGCAAGTGTACTTGACATTGGTGGATTTTGGGATATGTACATGTATTTAGTATAGTTCTCCTACAATAATAATTATCAGGAATCTATACATATGGAACCATATGAGGCACTTTATGGTAGACCATGTAGATCACCACTTTGTTGGTTAGAGGTGGGTGAGTCAGAGTTATTGGGATTGAGTATTGTTCAAGAGACATAAGAGCATGTACAATTGATTCGTAAAAATATGGATATGGTTCAAAGTAGGTATAATTCATATGCTGATTGAAGGAAATAACCCCTAGAGTATATAGAGGGTGATCATATAATCCTTCAGGTGTTGGATAGATTAGGGAACCAAAAGATATAGAGTCAAGGAAATTTGATTCCTAGATTTGTGGGACCATTTAAGGTGCTAGAGAGAATCAGGCTGGTGGCGTATCGACTAGCACTTTCATAGAAATTCATTACTATGCATGAGGTTTTACATGAGTCAAAACTATAGATGTATCACCATGACCCTTCTCATGTGATTGATGTGAAAGTCGTTTATCTTGAGATAGATGCATCGATTAAGAATCATCTGATATGTGTGCTGGGATGCAGTTAGAAAGTATTACAGGGAAAGACCATGGAATTAGTTCACATGTTATGAATCATGGAAATGTTCAAGTGGAAACTTCGTAATAAGAAGAAGACATGAGGTATTAATGGACCAATATTTTTGGATTAGAATCTTAGAGAATTACGAAAGTGGAGCTCAAGGATGATTTGTTATAATGTGGGGAGATTTTTAGATCCCAACATTTTTTATAGAAATTTCAGATGTGTTTTATGGTACATTTTGTTTTTATTATGTACCCATGAGTTATGGTATGACTTTGGGTGAATTTGGGTGAAATTTTAATAAACATGGGAAGATAAGTGGTAGTGCACAGTTTGTGCACAGTTTGGCCAAACCATGTACAATCTAACCATGTGGGAAATAGAGTTCAGCACGATTGGTGCTTGTTTTTACTAATTGTGGGTCATCTAGTTGTGTGAGATGTGGAATACCGCATGGTTGGCGCATGGTTTGGCCAAACCGTGTGGAATACAATGGTGAAACCATGCATGTAGAGCAGTTTATTCTGAAAATTGTTTTTAAAACAACTTAAACCCATTAAACCTCTCCAATTTGACCTAGGTTTGTTCTTGACAATTTTCTGGTGATCTAAGATCCTTCCATAGGGATTCCCAGGAAATACGAATGTCGTTATTTGAGACCAAAATCCTGGATCAAAGAACTATTCTTTTTTATGTATATTTTATCCCATTACTTCTCCCACTATTTACTCTACCATTCCTTGATATTTTCATCGAATATCTCCACAATTTCATGGATCTAAACGTATGAGGTAATATCTAGATCTAGGATCATGTATCTAGATCTTGTTTTTCAATATCTTGATAACTTTGATTTTAATTTGGGTTTACGTGTTTAGATCTGGAGCTCGATTGACAATGTTGTGCCTCTTGGATTTTGGGGATTTCTATTGGGCTAACTTCCATTAGTAAACTGAGGTACGTGTTCTAAATCAAACTCCTATATTCATGATTTTTGATATGTGTATGTGGGTTTATGATTTTCTAGATTTCCCTGATAATTGATTTTCTAAATTGTACTAATTAGGACAGTGGAATTGAATTAATGCATCCTTATTGATTAATTAAAAATTGAATCATGGAACAAATGAAGGGGGGGTTACCCAAATTTGTATTGTAATTGAGATATTGAATTGGTTTCATTAAGATAATTAACTGGTGGGAATTAATTATGAAATGATGTCGGGATATGTAAGAAAATTAATTGTGAGAATTAATTATGTTCCATGATGTTGACCAAAGATAATTAATTGTGAAAATTAATTATGTGTCGTGATGTTTATCAAAGATAATTAGTTGTGAAAATTAATTATGACATGTATAGATTTTATATGGATAATAAATTGTGAAGAACTAATCATGGAAAGAGAATTGTGTCGATTGATTAATTAATTGATGAATTAATTAATGGGTTATGTTCGTAGTTAATTGTTGAGTTAACTAATATCCTTTGAAATGTTTATCTAATTGTTGGATTATTAATGGAATGTTGTGGAAAATTCTTATGAATTAATGAATGATTAAATGGATAATATTTTTTTCTACAAGACATGGTATTCTATGCCAAATAGAAGTTGGGACTTGGACATGGAATTCCTCCCCAATAGTTATCCAAGCATGAGATTATGGGGTGCTAGGCATGAAGACCTACGCCGAACGATAAAAGGAGTTATAGGCATGATGACCTACACTCAACGATATTGTGGATCTAGGCATGATAGCCTACACCAAATGAATGTTAATAATTAATGATGACCCAAAGTTATTTTTGTTCTATGCATGAGGACCTACACCAAATGAATTATAATAATAAATGATGATTCAACAGAGATTTGTGCTACGATTCATGACAACCTACACCAAATGATTAATTATAATGATTGGTGATTCCAATGAGAAACATAAATTAAAACTAGACCTAATCTGATGATTAATGGATAAATAACAATGTCATAACAGTTTAAATTATGTGTTTCATTTATTTGCTTCATAAAACATCATATACTCTCATTTGAAAGGACTCTTTTTAGACATCGTTGGCGGTGGACTACTGAGTTGTACTCGCACCTTATTCGGGCCACTTAATCAGCACCTGAGAAAAATATATTGTTGTAGGATAGGATAAGGGCATGTCCCTGGGATAGGTTTCTGTTTGGGATTGGAGCATGGCAGAGGGATGTAGACATGGTTTGGGACACGTTTGGGAGTCCTTGGGTCATTACATTCAGTTTCATTATATACAGTTGAAATTTCCATTGTCATATCATGTTTTACCTTTCATTTGAATATTGTATTTTCATGTTTTGTATATCATATGACATGGATTTTTTATGGTTATTTATATGCTTTCTCACATGGTTATTGTTATTTGTTTCCATTGGTGTGTTATTCTGATAAAAGTAGGTATCATCTCCCCAAGACTGACTTACCATACCCTCACTTCTAGTTAGTACCCATTGGAATATGGGGAGGAGGGATTGAGGGCATGTGGCCAACCATCCTGGGGCATCGTTCAGTGTCTCATGGGTTGAGGCACAAAAAGGTGGTATTAGAGGAGTTTTCCATTATTTCTTATTATTTTTTCATCTTACTTTGGGAAAGGTAGACATGAAACTACGAAAAGTTGAGGCATGGTAATTATCTCGTGCATGGAAGTTTCAAACCCATATATGGGAGAAAATCTGAGTACTCAGGGTGGGATTATCGTGATTGATGTTTGTTATTAGACATTCATATTATTTCACCTTGGGTGACACACTTGTGGTGTGATGTGATATTTGTTTGGAAAATTGTTAAATTTTTATTCATGTCCTAAAGAGGCATCATACTTGAGTCAACATGCATCATTCTAGGAACTCATGGTTTTTGTGACATGCATCATTCTGGGCACTCACAGGATAATGAGTTATGGGTATGTTGTTGATCTTGAACTTTTTTTCCTTGTTGTGTGATTGAAATAACGATGCAAAATGAGAATAAATGGGAGTCTAATGAGAGCCATGATTTAAGAAATTATTATGATTAATTAATTAATTTTTGAATTAATTATTTTTAGAAAATGTGATTAATTAATGGATGGATTAATTAATGATAATTTTTTTAATGTTGTTAACCAAGGCCTATAAGTAGGATGGTTAAGGGTAGTGATAAGGCCTTGGTGTTGACCGTGTGGTGAGAAAAAGGTAGAGCACATGTTGAAAATTGTTGTGTTATTCTCTCCTCTTACATAAATGTTTTATGGTTATGTTATGAGACTTAATACGTGTGTTTGGATTTGTAGAGATATGCCTCCACGACACTTATTGTGGGAGAGACCAAGGGGTATGGCTCAGAATGAACTTTCAAATAGGGAGCATCATGCACCATTGGTGAAAGTTAAGGAGGAATGGGAATAGTTATTCGAGAAATTTTATTATTTCATACAATTCATGGAGAGATACTCAAGATGGTTTTAAAAAATAATGTCTTAGTTGACAAGGATGTTTCAGCTGCAACACCATCTTACTATTACTGGAGAGGGTATACCTGAGGGAGATGAATTCTAGATTGAATCCATATAGATGTTACTTGACCATTTGGATACTTTGGATGATAGAAGGGTCATGTTGGTTTCTTATATGCTATACGGGTCAGTGAAGCACTAGTGGGACATTTAGTTATGATCTATATAGACTGATTAGATGTTATGAAAGGATTTTCTGGATAATTTATTGGAAAACTTGTAAGATCACAAATCTTTTAGGGTATGTTTTGGTTTATGTTGTGGTTTGGAAACTAATTTTTGGATAAATAAGTGACTCCAAAGGTTCATGATATGACATGGGGGTGTTCCTGGGGTTTGGGACATGAAAGGAGAAGAAAATAAAATTTCTGGGCATGTTGCATAGTTTGCGCATGGTTAGTGAAAACCGTACAGAGAATCCCAGGTAACCATTCAGTTGTGGACAAAAGATCAAGCACAGTCAGTGCATGGTTGGTCAAACAATGTGAAATTCCCAAAAAACCATGTGAATGGGTTTATCTGTGGTTGTATCTTTCACACGTTTTGGAAAACCATGTGTGTAAATCGTGAGTCCTAGAAACATTAAAAACAAAAAAAAATTACAAAAATTCCACTCTATGATTTTATGACCCAACTCATTTTTTTCCTCTTACTCCTCCATTTCACACTATGAATGAACCAAAGTGTCCCAGAGCTTCCAATGACCGATATCCTTTGACTCTCGACCATTTGGAGTGTCGTTGGATGCGATTTGACGATCCGAGTGATTCTAATCTTTCCCTCCTCTCTCTTATCTAGTTTACTTCTTCTATTTTCCAAGATTTCCTTCCAAAGCTCAAAAAAATATATTTTCGGTTAGGTATAGGTTGAAGGTTCAAGGGGTGATTGAATCTAGATCCATGGCCAAGATTAAGAGTGTGTTCATCATCCGATTTGAGGTAGGTGGTCTACAAGTTATATCCCTTGAGTTTTATAGAGATTAGTGCATGAAGTTTTTTGATTCATACCCTCTTGTGAAGAGTTCAGCATGCCATTAGTGGGATGTGATGTTTAAGAAATCTAAAGAACCTAAATATACCCTTTTTATCCACATGGGATGCATGGATGATGATGTGACCTATGTTAGGGCTAGCCATGGGGTGTACCTATCTTCATGGAATAAGATTTTAGCTAAGTAAATGTAGGTCCATTGTGTGAGAATATAGATCCAATGGTGAATATGATATTATTCTTGATGGATGTGAATGGGAGTCCTTGTTACACACATGGGTTGGGAGGTGACCAATGTGGGTGTTGGTGGGCTTAAAAAGGGGTTAAGTGAGATAAAGGGAAAAGAAAAGGGGTTAGATTTATACATGATTATTCTTATTGAGATAAGCATGTGAAATGATAAATGGGAAAATGGGTTAATTAATGTTCAATGATTAATTTTGGATAAATAAAATGGGTGGTTTAATACACCTAATGGGTTAATTCACAGAAATGTGAATTTGGATAAATGGATATGATTTCTAATTAGAAATTGTGTGAATGTTTTATGAGGTAGAAATGACTAGAGACCATAATAGAATGGATTATGAGCTTGTTATTCGAGCCTAGTGAGTTAGGACTAATGAATGATGCCAAGTGAGATAGAAACTATGAATGAATTCTAAGTGAGATAAGCATCATAAAAAGGGAATTGGGATAAATGGCTAAAAGATGTGAAATGTGGAAAATGTGTCAATGGGTTGTGGCATAGTATTAATGACCATGTTGTTTGTTATTCATTGTGAATGTTGATTCCCAATGGAATCATTTATGTTATATTGTGTTATTTATTATTGTTTCCAATGGAATTGAATATAATTGGTTGTGTTATGTTATGGTTGTGGTGATTTGGTAAATAAGAATTTGCACATGTCTTGGTAGTGTGGCGTAATGACTGAGGTTCTACGCCCATGGTTTGAGCTGGACTGATGCTATAAACTCCACCCACAATGCAGGAGTTATGGATTAGGACTGATGATCTATTCTCATAATGGTTGTATTTCACCTAGACTGAGGCTCTATGGTGAGGTTATTGTATTGATGTCATTCCACCTGGACTGAGTCTATAAGGAGAGGTTATTGTATTGATGCCCTTCCAACTAGACTGAGGATCTAAGGTGAGGTTATTGTATTGATGTCGTTCCACCAAGACTGAGGCTCCAAGGTGAGGTTATTGTATTAATGTCATTCCACCTGAACTGAGGCTTCGAGGTGAAGAAAATGTATTAATGTGATATGTGGATCCAAAGAGAGATAAATACTTTCATTGTTTTCTCTATACATTGTGAATGATTTTCATAGACCTTGTGTGGATGATATTTATGACTAACCCGTGGAACATGTGATCAATATAGCTTATATAATGAAAATATTATAAGAAATGGAATTAGGATAATTTATAGTCATGACTTATATTAATCTTCTTAAATAATGTGACCCAAACTATACATTTATTACGGAACATTTATTCTGTACTTGCATGCACAATCTATTAGTGTGGATATTTTTAAGACACCAGTGGTGGTGGCCTACTGAGTTGTGTAGTCACACCCTGATCGGGCAGTCGTTGGGTACCTGAGTAGATCTCATGGTTGTAGGTTAAGACAAGAGAAAAGGCCCTACTCTGATATGCTGAGATGGTCTCAGGATGTACATGGAAAAGGAACCAAACTTGGAGTCAAGACTCATGTGGAGTTTTTTCCTTTTCGTTTATTTTGGGATTATTTCACTTTTCACAACTAGTATGTCATGGCATGGTTGTATTGGATTTTTGGTTTGTACCATGTTTGGGAAACGCCTTTTTAATCTATTTTAATTGGAAGTTCATATTGTTTTCATTATTTATATTTTTTATGCTATGACTACCTCTAATAAAGAGTGTATAGTCTCCCCACATGACTCATTAGACCCACGCTGCTAGTCGTTAACCTCTGGCTTATGGGGAGGCGAGTTTGAGGTCATGTGACGACCCAACATAGACCACCAATTTATTGTCTTCTAGTTTGTGACTATTACAATGTGGTATTAGAGGAGTTATTTTCTATTTATTACTATTTGGGGATGGTATAAATGAGATTAGGATGTGTTGGGCCTTGATAATGGGCTCATTCTTGGGAGTAGGTAACCCATGTATGAGGGAAAATCCACGTCACCCAGGGTGGGAATTGTTGTTCATGATGTTCATTTTAACAGTTGGATGAAATTTCACCATTGGGTGATGTACATGTTTTGTGATTATATTGATTTAATACATTTCTCTCATTGCCAAAATGGCATGGGGAAGTGCATTCATGCATCATTTTAGGCACCTAAGAATATAGATGTCATGCATATTTATAGGAACACACATGAGATGGGTGTGTGGGTCATAGAGATTGGAACACATTTTACTTTCTTTATAAATACGATGAAAGTGATGCTTCATAATCGTAATGAATGTGGGTGAATGAAAAGAATGAAAATGGATAGTTAAGGAATAATGTGTATAATGAAATATTGTGACCGGGTTAAATTTTTGGGCCGTGATAATTTGTAAGGGTGTATTCAGTGTCCAAAATAAAAATGGGTTTCATAATGAAAATAAAAATTGTTAATTAATTTTTCATAATGAAAGGTGTAAATGTGTTGAAATGACTATTTTAACATGTTGTGAAACGTAAAATGTTCCAATGAGGAAAGGATCATGTTGTAAATAAGAACTGGTTTGAATATGTGTTGACTAATAACTTGTGATTGAGTAAGTTGGTTAACCCATGTTGACCATGACTAGGATAGGTAAGATAGAGGGTTTTGTTCTAAGTGGGATGATGAACTTTGGGGTAAAGTATGAAGAACAGTATGTTTGAGGTTGATCGTGTGGGATCTTTCTATCTATTATTAAATACAATTGTTAATTATTCAATGTGCCGAGTGAATGGAATATTTGGAATGATAATGTTTGGGTTTTATGTTGGGTATCCTTGGTGTTGTTGGTTTGACCATTGTAAGCATGGGCTAGGGTAGTGAGAGTGCCCGAGTGGATATTTTGGGCTTGGATTGTGAGGCCTTTCCGATCATGATCTGACCTAGGTGGTGTGTCTAGGGAACCCTTGGTACGGTTGTGGCCTTTGGGTTTTGAGGAGTTGTTTGGAAATGTGAGTGAGGAAACTCTCACGGTTCGTGACTATATGGAGTTAATACTGGACATGAATGATGGTTCCTGGGTCATGGTGACCTTGTGAGTAGAGAAATTGTCATTTGTGACTAGAATTCTGGGAAGAGGATTTTCCGGAGTGCCGATGAATGTGTACACCTTTTTTGTGGAACCTAGAGATGATAGTTGTTTCGTACGCAAAGCATTGTGTGCATTGGAATGGGATTGAGTGTTACATTCATGCACTTTTCTTCATTTGTGTCATGATAAGTGTGGTCTGGAGAGAGGGCTGTTGGCTTATCCAAGTTGTGACTGTAGTCAAGGGAGTTGCTTTTGTTCAACCATCAAGGTGACCTATTAGGGAGTTCAGACAAGTCTTCTAGTTCATTTGGGTGTGTTTCACACATGTGGAAGTTTTCAACATTGAAATTGGGATATAGAGTGCTTCTTGGTGTAGTTTTGTGATGTAAGGATTAGTTGTATGGTTGATGGTCTAGTTGTTCCTGGTTCTTTCATAAGGGCACCCTGTTTTTTTTATAAGATTTAAGGTTTGTTTCGAATGGATATATCACTCGAATGCCTGACTCACCTATTTGAGTGCAGATTAATGGAGGTTTGGAAGTTGTTTTGAACAGAGGCGATAAGGTTGGCTAATGTATGGTTATATACTTTCGTTCAATGGTGAAAACTGAGGTAAGGGTGGTCATGTGGATAAACATGTTTGTATGAATGGCTTGGCTGTGGAGCGATGGTTGACCCTGGTTAGAAATCACACCTAAGTGGTGATGGATAAGTGTTGACGTAGCATGCTAAGTAGGGAAGCCCAAGATTCCTACCAGGTCTTGGTGTCCCATAGCTTGACATCAGAAATAGATAAGTTGGTGGTGGTGTTCTTCAATGACTTCTTAGCGTACCTCAGCTAGTGACAAGAATTCCCAACATCTTGACATTGTCCTAGGTATGTTGAGAAGCTTTGTCTCTCTCCAAGAGACATGGAGGAGTTTGGTTGGATGAGGGAAATCATGGATTTTACGCACAAGGAAGTGGTATGTTCAGAGTTTGATGATGAGATATACACCCTCGATGGCATAGGGTGAGGACCACAGGATGAGCTAAATGTTAAAAAATGCCATGGGTTTTATTCACAAAATCCAAGAATGGGAACTGGGTGACGTTCATTCTCTTATTTTGGAAAAAAGGCTGGATGGCCATATCTAAGTTTGGGTCTCGGTTTGTGATCAGTTTTAAGATATAGTTGTTGGAATACCCCATAGAAAGGAAATTTAACAACACTCCTAAGGTGGGGAGTGATGAATCGACCTTGGAATTGGGAAGGAGAACATCAAGATGGAGTAGTGACACAGGGGTATCAATGTGGAACCAATGAGGTGCATGTTAGGTTCCATGGAGAGGCATGTGGGACTTGGATGTGGTGAAAAATGATCCATGTGTTGGATTGAGATCAGGGTGGTTCCATGTGAAGATTAGGTTGTCTAAGATGAGTCATAGAAGGGTGTGGTTGGATATGGAAGCAGGTTGTGGAAATAGAGGTAGGGTTCTATGACTCCAATGAAGGATGGGGTTAGACTCAGGTAATTTTACCTTGTGTGGTTTTGGGAACATTGTGAATTTGGTTGAACCATGGCTATGTGATGTGGTGTCATGCCAAGGTTGAATTATATGATAGTCTAGTGGGCGGTAATATTACGATAATGAATTCTACTAGAATTTAGGAAACGAACTCAGTGGGAGTGTGGAATGATAATGATAGACTTAAAGTCAGTGCACACTATGGGAAGGTGAGAAAGGGGCAGCATACCATCATTGGAAGCTGGGTGTTCTAAGGAAAGCTAGTCGAAGTTGGCCCGACCTGAGATGGTAAACATTAATGGGTGAGGTGAGAGTGACCCACCTCCGGGCTTATGTTGAAGCAAAGAGAACCTTTTTGGAAATGAATTTGTAACTGAGTGAGGTCAGGATGATCTATTCCTTGAATGGATAGTATAGTGATGTCTTCCCACTGGTTTGACAGTGCGACTAGATTCCATGGCAGGGTAATTCTTCTATGGATGCTTGGGCATGGTGCGTTTGAACATGTTAGCCGATGTGGAAGTTGGGTTGAGTTATGATGGTAATTCATCTATGGAGGAGGTTCCACGTAACCAAAATTGGTGAAGATAACCATACAAGATAAATGGTTGGTTGACAAATTGAGTGATGTTTCTGGTTGAAAGGACTCGAGTAGTTACCGTTCGGGTGAGTTAGCCCTAGTAGAGAGCCTCAACATGAGTTTAGTTGGTCAAGTACCTGATAGTGTTGAGTGGCATTTAGTTGTATGGTTGTGGAATGAAATATTCAAGAAATGTGGTTGGAAGGGTCGTGTATTTTCCTCCAGGTGATACTGGGTTGGGTCACAATTAGATTTAGGTGAACAGAAAATAACTACAAGTGAATTGGGAAGTCACAACATGGGCCCTAGTGGATGGGTCGTGACAAAGTGGTATTATAGGAGTCGGTTCAACAAAATAAATAGGACTCTGATCTTTTCTATGTGGCAATAGTGTTAAGTGTTATGAATGTGGTTTTCGGTTTGGGGAATCCATTGTTGGTGCGGCAGCTGACGTATTAATAAACCAACACCCTGAATTATGATTTCTGAATTTTTTCATTGAAATATTGAATGCATGTGTTTTTGGAAGTGTTTTTCCTTAGTTTCATTGGATTTAACTCACCATGTATAAATTAAAGACATCGGAACACCTGTTCCTTATCAGGATTCCGCCATCTAGATAGCATGATAGGATTCCTGAGAGAGTACATGATGACTGCCCACTAAGTGACGAGTCCTTAGTGTAGGACCCTCTTCAGCGTTAGCACCTTCGGGTGGGGTACCTGCCATACCACTGCCCATTGGTCAATAGTTACAACTGGCAGTACCGGTAGAGGACACATGTAGGCCTAGTGCATTACACGTGATTCAGCATCAGATACCCTTATGTTCCGAGGCGAGCCCGACTCATAGGAGACTATGGATAGTCCTGAGAAGGTGGCAGTGTTTCCATATAGCTAGGGAACCATTCGATCAGATGGCGGTCCTGGTAGAGAGCCTTCTATATAGTTCAACAGATCGATGATAGGGTTTAGGTTACCCTGATCATGCGAGGAGGTGAATTTTCTTTGTACAAGCTTGAGAACCTTCATCAAATAAGGGGGTCTCCTTCAATAAAGAGCTAATGGATGATAGTTCCCTAGAGCTTCTACAAATTCGGAAGGATGACATGTTGGTAGCTGGGTATTCATCAAGGTGTACCGACCATTCTAGGTACACGATGAATATAGTAAATTCAGTGCTTTAGGGATTGGACCTCTGAACGAGGTGTGTTTATGGACATCGAATCAATAAATATTTGTCTATTCATTCCTACTTATGTTAGGGTTCTAAAGATAAACTTTGTGGTTGAATGTTCTTTGGCTGAGTGAATACAGATAGTGAATGTTAGTAGTGTGAAATCAGGAAACTGATGCTAGTCTCAAATATTTGGGCATGTAAAATGTTTGTCGAAGAGCAAGTGATAGGGATAGATGAATTTTCATTAAAGAAGATGTGTAAGAGTATGTAGGAGAGCCGCATGAGGGGTACACAGTTAATCATGTTACAACCCCCACCCCAATACAGTTCCCACAAGGAACAAGGAGCTGGAGGAAAGAGGAAGGGAGCTACTGCATGCGGTCAAGGAGTAAGACCCAATGGATCCAAGAATGATTCAAGCTTTGGTCTGTATCCACTACAAGATTCCGTATTAATAGACATAGGTGCCAATAATTCTTTCTTTCCATGAATATTCATCAAGATATAGAGTTTATGTTTAAACTGAAAACTTTACCATTAAGTCTGCATATACCTTTGGGATGAGACTTGATAATCACACTTATGCTAATGATGTGATCTGGCCCATGAGGTGAGAGTTTTGGTTGGAACCTCATGGTGGAAGCATCGAGGCCATTCAACATTAGTTTGGGTATGGACTAGACATTCACAGTTCATACTCAGATTGATATTATTGGAAAAAAAATGTGGTGGTTTATCTACAACATTGGAATGGGTTTTTCCTTGGTTGGTGAAAAAATGGAAACCCAGGAAGCACAGTATGAACTCATGAAAATGAGGGTGCAACCGATCACTCTTGAGTCGGCCAACCTTACCCTCGTGGAAACTAGATTTTGGTGTTTTTAGTTCCTAACAGGTGTAGAAGAGTGTGGGGAGATCTTTTCAAAAGTTGTTTCTAGGATTACCTCCTTGAAGGTATAAATACTCCTTCTTTGGTTAGGTACTACTTGAGTTTTGAACCATAATTCTCTAGGGTAGAGACACCCTTGACATATTTGATGAAGAAAATGGAGCCTTTCATGTGGATAGTGAAGTGTCAGACGAGCATTCAGGAGATGAAACAATGATGATGTCTAGAGTTTATCCAAGACTATGACCTAGATATATTCTACAATCCTAGGAAGGGGAATGTGGTAGAAGTCACAATCAACAAGAGGCATGATCTACAACTGATGCGTGAGGCATCATTGCAACTAATAGAACTGTGGATATCCTTCGTGGATAAAGATGGAGAAGCTTACCTCTAGTCTATGACTGTCACTCCCCCAATTCTTTTGAAAATTTAGGAGGCACATCTTAGGACATTGAATGTGAAGCCCGACGTGCTCAGATATCCTCTGGACAGTCTCCTGAATGATTTTCTAAAGTTGGGGAGTATGTCATCATTTTTTGAGGGTGTACCATGGTGCTAGTGATCCTTTTTGAGGAGGAATTGAAGGAAATACATAAAACACATTTAATGGTACATATTATAGTACAGAATATGTAGCAGGACCTTTAGCATTTGTACTGGTGGCCAGGGATGAAGGAACTAGAGGTAGAGTTTGTATCACTATGACTCACTTGTCACCAAGTGAAGACTACAAATATCTGGTAGAATTATTATGCTAACAGCAGGTAGAGACCTTTGGATATGAGTAGGGAGACGATTTCCTCTTGAGGGTCTCACCTTGACGAGGTTTATGGAGATTTGGAGGATGCGACAAGTTATCATTCAGGATTATCAGAACATTTTTTATACTTCGGAGGATTGGTGAGGTTGTATACCACTTGGCACTTCCACCATAGTTCGAGAGGGTGCATGACGTCTTCCACGTATCATAGCTGAGGAGATACGTGCATGAACCATCTCAAATTATCTACCACATTGAGATAGACTTTTATGATGGGGAAACATTCATGGAGGTTCCAGAAGAAATTGAGGATCGACAGGAGTAGGTCCTTCAGGGGTGGTCGATACCTATGATTTGTGTTCGCTAGCAACATGGGAACCTCTAGAAGTGAGCATGGGAGCGGGGGGCTTGGATTGGTGCTCAGTACCCCATTTTGTTCGCCTTTTCTATGTTGGGGCTTTCGGGGATGAAAATATCTAAGATGGGGAGAATGTAATGACCTATATTTCCATGTAAATTTTTTATTATATGGAAATATTTAGGGTATGCGAAAATTGAAAGTACATGATTCCAAGGCACAATGTCCCTATAATGAATTTCTGAACTTTTTTAGATATGTTCAGTAAACGTGTGAGAAAAATTTTCTAACTTTTGAACTGGTGCTCTGATAAAAAATATGAGGCCACTATTGAATCTGATGTGGTGAGCTTACTTTAAGGGAGGCTTCATTTAGACCGTAGTAGATATGTAGAAAAATTTAATTTTTGGTAATTTTAAAATAATAAACAAAATAACATTGTTATTTTTTTCGTTTTCCTCCAATGGACAAGCAGAAACATGGGACCAACGATGTGTCAAGACAACAAATGACTTGAACTTTTAATCCTACGTAAAAAATGTTGGGAAATTTGGAAGGTTCCTAATTAATACGCCCACATTAAATTCTAACATCGTTATTTACCCTACCCTAGTCCTATTTATATAGAGCTTGGTGAGAGGCATCAGCACTGATTCACCAAATAACGATGTGCTGAACAAGTGCCAAGATGCCAAACCCTTGGAGAACAGAGCCAGTTATGGTAAGTGGTGACAAGCGACACCAAAAACCCAAACTGAATATCGACGATAAAGTGACATCATTGGAGGCTAGTTGTGGGGGACGACGAATACCAACCCACATCCTCAACCACAAGTATTTTTTCATCATAATTGAGGTAGGTTTTACTTTTGGTTTTAATTTCAAGAGTTGTAAAATTATTTTTCCTCCCTCGTGTGGATTACAAGATAACGCAGATGGCACGAGCCTAACGAACTTGGCCTGAATCCTCCGCTACCTTGCTACCCTTGAGTTCTTCTTGGATGACACCTGGCGCAATGACACCGTATGGCTACGATGGAGGAGGTGCACCATTGTTCACTACCAGAGGAGGTCACGGAACTATGTAACAATGGTCAACACATCGGTTGGAACCAACAGGTTACGGAGGAGGTGTGGTGCGATGTCACGTGCTGTCGGTGTCCATGGGGCCATGACCGAAGTCGCGGCAGATGAAGGTGGTGGTCGGCACATTAGCCGCCCATGAGGGAGGTGGTGGCGCACCCATGTCGCCGGAGGAAACGGCGGCGACTCGTCATTCATGGCAGTCAGAAGAGGTGTCCAACACACCGGACGACTACGGAAGGGATGGGCGGCGTGACTAGTGTGCAACCGGAGGAGAAGTGGCTCTGACGCCATGGCGAAGGGACCCAAAATGGGTCCCATGGTGACCTGGCAGTGCACTTAGGCACTGCCACTTCATTTTCCAAATGGGGGAACCCCCCCCCCCTCGTGGTAGCTTTGTGGACCCCCCATCACTAGGCCATGCTACTCGCGGGTTGCGCTCCACCACGGGCCATGTCGCGCCACCGGTGGTCCGCCCCCTTTTGAGCTGGGCCACACCCTTGCAGATCGGGCCACCCCCTTATGGGTCAGGCTATGCCCCTTGTGGGCAAGGCTACGACCCCCTTGCGGGCTGGGAGGAATCTTAGCTTAGCGGGTCAAGCCCACGGTGGCCTAGCTCAGTCAGGTCGGACACGGACCGGGTCGGGTCGACCGCGAACTTGGTTGGTTAGACCTGGTCAGACCTAACCCAGGCCCAACCAGACCTAGAAACAGTTAAAGGGCCATATATTGAGAACTGGACGTCTGTTTGATGAACCGTATGTAGTGATGGTACTCTTAGAGTGATACGGTCCTTTTTGTCTGCTCCACTTGAGTTATGGAGACAGTTAGAGTATGACTGGGTTGGATTTAACCCGAATCCAATCCGTCTCTCAGAACTAATACATTTATAACTCACAGACCATAAGTTTGATTGAAGCACCTTCTATTGAATTGGAACCCTTTCAACATGAAGGTCCTTTGGGTTACTAATTTCTAGACCTTAGTGGTAGTCTAGGTATGACCAATATGTTGGGGGTTAGATTCTACGGAATTTGAGTGCACTGAGTGTGAGGAATCCATTGGCTGGCTATAACACGATGATAGAAAATCAATCCTGTGTGGGTCAACATCTATAGATCCTATGTGGGTCACCATCTATCAGATCCTGTGTGGGCCAGCCCTCAATGATCATGTGTGGGTTAGTGCATACCAATATTGCATGGGTCAGCGGGTGTTAGTAAAAATCAATCCTGTGAGGGTCAGATATTGTTTGGGTCAGTTGGGGTTATTACATATCGATCCTATGTGGTTAATTAGTAGTGCCTCTGAATAGAATAAGATGATCTTGCTTACGACTAATCATTTATACTACTGTATATAAGTTATACCTCGTGTGAGCTGATTGTTTAACCATCATGGTGATAACATCATGGTGTTACCTATGTGGTAATTCTACCTTTGTGGTGTTACCTGTGTGGTACTTCTACCTTTGTTGTTTTACTTGTGTGGTGCTTCTATCGTTGTGGTGTTACCTTTGTGGTACTTCTATCTTCATGGTGTTACTTGTGTTATAATTCTACCTCTTTTGTGTTACCTATGTTGTACTTCTATATTTATGGTATTACCTGTGTGGTGCTTATATCTTTGTGGTGTTACCTATGTGGTACTTCTACCTTCATGGTGTAAAATATGCGGTACTTATATCTTTTGGTGTCACTTGTTTGGTGCTTCTATCTTTGCGGTGTTACCTATGTGGTCCTTATATCTTCATGGTGTTACATCTGTGATACTTCTACCTTTGGGGTGTTACATGTGTGGTACTTCTATCTTTGTGGTGTTACCTATGTGGTGCTTCTCTCTTTGTGGTGTTACCTGTGTGGTACGTTTACCTTCATGGAGTTATTTTCATGGTGTTACATGTGTGGTACTTCTATCTTTGTGGTGTTACCTATTCGGTACTTCTACCTTCACGGTGTTACCTTCGTGGTGTTATCTTCGTGGTGTTTCTTGTGTGGTACTTCTATCTTCATAGTGTTACCTATGTGGTACTTCTACCTTCATGTTGTTATCTTCATGTCGTTACCTGTGTGGTACTTCTATCTTTGTGTGTAACCTGTGTGGTACTTCTATCATTGTGTTGTTATCTTTGTGGTACATCTACCATCGTGGAGTTACCTTTGTGGTATTTATCCCTCATGTATGAGATGAGTATGTCTTGATAACATAAGTATTTTAATGGGCATATACCTAAGTAGTGTTGATATCTATTTCTTTGTTCTTTTAGATTAAGGTATTTCATTTTGGTATTTCTATTGTGGAACTCAGGGAGACCTACAGGGGTCTCGGGGTCCCTACTGAGTATTTTTATACTCTCCCTTACATAGGCTTCACCCACACCTTGTTGTGTCTTATGCAGATGATGATCAGCGGGGCTGAGACTTGAGGGCGCCAAGACCATGTGGTACTCAGAGGGGACGGGATGACGTGGAGTGTTGTGGAGACGAACTGTACCTACCCTTCATGTAGGAATCTCGGTGGATGATCTTGGAGCTATTATGTACTTTTTAGTTGTATTTTTACTTCTCAGTTCTGATTGTAATTTTTCAGTTGGTCTTATATTCCGGACCCCTCTACTTTTAACACTCTTTTTACTACAGAATATTACTCGTGGTTTCTTTTTGATGTGTTCTTGGACTGTGTGTCTGTATAGGTTAAAAGGCAATGCATTTTTGTTTTAGGGACACACCTTTCTGATGCAAGTCACTAGCTCCTGGCATATGGAAGGCGGTCTTGGGGTAGTCACGGCAGAGGTCCTAGGGGATGGGTTGTGACAAATTATATTATTATTAAGAATGAATACATTTCATCTATAATATCTAAGCTATTTCTTTCCTTTTGTTATATAATAAATATAGTTATTTTTTTGAAATATATAAAGAAAAACATGAGTCATGGTATAGCATGAAGTACATATGATATTAGTCTAAAAATATCATGAAACAAGATATTCTAATAATATAGAGTAGTTTAATTTCTCATTTTAACTACCCCAATTGGTTGTGGAGTATTCGATGTTGAACACTATGTTTATTTATAATCACATAAAAAATATCCAAAATAATGATTCATAAATTCTTCAATTTGTTAAATATAGATTATGGCTAAGTTTATGATTTTATCACTTTTATTAAGTAATAAAACATTTAAAATAACATCAATTAATCATAAATATATTTCATAAGGAATATCATAGTGAATATGGTATACTCAAAATCTAAAAAAGTATACGCCTTTAATAATATTAGATTTTATGGGTATGAAAATAAGATTGTTCACAAACTATTATTGTATAGATGATGATATTTCAATAATTAGTTTAAATAAATACTTTTATTTCATTTAAAATTTTTCTAGATCATAATATTAATTAAAATTAATCTTATGTATTTTATATTCCATTATAAATTAAATCATTTAATGTTTATCCATTGTTCAAACATTTTAGTGTCTATATTTTTATGGGAAGTCAACTTATTATACCAAACTAAAATAAGGAAAGGAATATTTTATAATTTCATTTAAAAAATATCCAAATTCCTTGATTGTTTTGATTTGGTTTGAAGGGAATTACCAATCAACACAAGCTGGTGAAAAGCTCCTGGGTATTTCAAACAATGAAATTAAAATGATTTCTCCAAAAAACAAAAAACATAAAAAGATATGTTGGGAAATGAAAATAAAAATTAGGCATAAACTGAGATAAAAAATAAATGAAAATACCATGGAATAATATAAACCATTAGAATAGGGTTGATACATCTAATAAGAATTGAAATCAGAAAAAAAATCCCATGACATCTCCATGTGTGGGTGAGGTAACTCCATAGAATTTAACTCCATAACTCAAAACCAAAAATATAATAACAATTATTAAACCCTGATAATTAATAAACTTATAATATATATATATATAATCATTATCTAAAATACATGGGCACCGTTTAACTGGTGCTCAGATTACAAATCCAAGGGCACCATTGTATCTGTAGCGTCAGGATTCGCTTAAGGGAGGATTCACTTCAACCATAGTAGGTCGGGAGAAAAAGATGGATTTTGGTCTTTTAAAAGAATAATAAAATGATAATGTTATTTTATTTCTCTCCATTTTCTTTTCCTGCAACAGACATGTGGCGGTGGGGGAACCAACGACACTACAAGCCATTAAATATATTGACTCCCCTTTACTCATGTAATTGCACCGTTGGAATTAGGAAGGTTCCATAATTAAATGAACCCTATTAATTCCATGTGCATTACTCACCCTCCACCTATACTATTTATATGGAGATCTAGGAGGAGTGTTGGCATGACTTCACCATGAAATGAAGCTCTGGAAATGTACTGTGATTCCAACCACTTGGATGACAAGATCAGTTCCAGCAAACGGTGACTACTGCCACTGAATCTTGAACTGATGACAACGACTAAGGAGTTCGGTCAATCGTCGTCAGCGAACGTCTAATCATGGTATTGGGTTTATTTTGAAGTTGTATTTGATGAATTAAATCCCCTCACGCTTGCTATCACATTAACCTCAAGGGAACATGTCAAATGAACAAGGCATGAACCCTCATCTGCTTCTCTAATCTTCCGTTCTTCAGGGATATTTTCCTCAAGTTGGCGATAGCTTGAATTAGCGGGTCATGTTTTGGTTATGAAACCCCGGGAGAGACATAGGTGTATATGGCACCATGAACAGACCACTAGAGCTTGTTCGGTGTACTGTAGAAGAAAATTGCTAGCGTTCCATGTTAGCAGTGGCCGATGGTGGCTAGAGGAGACCTGTGGAAACAGGATGAGGGGGGTGGAAGGCGGCGCACGATGGCACGCCCTGGTGGTCGAAGGCGGCCTAACAGATCTGGCCACAGAGGATAGAATGTGAGGTGCCTGAAGGCAACGCCAGTGGTGGAAGGGGGGTCGCGGAGAAGCCGCGACCAGTGGGCTGCGACAGGAAGAGGCGACACGGCCTCGTGCTGCACCATGTTGGAAGAAGACGGCCGGCCGAATTGCTGACCGTTGAATCACGGTGGGGCAGCACCCCACCGACAGGCCGAAACAGCCCCGCAAGCGTAGGGGCAGCGGTAAGCAACGATCCTCCTTTAGGCAGACCGAGTCATCGAGGGCCGGTGTGGGATGGTCAAGCAGGCCAAACCCACCCTGTGGGCCGAACCTGCGACCCAAAGGCCCAACATCGGTCGGCCAAGCCCCACCCAGCGGGCTAGGCCGACCATAACCCGGGCCCGTGAACCGAACAAGGTCATCCAGGACAGCCCTGACTGAATTAGCAGGGTTGACCTTTAACGGTCTGGAACAAGGTGGGGTCAGGTAAATCATGGGATCAGTTGCGTCAGAACGTTCTGACAGAGTTGGATCGAGCCTAGACCAAACGGGTCCCTGATTAAAGAAACAATCATAACTGAAGAACTGGTTTGTCCATTCGACACGATAACATTGGAATTAGGGTTTTTTTGCGAAGCGTTCCCCTTGGCATATTCCTGTGGGGCTGACCAAGCTGGGCCGGAAGGAGGTGTGATCACCTCCCCATTTCACAAAAAGGCATGTAACTAACATACTAGGTGTCTGATTGAGGCATCGTTTGTGGCATAAGGATCCTAGTGAAAAGGAGGTCCTTTTGAAATACTCCACAATAATTTTTTAGAATTTTTGAGTATGGCTGGGTTGGATCAACATCAAATCCTACCTGCCCTCAGCACTAAAATGTCAATAACATACAAACTGGGCGTCCGATTGACACACAATATTTTTCATTAGGACCGATATTATGTGATCTATCATCATGTTACATCTTCATGGGACTTTGTTCTTGTTGAAATATGAACTATGTTTTGAGGAGTGGATCTCCCAGAATCAAGTGTGCTATGAGTGGGAATCCAGTGGTTGGCTATGAGGAAGAGGATGGAAACAGATCATTCGGAGGTTAGTATCAAAAGATCCTATGTGGATTAGCACCTATAAAACATATGTGTACTAGCACTGAGAAATCCTATCTGGATCAGCACTCATCGACCTTGTGTGGATCAGCATCTTGCGACCCAATGAGGACTAGCCTTAGAACAACCCATCGTGGATCAGTGACATGCCTATCCTTTGTAAATCAGATCCTGTTTTGGTCAGCGCTCAGTAATCCTGTGTGGGTCAGCACATACAAATCCTATGTTGGTCAGATCTTGTCTGGGTCATTGCGGCAGTTAGTACCTATCGACTCCGGGTGGGTCAGATCCTGTGTGGATCATTGCGAAGGCTAATAACTATCGACTCCGAGCCAATTGGTTCCTATGTGGTTCATTGCAGTGGTTAGTACCTATCAATCCAATGTGGGTCATAATTCATATGATCAGTAGCAGTGCCTCTTGACAGAATTAGATGATTTAGCTTTGTGACTAATCATTTGTACTTCTATACATCATTAATACCTAGTATGAGCTGAGACTCTGTTTGAGATATGTTTATTTCTTTTTTCTTTTTGATTGAGATCATGCATTTTGGTTTTCCTTTGTAGAATTATGTGAGACCTTCATGGTTCTTAGGGTCCCAAATGAGAATTATTATACTCACCCCTACATGGGCTTCACCAATAACTTGTTGTATCATTGCAGATGATGAGGAGCTAGGCTGACGCTTGAGGGAGCAAAGACTAGGCGTTATACTGAAGAGACGGGATAACGTAGAGTGTTGTAGAGACAATATATACCAACCCTTTAGGTAGTATCCTTGGAGGATGATCCATGATTTTTTTCTCTTTTCAGTTTTACTTGTACTTTTCAGTTGGGATTGTATTCTGGCCCCATTAATTTTAGTACAATTTTTACTACATCAGTTTACTTTGTGGTTGTTTCTTGATGTGTTCATACATTGTGTGTTTGAAGTGATTAAAAATAAAATTACATCCCAATATAGGGATATAACTTTTTTGTTCTAGTCACCAACCCCTAACCTTTGGAAGGTGGGCTTGGGGTAGTCACGACATGGGCCCCGGGGGATGGGTCGTGACAAAGTAGTATCAGAGGAGTCGGGTCTTCCAAAGAACTAGGACTCGGATCTTTTCAATGGCTTAATAGTATTATGTGTTTTTAGTGTGGTTTTTAGTTTGATGATTCCAATGTGGTGCAGTGGCCAATGTATCCATACACCATGATCATGATTTATGATTTCAGAATCGGTTCATGAAAACACATATTGTGTGTGTTTTGGAAATTTTTTTAATGGTTTCTTTGGAGTTAGATCACCATGTAAAACATAATGATCATAGTGCTCCTATTCCTTATTAGGATGACTCTGAGTAGACAGTCATCTAGATTTCCTAATTGAGTACAGGATGATGGCACATTGAGCGATGAGGCCTCGGTTTAAGGTCCCCTTATGGGATTAGCACCATTTGGTGTTGTAACAGCAGCACCCCTACCTATTGGGCAGTCTTTTCCACCAGCTCCACTAGCAGATGGTGCACGCCGACTGAGCGCGTTTCATGAGTTTCATTGGTGGAAGCCCCCAAGGTTCTTAGGCGACAAATATTCCCAGGCAGTTGAGGACTGGCTGGAAGTTGTGGCTTGATTTTTCACCTAGTAGAAACACCACTAAAGAAGATGGTGGTCCTAGATACTAGTCTATTTCAGTGCATGACCATTAGGATGGTCTGTAGGGTGAATAAGATTCAGAACATGGACCGTTTCCCAATATGGTACCTTCAGGTAGTGTGCTAGCTATATCACTGCCCATTGGTGGCCAGTATCACCTGGCGGAACTGGTAGAGTACACATCTACGCTTAGTGCCATACAAGATTTTCATCACCAGATTCCCATCAGGTTTTCAGGTGATCCCAAATCATATGTGGTTAAGGACTAGATTGATGAGGTGGCCGAGTTTCCATTGAGCCAGGGCACCATTCGATCGGATGGCAGTTCTAGTAGAGAGCCTTCTACGAGTTTTAGTAGAATGATTATAGGGTTTAGATTACCCTAATCTTACGAAGGGATATCTTTTTGGTGGGCCATCTTCAGTATTTCCCACAGAGAAGGGGGTCTCCTTCCATAGAAAGCTAATGGGTGAGTGTTCTCTTGAGCTTCTATATCTTCAATATGACGACATGGAAGTAGATGAGTATTCATCATGGCATACCAAATATCTTAGATACTTGATGAATATTGTACGGTCAGTGTTTCAGGGCTCGAACCTCTGAGTGAGGTGCGTTTATGGACATCTGATCCATAACAATTACTTTATGCATTTATACTTATGTTAGTGAGCTAGAGAGAAACTTTTTGGTTGAATATTCATTGTCTAAGAGGATACATCCAGTGAATGTTAACAGTGGGAATGTAAGAAACTGATGCCAGTCTAAGAGACTTGGTCATGTAAAATATTTTAGTAAGAGGAAGTGGTAGGGACATATGAATCTGTAGGGAAGCAGAAGTGTAAATGAAGCTTGGAGAGAAGAATGAGGTGTCATACTTTTCATCATGTAACAACCCCCCATGTGGTCCCCACTAGGATCAGGGAGCTAGAGGACAGGGGAAGGGAGTAGATACATGCGGTCAAGGAGTGTGACCCAAGGTCTCCAGGAATGACTCGAGGTATGATCTGTGTCTACTAATAGCTACCATATTAATAGAAATAGGAACCAATCATTCCTTCATACCCTGAATCTTGTTCAAGACCTATAGTTTCCTGTTAAGATGATGACTTGACCCTTACGTCTGGAGATACCTTTGAAAGGAGACTCTATAATCAAACTTATGCTAATACTGTGATCTGACCCTTAAGGAGAGAAATTCAGTTTAAACCTTTGGGTGATAGCCTCGAGGCCTTATAAAGTTAGTTTGGGTATGGGCTTGAAATCCACAATTCATACATAGATTGACTATTTTAGACAAAAAGGATGTAGTGTATCTACAGAGTTGGAAGGAGGTTTTACCTGGTTGGAAAAAATGGAAACCCAGGTAGCATAGGATAAACTCATGCATATGAGGTTGTTGCCGATAACTCTTGAGTCGACCATCCTTACCCTTGTGGCAGCAGAGTTTTTAATTTTAAGATCCCAACATTTGTGGCAGATTGTGGGGACACCTTTTCAAATGATGTTTATAAGATTACCTCCATGATGGGAGAGGGTCTTTTACATGGGTTGGGTACTACTAGGGATTTTTACCTAACATCTCCAAGGTAGTGGAACCCTTTTATGCTTTGAAAAAGAAGGGGGAGCCTTTTCTGTGGAAGGAGAAGTGTCAGAAAATATTTTAGGATATGAGACAGATACTGATGAGTTCCCCCATCTTGAGGCTAATAGAAGCGGGCGTTGGGTATACAGTCTACTGAAATTCATCAATAACAAAATTGGGTGTTTCCTAACACAAGAGTGAGATGTGATTGCCTACGGATCATGACAATTGATACAACACGAGCAGAAAAACGATACCCATGACCTGGAGTTAGCAGTTGTGTTCTTTGCATTGAAGATGTGGTGACACTACTTGATGGTTGAATGGTGTACTGTTTACTCTAATCACAATAGACTCATGTATAAATTCTTATAGAAGGACATGAAATAGAGACATTGATGATGGAAAATGTTCCTCCAGGAATATGACATTGGGATAGTCTATACTCCTAAAAAGGGGAATGTTGTAGAAGGCACACCCATCAAGAGTTCTTGTCTAAAGCTATTGAGTGAGGCATCAGAGAAGTTAGCCGCACTGTAGATATCCTTCATGGATAATGATGGAGCAGCTTATCTCCATTCTATGACAATCAGTCCCCCAATTATTTAGTGAGTTTAGGAGGCACAGCTTTGGGACGTTGACTGTCAGGCCCGACGTGCTCAAATATCCTCAGGATGGTCTCCTGATGAATTTTTTGAAGGTGGGGAGCACTTAGTGCTCATTAGGGGATGCACCATTGTAACAGTGATGCTTTTTGTGGACTTATTGAGGGACTTCCGTACATCCCCTTTAACGGTACATCCTAGACTGGTGAAGATATACCAGAACCTCCTGCATCAGTTCTGGTGTCCAGGGATGGAGGAAGCAGTGGAATATTTTTTATCACAAAGACTCACTTGTTAGAAAGTGAAGACTTCATAGAGATGGTAATGACTAATTCCAACCGGGTGCATAATTTTGTCAATGTGTCACAGCATAGGAGATCTATGCAGGATCCATCGCACGTTATCGACTAGAGCAAGTTGGAATTTGATGATGGGGAAATTTTTACAGATTTTCCTGTGGAGATAGTGGATCTACAGGATCGAGTCTCTCATGTATGGTCAATCCCTTTGGTGTGTGTTAGGTGGAATCATGGGAACATCCAGTAGATCACATGAGAACGAGAGGATCAAATTCATTCTCATTACCCTCATTTTTTTGATTTTCCATTTTTTTGACTTTCGGGGACGCAAATCCTTAAGGTGTGGAGAATATAATATCCCAGAATATCTGTATAATTTTTTTAATTATATAGAATTATTTTGAGACCACGAAAGCTGATGGCATGAGATTCTGAGGCCCGATGTACCTGTAATGATCCGTTAAAAAATGTTATGTTTAAAATAGCGTGCATGAATGGTTTTCCTAAAAAAGTAGAATAACTCATAAACGGGTGATCAGATCATAAATCTATGGGCACCTTTATGTTTAGGATAGCGGGTCTACCCTAGGCGCGACTTAAGTTTAGTCGGTGAAAGCCTTCGGTGAGAAAACTCGAAAATGGAATATTCATAAATAAAATAATTAAATAAAGTTATTTTATTTTCCAAATTCTTAGAACTCAAGAACAATGACTCATATTAAAAACATCAGACCACCGCTGAGCTCATGAGGGTATGATTTATTTACGTAGGTACTGACATTGGTCGGCACATTCCAACTACGGAAGTTATCATTCGACCGTAAATAAAATAATTAAGTACCAATTATTTTATTGTTAAAATCCATAACTTCTAAATTGTAACTCTAATTGAAAATACGAGAGTACCATTAAGTACTTTGAGAAATTTTTACCTTAGGCAGAGCCTATCCTCGACCGAAGTGGGTCAGGGGTGATAGTTAATAATTTTATGAACATTTTTTTGGAACATTTAGTAAACACACGGGTGGCATTTTGTAACTTTTCAATCGGTTCTTGGATTAAAAATATGAGGGCATCATTGAATCTGCAGCACCATGATTCACTTAATGGAGGATTCACTTTGACTGTAGTAGTTCGGGAGAAAAAAAAATGATATATTTAGGACTTTACAAAAAAAAATTACAATGTTTTTTATTTCTATCCTTTTTATTTTCATCCAATGGACTAGCGGTGGTGGTGGAACCAACAATACATCAAACCATTAAATTGATCGACTGCCCTTTATACGTGTAACTGCACCATTGGAATTAGGAAGGTTCATTAATTAAAAGTGCCCTATTAATTGCATTTGTGTTAGTCACCTTCCTCCTATCCTATTTATATAGAGCTCGAGGAGGGGTGTTGGCATGCCTTCCCCAAGTGAAGAAGATATGGAAATGTTCCGTGGCCCTAACCACTTGGAGAAAGAAACCAGTTCCAGTAGGCGGTGACGAGCACCACCGAATCAGGAACCGACGACAATGATAAAGGAGTTCCATCAATCGTCATCAGTGAAGGTATCTTCTAGGTAGGAGGTTTATTTGGAAGTTATCTTTGATGAATAAAATCATATCCCTCTTGCTATCACAATAACATGGAGGGAGCAATCCAAATGAACAAGTCCCAAACCCTATGATATTTCGACCATGTTACGTTCTTCGGGGACAATTTCCTCAATTTGGAAGCAACGGGAATTAACGGTTCAAATTTTGATGACGGAACCCCGGGAGGGCCGTAGGTGCAGATGGAACCAATAACAGACCACCGGATCACGTTCAATGGCCCATGGATGAAAACTGTCAGTGCTTTATGTCGGTAGTGGACGACGATAGCCGCAAGAGACCCACACCAACTGGACATGGTTGGGAGAAGCCAGCACGCCGCGGTGGCCTAAGGCGGTCGGCCTGAGCCGACATCACGATACAAAAAGGGGGGACCTGGTGGAGGATTAAGAAGGGTGGCACAATGCAACTATGGCCGACGAGCCACGAAAGGAAGCGGTGGTGAATCCTCGTACTATACGGTGTTGGCAGAATCTGATCCGCTGAATGGTTGACCGTTGAATTGTGGTGGGGGTAGCGCCCAACCTGTAGGCCGAAACGGCCCTACAAGCGTGTAGACAGCGGGACAAAACGGTCTGCCTTTGGGCAGACCGAGCTAGTGCCGGCTAGACCCACCCAGTGGGATGGACCCACAACCTTGCACGCCAGACCCACAAAGCGGGCTGGACCCGCAGCCTAGTGGGCCAGCACTATTGGGTCGAGCCCCACCCGGCGGGCAGGGAAAACTGCGGCCCAGGCCGGCTAACTGAACTGGGCCGACCCCAAATGGAAGGACCTAGTGAACTGGGCCATACCTTAATGGGTTGAACCCAAGCGGGGTAGGTAGACCACGCGACCCATTGTTTCGGGCCAGTATGACCAAGTCGGACTGGTCCGAGACCCAACCGGCCCCCAAATAAGGAAATGCATGTAACTGATGAATAGGTAGTTTATTTGACAGGCTGTCAGTGGAGTTAGGATTCCTTCTGTGAAGTACATCCCTTGGCATATTCTGGTAGGCCTGACCGAGCTGAGCCGGATTGAGGTGTGACCACCCCCCCATTTCCTGGGATGGGATTAAACTAACAGACCGAGTGTCTGATTGATGCGATGTATGTGGAATAAGTGCCATAATCAAATGGCAGTTCTCTTGAAATAAACCAGAAAAATTTTGGAAAATTATGGATTATAGCCTTGTTGGATCGACTCCAAATCCAACCGGGCCCTAAGCACTAAAGTGCCAAAACATTGAGACTGGGCATCCAGTTAACACACCATCATTTTCATTGGGAACATTATGACATGAAATATCATCAATTTACTTCTTCATGGGACTTTTTTCCAATTTAAATACAACTGATTTCGTGAGGAGTGATTCTCCCCTAATCAAGAATGCTCTGAACTACAATCCAGTTGTTGGCAGGGAGGAAGATGTTTGAGACAGATCATACCGAGGTTAGTACTGAGTGATCCTGTGGGTGTCAGCACCATGCGAGCCTGTGTGTATCAGCACCGAGTGAGACTATGTGGATCAGCACCTAGCGATCCTATGTGGATCAACACCTCGCGATAAGATGAGGACTATCCATAGAGAGTCCAGTCATGGATCAGTGACATACCGATGCTATGTGGGTCAGATCATTTGTGGTTCAGTGCTCAATGATCCTGTGTAGGTTAGCACATACCGATCATGTGGGGGATAGATTCTGTGTGGGTCATTGAGGGGGTTAGTTCCTATCGATTCCAGGAAGGTCAGATCCTATGTGGGTCATTACGAGGGTTAGTACCGATCGACTATGGAAGGGTCAGATTCTGTGTGGTTCATTGAGAGGGTTAGTACCTATTGATCCTATGTGGGTTAGACTTCATATGGTTATATGTAGTGCCTCTTCGGTGAATAAGATGATCTAGATTACCGACTAATCATTTGTACTTCTATACTTCACTATTACATATTTTGAGCAGAGACTCTGTTTGTGCTGTGCTTATTTATTTGTGCTTTTTGATTGAGATCATTCTTGGTGGTTTGCCTTTGTGGAATTCTTTGAGGCCTTCGGTGGTCTCGGGATCACTAGTGAGTATTGTTATACTCAACCCTACATGGGCATCTCCCACACATTGTTGTATCCAGTGTAGATGGAAAGCATTTGAGTTGAGGCTTGAGGGATCTAGGACCAAGAAGTACGGGGATGAGATAGGATAACATGGAGTGCTGTGGAGACAATATATACCTACCCTTCAGGTAGGATCCTTATTGGACAATCTATGAGTTATATTCTCTTTTTAGTTGTCATTTTACTTTTCATTTGGGCTTGTATCCAGGCCCCTTTACATTCAGTACACTTTTTAATACAACATTTTACATCATGGTTGCTTCTTGTTTTGTTCATAGATTGTGTGTTTGTATAGGTTTAAAGGCAATTCCTACCCGATATAGGGAGGTTAGTTTTTAGTGTTAGTCACTAACCCTTGTCCTATGGAAGGTGGGCATGGGGTAGTAACAGCATGGGCCCCGAGGGATGGTTCAAAAAATAATTCTTTAATACAGACAGGAAATTGTGTGACATGGATGAATCAACCACAACTCAATCCTATAAATTGAGTTTCTTTAATTATTAAATGTTTAGTTTAAAATTTACACTTTTTGATAATTTATTTCACAATATTATTGCTAACATAATAATTGTTTTCTTATAAAGATGTTTTTTTGAATGAGGAGGGGATAACATCAAAATAAAAATAAATATTGTTTTTTAGTGTAATTAATAATTTTAAAAATGTAATGTTATATTGAAATGTTTTCAAATTATATCATATAATGTTTTATTCTTATATTTTTTATGTAAATTTTATTTTATTTAAATAATTTATTCATACTTTATATTTCTAATTTTGTGGTAATTTTGGTGTTGTGATATTCTATTATATCACACAACATTGCTTTTATAGTGTCCTATTACAGCACACTGTAATATTCCCATTTATCAGTGCTTCTATAAGCACTAATAATGGAAACCTCTATCAGCGCTTTTTAAGCACTAATAAAAGACCATATTATTAGCGATTCTATAAGAACGAAAAAAGGTTCCTTTATTATAACTTCTATTAACATAGACAAAGGGCCCCTTTATGAGTTATTTTTTAGTGTGGATAAAAGACATGGGCTTTTAATCTCGCTCCAATAGTTTGTACTTTTCTAGCACTGATAAAATCCATTTTAACACTATTAAAGGCCTATTTTGTAGTAGTGAATGTTATAATAAGATGATATATGATATTATAAATATGATAATATTTTTGGACTAATTTATTAATATGATTGAAACCATTATTCAGTAGGTTGGATCATGCAAAACCAAAAGGAAGCTTGAGGTAAGGGTCCTCATCTAAATTTACATTCCATTAAATTTTTTTTGTTATTATACACCAATTCTCTTTTTTTAGTGTATATACGTACCCTTTTGAATGAAATATTAGGATTAATTCATTCTTTATGGTGTTTTAATATTTAATTTGAATTATTTTACCAAGAAATATTTGACTTGAAATTTATCAAATGGTAAAAATAATTGTGCAATCTCACTTTCTATTGTGATTTGTAACATTCTCATAAAACAAATTGTTGTAAAAATATTTCACTATGAATGAAATTTATTTTAAATATATATATTGTTATGTAATGGATATTTTTATTTCCTAAATAGTATAACATATTAAAATATAGTTTTAGTCTAGATTTTATTATTTTAGGTGGGTAAATATTGATATTTCATGATCCTTTACTCAATACAGATATTTATCATGACACATTTTTTATGAATAAAATTGATTATTCGAGATATTATAAAATCATTAGACTGGTATGAAACTATTTGGGGACTAGTTAATGTAATTCCCTCACTGCATCAAAAGTCCCATGAGATAAACCAGTATCCCAAATCACATGGGTTTTTACCTAGTATTCTATAAACTTTATTCTAAATGGTCATGATGGTAAATGTATCATATACCTAAGAAAACATAAAATCCAATAAATAAGAAATTCAATTATTGAAAATTATGTTATTATTATTATTCATGATATTTTTACTATGAAATTACTTATAGATGCATTTCATTATTAGTTATTGATTAAATGGTTTTTGTTTTTATTTATCCAACTTTCCATATTGATTATTCCTTATTTTAATATTTATATGGCATGTTCGTTTGGTTATCTTCCATAACTTTTTTATAATGATCATTGATTAATGATAGATTCCACTCTTCTTAACCAATAATAATAATTTGGGAATACACTAATTATGTTTCCTTATCCCATGTTATGAATAAAATATCTTTGAATGAGTTTTCATGGATGATGTTTATTAACATTGTTAATGAATTATGTTTTATTTCATACTCCCAATGTAAAATGGGAAACATGTATATATCTGGTTCTCCAAAACTAATAAACTAATCAATAATTTTTTATTTGACTCCTTATATGTATTCTGATGTAATAAAGTAAGGAATCATCTTTCGGTTACTAGGGACAGGTTGTTACATGGTATATTTTTTTTTATTTCACAATCAATCAATATGATGTGTACATCATCAAGGGAAGTGAATTTAGATCATAGTTTTAATGTGGTCATATCATATCATTAATTTTGTCTATAAGATATATTAAATATATTTTGAAAACTATATAATCATAAAGTGTTTCACCAAAACATCTAATGGTGCTAAAAATATCATTAACTATTATGAATAACTCATCAACAGAAACTTTATAAATCATTCATGTTTCTTCATATTTCAACGAAATAATCTATAACATTACCAATTTCTCTATTTTATTTTTTATAAATATTTTCCATATTATCAAATATATTATTCATCATATTAATGTTTATTAATTTTTTAAATTCCTTTAATTAATGTGATGAAATAATTTATATATGATTTTTTACATAATTCATTATATTATTTTATTCCAACCAAGTTATCATAGAAACATCATTATAAGTTAAATACCGATTTGAAATAATAAAAAGGACATAAATACTAATAGATAATATGTATAAAACCATGTTATATATCATGGAATGTTGTTTTATTCAATAAAACATTTGAAATGAATTTTTAGTACATAAATTTGTGTGATTCAATATAAACATAAAATTTTGTACCTAGAGTGATTATGAAAAAAGGACCACAACATACTTGTAATCTTTGAAAATATATGTTATCATTAAATAAAACACATGAAACAATTTTAACATATTTAATGGATTTATAAATGAGGATTCTATTAGGATCCACATTATTTCACTAAGACTGTAGTAGCCCAATGAATCAATTTAATTTTCATTGCACCACTAAATAATATTTAAAATGTATTAAATAGATTTACTTACTCTCTATGTTGAATTTAATAAATATTATCATAAGAATTTTAAACAAAATTCCACTACCATGTAGTCGAACATAATAATAATAAATGTTATATTAAATTTTGAGGTTTTTATGTTCAAAAATATTAGTTACATAGTTAGAATGACATGAAAAATCAATGGCCACATGATTGACCAATCACTAAGGATTAAAATATGTATGGTTTATACATAAACTCATGTTATATATGAACTTCATAATATGAATTTATTGTTATAAATTATAATAAATTGAAAATATTAATTGAATACAACAATTTATATTTTAATCTTGCAAAAGAAAACTAACTTTATTGTATAATAACTCCCCCTTGACATCACTTCTTCATACATTTATGTTTTCATCAATATATTATTGGACACATATTTTATTATAATGTAAAATTTTTACACTATCTCATAGTTTACATGATGAAACATTAATCCCATAAGAAATAATGTAAAACTATTAATGAAACAACTCTATAAAAATAATTATACAACACTTTATCATTAATACAGTCATATAGAATAAAATTTTATATTATTTAATTTTAATAATTTATTATATAGTGAATATATACACTTCCTTTTACCATTGAATGAATTCTTCTTAGTATTCTTCTATTAAAATCTCAAATTTTTAGTGACTCTCCTCAATAAATTTATTGGTAATTTCGCTCACAATTTCAATGGTTGTTTTAAATTAATATTTAAAATCTAAAATCTATGGAAGGTAAAAAAATATCCTTCATTTTGAACAATTAGAAAAATTTATGATTCATAGTTATAATATACTATGATTATCATACATTAATATTCCATATTCTTAGATGTGTATTCTTTACATTATAAAAACACAAACCTAAGGAACATATAGTTTATTTCTATTGGAAACACGGATACATCATCATCTAAATTTATAAAAAATCATCAAAATCTCATATATATATATATATTACCCTTTAGTGCTCTTCTTATGAATACCCTCTTTAAAACATATCATCATAAACTTGGGAAAGGAATCATAGGAATGGGCGAGTTCAAATTTTTAGTAATGGTAAATAAAGAATATAAATAAGCATGACAGAAGCATAATTATATGAGAACATGAGAATAAAATTTGAAAACAATACCCTACATATCATGATCATAATCATGAATCATGGAATAAATATTGGGTGTTCATATGACATGAATAATAAGGTATTCATTTATTATTAGCCCAAAGATCTAAAAGGGGCATAAAAATGGTTATGTGGGATACATGTCATCTTATAATATTGTGAACTTATGTAAATAGAACTAGGTACACTCATTATATTATGAATATGACATCAGTTTCTCTGATAAATAGATGGACATTCAACTATGTTTATACATGAAATTTTGGAAATTAATGATAGGTCCATACATAAAATTATAAACAAGTAATCAACTTCATGAAAAATATAAAATTACTCATGTTTCATAGCCAAGAATATAAAAATAGTGTATCATAACACACATATTTCCCATTTTGGATCAACAAAATACCTCATTCCTATATTTCATTGGGAAACACTTATTTCCCATAATGGATTGAACACACTTATTTCCCAGAGTGGGTCAATGCTATCAACTTATTTCCCATTTTCATTGTAATAGATATAAATCTTTACCAAATTCATTATAGGAAGAATAGGTCCCACTCGTTCCATGACTAGAAAATACATATGTGTTTCTGAAGATCACAAAAAACCATCATATAATAACCCATAAAATAATATTTGTATCATAAGAATTTCAACAGATCCTAGCCTATGGAATAGAGCACAGTTTCATAATCATTTCATTACATAATTACTCATAAAATGAAGTGGGTTTCATAATCATTTTATCATGGTATAACTCATATAATATAAATGTGTTTCGTAAAAAACATTTCATCATAAATATAAACCATTCAAAAAAAGAACAAGAATGTAATATTTTGATCATATCCTTGGTAAGGCATAGGTACCATCAAAGGGTGAAATTTTATATGTAAAATAAATTTTAAATATCATTTAAAACATTTCAAACTGAAAATATAATTTAAACATTGAAAAATACTTTTTATAAATAATAATTTTTTTTAAAAAAATTCCTTTTCAAATAAAAATCATGATTTTTAAAGGAATCCTGAAAATAATTTAATTTTAAAATGACCTTATTAAACAAATTTTGTATTTTGTGATGTAATGATCAATCATGGAGTTGGAGAATTTTATTTATGTCATACACTTAAAATAAATATTCCTTTCACATTTCCACAAAATTCAAACATGAATTATTTTAGAAAATGACATTGATATTCCAATAAAAAAATTTAAAAAATATAACAAGGTTAAAATTTTATTCTATATAAATAATTGTAATATAGTAAAAAAATTGAAAACATTTTTAAAAAACATGGTTTTAGATGAAAATATATATTTGATAGAAGACTTAATTAATGATAGATTTTTTAAAAAAAACTTATTTTTCTATTGTACCAAGGAGTGGAAAATGGTACCATTACATGAAGATATTATTAATAGCATGATGAGAATAAAATTCATGATAATTCTTGTGGTATGTATCATATGATTTCATCAATGGAATCATACTCATAAAAAATACTGATAAATGATGAGATTGTGATAATAAACTCTTACCAATATGGTGACCTTGAATCATGATCCGCATGAATGAAAAAAATCAATGATTATTAAAATATTATGAAAATTATATTCATGATAAAAATGTCATAAGTTAATTATATTTAACATGTAAAATAATATTAGTCCATAACAAAAAATTTGTCTTAAAGAAGGAAATTTTGAGACAAAATTCACTTACCAATTTGGTATTTCTTAAATTATAATCTGCTAAAAGATGTATCCTCAAATGAATATTTAAATTACAATAATAATTATTAAAAGAATCATAAATTAATTTCATGGGAATTATATTCATAATACAAATTATATAGGTTTTGAACATGGCATGTGTCTTATAAGAAATAGAAGTTATATAGAGATCCCTTACCTAAAGTATTGACATCTATTATACTCAATAAATCATCATTAATAATAAATATAAGTTTATTTTAAATATATTACAAAACCTTGTTCAGATATATAATACTATATATGATTTTCATATGTCTTTTGAATATCAGTTTATTAACAACTCTATGTTAAAGTTTAATTTCAGGTAATACCAGCATTATTTTTCATATTCGTTTTAATTTATTATATTCTAGGACCTATTAATAAGTTCATGATATAATCATTTTAAACTATTAATCACTGATATTAAAAACATATTTATTCATTATATAATCATTTAGATCAATAAATAATATTTACTGATCGGAAATGAAATGCAACATTTATGGAGATGTTAGGTTGTACGGACGCATGAACATTGTTTTCATCCTATTATCGTATTTAAATAATGAAAAATAAATGATATATATATAATCATTAATTTATCATTTTTATGTCATATATGATTATTAAAACCAACCATAATACATTCCACATATAATGTTAACAAATCTCATCACTGTGTGTGGCATTAGTTTTTCATACACACAAATGATGTTATGATATTCCCATAAATTGGAAAGAATGAAGTTATGTTTGATATAATCATTATATGAGAACAATTAAATCATAGATATAATAAATATAATATATTCATAGTATCTCCATCATTTTCTATATCCTCGAAAGGTGGTAATGGAAAAACGAACAATATCCGATCAGGAGGCAGTTGTCCGCCATACACAGGAATAATGATTTTGTAACATATTTGATAGAAGTGTGTATGCTAGTAGGTTTTACCCTTAAGATAAAAAATTTAGTTATATTTAAAATAAATTTTTTATTATATAATCATGATAAAAATAGTAATTTATGGGGTTTGAGAAATAAAAATAATAAAAAATCTTCATTGATGAATGTTACCTCTTCTTGAGGTGGATCCATTTAGTTTTCCCCACAAGCCTTACTTAGATTGATTTATTTAAAAAGTAATGATTATATGATGAGTTTAGGGAATTTTAAAAGTTATTTGGTTAGGTATTGGGAAAAATAAATAGTTTTTAACCTTTTAGGAATAGTGGATTGTTTGTGGCCTTTTATATGTGGGGTTGGATGAAAACTTGTATATTTCTCAAAGAAGAAATTATAACCACATTTATCTTATTTTAAAAGGGTCCATGTTGTAAAATTATTGAAAATAATTTGTTTCATAGTCTAAATATTTCCATAAAATATTTTTTATACAAATGGATAGGTTATTTTTACATGTATCTTGTGAGCTTAACCCCCTGATATACCCATTTTCCATTTACCGCTTAATTTTTTTTTGCATTAACTATTAATTTTTCTCAAAAAAATTAAATTTAATAAGTTAAAAATTATAATTATTCCAAATATTAATTAGATTTTTAAAAATTTTAATCAAATATATTGGAAAATTTAATTTGGAATTAATATAACAAATGTGTCAAGAAAGAGGGTTTTTAAAGAGACAAATGTACAAATGATTATAATGTTTTTATTACACATTTCTATATAAAATTGATTCAAATGATGTAATATAGATTCATATATGTATAATTTAACTGGTATTTATTTTAAAACAATTAAAAATATAATTTTACAATATAAAAAATTAAATAAAAAGTCAAAATTCAATTAAAATTACTTATTTTTACTATTCATTAAAAACCAAAACTTTTCATAAAAATAAAAAAAATTTCCAATTTGAATATACTAATATTTTTAATTAAAAAAATATTTTTGTGATTTCAATTTAATTTTTTTTATTGAGTAAAAAACCTATTTAAAATGAGTTCCCTATAAAAAGGTGATAAAACCACATTATAGAAAAAATAGTTTTTAAGAGAAAAATTGGATTTATTCATATCTCTTGTATACAAAAAAAATTATGAATGTTAAATATTTGGTTGAATATTTAATATATTAATTTCATTAAAAAATTTATTAAAATAAAAATTTTAATTTATTTTGGTGAAACATATTTGTATGTATAAAAATAGTTTTTCACAAATAATTTTACTTATTTTCAAATTGATTTATTTTCATTGATAAAAAATGAAAAATATTGAATTCGTTATATACTCCTTTTAAAATAAAATTCTAATTTAGTTAATCTTATTCATACCCTTCAGTCAAATTTCTAGGTGATGATGGTATTGTTTAAATATCTATATTAATAATATATTATGGTTTTGTTAAAACTCAGTGTTATGTTCAATGCATGCTAAACCAATATTCCATATAGTAAATGATTGTTTTGTTGGAAATGAAATATTAACAAGTAATTACATGTAATAAAATCTATACTTAGCAATACATTTAATGAACGTTTTATAAAATATAAAATTTACATGAAAAAATTGTTTCACAAAATCTTGTGGTGTTACATTTTACCCCCCTTCAAAAGAACCTTATACTTGAAATTCAGCACTTTATGTATGAAAAAAATGAAAAATTTTCATCATTACATCATTTTGTTTCATTTATCTTCATTTATCTAATGGGTTTTCAGGAAGACACTGGCCAGGTGAGTTGCCTTTTTTTGTACAACTTTCATTATTTGATCTAGAATCTCTTCTGATTATTCCTCATAAGGAATATTATGCCCATATGGTACAAACAATATGTTTAGTACATATAAAGAAACATGTATGTACATCCTCAGGAGTGATACATGGAACACATCATGGTCATAGAAGGGGTTCGGTGGATGTTCCAGACAATATGCTACTGTTTCGATAAGATCAAGTATTTTAAAGGGAACAATATACATAGGGATTAGTTGTCCCTTCATTATTCCATGGATAAATTTATATAAAAACCTTCATACAAACATGAAATTAAACAAGGATTATCATTATAATATTTGTACCAAATGTTTTGTAGTTTTTACATGTTTCTTAATGGATCTACCCATATTTATTGGAACAAGTCTGAATAACTCCCTTTTAGAAAGTTCATTCTAGTACAAATAAATATATTTATATAGATCTATATAATTTCTCATGTGAATGATATATCTGTAAAAAATACTCAATGAGAGGAAGGATTAATCCCAACCACCTTTAAAATCCACTTATCATGATTTTATCATATCCTCAGGGGTTTGAATTGTTCTATTAGACTGACCATCAGTATCAGGATGATATACATTGTAGTAAATCACCTCATTATAAAAAGATTCATAAATTAGTTTCTGAATCATTGAGGTATAATTCTTATTTGGAATAGATACAATTTAATTAACTACTCTATGTAACTTTATTCTTTAATTAATTTATATTATGGAAATAATATATAAAGATAAGTATTCTCTAGTGGAAATGTATTGGAATGACTTAGTAAGGTGATCAACTATAATCCATAATTTCCTTAGCATCAAATATAAGGTAAACCCTAATTTTTAACAATACCGTTATCTTCTACCAATATATTTTAATGGAACACTTCCTTAAAGAAATTTTCGAGTAAATATAGAATACAACTGAGTGTTGTATTACCATAAATGTCTCTTATAATATCATTAATCATTATAAAATACCATCACATGAAACCTCAAAATGGGTTCCAATGACTTCGATATTATTATCTACCTTGAACTCATAAACCATTGATGGTAATATTAATTATAATGTTAATATTACATGGATATCAAAAATATTCAAAAATTTAAGTCACCTTTATAAGATTATACCATATACAAAAAAATCATTGGAATCATGGGTTTATCCTTATACTGACAAAAAATAAAATACGATTTAATTATTCTAGAATATGTATATATGGAGATAATCACATACAATTTTATAGTAATTTTTTATTTTTATTATAAACAAGAAATTTCCAACTAAATATGGTAATATAATTTTTCCTAAGTCATAATGATTCACTTCATCATTTATGATATCATAATATTTCCTTTTTTCCTTTTTCTTCAGAGGTTTCTGTGGATTATCATCCAAATTAACCCTTTTATTAGGGTATTGATTTGAATAATTTTCAAACTCCTTACACTTGAAAAAGTAGAGTGTGGGCGGTTCATTAGTTTTCATCCCCTTATACTCTGTTGTAATAAACATATCATAATTTTATTTCAACATTAAATTAATTTATGACATACCATTGCAAATTTAAATCATCACCCATTTACATTAAATAATTTATAATGATTATTTTTTCAACATTTCTATAAAAATGATTGATGGAATTTCATTCCACTATTTATGTTTTAAGGAAACTAAATCTTTCATTTAATATCAGAACCATAGTAATGTTGGAAATATCCAATTTTCATTTCCATATTTAGTGAACATAAACTGACATCCTCATTGCAACTAATGTCTCTTATAGGTAAGGCCATTAGAATACATGGTTTTAGACAACCAAAGAATCAATCTATTTTTTAATTCAGGGATGAAAATTAATGTAGAATTATACATTGTGACTCTTGTAAAATTATCTTCATGGGTACCAATAGATTCATCTTCCTTTTTTTGAAGCTCAAGGAACTACTCCATGATTGTTAAGAGAATATGAGGAATGTTCTTACTAAAAAATATCTTCTTAAACTCTTCCAATTCCAAATATTCAATTTATTATTGTTCCCTTATGTTTTTATTAAGATTCCACCACTAATCTTATTAATCATATAAACAATAAATAGAAAAGATGAATTATTCAATATCTAAACACTATAGAATTGAAAATATATTTTTAGTGATACTGATTCATTTCTCATCAACTAGTGGATCATTATAAACACTAAAATAAGGTATATGTTTCCTCATAAATTACTAAAAAAATTGTTGTTTCCTCCTTTTCTCATTTGGAAGTTCAACATGATTCATATCTTGAGAATGTTTCATGAGTGTAAAAATGAGATTTTTCATTCCATATCCCATAAAATTTGTATTCTCAGTATAATAATCATTTAATTTTCTATCACAGAGAACAATAACATGAATCCTTCAGCCCCCATTCATTCAATAAAACAAAAATTAGAATGTAAGAAATACCAATCTTGGGGGAAATCCACATAATCATGAAAAGTTACTTATTAGATATATAAATCATGACAAGTTGTTTAATATATAACACCATGGTTTTATCCAAGGTCATTTAGAGTATTAATTTATTTTATTCCTTTATGATGGTTCATAAATAGTGTGTGAATTTATAAGGCATATCCCCTAAGACTTTTAAAACTGATGGTGGAGAAAGGCCCATTAGTGTTTACCAATTCTCAATTGAGTATATATCAATATGGTTTTTTGGATTTTTTACCGCTATATAAATATATTTTAGGGCCACATATATTTATATAATCCTATTTGGGATGTAATTTATTGGAAAAAACTCACTCAATCATTTACTAAAATTCTAGGACATTTATATATACATTGACTCATACTTAGACTTATAAATAGTAAAATCTGTAGTTCTAAACATTTATATATACATTGACTCACATTTATATTTCATGTAATGAACGGTAAAATAAATATTTCACTTAAAAAAATATAAGAAATATTGAATTTAATTTAAAATAAACATTTTACAAAATCTCAGGGTGTAACAATTGTCACCTATGAAATTAGTTTTAAACATCATTAATCAAGTTATATTATCACATATATAATCTATAAATCCAAATAAAAAATAATTAAATATATATTTATAAATACACCAATAGATGGTGATGATTTAATTAAATCAAAATTAATCTCCCACTAATTTTAATCATTTTTTAATGTAACAAGGATAATAGTTTCATTCAAACTATCCATAGTATAGTGTAATTACATTTGGGTTCTAATATATCCCACATGAAAAGATAGAAATCGTAATACACCTATAATAGTGAAGCATAATAGACTAATTGATAACCCCCATGTCAAAAATTTGACCATTTATTTATGGGAGCTTACTTACATAGAATTCCAGAGTTATGTGTGCTTGGATTGGAGTAGTGGTTAGGATGGTGATCTTAATGGATGTTTCATAGGGTGTGTGTGAGTGAGGAATAATAACCTGAAAAGAACTTGTGTTGTCCTATGGGGAAAATTATTAGTAATATATGTGATCCTAGTGGGTAATTATAAGGCCCCAGCCCTAAACCTTACTTAATCTTGAGTTATTACAAGATTACACATTGAGGATCTTTTCGGGTTTAGAGTTTTAGAGAATTAGATCATAAAACTTGCATTACATTCCACATATAAACAAAGTGGTTACATAAAGATAGTATTCTTCATTCCCATCAATGGAAACACATTTAAAATAAAACATGGATTATTTCTTGACACATCCTTGACTCTATCATCTTATCATGTACCTTTCCCTTGACCTGTGAAAAACATTTCAAAAACTTGGGATGAGCATAAAAACTCAGTATGGGTTATAAACAAACATGGAAAGGAAACATGAGTTCATATATACATAAGAATTAAATCATACTTTACCCATAATACATAGGCACTTTATCATACCTCATAAAATCATGAATAAATCATAGAAATCATAAGACATAAAGGTAACTTGAGGCATTCATAATATTCTTACGTAGGGAGTAACCCTCTTGGTTACGTTTGGAATACCCATCACAGTATATTCCCTAAAATCTCTTCGGAGAAACCTTAACATTTCACTCCTTCGTGTTACCCAATGCATTGGAGAGCTATAACAGGCTCATCCGCCCTTAGTTTATCACGGAACCACCCGTCTTCATAATAATGCCCAAGAACCATAACATAATCATATCACATAAAACATGCATAAAGGAAACAGAAAATTTCCACATTTCAATCACGAGATATCAATACAACACATTGATATAAAAACATTATGAAAACCATTTTCAATACTAAAATAAAAGAAAAGTAAAACATGGTATTTATTTTTATTTTAAAAAGAAGGTATGGCTTGTAGAGGAAGCCGAAACTCAAATAACGGTCACGACGGTGGAGAAGTCGTTGTCGCCGCATACGTACGACAAAAACATTACCTTTTTTCATTTAGTAAACACTTCGTATAAAAAAGATTCCTTTTGAATAAGCGTAAAAGTCAAAGGGGTTTATACACCGTATAAAAGAAAGTTGTGTATAAAATAAAATATGCCTCAACGAAAGGAGATTGAGACGAAGTCCCATACCTCGTCTCCGACTTGACCCGACCGTTCTTTAATCTCCTGAATAATAAACTTCAGTTAATCTATACTTGCTTAAGAACCTTTTTCAAGTTATTAATTCCTTTTATACCATGTTATGAACATCATGTAATCATTTAAGTTAATAATGTTCATTTTGTCGGTATTTGGTTCTTAAGTCAAAAATAGACTTCTTACACTTACATGTTGTTAATTTGGTCATAGGTTCATTATATCCAGAATTATATTAATGATTTGGATAACATATATATCATATATATTCATCATATGCATGTATTTATAATATTACATCACATTTAGAGGTAAGAAATGAAATGCACCGTTCATGGAGACGGTAAGCCGTACGTACCCATGAACGCTACTTCCATTTCTATTTCATATTTTCTGGAATGGAATCATAATGATATAAGATTATATTATAATTCCAATATAATAACATATATAATATCATTAACTTTATCCTTTACACATACCACATATGGTATTAACGAATCAAATCACTTTTAGGGGGCGGTAGTCCGCACTTCCTAAAATGAAGATATCGTGTTTACCTATAATGGAAACCATAAAGGTATGCCCAAAATGAAAAAAAACAGAAGCTTAAGGAAAACATAAACATGTTATATATCATATATAAAAATATTGACATCATAATGGCCACCTTTGAAGGTGTTAAATGAGTGTTGAACAATCATCGTTTCGGGAGGCAGAATTTCGCCATCCACGGAAACCGTATGTTCTTTAACCATTTGATGTAGTTGTGTGAGAGTGTAGCTCAAATAAATATTATAACAACATCCCTGTATATTTAAGATACTGGTTTTGTTACAAAATAAGTAAATAAAATGAGTTTAGGGGGTTGGAGAAGCAAAATAAAACAAATGAACATGAGAGAATGAGTTACCTTTAAAAGTGTAACTCCTTTTGATTTGAGCCTAAAGGATTCCTTTGAAAGGATTCTGCCCAAAGTGAATCCTCTAGGATGAGGATAGGGATGTGGAGAGAGTAAATGGGCAGGGGTTGGCCGAGCCAAAGGCTTGAGAAGTGTGTGAAATGAGATAGAGGTGGGGGCCTTTTATAAGAGGAGAGGAGGGGCACTTTTGGAAAGTAAAGAAATATTACATTATTTGAAAATGTGTTTCGGTTTTAAAAGGTCCCACTTTGATATAATTCGTGGATAAGGTGATAAGGGTTCGAAATACACTCATACAATTGGTTTTGGCCATGTGTAGTTCATATATTTTACATTGTCTTTCCATTTTATTTAAATCGTCAAATAATGATGTCATCGCTGCATCATTATTATGTCATAAATAATTTAATTTATGTAATGTCTAAAAATCATTAAAAAACTACTATGATGTAGGAAATCTTTTTATCTTTCCAATGACTATTTATAATAAAATATCTGATCTTAATAACCCCATTTAAAAATTTTTTTCGTAAACAATATTATATTTTTGTCATTTTTACTTTTACATTAAATAAAAAGTTATTTATGTCATTTCCCAACAAAAGTGGATCCATGGGGTCCCCAAGTTGACCCATGGCTTGTCTTGGTCTACCATGACACAACCAATAAGGTTGGGACATGTGTCTAGGTCATTTCATATTATTAAAGCATTATTTATACCTTAAACTACCCTAATTACCACTAATCGTGATTAAGAACTTAATAAGTTACTATTCACCAAAAAAATATTATAATCTCATTGAACAACATTTTACTTTTTAATGACAACCATGTATGTCAGATTTTCAAAATTCAATACACATTAGTGGTAAAAATTCATTTAACTGAAAAATCAGTTTGCTTGATTACCACTTAGAGGTTTCACTATTCATCAAAAATTGAAGTTTTTCAGAAAATTACCAAAAATTCACCGTAAGCTATATTTGATATTCCGAATTCAAAAATGAAGTCTATTTTACAAAATTCAAATCATATAAGTCACATTAATTAATTTAATAATTAATTCCCGCTGCCAGAGCAAATAGCGTGTTTTTACAAAACAATAAGTATCAAAAGATTGACACCAGTTTAAGTCTAATTTCAAAGTGAAATTGATTCCAATGACCACCATTGGATAAAATTGTAAAAATATATTCCAATTTAACTTCAAAACCAATTCAAAACATAATCTAATCATATAAATAAATTAGATTAAAAAGCAGTTTTGATGTAAAATGCTGTATTTTTCACTATTCATTTAAAAATGAACATTGTCATAAAAATACCAAAAATTCACACAAGGTAAATTTTGATGTCCCAATCATAAAGAATAAGTTTATTTTGAAAAACATAGTTTATAAAATTGTCAAAATATAGATTCAAAAAGGGTTTCCCATCATAAGGCACTAAAACAATCTTTTAAGAATATTAGTGTATTCCATGCATAAGATTGTATTTATTTTCATTTTAAGCCTCTATAACACTATCTTAATCATTAATAGACATAGATAAAAATATCTATTATTCATTACTTACATGGTATGTTACATCCTTCCCCCCTTTAGAAAATTGCGTCCCCGCAATTTATTTACTTATCGAATAAATGGGGGTACTTATCCCTCATTGCATTTTCAGATTCCCATGTTGCCTCTTCAATCATGTGGTTTTTCCACTAAACCTTTACCTGGTGAATCACCTTATTCCGTAACACTTGCTCCCTCTGGTCAAGAATCTGGACTGGTTGTTCCTCATAAGATAGGTTCTCTTCCAGCTAAACTACCTCTGGGCTCAAAACATGAGATGGATCTGGCATATACTTTCTCAACATCGAAACGTGAAAAACATTGTGTACCTGAGATAATCTAGGAGGTAAAGCCACTCGGTATGCAACTGATCCAACTCTCTCTAGAATTTCGTATGGTCCAATGAACCTTGGACTCAACTTTTCTTTCTTACCAAATCTCATCACACTTTTCCAAGGAGAAACCTTGAGAAAAACATGATCACCTACCTCGAAAGATAGATCCTTCCTCCGGTTATCCGAATAACTCTTCTGCCTACTCTGAGCTGTTCTCATGTGTTTCTGAATCAGCTGAACTTTTTCTGCCATCTCTTCTACCAATTCTGGTCCCATCAACTTTCTTTCACCCACTTCATCCCAGAAAGCTGGAGTTCGACACCGCTTCCCATATAATGCCTGAAATGGTGCCATCTGTATACTGGAATGAAAACTGTTATTATATGAAAACTCAACCAAAGAAAGATGTTGGTCCCAACTTCCCTGATAATCCATAGAACAAGCTCGTAGCATATCCTCCAATGTCTGAATTGTTCGTTCTGACTGCCCATCTGATTGAGGATGAAAAGCTATACTAAAATTTAATTCAGTACCCAACGACTTCTGAAGGCCTTTCCAAAAGATAAAAGTAAACCTGGGATCACGATCCGATACAATGGAGAGAGGAACTCCATGTAACCTGACTATCTCTTTAAGATACAAACGGGAAAGTTGATCAAGAGAGAAAGTATCTCGTATAGCAAGGAAATGAGCAGATTTGGTCAAGCGATCAACAATAACACAGATTGCATTATTACCTTGAGATGTCTTCGGTAATCCAACAACAAAGTCCATGGATATATTCTCCAATTTCCACTCTGGCACTGGTAAAGGCTGAAGCATCCCTTTCGGTAACTGCCGCTCTGCTTTAACCTGCTGACAAGTCAAACACTTCACAGTAAAATCAGCAATATCTCTTTTCATTCCATCCCACCAGTAATACTCCCGTAGATCTCTATACATCTTAGTACTGCCCAGATGAACTGAAAACGAAGAACTGTGAGCTTCGCATAACAAATCGCTCTTCAACTGTGAATCACAAGGCACACACAATCTCTTCCCAAATCTCAAAACGCAATCATTATCAATGTTGAATTCAGGCAACTTACCTTTCTGAACCAGCTCTACCTTTTTCTGCAACTCACTGTCTTGCTTCTGTGCTTGCTTGATTCTATCTGATAGAGATGATCTCACTGATACCTGAAACAAAACAGAAGGACTTCCTGAACCAACAACTTCTATGCCAAAGTTCATCAAATCATTAACCAAAGGATCACGTTCCAAATGCAACATTGTTAATGAAGCATTACCTTTTCGACTCAAAGCATCAACCACTTTATTTGCTTTTCCCGGATGGTAATGAATTGTACAATCTTAATCCTTGATTAATTCCAGCCATCTCCTCTGTCTCATGTTTAACTCTTTCTGAGTGAATATATACTTTAAACTTTTGTGATCGGTAAATATTTCGCACTTTACTCCATACAAATGATGCCTCAAAAATTTTAAAGAAAAAACAACAGTAGCTAATTCCAAATCATGTGTAGGGTAATTTACCTCATGAGTTTTCAACTGTCGTGAAGCATAAACAATTACCTGATCATTCTGCATTAGGACACAACCAAGTCCTTTCAATGAAGCATCACTGTATATAACAAACTCACCATTACTGGAAGGTAGTGCCAAAACTGGAGCATTCACCAATCTTCTTTTCAATTCCTGAAAACAATCATCACATTCTTTTGTCCAGATAAACTTAACACCCTTCCGAGTTAGCTTAGTCATTGGACTAGATAACCGTGAAAAATTTCTAACAAACCTTCGGTAATAGCCCGCCAAACCAAGAAAGCTACGAATCTCGGTTACATTTGTGGGTCTTGGCCATTCTTCCACAACTTTTGTTTTTACAGGATCAACAGTTATTCCATCTTTAGAAACAATGTGACCAAGGAAGGAAATTTGTTGCAACCTAAACTCACACTTGCTGAATTTCCCATACAGTTTCTTTTCTTTTAAGGTTTGCAAGATAACCCTTAGATGTTTTTCATGCTCCTCTTTACTTTTAGAAAACACCAAAATAACATCAATGAAAACCACCACAAACTTATCGAAGAACTCATGGAAAATTCTATTCATTAAGTCCATGAATACAACAGGTGCATTGGTTAGCCCAAAAGGCATTACTACAAATTCATAATGGCCATATCTAGTACGGAACGCGGACTTCGGTATATCTGCCTCCTTTACCTTCAGCTGATGGTACCCCGATCTCAAGTCAATCTTTGAAAAAAACTGAGCTCCCTGGAGCTGATCAAACAAATCATCGATATGAGGCAAAGGATATTTGTTTTTAACAGTGATATTATTCAAGGCTCTATAATCAATGCAAATTCTCATAGAACCATCTTTCTTTTTAACAAATAAAACAGGAGCACCCCATGGTGATGTGCTAGGTCTAATGAAACCTTTCTCTAATAAATCTTGCAATTTCTCCTTCAACTCTAAAAGTTCAATTTGTGCCATTCGATAAGGGGGTTTTGAAATTGGCTTAGCATCAGGTTCTAAGACAACAGTAAACTCAACTTCCCGATCTGGTATTATTCCAGTCAACTCATCAGGAAAAACATCAGGATACTCATTTACCACTGGAACATCATTAATCTGAACAGTTCCTTTACTTTCAACGACATGTGCAAGGTAACATTCATTTCCATCTTTTACAAGTTTCTCGGCCTCTTGATATGTTATCAAAAGTAAGGGTTCATTCTTGTAAACAAACTGAAAGTCTTTCTGAAAAGAAACTTTGTTAGCTCTACAGTCAATCTTAGCATGGTAAATAGAGAGTAAATCCATACCCAGGATAACATCAAACTCTACTAGAGGTAGAACAATAAGGTTTGCAAGTAGGTTCTTTCCATAGATATGGATAGAAAGATTCTTATAAATTCTTTTTGCCTCAACATTTCCCCCAGGTGTTTTTACCAAAAGTTCAGGAGTCATTTCTTGAGATGGTATTCCCATTTTACTAGAAAAGGTTTCAGAGATGAAAGAATGTGTAAACCCCGAATCAAACAACACACTGGCATAATCTGAAAAAACAAACAAAGTACCTGATACAACTTCATTTGATGGCCCAACATCTGCTGAAGTAGTTGCAAAGGATTTCACCACCCCTTTCTACTTGTAGTCTAACTGCTTCCCATCACTCAAGCTCTTTGTCGGACACTCGTTTGCATAGTGACCCATCTCATTGCACTTATAACATTTCACTAACTGTAAATCAAATTTGTTCTTACCTTCACCTTGATCCTTTTCAGTGCAATCACGAGCCTTATGTCCCATCTTAACACATCGGTAGCACTTCCCAGAATTCAGAAGACATTCCCCAGCATGCCTTTTTCCACATTTATCACAAACTGGAAACTTAGTTCTCTTACCATCATAATTTTTTGAATAATTCTTACCTTTCTCCTGCCACCTCGGTCTCTTCTTCATCTGGTTGTTATAGAACACTTGGTCATCGGAAAACTCCATTTCCACCTTCTCAGCACATCGAACAAGATTTTCATAACTTTTAAACTCACGAGAAGTTAATGGCCTTCGATACTTTGGCTTTCATCCTGAGTAAAAACGATTGATTTTACTATCAAGGTCTCGAATAAAATTTGGAGCATACCTTGCCAATCGAGTGAACCTTTCTTCATAGGCAGCCACTGAGTCTTCCTCTTGCCTCAATTCCAAGAATTGCTTTTCCATCCTAAGTCGAACAACCTTAGGATAATACTTCTCAAGAAACATACCTTTGAATTCACCCCAGTCAAGAGCATCAATCTCATCGGCGTCCCTGATATTTTTAACCATAGACCACCACAGATCTACTTCACCCTCCAAACGGTAAATAGCAAGACTAACCTTTTGATTATCTGAACACCCCATGACATCAAAAATCTTCTCCAGTGCTTTAATCCACCCGTCTGCTAGCACAGGGTCAGATGATCCTCTGAATGATGGTGGATGTTGCCTCATGAAATGTTCCACCACTGACATGTTCCTCTGCGGTTGATCTGGCTGATCTCGTGCATGGATACCACCACCATTTATCGCTTGAGTCAACTGCACCATTACTGCAACAAACAGTTCAGTTCCAATTCCGACCATTTCTGGATGCTGATTCGGAAGGTTATTTCCTTCTGTATGCCTTCCTAGCATTGCTTCCCTGTTTCCTCTGCGGAAAACCATTCTGAACAAACATGTCTTAGATGAAGCAACATGGTAATCTTTAAATGCTATATCATTTTGAAAAAAAAAATTGGATAATCATTTAATAGAATTCTAACTCCTAAAGTTATCTATACCGACCTCGGATACCAACTATAAGTCCCCAGCCTTAAACATTTCTTAATCTTGAGTTATTACAAGATTACACATTGAGGATCTTTTCGGGTTTAGAGTTTTAGAGAATTAGATCATAAAACTTGCATTGCATTCCACATATAAACAAAGTGGTTACATAAAGATAGTATTCTTCATTCCCATCAATGGAAACACATTTAAAATAAAACATGGATTATTTCTTGACACATCCTTGACTCTATCATCTTATCATGTACCTTTCCCTTGACCTGTGAAAAACATTTCAAAAACTTGGGATGAGCATAAAACCTCAGTATGGGTTATAAAAAAACATTTAAAGGAAACATGAGTTCATATATACATAAGAATGAAATCATACTTTACCCATAAAACATAGGCACTTTAACATACCTCATAAAATCATGAATAAATCATAGAAATCATAAGACATAAAGGTAACTTGAGGCATTCATAACATTCTTACGTAGGGAGTAACCCTCTTGGTTACGTTTGGAATACCCATCACAGTATATTCCCTAAAATCTCTTCGGAGAAACCTTAACGTTTCACTCCTTCGCGTTACCCAATGCATTAGAGAGATATAATGGGCTCACCCGCCCTTAGTATATCACGGAACCACCGGTCTTCATAATAATGCCCAAGAACCATAACATAATCATATCACATAAAACATGCATAAAGGAAACATAAAATTTCCACATTTCAATCACGAGATATCAATACAACACATTGATATAAAAACATTATGAAAAACATTTTCCATACTAAAATAAAAGAAAAGTAAAACATGGTATTTATTTTTCTTTTAAAAAGAAGGTATGGCTTGTTGAGGAAGCCGAAACTCAAATAACGGTCACGACGGCGGAGAAGTCGTTGTCGCCGCATACGTACGACAAAAACATTCCCTTTTGTCGTTTAGTAAACGCTTCGTATAAAAAAGATTCCTTTTGAATAAGCGTAAAAGTCAAAGGGGTTTATACACCGTATAAAAGAAAGTTGTGTATAAAATAAAATATGCCTCAACGAAAGGAGATTGAGACGAAGTCCCATACCTCGTATCCGACTTGACCCGACCGTTCTTTAATCTCCTGAATAATAAACTTGAGTTAATATCTACTTTCTTAAGATCCTTTTTCAAGTTAATTATTCCTTTTATACCATGTTATGAACATCATGTAATCATTTAAGTTAATAATGTTCATTTTGTCGGTATTTGGTTCTTAAGTCAAAAATAGACTTCTTACACTTACATGTTGTTAATTTGGTCATAGGTTCGTTATATCCAGAATGATATTAATGATTTGGATAACATATATATCATATATATTCATCATATGCATGTATTTATAATATTACATCACATTTAGAGGTAAGAAATGAAATGCACCGTTCATGGAGACGGTAAGCCGTACGTACGCATGAACGCTACTTCCATTTCTATTTCATATTTTCTGGAATGGAATCATAATGATATAAGAGTATATTATAATTCCAGTATAATAACATATATAATATCATTAACTTTATCCTTTACACATCCCACATATGGTATTAACGAATCAAATCACTTTTAGGGGGCGGTAGTCCGCACTTCCTAAAATGAAGATATCGTGTTTACCTATAATGGAAACCATAAAGGTATGCCCAAAATGAAAAAAAACAGAAGCTTAAGGAAAAAATAAACATGCTATATATCATATATAAAAATAGTGACATCATAATGGCCTCCTTTGAAGGTGTTAAATGAGTGTTGAACAATCATCGTTTCGGGAGGTAGAATTTCGCCATCCACGGAAACCGTATGTTCTTTAACCATTTGATGTAGTTGTGTGAGAGTGTAGCTCAAATAAATATTATAACAACATCCTTGTATATTTAAGATACTGGTTTTGTTACAAAATAAGTAAATAAAAAGAGTTTAGGGGGTTGGAGAAGAAAAATAAAACAAATGAACATGAGAGAATGAATTACCTTTAAAAGTGTAACTCCTTTTGATTTGGGCCTAAAGGCTTCCTTTGAAAGGATTCTGCCCAAATGGAATCCTCTAGGATGAGGAGAGGGATGTGGATAGAGTAAATGGGCAGGGGTTGGCTGAGCCAAAGGCTTGAGAAGTGTGTGAAATGAGGTAGAGGTGGGGGCCTTTTATAAGAGGAGAGGAGGGACACTTTTGGAATGTAAAGAAATATTACATTATTTGAAAATGTGTTTCGGTTTTAAAAGGTCCCACATTGATATAATTCGTGGATAAGGTGATAAGGGTTCGAAATACACTCATATAATTGGTTTTGTCCATGTGTAGTTCATAGATTTTACATTGTCTTTACATTTTATTTAAATCGTCAAATAATGATGTCATCGCTGCATCATTATTATGTCATAAATAATTTAATTTATTTAATGTCTAAAAATCTTAAAAAATACTATGATGTAGGAAATCTTTCTAGCTTTCCAATTACTATTTATAATCAAATATCTGATCTTAATAACCCCATGTAAAAATTGTTTTCGTAAAACATATTATATTTGTGTCATTTTTACTTTTACATTAAATAAAGAGTTATTTATGTCATTTCCCAACAAAAGTGGATCCATGGGGTCCCCAAGTTGACCCATGTCTTTTCTTGGTCGGCCATGACACAAACAATAAGGTTGGGACATGTGTCTAGGTCATTTCATATTATTAAAGAATTATTTATACCTTAAACTACCCTAATTACCACTAATCGTGATTAAGAACTTAATAAGTTACTATTCACCAAAAAAATTGTTATAATCTCATTGAACCACATTTTACTTTTCAATGAAAACCATGTATGTCGGATTTTCAAAATTCAATACACATTAGTGGTAAACTTTCATTTAACTGAAAAATCAGTTTGCTTGATTACCACTTAGAGGTTTCACTATCATCAAAAATTGAAGTTTTTCAGAAAATTACCAAAAATTCACCCTAAGCTATATTTGATATTCCGAATTAAAAAATGAAGTCTATTTTAAAAAATTCAAATCATATAAGTCACATTAATTAATTTAATAATTAATTCCCACTGCCAGAGCAAATAGCGTGTTTTTACAAAACAATAAGTATCAAAAGATTGACACTAGTTTAAGTCTAATTTCAAAGTGAAATTGATTCCAATGACCACCATTGGATAAAATGGTAAAAATATATTCCAATTTCACTTCAAAACCAATTCAAAACATAATATAATCATATAAATAAATTAGATTAAAAAGCAGTTTTGATGAAAAATGCTGTATTTTTCACTATTCATTAAAAAATGAACATTGTCAGAAAAATACCAAAAATTCACACAAGGTAAATTTTGATGTCCCAATCATAAATAATAAGTTTATTTTGACAAACATAGTTTATAAAATTTTCAAAATATAGATTCAAAAAGGGTTTCCCATCATAAGGCACTAAAACAATCTTTTAAGAATATTAGTGTATTCCATGCATAAGATTGTATTTATTTTCATTTTAAGCCTCTATAACACTATCTTAATCATTAATAGACATAGATAAAAATATATATTATTCATTACTTACATGGGATGTTACAGTAATAGTCTCTATTCTTATAGTGAGGAATCCATGGTATTACAAGATACCCATGGGGTTAGATAACTTGGTTCATGTCCTCTAGATGTTTGGTTCATGAAACATTGAATCAGAGATAATACGTAACCTAAAGTGGCCATTCACTACATGAGTTTGATGAATGGTGTCTATAATGATGGAATTGTGATTTAATTGGGTTGATAGTTAGTAACACAAAACTTCCCTTTAATGGTGCTAGAATAGGCCTTTATCAGGGATAGAAAAGCACTTACTACCTCAGTATTGTTAAAAGGCCATGGATTTTATTAGCACAAGAAAAGTGCTGATAAAAGGTATATTTATAAAATTAAATAAAAGCACTACTAAAGCATATTATTATGATTATTTTTAGGTAGCACTGATAGAGAGACCCTTTATCAGTGATTTAAGAAACATTGATAATGAATCCATTATCGATACATTAAAAAGTGTTGATAATGGAATCCTTTGTCATTGCTTTTACAAATACTATGAAGGTTGTCTTTATCAAAAAAAATAAAGAAAAACTTAATTTATCTTTATCAGTTCTTTTACAAGCTCTCATAAAGGGTTCCTTTCATTATGCAATTTTTGCCACTGATAAATAGGAATATTATAGTGTGATGCTACATCACACTACAACACTAGAAACACGTCATAGATTGTGTTGTAACAACACACCGAATCACCAAAAACAACAACAAAAAATACCACAATATGATTCAAATACTATATTTAATTGAAATAAAATCTCCAACACAATTACATGAATAAAAACATTATTATAGATTATGTTGGTCATTTTTTAATAAAAATAATGTCATTTTGGAATAAAAAGGTGCACATATAGTCATACTAGTCACACTGTGAGTTGAATTGAGTTGGGACTACATATTACATATCACAAAAGACTTATAGATCATTTTCCAAAAGTAAAAAATAATAATATGGATACATTTTCTTATTATTGAGTACGTTAGTTGTTTTTTATTATAATCAATGTTATTTTCGAATAAAAAGGAACACTTTGAGTGATATCAGCAACAATGTATATCTTATTGAGCTGTACAAAATTCCAAAAAAATCACAAATTACTTATGTATCCTTTTCATAAAGTAAAAAATACAATCTGAATGATTTTTTCTATTTTGAGTATATTAGTTTATTTCACTAAAATTAATGTCAATTTTGAATAAAAATATTCATATGGAGTTATACTAGTCACACCATGTGTCTTATTGTTGTGAGGTTGATTCATACACATCCCAAATGACTTATGGATAGTTTTCCTAGTGTATAAAACAATCCAAATGTGTTTCAATTATTTTGATTATGCCAGTTGTGTTTTTTTACTAAAATGTCATTATAAACTGGAAACACACACATTGAGCCCTACAGGTGGAATTATTTGTGATTTTGATGTGATACTGATTCATACATCTCAAAAATTAATTATGAATTATTGTCCTAAATAATCAAGAAAATTTGTGTGTGTGTTATTAGTTTTCAGTGAGTGACACTTTTTTGTATTAAAATGCTAATTTTAAATTGATAATAGTCACATGGAGTCATATCGTTCGCATGGTCTGTTACATTGGGGATAAGATGATTCATACACGTAATAAATGAATTATGGATCTTCTTTATAAATCTTTCAAACAATATTAATGTGTTTTCTTGGTTTTGAGTATGTCATTTATTTTTTTCACTTAAATTAATGTCAATTTTGAATAAAAAGACACACATGGAGTCATACTAGTCACATAATCCATAATATTGTGGTTAATCATTTTAATGAATCTCCAAAATTAAATATGTATCAATTTCCTAAAGTTTGAAAACAATCAAAATTTGTTTCCTCAATTTTGAGTATGCCATATGTGTTTTTATTAAAATGTCATTTTAAACTTGAAACATGCACATTTTGGCATACATGTGATATTGTGTTTGGATTTGACATGATAATAATTAATGCACATTAAAATTAATTATGAATTATTTTCCAGAATTATAAACATAATCCACGAATGTTTTCCTGTTTTTCAATGAGTTACACTTTTTGTATTAAAATGATAATTTCAAACTAATAATGGACACATAGAGTCATACTGGTAACATTGTGTGTCAGATTCAGGTGTGGTTGATTCCTAAAATTATAAACTGAATTATTTATTATTTTACTAAAGTACAAAAACAATCCGAATTCATTTTCTGTGTTTTTAGTATGTCAGTTGTTTTTTTACTAAAATTAATGTCAATATTGAATAAAAAGACGCATTTTGTGTCATATCGGTCACATCGTGTGTAATATTGAGGTGTGGATGAATATCCCACATCCAAAATGACATATGGATACTTTTTATAATGTATCTAAACAAACATAATTATTTTTCCTTAATTTTGAGTACGCCACTTTTGTTTTTTTACTAAAATGTCATTTTATACTCGAAACATGCACTTTGAGTCATATAGGCTACATTGTGTATTTTTATTACACAAGACCAATTACTAAACATAAAAAATGTGTTATGAATATATTTCTTAAAATTTTAGACAATCCGGGGAATTTTTCATGGTTTTTAGTGAGTGAAACTTTGTTGTATTATAATGTCAATTTTAAGCTAATAATAGACACCTAGAGTCATACCAGTCACACCTTGAATAATATTGAGGTGTGGATTATTTATAAACATCACAAATTATGTGTGAATTATTTTCCTAAAGTACCAAAGTAATCTAATTTTTTTTTCTTTATTTTTATTATGTCAGTTATTTTTTTCTCTAAAATTAATGTCAATTTCGAATTAAAAGTCACAATTTGTGTCATATCGGTCAAACCAAGTGTTGGAATGAGTTACTTATAGCTCTTACAAGTCCCAACTGACTTATATATAATTTTCCTAAATTATCAAAACAATCATAATTTGTTTCCTCAGTTTTGAGTACACCACTTGTGTTTTTTTTTTCTAAAAGGACATTTCAAACTATAAACATGCGCTTTGAGTCATACTAGTGAAATCATTTGTATATTTTACATGATAATGATTCTAACATTCTGAAAATGAATTATAAATCATTGTATAAAATTAAAAATACAATCCCATCATGTTTTCTGGGTTTTTAATGAGGGATACATTTTTTATTATGAAATCAATTTTGTAATAATAATGGACACAAGGAGTCATACCGGTCATAACGTGCCATGAATTGTGGTGTGAATTATTTTTACACATCATAAATGACATATGGATAATTTTAATAAAGTAAAATTCTCATTTTTTAGTACATTATGTTTTTTTCACTAAATATAATGTTAATTTTGAATAAAAAATGCACTTTTAGCCATATCAATCACATAGTCTATCAGATTGATATGAGGATGATTCGTACATGTTTTAAATGAATTATGTATCATTTTACTAACATATAAAAACAATTATAATGTTTTTACTTAGTTTTGAGTATCCCACTAGTGTTTTTTACTAAAATAAAATTTAAAACTAGAAAATAGCTTTTTGAGTACTTGATTATACACATATTAATTCAAATATTTATGTTGTATTTTATACATGTTTGATGATTGGGAGTTGTATAGTTATTTATTAAATAAAACTAGTGATGAAATTAAATCTCCTAGCACATAGTGATATAACTAGTGTATTACTACACTTTATAAAATCACATAAATATATGGTGAAAAACAATATTTTAATAAGTCACCTGAAACACTTACATAAGGGATCATATCTTATATGAAAACTGTTTTTTGATCTTTTAAATAATTTTTATCATACAAAATCATGGTATGATCTTCATTCAAATTCATTTCTAGAAAAATATTATTCTCAAGCCAATGATTTGTCTCCTCATCATCCTCAGTCTCCATCTCAGTCATCGCCTCTACCTCCTCTTATACAATGGTCTCCAAATATACCTCAACCTCCACCTATACCTTTATATGTTCCTCCACCTCCACAATTGGCCAAAAAAAATTATTTCTTTCATGTAAACGCTTCAAAAAATTGATTTCCTCCCTTATACTTCTCCTTAAAAAATATATCAAAAATTAAATATACGATTTTTGACACTAATTCATCACTCCAAAAATATATTTGAATATTTATAACTCATACTATTTTATTAAAATGGCCAGGTAAGGTGGATAAATTCCCCAAAATCCATACACTATTGAAAAGTAATAAATCCATATAACTCAAACCTAAGACCTCACCAAGACAGTACAGGGGCGATACCAACTGAGTTGAACCCTAAGAGCACATAACTCATACAATATCATAAACATAGTATGTAATCACCTATTATTTGTCATTATACATTCTGAATAAAAGTACATTTTTCCACCATATATAAAAAAAATTATTTTTTCTTATAAGTACTTAGGTTTATAGTAATCATGATAGTAATGATAAAACATGGACATACTACTGATTATGAAATATATTTAATGAAATTGTAATTAGCTTCATAAATTACCTATTGGGGGATGATGGTATTTTAATTATTTTTTATTTATCTCATAAAATTTCAAAAATAATATCTAAAATCGATGTCATTATACTGTTTTGGGCATTGTAGAAACATTAACCAAAATGAGTAAATTATTTTTAAATGTTTTGATACTTAAATATTTCTATATATTCCTAAATTTTTTTCCATTTTTATTAATTAGCAGTCTTTATCTGTTCAGACACCAACTTTATTCCATGATCTAGCCTATATTTTACAACTGCCCAATCAAAATAAAAATATTTTTAAGACACATACTGAACATATAAATCAATTTTTATATATAAAATTTTTATTTTAGGGTATTAAATATTTACAATACACATCATGTGTGGCTAGGTGGTTGAATATTCTTGCATTGGATCTGAAAAATAAATATTTGGGGTGTCCAGATTGACTGTGATCAGCATCCCGTGCACCCAAAAAAATGCAATTATCTAATGACAAAACTAAAAATATATTTTATTTGATTATATTATAGAGTTTTATGTTTTCATTATAGGTATCAAAAATAAATTTTTATTTAATTCATTTTAGGAAACACTTTGAGTAACTCACCTTCTTTCTTCTTAATTATTTTGTTACGCAATGTATGTTCTTCCATTGTAATGATACAGGGATTAATGAATACAAATCATGATTTTTTCTATATTCCATTTATATAGATGTGATATAAACACCTAAAAATTTAATTTTAAATAAATTTAATAAACATATTTTATCACATTTTTTATAGATATGTTATGAAAATTTACCTTATGTATGTATTCGTAATTGAGACGGTGAAACATTCATGCTTGAGAATCTCATTTAGAGTATTGAGACGAATTCTATATGTCAAGTAATTTCCTAATATTTCATATTCATGTTCAATTTAATAAAATTTTATATCTTTAAATATGGTCACAACATGAATTAGTAATGATAATAAATATTTCTCTTGAATTTGTGGGGAGAAGGTACTCTCAAAAGTTGGTTTTGTTTTAATGTTCCTTTCACTATTTTTTATTCATTTGTCCATATATTTCTATAATGATTTATCCATATGTAATATCATACGTAATGTGATACTATTAATCATCAACTATTATTGGTTTTTATATGAAAAAATTTGTTAAATTTTTTATTAATTTTCTTTAAATGATTTTATGGTCATGATATGAAATCTCATATAATATCATTGACCATTTTAATATTTGAATCATAATGTTGAATAGGAAACATAGCAGTCATATCATGAGTTTCCTCAATCCAAAATCTCATGTAATATTTTGGGAGGTCTTGATGGTCTATCTGGTCTCTCGATATATTATATCTTGTACCCATCACAACACAGTGCTGTGTGGGTGTTGACAGGTATAAATCACATAAAAATATACCCTATATAATTTTAGTAATTTAATGTTATTTAAATTTGTTTGATTCACATTTTGTAGAAAGAGTAAAGAAAAAATTTATTACACCATGTAGGGTAGGTGGTTGGGGTAATGACTTGCCTCAAAGCTAGTGGGATCATTTTGTTCATGTGCATATTTTTTCCCCACTGTCAGTTCACTTTCATCCTTTCTTATATACTAGTCTGCCAAACTAGGCCATAGAATAGCATATTACAGTGAGTCTATCTGTGTTTTAAATCATCTCACTATATTATTTTTATCATTATGGGGTTTGATATTTTTAAAATAAGGTCTAGGGGAGACTCCCGAAGATAATCCTCTAACACGGCAGTATTGTTCAGGCCACTTCAAAGCTTATGAAAGTATCTTTTCTTCTTTTATTTCCATTTTCAATAAACCATATAAAAATATATGTACATAAATAGATATTTATATGTACTATTTTTATAAATTACAATTAATTCAAATTATTTCATACGTATTCATGATTCTCATACTGTTTTTTTGTTTTCATCAACTAATTTACACTCTTAATTTACATGATTCTCCTTCCATAGAATATAATGTGGGATGTAGGTGGCCTAATATTTTGATTCATCAATATAAATATAAAATAAGTAACATATTTTGTTTCATATCACATAATTATAATTTTTTATTTAAAATACATACCAACTTCTTATCTAATGAAGTGTAAATCATCTTTCCTTTGTGATAGAGGTACATTGGTTTTAATGCATGATCTTTATTTTCCGTGATCTTTTACTGTTTCATAAATCAATAATTTTGAGTAAGTTGGAAGAAATAAATAAATAATTATCAACCTTAATGCAACTAAAATGATTTATCATTTTGATAATTGATGAAATAAGTCCATGTTTCCTACATTATAATGTTTTTATAATTAACTACTGGGTGGAGCTTTTTTTACCCTCAGCATACCTAAGAGGTAACTTTTTAAGAAGAGTTCAAAAGACTCTATGGGATATTATAGTATACATTAAGAAAATTTTCATATAGATATATTCTAAAATTAACAAACTCTTCTATGAAATTTAAAAAATAAATAAACATTTCATTATATAAATTTTATGTAAAATAAATAAAGTATATTGAAACATTATCATTATATATTTCCTAAGTATTTTCATTGTTCTGTGCTGAACGTAGCACCTTAAATCAATATCAATATACTCATTCATACTCAATGTGACCCCATGATAAATAATGAACAATAAATTATTGGGTTAAATAGGTTGGTTGAAATGATTTTAACCAACCTCAAATTTTATACAATGAATTATAGGCTTGGTAATTTTATTCAACACTGTGATGCTACATCATTGATTTTTTTCAACAACATCTTGATGATACCCTAATAATTCAATAGTTTCATCATCAATAGCATGTTCTTCCTTGGGATTGGTAACATCATCATGTGAAAAAGACAATGTCTACATGATTATCAAACATTTAATTTTCTCTTAAATAACAACAATACAGTACACTCCATTCACAAATATCCACATTTTATTGCATCTTGCTAAAAAAAATTACTATCATGAATAGAGATATAATACTTCAATACTACATTACAAATAACCTTCCCGACCGTAATTTAATTCATCTTCGAATGATGGATTTTCTTCCATCTCTTGATGATGGATTGGACTCCCATATTCAAACAAGAATTCCTCCCATACTTGTGGTTCATACATTCCTTGATGACATACCCCCCGAACAGTTATTATTTCATTTTTTGGGACATCCACCTATGTTTCTTGAAAAACTCTAACCAAAATTCATACCATATCAGGTACTTGAGTACATTTTGGATGACTATTTCTTAGATTAGTTCAATAAATATAGAAGATATGGGGGATGAGTCTCAATGAAAAAATTCAGTAATAAATATTCGGGTGATGAAATTATAGTTTCCACTGATGTACAAAAAGAACCAAATTCGAATTTTAAATATGGATTCTAACATATTACATTTCAAAAATTAAGGAATGAACATTCAAATCCACATGAATTATACTCGTAGACATTTAGTTCCACTCACAAACATTTATTATTTTTCACTTCCTATGAAATGTTTCTTTTTTATAGGTCTTAAATGGGAAAACAATTATTATGGTATTGGTGTGAGTAAGATGGGAAATCTTGAAAACCTTCCTTTTATCCAATATGCCAAGAGAAAGTATCTTAAAGATGAATCTGAGCATATGGATGGAGATATCAGCTCATTGTTGGAGTAATACCTTCAAGAGTCAGATTTGAAGCCTTTTAAATATATAAAGGTTGAAGGGGAAGAGAATCAAAAGGAGTGTTTGGCATTTTTCACACAAAAATGTGAAAGCTATGTATTTTCAAGAGTTCAATCATAATAATATTATTATCATCCATGTATTATTAACTATGGAGTTATAATAGGATCTAATGTGACCTACCTCAAAATAAATGTTATTTTTGATGAAGTTCTTTCAAATGTAACTTATTTATTATGATAAGAAATTTCATATTAAAAAAACCGAAATATAATTCATTTTTTTGATTGATTTTTGGGTTTCATTTTTATGTTTTCATAGGAAGTAGTAAATGAGGAAGATGAAAGGATGAATGAGTTGGAGAATTAGTTGGGAAATATTGTATTCAAAGCCATGATAGTAGCTTTGAAATAGATACATGAATAAAATCTGAGAGGTCGGTTTGTCGTCAAAGAACATCGGAACCACAATGTTGGGATGAATATTAGATTGAAATTGGGAGTCCAATCCATCATAAATATTTGGAATGAAATTAATAATATGAGGATAAATTAAATAAATTTCGGGAACATTAGTTTTACAAAACTATAGAAGAATTATATCTCTATTCAAGACAGTAATAAATTTCATGAAAGATGCATACAATTGAGGAATTTCATGTATGGAGTGTATTGAATTGTATATATAACCTATCAAAATTAATCCTTATTTAAAAACCATATTTCTAAAACATGTGGTCTTATTTTATGAAATGATATTCATGTTTCTAATTACAATTATGTTCTGTATGATTATTTCATGAAAATAGATGGAGATGCAATTCACAGTGGTCTCATATAAATATAAAATGAGTTTACAGAGTAGGGGTAGAATTTTGTGGGTATAGGTATGTGAGAGAGAGAGATTTTGATTCCCATAATGTTCAGATATTAGGGATCCCTTGTGGATCCCCAAATGTATTATGCACATTGATCAATGAGGTAATAATAAATATGGGAGGATGTTGTAGGTGAAGGGGGAATTTTATTTCCTATGGCTTACAACTCGACTATTTGGAAGGTATTTTCCTTGGCCTTATGTTGTTCCATCCATTGGGAGTAATCTTCCTATGAATTCTATGAAATGTTCGATATTTATTCGTGAATGTCCTTATCCACTATGGACAATAGAATTGTTCTAGTTGATTATTTTATTTTTTTAATCATTTGCTGATGATTTCGTTAGATTGATGATTTAATTGAGAAATTTACATTACTGGAAGTAGGATTTATAATTATTAGACCATGATGGAGATTTGGTTACCTCTATTATAATTTTTAATAGATCCACTTGAATAGTTAGAGTTGGAGCGTATGAATAAAATGAAGAAAAACTATAATTTGTGGACTCTATTATATTAAGAGAGAGTATAATGAAATGAAGAAAAGATAAAAATGTTTGAATATATAGTTTGGTTATATGATATTGATTAGTATCCACATGAGATTTTAATGATTGACCTGTATAAAATAAGTGCCTTTTCTGACTTTTTTTCTATTTGATAGATTGCTCCTAGATATCATAAACTCAAGTATTATGTTTCCATCCCAAATCATTAGTGTGTGATGAAAATTTTATTTTATTTATCCATACAGGCCCATACATGTATGTTGACAAACCTTACCATATGGAAACATTCTTATCTTTATTCGAAACCATTTTCTATGGAAGAAAAAGATGAAATAGAGCCACTAGATGCATTTCAGTGGTGAAGAGATGAGATGCAATGTTCATTATGGTTAAAACAATTCAAAAATGATACATATGGAACCCAAAAAAATAATCATTGATAGTGAAAAAGAAGAAAATAACATACATTAGATTATATACATGATTCATCTGAGGGAATGCAGAGGTGTTTTGCTGACAATAGGTGAGTTCTACGAGATCTTGAGAATCACGAGTGCTTGAGTCGCGATTGGGGTTCTTTTGAATAGATCAGTGACAATTTTAATATCACTGTCAGAAAATCACTGAAAATGATACGTTTTATTAGCTCTAAATTGATAAGTGCTGATAATAGAGATGTTTATCAGTGCTAATTTTTATGCACTGATAAAGATTTATTTTAATAGTGCTTTTTTATCAATGATAATTGTTGGAATCATCATGTGTTAATCATGTTTTAATGATCACAAATCCTATTAATGTTAATTAATCTCAATCTTCATTGCACATCTTGATAATGCTCTTCAATCTCAATAATAACTACACATCATGTTTTAATACTATCAAATTTTATGGATGCTGATTACTCTCTTTATTATTTACAATTATTATGCATAATCACAAATCTCACATATATTATCACATAATTATATTTAAGATTCAAGATATTTAACTCTCTAATGATTAATGTTAATCCATATTCTGCATATTGCTGTCTAAGACCAAATACAGATATTTGTCTATGTATGGAGAAACCGTGAAGGACTCACAATGACCAGACACCATGAAGGACTTACTGTGAGCCACATACTGTGAACTACACACCATGACATAGACATACCGTGAAACTCATACCGTGAGCCATGTACCATGAAGAAGTCATCATTTACATAGTCACTGTGACACCGTTTATTAACTTTTTGTCAATATTATTTAAATAATTCTAACAGTCATATTTGATGTTTTTAATGTGATTAATGTTATTTAATGATAGTTTCTAGCATGAGAGAAAACTGTATCTCATACCTAGAAAATGTGAATCATTCATACGTCCAGAACTTGTGGAATATAATGATGATTAAGATACAGTACATAGAGAGAAGCGGAGTGCAAGTGTGAATATACCACACGAAGAACTTACAAACACCCGAGGGCACTGTACTGAACAAGTAGAAAAATCCTGAACAAGAAAAGGATTGCAAGTCTTTCATAGAACTCTCAGGAATGCAATCCAACACTTCTAAAGAACAAACGTCGAATCAAGAGATCATTTTCACTCCTGAAAAAGACAAGGAGACTACGACACTCTATTTTTCAACAGAAAAACCAGAGAAGGACTTAGAAGCTTTCCTGATGAATCCAATGAGTCCAGAGCTGCAATGATAATCACTAGAGCTTTCTAAACTCTCATCTATCTTCTCTATGTGATTTATTTATTAACTTTTGAGAAGTGTTGTGTAATCTGTATTTTTTATACACACACAGTCTCTTGTACTGAACTGGAGGATATCAAAATCCTCACTCCAAATCTCTTAACTCTTGTTTACCCAGGTCAACTGTGGAAGAGGTCCTTGTGTGGCCTGGTCTTTATTTTGTTTCCCATGAAGAACTGTGTTAGAGGTCCCTGTGTGGCATGGACAGTTTTTTAAACTGTTGTTAACCCTGATCCAGGGTGTGGATCAAATTTATATAAATTTGAGAGGACTAATTCTCACCTTGATACTGAACCTCTTGTTATATCTATGTGCATCAATAATTTAAGTTCAAAGTATACTACATAAATCTTATTTATTGCACAATTAATACTTTGAAATACAAAAAATATTTTAAAGCTACTTTGATAGTTAAATTAGCAAGTGTTTACACTTATTGTAAATCAGTAGATTAGTTTCAAAAGATAGTTTGATATTGTGGTTAAACTAACTGATACCTAATCAATCTTGGAGAAGATAAGTGAACATTTACAATCTGTTTAAATACACTACAGTTTAACTTATTTTATAAATCGGGGGCTTTTAAATAGACATTATTTTTAACAGAATTTTTATTTGGAAATCAATTCACCCCCCTCTTGAGTGTCCAATATAACAAATATTTTGTATCAGAGGATTAAACAATTTTTGAAATTCTCTATTTTTTAAACTCTGATTTTAGTTGTATTTTAATGGTCTTAAAATATCTGTTATTTCTAAATTTTTATCTCTTTAAATTGTCTTTCTAAAATCTAGTTATGGATAATATACTAGATGTTTTTGCAACTAACAGGCCACCTTTCTTCAATGGTACAAACTATTCTCAATGGAAGCTGAAAATGAAAATTCATTTAGAAAGCATGGGTTTTGATATTTGGACAATAATAGAAAAAGAATATAAAATTCCTACTACTGTTAGATCCATTTGGGATAAACCTACAAAGACTGCTTACAATAATAACTGTAAATCTATGAATGCCATGTACAATGCTTTAGGAGATGAAGAGTTTATCATAATTTCTGCTTGCAAAACTATTTTTGAAATTTGGGATAATTTGGGTGTTTCTCATGAAGGAACAACCAATGATAAAGAAATAAGATCAAATAAATATACTATTAAATATGATAATTTTAAAATGAAGACTGATGAACCTATTTCTGATATGTATCTCAGGTTTAATGAGATAGTCAATACAATGAATTCACTTGGTAAGGCTATTCTAGCAAAGGAACAAATTATGAGAATCTTGAGATGTTTACTAGACCAATGGAGAGGCACATCTGTTTCAATCAGAGAGTCATGTGACATTGCTGCTCTGCCTGTCAAAGAACTCATTGGTAAGATTAAGATGTACGAGGATGAACTCAAAGTGAATAAAGAGGAAGATGATGAACCTAAGAGGAAATAAATGGATTTCAAAACTACTGCTTCAAGGACCAAGGACAAAGATAAAGCTCAAATACCTAGTGACAGTTCAACCAGTGAAAATTAAGACTCTGATAGTGATGCGGAAATGGATTAGATAGCCAGAAGGTTTAATAAGTATTATATAAAGAAGAAATTTTTCTGAAAATAAAATTACAAAGGAAAGTATGACAATAAGGTACATTGGAAGAATGATTGGAAAAATCCAGATAAAAGTGATGAAGTTATTTTCTATGAGTGCAAAAAATAAAGGACACATTAAAGAAGACTACCCAAAGCTAAAATTCAAGAATAAATATGATTACAAGGACAATAAGTACAAAAACTCTATGAAGGCTAACTGGAGTGCTTCTGAAGATAGCACATGTGAATCTGGAATGTCTGATTCTAAAAAGAATCGTTAAAACATGTGTTTCATGACAAACAAATCTGTGGTAACATTAGATACTCATATTTTAAATTCTTATTATTCTGAAAATGATGCAAAATCTGATTCTGATTCTGAAAACATGACTAGTGAGGTATTATTTGAATGTTCTAATATGCTGGAAGAGATATGCAATGAACTAAAGGATAAATACAAATCATTAAATAAACAGCATGCTCTAACTTCTGTTGTTAAAACTGAACTTACTATTGAAAAAGAGAAAAATGTTCAACTGTTAAAAGAGAATACTGAATTGAAAATGTCAAATGAGAAACATAGAAAAGACTTAGAGATTGTCCCAAATGGAAAGGATACAGTAACTCAAAATCTAGGAAAGAAAGTTGCACAAAAATACACCACTGGAATAGGCTAAAAACCTGGACAGAGACAGATTACTAAGAGTAGATTTATTCCTAAATCTGGACAGAATACTGCTAGTTCTAGCTCTGGACATTCATATGCTTCAAATAGATATTCACATAGTTATAAATCAAATAGACTTTATATTTCACGATCTTTTGATTCTGTAAATTATATGAGACCCATAAGACACATTTGGGTACCGAAATATTTGATTTCTAACCTGTCTGGACCCAAGAAGATCTGGGTACAAAAATCATTTCCTATCTAAATCAGTTTTGTAAGAAACCTGCTTGAAGAGTTACCACAAAAAGACATGGTATTTGTACAGTGGATGTTTGAGACATATTTCTGGGGATTACTCATGCTTCAAGTGTTTAATAAAGGTTGGTGGAGGTCATGTCACCTTTGGTCATAATTCTAAAGGAAAGATCATTGGCCTAGGCCAAATTGGTAACACTAATTCATTTTTAATTTATAAGGTTTTATTTGTTGATGGACATAAATATAATCTGCTAAGTATTTCTCAATTACGTGATGATGGATTTAATGTGATGTTTGAAAATGATTATTTCTTGTTTTAAATTATAATTTTTTTTAGACTTTTCTTCTTTAAGAAATGAAAATGTTTATAAAGTTGAATTAAATTCCTTAACCAAGCAAAATGTTACCTGTTTAAATGCTTTTAAAAAATAATCTTGGTTATGGAACAAAATATTAGGACACTATAATATACAATCACTTTGAAAACTAACAAAGAAAAACTTAGTTAGAGACCTACCTAAACTTGAGTTTTCTAATGACAAAGTTTGTAATCCCTGTCAAAAGGTAAAGAAACATAGGGTTTCTTTTAAATCAAAGAAAGAAGTTTCATCTTCTCAACCTCTCGAGTTGGTTCACATGGATTTGGTTGGACCATCTATAGTTTTAGCTTAAATGGGAAGCACTATGACTATGTCCCAGTAGATGAATTTTATAGATATACTTGGGTATACTTCTTAGCTCACAAAAGTGAAGCTTATTCATACTTTGTTAAATACTCCAAATCTTTAGAAAATCGTAGTGGACATAAGATTAAAACTCTAAGAAGTGATCATGGCCGTGAGTTTGAAAATCATGAATTTGAATCCTATTGCTCACACAATGGATATAGTCATAACTTTTCTGCTCCTAGGACACCTCAGGAAAATGGTGTAGTAGAAAGGATTAATAGAACCCTTCAAGAAATTTCCAGAACCATGCTCAATGAGTGTGACCTGCCTAATTACTTTTGGGATGAAGCTGTCAATATAGCTTGTTATATTATTAATAGAGTCTTAATTATACATGTTCTTAAGAAAACCCTATATGAGGTGTGGAACAATAGACATCCTTATGTTAGTTACTATAGAGTCTTTGGCTGCAAAATTTTCATTCTCAATACAAAATATAATCTTGATAAGTTTTATTCTAAGAGTGATGAAGGAATCTTTTTAGGATATTCTTTATCCAGCAAGGCGTATAGAGTTTCAACAATAGAACCAAGTGTGTGGAAGAATCTTTTCACATCAAGTTTGATGAAACTGATCCACTTGATCCTAAAACCACTCTTGAAAATCATGATGAAGATTTATTTGTTCTGGACCTTAATGATAAAATCAATGAACCTTCTATAAAGACAACCAGATCTGGACTTATTCCAGAATCTGCCTCATATGAACCCGAACCTAGAAAAGAACCTGAAATTTCTAGTCCTACCTTTACTAGATCAACTAGAATTCTAATGAATCATCCTTTGGATGTTGTTGTAGGAAATCTTGATAGAGGTACACAGACTAGAGGTTCTCTTATAAATCAGGTCGAACATCAAGCCTTCTTGACACAGCTTGAACCTAAAAACATTGATGATGCTATTAATGATGATTTTTGGGTAACTGATATGCAAGAAGAACTAAATCAGTTTGAAAGAAATAATGTTTGGAATCTTGTTGAAAGACCTAAGGACACCTTCACAATAGGCACAAATGGGTTTTTAGAAATAAAGTAGATGAATCTGGAAACATAGTTAGAAATAAAGCTAGGATAGTTTCAGAAGGCTATAGTCAAGAAGAAGGTGTTGAATATGAGGAGACTTTTTATCCAGTAGTCAGATTAGAATCCATTAGGATTTTACTTGCTTGTGTTGCACATATAAATTTCAGACTATATCAAATGGATGTCAAGAGTGCATTCTTAAATGGATATTTTGATGAGGATGTTTTTGTTGAACAACCACCTGGTTTTAAAAACCCTCATTTTCCAAATCATATTTTCAAATTATAAAAAGCATTATATGGTTTAAAGAAATCTCCAAGAGCTTGGTATGATAGATTAAGTACTTTTATAGTTTCTAAAGTTTTTATAAAAGGAATAGTTGATCATACTCTGTTTATAAAACGAATTTCTAAAGATGTTTTAGTTGTAAAAATTTTTGTATATGATATTATTTTTGGATCTTCAAAAACTAAATTATGTACTAATTTTTATAAAATGAGGATAAATGAATTTGAAATGAGTTAAATGGGTGAACTTAAATTCTCCCTTGGATTTCAAATCTTTCAAAATGATGATGGAATTATTTTAACTCTACTAATTAAACAAGATATCTTTTAAAACGTTTTGGATTGGATAGCAGAAAAGGTAGTGACACTCCCATGAGTACCACCTGAAAGATGGATCTTGATGAAAATGGTAAATCCGTTGATCAAACGACTTTTAGAGGAATGATTGGAAGTCCACTCTACCTGACTTCTAGTCGTCCTGATATTATGTTTAGTGTGTGTATGTGTGCTCGTTTTCAATAAAACCCAAAAGATTAACATTTAAATGCTGTAAAGTTAATTTTCAAATACCTCAAACAAAATCCCAATTTTGGAATATTCTATCCCAAAGGTCAATCATTTGAATTAGTTAGTTATTCTGATGCCGATTTTGATGAATGTATTTTAGATAGAAAAAGCACCTCTGGAACATTTCACCTTTTAGGTAAGTCACTAGTATCATGGTGTAGTAAGAAACAAAATTCGGTTGCATTATCTACTGCAGAAGCTGAATGCATAGCTGCTGGCAGTTGTTGCGCACAAATTTTGTGGATGAAACACACATTACTAGACTATTGATATCAATTTAGACATGTCTCAATAAATTGTGACAACACAAGTGCTATTAAAATTTCTATGAATCTTGTTTCTCATTCTAGAAAAAAACATATTGATGTAAGACATCACTTTTTGAGGGATAATTATCAAAAAGGTGATATCAATTTGGAATTCATTGGTACTGAATATCAACTTGCTGATATATTCACTAAACCATTAAATTATGAAAGATTTGACTACATCATACATGATCTTGGTATGATTAATCATAAATGAATATCTTACTGATCTTAATGTTTAATACTTTAGTGTACATTACGTTATGGTTTCATACGCACTATTTCTAAGTTACTGTGTTATGATCACCATCTCACCGTCAAGACATTATGCTCACGGTCTGTCAACTCACTGTCTCACCGTTACTATACAGAATGCTCACCGTCTCACCGTGACGACTGCCAACTATCTCACCGTGATGACTGTTTTTCATCTCAGCATAATCCCTACTCACGGTCTCACAATGAAGATTTATTTATATCCTTATTTTAACCCATATCGCCATAATTTTTATTTCACTACGATTTGTTTTCCTGTGTTTTTGTTTTTATGATGTTTGAAATTCCCAAATGATAAAACATAAGGGTTTCACTTGATTCCTTACCTGAACTCTCTCTTGAACCTTCTCTTCCCTCTTGCCTGAACCATCAATGAATGCCATGGATGAAGCATCTATCCTGACCTTCATCTGAAAAGCACCGCTCTAAGTAACCGAAAAGTATACCGAGGATATCTCTTGAAGGAACTCTGAACCCAAACCTGGTAAGTCGTACAGTTGAACTTGAAAAGGAGTTTTCCCAGAGTGGTTGTTATCTAGAAGATATTTAGTTATTAATGTTTAAAGATAACAAGGATGGCTTGAATGGTTGACTTGATAGAATAGACTGATTTACCCGAGACTGGTATCTCAATTATATCAGTATGTGAAGTTCTCCATTGTGTTTGGAGAACGCTTTATGATGAAAAGCTAGATAAATTGTCATAATTTCTCTTCCTCTTCAAGTATATGGGCTTCATGCCTAATAATTACACATGAAAGAGTTTGTGAAGATTACCAAAGATACCCTCCCCCAACAACCAACATCTTTGACCTGGAGAATGACTTGGATATCCTGACTGGAAATGTCCCCAAGCGAAGGGCCATAGCTGATGAATTAAATGGGGAGACTAGAATTTTGTTCATGTTTGTTCAGAATTTGATTAGTCTTAGAATAGGATAATTTTCTATGATGAAGTATTAGGATGTGTTCCTGATCCACCTGTTGAAGAATGTCCATAAGATCAATCTTTGTAAGTATGTTATCAACCATATCTGTGAGCTGATCAAAGTCACTTCCAAATACACCTCATTGTTTTACTCAAGGATGATCTCAGCTATGTTAGTTTCAAAATGGATGGTTGGACCAAATGAAGAAAAGTTAGAGGACCTTGATTACAGCCTATCTGTGTCTATCATCATAAGGATGAAGATTAGCTAGAAACCCTAGAAAAAGAAATGGGTTAAGGACAATGATCAAGTGTATAAAAAGTTTAATCTTGTTGACTATCCAAGAAGGCCTAAATATCTATCTGATCTTGGTTTGGAACCAGATAAAGTGGCTGAGTATTCAGAAGAATAAGATGAAGAGGAAGTAATAGCTGAAGTCTCTCCAAGAGAAGAACCTAGAAGACCTCCAATGGAAACAAATTCTGTTGAAAAAGAAAGGATTGTCGTCCTTGATGTTATCCCTGATGAAATACCTCAAGGAGAGGAAGGTGGTGTTAGTTTGAGTGAAAAAAAGCTCCTGCTTCTAGTGCAGATGTAAATCCAGAAGCTCATCCTAATGTTGCATGGATGCTGGTTTTTCCTAATTCAGGACAACAAGAATCCTTAGAGGAAAATCATGTTTAAGAGAATCATTCTGTTGAGAAAGAAGAAAGTCAGGAATCTCAACTAGTGGAACATTCAGTTCATGAGATTATTCCCTTTACTAAAGGGAGGATAGCAATTGCCTTTTAGCTAGCAAGGCAAGAGTTTGCTGAAGAGATTAGGGACAATCATGATGATCTTGTCAATGTTCCCGAGCCTCATGAATCTGGAAAGGAAGCACAAGTTGAGGGAGAGGATCCTCAAAACCATGATATTGTGGAAGCTGGATCTGTTGATGCTTCTCAAGCTTCTATCACATATTTTGTGTACACTCGATATGAATTTACAAGCTTTTATGATGTGAATGAGTCACAGAAAGTGACTGCAACTGGAATGGATATTTCTTCTCTGTTTCAACTGAATTCTTTAGCTCATCCAGAACCAGTAACAGACCAAGATCTCCATCCTCAATATGAATCAAAATCTGAGTCTTAAGATGAATCTGAACCTCATCCATAATCTAAACCACTACCTTTACCTGCACCCTTACGTGAGCATCACTCCTTTGTGACCAAAGATTATCTGGAAATTTTTGGAGAGATTTTGTTAGCAGGAGTTAAGAAAATTGTCTCCACTCAACCTCGTCCAGTGACTCAGTTATGTCAAGAAGATGCATCAACTCTCTTTGAAAATATTATCTTGCATATTCAACAAAGGATGATCCGATAAATTTAAGATATCAGAGTAGAGAATAAGCTGTTGAGTGTTGATGTTGCAAATCTAAAAATAATGGTAGCAAGTTTGCAGAATGAGTTATCTTTGAGATCAGAGCCTACTCCTGTTTCTTCACCTACACCTGTTTCTGCTTCTCCCGAGCCATATGATTCACTCCTTCCAAAGGATATTGTGTCAAAAGTTCATCCATACCTACTTTATTTTGATTATAATATTGGAAAAAGACACACCAAGATGCTGGAATGCATGAGAGAGCTTGTAGAAAATCTTAATATGCTTACAGATGAATACACTGGATGCCTGCAAAAAGTTCTGAAACAGCTCAAAGTTCTAAGCGAAGCTGTCAAAGCTTCACCTACTTCTGGTCAGCCCTCCACATCTTCTGTGGATGATTCTATGCTAAGATCCATAATTAAGGAAGAACTTCAGAGTTCCTTCAGTGGCTTGGATCTATTATCTTTGTCATAAGTGATTCAAAATAGTGATAGAGAATTGGACTTGGTTAGAATTCATTCTAAGATAGTCAATGATCCTCAACAAGAGATCACCAAGAAAATAGATTTGTATCACACCTGGATTTTCTCTAAAATTTATATAACAGATCACTTTAGATATCTTCTGGAAAATTTCAGAATCCCTCCAGTGACTCAAGATTTTAAATCTCAAGTTCAAGAAACATACATAGTTCACCAGATTGTTGGACAGATTTCTGTGGAATAAGGATGATTTTTGAAAAGGCTATGCAATATGGTGGTGAAATCATTACTGATTTCATCAATCTTTTGAAGTTGTATCTTCATGTGCAGAGTACTTCTATAGTTTCTCCAGCTACTACACCCCTTAGACTTGGTCTTCCTACCATAGCCTCAACTGCCTTGATAGTTAGCCATGCTCTTTCTCAAATCTGTCTAGTCATTCTTGACCAACAACATTCTAGATCTTCTACTGCTCCCTCTTTGGCTCCATCTATTTTTGAAGGCCTACCATTATCTTCTTTTTCTACCACATCTATGCCTTATTCTACTTCAGTAGTATCTCCTACTACTGATAAAGGAAAAGACAAGGTGGATCCATGAAGGGTCCGAGGAATGCTTATTCTTTTTGAAGGGATGCCATTTCTTTTTTACTGTTTGTACTTTTTATGTATGTTCAATTTTGAACCCTTTTTAATGCCAAATGCAGTGTTTCATTTCGTTCTCTCTACTTTTTGATAATCCCAAAAGGGGGATAAACACACGAAGACTAAAAGGGGGAGAGAAACTACAATTGTTAGTACTATAATGATTTTTTTTATTCTGATATGCTAGTTTCATTAATGCTACATTTCATTTATAGTTTGACTATATATGATTTTTGATCATCAAAAAGGGGGAGATTGTTGGAATCCTCATGTGATAATCATGTTTTAATGATCACAAATCCGATTAATGTTAATTAATCTCAATATTCATTGCACATCTTGATAATGCTCTTCAATCTCAATAATAACCACACATCATGTTTTAATACTAACAAATCTTATGGATGTTGATTACTCTCTTTATTATTTACATGTCTTATGCATGATCACAAATCTCACATATATTATCACATCATTATATTTAAGATTCAAGCTCTTTTACTCTCTAATGATTAATGTTAATCCATATTCTGCATATTACTGTCTAAGACCGAATACAAATATTTGTCTTTGTATGGAGACACCGTGAAGGACTCACCATGACTAGACACCATGAAGGACTTACTATGAGCCACATACTATGAATACACACCGTGACATAGACATACCGTGAAGCTCATACTGTGAGCCACGTACCATGAAGAAGTCACCATTTACATAGTCACTGTGATATTGTTTATTAACTTTTTGTCAATATTATTTAAATAATGCTAACGGTCATATTTGATGTTTTTAATGCAATTAATGTTATTTAATCATAGTTTCTGGGATGACAAGAAACCGTATCTCATACCTAGAAAAAGTGAATATTCATACTTCTAGAACTTGTAGAATATAAAGATGATTAAGATACAGTACATAGATAGAAGCGGAGTGCAAGTGTGAATATACCACACGAAGAACTTACATACACCCGAGGGCACTGTACTGAACAAGTAGAAAAATCCGGAATAAGAAAAGGATTGCAAGTCTTTCATAGAACTCTCAGGAATTCAATCCAACACTTTTTAAGAACAAACATCGAATCAAGAGATCATTTTCTCTCCTGAAAAAGACAAGCGGACTACGACACTCTGTTTTTCAATAGAAAAACCAGAGAAGGACTCAGAAGCTTTCATGCTGAATCCAACGAGTCTAGAGTTGCATTGATAATCACTAGATCTTTCTAAACTCTAATCTATATTCTCTATGTGATTTATTTATTAACTTTTGAGCAGTGTTGTGTACTCTGTATTTTTTAACACACACAGTCTCCTGTACTAAACTGGAGGATATCAAAATACTCACTCCAAATCTCTTAACTCTTGTTTACCCATGTCAACTGTTGAAGAGGTCCTTGTGTGGCCTAGTCTTTGTTCTGTTTCCCACAAAGAACAGTGTTAGAGGTCCCTGTATGGCCTGGACAGTTTTGTAAATTGTTGTTAACCCCGATCCAGGGTGTGGATCAAATTTATATAAATTTTAGAGGACTAATTCTCAGCTTGATACTGATCCTCTTGTTATATCTGATGTGCATCAATAATTTATGTTCAATGTATACTACATAAATTTTATTTATTCCACAGCTATTACTTTGAAATAAAAAAATATTTTAAAGCTACTTTGATAGCTAAATTGGAAAGTGTTTACACATATTATAAATCAGTAGATTAGTTTCAAAAGTTAGTTTGATATTATGGTTAAACTAACTGAGACCTAATAAATCTTAGAGAAGATAAGTGAACATTTACAATCTATATAAATACACTACAGTTTAACTTATTTTATAAATCGGGGGATTTTAAATAGACATTATTTTTAACAGAATTTTTAATTAGAAATCAATTGACCCCCCTCTTGAGTGTCCACTCTGACCAACATTTGGTATCAAATGATTAAAAGATTTTTGAAATTCTCTATTTTTTCAACTGTGATTTTAGTTGTATTTTAAAGGTCATAAAATTTTTGTTATTTCTAAATTTTTATCTCTTTAAATTATATTTCTAAAATCTAGTTATTGATAATAGACAAGAATGTTTTGCAACTAACATTCCACCTTTATTCAATGGTACAAACTATGATCAATGGAAGCTGAAAATGAAAATTCATTTAGAAAACATGGGTTTTGATATTTGGACTTCCATAGAAACAGAATATAAAATTTCTACTACTGTTAGATCCACTTGGGATAAACCTACAAAGATTTATTATAATAATAATTGTAAATCTATGAATTCCATGTACTGTACTTTTAGAGATGAAGAGTTTAATATAATTTATGCTTGAAAAACTACTTTTGGAATTTGGGATAATTTGGGTGTTTCTCATGAATAAACAACCAATGATAAAGAAATGAGATTAAATAATTATACTATTAAATATGTTAATTTTAAAACGAAGACTAATGAAACTATTTCTGATATGTATCTCTAGTTTAATGAGATAGTCAATACTATGAATTCACTTGGTATGGCTGTTCCAGCGAAGGAAAAAATTATGAGAATCTTGAGATGTTTACCAGACCGATGGAGAGGTACATCTGTTTCAATCAGAGAGTCATGTGACATTGCTGCTCTACTTGTCAAAGAACTCATTTGTAAGCTTAAGTTGTACAAGGAAGAACTCAAAGTGAATAAAGAGGAAGACGATGAACCTAATAGAAATCAATGGCTTTCAAGACTACTGCTTCAAGGACCAAGGACAAAGATAAAGCTCAAATACCTAGTGACAGTTCAACAAGTGATAATTAAGTCTCTGATAGTGATGCTAAAATGGCTCAGATAGCCAGAAGGTTTAAGTATTATTTTAGAAAGATGAAATTTTTAAGAAAATAAAATTACAAAGGAATGTATGACAATAAGGGAAATTGGAAGAATGATTGGAAAAAGCCAGATAAAAGGGATGAAGTTGTTTGCTATGAGTGCAAAAATGAAAGGACACATTAAAGAAGACTACCCAAAGCTGAAATTCCAGAATAAATATGATTACAAGGACAGTAAGTACAGAAAATATATGAATGCTACCTGGAGTGCTTCTAAAGACAGCACATGTGAATCTAAAATGTCTGATTTTGAAAAGAATCATGCCAACATGTGTTTCATGACAAAAAAATCTGAGGTAACATTAGATACTCCTATTTTAAATTCTTATTATTCTGGAAATGATGCAGAATATGATTCTGATTCTGAAAATATGACTAGTGAGGAATTATTTGAATGTTCTAATATGCTGTAAGAGACATGCAATGAACTAAATGATAAATACAAATCATTAAATAAACAGCATGCTCTCACTTCTGTTGTTAAAACTGAACTTACTATTGAAAAAGAGAAAAATGGTCAATTGTTAAAGGAGAATACTGAATTGAAAATGTCAAATGAGAAACATAGAAAAGACTTAGAGATGGTCAAGAAAGGAAAGGATACACTAACTCAAAATCTAGGAATGAATGTTGCACAAAAATACACCACTGGAATAGGCTAAAAACCTAGATAGAGACAGATTACTAAGAGTAGATTTATTCTTAAATCTGGACAGAATTCTGCTAGTTCTAGCTCTGGACATTCATATGCTTCAAATAGTTATTCACATAGTTATAAATAAAATAGAGTTTATATTTCACAAGATTTTGATTCTGTAAATAATATGAGACCCATAAGACAAATTTGGGTACCGAAATCTTCGATTTCTAACCTGTCTGGACCTAAGACGATCTGGGTACTAAAATCATTTCCTATCTAAATCTGTTTTGTAACAAACCTACTTGAAGAGTTCCCACAAGAATACATGGTATTTGTAAAGTGGATGTTTGAGACATATGTATAGGGATTACTCATGCTTCAAGTGTTTAATAAAGGTTGATGGAGGTCATGTCACCTTTGGTGATAATTCTAATGGAAAGATCATCGGCCTATGCCAAATTGGTAACACTAATTCATTTTTAATTTCTAAAGTTTTATTTGTTGATGGAAATATATATAATCTGCTATGTATTTCTCAATTATGTGATGATGGATTTAATGTGATGTTTGAAAATGATTCTTGCAATGTTTTTAATTCTAAAAATGTTTTAGTCTTTTCTTCTTTAAGAAATGAAAATGTTTATAAAGTTCATTTAAATTCCTTATCCAAGCAAAATGTTACCTGTTTAAATTCTTTTAAAAAATAATCTTGGTTATGGAACAGAAGATTAGGACACTAAAATATACAATCACTTAGAAAACTAACAAAGAAAAACATAGTTAGAGACCTACCTAAACTTGAGTTTTATAATGACAAAGTTTGTAATCCCTGTAAAAAGGTAAAGAAACTTAAGGTTTCATTTAAATCATTGAAAGAAGTTTCATCTTCTCAACCTCTCGAGTTGGTTCACATGGATTTGGTTGGACTATCTATAGTTTCTAGCTTAAATGGGAAGAACTATGACTATGTCCTAGTAGATGACTTTTCTAGATATACATGGGTATACGTCTTAGCTCACAAAAGTGAAGCTTGTTCTTACTTTGTTAAATAGTCCAAATCTGTAGAAAATCTTAGTGGACATAAGATTAAAAGTCTAAGAAGTGATCATGGTCGTGAGTTTGAAAATCATGAATTTGAATCCTATTTTTCACAAAATGGATATAGTCATAACTTTTCTGCCCCTAGGAAACCTCAGAAAAATGGTGTAGTATAAAGGATTAATAGAACCCTTCAAGAAATTGCTAGAACCATGCTCAATGAGTGTGAACTGCCTATTTACTTTTGGGATGAAGCTGTCAATACAACTTGTTATATTATTAATATATTCTTAATTAAACATGTTCTTAAGAAAACCCTATATGAGTTGTGGAACAATAGACAACCTTATGTTAGTTACTATAGAGTCTTTGGCTGCAAAATATTTATTCTTAATACAAACGATAATCTTGATATGTTTTTTCTAAGAGTGATGAAAGAATATTTTTAGGATATTCTTTAATCATCAAGGCATATAGTGTTTTAAACAAAAGAACCAAGTGTGTGGAAGAATCTTTTCACATCAAGTTTGATGAAACTAATCCACATGAGCCTAAAACCTCTCTTGAAAATCATGAAGAAGATTTATCTGTTCTGGACCTTAATGATAAAATCAATGTGCCTGCTATAAAGACAACCAGATCTGGACTTATTACAGAATCTGCCTCATATGAACCCAATCCTAGAAAAGAACCTGAAATTTATAGTCCTACCTTTACTAGATCAACTAGAATTCTAAATAATCATCCTTTAGATGTTGTTGTAGTAAATATTAATAGAGGGACACAGACTAGATCTTCTCTTATAAATCTGGTTGAACATCAAGCCTTCTTGTCACAACATGATCCTAAAAACATTGATGATTCTATTAATGATGAATTTTGGGTAATTGATATGCAAGAAAAACTCAATCAGTTTGAAAGAAATAATGTTTGGAATCTTGTTGAAAGACCTAAGGACACTTTCACAATAGGTGCAAAATGGGTTTTTAGAAATAATGTAGATGAATCTGGAAACATAGTTAGAAATAATGCTATGATAGTTGTAGAAGGATATAGTCAAGAAGATGGTGTTGACTATGAGGAGACTTTTTATCCAGTAGTCAGATTAGAAGCCATTAGGATTTTACTTGAATGTGCTGCACATCTAAATTTCAAACTATATCAAATGGATGTCAAGAGTGCATTCTTAAATGGATATATTGATGAGGATGTTTTTGTTGAACAACAACCTGGTTTTTCAAACCCTCATTTTCCAAATCATATTTTCAAATTATAAAAAGCTTTATATGGTTTAAAGAAAGCTCCAAGAGCTTGGTATGATAGATTAAGTACTTTTTTAATTTCTAAAGTTTTTACAAAAGGAAAAGTTGATCTTACTCTGTTTATAAAACTAATTTTTAAAGATGTTTTAGTTGTAAAAATTTCTGTATATGATATTATTTTTGGATCTTAAAAAACTAAATTATTTACTAATTTTTATAAAATGAGGCAAAATGAATTTGAAATGAGTTAAATGGGTGAACTTAAAATTGTCCCTTGGATTTCAAATCTTTCAAAATGATGATGGAATTATTTTAACTCTATGTAAATATAATAGAGATATTTTAAATTTTTTTGGATTGGATAGCATAAAAGGTAGTGACACTCCCATGAGTACCACCTGTAAGATGGATCTTGATGAAAATTGTAAATCTGTTGATCAAACGACTTATAGAGGAATGATTGGAAGTCTACTCTACCTAACTGCTAGTCGTCCTGATATTATTTTTAGTGTGTGTATGTGTTCTCGTTTTCAAGAAAACCCTAACGAGTCACATTTAAATGCTGTAAAGATAATTTTCAAATACCTCAAACAAACTCCCAATTTAGGACTGCTCTATCCCAAAGGTCAATCATTTGAATTAGTTAGTTATTCTGATGCTAATTTTTCTGGATGTATGTTAGATAGAAAATGCACCTCTGAACATGTCAACTTTTAGGTAATTCACTAGTATCATGGTGTAGTAAGAAACAATATTCGGTTGCATTATCTTCTACAGAAGCTGAATATATAGCTACTGGCAGTTGTTGTGCACAAATTTTGTGGATGAAACACACATTACTAGACTATTGATATCAATTTAGACATGTCTCAATAAATTTTGACAACACAAGTTCTATTAACATTTCGATGAATCTTGTTTCTCATTCTAGTAAAAAACATATTGATGTAATACATCACTTTTTGAGGGATCATTATCAAAATGGTGATATCACTTTGGAATTCATTGGTACTGAATATCAACTTGCTGATATATTCACTAAACCATTAAATTCTGAAATATTTGACTACATCATACATGATCTTTGTATGATTAATCATAAATGAATATCTTACTGATATTAATGTTTAATACTTTAGTGTACATTACTTTACGGTTTCATACGCACTATTTCTATGTTACTGTGTTATGATCACCGTCTCACCGTCAAGACTTTATGCTCACGGTATGTCAACTCACTGTCTCACCGTGACTATACAGAATGCTCACTGTCTCACCATGACGACTGCCAACTATCTCACCATGATGACTGTATTTCATCTCACCGTAATGCCTACTCATGGTCTCACTATGAAGATTTATTTATATTCTTATTTTAACCCATATCGCCATAATTTTTATTTCACTACGATTTGTTTTCCCGTGTTTTTTTATGATGTTTGACATTCCCAAATGATAAAACTTAAGGGTATCACTCGATTCCTTCCCCAAACTCTCTATTGAACCTTCTCTTCCCTCTCACCCGAACCATCAGTGAATGCCATGGATAAAGTATCTATCCTCACCTTTGTCTGAGAAGCGCCGCTCTAAGAAAAAGAAAAGGATACCGAGGATATCTCTTGAAGGAAATCTGAACCCAAACCTGGTAAGTCGTATAGTTGTACCTGAAAAGGAGTTTTGCCAAGAGTTGTTGTTTTCTAGCAGATATTTAGTTTTGAATGTTTTAAGAGAACAAGGATGGCTTGAATGGTTGACTTGATAGAATAGACTTATTTACCCGAAACTGGTATCTCAATTCTATCAGTATGTGAAGTTCTCCTTTGAGTTTGGAGAACACTTTATGTTGAAAACCTAGATAAATTGTCATAATTTATCTTCCTCTTCAAGGATATGGGTTGCATGCCTAATAATTCCACATGAAAGTGTTTGTGAAGATTACCAGAGAGACCCTCCTCCAACAACCGAAATCTTTGACCTGGAGAATGACTTGGATATCCTGATTGGAAATGTCCCCAAGCGAAGGGCCATAGCTGATGAATTAAATGGGGAGACTAGAATTTTGTTCAAGTTTGTTCAGAATTTGATTAGTCTTAGAAAAGGAGACTTTGCTATGATGAAGTATCAGTGTAACACCCCAAGATTTCATAGTGTGTTATTTCTTCAAAATAATTCAATAACTTGCACTACACGCAACACCGAGTTCAATCACACCATGACTTACCAAAAAAAGAGAGCCATTCAATAGAGGTTATGGATAGTATTAACTAAATTTTAAACTTTATATAATCCTTATAATTTTAGAATCCATATTATGAGTTTCTTAGACATAATGCAAGAACAGATTCATTTTCAGTATTGCACTTTTATCAAATTTTAAAAGTGAAACCTTTTTAAATACAATATTTTAAACTTTTTGACTAAATGAGGACATCAAAAAATTTAAAATGAAACATCCCAAGCTTCCATGGTACACTTTCCTTTGAATAATACAGTAGCGTGTGTTGTACACAACTTCGAGTTCTAACACACCACAACCAATCAAACTAGCCGTTATGAATAGTAATAGCTACCTTTTAAAATTTTAGAAATTTTATCTCTCAAAATGGACTTCATTTTTGGATTCGGAGTATCGAATTTAGCCTATGGTGAAATTTTGGTACTTTTCGGATAACTTTCATATTTTGATGAATAGTGAAAATTACTAAATTTTAATTAAAAACAACTTTTTTAATAAAAATAATTAATAGTGATAAATTATGAATTTGAGTGGTTTTAAAGTATATTTAGAATATATTTTTACCATTTAATATAATGTTGGTCATTGTACATAATTTTACAATTAAACCGAACATAAACAAGTGTCAATCTTTTGATAGTTATTATCTCTTAAAAACACGCTTTTTGTTTTGACAGCGGGAATTAATTTTAAATTAATTTCCGCCACTTCTGTGTTTTGAATTTAGAAAAAATTATTCCATATTTGGAATCATGATGTTCAAATTGTGTAAATAGGTAACTTTTATTTTTAGACATTTTGAATAATTACTGCGGTAAATATTTTATTTACCATGGTTAAGGGTAAATCCGGTAAATAAGGGTTAAAAAAATAATACTATAATAATACTAAATTACCCTAAAACATGTCCTAGAATTATTTGTTGATACATGTTCGACCATAGGCATCATTGTGTTGATTTTGGGACTCCATGGTGCCACTTGTAGGTGATAGGGAGACTTTATTTTAATTAAGTTAAAATGAATACAAAAATGACACAAGCATATATCGTTTAGAAAAACAATTTTTTCATAGGGTTATATATGTTGGATTTTAGATTATAAATATTAATTAGAAATATAAAAATATTTCCTACATAATGATATTTTATTTAAAATTTTTAGACATTAAATAAAATATTTTATATATGACACAATGATGATGAATTAATTACTATAATAGTGAAAAATTAAATTAATTAATATTATAAATACCCAAATAAATACAATATGAAACTTTTAATTAATTAAAATAATTTTCTAGGATAATATGATATATTAGGAGTGATTTAATGGACTTTTTTAGATGTAATCAATATGTTATGAGTTTCACAAAAAATCAACTATTGAATAGTGTCAAAATTGACATAAAAGAGTTCTTAAAACAGATATTATATTATTAATTGATATTAAATTTCTAAAAATATAAGGTTCGGCCAAGAGACTTATATCATGATAGGTTCATCATTAGTGGACCACTTGGGGGTATATTGTTTGTATATAGTAATTTTATTAACCATATTATATAAAAATACAAAGAGACATTGTAAAAGTAAAACTAATTAACTTAGAGTTAAAACTTAAAGATAAGGTTAATATAAGTACCCAAACCTGTCTAAATTCTATTGGTTGAGTTTTTTTCGACCCATACCCACCTTAAACTTTTAATAATCAACTTTTGAGCCATTGGAAACCGAATATGAATTTATTATAAACTAATATCTCTAGCTTTTCCAAAGGTGCCCCTCACCCCTCTTATAAAAGGGCACTCCTCCTTCTCATTTCTTCACACCATCAAAGCCTTTTGGTTCAGCGATAATCTGCCCAAATACTCTCCCAACTTCCCTCACTACAACCTAGAGGCCTTAATTTGATCATAAATCCAACCTATGGAGCCCTTTTGATCAAATCAAAAGGAAGAACCCGAAGAAGAGGTAATGATTTCACCACCCTTTTCCAAGTTACTTTCTTCTTCCACTCCTTCTTCCTTTGTTATTACCATTATAAAATAATAAATCCAGTATCATATATATACTGTGATGTTATTATAAATATGGTACATCCATATTCATTATTCTATCCACCCTTTGAATAACATGTCACCATACGTGCGTACGTACGGCTTACCGTCTCCGCGTCGTGGTGTAATTGTTATTCAATATATTATAATTTGGATGGGTATAATAATAATATGTAACTAATTTAAATAATAAATATAACATGTTAATGATTCTGTATATATGATATAACAACCATTTATATATCGTTTCAAAAGAATGATATTGTCGCTCGTGCGTACGTATGGACTACCATCTCCACGAACGCGATGAGATTCATTCTCCATCATATCCATTAAAGTATAATTATCATTTGATGATTTAAAGATGATGTTTAAGGACTTTATATCATTCTGGATATGAATTATATACAAGCTATCAATTACAAACATGGCTTACGTAACAAAACATATAAAATAAAACAAGTAAGTTAACACTCGAAACAACGATAATACTGAGAAATTATTATCAAATCAATATTAAAAGATCATATATGATATCAGATTAATGTATATGATTCTTGTATAATTTAATAACAATTATTTCACCATTATACAGGAGGTTAACCTACCCCAACCAAGGAAAAGTACAAGGTAAGGGGTTTTCATCTCACTCCTTATTCCCATGAGATTCATGCCATATTGCCACCATTACCTTTTGTGTGGTGTATATACTGCCCATAATTATATTCTTTGTGTAATACACTTTAATTTATGTTTATTTACATATTCATTTTATGATACCTCTTTCATGGGTTGTATGTTTCGTAAGTTACCAAATTGGTAAGGGTTTATTTCACAATCACTTCATTATCCGAGGTTGTTTATACGCAATTATCTATTGGGATCTCTTTATCATCCACATCCATGTTTCTTCGAAATGTATTTCATAACATTTTTACTATTTACAATAATATGGGTTAAAGTCATTTATACCATTATTTTACTTTTTATAAGTGGTTTATAAAGAATATTTCCGTCGTTTTCCAAAAAATGTTCTTTTTAACCTTTTCGACAGAAATAAGGTAAGAATGTTTTTTAACTTATACGGCGGGTGCGGTTATTTTCTGCCATTATAAAATCATCGAAGCTTCCCTTACAATCTTATAAGAATATTTTCAAATTGAATGTATTATATTATAATTATGTTAGTTTTAAAATGATTTAAAAAAAAGATATTTCTCTAAAATAGTTTTGATTTCATCTATGTCAACATCCTTTGATGGATTTTAAGCTTATTTGAAGTTTTTTTATTATGATACAAGACATCCATATTTTATTGAAGGTTTTGTGATATTTTTGACTGTGGATAAGTTATTCATATGTCACATATGGTTTTTTTAAAGTATTGACATTTCATAAGTTATTTTTAATTCGAATGTTTATTTTATATTTCAACCTTTCATTCAGATGAATGTGTTAGACAAGTATGTTCCGGGTTGGGGACCGGTAAAAGTAAGCCCTCCAGTTTGGTCTCTGGTTATTAGAGGAACTCCGGTTTGGTCTTCGGTTATTAGAGGCACTCCGGGTTGGTGTCCGGTTATTAGAGGCACTCCGGGTTGGCTTCCGGATACAGATAGCCCCAAGGTCTTGGGACGAGGCCTTGACAAAGAAATTAAAGTTTAGCATTATGCATTCCAACATTATGAAAGTGGTTATTGATATTGCATGTGATTATTCGATTAGTATATAATCCATGTGAACAAGTAAATGGCATTATTTTATTTTACTTTTGCCATACTATGTTGATGTTCAAGTTTAAAAGGCTTTTGTTTTATTATTGCATTGCCTTAAATGTTTATGCTTATTTTGAATGTTCCTCTATATTGTTATCCTTACTGGGCATTTGAGCTCACCCTTTTTCTATGTTTTATTTTTCCCAGGATGTGAAGAAGTAAGTTATGAATGACCTGCAGGGATATTATGAGGGGATAATAGTGTGGACTGTGGAGACATTATGTTGTTGTAGTAGTTTTTTATTTTATGATGTAATGTAAAACTTATGAATATATCTAGTGTTTCCGAGGCTACTAAACCAATCGGTCAATCAAGATTTGATTTTTCTTGTGATCATGCCAATGTTATGTAATAATGCACCGACATTGGGTAACTAGGGTCGGGGCGTTACAGTAGGTATCAGAGGAAGTTTAGTACAAACCTTGGAAGCTAGATTTAGATAAACTCTGATTAGAGCACGTGGACATAAGATGAACTTTGAGGATTAGTATAGAAGAACTTCCTAGAATTTTGGTATTGTAGATATTTTGTGAGTTTTCCAAGAAATACATCCCTGTCTGGATACAAGCAGGTAGAGGCGGCTCTGGCACAGATGTACCTAGGGGTAAAACCCGAAAACACCGCTTTGAGCTAGACTCGAACGGGAACTGGTGCACAACAACGGGCCATGCTGCACTCTTGTTTACGACACTCCAGGGGGATATTCTTAGGATAACTCTCATTTTATTTACAAATCATTATGAAGGGTTTATGAGTATATACATCCTCAAAAGAGACATTTTTATGATTATGGATTATATCCATAAACTATTTAATTTATGTTATGTGTTTCAAACGTTTGGGATTAGGTATTGTTATTCATAAACTAATCTAGTGTGTGCCATTGTTTAGAAATAGCGCCCAGTAGAAGGAATGAGAACTCCAGCAATGCACATGATACAAAGAGAAAGAAGGATCATATATTTCATGGTCTTAAGCCAGAATTTATAAGAGAAATAGTCTCTCATGTATTATCATCATATGAAGAAATAATATCATGTGTTGATAAGATAAGTAAAGAGTTTACTGAGTCCTATGGATTTGAAGGGAAGCAAGAGAAGAAAAGAATGGAAGAGAGAAAGATGGATAAAGGGAAGAGGAAAAAGATTAATTTTCCCATATGTGATAACTGTTGGAAGAAACACCATGGAACTTGCCTGAAAGGAATGGGAGTTTGTTATAAGCGTGGAGGAAAAGGGCACAAAGTACGTGACTGCAAGGGTAAGAAAATGGTTTCAAATGTACAATGCTTCATTTCCAAGGAGTTTGGACACTAAGCGAACCTATGTCCCAGTCATCAGACTATGATGCAAATGATTATATTAGATAATAATCAGGTTATGATACTACCACAGATGAAGAGGAATGATTAGAGTTCTTATGTTGATTATGTCAATTGAGTGTTGTATCAGCAATGTACTTGTTATAATAATTATGGAGTATATAAGGATTGTACTGCAGTACTATTTCATTAAGGACTTGAGATTGTGTGGAACAATGAAAAGTGACTCAATAGCAGGATAAATATTTGGAATATATATGGTTGAGAGAATGATAAACCATAATATAGTTCTGATATCGAGGTAGTGATTTTGGAATAATACATGATTGTTTTGGATAAATTATATTGGATATTCTTGACAACCTTAGAACTGATTAATGATTTGTATATTCCACCATTGTTGGGGTTTAAAACATTTTTGGATTGATGATGTATATCCATCATTCTATATAGAATAAGGGATCATGAATGTAATCAATAAGGAATATGGTAATTCAGGATGTTTCAGTGTATTAAAAGAATACATGATGAAGGTATTCATATGCTATTACGGGGTAAAAAGGATCTACATTATGTTAACCTTCCTTATAAATGTTGGACTGTGAGTTTGGACATAAGTATTTTGGATAGTTCTAGTTTGGATTATTCTGGATTCCATAAAAGGACATCCCGGAGGTCGGGAGGCAACCCGTCGCGTCAGGCAAGGCTGCGAGACTTGAACCCGCAACCGAAGGGCGACAAGTGTGTGTCACCTACCACTGGCCCACGAGAAGTCCTAGATTAAATAATGTAGTTTTTTTAAAAGATCTGGTAGATGAATTATAAATTCATTTATTTTGGAACCCTGTACAAATAGTATAAATAGAAAAAAAAATTACGTTCTATTATCTTTTAGAGTGAAAGATGAGTTTGTGGTAGAAATTTATTAATGGATAAAACTCTAATTATAAAGTAAGTATATCTCCTTTTGATCTTAACCAATCTCATAAATAAATTCCTCAACATTAATAAAAGGAACTTAGAACAAAAATGTTGTCCTAGATGGTACCTTAAATCATCACTAATTTATGGCTTTGGGATTGTTGGCCTTTTCATAGCCATGCTCTCTACCACTCTCCATCAGATAATTGATGGTTAGATTTCTCTTCCATATACATATTTTCCTACATGGAACCCTAGTATGTGTTATTTTCGGTAATCTTCATACTTTCCACTCTTTATTTTAAATAGAGGCCCCATTAATTCATTTTTCGATGTGGGATTTCAACTAAGATATTTTGAAACGTCAAAAATGTGTTATCCCAATACCCTATGTTTTGTTGAACCGATGTTATTTCAAATCATCATAGATTGATGAGTTTAAAGACCTCAATTTTATTCTTGTTTGTGATTGATGACCTCAATCACTACCTATAAATATTTACGTTTTTCCTCCAATTATATGTCTCTAATTTCCACCAATGTTCTCCTAATCGAGATCATAATTTGGTGGTGACCCTTTCATTTCACTTTTCCTCATATTAAGACTAAATTTTAGTAACCCAATTTCCAATGTGGGTTTTCCCACAAATATATTTTCTATTTTCAACCTTTTATTTTCGAAGAACAATTTCAAATTGCGAGGACGCAATTTATTGAAGGAGGGGAGAATGTAACACCCAAAGATTTCATAGTGTGTTATTTCTTCAAAATAATTCAATAACATGCAGTACACGCAACACCGAGTTCAATAACACCATGACTTATAAAAAAAGAGCCATTCAAAAGAGGTTATGAATAGTATTAACTAAATTTTAAACTTTATATAATTCTTATAATTTTAGAATCCATTTTATGAGTTTCTTAGACATAATGCAAGAACAGATTCATTTTTAGTATTGCACTTTTATCAAATTTTAATAGTGAAACCTTTTTAAATACAATATTTTAAACTTTTTTACTAAATGAGGACATCAAAAAATTTAAAATGAAACATCCCAAGCTTCCACGGTATGTTTTCCTTTGAATAATACAGTAGCGTGTGTTGTACACATCTTCGAGTTCTAACACACCACAACCAATAAAACTAGCCGTTATGAATAGTCATAGCAACCTTTTAAAATTTTAGAAATTTTATCTCTCAAAATGGACTTCATTTTTGGATTCGGAGTATCGAATTTAGCCTAAGGTGAAATTTTGGTACTTTTCGGATAACTTTCATATTTTGATGAATAGTGAAAATTACTAAATTTTAATTAAAAACAACTTCTTTAATAAAAATAATTAATAGTGATAAATTTTGAATTTGAGTGGTTTTAAAGTATATTTAGAATATATTTATACCATTTAATATAATTTTGGTCATTGGACATAATTATACAATTAAACCGAACATAAACAAGTGTCAATCTTTTGATAGTTATTATCTCTTAAAAACACGCTCTTTGTTTTGACAGCAGGAATTAATTTTAAATTAATTTCTACCCCTTCTGTGTTTTGAATTTAGAAAAATTTATTCCATATTTGGAATCAGGATGTTTAAATTGTGTAAATAGGTAACATTTATTTTTAGATATTTTGAATAATTACTGCGGTAAATATTTTATTTACCATGGTTAAGGGTAAATCCGGTAAATAAGGGTTAAAAAATAATATTATAATAATACTAAATTACCATAAAACGTGTCCTAAGAATTATTTGTTGATACATGTTCGACCATAGGCATCTTTGGGTCGATTTTGGGACCCCATGGTGCCACTTGTAGGTGATAGGGACACTTTATTTTAATTAAGTTAAAAAGAATACAAAAATGACACAAGCATATATCGTTTAGCTTAACAATTTTTACATAGGGTTATATATGTTGGATTTTAGATTATAAATATTAATTAGAAAGATAAAACGATTTCCTACATAATTATATTTTATTTATAATTTTTAGACATTAAAATTTTTAATTTATATACGACACAATGATGATGAATTAATTACTATAATAGTGAAAAATTAAAATAGTTGATATTATAAATACCCAAATAAATATAATATGAAACTTTTAATGAATTAAACTAATTTTATAGGATAATATGATTTTTAGGAGTGAGTTAATCGACTTTTTTCGATGTAATCAATCTGTTATGAGTTTCACAAAAAATTAACTATTGAATAGTGTCAAAATTGACATAAAAGAGTTCTTAAAAAAAATATAATATTATTAATTGATATTAAATTCCTAAAAATCTAAGGTTCGGCCAAGAGACTTATATCATGATAGGTTCATCATTAATGGACCACTTGGGATTCTATTAGATGTATATAGTATGTTTAGTAACCATATTATATAAAAATACAAAGAGACATTGTAAACGTTAAACTAATTAACTTAGAGTTAATACTTAATGATAAGGTTAATCTAAGTACCCAAACCTGTCTAAATTCTATTGGTTGAGTCTTTTTCGACCCATCCCCACATTAAACTTTTAATAATAAACTTTGGAGCCATTGTAAACTGAATATGATTTTATTATAAACTAATATCTCTAGCTTTTCCAAAGGTGCCCATCACCCCTCTTATAAAAGGGCACTCCTCCTTATCATATCTTCACACCTTCAAAGCCTTTTGGTTCGGCCAAACTCTGCCCCAATACTCTCCCAACTTCCCTCAATACAACCTAGAGGCCTTATATTGATCAGAAAGCCAACCTAAAGAGCCCTTTTTATCAAATCAAAAGGAAGAACCCGAAGAAGAGGTAATGATTTCACCACCCTTTTCCAAGTTCCTTTCTTCTTCCACTCCTTCTTCCTTTGTTATTACCATTCTAAAATAATAAATCCAGTATCATATATATAAAATGATGTTATTATAAATATGGTACAACCATATTCAGTATTCTATCCACCATTTGAATAACATGTCACCATACGTGCGTACGTACGGCTTACCGTCTCCACGTCGTGGTGTAATTGTTATTCAATATATTATTATTTGGATGGGTATAATAATGATATGTAACTCATGTAAATAATAAATATAACATGTTAATGATTCTGTATATATGATATAGCAACCATTTATATATTATTTCAAAAGAATGATATTGTCGGTCGTGCGTACGTATGGACTACCGTCTCCACGAACGCGATGAGATTCATTCTCCATCGTATCCATTAAAGTATAATTATCATTTGATGATTTAAAAATGATGTTTAAGGACTTGATATCATTCTGGATATGAATAATATACAACCTATCTATTACAAACATGGCTTGTGTAACAAAACATATAAAATAAAACAAGTAAGTTAACACCCGAAACAATGATAATACTAAGATATTATTATCAAATCAATATTAAAAGATCATATATGACATCATATTAATGTATATGATTCTTGTATAATTTAATAACAATTATTTCACCATTATACAGGAGGTTAACCTACCACAACCAAGGAAAACTACAAGGTAAGGGGTTTTCATCTCACTCCTTATTCTCGTGAGATTCATGCCCTATTGCCACCATTACCATTTGTGTGGTGTATATACTGGCCATAATTATATTCTTTGTGTAATACAATTTAATTTATGTGTATTTACATATTCATTGTATGATACCTCTTTCATGGGTTGTATGTTTCATAAGTTAGCAAATTCGTAAGGGTTTATTTCACAGTCTCTTCATTATCTGAGGTTGTTTATACACAATTATCTACTGGGATCTCTTTATCATCCACATCCATGTTTCTTCGAAATGTATTTCAAAACATTTTTACTATTTACAAGAATATGGGTTAAAGTCATTTATACCCTTATTTGACTTTTTATAAGTGGTTTATAAAGGAATATTTCGGTCGTTTTCCAAACAAGGTGCTTTTTAACCTTTTCGACAGAATTAAGGTAAGAATGTTTTTCTAACTTATACAGCGGGTACAGTTATTTTCCGCCGTTATATAATCGTCGAAGCTTCCCTTACAAGATTATAAGAATATTTTCAAATTGAATGTATTAATTTATAATTATGTTACTTTTAAAATGATTTAAAAAAAAGATATTTCTCTAAAATAGTTTTGATTTCATCTATGTCAACATCTTTTAATGGAATTTAAGCTTATTTGAAGTTGATTTATTATGATACAAAACATCCGTATTTTATTGAAGGTTTTGTGATATTTTTGACTGTGGATAAGTTATTCTTATGTCACTCATGGTTTTTGTGTAAAGTATTGACATTTCATAAGTTATTTTTAATCCGAATGTTTATGTTATATTTCAACCTTTCATTCAGATGAATGTGTTAGACAAGTATGATCCGGGTTGGGGACCGGTAAAAGTAAGCCCTCCAGTTTAGTCTCCAATTATTAGAGGAACTCCGGTTTGTCTCCGGTTATTAGAGGCACTCCGGGTTGGTGTCCGGTTATTAGAGGCACTCCGGGTTGGGTTCCGGTTACAGATAGCCCCAAGGTCTTGGGATGAGGCCTTGACAATGAAATTAAACTTCAGCATTATGCATTCCAACATTATGAAAGTGGTTATTGATATTGCATGTGATTATTCAATTAGTATAATATCCATGTGAACAAGTAAATGGCATTATTTCATTTTACTTTTGCCATACTATGTTGAAGTTCAAGTTTTAAAGGCTTTTGTTTTATTAATGCATTGCCTTAAATGTTTATGCTTATTTTGAATGTTCCACTATATTGTTATCCTTACTGGGAATTTGAGCACACCCTTTTTCTATGTTTTATTTTTCCCCGGATGTGAAGAAGTATGTTATGAATGACCTGTAGGGATATTGTGAGGGGATAATAGTGTGGACTGTGGAGACATTATGTTGTTGTAGTAGTTTTTTATTTTATGATGTAATGTAAAACTTATGAATATATCTAGTGTTTCCAAGGCTACTAAACCAATCAGTCTTTCGAGATTTGATCTTTCTTGTGATCATGCCAATGTTATGTAATAATGCACCGACTCTGGGTAACTAGGGTCGGGGCATTACAATCAGGATGTGTTCCTGATCCACTTGTTGATGAATGGCCATAAGATCAATCATTGTAAGTATGTTATCAACCATATCTATGAGCTGATCAATGTCACTTCCAAATCCACCTCCTTGTTTTACTCAAGGTTGATCTCAGCTATGTTAGTTTCAAAATGGATGGTTGGACCAAATGATGAAAAGTTATAGGATCTTGATTATGGACTATTCATGTCTGTCATCAGAAGGATGAAGATTAGCTAGAAACCCTGGAAAAAGAAATGGGTTAAGGACAATGATCAAGTGTATAAAAAGTTTAATCCCGTTGACTATCCAAGAAGGCCTAAAAATATATCTGATCTTGGTTTGGAACAAGATAAAGTGGTTGAGTATTCAGAAGAAGAATATGAAGAAGAAGTAACAGCTGAAGTCTCCCTGAGAGAAGAAGCTAGAAGACCTCCAATGGAAACAAGTCCTGTTGAAAAAGAAAGGATTGTCATCCTTTCTGTTATCCCTGATGAAATACCTCAAGGAGAGGAAGGTGGTGTTAGTTTGAGAGAAAAAAAAGCTCCTGCTTCTAGTGCAGATGTAAGTCCAGAAGCTCATCCTAATGTTGCATGGATGTTGGTTTTTCCTAATTAAGACCAACAAGAATCCTTAGAGCCAAATCCTGTTGAAGATAATCATTCTATTGAGAAAGAATAAAGTCAGGATAGCTCAACCAGTGGAATAGTCGGTTCCTGATATTATTCCCTTTACTGAAGAGAGGATAGAAATTACCTTTTAGCTGGAAAGGCAAGAGTTTGCTAAAGAGATTAGGGACAATCCTGAGAATCTTGTCAATGTTCCCGAGCCTCAAGAATCTGGAAAGGAAGCACAAGTTGAGGGAGAGGATCCTCAAAACCATGATATTGTGGAAGCTGGATCTGCTGAAGCTTCTCAAGCTTCTATCACATATTTTGTGTACACTCAGTATGAATTTACAAGATTTTATGATGTGAATGAGTCATAGCAAGTGACTGAAACTGGAATGGATCTTTCTTCTCTGTGTCAACTGAAGACTTTATCTCATCCAGAATGAGTAACAGACCAAGATCTCCATCATCAATATGAATCAAAATCTGAGTCTGAAGATGAATCTGAACCTCAACCAGAATCTAAACCACTACCTTTACCTTCACCCTTACGTGAGCATCACTCCTTTGTGACCAATGGTGATCTGAAATTTTTTGGAGAGATTTTGTTAGCAGGAGTTGAGAAAATTGTCTCCACTCAACCTCGTCCAGTGACTCAGTTAAGTCAAGAAGATACATCAACTCTCTTTGAAAATATTATCTTGCATATTCAACCAAGGATGATCCGAGAAATTCAAGAAGTCAGAGTAGAGAATAAGCTGTTGAGTGCTGATGTTGCAAATCTGAAAATAATTGTAGCATGTTTGCAGAATGAGTTATCTTTGAGATCAGAGCCTGCTCCTGTTTCTTCACCTACACCTGTTTCTGCTTCTCCTAAGCCATATGATTCACTCCTTGAAAATGAGATTTTTTAAAAAGTTCATCCATACCTACTTTATTTTGATGATAATATTTGAAAAAGACACACCAAGATGCTGGAACGCATGAGAGAGCTTGTTGAAAATCTGAATAAGCTTACAAATGAATACACTGGATGCCTGCAAAAAGTTCTGAAACAGCTCAAAGTTCTAAGCGAAGCTGTCAAAGCTTCACCTACTTCTGGTCAACCCTCCACATCTTCTGTGCATGATTATATGCTGAGATCCATAATTAAGGAAGAACTTCAGAGTGCCTTCAGTGGCTTGGATCTATTATCTTTTTCATAAGTGATTCAAAATAGTGATAGAGAATTGGACTTGGTTAGAATTCATTCTAAGATAGTCAATGATCCTCAACAAGAGATCACCAAGAAAATAGATTTGTATCACACCTAGATTTTCTCTAAAATTTATATGACAGATCACTTTAGATATATTGTGGAAAATTTGAGAATCCCTCCAGTGACTCAAGCTTTTAAAGCTCAAGTTCAAGAAACATACAGAGTTCACCAGATTGTTGGACAGATTTCTGGAGAATAAGGATGATTTTGGAAAGGCTATGCAATATGGTGGTGAAATCATTACTGATTTCATCAATCTTTTGAAGTCGTATATTCATGTACAGAGTACTGCTATAGTTGCTCCAGCTGCTTCACCCCTTAGACCTAGTCTACCTACCATAGCCTCAACTACCTTGATAGTTAGGCAAGCTCTTTCTAAGATCTATCATGTCATTCTTGACCAATAACATCCTAGACCTTCTACTGCTCCTTCTTTGGATCCATCTATTTTTGAATGTCTACCCTTACCTTCTTTTTCTAGCACATCTATGCCTTATTCTACATCAGCAGTAGCTCCTACTGCTGATAAAGGCAATGAAAAGTTGGATCCATGAAGGGTCCGAGGAATGTTTTTTCTTTTTGATAATCCCAAAAGGGGGATATACACTCCAAGAATAAAAGGGGGAGAGAAACTACAAGTGTTATTACTATAATGATTTTTTCTATTCTGATATGATACTTTCATTAATGCTACATTTCATTTATAGTTTGACTATATATGATTTGTGATCATCAAAAAGGGGGAGATTGTTGGAATCCTCATGTGATAATCATGTTGTAATGATCACAAATCCTATTAATGTTAATTAATCTCAATATTCATTGCACATCTTGATAATGCTCTTCAATCTCAATAATAACTACACATCATGTTTTAATACTAACAAATCTTATGGATGCTGATTACTGTGTTTATTATTTACAAGTCTTATGCATGATCAAAAATCTCACATATATTATCACATCATTATATTTAAGATTCAAGCTCTTTTACTCTCTAATGATTAAAGTTAATCCATATTCTACATATTACTGTCTAAGACCAAATACATATATTTGTCTATGTATGGAGACACCGTGAAGGACTCACCATGACCAGACACCATGAAGGACTTACTGTGAGCCACATACTGTGAACCACACACCGTGACATAGACATACCGTGAAGCTCATACTGTGAGCCACATACCGTGAAGAAGTCACCATTTACATAGTCAATGTGACACCGTTTATTAACTTTTTGTCAATATTATTTAAATAATGCTAATGGTCATATTTGATTTTTTTAATGAAATTAATGTTATTTAATGATAGTTTCTGGGATGAAAGGAAACCGTATCTCGTACCTATAAAAAGTGAATCATTCATACTACTAGAACTTATGGAATATAATGATGATTAAGATACAGTACATAGAGAGAAGAGGAGTGCAAGTGTCAATATACCACACGAAGAACTTTCATACACTCGATGGCACTGTACTGAACAAGTAGAAAAATCCTGAACAAGAAAAGGATTACAAGTCTTTCATAGAACTCTCAGGAATTCAATCCAACACTTCTTAAGAACAAACATCAAATCAAGAGATCATTTTCACTCCTGAAAAAGACAAGCGGACTATGACACTCTGTTTTTCAACAGAAAAACCAGAGAAGGACTCAGAAGATTTCCTGATGAATCCAACGAGTCCAGAGTAGCTTTGATAATCACTAGAGATTTCTAAACTCTCATCTATCTTCTCTATGTGATTTATTTATTAACTTTTGAGCAGTGTTGTGTAATCTGTATTTTTTATACACACACTGTCTCTTGTACAGAACTGGAGGATATCAAAATCCTCACTCCAAATATCTTAACTCTTGTTTACCCATGTCAACTGTGGAAGAGGTCCTTCTATGGCCTGGTCTTTGTTTTGTTTCCCACGAAGAACAGTGTTAGAGGTCCATGTGTGGCCTGTACAGTTTTGTAAACTTTTGTTAACCCCGATCCAGGGTGTGGATCAAATTTATATAAATTTGAGAGGACTAATTCTCAGCTTGATACTGAACCTCTTGTTATATCTGCTCTGCATCAATAATTTAAGTTCAAAGTATACTACATAAGTCTTATTTATTCAACAGCTATTACTTTGAAATACAAAAAATATTTAAAGCTACTTTGATAGTTAAATTAGAAAGTGTATAAACTTATTGTAAATTAGTAGATTAGTTTCAAAAGTTAGTTTGATGTTGTGGTTAAACTAACTAAGACCTAATCAATCTTGGAAAAGATAAGTGAACATTTACAATATGTATAAATACACTACAGTTTAACTTATTTTATAAATAGGGGGATTTTAAATAGACATTATTTTTAACAGAATTTTTAATTGGAAATCAATTCACCCCACTCTTGAGTGTCCACTCCGACCAACATTTGGTATCATAGGATTAAAAGATCTTTGAAATTCTATATTTTTTCAACTGTGATTTTAGTTATATTTTAAAGGTCTTAAAATTTCTGTTATTTCTAAATTTTTATCACTTTAAATTATCTTTCTAAAATCTAGTTATGGATAATAGACTAGAAGGTTTTGCAACTAACATGCCACCTTTCTTCAATGGTACAAACTATGCTCAATGGAAGCTGAAAATGAAAATTCAATTAGAAAGCATGGGTTTTGATATTTGGACTTCCATAGAATCAGAATATAAAATTCTTACTACTGTTAGATCCATTTGGGATAAACATATAATGAATGCTTACAATAATAATTGTAAAGCTATGAATTCCATGTACTATGCTTTAGTCGATGAAGAGTTTAACATAATTTCTGCTTGCAAAACTGCTTTTGAAATTTGGGATAATTTGGGTGTTTCTCATGAATGAACAACCAATGATAAAGAAATTAGATTAAATAATTATACTATTAAATATGATAATTTTAAAATGAAGACTGATGAAGCTATTTCTAATATGTATCTCAGGTTTAATGAGATATTCAATACAATGAATTCACTTGGTAAGGCTGTTCCAGCGAAGGAACAAATTATGAGAATCTTGAGATGTTTACCAAACTGATGGAGAGGCACATCTATTTCAATCCGAGAGTCATGTGACATTGCTGATCTACCTGTCAAAGAACTCATTGGTAACCTTAAGATGTATGAGGAAGAACTCAAAGTGAATAATGAGGAAGATGATGAACCTAAGAGGAAATCAATGGCTTTCAAGACTACTGCTTCAAGGACCAAGGACAAATATAAAGCTCAAATACCTAGTGACAGTTCAACCAGTGAAAATTCAGACTCTGATAGTGATGCTGAAATGGATCAGATAACCTGAAGGTTTAAGAAGTATTATAGAAAGAAGTAATTTTTCAGAAAATAAAATTACAAAGGAATGTATGATGAAAAGGGACATTGGAAGAATGATTGGAAAAAGCCAGATAAAAGTGATGAAGTTGTTTGTTATGAGTGAAAAAAAGAAATGACACATTAAAGAAGACTACCCAAAGCTAAAATTCAAGAATAAATATGATTACAAGGATAGTAAGTACAAAAAAGCTATGAAGGCTACCTGGAGTGCTTCTGAAGACAGCACATGTGAATCTGAAATGTCTGATTCTGAAAAGAATCGTGCCAACATGTGTTTCATGACAAACAAATCTGAGGTAACATTAGATACTCCAATTTTAAATTTTTATTATTCTGGAACTGATGCAGAATCTGATTTTGATTCTGAAAACATGACTAGTGAGGAATTATTTGAATGTTCTAATATGCTGGAAGAGACATGCAATGAACAAAAGGAGAAATACAAATCATTAAATAAACATCATTCTCTCACATCTGTTGTTAAAACCGAACTTACTATTGAAAAATAGAAAAATGGTCAACTGTTAAAGGAGAATACTGAATTGAAAATGTCAAATGAGAAACATAGAAAAGACATAGAGATGGTCACAAACGGAAAGGATACACTAAATAAAAATCTAGTAAAGAAAGTTGCACAAAAATACACCACTAGAATAGGCTAAAAACCTGGACAGAGACCGATTACTAAGAGTAGATTTATTCCTAAATCTGGACAGAATACTGCTAGTTATAGCTCTGGACATTCATATGCTTCAAATAGTTAATCACATAGTTATAAATAAAATAGAGTTTATATTTCACAATCTTTTTATTCTGTAAATTATATGAGACCCATAAGACAAATTTGGGTACCGAAGTCTTTGATTTCTAACTTGTCTGGACCCAAGAAGATCTGGGTACCAAAATCATTTCCTATCTAAATCTGTTTTTTAAGAAACCGGCTTGAAGAGTTCCCACAAGAAGACATGGTATTTGTATAGTGGATGTTTGAGACATATTTCTGGGGAATACTCATGCTTCAAGTGTTTAATAAAGGTTGATGGAGGTCATGTCACCTTTGGTGATAATTCTTAAGGAAATATCATCGGCCTCGGCCAAATTGGTAACAGTAATTCATTTTTAATTTCTAAATTTTTATTTTTTTATGGACATAAATATAATCTGCTATGTATTTATCAATTATGTGATGATGGATTTAATTTGATGTTTGAACATTATTCTTGCAATGTTTTTAATTCTAAAAATGTTTTATTCTTTTCTTCTTTAATAAATGAAAATATTTATAAAGTTGATTTAAATTCCTTAGCCAAGAAAAATATTACCTGTTTAAATGCTTTTAAAAAATAATCTTGGTTATGGAACAGAAGATTAGGACAGTACAATATACAATCACTTAGAAAACTAACAAAGAAAAACTTAGTTAGAGACCTACCTAAACTTGAGTTTTCTAATGACAAAGATTGTAATCCCTATCAAATGGTAAAGAAACCTAAGGTTTCATTAAAATCAAAGAAAGAAGTTTCATCTTCTCAACCTCTCGAGTTGGTTCACATGGATTTGGTTGGACCATCTATTGTTTCTAGCTTAAATGGGAAGCACTATAACTATTTCCTAGTAGATGACTTTTCTAGATATACTTGGGTATACTTCTTAGCTCACAAAAGTGAAGCTTGTTCTTACTTTGTTAAATACTCCAAATCTGTAGAAAATCTTCGTGGACATAAGATTAAAACTCTAAGAAGTGATCATGGATGTGAGTTTGAAAATCATGAATTTGAATCCTATTGCTCACACAATGGCTATAGTCATAACTTTTCTGCCCCTAGGACACCTCAGGAAAATGGTGTTGTAGAAAGGATTAATAGAACCCTTCAAGAAAGTGCCAGAACCATGCTCAATGAGTGTGAACTGCCTATTTACTTCTGGGATGAAGCTGTCAATAATTCTTGTTATATTATTAATAGAGTCTTAATTAGACATGTTCTTAAGAAAACCCTATATGAGTTGTGAAACAATAGACAACCTTATTTTAGTTACTATAGAGTCTTTGGCTGCAAAATTTTCATTCTTAATACAAAAGATAATCTTGATAAGTTTGCTTCTAAGAGTGATGAAAGAATATTTTTAGGATATTCTTTAACCAGCAAGGCGTATAGAGTTTTAAACAAAAGAACCATGTGTGTGGAAGAATCTTTTCACATCAAGTTCGATGAAACTGATCCACATGAGCATAAAACCTCTCTTGAAAATCATGAAGAATATTTATCTGTTCTGGACCTTAATGATAAAATCAATGAACCTGCTATAAAGACAACCAGATCGGGACTTATTCCAGAATCTACCTCATATGAACCCGAACCTAGAAAAGAACCTGAAATTTATAGTCCTACCTTTACTAGATCAACTAGAATTCTAATGAATCAACCTTTAGATGTTGTTGTAGGAAATCTTGATAGAGGGACACAGACTAGAGCTTCTCTTATAAATCAGGTTGAACATCAAGCCTTCTTGTCACAACTTGAACCTAAAAACATTGATGATTCCATTAATGATGAATTTTGGGTAATTGATATGCAATACGAACTCAATCAGTTTGAAAGAAATAATGTTTGGAATCTTATTGAAAGACATAAGGACACTTTCACAATAGGCAAAAAATGGGTTTTTAGAAATAAAGTAGATGAATCTGGAAACATAGTTAGAAATAAAGCTAGGATAGTTGCAGAAGGCTACAGTCAAGAAGAAGGTGTTGACTATGAGGAGACTTTTTATCCAGTAGTCAGATTAGAAGCCATTAGGATTTTACTTGCATGTGTTGCACATCTAAATTTCAAACTATATTAAATGGATGTCAAGAGTGCATTCTTAAATGGGTATATTGATGAGGATGTTTTTGTTGAACAACCACCTGGTTTTTCAAACCCTCATTTTCCAAATCATATTTTAAAATTATAAAAAGATTTATATGGTTTAAAGCAAGCTCCAAGAGCTTGGTATGATAGATTAAGTACTTTTCTAATTTCTAAAGTTTTTACAAAAGGAATAGCTGATCTTACTCTGTTTATAAAACGAATTTCTAAAGATGTTTTAGTTGTAAAAATTTATGTATATGATATTATTTTTGGATCTTCAAAAACTAAATTATGTACTAATTTTTATAAAAAGAGGCAAAATGAATTTGAAATGAGTTAAATGGGTGAACATAAATTCTCCCTTGGATTTCAAATCTTTCAAAATTATGATGGAATTATTTTAACTCTATGTAAATATAATAGAGAACTTTTAAAACATTTTGGATTGGATAGCACAAAAGGTATGACACTCCCATGAGTACCACCTGTAAGATAGTCTTGATGAAAATGGTAAATCTGTTGATCAAACGACTTATAGAGGAATGATTGGAAGTCTACTCTACCTGATAGCTAGTCATCCTGATATTATGTTTAGTGTGTGTATGTGTTATTGTTTTCATGAAAACCCTAAAGAGTCACATTTTAATGCTGTAAAGATAATTTTCAAATACCTCAAACAAACTCCCAAATTAGGACTGTTCTATCCCAAATGTCAATCATTTGAATTAGTTAGTTATTCTGATGCTGATTTTGCTGGATGTATGTTAGATAGAAAAAGCACCTCTGGAACATGTCACCTTTTAGGTAAGTCACTAGTATCATGGTGTAGTAAGAAACAATATTCAGTTGCATTATCTACTGCAGAAGCTGAATACATAGCTGCTGGCAGTTTTTGTGCACAAATTTTGTGGATGAAACACACATTACTAGACTATTGATATCAATTTAGACATGTCTCAATAAATTGTGACAACACAAGTTCTATTAAAATTTCTATGAAACTTGTTTCTCATTCTAGAAAAAAACATATTGATATAAGACATCACTTTTTGAGGGATCATTATCAAAAAGGTGATATCACTTTGGAATTCATTGGTACTGAATATCAGCTTGCTGATATATTCACTAAACCATTAAATTCTGAAAGATTTGACTACATCATACATGATCTTGGTATGATTAATCATAAATGAATATCTTACTGATCTTACTGTTTAATACTTTAGTGTACATTACGTTATGGTTTCATACGCACTATTTATAAGTTACTGTGTTATGATCACGGTCTCACCGTCAAGACATTATGCTCACGGTATATCAACTCATTGTCTCACCGTGGCTATACAGAATGCTCACTGTCTCACCATGACGACTGCCAACTATCTCACCGTGATGACTGTATTTCATCTCACCGTAATGCCTACTCACGGTCTCACTATGAAAAATTATTTATATTGTTATTTTAACCCATATCTCCATAATTTTTATTTCACTACGATTTGTTTTCCCGTGTTTTTGTTTTTATGATGTTTGACATTCCCAAATGATAAAACATAAGGGTTTCACTCAATTCCTTACCCGAACTCTCTATTGAACCTTCTCTTCCCTCTCGCCCGAACCATTAGTGAATTCAATGGATGAAGCATCTATCCTCACCTTCGTCTGAGAAGCTCCGCTCTAAGAAAATGAAAAGGATACCGAGGATATCTCTTGATGGAACTATGAACCCAAACCTATTAAGTCGTACCGTTGTACCTGAAAAGGATTTTTTCCCGGATTGTTTGTTGTCTAGAAGATATTTAGTTTTGAATGTTTTAAGAGAACAAGGATGGCTTGAATGGTTGACTTGATAGAATAGACTGATTTACCCGAGACTGGTATCTCAATTCTATCAGTATGTGAAGTTCTCATTTGAGTTTGGAGAACACTTTATGTTGTAAAGCTAGATAAATTGTCATAATTTCTCTTCCTCTTCATGGATATGGGATGAATGCCTAAAAATTACACATGAAAGAGTTTGTGAAGATTACCAGAGAGACCCTCCTCCAACAACCGACATCTTTGACCTGGAGAATGACTTGGATATCCTGACTGGAAATGTCCCCAAGCGAAGGGCCATAGCTGATGAATTAAATGGGGAGACTAGAATTTTGTTCAAGTTTGTTCCGAATTTGATTAGTCTTAGAAAAAGAGACTTTTCTATGATGAAGTATCAGGATGTGTTCCTGATCCACCTGTTGAAGAATGTCCATAAGATCAATCTTTGTAAGTATGTTATCAACCATATTTGTGAGCTGATCAAAGTCACATCCAAATCCACCTCCTTGTTTTACTCAAGGATGATCTCAGCTATGTTAGTTTCAAAATGGATGGTTGGACCAAATGAAGAAAAGTTAGAGGACCATGATTACGGCCTATCCATGTATATCATCAGAAGGATGAAGATTAGCTAGAAACCCTGGAAAAATAAATGGGTTAAAGACAATGATCAAGTGTATAAAAAGTTTAATCCTGTTGACTATCCAAGAAGGCCTAAAAATCTATCTGATCTTTGTTTGGAACCAGATAAAGTGGCTGAGTATTCAGAAGAATAAGATGAAGAGGAAGTAACAGCTGAAGTCTCTCCAAGAGAAGAAGCTAGAAGACCTCCAATGGAAACAAATCCTGTTAAAAAAGAAAGTATTGTCATCCTTGTTGTTATCCCTGATGAAATACCTCAAGGAGAGGAATGTGGTGTTAGATTGAGAGAAAAAAAAGCTCTTACTTCTAGTGCAGATGTAAATCCAGAAGCTCATCATAATGTTGCATGGATGTTGGTTTTTCCTAATTCAGACCAACAAGCATCCTTAGAGGCAAATCCAGTAGAAGATAATCATTCTTTTGAGAAAGAAGAAAGTCAGGAAGCTCAACTAGTGGAATAGTCAGTTCCTGAGATTATTCCCTTTATTTAAGAGAGGATAGAAATTACCTTTTCGCTGGAAAGGCAAGAGTTTGATGAAGAGATTTGGGACAATCCTGAGGATCTTTTCAATGTTCCTGAGCCTCAAGAATCTGGAAAGGAAGCACAAGTTGACGGAGAGGATCCTCAAAACCATGATATTGTGGAAGCTGGATCTGCTGAAGCTTATCAAGCTTCTATCACATATTTTGTGTACACTCAGTTTGAATTTACAAGCTTTTATGATGTGAATGAGTCACAGCAAGTGACTACAACTGGAATGGATCTTTCTTTTAGGTTTCACCTGAAGTCTTTAGCTCATCCAGAACCAGTAACAGACCAAGATCTCCATCCTCAGTATGAATCAAAACATGAGTCTGAAGATGAATCTGAACCTCAACCAGAATCTAAACCACTACCTTTACCAGAAACCTTACGTGAGCATCACTCCTTTGTGACCAAAGATGATCTGAAAATTTTTGGAGAGATTTTGTTAGCAGGAGTTGAGAAAAATTTCTCCACTCAACCTCGTCCAGTGACTTAGTTAAGTCATGAAGATGCATCAAATCTCTTTGAAAATATTATCTTGCATATTCTACCAAGGATGATCCGAGACATTCAAGAAGTCAGAGTAGAGAATAAGCTGTTGAGTGCTGATGTTGCAAATCTGAAAATAATGGTAGCAAGATTCTAGAATGAGTTATCTTTGAGATTAGAGCCTGCTCCTTTTGCTTCACCTACACCTGTTTCTACTTCTCCTGAGCCATATGATTCACTACTTGCAAGGGGGATTGTGTCAGAAGTTTATCCATAACTACTTTATTTTGATGATAATATTGGAAAATGACACACCAAGATGCTGGAACGCATGAGAGAGCTTGTAGAAAATCTGAATAAGCTTACAGATGAATACACTGGATGCCTGCAAAAAGTTCTGAAACAGCTCAATGTTCTAAGGGAAGCTGTTAAAGCTTCACCTACTTCTAGTCAGCCCTCCACATCTTCTGTGGATGATTCTATGATAAGATCCATAATTAAGGAAGAACTTCAGAGTGCCTTCGGTGGCTTGGATCTATTCTCATTGTCAGAAGTGATTCAAAATAGTGATAGAGAATTGGACTTGGTTAGAATTCATTCTAAGATAGTCAATGATCCTCAAAAAGAGATCACCAAGAAAATAGATTTGTATCACACCCGGATTTTCTCTAAAATTTATATGACAGATCACTTTAGATATCTTGTGGAAAATTTGAGAATCACTCCAGTGACTCAAGCTTTTAATGCTCAAGTTCAAGAAACATATAGAGTTCACCAGACTGTTGGACAGATTTATGGAGAATAAGGATGATTTTGAAAAGGCTATGAAATATGGTGGTGAAATCATTACTGATTTCATCAATCTTTTGAAGTTGTATCTTCATGTGCAAAGTACTGCTATAGTTTCTCCAGCTGTTGCACCCCTTAGACCTAGTCTACCTACCATAGCCTCAACTACCTTGATAGTTAGCCAAGCTCTTTCTCAGATCTGTCTAGTCATTCTTGACCTACAACATCCTAGAACTTATACTACTCCCTCTTTGGCTCCATCGGTTTTTGAAGTTCTACCCTTACCTTCTTTTTCTACCACATCTATGCCTTATTCTAATTCATCAGTAGCTCCTACTGCAGATAAAGGAAAAGACAAGGGGGATCCATGAAGGGTCTGAGGACTGTTTATTATTTTTTATGGGATGCCATTTCTTGTTTACTATTTGTACTTCTTATGTATGTTCTATTTTGAACCCTTTTTAATGCCAAATGCAGTGGTTCATTTCATTCTCTCTACTTTTTGATAATCCCAAAAGAGGGATAAACACTCCAAGAATAAAAGGGGGAGAGAAACTACAAGTTTTAGTACTATAATGATTTTTTCTATTCTGATATTCTAGTATCATTAATGCTACATTTCATTTATAGTTTGACTATATATGATTTGTGATCATAAAAAGGGGGAGATTGTTGGACTCCTCATGTGTTAAAAATGTTTTAATGGTCACAAATCCTATTACTGTTAATTAAACTCAATCTTCATTGCACATCTTGTAAAAGATCTTCAATCTTAATTATAACTACACATCATGTTTTAATACTAACAAATCATATGGATGCTAATTACTCTCTTTATTATTTACAAGTCTTATGTATGATCACAAATCTCACATATATTATCACATAAGTATATTTATGATTCAAGATCTTTTACTCTCTAATGATTAAACTAAATACATATTCTACATATTACTATCTGAGTCCAAATATAGATATTTGTCTAAGTATGGAGACACCGTGAAGGACTCACCGTGACCAGACACCGTGAAGGACTCACGGTGACCAGACACCGTGAAGGACTCACCGTGACCAGACACCGTGAAGGACTCACCGTGACGAGACACCGTGAAGGACTCACTGTGACCAGACACCGTAAAGGACTTACTGTGAGACACATACCGTGAACTACACACCATGACATAGACATATCGTGAAGCTCATACCGTGAGCCACGTACCGTAAAGATGACACCGTTTACATAATCAATGTGACATTGTTTATTAAATTTTTGTCCATATTATATAAATAATGCTAACGGTCATATTTGATGATTTTAATGCAATTAATGTTATTTAATGATAGTTGCGGGCATGTTAGGAAATTGTATCACATACCTAGGAAAAGTGATTCATTCCTACTTCCAGAACCTGTAGAATATAAGGATGATTAAGATTCAATACACGAAGAGAAGCGGTGTGAAAGTGTGAATATACAACACGAATAACTTACATACACCTGAGTGCACTGTACTGAATAAGTAGAACAATCCTGAACAAGAAGGGGATTGAAATTTTTTCATAGAAATCTCATGAATTCAATCCAACACTTCTGAAGAACAAACGTCAAACCAAGAGATCATTTTCACTCCTGTAGAAGACAAGCTGACTAAGACACTCGGTTTTTCAATAGAAAATCCAGAGAAGGACTCAGAAGCTTCCCTGCTGAATCCAACGAGTCCATAGCTGCATTGATAATCACTAGATCTTTCTAAAATCTCATCTATCTTCTCTATTTAATTTATTTATTAACTTTTGAGCAGTGTGGTGTACTCTATATTTCTTGTACAAACACTATCTCTTGTACTGAACTGGAGGATATCAAAATCCTCACTCCAAATCTCTTAACTCTTGTTTACCCACGTCAATTGTGGAAGTTTTCCTTGTGTGGCCTTGTCTTTTTTTGTTTCCCATGAAGAACAGTGGTAGAGGTCCCAGTGTGGCCTGGAATGTTTTGTAAACTGTTGTTAACCCCGATCGAGGGTGTGGATCAAATTTATATAAATTTGAGAGGACTAAGTCTCGGCTTGAGACTGAACAACTTTTTATATCTGTTATGTATCAATAATTTATGTTCAAAGTATACTACATAAATCTTATTTATTCAGCTGCTATTACATTGAAATACAAAACTATTTTAAAGCTACTTTGATAGTTAAATTTTAAAGTGTTTATGCTTATTGTTAATCAGTAGATTAGTTTCAAAAGTTAGTTTGATCTTGTGGTTAAACTAACTGAGACCTAATCAATCTTGGAGAAGCTAAGTGAACATTTACAATATGTATAGATTCACTACAGTTTAACTTATTTTATAAATCAGGGGATTTTAAATAGGCATTATTTTTAACAGAAATTTTAATTTGAACTCAATTCACCCCCCACTTGAGTGTCCACTCTGACCAACAATAATGACAGATCTTAATCAATGCTAAAAATCACTAATAAATATTCATTTTTTCATCACTAAAACATTAGCATTGAAAAAGGATTAAAAATTATAATTATTCAAATAATTTTAGTATAATTTTATAAATATTTAAATATATATAATTATTTATTTATAATCATATAAATACTTATTTAAAAAATATTATTTACTTATTTATAATAATTATAAATATATAAATTTATAAATATATTAAACATACATTTAGAAATATATTTATTTAAAAATATTTATTTAAAAATATATTATTGACATTATTAGTGGATATATAATTTTAAATACATGAATTTTAAAAATGAGTGAAATTGAATAATTCAAAATGAGTACACTTTAAAAATATTGAAAAAATGAATATGTTTTGTTAATTAAATATAAATTATAAAAAAATATAGAGATATATATATATATATATATTAATTGATGAATACATATTAAAAATTCTAAAACATACAAAACAAATATATATAAATAAATAATAGAAAATGATCAAATTGAAAAAAAATTATTACAAATGAATAAATAATACACTAACTATTATAGTATTAAAAATAAATAAATAAAATTTACTTATTAATAACATAATATATTAAATGTATGAATAATAATAATATTCTAAAATATACTAAAATATTAATAAATTTGAAAAATATTATGTGCATGTGTTTCTATATAAGATTTCATTAACTTCATAAACATATTTGTGTGTGTGTTGTATATGAAAATTCATTAATTACATATATGTGTGTATGTGAAGTTATAAAAATGCATTAATTACATATATATGTGTATGTGAAATTAATTTAACACACGATGTTTGATATATATTAAATTGAAAAATCAAACAACATTAAAAAGAAATAAGACGTCAATATGGTTTTAATTTTTACATTTGATTAATTTTATATATATTTAATTTTAATATATATAATTTATTACTATTTATAATTAATATATATTATAATAATTCATTTTTATTGATAAAAATGTTGTTAATAAATTTTTAAATAATTTTTGAATTTAATCATTTCTAAATTTTTTTGTTTAATTATTACATTTTATTCATTTTATACATATATATTTAAAATATACTATTTATTAATTATTATAATATATATATATATATGAATATTAAATTTATTTATTTTTATCAATAATTATGTAATTTATATTATTTTTAATAATTTTCTTAATATACTCATTTTAATTTTCTTTTGTTTAATTATTTTATTTTATTGATTTTATATAACAATATATTTAATATATATTATTTATTAATTTTAAAATTTACATATATGTATATTCAATTTATATGTTTTTAACAAAAATTATTTAATTAAATAAATTGTTAATTTTTTTATTTTTATTTGTTTAATTATTTTATTTTATTATAGACCTTTATCAGTGCTAAAAATAAAGCATTGATAAAGTCCATATTTATCATCACTAAAATAATGTGCTGATAAATGTTATATTTTATCAGTGATTTTTTTAGTTTTGTTAAAGGAAACCCTTTGTTAGCGCTTAATTTAACACTGATAAAGATGAAATTTATCATTTCATTTTTCTAGAGTTAATAAATATCAGTACTGTTAAAGGCTTATTTTGTTGTAATGATGTGACACCTTGATAAATGTGATATTTCAAAGAATAAATGATAATAACCATGTCAAAAAAGAAGCATATTTCTTTTTAGGAGCCTACCTGATTAGAACTACATAGTTTAGTGTTCAAGTCTTGAAGTAGTGGCTAGGATGTTTGTACTGCTAGGAATATTTTTAGGGTTTGTGTGACTAGGGATGAAACATACTGAAATAACATGTGTTTTTTTATTGGGACACTCATTACCCAAATAAGTGACATCAGTGGGTAATATCCTATGTTTTTTTGGGAATCCAACCATGAAATTATTGGAGACACTTGGGAATACAGAACCAATTTCATGGCTTGTGGATGGTTGGGACATGACATCTATGTTAGTTCATTTTTTCATTATCCTATACCAAAGTCTATGTATTTTTAAAATTATATAATCTAAAAACTATTTGTGGACCAAAATATAATTGATAATGTTTTTTGAAAGGTCGTGTCTTGTTATAATAGATCATATCATAATTGAATTCTCATTATTCCTTCCCCTTTAAAACCCCCTTTTATTTCTAACATGATCATTAAATACTTATCACTACTCGAGGTGAATATGTATTTTTTAATGATTATTAAAAATCCATAGCATCTGAAATTCCCATTTCCTATTCCAGATAGGCCATTTTCATTGATGCATGTGACTAAAACATGTTTTGGAATACATATATAATTATACGTCCTTTTGATTCATAGAAACAAAAAAATTAAACAATGATGATTTTCTTCTCTCGTTAAGTTATTTCCATTCATTCAAGAATTATCATGTAGTGAGATCATCACTACAACATAACTCTCAAACCCATGTTTTTTAAATTTTACTTTGTTCTGTTTTGGGTTGGGTTTTTGGTAATTTTTTTGGGATCTTGGTGTGACATGTTTTAAATATTAGGGCATTATTCCCCAATATTCATGGAATATCTTTCAACCTAGGTTTCCCTAGGCTCCCCCTTTAATTTTGGAAGAATGTGGGGATTTTTTGGTGGACATAATTGGGTGCATGGTGTCCAGGTATTATAAAAATGTGTTTTGATCATTTTTCCTTCTACAAATAAGCATAATCGTCCCCTTCTTCGCCCATTCGATCCTATCTTCAAGAGAGGCCTCAAGATCCCTCAAGCTCCCATGGAACCTTTTTTTGAAGGTGGTGTTTTTGGGTAAAGTTCAATAGACATCATGTAAGGGAGTTCTCTCTAGGTTATTCTTTCTCTTTAGGGTTTCTTCCCCCTTTTCTTGTGGTTTCATGTTTCCAAGACCTATGGTTTCATAATTATTGTTTAAATTTGGATTTTTTGTTGAAATATTCTTGGTTAGCGTTCATTTCTACTCACTTGTGGTGGGGTTGTGGTGTGTTTTATGTTTCCCACAATGATTTTGGGTTTTTGATATTCAAGGTAGTTAGTTCCACATCGAAACATTATTTGATGAGTTTTTTTTCTATCTGAATTTCTTTAGCATGTTCTTTGAACTATATCTTGGGTGAATTTTTTTTTATGATATCAACTTCTGTTTCATCTTAATAGGGAATTTTTATATGAAATGGGTGTATCTTTGATGTAAAACCCTTTGGTTTTACTTGGTGTTGCTTTTTAACTTGTGAAATTGGTTTCATAAATGATGTATCAGATGAAGATTCTATTATGGTGTGGTGTTAGTGTGTGTTTGATTCAAAATGGGGGATTCTGGGTATGAGTTTGGTGTAAGGCCATGTTGGGTTTCATGGGATTGTTTTATAAGTTGTCAAAAATTTTTACTGAGTGATATAAGAGGCAAAAATCTTGTTGGAAAGCTTTTTTGGTAGGATTGGGTTTTTAAAATGGATCCTTTTGAAGTGGAAGGGTTGTATGTGATGTGTGCCATTTTGGAAATGTCTTATAAAATTTTTTAATGGATTTATTGAATTGAGAATGAGATAATGTATTATTAAATTATTTAAAGGATTTATTGAAATCTGAAAGAGGTTTGAAACATGTTTAAAGGCTATTTGGTGTGTCTGTATGACGTTTAAATGAAATTTTAATGTGAAAATAGTATCCTATAACATGTGTAACTTGATTGCACACAAATGGGGACTATGGGTATATAGGTGGGAAGACAAGGACTAGTATTCTAGTGATTTGGTAGTGGCCTCATCCCTATTTCACATAGCATTATTAATGATGAAAACACTAAATAAACTATGATTATAATTGGGGACCACTATGACATTGGTGTTTCCCCTCTTATTGAATCGTTCATGAGACGGTTATTGTTTATGGCTACTTTTACACCGAGATATGGTGTACCTAGGGCCCTACAGCTAGCTAGTTCCTAGGGGTGTTCCCCTTACTAAGGATCATTGGATATTTTGTACTTACCTTCAGAAAATAGTGTTCTTGGCTGGTAATTTTAATATCTATTGTATTTTCTTTGGAATTTTTCATTCTTTAAAGTTTTCCCCGTAAAAAAATATTTAAGATTGCAATTCTTTACAATTGATACAAGCATTTACTATTTATAAAAACTTGTAATATTTTTTTATTGTAATGATTATATCTCAGAGCAATGTTTGGTGGAATCCTACTAGACTTAGTCTCACACCCTACTTACACCCATGGGTGTAAGTGCCTTGGAAACGTTTGTCACATGTGAGGGTAAAGCATTCAGAGCTTATGGTTCAGGTTTCTAGCAGTCCTTCTTGGTGTGGTGTTGTGGCGATGGATTGAGGAAAATTTCCCTTGCTATGTGGTGGTTATTGAGATGTTATTTTTCCTTTATCCCTTGGGGTAGTCTTTGGGATTTTATATAAATTATGTAATTCATTTCTGAAGATTTTTTAAGAGTGATGTTGTTTAAATTTTTAAATTTGTTTTATTAGCCTTTATTGGTTCTTTTATGTTTATAAATTACTGTAAATCATTCCCAATATTTTTTATGATACTCAGGTACTTTTTCTAGCCCGTGGTTATTAGAAAATCCCTTCAGGACATGCCACATACTAGGCTGGGTTCCGCTTGGGTTGGTGACCCGGCTTGGTTGGTGAAAAAATGGTATTAGAGGAGGTTCACTATTTTTGGGTCTTGTTATTTTGAGAATGACACTAGTTGGAATGGAGCTAGGATTTTTAGAACATGATGATATAGTTACGAGTAAGGTGCCTAGACAGAACACCTCATGGTGGAACTTTAGTTATAGGGGAAGTCTGGTTCTATCTAATTATTTTAGTCTGTGTGGTTATTCATTATTTGGGAAATGAAATAGGAGTTAGAACAATGGTCTCAGTGAGCTCACAAGGCCTCAAATTCCATGTGGACCTAGCTATATTCTCCGTGTACACTCTCCATAATGGTTTTGTGATTGGAATATAACCTCCAACCATATGTCCATGTCACCCATCGACAAGAGTTTCCCCTTGATTCTTTTGGTTCCATTATGTGTGTTGAAAAATATTTTTTGAAACTCATGATTGAAAATTTTGGAATGAGACTATAAAATAAAAATGGTTTTGAGTGGATGCGGTTTTGTTTAATGATTTTCCTAAATGTGTTCTTTATTGAAATTAATTATTGGTATGGAAAAAGTTATATTAAATCTGGTTATGGAAATATTTTTTAATAGGGATTTTATAGTGGGAATGGTATGATTTTCAAAGGGATTGAAAATGTATTTTTGAAACTATTTTTAACGATGTTTTGAAAAGGTGTATTTTCATGAGACAAAATTTTTGTAATATGATATTGAATTTTAATAATCGAAACCTAATGATTTAAAAACTATATGGTTTAAGAAACAAGGATCAATTAAAAGTGTGTTTTTAAATTCTATTTTGATTGGGGTAAAATTTATTAAATTAACGTGTAAGACTATAAATTGAGTTTTTAATGTAAATGGTTGGTTATTTTCTAAAAAGATTGGTAATATTTGGATTGGGCCTTGATTTTGTGGTTAGTGGTTTTGAGAAAGAGAATGTGAGGGCATAAAGTTTTGATTTTGAAAATAGGAAAGGATTGGTTTAGGTATTTTGTATCCTCAAAGGAGACTATATCCAAGTGTTTATATGGAATTAAGGATTTTTAATGGCATGACTAGATGAGTGTTGGAGTCCATATTATGAGGGTTTCAGATGTGGAATGAAAGAATGCATGTGTGAGGCCTATGAGGTACCATTGGTGAAGGTACAACCAACCAACCCTATTTTGTTTTCAAAAATTATTTTCATGTAAAATGTTTTGTTTTTCAAACTAGTAATTTAATAGTGTGTACTTTTGTAAATTTGGTAATGTTATTGAAGGGTTTTGGGTTTGAAAACCTCTCTTATTGGAACGATGTTTTGGGTTTGTAATTTATTGGTACGTTGGGTTAAAGTGTTGGTTGCTAGTCTTTTATGAGATATTTGTTGGGAATCCTTTTTGGACGTTCCCCTCTGGTCTTCGGTTCTAGTTTGTGGTATGTTTTTTCCAATGGACCACCTTGGTTGGGTTCTTATGTTTTCTTGTTAGATGGGGTACTCCCCCAAAAAAAAGTTAATGCATGATATAAGTGTGGCCATTTGTGAGTTTTCATTGGTAGACCCTCCAGTTGATCAATATAATGACTTTATTCTTGATCTTTAGAGATTGAGTCTACCCATTTTTCTTTTTTGATTAAGTGAATCCTCTTGTAATGGGAGAATGATTGTGGAAGGTTGAAATAGACCATAGTCTCTTAAGTCACCTGAGTTGTCAAAGATGAAGTTTTATACTATTGTGTCTATTGATTCCATCTAGAAGCGGTGAAGGGGGATTTTAGTGAGGAAAGGTAAATAATTTTAGAGTTTATGGTTTTGGTCATAGTCTTTAAGGGCCTTTGAGACCTTCATTAGTTTTTCATTAGAAAATGATTCATCCTTGGCCACCAGTGTGGTAAATCTGGCTATGAGAGGCTGGTATGGATGCTTATGGTAATATCATGCTTTATGGAACTAGATTTAAGGTCCCACTCCATGTAATGTATACATTAGTAAATAGTGTAATGTTTGGTGTTGTGTTGTGTTTTTTTAATCGAAAAGGTGGTTGTTGCAGAACCTTTCATGGACTCCTACATAAATAAAGCGTGTTGTCTTCCTAGAATTCCTAAAAATCCATGTCATGAATAAAGGTATGTTTCTTTTGTTATATCTTTTATTATTTATTATTTTAGGTGATAGGGTAAATGCATATCCATCTTTAAGACCCCTATCTTTGTGATTGATCAATGAGAATTTATGTTCATTGCGAGATTCATTGTGTTCTATTCATACATTTGGATCGTGGTGTAGTTTCTTGTGGAACCAAAGGAAAAAGTTCTGTTCCATGGTTTTAAGCACATAATTGTTAGGTAAGAGATACTTCAATCATATAATCTCATATCGTTTGTCCCATAGTGAATCTTTCATGTAGTTAGGAATCCCCAGGGTGTAAGGGACCTTGGATTAGCTTCTTTCTCTAATGTGGTATGTGGAGACAGTTTAAGTGTTCGATGAGTAAATTTTTTGCAAGTTATCCTATGTTGTGGAAAAGGATATGTGGACCTTATACCTCGGGTTTATAATCCATGTTGGTGGAAGATTACCACCTTGGTTAGGAGGAGTAGGGGTAGTTTTGTCTTTTAAAAGACTCAATGCTAGAACCCTTGTGTGTGAGACTCTCAGAATGGTTATTCATGTATAAATAACCTTGTATGTCAATTTTGGCCTCAGTTTCGGTTGGAATCATCTAAGGATGGTAATGATTATGGGAGTGGTGATCCACATATTTTCTCTGTGGGTTTGGAATTTTTTAATGATCCACTTGTAGTGGGAGAATAATTCATGCAGGAAGAACCCAAGGTAGACTATATCAGGTTTCATTTGTGTTCCCATGATAGTTGGTTAAAATGTTCGGTTCTTATGGTGGGGAGATCAACCCTGGCTCACATATAAGTTCTTTTGGAATACTTCACATGTTATACTACCAATTATGGAGGGTATTCTATTCATACCTCCCCCTATTGGTGTTTTTGTTCTGCCTCATAAAATTAAGTTGTCTCTATGATGGGGAGTCCATCCGGACATCCATGTGTTAGTGTTTTGGTTCAATATTAGGTGTTAGTTTGTTTTTTATAGGAGGGAATCGGTTTGGGTCTCCCTATATAAATAACTCAGTACTGTTCCTTGTGTTGGATTGGAAATAGGTAGCCTCATTTGGAGATATCTAGCCATCAAATTCTTTCATGGTTAAGCGTTGGGTTTGGAGTGCACCCAATAGTTTTTTTAATGTAAGGTTATGGTAACCTAATTTGAATCGGTTGTTTATTTCAGGTGGACTACTTAAACTTCTCAGTAATTTCTATGGTTCTTGTATTGGAATATTGGATTGAGTGTAGTTATAGTATCATTTATTTTTTTGGTTAATTTGATGTATTTTGGATTTTTGGGCAAGGTGAACCATAATATTGGAGTCTATCTTGGTCTACCAAATTAAATCACATCACAATTTTCCTATTGGTAGTGGCCTTGTTGTCTTTTCATTTGGCATTCATTGGGAACCACCTTTAAACGTGGAAATGGTATCATTTTTTTTTCTTATGGCCTTATCATGGATTTCTGGGGGAGAAAATCTTTATGGTGGGGATAATTATCACACCCCAGATTTTAGTTAAACATTATTCTGGTTTGGGACAGTTTTGTGGTCATTTTCTTAGGATCCAAGTTTGATAGGTTTCAATTTTTGGGTAATTTTTCCCTAATATTATTGGAATATATTTCCCACTATATTTCCACTATGATCCCCCATATGTTTTGGAAGGAAATGGGGATTTTTGGGTGGATAGAACTCAGTGCACGGTGTCTAGGTGTAAAAAGATCTATTTTAACAATTTTTTCCATTCGGGAATAAACCTAATCTACCCCGTTCATCATAGATTCGACTCTAGTATCCATGGAAGGCCCCCAAGCTCCCTAAATCTCTCATGGAACCCTTTTATTATAGGGGATTCGGTCGTTAAACAATAAGAGAAATCACTTAAATTGAGTTTCTCTGAAGTTTCCTCCTTCTCTTTAGGGTTTCTTACTCATTTTATAGTGGTTTCTTGTCTCTGGAACCTAGGGTTTTGTCTTTATGGTTTATATTTGAATTTTTGGGTGTAATATTATTGGTTTGGATTTATTTCTACTCACTTGTGGGGTGATTGTGGGGTGGATGAAGTTTCTCACAAATATTTCAGGGTTCTTATATTCAAGGTAGGGGTTCAATATCTAATCATTATTTGATGAGTTAGTTTGATTTCTTAATTTCATTATAATGTTTATTGAACAATATGATGGGTGAAAAAGTAATTTTTTTAATATATTATCTTGTGTTTGATTTTTATATTGCATGTGTATGTGAAATGGGGTGTATCATTGATGTAAACCCATTTGGTATTACTTTCTTTTACATTGTGACTTGTGCAATTGATTTCTTCAATGGTGAATGGGCTAAAAATTCTATTTTGTTGTAGTGTTATTATGTGTTTGATTCAAACAAGAGGATTTTTTGAATGATTTTGGTGTAATAATATGTTGTGTTTCTTGGGATTGTTTTATAAGTTGTCAAAATGGTTTATTGAGTGACATAAGAGGTGAAAATCTGGTTGGAAAATTGTTTGGTTTTTTTATGTTTTTAAAATAGAACCATTTGAACTGTAAGGGTTTTTTGTTATGTGTACCATTTTATTAATGACTTATAATTTTTTTAAAGTATTTATTTAATTTTGAAAGTGATGATGTCTTGTGAAATTATTTATGGGATTTATTGAAATATGAAAGAGATGAAAAACATGTTTGTTGTCTATTTTGTGTGTGTATGATGTTTAAATGACATTTTAATATGTAAATGGTATCTTATAACCTGTGGAACTTGATTGATCACAAATGGGAATGGTGTGTATCTTGATGGGAATACTAGGAATAGTATACTAATGATTTTTTAGTGGCTACATCCCAAATTTCACTTATAAAGATTAACGGTGACAACACTTACTAAACTATAATAATGTTTGGAGACCCATGTGCCATTGGGGTTTCCATTTCTATTGTCTCATTCATTAAAATATTATTGGTTATGGTTACTTTTAGACTAATATATGATGATCCTAGTGCCCCACAACTTCCTAGTTACTAGGAGTGTTCCTGTTACTAGTGTTCATTTTCTACTTTGTATATATCATCAGAAAATAGAGTTCATGGTTTATAATATTATTATTTCATGTATTCTCTTTAAAATTGTTCATTATTTAAAGTTTCTCCCTCAGAAGCTATTTTTATAAAAAATTCAATTCCGTTAAAATTTTTACGAGTACTTCATGTTTATGTAAAGTTAAATGATTTCTTTCTTATATTGTTTATATCATGGAACCATGTTGGGTGGCATCCTACTGGGCTTAGTATCTTACGCTACATACACCCTTGGGTGTACATAGACTTGGTAATGTTTTTCATAGGTATGGGTAATTCTTATAGAGCCAGTGGTTCAGGTTGTTAGTGGTCCTTTTTGGTGTGGTGTTGTGGAGATGGCTTGAGGGTGATTACCCCATTCCATGAAGTGGTTATTGGGCTATTATTTTGTATTTATTACCTGGTGGTAGTCTTTGGGATTTCATATAAATCATGTAATTCAATTTATAAAACTATTTAAGAGTAATTTTGTTTAAATTTTTAGATTATTTTTATTAGCCTTTGTTAGTTGTTTTATGCTTATAAATTATTGTACATTATTCCCAAACAATTTTTATGATACTGAGGAACTTGTGCCAACTCATGGAGATTGATAATTCCCTTCAATCCATATGTCATACTAGGCTAAGCCCTAGTTTGGATGGCGTCATTCCTTGGGTTGTGCCAATAACCATTCATTTAGTTGATAAATAATCTCCAAAAAAACGTCTCCACATCATTTATTAAAATAAATACTTCTAAACATATAAATTTTATCTCAACTAAAAAACCGTGATATATATGATTTTAAATATTATTCATAAAATTTATAATTTTTTTACAAAACAATTAACACCCAAGTAATAAATCAGATGCACATCCCTTCACATTCAATAAATAATTTCAATATTTTTAGTCTTATTTATTTTATTTTATATTTAGAATAATGAATTTTTTCGGTCTATACATAACTGTTAATGATCTTTTAAAATCCCTCATTATTTTTTTCCAATTTATTTATGATGATATATAGAATACACTATTTCTAAATTTACATTAATGAAGTAATAATATTTTTTTATGAGTTGTTATAATGAACACCATTTTTCTAAAATTCATATATTGTTCATGAGTGTAAATTATATCCTAAACTATTAAATTAATTGATCATATATATATGATATTTTTTATTATTTATTACTATACTAAATCTCCATTGAATACTGGTTTCTAGAGTCAAGGATTTGATAATATCTTGCCCCAATGGTTCTTTTCTATTTGGTAAAACATTATATAAAATTGGTTATTTTTTCAAACTATTATACCTATGTGTATTCAAGATTCTAGGATTAAATAAACCCAAAAAATTAATTTCACAAAAAATAAAATATATATTAGTATTGTTTCTATAGGGTATTTAAGAGTCTAATTTTATATCCTAACATAATTATAATATGATGATATAGTGCCATCTCGCCTCAGATGTTCTTCTTAAAGAATAGATGTTACTATAACTGACATTCAATAAGTATAAATTAGGGAACAATTTGTCCTTAAATGGTACATCATAATAAAAAACTAAAATAAAAACATAATAACATTAACTGATTTAAATGAGAGATGATATAAAAATTTATAAATTACATTACATTTGTTCCCAAATAAGGATTGCATATGAAAAATGTTCCCAACAAATACCTAGTATAAATGTTAACAATAGCACAACTAATATACCTAAAAACATAAATATACCCACCACATGACAAGAAAAACCTTGGAAATGAACATCAATAAGTCATAAAAAAGCATCCTCCATTTATTAAGAACATTTTACATTTATCCACAACACTATTAATATAATTATCATGATCGAAACATTTTTATGGGAATGTACTGAGAAATAATCTCTATAAAATTACAGAAACGTGAATAATCTCATAGAGTATAATGTGATAATATGTAAATTGATTAAATTTTGGATCTTGTTTGAATAAATACTATATGAAATAAATATGAAAATGTTGGGGGATAAAAAATCTACTCAAAAAGATCATAATGTACATTTAGATAATATTGGTGGATGCTTTGAACACTGACTATGTAACATTGTATCTAAATAGGTTCATCATGTGACTTTTCTTCCCAAATAAATGAATATACTATGTTTCTAAAAAACTCATCCCATAATATGTAATCCAAATTCTAACATAAAACATACACAAACATAGGGAACTTATTTTTTTGTTACAACATCATAGTTTATCACTTATATCCTTTAATGATAACCAATCTCATGGATTTCACGTAATAATATAAGTTGTGTCATAATGTTACAAGAAAATATATCAAATTAATTAGAAAATCAAAATATCTATTCCTACATTAACAAAAACAGAAGGAAAATTATATAAAATATATTTTTTTAAAGAACTAAATCTTATACACACATTTTTAAAATTTATTCACAAATATAATTATAAAATACCAATTATAATTCCAATTTAAAACCATTAATTTTTCAATTCTCGTTTTCTTCATAACTAAAAACAATACTAGTTTTATTATTCATTTAAAATTAATAATATTACAATTAATATAATTTTTATATAATTATATAATTTAAAACCACTTATATTAAATTAATATAATAAAAACTTTTTTATTCTTAATATTTTGTAGTATTTTTTATCCACAACCAGATATATTTATATGAAATAAAGTAACATTAAAACCATTATTCGAAAAAAATACATGAACTTTATATAATAATTATTTTTAATAAATAAAATATGTCCATAAAATACCAATGTGAAATTATATTACAATAAAAACACTCCACAATAACCTTTAATCTAAAAAAATTAATTTTCATCACATAAAAAACACTTTTAATTTGTTTGAAACTAATATCATCATGATCATGATTATATTTTGTTAATATATAAAGTATTATAATATTATTTATTTTTAATAATATATTTCATTCATGATTACATGGAAATGAATATTTTAAACCACTAATAATTCAACTAAAACCATTATTGTTAAGTTAATCATATTTCACATTACATTTAATATGCAGTCACTATTAAATAAAAAATAACATATGAAAATTTATATATGAATTGTGAATCGAAATCCAAATAAATGTGACATGTAACCAACATCAATATTTATGAACAATCTACCATAAAAATTTTATTCCCTTTAAATTATTATTTCAAAATTAAATAGAGACTATATTCATCCAAACTACATTGTTATCCTTTATATAATAATGAACAACTATGGAATAATTATGAACTCCATCAACCAATATAATTCAAGTCCATGTATCGTATCATGAAAACTAAATATGAATGATTTCATAACACCTAATTAAGTTATTATATCAAAACCAATGAGCTATATGGCATGATTATTTCTTATATCAAAACTATATTCTACCTTTAGCTAGTTATGATGTAATGTACACCAATCAAAAAAACAAAACAACTACTTAAAACTCAAAAATAATAATAAAACTACTTTTTCATGATAAATGTTAAAATAAAAATAAATAATCCATCTTTAAAATGTTAAAATAAATCCCTCAAGGAAACTAGTTATAACATGATCCCAAATATATATTATCTAGAACACCACACTATTACTAAAAGTTGTGATTTTATGAGTTATACATCCATATGTGTAAATATAAATACTATGTTATCCATGTAACTATTAGGAACTTCTCATATATTATACAACTCAAGAATATCATAAACATGTAACACATAATTTCACAAGAATGTTAAAAACATATCATAATAAAACTCACTCTAGAATCATAGGTTAAATTTATTTGGATATGCGATATGTAACCAACCTATTTCAAGAATGTTCCTCAAAATCTCCCACATATAATATTAACACATGTTACTCCTTTAACCCAAAATATATAACAATCTAATTTATAACCTATTGAATAGAATCATAAAAATGGTGGGATAAAATACTCAACAACGGTAAATATTGCATATACCTATCAAATATTGTGAGTGAGAATAATATGATCATATGTTTTTTAGAACATACTAAAAATGAATAATCATAACAAAATATAAATTTCCTAAACAAAAATTATAAAAAAATGAGGTGTGGAAGAAATATTTATCCTAACATAAAAACTGTATAATAAGTGTGTGGTAATACAAGCTAGTAATAATGATCTATGGAAACATAATATATAGAAAAACTAACAATGTGAGATAAATATAATAATAAGAAAAATAATTCCATTTGTAACTGTCCCCTTGAAGTCCATCATCACATTCTAGAAAGATTCCCTTAGTGGATTGGGATCACTACCAATTTTCATTATTCATGAAGAAGCTAGGTGTCACGACCTGAACCATGTTGGGCACGAGCTGTGACAACCAAAAGCCCCCCTCAATAGGCCAGGGGATGGAGAATAGCATCAAAGACACAACAAACTATGGGAGGACTTTTCCTAAGAACCTGTATAGAAACATGAAGCCAACTCAATGAAAATAGTGTAGAGGGAAATGGAAACAAGATAAAAACTGCTATATATAAACCACATACATGGATCGGCCTATAAATAACACAATTACAGAAAATTAAACTAAAAGGTAAAAGGGGGAAATTAGGCAGCCAACCTTAAAAGTGCCACAACCTTGAAATAGGTGAAAATGTAATGTAGTTGGGTGAGCTCTTCACCAGAATCCCAAGTCACAACCTCTGTATTCATTCCATGAACCTCATATCCCTTGCTTATATGAAGTCATAATTACCTTGTCCTTCATCTGCAAGGGCACACCAAGTGTGGGTAAAGTATAAGCAGGGGTGAGTATAAAATTACCGAATAGGATTCCCCAAGGCCTCAAAGGAGTAATAAGAGATGCATTTAAGAGGGGATTTATAAATAGGACAAGGTATAGTAAAAGAGCATAGAAAATCATTATGGATCAATCCAAAAAAGGAATAAAGTAAGCTCATCAAAACACAAGGAGCTAGAAATGGTGAGAAGATAAACTTCTTGTCAATTTTTCACTACCTATAGTTGGATAGTAGGATCGTCCAACCAGGAGAAGCTAAACACCGAAAAAACATGGCATACCACACAGGTCTTCACCTTTATTGGAATGGTAGTATTCAAAACCCATGGAATGGGTACAACAACAAGGATATATATATATATTCTCACCCAATGAATTCTAAACAATCGAGTAAGGGGATCTCTATCTCACAATATTAGCCCAGAAAAAGTGAGTGTCTAACAGTTTTAGAAGTAACCATCGATTCCTAGAATCCCACACATCTTCCCTGAAATGAAAGTCAAATGGGCTCAATCACTGCACCTTGATACTATCTGCTTTGGGAAATTCTGTCTCTCCTGCAAGATTTTTGGACGCGTTAAAAGGACAAGTCTTGGTGGGAAAATCTCCCCTCTTTATTGAGATTCCAAAGTCACATCAAATCACATCTTTACACTGTACCAAACAGTTGAGAGGTCATGTCACAAAGGTCGAGGACCTCTTCACAACCAAGCAAGAGGGTTATACTCAGAAAATATCAAGGACCCATGCCCAACCTAGTTGGATGGTTATACTCATAAAATATCAATGCCCCATCCCCTTCCTGGTTTGAGGGTTCTACTCAGAACTTCCATTGAGGACCACTACCCATCCTAGTTGGAGGTAAGCCTAAAACTACTCTGGTCATTCCTACAAGATGGTACCTCTATGAAAAAGAATCTAAGAACATGGTTTATCTCTACGGATGGTATCTCTCAAATAAATAATTAATTTTTCATTAGTGTCGCCCTCGATAGGCCTCACAACGAGAACATATGGCATCGAAACTTAGATTCCATTGTAGAGGGAACCATCACTTCCTACACAGTCAAAAATTCATTATAGGAAACTCACATGACAAAATCCAATTTTAAATGAATGGGATACAAGAGATAGAATAATTCATAAAGTGGTATATGGTGCATGAGGGGTCCACTCATTGTGTGGCCCCACATCATGATTCTCCATGTACCTAACCATTTAGAGGATATAAATTGTGAACGATTACCCCTAATTGTGATGGATTAATCCTAGAGTAAATGACACACACATTCAATAGGTCTATGAGTTCATGATCCTCATCATTGATCCATAGTGACAAAAGTGCAATTACATTGGAACACCCCCTAAACAGATCAATAACATTTGACTACATATCCTCATACATCATATCCAATCATAAAAGATTCAAGTTTGACTGAAATTGTGGGTTCTCTTCAAACACGTAAGAAAGATATTATACTAATATTACTTTCATGTTTCCACATTTAATGATATCATGGATAAGGCTCCACATTTCCAAATGGATCATAATGTTATGATCCTTGCGAAAAAACATGCAATAATGACAACTCATTCATTCCAACTTGTAAATCCGATGAAAAAGTTGTATGTTGTTACATTGAGATCAAAAGGAATCTTATGGGGGCCACACCACATTTCTGAAATAAGTTATATTGATCAATGCATTTCAATCCTCTGATAAAAACACCTGGGTTTGACAGCTTGATCTTCCAAAATAAATACCTGGTGAAAAGGTTGCATTTCACCACAAAATGTTTGAACCGGGCCCCATGAGGCCCACACCTCAACAATATTTTGAACACCAAAATGTAGTCTCAAAAGGTCTGCATAGAGATAAGGTTCATGACGCCATGGAAAACACTTTCAAACATACATATCATTTTCAAATATAGGTCTGATTTAATATTTCTAAAAAAATAAAAAATAATTTATTATTATTAAATTTAAGTGTTTTTCTCATCCAAACCACGGAACAAAGTCATAAAAGTCCCAAAATGGTCTTAAAAGATTTAACTCAATTAGATTGTTGTGTGGACATAGATGGCCCATTCATCAGGCAACTACTTTAGAAGAAATGGATTTAAAATCCATGAGGGGTCAATTTGGATAGGTCCGGCCCATTCTGACTGGACCCTTCCACCTGAATCACCTACTCTGGCTGGTACGGCCTATTGTAGCCGACTAAAGGCCCGACCCACCTTATCCCAACCTAGTGGCCTGCACCCAAGAACTGTTTTGTGTCAACCTCTACCTTTTTGGATCGCACACAACTCACTAACACTGACTATCCCTCTTGGACAGTCATCCTCTTGTCCCAACGTTAATGCAGTAGACCCACGAAGTGTGGGTCACATTCCCCCCAGTCACCACCTCACCTAATGACCTAGACTCCTTTTTTCCTCCACTAAAAGAACCCAGGTTTCTGTATGAGGTACATATCGTTTTACAATTTAAATTCAATTTTATTGCCTTATGTGAATGATTAACTTGATCACTGGTGTTTTTGAGGTGTTTGCGGACAGTTCGGAGGCCGGAACTGAGTCATGCGCTGAAAATGACCTGGCACATGGTTTGCACATAGCATGCACATAGTTAGTAAAAACCATGTGAGAAGTATATAATTTTAGGTTTTGGGGAAGAGAACGTTTGCACAGCATGCACACGGTTAGTCAAACTGTGCCGGGAAACTGTGCTTAGTGTTCCTTTTAGGCAGAGAGGTGCACATGGTTTTTTTATGTTTGGAAAACCATGCCGGTAAACAATGTGACTCTGTCGTGAGGTTTTTTATTTTAAATTAAATTCTAATTTTTATTCATAAAAACCAAAGTGGGTTTTCTTGTCCCATGCACATGAGGCCTCCGTAGAGTTCTCCCTTTGGCACCTAAACATAGGCTTTAAGCCCATTCATCCACTTGATATTTATTTTGATCACTGATCGTCTCTATGGATCTGCATTTGTAAGGCCAACATTCTTTTTTAGTCATTATTGATTCTTTATCAACGATTTAACTATTTGGATTTAGGATCTTGTTCCCTAATATACCGTTCATCGTCCGTTCATCATATTTCTCTCAAACCAAGATGAATCAAGACTCGATATTGGACGAGCTATCTTCTACCGAGGTAAAGTAGGAGGTCAATTTTTTTATCTTTTAGTGTTATTTTTCAGGTGTTCCGACGATATGCACTATGTTGGACTTTCCATTGAGGTCTCATTTTTTACTGATTAGCTTTTAGTAGATATTGTTGGACCAAGTGAGGTTGACTGTGGGTTCTATTTAGGTTCGTTGGAACCCATTTCTCGTTTCAAGGTCACTCGAGTGGTGAACCTTATGTGAATATATTTTTTTATGCCAGTTAAAACAACCAATGGGTGTGTTCTTGTGCTTTCCTAGTTAGAGGAATCCTTTAGATGCATTGATATCTTGAGTACCTTGTTTAGGATATGTATTACCTCCATTCTTAATGAATATCATGTTATGGCTTTACTGTTTTGATAGTTTGGCATGTTAAAAGGATGATATGGGTGGTTATACCTATATGGAATGACTAATGGAACGTGGAATGGATTATATGGGAGGGTAGGCCCATATTCTTTTGATAAATTGTTTTCATGATTGGGAATACTCGTGACTGATTCTTGGTGATGTGATTGGTTGTATTCACTTGTTTATGATGGTTTTTTTGAATTCTTAAATGCTTGAAATAATGGTTTGATAGATTCCATGGACTTCTCTTCATGGATCTAGAAAGCTGTAGTGGATGCCTTGGGTTGACTCTTACCCTTGGGTCTCGATTTCATGGGATTCCTCAGGCCTTGCTACACTGTGGATCCGGCATGCTTGGGCTCATATAGGATTTTCTGTAAGATTTTTTGTCCTATAACCAACTTATTGTACTTTGATTACATGGATATTTACTATATTTAAATATTAAACATCTTATTACATATTTTTCATTGTCTACATGACTATGATGTAATAATGTCCTATAGTATTTATTGAATTGATAAGGTCATGGCTGTTCCCCTCTATGATGAGAACCTTAAAATGATATAACAATATTCTTAAATATAGTTCTACGGTTGGAAGAAATACTATAAAGGGACACATAGTTTACAGATCATTAGGTGTGAGTACACGTAAGTAGATGAGACTTCCTCTCATGAAGTTCTCACTTGGTAATCTCTAATATTGAAGATTATGAGAACAGACCCACCAGCAGGAATTCCACTTGTTTTAGTGTCATCAGATATTTGTTTCTGCAAGAGTGTGTAATGATCCTTAGACTTTGAGATTACCATTAATATGTGTAAGAAATCGTGCACTTTGATTTACGGATGAAAATCGTCACATAGACAGTTGGTGGGAAGTAGGGTATGCTGGGTGTGTCATGAGTGACATGATATTATGGGATAAGTTGAGGATGGATGTTTCCCCTTCCATTTATGTAAGTTGATATCAAATCATGTTGATTGGAAAAGAAATGTAAAGTGAAATTTCTATGGCCATGATGAAATGACGAGTTTATTTCAGGTTGTCAAAGAATGATGTATCAAGTATAAAGGTTGAAAAAACTATCATGAAACCTTATTGATGAGATATTGAGACAAATGTATTATGTTCCACAATGAGAATTTGTATGTGGATGTCTTTATTGCGACTTTATATTCTTGCTCTTGGTTTCCTTGACATGTTTCTATATAGTAATATTGGAATTTAGGCAAGCCTGCATATTTCCAATGAGAAAAAATCCTTGAGGGTCACACAATAAGTTTTTTTGGTGGTCTCGGTTATATTATATTTGAATTTAATTAATTAAATAAATATTATTCTCAAAACCATGGAATATTTTTATTCAAGTTAAGATGATTACATAAATGAAATAAATTAGATTTATTTATTTTATTGAACATTAAGTATATATTTATTTACTAGTTTGTAAATAAAATATTTATTTAGGAGAATAATTTATTTATTTGTTTATTTGGATGTTCAATAAATAGAAGTGGTTTTCAAGCGAAACAAGGCTAGTCTAGTTGTAAAATAATTATTTTCAAGATGGTAAATAGTTTTTAGTTGGCACAAGTTACAATAATAAGGATGCAACTCTTATTTTGTGACGCTGAATTTCAATCATAAATCCATTTTGTGCAAGTTTTCACGCCATAAATAATGAATCATTATTATTATTATGATCATGTATTTTCACTAAGTTCATGAATTTATTTAATTTTTGTTATGAAATTAAGTATTGTAACTTATGTTCCATTCATATAAATAGACATGTACGTCTATTGTGACATAGTGAACACACAACACACATGGTGAATTGAGAATATTTGAGCTATACAATTTCTCTCTTGAATCATCTTATTTTCCCTCTCAGGAATGAGAGACGTTCTTCAAGGCTGATGAAAAAATGAAGAAAAATGGAAGACACCAGACACTTTCATCATCGTTCTTGCACCCAGGGAATGAGTGGTGTCGATCGGAAGCCATCGGAGCACGTGTGGATCACTACAAGAGGAATTTTAGTTTGTATCCTCACAATTACAACGAGATAATCCGGAAGGGTCATTCTGAATTATCAAAATCATCACCAAAGAAAATACCAAAGATCCAAGTATTATTTTCTTTATTATATTAACTAAATTAATTATATAAATGATGTGTAAGATCCTCTATAAATATTTCTAGACTCTTCCTTATTTTTCTAAATATTTGATTTTATTCTATGGAGACTGGCATTCATCGTCGTATTGATCCTAGAATAATCATTTATCATGGTAAAAATTATAGTTGGGTGTTGGACTATCAATGATTCTACTGCGCCCAGAAACTACAAGTGGTATCAAAGTGGTTACATCATAGTTCAAAATTATTGAAATATTTCATTGATGTTTTACGCATTTAGTAATTTATTTATTTCAATTAATGTTAATCGTTTTATAAAACTAAATCTCAAGATATATTCCTCCTCTTTTTTTTTCTCATTCTCCTTATAGAAATGATCTTTTATTTTAATTTTTGTTAAAATAAAATAGAGGATCTCATCCGGATGTTCCAAATCTTCCTAGCCATACAAAACAAGAACACACAACATGTATTTGGGAGTACATGCCCTATAGAAAAGATTCAATGCATCAGACCGGTTCACCAAACCAAGTCATGTGTTGGAGTCTTTCTAAGTCTTAAATTATTCCATGTATTGACAAGTAATAGGTGGAACATGGTTTCCGAATTACATTTTGTGTAGCCCACTGGACACAGCGTGTTGTCCCATCGGGTTAGGGTTGGACCATGTACCCCATACACGACATGCCTGGATGGAAACTGTGAAATGAAGATACTATATGTCATGTGGCCCCTAAACATTCCATGTACTCCAAATATTTTCAATGTAGATACACACACTATGTCATCAGGCATGCACTTTCTATGGATGGTGAATGATAGTTCACACCATGTAGTCATAACTAGAAACTGTATACTCATCCTTATTATGATGATTTATTAAAATTTATTATTATATTATAAAAACCCTTGATTTTTGTACCATAGTACATGCATAAAGATTAGGCACAACACGTGATAGTTGTTATATATATATATATATGTTTTTAATTTAACATCTGCATAATGTTCATTTCTACTCATTGGGTAGTTATGAAAGGGAATTCACCGAGTGACCACCATGGTACAAGTTACGTACAATGATAATTTTAAACAAATATCATTGTTTAAAATTATCATGTAGGAGAATATCAAGAAAATTAATAAAAAGGTTTAATATAAAATGAATGATTAATTGAAGATGATAAATAATTGATTTGAGCATGATTTATCTTAAACAATAATGATTAATGAATTGAATGCTAGTTTAATTTATGCGTAAATATCATTGCATGTATGGATGATCATGAGATAGAAAAATACCTTTTTATAGGGATGGTTTCTTTTAATTGATTTATTTAAATTAAATTTTTTGGCCAGAGAGCCTTCTCCTCATTTATATATTGGGAATGCATTCCCAAGGTTTCTTTAATGTAAAAACCAAATTTTTAACTCTCACCTGCATGTGTGTTTAAAAAATGGCATTTGTAATGTATGGAACTCCCAAGCTAGTGGAGGTGGTTCAGGCTGGAGCTGAGATGAATCCAATCCCAGGAGATACAGAGGTGGACAGGTGGAATACTATAAACATGAACCAAAAGGTTCAAGATGTTTTTCCCCTAGGTCAGGGTTATTTTTTCAACTGCTAGATAAAATAACCATTACAAACTCTTATGATCATTCCATTTATTTTATTTTTTTTAGTTTTATAGTTTATCATTATGTATTTATTGTCACAATCACATAATTGATGAATTAAATAATCATGCAATATAGAACTAAAATAAACCAGACTTGTGTGTAAAAATTATCATTACATGGTAAATCACTTATGCAAGTTACACATAATATTAATAATCATGTGATAATGATAATAAGAAATTCACGCATAAGAGATAAAAATACCTCAAATAAAATAATAAGCCATACGAAGCCTTATGTTACATGATTAAGGGAAAAACTCAATAAAACTATGTGTTTCGCCAACCCTTGTTGGGACACATACGTTTATACAAGAATCCCTTATGAAAGGATTCAATTTGACTTTACCATATTACATCAATATGAGTTGACCTTACTAGACATTGTGTAATATTGGAGGCACGAGTTGAGTAAATATAAAAGTCATGATTTTAGGATTGGGTTGTCCACTCAACCGATCAAGGAGCTACAAGCCCACAATTGGAAAACACCTGCCAACATAAATACCATTTAATAGCTTTACCAACCCTTGATGGGGTTATTTGAAGGGAAATATGGATCCTTTCTACTATAATTTCATGGAAACTGGACATTCTAATTTCAATGGTAAGAACCATTGGTACTTGATAAAATAGTGGGAGACTTAATAAAAATTTGTTATTTCTCAGAAATTGTAATAAAAAAGTACTAATTATCTGCTCTTTTTATTTTAGAATAAAAATGATAAACTCGTCAACCACTATATCCATGTGATCAATTATGTATAATGACAAAATCCTCACTGGTAGTAACTTCCAGAAATATTTTAGATGCCTTCGGGTTATCCTACTTCATGAATGGTAGTCTCGCGTGCTAGAGTTAACATTACCAGATCCTCCAGCAAGAGAGGCGAGCGATGAGGATTTCCTAGTTAATGATAAACATATGAACGATGCTGTTGATGTTAAATGTTTGATGTTATCATTAATCTCTACTGATTTCATGATGTCTCATGAAAACATAGATGATTTTATCATACTTGAGTAACTCTGTGGTCTTTACTAGGAGAGAGAAAGATAGGAATGGTTTGAGATCTCTAAGGCACTCTTTTAGAGTAATATTGGAGAAGGTCCCCCCAATTGGGCCTCATGTAGTCAAGGTCATTGGATTAATTGAGCTCCTAAAGGTTCTAGAGTTTAAACTCCCCAAAGAACTGGGCATTGATCTCATTCTTTCATCACTCTATCAGAGATACTCTAACGTTTTTGTTAATTTCAATATGAACAACATTAAGATGTCCATATCTGATCTTCTTATCCTCATTTTCTAAGTGGAAAAAGGCATGAAGCGTTAAAATCCTTTTTCCCTTATGGTGAATAAGAGGAAAAAGATGGCAAAGAGATTTAAGCCCAAATCTTATTGACGGCCTTCCATGAATAGAAGATCAAAGGGGAAACAAAGGAATAAGAGGTTGTTTGTTTCACAGGTGGAATGATGGGCCACAGGAAGAAGAACTACAATCAGCCTTAGAAGCAAGGGGAAGCTTCAGGTGTATTTGTTATCGAATTCAATCTATTTGTTTCTATAAATTGTGTGTTAGATATAGCTTGTGGTGCTCACTTATGTAACCAAATACAAGAACCATGTAGATTCAAGAAGATTAACCGAGGGGAGGTAGATCTACGAGTAGCCAATGGAGCCAGACTTGCTATTGTAGCTGCCAGGGACTACCACCTCACATTTCCAACAGGGTTAATCTTGGTGTTATGGGTTGTTATTATGTGCCTTCTAGTACCAAAAATATTATTTCTGTATCTAGATATACTACAGATGGATTTTCTTTCATGTTTAGAAATTAATTTTTCTTCTTTTATAAAGACAGAATTTGTTTTGGAGGGTACATTTATACAACAGTCTTTACATGTTGGATTACACAAACCTAGTAATGGAAATCAATAACAATGATACATTACATGAATCATACCACACCAAACGTTGGCATAACCAGCTAGGTCAAGTAACCTAGAAACGCTTCTAAATGTTACATGAAGATGGATATTTGGATTTATTTTAACTAAAACCATTTGGCGTATTTCATGCATGTTTACAGGGAAAAATGACCAAATCTGTTTTTAGTGGGAAAGGTGAAACGACTAAAGAACTTATTTAATTGGTTTGTACTGATGTGTGTGGACCATTGTCTGTTGAAACAGGGGAGGGTACTCATACATCATAACATTTACTATTGATTTTAGTAGATATGGATATATCTACTTAATGAGGTATATGTCAGATTCTTTTGAAAAGTTCAAGGAATATAGGAATTAAGTTGAGAACCAACTTGGTAAGAACATTAAGAAATTCCACTCAGACTGAGGTGGAGAATATCTAAAAAAATGTCTTCGTTGATTACTTATAGAAGTTTGGGATCCTAACCCAACACACTCCTCCATTCATGCCCTAGTGGAATGGTGTGATCTAAAGGAGGAACTGCACCCTGTTGGACATGGTGATATAATTGATGAGTCATGTTGTACTTCCATTATCTTTTTAGGGATATGCATTACAAATAGTGTCACACATACTAACGCAAGTACAAAATAAATTGATAAATGGTATTAAATATGAGTTTTGGAGTATTTGATAATCCATAATATAAAATCTATATGTGTGGGGGTAGTGAAGTGTTTGTTAATGCCACATCAGGTAACAAACTTGAACCATGAGGCACAAAGTGTACCATTATAGGATACCCCAAGGAAAAAAGGGGATATTACCTATAAAACCTCTCAGAAAAAAGGCTATAGTGGCAAGACATGACATATTCCTTGAGAAGGAGAACATCCCCAAAAGGTATATTGGGAGTGAGATAGACTTCTATGAAGTCGAGGCTAAAGGTACACAAGAGTTTGTACAGGAACAGATTCCACAATGCCCCATCGAAGAAGAATCTATTCTAGAGACACAAGTATTTCGTAGGAGTACAAGAGAGGTTTGAGAACTGTAATGGTATAGTTTATTAGTTAGCAAGGATGGTGACTCGTTATTTGTTGATAATATTGATCCTCTAATCTACAAGGAATCAGTATATGGCATAGATGTTTCCATGTGGTAAGAAGCCATCTATTCTGAAATGCATTCAATGAATCTAAACCATGTCCATATTTTTGTAGATACTCATGTTTATGTAAAGTATGTTGGTTGAAAATGGGTATTCAAGAAGAAAATGGACATGGAAGGTCAAGTTAGTACCTATATGGCATGACTAGTTGCAAAAGGGTTTAAGAAACATCAAGGAGTTTAATACGACAAAACCTTTTCACCAGTTTCAATGTTTTAATCCATCGAAATTATACTTTCCATTCTTTCTTAACATGACTATGGGATTTGGAAAATGGATTTCCAAATAGCCTTCTATAATGGGAACCTTCATGATGATGTCTACATGACAGAACCTGAAGTGTTTGTGACTCTAAAGGATGCCAATAAGGTATAAAAGTTGTAAAAATCCAATTATGGATTAAAGAAAGCATCCATGTCATGGAACATTAATTTTGATGGATCCATAATAGAATTTGGTTTTATCAAGAATGAATGTGTTCCTTGTGTCTAAAAATTGTTTACTGATAGTGAGTCATTTTTCTAATAGTATATGTTGATGACATATTACTTATTGGAAACGAGATACCAGTCTTACAGTCTGTTAAGACATGGTTTAATTAATGATTCTACATGATGGACTTAGGAGAAGAAACATATATTCTATGGATCAAGATTCATTATGATAGATCCAATAGATTTTTGGGCCTAAGTCAAAGTGCATAGATTGATAAGATACTTAAAATATTTAGTATGGAATAATATAAGAGGTGATTGTTTCCAGTGTCACATGGAATTCATCTTTCAATGAAGATGTTTCCTTAGACACATGAGGAAATAATGACAATGGAAATAACTCCAAATGCATTAGTTTTTGGGTCAGTCAGGTATGTCAAGCTATGTACTAGGCTGGATGTCGCCTATGAATTAAGTGTGGTAAGTAGATATCAAGCTGACCCAGGTTACCACCATTGGATGGCAGTCAAGACTATCCTAAAACATCTGAGGTGTAAAAAGGATTTGTTCCTGGTTTATAGAGGAGATTAGGATCTAGTTATCAGAGGATATGCATATTCTAGTTTCCAGACTGCACAAGATGATGTGAAGTCGCAAATGCGATAAATCTTCACATTGAATGGAGGTGTAGTGAGCTAAAAGAGCTCAGAACAGACTTTGGTCATAGATTCTATAGCAGAGTCTGAGAATATAATAGATTTTGAGGTATCTAAAGAAACATTATGGAAGCGAAGCTTTATCAAGTAGCTGGACGTGATACCTAGCAGTAAAGATCTCATCACATTGTACTGTGATAATACTGCAATGGTTGCTCTCACAAAAGTGCCAAGGTCACATCAGCGGACAAAGAACATACTTTGGAAGTATCAACTCATGAGGGATTTTTCTTAGAGTGGTGAAGTTTCAGTGAGAATTATTTCTATTGAAGACAACATGGTAGACCAATTGACTAAACCCTTGACACAGGAGAAACATGATCACCATGTGGGGTCTAGCAGACTGTATGGTGTAGGTAGTTGGCTCTAGTCCAAGTAGGATTTTGTAAGAGTTTGTGTCCAAGAACCAAATGATTGTACCTTGAATACATGGATATTTAATGTATTTAAATATTAAACATCTTATTACATATTGTTCATTTTTCTTCATGACTAGGATGTAATAATTTCCTTGAGTATTTTTTTCATTGATAAGGTCATGGAAGTTCTCCGCTATGATGAGAAACGTGAAATGCTATAACAATATTCTAAAATATAGTTATACTATTAGATGAAATAATATAAAGGGACACATAGTTTGCACACTATTTGGCGAGCTTACTCGTAAGCATATGAGACATACTCTCATGAAGTTCTCACATTGTAATCTCTATGATATGAGATTATGAGAACAGACCCACCAGTAAGAATTCTGTATGTTTTGGTATCATTTGATTTTTATATCCGCGAGCATGTGTAATGATCCGTAGACTTTAAGATTATCATTAATAAATTTCATGACTCACACACTTTCATTTACTGATGAAAATCGCCACACAGATAGTTGGTGGGAAGTAGAGTACATTGTGTGCGTCACAAGTGAAATCATATTAATGGATAAGTCGAGGAAGGATTTTCCCCTTCCATTTATTGAAGTTCATAACTCGTCCCTTTCATTGAAATAGAACAGTCAGGAAAAATTCCATGGACATGGTGTAACAACGAGTTTATTTCAGGTAGTCCAAGAACAACGTATCAAGTATAAAGGTTGATGAATCTATAATGAAACCTTCTTGATGAGATATTGGGGCAAAGGGATTATATTACACAATGAGTGTTCATATGTGGATGTCGTTGTTGCGAATTTATGTTCTTTCACTTGGTTGTTTTGAACCATTGCTAGATAGTACTCTTGGACTTGAAGCAACCCTATCTAATGTAAATGATAAAGAATCCTAGAGGGTCACACAGTATGTGGTTTTCGTGGTCTTGGTTAAATTCTATTTGAATATAATTAATGAAATAAATATTATTCTCATGACCATGTAATAATTTTATTAAAGTTAAGTTGATCACATAATGTATGTAAAATATATATATATATTTTATTTAACTTTTAATAAATATTTAATCACTAATTTGTAAATAAAATATTTATTTATGAGAATAATTTATTTATTTATTTATTTGGGTGATCAATAAAAAGAAGTTGAGATTGACTAGAGCAAGGCTGGTCTGGTAGTAAAATAATTATTTGGAAGACTATAAATAATTATTATTTAGCACAAGTTAAAATAATAATGATGCTACTATGATTTTTGACATGGAATTCTATTCATAATTCCGTTTTTCAGAAGTTGTCACACCATAAATAATGAAATGGTATTATTATTATGAGCATGTGTTTTCTTTAAGTTCATGAATTTATTTAATTACTATGATGCAATTAGATATTGTAAATTATGTTCCATGCATATAAATAGACAAGTACGTCTATTGTGCCATAGTGCACACACCACATGGTTGGTGAATTGAGAATTATTGAGCTAAACAATTTCTCTCTCGAATCCTCTTCTTGCCCTTCTAAAGAATGAGAGTCGTTCTTGAAGGCTGAAAGACAAAAAAACAAGAACAACTGAAAAAGACATTTGCATCACCGTGCTAGCACCCAGAAAATGAGGGTTGCCGATCAATGGACATTAGAGCATGTGTGGATCACCACTAGAGGGATTCTAGTTTGGATCCTCGCAAGCACATTGAGATAATATGGAAGGTTAATTCCAAAAGATCAACTTCATCAACAAAGAAAATAGTGAAGTCTATGTATTCTTTTCTTTTTGAAATTAATTTAATTAATTTTAAACATGATGTTCAATATCCTCTCTATGTATTTTAGGCTGCCTCTTTCTGTATCTAAATCATTGATTCTATTCTATGGATATTGGTGTTCATTGACATATTGATCCCCGGATAATCATTTATTATTGTAAAAATTAAAGTTGACTGCTACCCAACCACACTTTTACTATGCCTGGAACCTACACATACTATTATCATGCTCCTAGGACAACAATGAGTTCCTAACCGAGTTTCCACTATGGATGCCCATGGGACAAAATGGGATTCCTTGGACACGCTACTTCGATCCAGCCTGCCGCGGTCTATAATTAATTACTTGTATACCGTTTTCTACTTAACCCTTCGATCCAGACCTTGTGGTATACACTTCACTATACGTTGAGGTCGTGGGATACTTTACTTATTTATATAGCATGGATTATGGTGGCTTGATACAGATGGATGTACAACATGGACATGTGACTTGTCGGTTTACTTTGATGAAGATACCTTGTTAGGAGTTGACTCTCTTTTGCAGGTAGCCTTAATGGTTGTTCAGTTTTACTTATTGCAGTAGAATTATGCCATGGGAATACACACTGACTTACCAGTTTTTTACACATTCTATCACCTTTGTAGAATTTATATTAGAACTATATAGACATAGGTGATTTCCTACGGGGATGTTTTTCTCACACTATTTTGTCCTCCTAGTGGACCCAAATAGATTATATGGTTTTAAGTGAGGATAAGGTAAATCTCCCTAGTACAGTTTGTTGATTGTGGATTTGGAGAAGGGGATCATAGGACAAAGCTAAGGCTTGTGATAATGTGATACATTTTTGTTCCTTTGTTCTTTCTGAGATACATGTATTTTATTGTATTTCCACGAACTATTCTTGATATTTCTAGATACTTGTACCATATACATCATTTTTGAAGCACACCAAACACTTCATGGTATGTTTATCTTAAATATATTCCAGTTATAGTCTATATTTCATGAATCACTAAGCCTCTATGGAAAAAAACGTGGTTACATATTGGAGATATCCATAACCTAGACATGTAAACCTAATTTTCTCACTTCTATGATGTGAATTTAGAAAATATGACATACATTATAGTGATCAGTAAGTTATTTGGAGTCTTATAAGGAAAAATCAATTTTCGGTGGATAGTAACATACCCATATGAATAGTAAATTACACTTATGAATAGTAACATAACCTTATGAATATTAATATGACTCTTATGAATGGTATTCATACCATTGAGTGTATAAATGAATTTAGGCACCTTAAAAATGAAGATGAAAATTTTAGGTGTTTATATTTTTTGATTAAATAATGATATTAACTAAATATTTATTTAATCATATTTAGAAAATTATTTTTTAAAATTTACTTCATTTTAGGATTTTACATATTGAAAAATGGTTAAGGTGAATTTTATGGATTTTTCCGAAATACTTGAATTTTTGATGAATAGTAAAATATGATAATTCACAATAAATTCTAAATAATGGATTAATTGAGTCATTGATGATGATATGATGATGTAATCCCTATTGGTTCTAAGTCACATGCATATATTACTGTTCTTGGTCATGGAATACTCGCTATTTTTTTATTGATAGGTAATAATAAATTAATTATTATAATATTAAGAAAACTCTTCTCCCCTCCACTATATAAACCAATCCTCACCTCCTCTTCCTCCCATACCACTCAAGCTTCAAGACTTGCCTAAATTTTTCCTAATACTATTCCCAAGTCCTCTCCCTACGTACAATACCTGATGGTCTCAACAAAAGGCCAAAAACAAAGGCCTTAATGATATTCTCAAGGAAGAATACTCAAGAGGTGAACCTTCCTTCACTTTTCATTCAATTTCTTTTACAAAGTTCCATTCTTTTGTTCACTCTTCTCACCTCCCCTAATCCAAATGCCATGATAATTCCATTACCTTACATGTACTTTATTTTCACTGTGTTAATGTAATATTTCATCATAATCTCTCTTTTCTACTCCTTTATAGAAAAAATCAAAACACCGTCCGAGAAGTGTAAATTTATCACACTCCAGGAAGACAAGATTTCAATTTCAATTACTATCTTCAATACTGGTCATGAAACATTTTCAATGGTTTAAACAGATCATAATATATTTATTTTATCATGATTAAAGTTCTATAATCTTTACACGTTCATAATATGGTATAATAATTAAAAACAAGTTTATTATGCACAAAAACGCCAACCCAAATCGAAGCATTTATTTTAACTCATCGAATGAGTCATCCTCATAATATATAAAAAGAATCATTATAAAAACATTTATATCACTTTAATGTCACTAATAATTTATATTAACAATTATGGATGTATTAACCACATTACAAATGAACATCCATTAATGAATACAATTAAACAAATCATGAAACCACGCAAAAAAATGATTCTAAAAAAATAATATTGAAACGCTTAAACCCATAAAAAAGTCCATTAATGAACTTAATAAGGTTATACCATATGAATTAATTGTTTATCGGTTTATTTACTTGTTAATTAATGAAGATATTTTTTTATTTAGGTCGTTATGAACAAACAAGAACACTTTCGAGTGTAAGGAAAGGGATCCTCTCCCTCACTTTTGTTCCAGAATCTCCCCTATGCTATGCTATTTTATTTTTAATTACAAATGATGGGGTATGTTTTTTCTCCTCCCCCATACTTCCATTGTGATATATAAATAATATAATAACCCTTTAACTCTCATTAATCCCTCTTAATAACACTTGATACCATGCCGAAATGTTTGTAAGGGGTTTCTTATCTCACTTTTCATTTCTGTCATATTTTCATTATTATCCAATTATTTCATGTATGTGGTATAAGTGTACTTCCATTTGATATAGAATAACATTATTTTATTTATATTCATGTTATTGAATGATTCATTTTAAGTTTAATAAGTTCTAGTCATATGATTCGACCGATTACATTGTTCAAAGAGACTTTTTCTCAACAACTATTTTGTTGTGTCTAACATTGTATTGTTTAGCTAATAATCCTTATTTAGTATACCAACATCCCATTTGAGATCAATTTTCATTTGAAATAATTTTTATATTAAATATCAATAATCTCATATCATTGATATGTCTTTTTTTCTAAACCGTATATTATTTTATAAACAGTGTTTATTTAGAAAGTTATTTTAATTATGGAAATTTTGAAGAATCTGTATACACTACTCTATATGGATATTGAAAAGGAATATATCTCTTGTATTGAATAAAATTATAAATAATTATTTGGAAATACAGTGGTGGGTGGTGCCCACTGTAGCCCCTCGATGCATCGGTGGTTCTAATGGTACAAATCATTTTGCAACAAACCCTTCGAGTTTCTTACCAAAATATCAGACGGGTTACTACCCGCAGAACTAAAACGTTTTAATGGTATTATGGTATCATGTTCCAGATACATTTTGTCCAATTAATAAGAATTATAATTATTCATTATCAGTTATTATTATTATCCATCAGGTTTTCACTATGAAAAAATCTATGGATGGAGTTTCATTCTCAATTTATTAATGGCATTTGTTTTTCATTTATTCACTATTCCATATTGATTATGTTAGATTGATTATAAATCACTTATTATTGTAATCAAGATTCTACTATTTTTAACACTTATTGAGTGTTTGAGATCACCCCTTTCATTTTTACATTCAATAGGTGACAAAGAGGATATCATTTATTGAGTTCTTATGGTTGTAGTTTTTAGTTTTTGTTATGTATTGTATTTTGTAAATTTTTACAATGTAATTTGAGTAAAAAATATATATCTAGTTTCTTCAAGACTACTAAAATGGTAATTCATTCTAGATTTTCATTCCGTTTAAATATTCCAATATCACAACTATTGCACCAACTCCATCCTAGAGGGGTTAGGATGTAACAATTTTTTATATGAGACACTTCCTCTTAATGATATGTATATTCTTGTCTTGTTTTATCATCAATGACTGCTTATTTATTCCCTTATGCTATTGCATATTTTTGAAATCTTCTATGACAACCTAGTAATTATGGTATAGTCTCCCAACTGACTCACCAAGGCCCTTGCTACTCGTTGACAACCTCTGGGTTTTGGGGGATGCGCTCGAGTCCATGTGACCAACCGGCTCGGGGCACTGTTTTGGGTGGAATCTCGATTCAGGATATTAAATTTTTTTATCATAAGTGTTTTATTTTTTGGTTTGAGTTACTATTTGGAGACATTAGATAGACATAGAAAATAAATGGATTTTGGTAATAAACTGTTCATAAGGGTCGCTACCCCGCATACAGGGAAAATCCAAATAGCCTCGAATTGAGTTATGATTTTCTAGATTTTGACTATTATAGATGATTCAATTTAATCGTTGAGTGGCGCACATGATTTTTACTATTAATATTAATTTATTTTTTGGTTCTATTTTAGTTTCAACACAATAAGATGAGGGTGTTCCATATCATATATCATATAGATACTTGTTAGAATCACATGCCATGCATTATTACACGCCATCTAGGATGCATTAGATATTGCATGTTGTTGTGATAGTTGATGTGATATTTATGCCTAATTTTGTGTTAATTGGGTGTAGTAGATCAAGGTGTGATGCCATATTTCAATCCATAAGAATTATGGGCTCTTATGAATTGGGAAATGATGCACCAATGAAATTTATATGTTAAATGAAATTGTTACATATATGGTTTCAATGGAAACCAGGTTTTGTGTTCATGAGGTGTTATGGTCCCTATGGATTTAGGAATTGGTAACCCCTAGGTGGAATTTCATGAATAAATGAATTTGAAATGGAAATGGAAACTCTAATGGTGAATAGATACTTGATCTAGTCCCAGCTTTTGAGTGGGCGAGAGGAATAGTTTCCAGTTGTTTGTTGGATGTTCATTATGAATTCATGAATTCATGAAAAGGTTGTGGGTTGACCTGGTTTCTAGGAGGTTTTTTAACTATCCAATGCTTTTTATCATTGTTCTTTGATGTTTTTATTTCTTGAGCCATGTGTTTGGAATTATAGAGAGATTCCACCAAGATTACCTCTAGTGGTATGTCGTGATGGAGGCGATGACCATAATATGGAGATTGTGGCCATGGAATACCATTAAATCATTCTACAGTTCCAACTATGGAACCTAAGGCTATTATGGACATAGGTGTTGAGTCACAGTTCCGTGAGGGTTTCTTTCACTATGTGCAGACTTTCCAGGGAGCATTGCAGCTAGCCTTAACTATGGTTGAGCTGACATGGGTGTTCCAACAGCAGCATCCTTGTATATTTTCAGGGGATGAAAAACCAAAGTTGGTAGAGCAATTCATAGAGTCCATGTTAGCAATTTTTGAGTATCTTGAAATGCCTCCAGAGTTGAGGGTCAATATTGCAAATTACATGCTACATGGAGTGGCAAATCACTGGTGTGAAATTTTGAACCAGACTAATGGGCTACATAATACTAGTTGGGATGAGTTCAAAACATGATTCTATGACTTCTTTTCCCATGTTACTCTGAGGGAAAAGTGGAATAGTGAGTTTATGAGTCTGGATCAGGGCTTGATTATGGTAATGGAATACTAGAAATGATTTATAGAGAAACACTGTTTTGAGATAATGTATATTACTGAAGAGATTTTGAGGGTTAGGGGATTTGAGGAAGGTCTCAAACATTCTATTAGATCTCATGTCAATGTGTTCAGGTTGACTTCTATTAATATGATTGTGAATCAGGCATTGATTATAGAGCGAAACATGAGAGATGCTGGGGGAATAGAATAGGGGAGGGCTCTTTATCGCCCCAGTGGATATATGTCTTCAGGCATGAAGCATCATTTTGAGGAATCCCACGAAGTCAGAGATAGTCTGGTTTTGGGTGCATACACCTTGGATTTTTCCATCATTATTGTAGGTGAGGCCACATGAAAAATTGTTGTGACTACGACCCAATTGAGTGACAATCTTGCAGTGGGATGGGACATTTTCCGAGGTTCTGTAGGACCTTCTCTACAGCTTCATGTTGTAGGAAATTATCTCTAATGTCAGGTTCAAAAGCACATTCATCAACTTTGAGCCAGGCTGGGAGCTGGATCAGTGTAGGCCAGTCAAGCTAGGGTAGTGGTGGTCGTGGTTGTGGTAGATAGACACTGAGTTCATAGATACAGGTGGGTGCATAATCATAGGGTATCCAGCTAGGATCATAGGTCCATGTTACATGCTAAACTTCTACAATGCAACATACCCAACAAGAGTAGGATCTCGGAATGTCTATGTTGAGAAGTATGATCTTTATAGCTTTTAATATTGCATCTTCTCTTTTTTATATAGGTGAATATTACAGTTTTATCTCTATGGGAGTGGTGAAAATCCTTGGGCTTGTGGTTTTTCTTTATTAGGACAATTTTACAGTAGACACACTGTTGGGAGTTAGAACGGGGGATATATTCTGGTGTATACAGTATCCCCTTGAGGATGGTGGGTGAAACATCCTCTAGTGATTATATTTCCTCATGATGATAGGGTTTTATGACATTCTATGAATAGTCTATCTCATGGATTATCAAGTGTACGTTGACTAATATCATATGAGGGTGACTTTGAAATCACCTTAGGGTGTAGTGATTATTCACAAGGGTGAATGGGATGTCCAAGAGAGCAGATATGGACTCATGCATTGTGATCTCGTCGAGATGACACCCCAAATTGTTAGTTTTATTTCTATGATCAGGGAGTGAGTCAGGTGGACTTTCCTCTTGTGGTTGAGCACTTCTTGGATGTATATCCTAATGAATTTTCTAATTCAAATCTTGAGAGAGTGGTGGAGTTCTCCATTGAGCTAGTACCAGGACATGCGCTGATATACATTACTCCTTATATGATGGATATGATGGAGTTGTACGAGCTCAAAAGGAGGCTAGAGGATTTGGAGGCCAAGGGGTTTATTATAACCAGTAGTTCTCTATGAGGTTCTTCGGTCCTTTTTGCGAAAAATTATGATGAAACTCTTAAGATATTCATGGATTATCAGAAACTAAACCAACTAATGCTTAAAAATGGAAATCCCTTGCACATATAGATGACCCGTTTGATTAGCTTCGAGGAGATCAAGTGTTCGCAATGATCAAAATTAGGTTAGGATATTATCAGGGGTAGGTTCTACCTACAGACATACTTCATACATTCTTTTTTTAGTAGGTATGTGTTATATGAGAATCTGGTTATGTCATTCAGTCTCACGAATGCAGCAACAGTTTTCAAGGCATTGATGAACTCAGTGTTCCATCCTTACATGGATTCTTTTGTGGTGGTTTTTTTGGATTATATCTTTTTGTATTATCTCAATCGACGTGACCATGACAACCATCTTTCGATTGTTTTGAATACACTAAGAGAGCATTAGTTATATGTTAATCTCACAAAGTTCCATTTTTGGATAGATCATATTCACTTACTGGGTCACATCATCTTAGAGAAAAGAATTTTAGTGGACCCACATAGGTGAGGGATATAGTTTCCTGGGAACATCCCAAGAACATTTTTGACATAAGATGTTTTTTGAGGATATATGGTTACTACATGAGTTTTATACAGGACTTCTCATGCTTATAAGTGTTGTTGATGGAATTTATTAAGGATTTTGTGAAGTTTGTGTGGTCATAATCATGTGAGACAACCTTTTAGAAGCAGAAATGGATGTTGACATCAAAACCAGTCCTGACACTATCAATGTGGGTCCATTGTTTCATGGTGTACTGCATTGCTTTAGGTATAGGGTTGGGGGTAGTGCTGATGTAGGGGGATAGAGTCATGGCTTGTGGGTATCAGTAGTTGAGGCCTCATTAGAAGAACTACCCTATGCACAATCTCGAGTTAGCTACTATTGTTCATGAATTGCACTATTAGAGGAACTATTTTATGGGTGATCATTTTGTGGTATACACATACCAAAAAAGCCTCAAGTATATCTTTACTCGGTGTGATCTAAATTTGAGTTATGGAAGGTGGGTAGAGTACCTATAGTACTTTGACACTGATCTTGCATATAAGCCTGGTAAAGGCAATGCAGTAACTGATTCACTAAGTAGAACGACTCAGATATAGGTAGTGTAACATTCCAATATAGAATGGAAGCTTATGGTGTTATTCTCTGATAAGCATTTGGAAGTTCACAATAAAATGGGGTAGACTCTTCTTTCATCGTTAGATGTTACCTATACCCTACTGGATAGAGTTAGAATGTGGAATCTATCAGATTCATAAGGCCTAGTTCTATGAGAATGTGTGGTAGGTGAGGACCCTCCTCCTAGTTGGATGGAAGGTGATGGTGAGATCTTGTGTATACATGGACATGTCTGGCCTCAAGTGGACATACGTGAGGAGTATTTGTGAGAGTTTAATGATATATGTTGGGCAGTGCATCCCAGGATTACAAAGATGTACTATAACGTGAGATGTCAGTACTGGTGGCTGGATATTAAGAAAGAGGTAATTGGTTTTGTTACTAGGTGTTCCACCTATCAGTAGGTGAAGGCAGACCATGTAACGCCCCGACCCCAGTTACCCAGGTTCGGTGCATTGTTACGTATCATTGGAATGATCACAAAAGATCAAGTCTCGAATGAATAATTAGATTAGTAGCCTTGGAAGAACTAGATACATTCATAAATGTTACATTACATCATAAAGTGAAAAAATACAATAACATAGTCTCCATAGTCCACACTTATATCCCCTTTTGACTATCCCGGTAGGTCAGTCATAATATATTTGTTCTCATCTTGGGAAAAATAAAACATAGAAAGGGTTGATCTCAGATTCTCAGTAAGGATAACAATACATAGGAAACATTCATAAATAAACATAAACATTTAAGGCAATGTATAACTACAACAAATTCCTTTTAAACATGAACTTCAGCATAATATGGAAAAAATAAAAATAAAATAATGCCGTTTACTTATTCACATGGATATTCTACTAGTCGAATAATCACATGAAATATCAATAACCACTTTCATAATGATGGAATTCATAATGCCATACTATCATAACCACATAGTCAAAGCCTTGTTCCATGACTACAAATAAGATTTTCTCAAGGCCTTCTGCCAAGACACTAGTTTGTCTCTTGAAACCTACCGATGCATCAAAGAGCTATAGCGGGATCCACCCGTCACATATTAAGTACAATTAATTCCACATACGAACAGGTTTAAACACATCATAAACCATAACATAATCATATCACATAAAACATGCATAAAGGAAACTTAAAATTTCTACATTTCAATCACATGATATCAATACAACACATTGATATAGTAAAAACATTCTCAAAAACATTCTCAATACCAAAATAAATATAATAGATATATTTTTTGTATTCACTATAAGTACACATAATGAATGTGAAAATACAACACAAGACCTAATAATATCATGACATAATTTGAAAGTAGGAGATTAACCCAATGAATGAAAATTGGGATAAGAAGTTCCCTTACCTCGTGTCTAACTTGACTCGATCGTTCTTTAATCTCATGAATAATAAACTAGAGTTAATATATACTTTCATAAAAACCATTTTAAAGTTCATTATTTTTTTATATCTCTTTTACAATGTTATGAACATTATTTAATCATTTGAGTTAATAACGGTTGTTTTTTCGATCTTTGGTACTTGTGTCAACAATAAAATTCTTATAATTACAATTTGTTCATGTGATAAAATATCCATTATCTACAGAATCATGTTCATTATGTATATATCATATATTTCATATGTATCCAGTAGATACATGCACTTATAATATTACATGACATTTAGAGGTAAGAAATGAAATGCATCGTTCATGGAGACGGTAAGCCATACGTACACATGAACGCTACTTCCATTACTATTTCGTATTAAATGGAATAAAATAATAATGATATATAGTTATATTATTAATTATTTATCACATCATATAAAATATTATTTAATCCATCTTTTATACACCCCACATATGGCATTAACGATTCAAATCACTTTGAGGGGGCGGTAGTCCGCACTTACTAAAATGAAATTATCGCGTTTTCCCATAATAGAAGTCATAAGGGTATTCCATAAATGAAAAATAAAAAACTATAAGGAATACATAAACATAATATATATCATATATAAAAATATTTTCGTCATAATTTCCACCATGAGATGTGTTAAAAGAAGATTGAACAATCATTCTTTCGTGAGGTAGTAATTTTCCACCAACAGAAACAGTATGTTCATTAACCATTAGATGAAGGTGTGTGAAAGTGTAAAGAAAACAATATTCATAAAAACATCCTAGTATATTGGAGATACTGGTTTTGTTTCAAAATATAGGAATAAAAAGATTTTATGGTGTTTGAGAAGAAAAATAAAACAAAAGAACATAAGAGAAGACATTACTTTAAAATCGGGTAACACTTTTTGATTTGAGCCAAAGGCTTCCTTGGGAAGACTTCTGCACAAATTGAGGCTTCTAGGAGTAAGATAGGAAAGTTTAGAGAGTATTTGGGAAGATTTTGGCCGAGCCAAATGGAATTTATTGTTTGAATAAGGTGGTAGAGGTGAGGACCTTTTATTAGAGGAGAGGAGGGGCACTCTTGGAATGTCAAGAAATGTTACTTTATTATATAAGGATTATCAGATATTACAGGTCCCATAATGATATATTTCGAGTATATGGTAATAATGGTTTGAAATATACTCCTACACTAGGTTTTGGACAAGTGTAAGGCTTAGATTTTATATTATCATTTCATTTTATTTAAATCGTTAATTAATGAGGTAATCACTGCATCATCATGGTGTCATTAAGAATTTAATTTATTTAATGTATAAAAATTATAAAAAAATATCATTATTTAGGAAATATTTTTAGCTTTCCAATTAATATTTATAGTAGAAACTATAAATTATATAATCCCATTTAATAATTTTTTAAGTACAACAACACATGATTGTGACAATTTTATTTTTATTTTAAATAAAAAGTTATTAATATCGTTTTCTTACCCAAATGGCTTTATGGGGTCCCCAAGTTTACCCATGGATTTTATTGGTCGGCCATGACTCATAAAATAATGGTAGGATAGGTTTAAAGGTAATTTCATATTATTATAACATTATATTTACCTTAAATTACACTAATTACCTTTAATCATAATTAATAAAACATATGAGTTACTATTCACCCAAAATTATTTTCATCCCATTGAACCACATTTTACTTACTAATGAAAACCATGTATGTCGGATTTTGGAAATTCAACTCACATAAGTGGTAAAGTGTCATTTAAATGAAAAATTTGTTCATTAACTACCACTTATGGTTTCACTATTCATCAAAAATTGAAGTTTTCCAGAAAATACCAAAAATCAACCCTAATCTATATTTGATATTCCTAATTAAAAAATGATGTATATTTTACAAAATTAAGAACATATAAGTTGAATTAATTAATTTTAATAATTAATTCCCACTGTCACAACAAATAGCGTGTTTTTAAGAAACAATATATATCAAAAGTTTGATAATTTTTATGTCCAATTTCAAAGTGAAATTAATTCTAATGTCCATCATTGGATAAAATGGTAAAAATATATTCTACTTATACTATAAAACCACTCAATAGTATAATTTATCACTATAAATTAATTTTATTAAAAAAGTTGTTTTTACGTATTTTTTATATTCATAGAAAATTGGAAGTTCACAGAAAAATAAAAAAATTTCAACATAGGCTAATTTCAATATTCCGAATCCAAAAATGAAGTCCATTTTGAAATATAAAATTTATATAATTTCATAAAGTGGGTATTACTATTCATAACGGCTACTTTGATTGGTCATGGTGTGTTAGAAGTCGAGGTTGCGTACAATGAAAGCTATTACATTATTGAAAGTGAAGCGTACCGTGGAAGCTTGGGGTGTTATATATTACCCACCTTCAATAAATTATGTCCTTGGAATTTGAAATTGTTCTTTGAATATAAAATGAGGAATGTATAAAATACCTTTGTGGAAAACCCATATCAGAAATAGGGTTAATAAAATTTAGTCTTAATAAGAGGGAAAGGGAGATCTAAAAGTCACCACCAAATTATGATCTTGATTAGGAGAACATTGGTGGAAATTAGAGACATATAATTTGAGGAAAAACATAAATATTTGTAGGGAGTGATTGAGGTCATCAATCAAAAAAAAGTGTATAATTGAGGGCCTCAAATCCTTCAATCTCTGGTGATTTAAAATATCATCAGTTCAAAAAAACATAAGGTATTAGGATAATACATTTTTTTAATATCCCTTTCCTAATGTTTAAGAATTAATTTATTTATAGAATAAGAGAGAGGTGTATATATATATATATATACTTGAAAAGTAGAGTTTCAACTTTCAACTAATGTCTACCACAAACTCATCTTTCTCTCAAAAAGATAATATAACTCAAAAATATTATATTTATCCTAATCGTACAAGGTTAAAAATATTAACACATACCATTTAGATTTGGAAAACTATTTTTTAATAACCAGGGACTTCTTGTAGGCTAGTGGTAGGTAATAAAGGCCTATCACACTATGGTTGTGGGTTTGATTCCTGCAGCTTTGCCCGACACGACGGGTTATCCCCCAACCAGCAGGTTGTCCTTTTCCTAAAACTATACTATTATAATATTACAAAAATAATCTTCAAAAATGTTTTATCCTTAACCAATATTATCCCAAGTTAAACATAATTCATTCCAACCTTTATAGTTATCCAAAATACCTCTATCCAGACATTCTCTAAAAGGACTCTAAATACTAAAATCAATTCTTCAGATTCCCCAATCAAAGTAAATATTCTCTTATTGTCACATAAAAAAAATATGATTACCTTCATCGTATTAAAAACTTAATGAAAAAAATAAGTACGACAGTTCAATCCTTATATAAATCACATTATTCTTATAACCATAATATAGTTCATGAGTCCCAAAACAGAAATACAATAATTATTCCAATTCAACTGTAGTAACAGCATAAGAATGTCCTTGATCCCTTGTCCTTTTATGAGGTAATTTTCCCTGAATCTTGGTGAATTCATTTCAATAATGCCCCATTTTCCAACAATTGTAGTAATAAACATTGATAGCCTCTTTCTTTACCTTGGAATCACGAGCCTGGTGACCTTTTTCTCCATATTTATAACAAAATCTCATTTATTTTGGGCAAGTACCAGGGTGATTCATCCCAAAATTATCGCATAATGGAAAATCATTCTTTCCATTTTCCCTTTATCTGTCTCTTGTTCCACTTTTCTCTTCTTCTATTGCTTTACTTGATTGTGAAAAAATTTAGAGAATTCCTTTTCAGTCTTGATAGAACACGAGACTATATCTTTTTCCATTCAGAATTATTGTGATACTAATGATCGACGGAGAAATGGTTTTAACCCATAAGAAACAATAAATATTACTTCTTGGGTTATATATATAATCTGTATCATGCCTCGCTTACCTTGTAATGTTAGACTCATTCTTTGCAACATTCTCTTCCTCCTTTTGCCTCAGACTCAGAAATTGGCATTCCATATCTTCTCGATGGTCACAAGGAAATTATTTTTCTAAAAAAAGAACTTTGAACTCCTTCCATTCTATATTTGATACTTCATCATCTTCCTTTGTGTTTTGAATCAATGACCACCATTGATTAGCATCTCTAGTGAGGCAGTAAACTGCCATGATAACCTTTCTCCCTTTCGCTACTCCCTAAGGCATGGAATGTTTTCTTTAAGAAGTTTATTCATTGCTTAGCTACTAATGGATTTGTACCCCCGTTAAATGTTGGCGGTTTTTGCCTCATGAAACGATCTAACATTGATCCTCCACGTTGCGGATCAGGGTGCTCCATATGAGTAAGGCTATTATTCATAACCTGAGTGAGTTGTCCCAGTATGGTGATAAGTTGATCAGCACTGGTTGTATCACCAGCACCAATATAATTATCTTGAGCAGGAGGGAAATCCCAACATGGAGTGCATGCATTGATACTGTTTCCATTCCTTCCAGTAGGCGCCATTTCTATACAATAGCATAAACTAGATTAGTTTATGAATCAAAATAAAAAATTCCATTCTTGTAAACCAATTAACATAAATTGAACAGTTTATGGATATAATCCATAATCATAAAAATGTATTCTTTGAGGAAGCATACACTCATAAACCATTCATAATTGTTCGTTAAGAAAATGAGAATAATCCTAAGCATATCCCCTGGGATTGTCGTAACCAAGAGTGCAGCAAGGCCCATTGTCGTTCACCCGTTCCCATTCGAGTCTAGCTCAAAGTGGTGTGTTCGGGTTTTACCCCTACGTACATTTGTGGCAGAGCCGCCTCTACCTTCTCGTATCCAAATAGGGATCTATTTCTTGGAAAACTCACAAAATATCTATAATACCAAAATTATATGAAGTTCTTCTACACTAATCCTCAAAGTCTATCTTAGGGCTATGTGCTCTAATCATAGTTTATCTAAATATAGATTCCAAGGTTAGTACTAAATTGCCTCTGATACCAACTGTAACGCCCCAACCCCAGTTACCCAGAGTCGGTGCATTGTTACGTATCATTGTCATGATCACAAAAGATCATGTCTTGAAAGACTGATTAGTTTAGTAGTCTTGGAAACACTAGATACATTCAAAAATGTTACATTACATCATAAAGTGAAAAACTACAATAACATAGTCTCCATATTCCACACTCGTATCCACTTCATACTATCCTTACAGGTCAGTCATAATATATTTCTTCACATCCTGGGAAAAATAAAACATAGAAAGGGGTGAGCTCAGATGCTCAGTATGGATAACAATATAGTGGACACTTTCATAAATAAATATAAACATTTAATGCAATGTATAACTAAAAGAAAATCCTTTTAAACCCGAACTTCAGCATAATATGGAAAAAATAAAATGAAATAATGCCATTTACTTATTCACATGGATATTCTACTAGTCGAATAATCACATGAAATATCAATAACCACATTCATAATGATGGAATGCATAATCCCAGACTATCATAACCACTCATTCAAGGCCTCGTGCCAAGACTACAAATAATATTTTGTCAAGGCCTCATGCCAAGACACTAGTTTGTCTCATGAGACCAAACAATGCATCGAGGAGCTATAGTGGGCTCCACCCATAACTTATTAAGTCCAATGCATTCCTCATATAAACAGGTTTAAACATATCATAAACCATAACATAATCATATCACATAAAAAATGCATAAAGGAAACATAAAATTTCCACATTTCAATAAAAATATATCAATAAAACACATTGTTATAATAAAAACAATATAAAAAACCATTTTCAAAACCAAAATAAATTATAATTAAAACTTGGTAATTATTTTCCATTTTTAAAATTGTTATGTCTTGTAGAGGAAACTGAAACTCAAATAATGGTCAATGTGGTAGAGAAGTCATTGTCGTCGCACACGTACGACAAAAAAACATTCCTTTTTGTCATTTAGTAAAACGCTTAATATAATAATATTCCTTTTGAATAAACGTAAAAGTCAAAATGGTTTATAAACCGTATAAAATAAAGTTGTGTATAAAACAAAATATGCCTCAATGAAAGGAGATTGAGACAAAGTCCATTACAAAAATAATTTTTTAAATAAAATATATCTATTATGTGTATTCACAATATGTACATATAATCAAAGTAAATATTCACGATAGGACATAATAACATCATGAAAAAATTCGAATGTAGGGGATTAACCCAAAGAATAGAAATTTGGTTAAGAAGTTCCCTTACCTCTTGTCCGACATGACTTGATTGTTCTTAAATCTACTGAATAATAAACTAGAGTTACTATCTACTTTCTTAAGAACCTTTTTAATTTTCATTATTCCTTTTATATTACTTATTACCATGTTTTGAACATTATATAATCATTTAAGTTAACAACAGTCGTTTTGTCGATCTTTGGTACTTGAGTCGCCAATAAAATTCTTATAATTACAAGTTGTTCATGTGGTAAAATATAAATTATCTCTAGAATAATATTCATGATTTAGATATCATATATATCATATATATTCAGTAGATACATGCACTTATAATGTTACATAACATTTAGAGGTAATAAATGAAATGCACCATTCATGTAGACGGTAAGCCGCACGTACGCATGAACACTACTTCCATTTCTATTTCATATTAAATGGAATGAAATCATAATTATATAAAAGATTATTATAATTCCAGTATCATATAATATATAATATAATTTACACTATCCTTTATACATCACAAATTTGGCACTAAAGGTTCAAATCACTTTGAGGGGGCGGTAGTCCGCACTTCCTAAAATGAAATTATCGCATTCACCCATAATGGAAGTCATAAAGGTATGCCATAAATGAATAATACAGAATCATAAATAATAAATAAACATAATATATATCATATATAAAAATAGTGTCATCATAATGTCCACCAGGAGAGGTGTTAAAATAAGATTGAACAATCATCGTTTCGTGAGACAGTAATTTTCCACCCATAGAAACAGTATGTTCTTTAACCATTAGACGAAGGTGTGTGTAAGTGTAAATAAAATCAATCTCTTAAAAACAACATAGTATATTTAATATACAGGTTTTGTTACAAAATAAAGGAATAACAAGATTTTAAGGGGTTAGAAAAGAAAAATAAAACAAAAAAACATAAGAGAAGTCATTACCTAAAAATCGGGTAACTCTTTTTTATTTGAGCCAAAGGATTCCATGGGAAGACATCTGCCCAAATTGAGGATTCTAGGAGTAAGAGAGGAAATTTGAAAGAGTATTTGGGCAGATTTTGGCCGAGCCAAATGACTTTGAAGGTGTAAATAAGGTGGTAGAGGTGGGGGCCTTTTATAAGAGGAGAGGAGGGGCACTCTTGGAAAGTCAAGAAATGTTACTTTATTATATAATGAGTTTCGAATTGTAAAGGTGCCAAAATAATATATTTCTAGGATTAGGTGATATGGGTTAGAAATATACTCATCCAATAGGTTTTGGACTAGTTTAAGTTTTATATTTTACATTATCTTTTCATTTTATTTAATTCGTTAATTAATGAGGTAATCGCTGCATCATCATGGTGTCATAGAAAAATTAATTTATTTAATGTATATAAATTAAAAAAAATCATGATGTAGAAAATATTTTTATCTTTCTAATGAATATTTATAGTCGAAATTTTAACTTATATAACCCCATGTAATAAGTTTTTTAGTAAAACAACACATGCTTGTGACAATTTTATTTTTTACTTTAAATAAAAAGTTATTAATTTCATTTTCTTACCCAAGTGGCTCCATGGGGTCCCCAATTTGACCCATGGATTTTATTGGTAGTCCATGACTTATCCAATAATGGTAGGAAAAGTGTAATGGTAATTTCATATTATTATAACATTATATTTACCTTAAATTACACTAATTACCTTTAATAGTGATAAATAAAACATAGAAGATACTATTCACCAAAAATTATTTTCACCCCATTGAACCACATTTTACTTACTAATGACCACTATTATGTCTGAGTTATTAAATTCAATTCACATATGTGGTAATGTTTCATTTAAATGAAAATATTGTTCATTAACTACCACTTAGTGGTTTCACTATTTATCAAAAATTGAAGTTTTCCAGAAAAATACAAAAACATTAATCCTAAGTTGTATTTGGTATTCCTAATTTAAAAATGATGTCTATTTTACGAAATTAAAAACAAATAAGTCGAATTAATTAATTTTAATAATTAATTTCCGCTACCACAATGAGTAGCGTGTTTTTAAGAAACAATATATATCAAAAGATAGACAATTGTTTATGTATAATTTCAAAATGAAATTAATTATAATGTCCACCATTGGATAAAATGGTAAAAATATATTCTAATTATACTATAAAACCACTAAATAGTATAACTTATCAATATAAATTATCTTTATTAAAAAATTTGTTTTTAATTATTTTTTATTTTCATAGAAAATTGGAAGTTCTCAGAAAAATACCAAAATTTCAACATAGGCTAATTTCGTTATTCCGAATCCAAAAATGAAGTCCATTTTGAAATATAAAATTTATATAATTTCAGAAAGTGGTTATTACTATTCATAGCGTCTACTTTGATTGGTCATGGTGTGTTATAAGTCGAGGTTGCGTACAATGAAAGCTATTGCATTATTGAAAGATAATTGTACCGTGGAAGCTTGGGGTGTTATATAACATCAGGGACCATATTGGATTTTTCATAGGTTACCTATCATGGAGTTGAAATGCGATGATGTCACGATGGATTTTGTGATAGGTTTGCTGAAGACGACTTGATGTAATAATTTTTTTGTGGGTTGTCATTGACAGGCTTACAAAGGTCGCACACTACTCGTCGATCAGTGATACCTTCGGATTTTATGATCTTGAAAATTTGTACATCTATGAGGTGTTAGGACGTCATGGGGTCCAATGCACTATCATTTTAGATAGGGACATATAATTTATGTCTCGTTTCTGGAAGATTTTTCAGAGGTCACTTTGTTCATAGGTGCTTCTGAGCATAGAATACCACCCTCATATTGATGGTTAGTAAGATCATCCGATTATAGTGCTAGAGGAAATGTTGCAAGCATGAGTCCTATATTTTTTGGGCTCTTGGGAGAGGCACAATCCCTTATTTGAGTTCTCATACAATAAAAATTATCAAGAGATGATACAGATGGAACCATATGAGGATTTATACGGTAGGCCATATTGTTCTCCCTTGTCCTTGTTAGAGGTAGGACATGTAGCTTTAGTAATACCACATCTCATGTAGGAGACTTTTGAGCAAGTCCAGTTTATTCTGAAGTGGATGTCGACTACACAAACTCATCAGAAATCATTGGTTAATTTTTTCATATTACATATAGAGTTTGAAGTCGGGGATCAGGTTTTCTTACTTGTTTCACCATGATTGGGACACAGGTGGATCAAGAGATAAGGAAAATATTCACTGAGATATATTGGGTTGTTTGAGATTTTAGAGAGAGTCAGTTCGGTTGCCTATCGGTTACAGTTACCTCAGAGGTGCTGAGAAATGCACGAAGTCCTCCAAGTATCTCAGTTGTTCCATTATTACTCAGACCCATCTCACATATTTCTGCCAGAGGTGGTTGAGCATTAGGATGATGCATCCTTTAAAGAGAATCTAATTCATATCATTGATGGGGGAATTATAACAACCTGAAATTTTATAAGATACATTATTTTTAATTTCATTTATATCTTCTATTGTACGATGCACCAAAATTATCTTGCGCTCTACGCAACACTGTATTAGCTTGCAGTATATGCAACACTATTCTTGGCTCATGTTAGACACAATTTCAAATTCGTTTGATAGAAGTCGTTCTACGAAACATTGAGTGTATATATATATATATTCAATGTATAAATAAAATATGGTTGGATTCTGTTATACACAACAACAAAGGAGTCGTGCACTACACGCAACCTTGACTTGGCTTGCATTACACGCAATCGCGACCTTCCCTGATAGCGTGTGTTGTACGCAATACCGGGTTTCAATAAACAACAATATATTATTATAATATTGTTATGAACTAGACATTATGAATAGCATTAACTAAATTTTGAATTTTATAAAATTATTATTCATCTTACACATTTTCTAGAACATGGTATAAGAACAAAATAAATGTTTCGGGTAAAATAAGTATTAAAAAAACAGTTTTTCCCCCTTTTGATAGCGCACCCAAATTAAATCTAGATTTTGATATGTTTATAAGTTCCATTTGAAAAAATAAAATTATTCTTTCTAATCATTAAATAAAAATTTACTTTGGATAAATTTTTCATTTTATTCTGATAACATTCATATTTTAATGAATAGTAACAACACGCTATATTTTAATTAAAAACAACTCTTTTCATCGTAATATATTATGTGGTTAAATTATAATATTGAATGGTTTTAAATTATAAGTAGAATATATTTTTATATTTTAATATATTTTACGTCATTAGCAATGATTTTACCTTGAATTCGTAGGTTAAATCAATTCAATCATTTGCAATGTTTTAAAGAAAAACCCGTTTTCTTTCGACAACAGGAATAATTTTAATTTAATTTCTGCAAATTTTTTGTATTGAATTTGGAAAAATGGATCCCATATTTGGAATCATTGGGTCCAAATTATGTTAATAAGCTACTTTTTATTTTTGGGCATTGTGAATAGTAACTATGTTAAATTTTATTTACCATAGTTAAAGGTAAATCGGGTAATTAAGGGTAAATATAAGATTATAAAATTACCCTAACACTTGGGAAAAACCTATTAGATGACTTAAAGTCTTCCCATATCACCTAAGGGTAGGATTAGAATCATTTAATGGACTTTTTTCCAGGAAAATAACTTAATTATTTTTAAAACCAAAGAAAGTGACAACATGTCACTCTCTTAAATGTTATAAGTTTATTAATTTTAATTTAGTGATAAACTTCATGAAACATCGAACACAAATAGTATCCAGAAATATAATGAAATTATCTACATCATATAAATTTATTTATAATTTTTAGGTATTAAATAATTTACATTAATTTTGACACAATAGGGATGCAGAAATTATTTATTTATTGAAAAATCAATAATATTGTTTTTATTGAAATATTAAAACATATCAAAATGGCCAAATATCTGAAAAAAACTTATTATTAGTGTATATATAAACCCTAATCATCCATTGTCCGAATTAGTGACCATTTGGATCCTTATTAAGATGACTATGACACTTATGTTATTTTATTTTAAATGATGCCAAAGATGTCACCTTCATAATTTAATAAATATCACAATTTAAATATTATGATTTTAAGATGATAAATTCGATTAAAATTATTATTGTGAAAGTAAATAGATTTATATTTATCATAGGATTTTATTTTTAATTTTTATACAACAGATTTCTATATTAAATAATTATACAAAAAATGATGTAGTAATTATTTTATTAAGAGATAAACCAAATAAATGGTTTTACAAATAATAAAATAAATATTATATGAACTATTTAATGTTCTCTACTAATTTTATAGATACATATGACCTCTTATAAATCCATTAAAGCTTTTAGTTTTAACATATATTCTGTATATATTTTATTTAAATTCATATAAATGAATAGTGTCAAAATTGACACAATTGTTATTTTATAAAAATAACATATTATAAAATTGTTTAAAAATCACAAAAATATTTAAAAAGTATAAATTTAAAATTTATATGGTCTATAATTTCATAATGTAACCAATTATCGAAAATACACAACAAATAAGTAATTATTTGTTATAATTTAAAATTTTGAATTTTATTACCACAAAGAAACTAAAATAGATTCAATAAGGATAAATCAAAATGATAAGGTTTAAAATAAGATCCAAACATGTCTAAATTTGATTGGATGATGATATTACAAGCCTATCTCATTTAATATTCGAATATGAGTAATTTTTGGTGGTTTTTAAGTGGGGTTAGATTTATTATAAATTAATATTTCTATGAATTCCAAAGGTGATCCTCTCATCCCTTATAAAAGGGAACCTCCTCCCTCTCTTCCTCACACCACTTTGAGCCTTCATGCTCGGCCAAACCCTGCCAAATTATCTTGTCCACTTTCCTAGAAACATCCTAGAGGTCCTGGTCTACTTCAAAGACCAATCTTAGTTCCCTAAGAGGAGGTTTCAAAGAGGCATATCGAAGAAGAGGAGGTTTGGATACGTACGAAGCATATCGAACCTAAGGTAAGGGATAATTTATCAATCTCATTTTTATCCGAGATTGTGTATTCATAAGTATTTACTGGGTTTACCTTTATCATCTAATCCCATGATTTCTAAAAATGGTTTCATGTATGGTTAATGTCCTTTTTACCCATTTTGACTTTTACTACATGGTATCGTTCTTTTTTTTACGTTATGAGGTACTTTTTGACTTTTCCAGCAAAAGTACGAGAAGAATGTTTTTTCACATATACGGCATGAATGGATTTTTATGTTTTTATAAAGCCTTATTTTCATGAAGCTTCCTTCAAATGATTTCATGACTATTTTCAACAAAAACCTTTTCTTCTAAAATTGCATGATATTTTGTGAAAAAAAAATGATTTTGAAGAAAAAAGGATATTTTCCTCAAGAATTCATTTCATGTGTTTTATCAAAACCATTTTCATCTAAGATGACATTATTTCACATGATTATGTTTCAAGTATCATGAATTTATGATTTAAATGGTTTCACTTTTCTTATTATGAAATGATATCCATTTCTTTTATATGGATTATGTGATGATGGGATGTTGTTTATGAAACCCATTTTATTTATTTGGTTATTATGAATGATGTATGTTTATTTTGTGGAAAAAGTAAGAATGATTTCATTATGAGATGGGTGGGACCTATATCTCCCTCCAATGCATTGGGTAAAGATTTATATCTCATGAGATAGACATGGCTGGAATGGTAAGTTAATCCGGTTCAGTGTTACAGGACTGAAACTAGGAGTGAACTCGATTCAGAAAGGGACTTTGTCCACTAAGATGGTCTTGGCAGCAATGCCTTCGCTACTATGGAAATCATGACATGTGCTGAATTGTTTCCACAATTACATGTTTTACTCCCATGATATTTTATCATGCTTAATGTGTCTTTATGATCTTTGCCTTACGTACTTCAATGTTTTATGTCATTGATCAAGATTTTGATGTTTAAACATTATGTTCATGTTTTTAAGCTCAAATGTATATGATTTGAATTATTTTATCCATGCATACCCTTAATAAGCATTTGAGCTCACCCTTTATATGTTCTCTTTTCCCCATGATATAACGAAAGGTTTTAGGTAGGAAAACAAAAGGGGAAGATCGATATGAGAGATGTTGAAGATCTTTCAACAGGATAAGTTCTTTATATTTCGAGTTTCCAAGGACACTAAACTATTACTTTCCTTGTCTATATTTTTTTGTTATGTATTAAGTAGTCCGCAAAAGTAATGTAATGTCCATGTACGCCATGCTTCGGGTCTCTACAGTTGGTATCAGAGGAAAGGATTAGTCAACCACTGGAAACTAGGATGCGAGAACTTTAGTGAGATCCCTAGAGATATTCCTAAGGTATGTCTAGGGAAATCCCTAAGGTTAAGTATAAGTATAGGTTATAGTACTAGAATTACGGTAACCCAAGATGTTAGATATTGAAGTTACTCCCCCTTTATTATGTAGTTTTACCTAGCATGATTTTTTCCTCTCACACTATTCTTTTTGGGTTTTAGAAAATGGCTTGAAACAGGAAGATTCATGATAATGGAGGATTTGACGGACAATGGAATGATATTCTACATGAGAAACCAAATGAAACGGGATTTGGAAGTCAAAACATCATTATTATTCCTAATCTGCAATCTCATAATATGATAAATAATCTCAACTTTGGTAAGTTTCCCAGCTCAGATAATAAGAGAAAGATGGAGTTTCATGATGATCATAGAGGAAAGAAAGTTCAATTTCCCTCATGTAAATAATGTGGGAAGAGGCATCGGGGAGATTGTTTCTAGGGAACTGGAAGATGCTTTGGGAGTGGAAAAGAAGGACACAAATCCAGTAAGTGCAAAGGAAAAGGTTCAGTTAACACCATGGATGAGAATAATGGTATTGCTACGACATTAAAAATGGTTAAATGTTTTAAATGTGGAATGTACAGGCATTATGCAAACAAATGACCTAAGGGAAAGTCTCTTGAAGAGAATCAGTACGGCCGTATGGGTAGTATTTATGTTGATGATGAAGAAGAGACTACAAATGATATGTGAGATGAAAGAATTGTTGAAGCTCGGTCAATGGTTTAAGAAGGTACTGGAATGATTACATGTTTATCAAGTGTAATGTTGTATAAGTAATCTCATGGTACAATGGAATAAAGAGACATCTAAGGATTGTTACATTGTTGTCTTTCCTTGAGTTTTGAAAGTGTATGATTAATGCTACCAGTATCCATGAAAGGTTATTCAGATATTTTTGGAACGTAGATGATATGCGCATAATGAAGGGATAAGGAGAAAATTAAATGTTTGATAGTATTCATGAGATCATGACTGATATAAGGATAAGGTTATATCATGGTTTGAGTATATAGAATTTTTGGATTTTGTTATGTGGAAAGAGTTATCTTTTGACAGCATTCATGTTTTCACTAATGTTTAATTGGTATTCATTTTTCAAGAGAATACATGATTAAGGTATTCACATGATTGGAATGTGACCAACAAGATATATGGGGGATAAATGATGGTATTCACATGCTTGGTTTATGACATTTCATGTAATCGTTTTATTTATACTATGAGCTTGGACTGAAGTATTTTAGATAAGCCTAAATATTGGAATGGGTTATGTTGGACATAAGTTAGTATTTTTTAAGGATAAAACATTTTTTTGATATTAGTTGATGGGAGGTTATAGTAATGTAGTTTTAGAAAAAGGACAACCTCCAGTACGGGTGACAGCCCATCGCATCGGACAAGGATGTGGGAATCGAACCGACAACCGAAGTGAGACTGGGCTTTATCCCCTACCACTGACCTACAGGAAGTCCCCAGTTAGTTGAAACTAGATTTATTTTATTAAGCGACGTGATAGATGAAGTATAAGTCCATTTTCATATACGATTAACCACACCAAAGACGGACTTATGTATATTTGATAACTTTTGCTAAACTTTTGTTTGAAACAGTTGGAATGAACCATCATTCTATCACATGATCTTTTAACACATCACGAATAACAAATTCAACTTTATTTCTTTAAGAGATGAAGTAGAAATTGTTCAAATCACGAACAACAGTGAGATTGTACCAAAATAAAGTATGTATTTATTCAAATTCAAATTCTTCAACTTTAGGGAAATGATCTTGAAAACCAAAAATGTTGTCATAGTGCCTTTATATTCGATGAATCAGATGGTACCCTAGATCATCACAAATTTATGGCTTTCTGATTATTGGATTTTTCATAGACATGTTCTCTACCACTCTCTATCAGAACATGATGGTTAGATTTCTATTCCATATCCATATTTTCACCAATGTTATCCTATATGGAAACCCAGTGATGAGTTAATTTGGGTAACTGTTATATTTCATACTTTAGTTTTTAATTTTCAGTTTTGGTATTTCTTTTTACGATGTGGGTTTCTATGAATAGTAAATGATTTATAACCCAGATGAATTTCGAGGGCGAAATTCAGTTTAAGGGGGGTAGAATGTAACAACCCGAGATTTTATAAGATACATTATTTTTAATTCCATTCATATCTTCAGTTGTACGATACACCAAGATTTGCTTGTGCTATATGCAACACCGTATTAGCTTGCAGTATATGCAACACTATTCTTGGCTCATGTTACAAACAATTTCAAGTCGTTTGATAGAAGTTGTTCTACGCAACATTGAGTGTATATATATATATATTCAATATATAAATAAAATATGGTTGGATTCTGTTATATGCAACAACAAAGGAGTCGTTCACTACACGCAACCCTGACTTGGCTTGCATTAAACGCAATCGCAACCTTCCCTGATAGCGTGTGTTGTACGCAATACCGGGTTTTACTAAACAACAATATATTTTTATAATATTGTTATTAACAAGCCGTTATGAATAGTATTAACTAAATTTTGAATTTTATATCATTATTATTCATCTTACACATTTTATAGAACATGGTATAAGGACAAAATAAATTTTTCGGGTAAAATAACTATTTTTCAATAATACAGTTTTGCCGCCTTTTGATGACGCACCCACCTTAAATCTAGATTTTGAAATTTTTATAAGTTCCATTTGACAAAATAAAATTATTCTTTCTAATCATGAAATAAAAATTTACTTTGGATAAATTTTTCATTTTATTCTGATAACTTTCATATTTTAATGAATAGTAAAAACAAGCTATATTTTAATTAAAAACAACTTTTTTTATCTTAATATCTTATGTGGTTAAATTATAATATTTAATGGTTTTAAAGTATAAATATAATATATTTTTACAATTTTATATAATGTATGTCATTATCGTTGATTTTACCTTGAATTTGTAGGTTAAATCAATTCAATATTTTGCAATGTTTTAAAGAAAACCCCTTTTTCTTTCGACAACAAGATTAATTTTAATTTAATTTCTAAAACTTTTGTGTATTGAATTTGGAAAAATGGATTCCATATTTGGAATAATTGGGTCCAAATTATGTTAATAATATACTTTTTATTTTTGGGTATTGTGAATAATAACTACGGTAAATTTTATTTACCATAGTTAAAGGTAAATTGGGTAATTAAGGGTAAATATAAGATTATAAAATTACCATAACACTTGAAAAAATCTTATTGGATGACTAAAAGTCGACCCATATCACCTAAGGGTCGGATTAGAATAATTTAATGGACTTTCTTCCATGAAAATAACTTAATTATTATTAAAACCAAAGAAAGTGACAACATGTCACTCTCTTAAATCTTATAAGTATATTAATTTTAATTTAGTTATAAACTTCATGAAATTTCAAACATGTATAGTCTCCAGAAATATAATGAAATTATCTACATCATATAAATTTATTTATAATTTTTAGGTATTAAATAATTATCATTAATTTTGACACAATAGGGATGCAGAAATTATTTATTTAGTGAAAAATCAATAATACAGTTTTTATTGAAATATTAATACATATGAAAAGGCCTAAAAATCAGCACAAAACTTATTATTAGTGTATATATAAACCCTAATCATCCATTTTCCGAATTAGTGACCATTTGGATCCTTATTAAGATGATTATGACATTTATATTATTTTATTTTAAATGATGCCAAAGTTGTCACCTTCATAATTTAATAAATATAACAATTTAAATGTTATGATTTTAAGATGATAAATTCGATTAAAATTATTATTGTGAAAGGTAATAGATTTATATTAATCATAGGATTTTATTTTTAATTTTTATACAACAAATAAGTATATTAAATAATTATACAAAAAATGATGTAGTAAGTATTTTATTAAGAGATAAACCAAATAAATGGTTTTAAAAATAATTAAATAAATATTATATGAACTATTTAATGTTCTCCACTAATTTTCTAGATACATATGACGTTTTATAAATATATTAAAGCTTTTAGTTCGAACATATCTTCTTGATATATTTTATTTAAATTGATATAAATGAATAGTGTCAAAATTGACACTATTGTTATTTTATAAACATAACATATTATAAAAATGTTTAAAAATAAAAAAAATATTTAAAATTTATAAATTTAAACTTTATATGGTATATAATGTTTTAAAGTAACCAATTATGTAAAAGTAACAACAAATAAGTAATTATTTCTTATAATTTAAAATTTATAATTTTATTACCACAAATAAACTTAAATAGATTCAATAAGGATAAATCAAAATGATATGGTTTAAAATAAGATCCAAACATGTCTAAATTTGATTGGTTGATGATATTACAACCCTATCTCATCTAATATACAAATATGAGTCATTTTTGGAGGTTTTTAAGTTGGTTCAGATTTATTATAAATTAATATTTCTAAGAATTCCAAAGGTGCCCCTCTCCTCCCTTATAAAAGGGCACCTCCTCCCTCTCTTCCTCACACCAGTTTGAGCCTTCATGCTCGGCCAACCCATGCCAAATTCTTTTCTCCACTTCCCTAGAAACATTCTAGAGGTTCGATGTCTACTTCAACGACCAATATTAGTTCCCTAAGAGGAGGTTTTAAAGAGGCGTATCGAAGAAGAGAAGGTTTGGATACGTATGAAGCATATCGGACCTAAGGTAATGGATAATTTATCAATCTCATTTTTTTCCGAGATTGTGTATTCATAATTATTTAATGGGTTTATCTTTATTATCCAAGCCCATGATTTCTAAAAATGGTTTCATGTATGTTTAATGTCCTTTTTACCCATTTTTGACTTTTACTACATGGTATCGTTCTTTTTTTTACGTTACAAGGTACTTTTTGACTTTTTCGGAAAAAGTACGAGAAGAATGTTTTTTAACATATAAGGCATGAAAATATTTTTATGGTTTTATAAATCCTTATTTTCATGAATCTTCCATCAAAAGATTTCATTACTATTTTCAACAGAAACCTTTTCTTCTAAAATTGCATGACATTTTCTGAAAAGAAAATGATTTTGAAGAAAAAAGGATATTTTCCTCAAGAATTCATTTCAAGTGTTTTATCAAAACCATTTTCATCTAAGATGACATTATTTCACATGTTTATGTTTCAAGTATCATGTCTCTATGATTTACATTGTTTCACTTTTCTTATTATGAAATGATATCCATTTCTTTTATATGGATGATGTGATGATGGGATGATGTTTACGAAACCCATTTTATTTATTGGGTTATTATGAATGATGTATGTTTATTTTGTGGCACAATTAAGAATGATTTAATTATGAGATGGGTAGGACCTATATCTCCCTACAATGCATTGGGTAAAGATTTATATCTCATGAGATATACATGGATGGAACGGTAAGTTAATCCGGTTCAGTGTTACAGGACTGAAACGAGGAGTGAACTCGATTCAGAAAGGGACTTTGTCAACTAAGATGGTCTTGGCAGCAATGCCTTGGCAACAATGGAAATCCTGACATGTGCTTAATGGTTTCCAAAATTACATGTTTTACTCCCATTCTATTTTATCATGATTAATGTTTCTTTATGATCTATGACTTACGTACTTCCATGTTTTATTCCATTGCTCAAGATTTTGATGTTTAAACATTATGTTAATGTTTTTAAGCTCAAATGTGTATGATTTGTATTATTTTATCCATGCATACCCTTACTGAGCATTTGAACTCACCCTTTATATGTTTTCTTTTCCACAGGATATAAAGAATGGTTTTAGGTTGGAAAATAAAAGGGGAAGATCGATATGAGAGATGTTGAAGATCATTCAATAGGATAAGATCTTTATATTCTGAGTTTCCAAAGACACTAAACTATTACGGTCCTTGTCTGTTTGTTTTTGTTATGTATTAAGTATTCCGCAAAAGTAATGTAATGTCAATGTATGTCAAGCTTCTGGTCTCTACAGGCATGAAGGTTCTCTGAGGGGGGTCAGTTCCTTTAGTATTGGTGTTATAGAATCACATCTATTTATAGGATGACACTTAAGAGAGAGAGGCCTGTAAACATGATCAGTGGCCATAATTGTTCTTAGACGAATCATGACCACCCTTCAAAGGGAAATTCAGGGATGAATTGTTATAAGGGTGAAGATTATAAGATCCTGGGTTTGTATAAGAGGTTAGGATCCTTTTAATATTGGGATAAATGTCTTTTGACAGACATATGTGACTTTCTAACTTGACCACATGTGTTTTGTAGGTGTTTGGGGCATGTTCGGAGGCTGGAATGCAGTTTTGGGCTAAAAATGTCCGGACGCATGCTCTTCCCATGGCCTTCGCATGATTAGACCAAACCGTGTGAGAGGTGTGAAATTTTAGGTTTTTGGGAAGAGCACTTTCTCATGGCTTGCACACGGTTAGTGAAAATGTGTAGGGTAATATTGCATTGTGGCCCTCTTTGGAAGAGAGGTGTGTGTGTCTTCCGCATTGTTTTGGAAACCGTGTGGGTAAACCGTGCAACCCTACTATGTGGTTTTTTTATTTTAAATTAAAATATAATTTTTCTTTTTAAAACCAAAAGTGGATTTTATTCTCCAAGACATAGGAGGCCTCTTTGGAGTTCTCCCTTTGGTGCCTAATCATAGGATTTCAACCCACTCCTCCATATGATACATATTTTGATTGCCGATCATCTCTACGGATATGCATCGATATGGAATTCATTCATTTTTAGTCATTTTTTATTCTTCATAATAATGACTATACTATTTGGATTTAGGCTCGTATGCCCTAATATTCTGTTTTTTCGTCCATTCTTCATATTTATCCCAATACAAGATGAATCCAAACTCGATAATCGATGAGTAGTCTACTACCGAGGTGAGGTAGGTGGTCTATACTCTCTTTAGTATTTTCATGGTATTTTTTAGGCGTTCAACCGATATACCTTTGGTTAGAATTTCCGGAGTGGTGTTGTTTTTGAGAGAGTTGCTTTTAGTAGCAGTAGTTAGATATAGTGAGGTTGTCCATGGGTTTTGTTTAAGTGTCTTGGTACCCATTTCCCTTTTTGAGGACTCCTGAGGGGTGCGCCTTTAGGGAATATCATGTTTATGCTTGTTAAAACCACCGAATAGGTGTGTGCTTGTGCTTTATTAGTTAGAGGAATCCCTCAGATGCCTTGATAGTTTGAGTATCATGTTTAGGAGATGTACCGCCTCCTTTCTAAATGAATATCATGTTATGCTTTTACTGTTTTGATAGTTTTTCATGTTAAAAGGATGATATGGGTGGTTATACCTATATAGATTGACTAATGGCATGCTGAGTGGATTATATGGTATAGTAGGCCCATATTATTTTTTCATAAATATTTTTCATGAGTGGGTATACTCAAGGTTGATTCTTGGTGATGTGAATGGGTATACTCACATGTTTATAAATTTTTATTTGGAATACTTGAACACATGAATGAATGGTTTGATAGATTCCATGGACATCTGTCCATGGATCTAGAAAGTAGTAGTGGGAACCTTGGGTTGACTTTACCCCTTGGGTTTTGATTCTATGGGATACCTAAGCCCTTGATACCTTGGGGATACATCTTTCTTTTGCTAATGTAGGACTTTATATTTCTATGCTCTTAAAACCCCAATCAATGCCTAAATGAGTTTCCACTAGGGATGCATATGGGACTTGATGGGATTACTTGGACATGATCCTTGGATCCCGCCCTCCGTGGTCTATAATTTATTACATGGATGCCTTTGTCTTTTGACACCTTGGATCTGGCCCTTGCTGTCTACAATTCACTATACAACATGGTCGTGGGATACTTGAATTCTTTATATAGTGTCATTGTTGGTTGGTTGATATAGATGGATATATGCCATGGTCATGTGACTTTTTTGTTTACATGGTTATAAAAGCCTTATTAGAAGTAGACTCCATTTTTCAGGTAGCCTTGAGGGCTGTTCATTTTTACTTATTGTAGTAGACTTCTTCCAAGGGCATACATGCTTACTTACTAGTTGATTACACTTGCTAGAACCTTTGTAGAGTTGTTTTTAGAACTATATAGACATGGGTGGATGTCAATTAGCATGTTTATCCCACACTCTATTTAGGCCTCCTTTGTGAGGAACACGTATTATATGGTTGCAGGTGATGATAGGGGATAGTTACCTAGTATAAGTGGTTGGTTATCGATTTAAAGAGGGGGATAATAGGACCAAGCTGAGGCTTGCAATGCTGGGATACCTTTTTGGTCTTTTGTTATTTTTGGGATACATGAATTGTGTTGTATTTCCATGTATTATTATGGATTTTTATAGATACTTTTACCATGTACATCATGATTTATATGATACACTTCCTATTATTGATATGTATATTCATGTCTTGATATATCTTCAGTTGACTGCTAATTTATTCTCTTCCGCTATTGCATGTTTTTGAATTCCACTATGATTCTCTAGTAATGTGAGAGTAGTCTCCCCAATGACTCACTTAGGCCCCCAATACTAGTCGATAACCTCTAGTGTTTGGGGAGATACACTTGAGGCTATGTGACCAACTTGGCTAAGGGAACTGTTTAGGAGGCATCTTAATTTGGGATGTTACATCCGCTGTCTCGAATGACCATGATAGCCACATCGTCCAGCCCTAACAACACTATCAGGATGCTCTGCCTCAGTTTCTCCCACCGGCTTCCACCTACCACACTCAACCATCTGCATCAAATCCTTGAAGTCACCTTCCCACTTTCCAAGCACAGCAACGCCTCCCCAATAGACCTACCACCACCGACTGCCGTTGGAGGTTTTTATTTGGTGTCCCCTTCTACGTGCCAGTACGATCACACTAGGGGCCAAAAAATTATTTTGAACCCATATTTAGGAATCTCAGAACGAGATCATCATATCCACAGGCTTCCCTTAACAATTTGTCAGATTTTTGATGCGTCAAAACATAAATGATGAAGAATGTGTAAAGAAAATGCAAAGAATAGATAATGATTCATGTTTGAAGCAATGGATCGACGACCATGTTAGGTTGGCCATTGAAAATGGTATAAAAAATGAAGTAACAAATTTACAACAAAGCTAGTTCAAATTAAAACTTTCACTAGAACTAAAATTATAGGAAACAAACTATATCTATTTTATCACTTGATGTAGGCGACACATCCATGATGCTTCCTCTATGATCCAACAAGGTTCTATTCATGATTATTCCTCAATCTGCTGAAGAATGATGTATAATGTTTGATTGGAAATAAAAGATATAGAGACATAGTATAGAGGGAATGGTAAATAAAGCTTAACTCTAATTAATCCATCAATCTCTATTTATAGAAGCCTCACTTTGTGCAGAATCCAAAATTCCCATAACCCCTATTTTTATGGCGTGCCTAAAAAAATCCTATTCCAAACTCGAACACTATCTCAGATTTCCAATTTGATTCCCTGTTTGAATGTTAATGAGTTTGAAATTAGAGGTAAAATAATTAAGTTTAATTATTCTATTTATGATTTCCCCTATGAGTCATTTATCACATAAGTCCCACATTGTTAAAATTTATACTCTACATAGGGTAAACACCACATTCTAGACTAAAAAATGGCATTTGATTTCTGACCGGAACTACCATTTATGATATATCTCATTTTTGGAACATGCATACTACAAAAACACTAAATATTTTTTTATAATTTATTCTAGAAACACCAGGCCTCATAATTTCACATTGTCTCAATACTTATCATCATAATTAAATGTATAAATAGTTTAAATTATTACACGAAAAAAAGGGTCTCTACATCATTCCCTCCTTTAATCTTTTTTTCCCTCAAAAGTAAAACAAGGGGAAAAACTCGGGATACCGATCCCACAACATGATATCCCACTCCTAGGAAAACCTACACCTTTTTCATGCCATCATAACTTGTGAACCAAAGGGATTGTTCATTCTCATGAGGTATTCTCTCATCGATGACATGCATTGAAACACACACATATCTCCTCAGCTATGACATGTGTAATATTTCAAGCACCCACTCCAGCTATTGGGGGTTGGGTAACGTGGGAGGAAACCTATTTATCTCCTTGCATGGTCCTGAATGGCCTGAAGAAACATGGGAGATAGTTCGCTTCCTCATTCAAACCTCTACATCTCATGTCGTGCGTAGAATCACTATTTGTCTCTAGAAGAGGGTCTCATGATCCCATCATTCAAAATATCATTCTGGAGTAACACCCATGGATATCTGATCAGAAAATATTTCATAGTCAATGTCTTAAAACAGAGATTCTCTTAAACGTCTGAGAAGAAAAGGATTCAACAACATCGACTGAAGGAAATTTGTACCCTCTTGCTCCACTAGGGTCAGATGCAGAGAATCTAAATTCTTAAAAACAACCCATAGTAGGCAAGCCTTGGACTTCCTACTAAGGGCATCCACTAAAACATTTCCAACTCTCAGAACACAGAATATATCGAAGTCTTAGTCCTATATTAAGTTCAACCAGCATCACCGCCTTAGGCTCAAGTATCTCTGGGTAGATGCATTCCTGAGACTTTGGTGGTCTATGAAAACCACAATATGCCCTACCAAAATTTAGTTTATCTACATTATTAGTATGAAGAGTACCACTTTCAAAACAAGATAGTGAGGCATGTAGTTCTATTCATGCAGTCTCCATCACCTCGATCTGTACTTGATAACTACTGTATCATGGTTGACGTTGAGCATGCAAGGTACCAACAAATAAGGAAGGTGAGTAAACTCATCCAACCACAAGAATCTTAACAAGGAATGAAAGTTACATACCCCATGTTTCTTTGTTTCCCTTATAAAGAGATTAATCCCAAAACCAGACACTTCCCCATACCCACCAGAGATATGCTTAGAAAAAAGTGTCAAGAAGGATAAAATCCACTGGAAACCACTGGACCTGCTCCATAAATTCACTACACAGCTCTACTCGGAATGAAAAAATTAGATGGATTAATCTAAAAAACCGTGATATTATCCTCTTTGTGTGTCATAGAATTTACCTCACAGTTCTTGCCACGTCATAAAGACCCATCATGGTGGGGGAAGTACCCCTCTTCCCCATGCATTCAGAACTATGTTGAACATCATTGACAAAAGGTTACAATAACACCTCATGTCTCCTTTGTAAAACCTCATCCAAGGATAATGGATGAAAAAAAGTGATTTTCGCGGTTTCTAACCAGTTCTATTGAAATAATTAGAAAATACAGAAGGTGTAACTCTTATCGTCTCATGATATGTAGGATCGGAGACATCCAAAGCATGTGGTTCTCTACAGACCCATATACCAGCTTCTTAAGTTTGACATGGGTTTCTTGGTGGTGGTGGAAAGACCTTCTAATGTTTACCACCACCTTCAGCTCCTCTTGGTCCTTCACTAACACCACTTCCCTGGGAACCACCCTAATCACAGTGTTTTCCCGGCATTGTGGACAACCAAATACCTGTATGTTGTTCTTACCATTACCTTTCAGACAGTCTCATTCCATGTGACCTCACTTGTCACAAGCATAACATCATCCCTCCTTAAGTCGTTCTCATGATCTGTGCTACCTCAGCCCCATATGACTATGTGTCTATGACTGATTATAGGGAGGTTTTATGCCTCGAGATATTGTCGAATGTTTCCTTCTTCTTTTGGAATATGTCTCTCCTCTATTGTACTCACTTCCACTACTAGTTGTATGGTGTCCCTCTGACATAATTATCTATATAAAAAATTCCTACTCTAGTACCCCGACATTGGTGGGGATTCATAAGGGTACTATGATATCACAGATCAATCTATGGAGTCATTTATCAAACTTCCTTTCTGAGAAGTAACCATTATAGGTCATGTCTAGAGAGTAGTGATCATGGAATGTGAACCTAGACACAAACAAATTAATTATCATCCCTTCCAACTAAAATAGAAGGATCTCCTGAAGTCGAGTGGAGATAAAGAAGGAGGGGTAGAACTCCTCATGAAATAGCTGTTGAATGTTGTACCATGAATGTTTTGAGTCATCGTGTAACTGAGTATCCATGCTCCACCAGCACACAGATGCTCCGTGGAAAAGGATATATGACAAAGCCACAATCTAATTTGATAGTGTCCGTATGAGCCTGAATAGGTAGACCGCCAACTCTAACCAAACCTCTACTACACGAGGGTCTAGCTCACCACACAACCCCAGCGGTCCCAGGAACTGAAACTAATGATGTGTGCTCAAACTATGCATGTCCTCATCCTGATTTGATAGGGTTTTCTACTACTCAATAGGTAGAGGTGTTTCTACCTACCCCCTATAGAAAGGGGATCACATGGTGGGTCCTGAACTGAGGCCTTATTGCTCACAAGATCATTGTTATGTACTAGAGCTGGGATCCTGGCTGGTTTTCATCCTGGAGACATCTTGAATTTTATCAAGGAGTACCCCAATCAGATGATCATATATATATATATATCAACAATTATGGCCAGATGACTCAATAAGGATAGTCAAACAGTCAATCCTATATGTTCCAAGTACGATTGTTCCTTACAATACGTATTTATCAGTGTTTAGTTGAAAAGTGGGTAAACAAGGACCTGGTGAAAGGATACGTCGACCGCTCATACAAACACTGGACTCCCCAGCAAGAGTGCCTCCCTTGAGAAAATTCAGCATTGTTTCCCTAATGCCAATTGATACCTTTGTAGGGAAACATCCTAACAATATCTCATGTGTCGAACCACTTATGATACCACTTTGTAACGACTCAACACATGACAGGATCAAGAAATGACTACCCCAAGCCCGCCTCCATAAGCTAGGGGCTGGATACAAGTTCTAATGGCACAAAAATGTTAGGGAGGCCTTTTCCTAAGAACCTGTACACATACGTGTTGCCAACTAAATGAAAACAGTGTATAGGAAAAAAGAAAACAAGATACATAAATGCTATATATAAACCATAAGAATTAATCGACCTCTAAAATTAACACGTATGGAAAAGGAAACTGAAAGATAAAATATGAAAAACACACAGGTAGACAAAAAAGTGCCACAACCCAACACCTGGTGAAAATTTAAAGTAGATGGGATAGCCCCTCTCCCGAATCCCTAGTCACGACCACCACAATCGGTCCAAGAACCATATATTCTTAGCTCATTTGAAGTCATGATCAAACTATATATAATCTGAAAGGGTACACAAAGTGATGGAAAATCCCAATAAAGGGTTATTATAAAAATACTCAATAGGAATCCTCTACGAATCTAGGGATTAGTAAGAGAGTTACTGAATAATAGAGCAGTAGATAGTTCAAGGTATAATAAAATAGTTTATTAAAGGATGATAGCTCAACCCACGAAATGAATGAATTATGCTCATCCAACCATATGGATCTTAAAATGGTCAGAAGATGAAATTCCCATAGATTCTTCACTAACTATAATAGGAGAGTAGGACTCATCCAACCATTATAATATAGACATGAAAAAAATGTGGTATACCTCACACATCCTCACCACTACTGGAAATAGAGTATTAAAAACCAAAGGAGTGGGTAAACCAACAATGATATATATATATATATGCTCCACCAAAGAATAAAAAATAACGGATTAAGGGGATCTATATATCCCAAGAACAGCCTATGAAAATCGAGAGGCAAACAGTTCCAGAAGTGACCAGTGACGCCTATCATCCCACACGTCTACCCCAAACTACAAGTCAATGGGTCTCAATCACCACACCTTGATACATTCCACTTTTGGCGGGTATGTCTCACCCAAAAAATTTTGGGTTGCATCACAAGTACATGTCTTTGTAGGAAAGGACCCCCAATTTCATGAGAGTCCAAATTCACATCAATGAACATATCATAACTATTCAGCATAGTTGATAGTTCATGTCACAAAGGTCGAGGAACCATCCCCATCGTGGTAGGAAGATTATACTTTAGTATCATTGAGGACCCATCCCCATCCTTGATGAAGGGCTCTACTCTGAAAATATTGAGGTCTCATTCCCATCCCAACTAGAGTGTTCTACTCATAAAAGATCGAGTACCCATCCTCATCCTAGATGGAGGGTTCTACATGGAACTGGAATTGGGGGGCATTGCCCTGCCCAAATTGTGGTAAGCCTAAAATAGCTATGGACATCCCTGTTGGATGGTACCTCTCAAAAATATCATATAGGAACACTATAAATCCCTATTGGATGGTATCTCTCATAAGAAATCTATCGTTATTAATGGCCCCCTGAATATGCCTCACAACCGAAACATCTCACATCATAACTCATAAGCCACTATGGATGGAACCATCACATTATACACAAAAAAACATATGATAAGTTACTCATATGCCAAAATCTGAGTCCAAAAGAAAGGGATGTGATAGATAATAGAATTCGTAATTTGGTACAAGGCGTGTGTGGGTCCCACATGTTGTGTGTCCCCACCTCCTCGCCTAGCCATGTACCTAACCATTCACTGGTACTAAACATAAATAATGTAGCCTAGGAAAGTTTGATTTCTCACATAGTAGCTAGCATACCTAGTCAAAAGGCCGATGAGATCATGATGCATGATGTTGATCCGAAGGGCCAAAAGTGAAAGAACCCTAGCACACCTCTTCATACGGCTCAAGAACAATTTACCTCATATTTTCGTACATATTCACCACTCTCAAAATATTTGAGGTTGACCCAAACCACATGTTATCTTCAAACACAAATGTAGGATCTTCCATAGATATTCCTTTCATGTTTCCACATATAATGAGATCACATACATGACTTCTCATGTCCAAACGGATCACATTGTTGTGATCCTTGCGGAAAAACACACAAGAATGACTACTCTTTATTCCTAAACAGATATCCGATGTAAATGTTGTTTATTGGCGCATTTCACTCAAAAGGTGTATCATGGGGCCCATTCCTTAGTCCCAAAAAAAGTTATATGGATTGCCCCATTTCCATCCTCATGGAAAAACACATGGGGTAGACTACCTGATCTTCCAAAATTGATACCCAGTGAAGAAGTTTCATTTCATCAAAAAATGTTTGAAATGGCGCCCATGGTGCCCACACCTCGACTTTAGTTTTAACAACTGAAAGTATTATCAAAACTTTTTCTCAGAGATAAGATTCCTACCACTCCTGATAGCACATCAAACAGACATCTTGTTTTCATAATTTTTATCATGTATGATTTCTAAATAATAATAATTAAATTATTATTATTAAATATATGTTCGTCACACAACCAAACACTAGAACCATGTATTAAAATTCCCAAAATGATCTTAAAATATTATCCTCAATTAGAGGGACATGTGTCCAAAGATGGTGCATCGATTGGACATGCGGGTTTGAATATATGGCTTCAAAATCCATGGGGGATTGATTTGGACGCCTCCAGATCATTCTGGATGGCCCACGGCCCAATCCGCCTACTCCCAACCTGAAGGCCCACACCTGTATCCCAGTCTGCATCAATGGATCACACGCCACTAGATGACACTAAAACTCCATCATTGAAGGTCCTCCTCCCTCTCCTGGGTCATCAAAGTAGACCCGCAAAGTATGGGTCTTAGTCTCCCAGGTCGCCGCCACACCTGAAGACCTGGCCTCCTACCGGTACTCCACGGTCCCTCTTGACAACAACATTCATTCTGTCCAACACTTGTGACACCACCATGTTTCTCTACCTATTCCACTCCCGTATAATTCAGACTACCCCACTAAACTAGATGCACCAAAGCCCCAAAAACATCGTCCCTCTTGCGCAGCACATTACCACCTCCACTACCGGCCCGTCACAAACTTGGGCCACTATCAGCCAATATTGGAGGTTAATCTCTATTAGCCCCTTCATCGAGCCGCCGTGATCACATTAGGGGTATGAAAATTATTTCGGACCCAATTTTTGGAAGCTCGAAACAAGATATTCATATCCATAGGATTCTGTCAAAAATTATTCATAGTTTTAATGCATCGATAATTAAACAACGAAGAACGCATGAATAACACATGAAAATGGATAAGGGTTCAGGTTGGAAGCAAAGAATCCAAGGTCGTGTTAGTTTGGTTGTTGATGATGGTATAAAGAGAAAAAAAACATATTGAAAAAAAGGGGGTTAAAATTAGAACATGTACTAGAACTCAAAAGTAGAAGAAAACTTACCTAGATTCGATCTCTCAGCATTAACGACATTTCCACTATGCTTCCTCTTTATTTCATAAAGGTTACTCTGGATTTTTTCTAAATCAACTAAATAATGGGGAATAATATTTGAGAGGAAATGAGATAGATATATATTTGGTAGAGATAGATAAAGCAAAATAAGGGCTAACCCTAATTAATTACCTTAATCTATATTTATAAGATCCTCACTCAGTGTGGAATCTAAAATCCCCACACCCCATTTTTTAAATTATGCCTAAGAAAAAAACCCCATTCCAAACTCAATGACGGTCTCAGATTTACAATATATCTTCCCATTTAGAAGTTATTAGGTTTAACATCATGGGTAAAATAAATATGCATAATTATTTTATTTATGATTTTTCCCTTGGGTGGTGTTTTTCATAGAAGTCTTTCACTAACAAAATTTTAACCAATCCTAGGGTAAAATCCACATTCAAAACTCAATTATGGACTTGATTTATTATCTAAGCTACTAATTAAGATATTTCACATTTACAATATGTTCATAGTACAAAGAGACATAATATTTTCGTATAATTTATTTTGGACACACTGGGCATCAGAATTTCACGTTGTCTTAATTCATAGCTCTGGGATTATATGTGGATATATTCCAATGTCTTACAAGGAAAAATCTAGTTCTTTACACTGGGTTCACTCCCTAGTCCCTTACAAATCATTTTAGAATATATAATTATTTAAATAACTCATTGCATGACTATATAATCGACTCATCTAATAATGTATACCATATAATCTTTTTCCATGTATTTTGGAAAACATTAAAATGGTTATGAATGAAATACTGATATGTTGTCTATTTATAAGACTATATAGATATATTTGAAGACATGTTTCATCATTTACACTTATAATTTGAGGTTGAGTTTTCTATAGATCTGATACATTGTGTTATTCCTCTATTAAAGAACTCTTATATAATGTCACCAATTTTATTATCGAAATTGGAAAATGAACACCATGAGAATCAATATAACTATTTTATATTAAAATGTGCATCACCACAGGGTGTAAAAATCCTCTATTAAAATATTATTTCATCAATGCATCTCTATATTAATTATAATGAAACTAAAATGAAAAAAACATGTGTCCATTACCCTATATTGATGAAATATTAAATTAGTAATGAGGAGGTAAAAATAATCAAATGATTGAATTTTTAATTGTATATCATCAATTAATGGTGAGAATGAGATGATAAATCCCTGAAAGTATTCAATACAACATATAGAATTATTGAATTCGTATTTAAAGTATTCTAAAAAAATCTCTTGTTATCAACATGGATATGACTAATATATTATTTAGACATTGAAAAAATAGTTTCATGGAGTAATTTTTTGTATATATTAGATTGTGCTCAAATAGAATGGAATTACATTATTATCATTTGATGATTTTGATGAAGAACATGTGATATTAGAAAAGGGATTCAAAAATAAAAAACATTATATTATTTCAATTGAAATTATAATTATCTGGAAATGTAATCACAAGTAATAGTATATTTATGTTTCCATAAAAGTATAAATATGTTGATGAACCACCTAGACCACCCACTATAACTAATATCTATAGTTTTGATGGACTACATGGACACTATAAATGATTTTTTATAAATTTCACACAATATTAAAATACACAAAATATAATAACACAGATGGGAGAATTTCATTTATATATTTAGAATGATGAAAATTTCATAGATCTTAAGAAAATATAGTTCAGTACGGCTATAATCAAAATACAATGGGGTGGAAAATGGTTTATATTATAAAATGAAGAATCAAATATTGGATTGTGTGTTTTTATCAATATATATTTCATATTACTTTTATAAGCATCATTTAAAATAATTTTTTATTATAAAAATTACACGATTCATGATTTAGATATTGAATCAATAATATTTACATTAATTATATGGAGGTAGAATATATAGGATGAAACATGTGTCATATTTTCAAATTAAAAGGGTTTAATTTATATATTCATAAAGAATTATTTGAACATGTTCTAGATAATATGGTTTGAGTTTATTATGAACTTTGATTTATCAATAAAATTCCACCTATGGAAGGTAAAAAAAACGTGGATGATTCTCGATGTAATAATTATCATGATACCTTTTCCATGTTTAGGATTTAAAGATAACTAATAAAAAAATTATAATGGGTGGACATTAAAATCATAAAGGATAAGAAGAAATGAAAAAATTTCTAAATGACTTATCAACTATTAATTCAAGAGACGATCAAGGAGGTACAAGATAAGGCTTCATATATATATAGGATGTTTTGTAATATTCTATAGATTAATTATACTCATTATTTAATTATAAAATTTATGAAATAAACACGTGTCCCATAAAAACCATCAATATGTTGAGTTCTCATACATAATTTTTTCTGAGAATATAATTTATATGGATAAATTTAATGCACTTCGTGGGATGAGTTTTTAAACTTCATCATGTTTATATGAAGTTGGAGAGAACAATCCATTTTATTGGATATTTCGTAATAATTGTTTTTCATTTTCAAACTTTTTAGAGGAATAATAATACAAATAAATTATAAAAGAACTGATATTTATAAACTTTTCAGTGATATTTTGAGAATTTTAACACCCTAAAATTCAAAATTACAACTTTTTATTCAATATTGTTTATGACATCCAACACCAAGTGTAAAGAGGGAATATATTAACCCGATACATTACGATCTTAAATACATATAAAATATTATATAGCTTGTAATAAACACTATAAAAAATTATCTTGCATCGCAAGAAAGAGTTTCCTTCCTTGATTGTTTACATTAAACTCAAGAGCAGCCTTCCTCAATAGCTTACATTACAGGCGAACTCGAGTTTCACTAAATAACAATATATGACTAAAATATTATTATTTAATATATTCTGATATTACCTAGCCATTATGTTAGTGGTTATCAATATAATTAACTATCATATGAAAATTTATGTTTTATAAAAATATAAAATGAATTCATTATTTTCCAATTAATGAGAAACAAAAATAAGAACCAATTGGAAATAAAATGAAATATTATTATTTTTAACCTTCCAAAGGATTTTTTCCTTAATAAAAATAATTAATTATAATTAATGAATGATTTTAATAAAATATATATATTATATAATCAATAAAATATTTTTTATATTTATCTAATATTTTTTATATGCATACGATAAGATCAAACCCAATTACACACATTAAAACCTATATTTTTATAATGCAAATTTTACCACCTTCTAGTGGAGAACCCATTTTAAATATTAATTTTCATACATAAATTGATTAAATATTTCTAAAATTTAATTAATATTCTAAATAAAAATATAAAAAATATTTTAGCATAAATTATTTTTATTTTTCTATTATTTTTTATTTTTTCAATGAATAGTGAAAAATACTAAATTTTAGTTCAGAACTTGTTTTTCATCTAATTTATTTATAATGATGAATTAAAAATTTAATTGATTTTAATGTTTAATTGAATAATATTATTATGAATTAACACAATTTAGGTCATTGTAATCAATTTCACTTTGAAATTAACTATATAAACATAGAAATCTTTTGGACACCTTTACTATAAAAACCAGCAATGTCTCCCCGTCTACAGGATTAAATTAAAATCAATTTCTACAACTTCTATGATTGTAATTTATAAAAAAATTATTCCATATTTTGAATAAAACAATATTTATAATTAATAATAATATGAAATTCTCTTTTGACCAAAAATATTAGGGAATGTGATTAAAATTAATTACAATGATTAAGGTTAAATTAAGATTAATAAGATTATAAACTTTAACCATGAGGCCCAAAATGACTTATACACTTATCCAAGATATATTTTATGGGAAAATATAGAACATATTCTCTATTTTATTTAAATTTTACAAGTTTGGATCCACTTTCATAATGAAAACATGGTAGGAATTCGTTTTTCAAATTATTAAATGATTGACACTCCTCCTCCACTATAAATGGCCACCACTTCTTCTCATTACTCACACCTATCAAACCACATAGGTTTAGACAATATTAGATAAAATATCTTCCCAAAATCCCTCCTATAGACCTTGAATCCTTAATTTTGGAATAAACCCTTCCAAAAAATCCATTTGGTATAAACCAAGAGAAGTTAATAGGTTTTTAATGTAACAGATTACAACGATCTCTTTTATATCATTTAATCATCAACACGTTAATTTTTTTTAAAATAATTATTATATGATGAAACAATTATAAAAAATATTATATGAAAATTTTTATTAATGTTTCTACCTAAACTTACACACACTTCTATATAATGGGTAACAATCATACTCTTTCCGTGTACGGTGAACTACTGCCTCACGAAACAATGAGTGTACATTTTTCTTTTACCACATATCATGGTGGTAATTATGATTGAAAATATGTTTATATATGTTATATAATATATTTATAATGTCTTAATTCTTATATAATTATTTTATAAAACATAACTACATACATTCCATTTTTTAAAAATACAATAACATTGTTTGTGGAAGTGTGGACTACCGCCTCCTCCAAGCGATGTGATTCATTCATTCTGTACATGGAACGTATAAGGGGTGGTTTTAATTAAACATGTGTAACATAAAAAATATATATATGATTTTAATTACATTATCACCTTTCTATAAATAATATATATATATATATATATGTATATATATATATATCATTTTCATTATTACCTTTTCACATACACTTAAAAAGTGATAATGTTGTTTATAGACATGTGGAATACCACCACCTCAACATGATGTCATTCATTTTACATCAAAATAATTATATATATAAGTTTAAATTATTAAATAATATTTTATATATGATATATTTATCATTCTGTAAATATATTATTCTACTTATCTTCATTACCTAACAATCATTGAAAAATGAGAATGTTACTCATGCTTACATACGACCTACTGTCACCCTGATTGTTACATTGACTCATTTTTCATGACTATATTTAATTATTGGTTTTAAAATTAGTATTTATATATTATTATAAAAATTATTAAATGATTATTATTTTGTAGATGTTTTATAATGACCCCTTTGACCATAGTTGACATACCAAAAGTTGTTTTTACACATAAACTGAATTTTGTCAAAACACTTGATGTAAACGTAATTGGTTAATTAATTTTATATAACATGGTAATATGTGACATAAAATTATTTCTATTCATAAAAAAGGTTATAAATAAAATAAATAATTATCATAAGTTTTATATACATTAATTTAATTACATTCACCTAAAAGGAAATTCAAAGTAAGGGATTTCATCGCAATTTACATTCCATTGAAACTTATTTATTTTTATACACCACGAATATTTTATATGGTGTATATAAAATCAAATAACATCATATATCTTGAATATATTTACTGTCATGAAATTATAACATCCACTTAATTTTAGTCCTTTATAAGGATTATGATTTAAATTTTTTTAAAGTGGTACTGGACACTTTGGAAAGTTTAAATATTATTTTTCTATACAGTAATTCTAGTGATATTTAAATGGTTGTTAAATTAAAGGAAACAATATGACCATTATTCAATAAAACCTTTAATTTTATGATCCTTTGGTTATTCATGAACTTCATCATAAAATAGTATTATTTTCCAAATTTTTTCTACTTACGTATATAAGAAAATAGTTTTAAAAAAACACGACATTATTTCCCTTGTTAATCAGAGAACCTGTTTTCCTATAAAATCCATGTTTCATTAAAATGTTTCCAAAAGTGTTTTAAAATGGGTTGGTAATGAAATTTTTTCACTTTTTCCTTTTACAAATGTTTTTAATGGAATCTTCTTATCACTTTCTTGAACGAGGAATTTTTCTAACATGTTTACTATGAAAAAGGGAAGTTCTTTTTTACTTTGTATGGCATGTACATATTTACCCATCATCAATCCTTCGAAGCTAATTTATCATGATTAAAAGGTTATTTTTTATTTATTATTTTTTATGTTGATTTTTTAAAAGGTTATTCAAAATAAAAGGATATTTTTCCCATGAATGAATTAAAAATATATTTTTATAATATTTTAATTCATCGACGACATCACCTCTTTAATTATATCCAATTGGGGTATGTTTTATTGATACCATACTTAATCCTACTATGAATGGTTTATGATATATTTTTCTATGGGATTTATTCACATTATCATACTTTATTCCTCCCCCCTTGAAATATTCAATTTCCTACGATCATTTAACAATGAATTTTCCTTATTATATGATATCATTTATCATGGATCTATTCTTTACTGAAACTGTATATCATTTTTTATAAGGTGTTCACATTGAATTTAATTTGATTATTCGGGTATATATTAATAAAACCTTATCTCTTACTCCATATACATATTTGATGAGCCATTTTTCTAAATGGATTATTCAATATATGAGGAATGTTTTGGACTGGTACGACATGGTTGGAACTCGGTTATAGATATCCTCTAGATGCATCGATAGTCTCATGGGACAGGTTATTTTGATAGCCTCCATAGAATAGATTTAACCTGATATATTGTAAATCGTCTTATGAGAGGACATGACAGTAAAGGTACCATGTACCAAGGAAACATGGTGTCCAATAATCGTGTATTCTTATCCTTTAATTTCAGTTATTATTCATCAATGAGATTTCTTGTCGACATATCTATGGATAAATTTAATTTTTAGAGGAATGTGTTTCATATTCGTACATTTCCATATTTATTTTCAATATCTTGTTAGTTGAATGGCGTATGTTTCAAAATATTACATTACCATGTTGTTTATGCATTTCCTTCTCAGTTTGTTGATTACATGGTATATGTGTTCGGTTATTTACCATGCCATGATTATTATTCTCATTGATTCATTATTATTTCTTGTCTACGTTACCCTTATTGTGTATTTTATCTCACCCTTATTTTGTTTTCATTACCAATGAATCCATGAATTGTACTATAAATTATATGTAAGAATATATTATATGGAATAATGTTATCCTCAAAGTTATTTAGAAAAAAAATTAGGTTGATTTTTGTGTATTAATTTTTTATAAAAGACTCATTTATGTATCTAGTTTACAAACACTATTAAACTCTTAGTCCTTCAATGTTTGATTCCTAATAATACTGATAATATAATTGATAGCAGAAACCAACTCTGGGATTTTGTGGGTCGGTTCGTTATAGATGGTATCCAATGAAGTTTAGTATCAACCTTGGGAACTAGATTTAGGAAATACTAGATTAGATAACATAGCCCAAATGTAGAATTTTAGCATAAGTATAGAATAGAATACTAAAGTTTCAGTTAGATAGATATTATGTTGTTTTCCTAGAAATACATCTATATTTGTATACTATAAGTGGTTGTGGTTTTGGAACAGATGTACCTTGGAGTAATAACTTAGATAAAGTGTGTCGTTTCGGACTCGGTGTAACCTAGTACATGACAATGGGCCTTACTATGCGCCTATTTTGACACTCATGGGAAATATTCTTAAGAAAAATCACTTTTTCGTTACAAACCACTATAAAGGATTTTGACATTGAATAACATATGATAAAGATATGATTATTTGGATGAATATAAGGTTTCATGGTTTAAAAATACATGAAATTATATTATGGATAAAAAAATGACCAAAAAATGACCATTGCTAAAATAAAATAGTTTAGTATTTATGTCTTCAGAATGTATTGAAAACTATAGTTAAAATTATATTTAGTTTTTTTATAGTTGGGGCTGAAGCCTCAATTTATTATATAGAGAAAAGTCCTCTTTAGTGTGGGTAGAGGGAGACCCATTACATACCCCAAAGGCCCAAGGCCTAGTTGCCTGAATCCAAAGCGTTAAAGCCTATTTTTTGGCCCAAAGGACCCCTCAGTGAAAATTACTACTATAGAACCCACACTTCTACTGTTCCTGTTACAGTGCAACCACCACTGCAGTACCTACTACAGTTCTTGTACCACTACATTGTCACCACCACTATAGTTTTACCGCTTCTATAGTTCTTCCGCCACAACAATACTAATACAGTGCCCTGCTACAGTACTGCTATAGTCCCCAAGATTTATGTCCCTGCCAAGATTTGATACTAGGTCTTTTGGATGCCAAGCAGGAGCCTGTACATATTGGGTGACAACCAATAAAATCTGGTAAGGCTATATGTCTTGAACCCATTACCAACGGAAAATAAGTGTTTCGCACAAACCACTAACCTATAGAATGTCTGAGTTAATTTTTAATTGTTTTTAGTTAAAAAATTTTATGAATAAATGTAAATGATGAACCAATAATATCACTAGTGAGGATTAGAGATTAATTTATTAACCATATTAGTTTTCAAATATAGTTAGAGAAAAATAGTTCGATTTTTCTCTCTTTTATGTTCCTTTGAATATATTAAATGTTTATTTTAGTGATTTAAGCATCAATGTTAATTTTTGGATATCCATTTCTTGAATTAATGGGTGAATTAGAATTTGATCAAAGAAAAACCAAAATATGGAATTGATCAAATTAAATTTAAATGTATCATGTATGTAAATTTTCATATATTCATAGGTAGTAAAATAATTACCCAAAAGTATGAAAATTAAATAGAATTTTTTTTCCTAATACCTTATGTTTTGTTGAACCGATGGTTTCTAAATAATCAATGATTTTTTTTTATTTGAGGCCCTCAACATTATATTAATCATTCTATTATTTGTGATTGATGACCTCATTCAATCCTTATAAATATTTACACATTTCCTCTATGTTCTTATTTTCAATTTCCACTATTTTCCTACTACTTAGATACCTAGTTACATGGTAGTCCATGTGACATTTTTACCTAACATTCTCTCTTTTCTAGAGGATATTTTACGAACCCTTACCATGTTGTGAGAATTAAATGTAGGAAATTTCAAACAATCTATTACCAAGATCGAGTTTAAATTATGAGGACACAATCTAATTAATGTGGGATGAATGTAACACCTCTAAATTCTAAATTAAAACTTTGTATTCAATATTGTTTATGACAAGCAACACCAAGTGTGAAAAGGTAATATATTAACAAAATACATTACAATCATAAAAAATATAATATATTTTGTAGCATTTCATGCATGAAACACTATGTTATATTACATAGAACATAGGATCAACCTTCCTTGATAGCCTTAGTTAAATGAAAAAGTGACCTTCTTTACTAGCTTGTGTTGCATACGAGACCAAGTTTCACCAAATAATAATGTATTATTAAAATATTATTATTTAATATGATATGATATAACCTATCTACTATGTTATCTGTTATGAATAGTAATAAATAAGATATTAATATTTAAGATTTATATAAATATAAAATGAATTCATTGGTTACCAATTAATGAGAAATGGAAATAAAAACCAAATGGATATAAAAAGATGTATTATTATTTTTATGCTTCCAATGGAGTGTTGTCTTAATAGACATGATTAATTAAAATTAGTGAATTATATTAATGAAATATATATTATATATATATAATAAAATATTTTTTATATTCACTAATTAGTTTTCATAGGCATCAAATAAGAACAAACCGAACTTCACACATAAAATCTTATATTTTTATAAAGGTAATTTCAACATCTTTTAATGAAGAACTCATTTTAAATATGAATTTTATCTCATTAATTGATATAATATGTCAATATAAACATAATATTTAAAATATAAACAAAAAATTTGGTTAGTTTAATCATTTTGTATTTTTCTATGAAGTTTTGTTTTTAATGAAGATTGAAAATATTGAAATTTAGTTCAAAATTATTTTTTCATATAATTTATTTATAAGGTTAAATAATAATTTACATGATTAAAAATTATAATTAGATCATATTGTTCACAATAAATTCAATCTCATTCATTATAGTCGATTTCTCTTTGAAATGGACTATAGAAACATTGCAAACTTTTGGATGCTTTTACTTTAAAAATCGCATTTTTGTCCCATCTATGCGATTAAATTTATATTAATTTTTGCCACTTATGTGATTGGAATTTAAAAAAAATGATTCCATATTTTGAATAAAAATAATTTCTAATTTCTAATAACACAATAATATTACCAAAAATATTATTTATGGTGATTAAAATTAATTACAATGATTAAGGTTAAATTATTATTAATAAGGGCCTAAACCATAACCATATGGACAAAAATGACATATACCCTTGTCCATGATCTACTTAATGTGCATATTCCTACCCTATCATATATTTTGTATAAATATTACCATTAGTGGATCCACATTCAACCCGAAAAACAGATTAAGAATTTCTTTGTTAAAATATTACAGGAGTTCCACTTCAACTCCACTTGAAAAGGCCACCACTTCTCCCCACTACCCCCACATCTACTCCCACTTATATTCTGCAAAGATATTCCCAAAAAAATTTCTATAATCCCTAAACTCAAAATTTAATCCTATATTTGGGAAGAAATCCTATAAATTAATCCCTTTGGTAAAAACCGAAATGAGTTACCTTATTTTTTAGGTAATGTCTTCCAACGATCTCTTTTCATTAATTTATTCTTCCACCCCTTATATTATTTTTAAATAATGAATATATGATGAAAATAGTATCCAAAATATAATTTATTGTTTTTTAATAATATTTCTACCAATACTCACACACACTTCCATGTAATGGGTAACAGACATATTGTTTCTGTATATGGTTAACTACAACTTCACAAAAGGATGAATATTCATTTTTCAATTTCCACCTCTCATAGTGGTCATTATAATGGAAAATATATTTATATATATAATTTAAAATAATTATAATTAATTTATTTTATATAACTATTTTATAAAACATACATATATAGATTCCATTTTGTATAAATATGATAACATCATTTATGGATGTTTGGACTACTGCCTCCTCAAAGCGATGTGATTCGTCGACACTAAACATGGAACATATAAAGGATAGTTTTAATTAAAAAATGGAGACATACATAAAATATATATTATATTAAATAAAGAATTAATATTTTATTCATATAATATATATATATATATTATTTTCTTTATTACTTTTTAACACAAACTTAAAAAGTGAAATTTCATTCGTGGATGTGTGGACTATCGCCTCCTCAATATGATTTGATTCCTTTAAATTAGAATAATTATATATATAATCATATATGGTTAAATAATATGGTATTTTTGATTTAATTATCATCATGTAATGATATTATTCTACTTAAAATCTTTTCATAATGATCATTAAAAAATGAGAACGTTACCCATTTGTACCTATGGCCCACCATCCCCATGATTGTAACATTGATTCATTTTTCATAATGATATTTAATTATAGGGATTAAAAGAATAATTTATGTATACATATATTAATTATTTAATGGATATTATCCTATATATTTTATATATGTGTAACACCCCAAGCTTCTACGGTACGTTTCCCTTCGAATAATGCGATAGCGTGTGTTGTACGCAACCTCGAGTTCTAACACACACCACAACTAATTAAACTAGCCGTTGTGAATAGTAATACCAACTTTTTAAAATTATATATATTTTATATTTGAAAATGTACTTCATTTTTGGACTCGGAATATCGAATTTAGCCTAAGGTTAAATTTTGGTACTTTTCGGATAACTTTCATATTTTGATGAATAGTGAAAATTACTAAATTTTTATTAAAAACAACTTTTTAATCAAAATAATTAATAGTGATAAATTATTAATTTTAGTAGTTTTAAGGTATATTTAGAATATATTTTTACATTTTAATATAATGTTGGTCATTGGACATAATTTTACAATTAAACCGAACATAAAAAAGTGTCAATCTTTTGATAGTTATTATCTCTTAAAAACACGCTTTTTGTTTTGACAGCGGGAATTAATTTTAAATTAATTTCTGCCACTTCTGTATTTTGAATTTAGGAAAATAGATTCTATATTTGGAATCAGGATGTTAAAATTGTGTAAATAGGTAACTTTTATTTTTACACATTTTGAATAATTACTGCGGTAAATATTTTATTCACCATGGTTAAAGGGTAAATCCGGTAAATAAGGGTTAAAAAATAATATTATAATAATAAAAAATTACCCTAAAACGTATCCTAACCTTATTGGTGGACACATACCCGACCATGGGCATCCTTGGGTCAATTTGGGGACCCCTTGGAGCCACTTGTATGTGGTAGGGACACTTTATATTAATAAAGTTAAAATAAAAATTAAAATGGCATAAGCTTACATCTTTTATAAGAACAATTTTTACATAGGTTTATACATGTTGGATTTTCGATTATAAATATTCATTATAAAGCTAAAAAGATTTCCTACATAATGATATTTTATTTATAATTTTTAGACATCAAATAATTTAAATTATGAATGACACAATAATGATGCAATGTTTACCTCATTAATAAATCATTTAAATAAATAAGATTGTAATGATTAAAATATTATCTAAAACCTGTCCAATTCTTATTGGTTGATGTTATTTAGAATATGAGTCATCTTATCTTCGACCTCAATGATTTTTGGACCATTATAAACCGAATATAATTATATTATAAAGTAATACTTTCACTCTTTCCTAAAGAGCCCCTCTTCTCCCTTATAAAAGGAGACCACTTCTACTCATTCCTCACACCTCTCAAGCCACTTGGCTCGTCCAAAATCTTCCCAAATAATCTCCCCACATCCCTCTCCTCCTCCGTGAAGCTTCCCCTTAGGCATAAAGCATTTCAAGAATTCCTTTGGTTCCAACCAAAGCGAGTTACCTAAATTAAAGGTAACGATTTCTCTTAAATTATTTTCATTTATCTTGCTTCTCCAACCCCCAAACTCTTTTTATTTCCTTTCTTTTGTAACTACACCAGTATCCTCAATATACTAGGATGTTGTTATGCGATGGATTCAAACTACACATACACACATCTCCATCTAATGGATGATGAACATAATGTTTCTGTGGATGGCAAACTAACGCCTCACGAAACGATGATTGTTCAAATACATCTTACCGCCTCTCATGGTGGCCATTATGATGGCACTGTAATTAAATATTATATTAATGATATATATTTTATATATAAGCTTCTTTAATTCCATTTTATTTTATACCATTATTCGTTTCATGTTGTATATATATACGATAATTTCATTTGAGGAAGTGCGGACTACCGCCCCCTTAAAATGATATGACTCGTTCATACCACACATGAAACGTATAAAGGATGGTGTTAATGAACTTAAGTAACATGTATAAAATATTATATTATACTGGAATAGTAATATACCTATGTATCATTGGTATTCGATTCTTTTAAAAAAATTAAATGGAAGTAGCGTTCGTGCGTATGTACGGACTACCGTCTCCACGAACGCGATGAGATTCATTTTCCATCGTATCCATTCAAGTATAATTATCATTTGATGATTTAAAAATGATGTTTATGGACTTGATACCATTCTGGATTTGAATAATATACAACTTATCCTTTACAAACATGGCTTAAGTAACAAAACATATAAAAGAAAATGAGTAAGTTAACACCCGAAACGACGATAATTTTAAGATATTATTATCAAATCAATATTAAAAGATCATATATGATATAATATTAATGTATATGATTGTTGTATAATTTAATTACAATTATTTCACCATTATACAGAAGGTTAACCTACCCCAACAAAGGAAACGTACAAGGTAAGGGTTTATTTCACAATCTCTTCATTATCCGAGAGTGTTTATACTTAATAATCTACTGGGATATCTTTATCATCCACATCCATGTTTCATAAAAATGTATTTCAAAACATTTTTACTATTTACAAGAATATGGTTTAAAGTCATTTATACCCTTTTTTGACTTTTTATAAGAGTTTTATAAAGGAATCTTTCCGTCATTTTCAAAACAAGGTCCTTTTTAACCTTTTCGACAGAATTGAGGTAAGAATGTTTTTTTAACTTATACGGCGGGTGCGGTTATTTTACGCCGTTATAAAATCTTCAAAGCTTTCCTTACAAGCTTATAATAATATTTTCAAAGAAAATGTTTTATTTTATATGGATCTTAAATGATTTCAAAATAAAAGGACATATTTCTTTAAAAAGAATTTTGATTTCATCAATGTCAACATCCTTTGATGGATTTTAAGATTATTTGAAGTTGATTTATTATGATACAAAACTTCTATATTGTATTGACGGTTTTGTGATATGTTTGACTATGGATGTGCTATTTTTATACCATTCATAGTTTATGGTGAAATTATTGACATTTCGTATGCTAGTTTTAATACGAATGTTTATGTTATGTTTAAACCTTTTCATATGGGAATGCATTGGACTTAATAAGTGACGGGTGGAGCCCGCTATAGCTCTTCGATGCATCGGTAGGTCTCATGAGACATACTAGTGTCTTGGCACAAGGCCTTGACAAAATCTTATTTTTAGTCTTGGCACGAGGCCTTGACTATGTGGTTATGATAGTCTGGCATTATGCATTCCAACATTATGAAAGTGGTTATTGATTTTTGCATGTGATTATTCGATTAGTAGAATATCCATGTGAATAAGTAAATGGCATTATTTCATTTTTACTTTTTCCATACTATGTTGAAGTTCAAGTTTAAAAGGCTTTTGTTTTAATAATGCATTGCCTTAAATGTTTATTCTTATTTATGAAAGTTTCCGCTATATTGTTATCCTTACTGGGCATTTGAGCTCACCCCTTTTCTATGTTTTATTTTTCCCAGGATGTGAGGAAGTAAGTTATGAATGACCTGCAGGGATTTTATGAGGGGTTAATAGTGTGGATTGTGGAAACATTATGTTGTTGTATTAGTTTTTCATTTTATGATGTAATGTAAAACATATGAATATATCTAGTGTTTCCAAGGCTACTAAACCAATCGGTCTTTCGAGATTTGATCTTTCTTGTGATCATGCCAATGTTATGTAATAATGCACCGACTCTGGGTAACTAGGGTTGGGGCATTACAGTTGGTATCAGAGGAAGTTTAGTACAAACATTGGAAGCTAGATTTAGATAAACTCTGATTAGAGCACGTAGACCTAAGATGAACTTTGAGGATTAGTATAGAGGAACTTCCTAGAATTTTGGTATTGTAGAGATTTTGTGAGTTTTCCGAGCAATACATCCCTGTCTGGATACGAGCAGGTAGAGGCGGCTCTGGAACAGATGTACCTAGGGGTAAAACCCGAAAACACCGCTTTGAGCTAGACTCGAACGGGAACTGGTGCATGACAACAGGCCTTGCTGCACTCTTGGTTACGACACTCCCGGGGGATATGCTTAGGATAACTCTCATTTTCTTTACAAATCATTATGAAGGGTTTATGAGTATATACTTCCTCAAAGAAAACATTTTTATGATTATGGATTATATCCATAAATTGTTCAATTTATGTTAAGTGTTTTATAAGTATGGGATTATGTATTTTGATTCATAAACTGATCTAGTTTATGCCATTGTTTAGAAATGGCGCCTAGTGGAAGAAATGGAAACTGTATCAATGCACGCACTCCATGTAGGGATTTCCCTCCTGCTCAAGATAATTATAGTGGGGTTGGTGATGCAACTGGTGCCGATCAGCTAATCACCATACTGGGACAACTTACTCAGGTTATGAATAATAACCTTACCCGTATGGAGCACCCTGATCCGCAGCGTGGAGGATCAATGTTAGATCGATTCATGAGGCAACAACCACCAACGTTCAGTGGGAGTACAAATCCCTTAGTAGCCGAGCAGTGGATAAATTCTCTAGAGAAAATATTTCAGGCTTTGGGGAGCAGTGAAAGGGAAAAAGTTATCATGGCAGTTTACCGCCTCACTGGAGATGCTGATCAATGGTGGTCATTGATTCAAAACATGAAGGAAGATGATGAAGTATCAAATATGGAATGGAGGGAGTTCAAAGATCTGTTTTTAGAAAAATACTTCCCTCGTGACCATCGAGCGGATATGGAAAGGCAATTTCTGAGTCTGAGACAAAAGGAGGATGAGAATGTCACAAAGTATGAGGCTAACTTTACAAGGTTAGCAAGGTATGCTGGAGATTATATTCGCAACCCAAGAAGTAAGATTGATCGTTTCTTTGATGGGTTAAAACCATTTCTCCGTTGAGCATTAGTCTCACAATCCTTTTCATCGTACGAAGACATTGTCTCATGTGCTATCAAGACCGAAAAGGAATTCTCTATGTCTTATGACTTTAAAGAAAAGCAAGAGAAGAAGAGACCTGCTGATAAATCTAGGAATGGAAATAAGGGGAAGAAAGGAAAGGTTGAATATCCATCTTGTGGTAAATGCGGGAAGAAACACCCCGGTACTTGCTTGAAGGGAATGGGAGTCTGTTACAAGTGTGGTGAAAAAGGCCACCAAGCTCATGATTGCAAGGGGAAGAAGGAAGCTACCAATGTTCAGTGCTACAATTGCAGGGAGATGGGGCATTATGCAAATGCATGTCCTAAGCGTCAGGAGAACTTACCTCAGAAAAGGCCAAGGGATCAAGGCCAGGCTTATGCTATCACTACTGCTGAGGTAGAAGCTCCGAAAGACGTGGTGGCAGGTAATTTAATGGTTTCCTCAAGTTTAGCAAATGCATTATTTGATTCTGGATCATCGCATTGTTTCATATCTTCCCAGTTTGCTAATAAAATTAGATATTTCCAATTTGATTTAATAAGGGTGTTGTCAGTCAAAACTCCTAAGGGAAGTATCGTTGCAACAAAGTTTTGTGAATCAGTCCCCATTAGAGCACATAAATTTTCTTTATCTGCTGATCTCATCGTCATACCTATGATTGAGTTTGATATAATCCTCGGTATGGACTGGCTTTCAGACTATGATGCAAAGATTTATTGTAAGAAGAAAGAGGTTACGATTCTTGATGATAATGATATGGAACACCTTATCTTTAGAGCAGAATCATCACCACCTAATTCTTATTTAGATCCACCCCCAGTAGCTCAACTTAATTCAATTATTGGGGAGGAAGAGAATGAAATAACTGTCGGTGAGGAATGGAATGTTCAAATAGAGGATGTACCTATTGTGAAAGAATTTGTAGATGTATTTCCGGAAGATTTACCTAGACATCCTCCAGAACGAGAAGTTGAGTTTTCCATTGATTTGATTCCTGGATCAAGGCCTATATCGAAGACCCCTTATAGAATGTCCACTGTAGAGTTAGTCGAACTAAAGAAACAACTAGAGGAATTGAGTAATAAGGGATTTATTCGCCCTAGTGTTTCTCTATGGGGAGCCCCTATTCTTTTTGTTAAAAAGAAAGATGGATCTACGAGGTTATGTATCGACTACAGGGAGATCAATGCTATAACGATAAAGAACATGTATCCCCTACCTCGTATTGATGATTTATTTGACCAACTACATGGAGCTCAATACTTTTTAAAGATTGACCTTCGATCTGGATACCATCAGTTGTGTGTAAAGAAGGAAGACATTCCGAAGACAGCATTTCGAACCAGGTACGGGCATTACGAGTTTACTGTAATGCATTTTGGATTGACTAATGCACCCTCTGTATTCATGGATCTGATGAATAGAGTTTTCAAGGAGTATCTCGATGAATTTGTGGTGGTATTTATTGATGATATCTTGGTATACTCCAAAACCTACGAAGATCATGAAAATCACTTGCGCATTATCTTGAAGACTCTGAGGAGGCATGAATTATATGGAAAGTTTAGAAAGTGTGAATTCTGGCTTCAGGAGATTTCTTTTCTTGTCCATATTGTCTCTAAAGATGGAATCTCTGTTGATCCTTCTAAGACCAAGGCAATCCAATAATGGCCAGCACCTACGAGTATAACTGAGGTACGCAGTTTTATTGTTTTGGAAGGTTATTATCGACGTTTCGTCCAGAATTTTGCCCGATTGGCTAACCCATTAACGAATCTCACTCGTAAAGGGGTTAAATTTGTTTGGACAAAAGAGTGTGAAGAATGTTTCTAAGAACTTAAGAGAATATTAGTCAATGCTCCTATATTGACTCTACCATCTGGGAATGATGGGTTCGTTATTTATAGTGATGCATAAATGAAAGGACTTGGTTGTGTCCTTATGCAGAATGATAGAGTTATTGCCTATGCATCACGACAGTTGAAAATTCATGAACAAAACTATCCTACTCATGATCTTGAGTTAGCAGCTGTGATCTTTTCTTTGAAGATATGGAGGCACTACCTCTATGGTGAAAAATTTGAGATTTATACTGATCACAAGAGTTTGAAGTATATTTTCTCACAAAAAGAACT